>CM038554.1:9890593-12290593 GCA_021527575.1 Ensete glaucum | reverse complement strand
CGAGGTTCAAATGATGTAGTGGGAACTCGCCGAGAGACTCGTCGAAAGCTTGCCAAAAGTATCGAAAGTTTGTTGGGAGTTTGCCAGGAGCTTGCCGAAGTGATCGGGAGCTTGTTAGGATGGCATCAGGAGTTCGCCGAAAGAAAACCAAGGGACTCATCGGAAGATCATCAAGGGCTGCCAAAAAGCTTATCAGGAATTAGGAGGGTCTTGATTGGACTTGATGGTCATATTGATTGTAATTAATTAGTCATAGTTAGCATCAGTTAAGGTTTGAGTCCTACTTGAGTTAGATTTGGATGATGGAATTCAAATTAACTCAAGTGAGACAAACTAGATCCACATTTAGGATTAGATTTAGCTCGGGTTAAGCTCAATTGATTGACCTAGAAAAGGGTCAATTGAAGGTATAAGTCGAGTATGCAAAAGTATGGAAAAAGGTACTTTTATAGGATTCTCGTTGGTTGTACCATGGGTGGGCAATGGTTGTACCACCCAGGTCAACGGTTGTATTGTCGTTGCCCTATTTTCAGGGTGGCTTTCGGTGGTTGTACCACCTGTACCCAATTTTTTTATATATATTTAAATTTTTAGCTCAATTTTTGAAGCCAATTGGGATCTATAAATACCCCAATATTTCTTGTATTTAACACAAGATATTGAGCTATAAATTCTATGAAAAATATATACTAAAATTGTAAGAAAAAGAAAGGGGGTAAGGGAGTAAGAAGAAGAGTTGTATTCTTGTAAAGTCTCCTTTGTGAGTTTGTAAGGTTCCTCTCTTGAGCTTGTGAAAAAGGAGAGTGAGAAGTATAAGGGTTTGATCTTCACCTAAAGAAGATTGATAGTGGACACTGATAGACCTTAAAAAAAAGAACTCGGGAGTGAACGTAGGCCAAGTTGAGGCCGAATCATTATAAATTTGTGAGTTCTCTACTCTTGTATTATTTATTACTTCTAATTGCTCTTGACTAGTTTAAAAAAAGATACATGCATCATTTTATGACTTTCTCTTAAATCGCTTACTTATTCATTTCCAACAAAATTTAAGAAGTGCTTTTGAATTTTATTTCTTTTTCATAAGCAAGGTTTTCAAATCGAGCACTTTTATTCTTACACTAATTCACCCTCCCAATGCACCATCTCCCCGCCCCCACCCCTAGTGTCAATTGATATTAACAATTAGTATCAGAGCCACGTGCTACTCATTGGACTAAAACCCTAGTGAGTAAATGACTTTGTTCGGCATGAACGAGGGACATTATATTGGACGTCCTCCCATGTTCAATAGGATGGATTATACATATTTGAAAACTAGAATGCTTATTTTTTTTATTTTCATGGATTTTAAGTTATGAAACATTATTGAGAATGATTTTAAAAAATCTTCTAAACCCATGAATGAATGGAATGATTTTGAAAATAAAGCTTTTTCGTTAAATAAAAGGTAATGAATATCTTATTTTGTGCACTTGATAAGAATGAATCCAATTGAGTTTCTGTTTATGATACTACTTATGATATTTGGCATACATATTTGAAATCACATATGAAGGCACTAGTAAAGTCAAGGAGTCTAAAATTAATATTTTAATTCATAATTATAAATTGTTTAGAATGAAACCAAGTGAGTCCATTGGAGATAGGTACACTCATTTCATGGATGTCATCAATGGTCTAAAAGCTCTTGTAAATGTTTTTTCTAATGTATACCCGGTCCACCGCTACTAACTCTAAAACTAACCAACTCCACTATCAATCTGACTTATCTTTCTCTCGTTCTTGCTACCCTAGCTTTGATTCTGACTATCTCGCCTTTCACTCTCAATGCCCTTCTTTCTCTACTGCTATTAACTATGCGACGTGTAGTTGTTCCTGGCATCCTTTCTTCCTTGAGCACTTAACACTGAATGATTGCCCCTGCGATGTGTCGAGACCATAGCACTGAATGATTGCCCCTGCGAGAGATAAGATTGATTGGTCTGATGGTAGCTCTAAGATAAGAATGATTGGGAACATAGTAGCTCTATTGTGCGTTTGTTTCCCCCATCGATAGGTTTGTTTGTGCTGGTGTCAATGTAAAGTAAACATCATTATTATATGTAAACTGAATTTCTTCTCATTGACCAGTTGATCACATGTCCATGGTTAATGGCCGAGCAAAGAATAAGTTGTGCTACTCAAAAATGGGTTTATAGTCTGCTTTAGGTGTGTTTGTGTCTCCCGTATGTTGGGTATGTTTCATATGCCACTATAAGATGTAGTGTTAATTCCTACTTTTGTTAGGTAGTTTTAGCTTGAAAGCAAGCCTTAGATGAAATAGCGGCAGGCTAAGAGAAAGGAAGGATAGCTTTGAAGTCAGTGGCTCAAGTCTGTTTATCCCCAGTTCCGAGCTCTAGTTTTGTTCTTGTCGATGGTGATTTGATTCCTTTTTCTAGTATCTATATGATAAGTGAGTGTTTTCATTATCAATATGATAAATAAGTGGAAGACCCCAGCTCTACTCTAACTAAAGAATATCTATTAGTTTTAGAGTTAGTTCCTTATTCTTTGATTTTAGGTAAAACTCGATTGAGCACAACCTTTTTTGCCTTTCTTTAGACTCACTTTTATGCCCTGGCTCACTTATTTTTTGGACACAAGTTGATCTTATTGGTTCTTTTAACATATCATATATGGATCAATCAATTGTTTTATAGAATCAAAACCAAATTTTTGGTTCAAAACAATCTTTATAGATCCAAAACAATGGTTTTTAAGAATGTTTCCATAAAAACTTATTAAATCCATTATAATATGCATGAAATCCTATAACAATTAAGAAACATATTAATACGGAAGCGTACCTGATGAATCCATTAGAGTATTTTCTGAATTGATTGGTGATTTAGTCTTCCAATTGCAGAGTATCCTTAAGAACTTTAGATTTCTCCTTGACAGATGAAGAGAAACTTCATTTGATACCGCAACCGGGGACCATAACCTTATTTATAGTCATAACTGATGAATCTACAATTATGATTATATTCATAATTGATGAATATGCAATTATGCCTCAAGAGTTTCATATTCCTAGTTTATCTCGTCATTAAGTTAGAAATATGACTGATGGTATCCACACAATTAATTTTTATAATAATAATTATGTCCCTTAGACAAATAACTTTACTTTAATTGGATCACTTTAATTTTGGCTAATAAAAAATAATAGCTTAACATATTTAATTATACAGTGTGACCCTTAAAATTCTAACAATCTCCAACTGAGTCACATATGTATCCTTATAAATATGCTATACTTTATGAGCTCAAAACTGTTGCTATTATTAAACAAGATATACAAAACAATCTTGTCCATTGACTATATTAATATAGGACCAAAGCGGTCTTCACTATATCAATCATAGCTAAATCCATCAATGATCACTAATATTAACATAACCAAATGACATAGATCAATTATGAAATGTGTAGCATAAAAATTACATGAATGTGATCTGTACATATCAATTTTCAACTGGTCCAACTTTATCTTTATGAGATCATTAATAACTTTAATAGCCATAATGTACAAAGTATAATAAACTGAAGCTTTATTTCTGATTAGAAAATATCTGTACAAATACAGAATCTGGCATAGAACATGTAACAAACATATGACAGACTCTCATTAAACTAAAGTTTCATCAAATTCTGATATACCCATATAAGCAGTATGCTCATGAAAGACCTTGGGCGATACACCTTTTGTGAGAGGATCTGCCAACATAAAGTTTGTTCCCAAGTGTTCTATAGAAATTTGTTTACTTTGTACCCTTTCTTTCACAACTAGGAACTTGATGTCAATGTGCTTTGACTTAGTCGAGCTCCTATTGTTGTTGGAGTATAAAATAGCTGATTTGTTATCACAGTATATCTTTAGTGGTCTTTCAATCCCTTGTACTATTTATAGCCATGTGACAAAATTTCTCAACCAAATTCTATGATTGGACGCCTCAAAACATGCTACAAATTCCGCTGCCATAGTGGAAGAAGCAATAAGAGATTGCTTGGCACTACGCCAAGAAATTGCCCCACCAGCCAACATATAAATGTAGCCCGAAGTGGATTTCCTACTGTCTTGGCATCCAGCAAAATCGGAGTCAGAATACCCAATGATCTTCAAATGATCTGATCTCCTATATATGAGCATATGATCTTTTGTCCTCTTTAAATATCTCATGACTCTTTTAGCTGCCTTTCAGTGATCCATTCCAGGATTGCTTAAGTATTTGCCTAACACACCAACAATGTACGCTATATCCGGACGCGTACAAACTTGTGCATACATTAAACTCCCTATAGCTGATGCATAGGGAATCTTCTGCATTTCTTGAGTTTCCAGATTTCCTTTAGGGCACTGATTGAGACTGAACTTGTCTCCCTTTGCGACAAGGGTGTCTTCTGATTTGTAATCATGCATGCCAAACCTTTTGAGTACTTTATTGATATAGCTCCTTTGTGATAATCCTAGAATACCCCGGGATCTATCTCGGTGTATCTGGATTCCTAATACAAAAGAGGCATCACCAAGATCTTTCATCTCAAAATTTCTAGATAGAAATCTCTTGGTTTCGTGCAATAAGCCTATATCATTTGTAACAAGCAGAATATCATCCACATACAATATCAGAAAAATAAATTTGCTCCCACTGAATTTGTGATACACGCAATCATCAACAGCGTTCATCTCAAAATCAAATGAGATAACTACTTGATGAAATTTGTGATACCACAGACGGGATGCCTGTTTTAGTCCATAGATGGATTTTATCAATTTACAAACCATTTTCTTTGGGTCTCCTGACACAAAGTATTTTGGTTGCACCATATAAATTATTTCATCAATGTTTCCATTGAGAAATATTGTTTTAACATCCATCTGATGAAGCTCTAAATCAAAATGTGCGGCTAGAGCCATAATTTTCCTAAAAGAGTCTTTCGTTGAAACCGGAGAGAATGTCTCTTTAAAGTCAATCCCTTCCTTTTGAGTATAGCCCTTTGCCATAAGACGTGCTTTATACCTCTCCACATTACCTTTAGAATCCCTTTTGGTTTTAAAAATCCATTTACAACCAATGGGTTTCACACCTTCTGGTAATGGGACAAGTTCCCAAACTTTATTGTCTTGCATAGACTTATACTCTTGATTCATTGCTTCAATCCACTTATCCGAATTAGAATCCTTCATGGCTTAACGGAAGTTGATTGGATCATCTTCCATTATACCACTATTTTCTTAATGTTCTTGGAGAAATACCATATAATCATCTGAAATGGCACTCCTCCTTTCCCTAGTGGATCGTTGCAAAGGTGTTGGCTCTTGCGGCACAGATTCTTGAGGATGTTGAGTTTGTTCCTCATGAATAATTTCTTTATACTGTATGGGAGTTGAAATGACTATATCCTTTTGAGGTACATATTTTTTCATATTAGTGGCAACTATATGAATCGGATCTGACTGAACCAATTCTTCCTCAAAGATAAAGTCTTTAATCTTATTTCTCCCCCCAAACTCAATATCCTCAAAGAATGTAGCAATGCCCGTCTAAAAAATATTTCTTGATTTGGGATCATAAAATTTATACCCCTTAGATCGCTCAGAATAACCAATAAAGTAACTACTCATTGTTCGAGGTTCCAATTTATTTTCATTAGGCCTGTAAGGCCTTGTCTCAGTTGGACAACCCCATACACGAAAGTGTCTTAAACTAGGCTTTCTCCTAGTCCAAAGTTCATAAGGAGTTTTTGCAGTTACTTTAGTTGGTACTCTATTAAGAATGTAAGCTGCAGTTTTTATTGCTTCTCCCTAGAGTGACTTTGGCAAAGTAGATTGAGAAATCATACTTCTTACCATGTCCTTAAGTGTGCGGTTTCGTCTTTCAGCTACACCATTCATGCTAGGTGACCCAGGCATTGTATACTGAGGGACAATTCCACACTCTTCTAGGTATAAAGCAAATGGTCATGGACGTTGTTCACCTGAACCGTCATTTCTACCGTAATATTCCCCTCCACGGTCAGATCTGACGCTTTTTATCCTTTTGTTGAGTTGATTTTCAACTTCAGCTTTAAATGCTTTGAACACATCCAAAGATTGAGATTTTTCATGTATTAGATACAGGTATCCATATCTAGAGTAATCGTCTATAAATGATATGAAGTATTGTTGACCATTCCATGAAGGTGTAGGAAATGGTCCACAAATATTTGTATGTATCAATTCTAAGACGTCTGTAGCTTTATATGCACCTGATCTCTTAGGTTTGGTTTGTTTACCTTTAATGCATTCAACACAAACATCTAGACCTGATAAGTCAATGGGATCAAGAATCCCATCTAACACAAGTCTTTCAACTATATTTCTAGAGATATGACCTAAACGTTTATGCCATAATATACCAGAATTTTCAATTTTACATTTAGTACCTCGCAATTTCGCATTCAAGGTTTTATGATTGGATGCTATAGTATCAAGTAAATATAAATTGTCACAAGTCATAAGTGAACCAGTTCTAATCATATTTGAATTGAAAGACAAAGTAAACTTATTATTTCCAAATGAACAAAAATAATTAGATTTGTCCAAATAAGAAACAGAAATTAAGTTCCGTCTAAATGATAGTATAATAAAAGTGTCTTTTAGATCTAAATAGTATCCAGTACACAATAACAATCGAAATATGCCTATAGCTTCCACATCTACCGATTTTCCGTCCCCCACATAAATACATCTCCCAGCATTATTGGGCATTCGGTAGCTCAGGCAACCCTGCTTTGAAGCATTGATATTAGTAGTTGCACCGGAGTCTAACTACCAAGTGTTTCTAGGTACTGAAGTTAAATTGGCTTCAGAACAAACCAAAGGAAGGAGCGTACCTTTTTTAGCATGTCAAGCGTGATATTTGGCACAGTCCTTCTTCAAATGCCCAGATTTTTTACAGAAGAAACAAGTATCATCCTTGTTTTGTTTCTTCCGTACTGGACGCTTATCAGCCTCATTCTTTCCAAATTTATATTTTCTTTTCTTGACCTTATCCTTAGAGATGTTGGCCAAGTTTGCACTTTCAATCTTTTCTTGCTTTAATCTTTCTTCTTCTTACACACAATATGAAATGAGTTCATTAAGAGACCATTTGTTCCTTTGGCAGTTATAACTTACCTTAAACTGATTGAATTGTGCAGGGAGAGATATCAGAACCAAATGGACAAGTAAGTCCTCTGATAGGGTAAGCTTTAATGCTTTAAGCTTAGAAGCAATATTAGACATTTTCATAATATATTCCCTTATATTTCCTTTGCCGTTGTATCTCATTGTAAACAAGCTTTGAAGTAGAGTGCTTGTTTCCGTCTTATCGTTTTAAGAAAATGCTTTTCTATTTCGGTAAGAAAATCTTTGGCCTTGGTAATCCCTTCGGATACTGCACCCCTAAAGGCTTCTGGAATGCCATGCTTAATGATCATAAGACTCATGCGATTAGATCTGTCCCACTTCTCATATAGTCTTCTTTCATCATGAGTACTATTTTCTGTAAGAGAAGCGGGTTGGTCTTCTCTTAGTGCAAGGTCCAGATCTATACAGCCCAAAACGATTAGAATGTTTTCTTTCCAATCCTTAAAGTTAGTTCCATTTAGAACTGGTACAGAACTGAGGTTAGCAGATATTGTTGCAAGAGAACCTAAATAAGAGAACAATAGACAACCAGAAATTATGCTCATGTTTATTACCATAAACTTAAGTAAATTTAAATAATAATATAACCCATCTCAAAATACCAAGTGCAACATTAATATCTTATCTTTTGACTTCAATATTAATTACTAGTGGTAGTCTTGTTGTAATGATCAAACACTGATAATAAGGCATGTCAAATGAGAAACTTATCTTTGGATTGATTTATCATTTACATGTATAACTTTATAATTATCACGTGTTTACCATTACATGTATGTATATAATCCTACCCGTCATTAACCTTCATTTGGGCCGGATAATTACCGCATGGATGTAAATACACACTATATTTAATATTTTCATGAGAAATGTTATATATGAGAGGTCACTTTGGTGACTTCATATATTAAATTACTCAATCTAATATTAAACAATCACTAATTGAATTTGGACCATATTAGTCAAATTGGCTTGATCTTAATTTGTTGACTAAAAATATTTAAAGCATGTAAATCATTCAATTTATGTCAACAAACAACTTTATAGAATCAATATTATGTTTAAACTAACATAATATTATAAAAATATTATTAACCAACATAATATTGTAACAATATCTAATTAATTAAATTCATATTAATTAGATAAAATCTAAAAAAAAGAATTTGAGAAATTTATGCCTTGAAGTACAAAAATGAATTTACATTTTTTGAAAAGGAAAAGACACGAAGCGGAAAAGACAATCCAAAATTAAACTGATATTACATCAGTAAAAGGCATTGAATTGAATGTGAAGCATGTTGTAGCATGATTACATAAAACCATAATCTTTTCCAACGATAATGAAACCAAATCACTTCAAAATAGTATGATTACATAAAACTATCATCTTTCCCAATAATGATATAACCAAATTACTTTAAAATATTGATGAAAACATCATATTAAAAACAAGCTTAAATGTTCATCAATCATTGTAGGATGGCTCTTATACCACTTGTTGGGTTCTTTTAACATATCATATATGGATCAATCAATTGTTTTATAGAATCAAAACTGAATTTTTGGTTCAAAACAATCTTTATAGATCCAAAACAATGGTTTTTAAGAATATTTCCATAAAAACTTATTAAATCTATTATAATATGCATGAAATCTTACAACAATTAAGAAACATATTAATACGGAAGCGTACCTGATGAATCCATTAGAGTATTTTCTGAATTGATTGGTAATTTGATCTTCCAATTGCAGAGTATCCTTAAGAACTTTAGATTTCTCCTTGACGGGTGAAGAGAAACTTCATTCGATACTGCAACCAAGGACCATAACCTTATTTATAGTCATATCTGATGAATCTATAATTATGATTATATTCATAATTGATGAATCTGCAATTATGCCTCAAGAGTTTCATATTTCTAACTTATCTCGTCATTAAGTTAGAAATATGACTGATGGTATCTACACAATTAATTTTCATAATAATAATTATCCCTTAGCCAAATAACTTTACTTTAATTAGATCACTTTAATTTTGGTTAATAAAAAATAATAGCTTAACATATTTAATTATACATGTATGACCCTTAAAATTCTAATAGATCTTTGTCAGAGAACGAAGACTTCCCTTTGGGGTCTACTCTATCATTTTCATGAGAGCCTTTCTATACAGTAGACTTTTGCTTCGACTTCCACTCTTTAGACCACTGGCTGTGCTCGGACTGCTGGAGCTAAACTAGTTGGTGCTTTGCCGGATCCAGGAAAAGTGGATTCTAAGTTAGCTGCTTTTTGTAGCATAGGAGGGAATATGATGAAAGTTTTCAACTTATATTCGAAGGGACTTCACTTCGCAACAACTTATAGGAGTAGGGGCTTAAGGTCCATGCATGAAATTAGTTTGAAATACTCTTTTAGGACATATTTGATAAGATTACTAAATCTCCCAGTTCTTGTTTTTTAAGTATCCAGTTGAGTAAAGATCTTCCCATTTACTTCATCACTAGCTCGAGAATCGTCCCTCTTGTTTGAAGTTTCATGCCTTGTTTCAGTTTCATCTGTGTTTATTGGTGCAAGTAAGAGGTAAATAGTAATCCAGTCAACAAGTAATGTCCATAGTAGACTATTCTTATTAAGATCCCTTCCTAAAAGTTAGGATCCTAAAGTAATTACAATACAAGAGACTAAAGATCTTTATAACTTTCCTCTTGAAAAACTTATTGGATCTCTTATTACTTATGAACTGAGCTATAAAATTCATGATGAACTTGATGAACCCCTTCCAAAGAACATGTAGTATTTAACACTGAAAACTACAGATGACTCATTGAGTGAAACCTCGAGTGATGAGGACAATGACATTACATTATAATCCAAAAAAATTAAAAAATTATGAAAAAGAATAAAAAATATAAAAATAAAAATGAACCAGAAAGGGACAACATTATATGCTTTGAATATAAGAAGCCGGGATATTTAAAAAATGAATGTCCTTAATTAAAGAAGAAGGTGCTACATAAGAAGAATGCTCTTTCGACGATTTGGGATGATTCAAGCTCATCGCATAAAGAGGAACACATCAAAGAAGAAGTAGCTAATTATACTCTCATAGTCATCCATGATGAGGTAAGTGAGTCTTTAAATATTTCATTTACTGAATTATCGAATAGTCCGTAAGTTGTCTGATGTGTGAACATGAGAAACACGTAGTTGATGATTGATCATTTTTTATCTCGTACAAAGTGAAAGTCAATTGCTATATGTTTCATACAAGAGTGAAATACTAGATTGGCATATAAGTAGGTAGTCTCGACATTATCACAATATATTGTAGGAATAACAATAGAGTGGATATCAAGTTCTTTAAGCATATTCATTACCCAATTAAGTTCTGCAGCAGTAGTTGCAATAGAACAATACTCAGCTTCAGTGGTTGACCGAGCAACTATTTTTTATTTCTTGGAACTCCAACTGATTATATTGGTTCCTAGGAAAATGATATACCCAGATGTTGACGTTCTATCATCAAAGTTTCTAGCCCAATCAGCATCAATATAAGCATGAAGTTGGAGTGGAGAGTATTTATGGAGAAATATGTCATAGTCAAGAGTACCATTAAGGTATTGTAATACTTATTTAACTGCTGACCATAGTGTGGTAGATGACCTATGCATGAATTGTGATAGCATGTTAACTGCAAAGGAGATATCTGGGTGGGTGAGAGCTAAATATTGTAAAGAGCAATTACTTGTCGATGTTGAATAGGATCTGTAGCAGGACTACCGTAAGTTAACCGGAGTGATTCACTAGTTGATAAAGGAGTTGAAACAGCTTTTGCATCATTCATGTTTATCTTTACTAATAAGTCATGAATATACTTTCGTTGAGAGAGAAAGAGTCCTAAAGACATAGATATTACTTTTACACCTAGAAAATAATTCAAGGGACCAATATCTTTGAGGGAAAATTGGTTAGCCAACTTCTTAAGGAACATTATGACATTCATAGAGTTAGGTTGTTGATGCAGAAATAAGAAAGCGTCAGACTTAGAGTTGGAAAAGTCGACTAACATAAAAAATGAGCCAAGTTCTTTGTGCGAGGCTCATGAAGCCTGTTGAAGTCCATAAATAGCTTTGTGGAGTTTACAAACATGTTTTGGATACTGAGGATGAAGAAAACCAGGAGGTTATTCCATAAAGACATCGTCAGGAAAAAATTCAATAGAAGTAATATTTTATTTATAGAATTGGGAAACAGAAATAAGATTTCGTTTAATATGAGGAATGCACAACATACTGATGATGATGTCATAGTTACCACCAAAATTGTTATGAAGGGACAAGTTCTGGAGATATGAGGTGATGTGATGGAAGGCGCCAAAGTCTATAATCTAAGAACTTTAGTCAGAAATCGGGGCAACAGCGAGATGCGCTTAGGGCATAGTAGCTGAAGGTCAAGGACGAGATCGACAGACTTTGACCGAGTGACCAACTTTCTCACACAATTGGTAGATAATTGTTGAGGCATAGCAGGAGGCCAAGACTGTTGGTGATTGATGTTGCTACCTTGAGGCATGGGAGCAGGATGCCAAGGCGGTTGGGAACCGAAGTTGCTTCCTAGAATGTAGTAAGACGGTGCTTGGCCCAAACTCTTGTTGATAGGCTTAGGATACTGATTGTTCTTCTTTTTAGATTTGTGACTTACTTGAGCAGTGATAGGTGGTCCTGGTATCCTATCATCATGCATTAAGTACATCTCGTAGTCAGCCAACTTGTCATACAACTCCTCAAACGATAGCGATGAGTCACGTGCCTGTATTGTTACTGCTAATTTTTTGTACTCAGCCCCAAGACCATTAAGGGTGTTGCAATTTCACAGTGGGGTTATCCATGGGCGGTTGGCGCCGAGAGGCTTAGCGTCGGTGGTTCAGCAGGTAGCAGACAGAGGCTGTGATTTTGTAGAGGAGTATTTCGCAGAGGAATAGATGACGGGCGGTGGCCCTTATAGCAGCTTTGATACCATGATAGAAAAATGAGAGAAGAGATTAGGAAAGTAATGAAGTGCACTTGTTTATTCCTCCACTTAATACCTATTTATACAAGAAAAGAGAAAGTTAAGAAGATTAGGAGTTGAGGATTTTTCTCAACAATCTAACCATTTTGCTAATATTGTTACAATAATTTTATCTCTTAACACAATCGTCTCAACCATAAAACTACATTGTCAATAGCCTACTAAATGATACAATGCCTCGACCCTTTTTACATATCTAAACATAATGAGGAAGCAAATAATATGGGAGCATGACATAGAGAGTTTCGACACGCCATACCACTATCAATATGCTAGGTTAAATCCAATCCCACAAGATAGACGATATGGTGCTGATGGATATGTCTACTTGGCTCCATGAGATTGACTATACAGATCTAGTAGAACAACCAATTCAACCAAACTGTTATTTAACCATAGCCCTGATGATTCAACGCATGATATCATAGCTCGTTGATATTCGAATAATGCACATAATCATTCTTATTATTTACAACAACTCCACTTAACACGGTCATCCATTTTATTATAAAAAAAAACTCCAAATGTGGTTTTAGTAGACTTTTGGTTGAACACACTCATTAAATGACTGTATCTTATGAAACTATATTGAATTTAATATCGGAGGGATCTTATCTAGTAGCCCAACTTCCTAACACCTCATCTTAACATGATCTATAGAATGTGGAATAATATCTTTTCCTTTTTGTGTATCAAAATAGGATTCTCTCCAAACTTGCCAACTTATTACCAAAAGATAAATATTAACCAAAGCAAGGTAATAAATCATCCACAAAATAAGACACTAAATTTTAACATGAAAAACCCAAAGCGGGAAAAATCACAGGACCGTAGTCCACTTAACTTCCACTACCACCACTATTGATAATAGGATTACAATGAAGCTTCTCTAGACAACTAGAGGATCACCATAACATCAAGAATATATATCTTGGTTTACAAATAAGATAGCATCATCAAACTATATGGATCTCATAATAGAAAAATACCAAATCTCACCAAGTGGGTATTGCAGAAACCATCATAGAGAGGATAGATTATAAATAAATACCATTAAGATTGTAGAGCTTGCTGCAAGGATTCTCTGTATAAGATTTGGGCCAAATCTGAAAAAATTTTACCGTTCGATCTTGCTAAAGCTCTCTCTCTCTCCCTATTTTTTTCCTTTCTCTTTCTCCTCACTGTTCTTTGTTTTCTGCCACCGCCAACAGTAACTTACCACCCGCACTTACACACACCTCCACTTAGGGTTTTCTAACTTTACTTTTTTTTTTTTAATAAATTTGACTGGTCCAAGCCCACCTATGGGCTGGACCCAATAATTCTCCCCCTCCAACTCGTATGGTGGGTTGTACTAAGCTCGCTCTCTATCTACATGCTTCTAGTTTCTCTTTAGGCAAGTATTTTGTACATATCTGAACCATTCTCATCAGTATGCACTTTTTCTATGTAAAATCCTTTCATCTCAAGCACATCACAAATCCAGTGATATCTTACATCAATATGCTTGGATCTAGAATAATATGTTGAATTCTTGAAGAGGTGGATGGCACTCTGACTGTCACAGTAAATAGTGTATCCTTCTTGTTTTAAACCCAATTCATGTAGAAAATTTTTCATCCATAAAACTTCCTTACATGCTTCAGTAATTGCTATATATTCTGCTTCTGTAGTCGATAGAGTAACACAATTCTGTAATCTAGATTGCCAAGAGACTGCTCCCCCTACAAAAGTCATCAAGAACCTTAAAGTGGATTTCCTGGAATTAATATCACCAGCCATGTTTACATCTGTGTAACCCTCTAACACATGTTTACTAATGCTAAAACATAAACATAACCTGGTAATACCTCTTAAATATCTTAAGATAAATTTTACTGCTGCCCAATGTTCCTTACTAGGATTAGAGAGAAATCGGCTGACAACTCCAACTGCATAAGCTATATCTGGCATAGTATAAACTATAGCATACATCAAACTGCCTACTGCTGATGAGTAAGGCACTTTGGATATTTCTTCTTTTTCTTTCTCATATGTAGGACATTGTTTTGAATTCAGCTTGAAATGACCTACAAGTAGAGAACAAACCGGTTTGGCATTATTCATGTTAAATCTTTCAAGAACCTTTTAAATGTAGGTCTCTTGAGATAACCAAATCTTTATATTCTTCCTATCACGAAGAATCTTCATGCCAAGAACTTGTCTCGCTGATCCTAAGTCTGTCATAGCAAAAGACTTACTTAGTTTCCTCTTAAGCTTCTCAATTTTACTAGCATCATGGCCAACAATCACCATGTCATCAACATATAGCAAGAGAATAATGTAATCATCATCTGAAAACTTCTTCATAAACACATAATGATCAAATGTGGTTTTATTATACCCTTGGCTTATCACAAAGGAATCAAACTTCTTGTATCACTGTCTAGGTGCATGTTTGAGTCCATATAAGCTTTTCCTAAGCTTACACACTAGATTTTCTTTTACTTTGACTTTGAAACCTTCTGGCTGCTCCATATAAATTTCTTCTTCTAAGTTTCCATGTAAAAATGTAGTTTTCACATCAAGTTGCTCTATTTCTAAATTCAAGTAGGCAGCTAAACTAAGAACAACTCGAACATAAGATATTTTCACCACAAGAGAAAATATTTCTTCAAAATCAATACTCTTTTTATGGCTGAATCCTTTCACAACTAACCGTGCCTTATATCTTTGTTGTGAGCTATTATTTTCAGTCTTCAATTTATAAATCCATCTATTCTTAAGAGATTTCTTCCCTGTAAACAACTTTACTAAGTCATAGCTGTGGTTCTCAAGCAAGGATTTCATCTCTTCTTGCATGGCTTTAACCCACTCATTCTTGTGCTCATATAGAATAGCTTCTTGGTAAGTTTCTGGTTCTCCACCATCAGTCAACATAACATACTCATGTGGAGAATATCTTGTAGATGGTCTTCGCTCTTTTGTAGATCTTCTCAGTGGAATCTCATCTGGTGGTGGAGGTGCTTCCTCAGTCTGTTTAGTTGGATCAGCTTCGTCAATTGTAGAAGTATCTTCACTAACATTCTCACCACCATCTTCATGTCCATCCCCCCCTTGATCATCATGAACTATAGGGGGAGGAACTGGGCTCAAACTCCAAGGAGTATAAATAGAGGTATTTTGCTTCTCAACATTATCACCATCTTCAAATAATTGATCTTTAAGAAATACGACATCTCTGCTTTTGATAATCTTTTTATTCATTGGATCCCATAATCTGTACCCAAACTCTTCATGACCATATCCCAAGAAAATGCATGCTTTTGAATTGTTATCAAACTTGGATATCTCATCTTTAGAAATATGAACAAATGCTTTACACCCAAAGACTCTCAAGTGATCATATGATACATCTTTCCCTTTCCATACTCTCTCTAGAACATCACCATTCAGAGAAACTGATGAAGAAAGATTTATCAAATCAACTGTAGTTCTCATAACCTCCCCCCAAAAAGACTTAGATAACTTGGCATGGGAAAGCATGCACCTAATCCTTTCTTCAATAATTCTATTCATCCTTTCTGCTACACCGTTTTATTGAGGAGTTTTAGGAACTGTCTTCTCAAGCCTGATACCATGAAACCTGCAATAATTTTCAAAAGGACCCATGTACTCACCACCATTATCTGCTCGAACATACTTCAGTTTTCTTCATATTTATCTTTCAACACTGGCATAAAACTCTTTGAAAACATCGAGTACCTGGTCTTTAGATTTCAAAGCAAAAGCCCAAACTTTTTTAGAATGGTCATCAATAAAAGTAACAAAATAAAGAACATCTCCAAGAGTTCTAGTTTGCATAGTACAGACATCAATGTGAATCAAATCAATGACATTTAATTTTCTAGATGATAGATAAGAATGAAAGACAACTCTATGTGTTTTTCCGATTAAGCAATGATCACAAGTTTTAAGAGATGTACCTTGCAACTTTAGTAAGAACTGCTTTCTAGCAAGAGTTTAAAGTCCCTTCTCGCTGATATGACCAAGCCTTTTATGCCAAAGATCTATACTTTCATCCTTTTGGATTGCATTGATCTCTCCTTTGTATAGCTTAGCCTCCATAACATAAAAGGAGTTATGCTTCTTTCCTCTTGCCATAACCAGAGAACCTTTAGTGAGCTTCCATTTGCTTTCACCAAAATAGTACATAAACCCCTCATCATCAAGTTTTCCTATAGATATCAAGTTTAGATGAATATCTAGAATATGTCTTACATCTTTGAGTATCAATTTGCTCCCAATATTGGTCTCCAAGAAAATATCTCCAATACCTACAATCTTAGATGTACCACTATTTTCCATTTTAACATTGCCAAAATCACCAGCAGTGTAAGATCTAAAGAAATCACTATAAGAAGTAACATGAAAAGAAGTACCAGAGTCAATTACCCAGTTACTGTCCTGAGCTGCAAGATTAACACATCCATCATCATAAATAATAACAATATCACCTTCAACAGTAACTGTATTAGTCTCTTTTTTATTTTTCTTTCTTTCATTTTGTTCTCTCTTCCAGAACCTATACTCTTTCTTCATGTGACCTAGTTTGTTGCGGTGAAAACACTTGATATCTCTTCTGGACTTGGATCTTCCTCTATAACCATGTAGATTTCTGCTATGACTTCTTCCACGTTGTTCTTATTTTTCAATAGCAAATGCACCAAAAGATGATTCTCCTTGTTCTTTCCTTTTGGCATCTTCATTTAGCAAACTATCCTTAACTATATCTATAGTTAGAGTCCCCTCTGGCGTGGAGTTAGAAATTATCACCACATATATTTTCCAACTTTCTAGTAAAGAGCTGAGGAGTAGCAGTCATTGCATTCATTATCTATATTCATTTTCATAGTAACTAACTTGTTTACAAGACTCTGAAACAGGCTTATATGCTCAATAATATTACCACCATCTTTATACTTTAAATTGACAAGTCTTCTGATGAGAGAAATTATGTTTCCCATTATCTTCTTTGTAAAGAGATTTTCTAATCTTTACCAAACAACATCAGCTCTGGTTTCATCAAAAATATGCTCATGCAGATTTATATTCATCCATCTTCTAATATAGGCAATGGCCTTTCTGTATTGTACCTCCCATTCTTCATCTTTGCAATAGAGCAAATCTTCCATCATACGTCTCCAAATGGAATAGTTCGATGAGTTCAATTTAATCATACCATCTGACTCTTCCATTTCAATCACAAAGAAAAGTTGCACCAAATAACATGTGCTCTGATACCACCTATTGGGAAAAAAACTATATAATGCAGAATAATATCTTTCTCTCTTTGTGTATCAAAATAAGATTCTCACCAAACTTACTAACTTGTTACCAAAAGACAAATATTAACTAGAGCAAGGTAATAAATCATCCACAAAATGAGATACTAAATTTTAACGTGAAAAATCCAAAGCGGGAAAAATCACGGGACCGTAGTCCACTTAACTTCCACTATCATCACTATTGAAGCTTCTCTAGACAACTAGAGGATCACCATAACATCAAGAATATATATCTTGGTTTACAAATGAGATAGCATCATCAAACTATATGGATCTCACAATAGAAAAATACTAAATCTCACCAAGTCAGTATTGCAGGAAACTATTATAGAGAGGATAGATTATAAATCAATACCGTTAGGATTGTAGAGCTTGCTGCAAGGATTCTCCGTATAAGATTTGAGCCAAATCTGAAAAAGTTCACCGTTCGATCTTGCCAAAGAGCTCTCTCTCCCTATTTTTTCCTTTCTCTTTCTCCTCACTGTTATCTGTTTTATGTTGTCGCTGACACCAACTTACCACTCGCATTTACACACACCTCTACTTAGGATTTTTTAACTTTATTTTTTCTTTTTTTAAAATAAATTTGACTGGTCCAAGCTCACGTATGGGTTGAACGAAACGCATTCAACTAAATTCTATTGTAACGAGCAAGGTAAGTTAGTTATTCTTGCTAGTTATTCTAACTTTTTTGATTGTTAAATAAATCTATGTATATAAGTTATCTTTTGCCCATTTCCAATACTTGAATGTGCAGAATAGTTTACTTAGGTGCAATTTGTATTACTTTTGGATACGGTGAAAAGCTTTAGGAAAGGATCCTTCGTCCGGTGTCACAATGATGATGCATCACTTTGTTCATCTGAGTAGCAGAGGATGATGGAGCTGCTTGACTCGTCTATCTACTAAGTATCAGATCTACGCGTGTCACGAGCTCAACCTTAAAAAGTTTGAGTGATATGACTAAATTTATATATGAAATCCAATTAAATCATCAGTGGGCAATCACTCATGTAATCCAACGGACATCACTTAAAGCTATATTTGGGGTCCATAAAGGGAGGCATCTCCAAGGACGCATTTACATCTAGTCTCTTTGAATTAGATTCATTTTCTTTTATCTTGTTACTGTGATATTTCGGTTTGAGACGAGTTTGTTTCTAAGAAAGCAAGATTAGAATGAAGAATCAAATCAGACGTATTTGATTGTCAAACACGTTAATATTTAATAAACGGGTCAAAGTCAAATCAATTTTATCACATGAAATTAATAATTATTTTCGACACTAACAATGAAAAACATGACGATATTATGCCAATTCATTATTATGCTCCACTAGGTAGAGAGGTCTGATTCATCGATGTTACAATTCATTGACGTATAAATGGTATGAGGTGTGCCGATTAATGACTCCTATTTGTAAATGGTCACAAATAGTCAATGTTGGTAAGTACCTATTTGACGAAATTGACATTATATGTTTGCTACGTGGTGAATTAGTGGTCGGAGGCCTATGTTCTCTGTTTTGTATGAATTTTATTTCAGCAGATTGCCCGTTGCTTATGCATGCTCATGTTAACGGCTCCATCAATCTGACACCGTGCTGCCGTGGATGCAACAAATAAGTCGGGTCACAGCAGTACGAGATATCCTTTGGCTATTAATGGCGATAGCTCCTGCCTAAGGTAGTCGTGATAATAATGACGATGATAATAGTATTCTGATAGCCAAGACGGAAAGGGGTTCCCATCACAGGCCTCTTTACTCTTTATCTTTGAGCCACAGTAGCCGATGAGGTGAGCGTCATGGATTCCCCGCCCGAGGCTCGGTGATCGATGCGGCAATCGGGCCAAAATTTCCATGTCCCAGCTGTCACCAACACTCTCTGCAATCTCTCCTCTCTCTCTCTCTCCCCCCCTCGGGATGACAAACCTGAACCAAAGCTCAAAGTCCCAAAGCAACAGAGATCATGTCCCCTTTCCTTTAGCTTTTCCGCTTTCCTTGACCGGGTCTAGGGCCTCCTAAGGATTTAAGCAACGAGGACTCTGGTCCCAGATGCGGTGTTTCTTTGGTGCTCGCTGTCTTCTCTTCCCTCAGGAAATGGGTTTGCGGTAGACACAAGTCGCATGGTTCTAATTGTGTGGCAAAACTACGTTCCACTGCTTCGGATCCAGAGAGCTTGGAGTACTACTCCCTGCATCCGGATGTCTTTCCATTCTTAATCATCAAGGCTTCATTCCCTTTAATTTGCATCTCAGGAAACAATCTATCTATCGTCCTCATGGATCTTATTTCTTAATCTTCTGTCAGTTGTGTGTCTAAATATGGCAGTTCCTGGATCTGCTCCGGCACCAGAATCACATTTAGTAGTAGTTCTTGGTTTTCACTCCCCACAAAGAACGAATTGAGGCCTTCTTATGTTGCCTGAAAGCTGAATTATTTAAAGGCAAAGTCTGAGAGCAAGCCAGAAAGTAAAGGAAGGAAGATGGAGATGATCTCTCGAGACAAATTAAAGTGAAAAGCCACCTCGTAAGATCTCGCTTCTGGGATTTACCAAAAGCTAAACACTGTTCCTTGAGATCACTAAAAGCTTTCCTATTGCCAGATTCATCAATTATGAGAGAACCAGACTCATTTAGACAGTTCCAATTCCCAATCAACAACACTGAAGTTCCCCGATCGATCTTCCTACGGGTATCAATATTATACTGAGAGTAGTCACGCGACGGCCAAGCATGCTTTAATCTAAAGAAAAAGAGAAGAGCAAAGCAGAACGTTTTCCTGGCTTGTCGTGTGGAAGAGCTATGGACCATAAACAATATGCACACACATCACTTCAAGTTCCATCACGGCATTATCCACTTGGAAGAGCGGTACCTCCTCCCGGTCTCCCACTGTCACTTCGACACCCGTTCTGAGAGGCTGAGTTACTAGAAAAGACAACTCACAAGCACCACACGGTTTTAGCGCGTTCCACTGCGTCATCGTTCCAAACTTGACCATTGCAAGCAATGCTCAAGTTGTAACAACAGGCACAATCACTACAGTGATAGGAAGACATCATTGTCGCATGGGTTAATGGAATTACATTGTAAAATGACCATAATCATGATAGGAAGACATCATAGTCGCAGGGGTTAATGGAATTACATTGTAAATGACCATAATCATAACGAAGAGTTTCTATTACGTCGAACCTCTTCTCCAAGAACGTAAAATTACAAAGCCTATACATGCATACGAGAAAAATACGTAACCGATATGCTCTGAAGCATTGCCAGTAGAAGAAGATAACAAAAATAAGCAGACTAGGATGAGAGCACCCACAAAGGACTTAATTATTACTAGTAGGAGACGAAGGTGAGAAGGAGATCGAGGAAGACAATGAATAAAGTGACAAGAAGATCCTCCCGAGAAAGAAATAGTTTGTTTAGACTCTGAGTAGGTATATGCTGAGCTCGGGGCCGGCGCTGTTATCGGGATTCATCATGTAGAAGGCCTCGGAGTCCTTGGAACCCACCACCCGCTCGAACCTTGCCCTCATGTACATCATCTCCCCGTAGGCTCCGCCGTCGCCGGGGAGCACGCCGGCGCCCGTCGACACCGGCTCAACCGCCCGCAAGACCCTCCATTCCGCGGGGCCGCACTCACGGCGCACCGCGTAGCCGCACTTCTTGCCGTTGAAGTACGCACGCCACAGTGGCTCCTCCAGCAGCTTCTTTCCGCCGCCCGCCCGTCGCTCGCACTCCAGCGCGATCCGCACCAGCCCGGAGGCCATCTCCCTGACCAGCGTGCTCGTGGGCGTGGTGAGCTCGATCAGCACCACCGGGCAAGCGCGCGGATCGACTTGGAAGGCGAAGTAGACGTGGCCGCGACGGTGCCCGAATAGCGTGCCGGTCACGCGGGGTCCGATGCCCACCAGTCGATGTCTGCTGGCGATTGCCGCTGCCAGCACCGACCGGAACCTAGAAACGGCCACCGCTGCCGCGGACGGTGACGGCCCCTTCTTCCTCGCGGGAGGCGGAGCTACCTCTACCTTCATCGGCGCATTATCATCGCAAGACAAGGCGGTGGTGGAGAAAGCAAACATCTCCTCCGCCTTCCCTCCTTCTTGCCTTTTGTCGTCACCACCCTTGCCAGTTATCCACTGGAAGTGCCTCTTAGAGAAGGAGAAGGACTCGCTGGGGCTTCTGGCCATGATGGTCCGCATCTGTGGGAGAGGGAAGCAGAGCGAGAGAGGGTGGCCAGGTGAAGACAAAGGGATTGGAGTAACAGGAAGAGTAGCGATGGAAATTATCGAACAGAGTATAGATTCACTTGTTGTGTCTGCTTTTTTGAGCGATGGGCGCATTTATTCCATGTTTATAGTGCTTATGTCAGCCACTGCCTCCATATTTTAATACGACTGGGGCACACTGGCAATGGCGGAGGATAAAGCCCAACAAACTCTTTTGCTCTGGAGAAAACGAGAGAAAGAAAATACAGAATAAGATGAACAAAAATAGAGAGAGAGAGAACGAGAGCGAGGGGGAGAGAGAGGGGGAGGGGAGATGGACAAGGAAAAGATACGTGAGTGAAAGGGAGATGAGACCGTTGGTGAGGAAGCCTTGGGATGGGAGGAGAGGCGTGGAGTGGAGACAGGCAGACGAGAAGAACTTAACAGGAGAAGCTTTGACCGGGTGAAGGGTGCATGGGAAAGAGTTGAGGTTGCGGGGAAGGGAAGGACACAACAGGCACGTAGACCACCAGGGTCGGGGAGACAAAGCACCGCAGGTACCACTGACCTCCTTCCGTTTGTTCGACACGGTAGTGGCAGTCTGATGTTAACGCAGGAGGAACAATCAATGTCTAATGCACGCACATAATCCATAACATGTACAGTGCCCTTTATCGCCGTCACGCCGTGCGATACGAAGTCCATTTAATGAGCATCTAGACTTGTGATCATGGCCTCAGTGAACAAATCAATTTGAAAATATTGATGTTGTTATAAATCGTCGTGGTCCAACGAAATGAAGATGATCTAATCTGGGTTTTTTTTTTAATGTTATCATCAGAGAGATCTAGATTGATGGTTTGTTTTCGTTTTCCGATAAGGTTCATCTGATATAAATCAACAAAAAAATTTAAAATAATTAATTTAGATTATATATATTATAATTAATTTGGACTATATATATATACATACTCTCATAATTGATTAAATTAGTTCACCATCCATTATCTGATTAAATTTGTTTGATTATATTTAAAGAAAATGTAAAATTATGCATGAACGTTAGTCACGATAAGGTTTCTGATCTCCCGCTTATAAGTTGACGTAGCATGCTTTGGAGTCCTGTTTTCATAGCTAAGATTTTGGATTGTAAGATTATTTTATAATAAAATCTCATAATCATACACTGTCAATCATGATCTCTAATGATAAATTTCAAGTCAGCATCCTGCAACAAGGTGATTTCGAACAATTTAAGAGGTGATTTCAAGACTTTAAATTGTAGAGTATTGCTAAAAAAATTCTAGGACTTCTAATTGACCTTTAAATTAAACTAACATAGCATTTTTATAGAACATGGAGCTACGTATTTGTAGAAAAGACTGATATTCAAATTAAAGGTGTTGAGGATTAGAGGATGGCATGACCTTTTCTTGCTATTACCAAAATGTATCACAGGGAAAGGTGATCCATTTCCAGACAAAAAAAATTCTTCAAACAGAGGTCAAATTGTGGGTATAGGGTTAACAGAATGGAGGAAGCAGCGGCGGAGCCCAGGAGGGTCAGACACTACCAGTGTCGGTCCAAACAGTGACACAAGCATGACGAGAAAGTGGAAGGCAAAAGAAGTTGAAGGTGGTAATTGTTCGCAAGTTGGACGATTACGGCAGGAAAAGCCATGGCCTCATATTATCCGGTCACGACGGGATTGCATTGCAAATGTTTACGATGAAATGATAATATATTATTGGCAAATCGGAGATATTTAGTGCACACAATACTAACTAAAATTCCCAGTTGGTCTCAGATTAGATGGCAACTAAATATACAGATCCAACTTGCAAGGGCCTCAGCATCATCAGAACTTCTGCTGGGATGATGGTCAATTTATGATTGCTCGACGATACAGTTTGTAGGACTCAAGGGCAACCCGAGCTGATACTTGTGACTTTAATTCACCTGCACCCGAAGTCGAAAACCCGAGCAATAGTATGAATCCATTATTATGCCAATTTATTGCAACCTCTCTGTCTCGCTCATAATGGTACATAAAACGGACTCAAACCCAAAACGGTAAATGGCTGAACGCACACGTCTGTTGCTACATGCCTACACGCACAGAGGTCCAATTTGCACTGCTTGGATTGAGTTGATTACTCTTACCAATTGGGCAGAGATCAATCTTGTTTCTCATAGTTAAATCGGTATATATAACCAAATTTTAATCATTCGCAGCTGGCTAATAACTCGTTGCAGGAAAAGGCATCTCCAGTCGTTTATCATCTCAAGCTTTTTTTTATTTTGCCTGCATCACGTAAGAAAAATGTGTCTAACTCCATCTACAAGCACCCTATTACTTGTAATTATGCCTGTCCGACATGTTCCAGTTTTTCAAGCTGGCTGTGCTATTTAATTATGAATCTAATTGATAAAAAAAATGATAGAGATAAATATGAAATGATAATTTTATATTCCTTACCTGTTTTAATCCTCAATCAATTTAGGACTTAGGATTAATCACATATTTGAATATATGATTTGATCCATGATAATCTGTATAAATATATAATGAATGATATTATCCCTTACATAAGTTTATGATATAAGATATTAGGATCAATTGACACTAAGAAGGAGATTAATTACTGCAAGTGTAATAGTGATTATTTAAAAATTTTCTTTCATAAATTAAAGAGTTAACAATAAAAACTTCTTTTGATATTTCAAGAAAACTAATCTAAAATTAATTTGAGAGATGAGAATAATGGTTATAACTTTCTTGAACTAATTAAGAGCAATAAGAAGAATTAAACAAGACAAGAAAAGAGCACTAATAATTTATAGTGGTTCGGCCTCAACTAGCCTACGTCCACTCCCGAGTCCTCCTTCTTAAGGCACACTAGTGTCCACTACCGATCTTCTTTGGATGAAGACCAGACCTTTACACTTGAGCTTATAAGGGAGATCAGATTTATAACTCTTTGATTACTCCTTTACCCCTTTCCTTTTTCTTACAATCAACACAAGTTTTCAGAGAATATTTTTCCCAGATTATTATATGGAATGCAAGAAAACATGAGTATTTATAGACCCCAAGTACCTTCAGATTTTTGGAGCCAAAAATCAAACTCTCCCAAAAAATTTCGATACGGGCAGTTTACCCACTGAGCCATAGAATACCATGGTACGGGTGGTTTACCCATTGGCCCTCGACGGTTTACCTGTCGTCAGTCGCCCAGAAACCTAGACTGTGGCGGTTTACCCATCGTAAATCTGTAAAAGTGGTTCCCTCCACTTTTCGAATTCCGACTTGAACCTGATGTTGACTAACTCTTTGGTCAACCAATTGAGCTCAACGTGAGCTCAATCAAACCTCATAGTGGACCCAATTGTATCTTTGAGTTGATTTGGATTCCATCCAAATCACATTCATTTAAGACTCAATCTTAACCTATGACTTTAAGTTACAACCAAAACATGACTACCAAGTTTAATGACCTTACTCCCAAACCGATAACCTTTGGCTTCTCCAGCGGTGAGTCTCACAGTCTTCCTTCGGCGATCTCCCAGCGTGTTCCTAGCGATCTTCCTGATACCTTCGGTGAAGTTCTAACAAACGCTTGGCAAGCTCCCACCGCATCATCCAATTCTTGGCCCAATGCCTAAGCTTAATCTAGGTTCATATCTGATTTGTAACTTATCCCGTCATAGTTAAATTTGCACGATGCTAAATATGATTTAATTAAATATAATTATAATAGCCAATACATCTATTACAAGACCATTCCAACTCCCGACAAGCTTTTCGGCTACCCCTGACAATCCTCCAACAAGTCTCGGTCTACTTTTGGTGAACTCTCTTACGTCATCCTGGTTAGTTCCCGATACCCTCAGCAAGCTCCCGACGCACTCCTTGTGAGTTCCCAACCACATCGTTTGAACCTCGGCCCGATGCATGGACTTGACCTTGGTCAATCCTGATTATAATAATCTTTCTGTCGTAATTAATCCTGCATCAATCAATTCTAATAACACATGTTAGATCAATAACCCATAAATTAATTTTATCATCAAAATCTGAGATTTAACATAAGAGTCTTCTTACATTAAGCAAGGCTCTTCTTCCTCACTATCTGATGATTTGTTGGTGATTGTTATTCTTCTTTCTTGTGTACCTTGTTATTGCTTTACAACTCTCGATTTTTACTTTTTGTTTTTGGATTTTGGTGTTGCATCGAAGATGAAGACATGCAACTTCTCTCTACCAATCTCCTAACGCAATCTGCTCTCTAACAAATCTATCCACTTTGCTAATCTTATTAGCCTCCTTTTATGATCGACTTACTTCTCCAATGTTCCTTTATCATTGTTCAGTTCTACTTGGCAACTACCCAACATCTTTATTGGTGTCCTCGTACCCTTCTCAGTAACCATTGAACTCACTACCGCCTTAGATTCACGATTGACCTCTCGGTAATAGTTCATTGCCTTCCACCTTTCTATCAACTGCGTCATCAGCACTCATGATCAAGAGAAGGGCTAAGGAGAAGAAGAAAGAGATTGCCTTCTTTTACACATCTTAGATCAGACCCTCCATTATGTACTTCTCAAATATGATCTCCTTCATCAAATCAGATCCTCACCTATGCATTTTTTATATCTAATCTCCTTTAACAAATTAGATCTCTACCATCTGTGTATCCAAACTAGATCATCTGTTGATTCTAGATTTTTTTTATTGGATCACATCATCTTCTTAGCATATCTTTCTCCTCTACAACTGATGCTCCAATTATTATTTCCTAAAGTTCATCTCAACCTATAGGACTTATATCTATCAGTAATAATAACTCTAATTCCCTTTAAGCTCTCCAAAGGTCGCAATTATACATATTGGTGATACAATTCACTAGTGTCCTATTTGGATATGATTTATCAGGCTACATCGATATTTTTCTTAATTGTCCATTAGAGAAGATTTAGATATTAAATAACCCATTGATGATACTTCCTGATGAAAGGTTATGGTCATGACAATATCATCTTATTCTACAAGCCATTCAAATCTCAATTGTTAGCTCTATAGCACCACTAATTTCTTTGTGCAACACTATAGTATAAGTATAGTCCAAGTTACAAATCACCCTCGTTAAGCGCTTCTCGCACTCACATGCAGAGTCTTTTATTTACTCTAAAAGTACTATTACTGATTATATATAAAATAAAAAATTTATTATAGATAATTAAGATTTAATAGGTCATCCTCTGAGTGACGAATAAGTTATTGTTCACCTTATTAATAGCTCATTAATATCATTTGAAGAATTATATGATGAGTTGATTGATCATAAAACATATCTAAAATAAGAAAAGAAGAAGATGACACCAATTATTTTAGCTCAGTTCAATTTAAAGTTCAAAGAAAAGGACAATCCAATAACATTAATAACAAAAAGACATCATCCTCCAATACACTATCAACTCCCTCACATAGTGGTAACTTCAACCTAAACAATTTAGGAAATAGCTTTAACTACAACTATCAATAGTTTTAGCATCTCAACAATAACAATAAAGAAAAGTCATCTATCAGCTCTACAATGAAATTGGACAACAAAAATTTATCGATCTTGACCCAAGCATACTACTGCACAATTGGCCTCAAGCAAACATTACTCTAGTTGCTCATCCAAGCAATTGGATTATTGACTCCAGTGTTTCTCATCATATCACTTCTATTTTATAGAATTTATCCATCCACACCGACTGTAGAAGCAATAAGGATATCATTATTGATGACAATAATAGAATTTCTATCATTCATATTGATTTCATAATACTTAATTAACACACAAATACCTTTGCACTTTGTGATGCTTTATATGCACCTCACATTAAGATGAACATTATTTCTATCTCTGAATTCTACAAACAAAATAACACCTCTATTAAGTTATTTCCAGACTTCTTGTAAAAGATCTAAGCATGGGGGCATCTTTGGTATGCGACTAGAACAATGACAATATCTACCAACAACCATTAGCTTCATAAATTATCTAACTAATCATTCTTGCCTTAAGTTTCTACTCTAATCAATATGTAGCATCATCGCTTTAGTCATTTATCATCTTCTATTTAACAATAACTAATTTATCTTTACCCCCTTCTAACTTATAAATCAAGTAAAATTATACTTCATTGTCATACTTGTCCTAGAAATAAAAGTCATAAATTATCTTTTACAACCTCTTTCATATCTTGTTTCAAATCACTTAGAAATTATTTACACTAATATTTAAGTTTCTGCCCTAACCGCTTCATTTGATAATTTTATATTTTATATTATTTTTATATATTACTACACCATATATATATGTTCATATCCTCTGAAACATAAATATGAAATCACTGCAATCTCTACTCTCATTTTAGAAATGTAGTCAAGAACTTTCTTTAGTCTACCACTAAAATAATTTAATTTGATAGAGGAGGTGAATGCCAAACTCTAACAACTTACCTCTTATCAAATAGTATATAACATCTCAAGTTACTATCACACACACCTCAACTAATTAGCTTGGCTGAATGAAAGCATCAACACATAATTGAAATTGGTCTCATCTTTCTATACTAAGTTTTCATGCCACTAATCCTTTAGTCAGTAGCCTTTTAAATTGCAGTCTATCTCATTAACCGCATGCTCACCCCAATCCTACAACACCCATCACCATTTAAAAAATTATTTCTTAAAATCTCAAATCTTCAAAAACTCAAAATATTTGGTTGTTTATGTTACCCTAGCTATGCCCTTACGCTTCACCCAACTTAGCACTAAGATTTTGTTAGGATCATAATGACACTAGGGGGGGTGCTATAGCAAATTAACCAATTTTAGAAGTTCTATCGATAAATCTATATTGGAAATGCAATTAACAAAAAGAGCGAGTAAGGGTTATGAGTAAATAATTCATAATGCAACAACAAATCAAGACAAGAGAAAGAATGTAAACCGATACTCTTTTCCTTTTGGCAGGCTTAGGAGAAAACCTCCGCACTCACTCTTTTACAAGAGACTTCACACCTCCTATAATTAAGAATCACTTCTAAACTCAAGGAGGAGAAAAAGACTCAACTAATGCTCAAAGAGAGAACTACAACCTTTACAAACTTCATAACTTATTTCTTGCTTCAATCCAAGCCTTGGTGGGGGTATTTGTAGCCCCAAATGGCTTCAAAATAGAGCAAAAAAATTTAAATCATAAAAAATTTTGGGATTTGGATAATCCTATAGTCGTAATTTTTTACGCCATAATTTTGGACTTTTGGATGGTATTACCATGATAAAATTTGAATTGTAGGCAATACTATCACTGCTCTAGGCAATACATACCACCACTTACATAAGCAGTACCACTGCCAACTGCATTGACAGGCACAAAATAGTACCAGTCAGTTGTTTGGGTAGTACCACCACTTGGGTCTAGTGGTACCATCGCCCAGGCTTGCTTAAGGCTATTGGTTTGGCCTCCTAACGAGCCTAACTCAGTCTTGGTTCAAGCCAAATAGATTTCTTGATAAATTGGCATAGTTTCGGTCTAATACCAACTCAATTTGACCCTAAAAGATCTTAATCAAGATATAAATAGTCCAACCATATTTTTGACACAATCACGAAGCTTTCAACACATTCTCCATCGTTCTGTCATATCATCCAATCATCCAACACTTCGTTTGAACCTCCGGTGTATTATCCTTTCCTTCGGTATATACGTGATCTATCAGCATGTTAACATTCTCAAAATATCCAATCTTTTGATGTAATACCCGATCCTTCCGCCATGATGCCTAAACTCATGGCATGAAGTCTAATCTTTAGCAAGTCGACTAATCCTCCGACTCAATATCCAATTTCTAATATGATACTGATTTGACCCAACGTTTGATTCTCTTGCTTTAATAATTTGCCCTTCGATGGTTTTAATCTGTGTCAACGTTTTTCCTATGTCACCTATCTCAAGAATATATTAGTTCATAAATTTATCAATTGATTTCATCATCAAAATTTGGGATTCAATAAAACAAGGCTCCCCCTATCTATATGATATTTTAAAATATAATAAACTTAAATTTAAAAATTAGTAATCTGCTAGTGCTAGTTTTTGAATTTAAGTCAAAATAATTTTAATTATAAATTTTGCTAACTTTCAATAGTATTTATTACAAACATCATATGCATAATTTTAGTTAAAATATTAAATTAATTATTACACACATCATATGCATAGTTAAAATATCAAAATAATTATTGCCTACATCATATGCATAAGTTTAATTAAATTCTCAATCGTTATCATCATCATAACTTAAAACATCATCATAATACTTCCACATTATTAAAGAGTATAGTCTACTTCTCCTTGTTTAACATATATAGTTACCACGTCATGAAATGGTTACCATTACTTCACCCCCTTTATCGTCAATAAAAAGAAAAAATGTGCAAGCTACTACTTCTCTCTCCCCTTTTGTCATCATAAAAAATAAGAAAAGAATATTATGGTATCATGATGCTACTTCTCTTTGTTTATATCCATGTGTCAATTGTACAACTACTTTAATATCACATTAAGGATATTAATATCGAAGATAAGTCACGAATATGAAGGAGTGTATAAATCTCACATCAAAAAATCAAGATAATAATAAATTAAGATGAATCTCCTCTTTAGTAAAAAGAAAAAATTATAGGAGAACAAATAGTAAAATATCTTGATTCATATAAAATAAATCTTAAGTTATAAATATCGAGAAGTCAAGTGAAAGATCTTGATTTGTCTAGATAAATCTCCTTTTTGGTCATTAATAAAAATAAAGAATCATAGGAGAATGAATAGCAAAAGTTTCTGATTTACACAAGATAAATCTCAAGTTATAAATATGGAAAAGTCAAATAAAAGATCATAACTTGTTTGGAAAAATCTCTTTCTCTGTCACTAGTGAAAAAAAAAATTATAGGAGAATGAATAGAAAATAGATCTCAAATCTTAAATATCGAGAAGTCAAGTGAAAGATCATGATTCGTTTGAAAAATCTTCTCTTTAGTAAAAGGAAGAATCATAAAAGAAGAATTAGTAAGATCTTATGATTCATGTATTTGAATGATTCAACATGCCTAATTCTCTTTTAATAAAATTGAATTATTCTTTATTCAGTGGTTTAGTATAAATATCTGCTAATTGATGTTTTGTGTCCATGAAATCCAAGGATATATCATGATTGCTTATATGGTCTCTAATAAAATAATATCTAATATAAATATGCTTGGTTTATGAATGTTGAATAGGATTCTTTGATAAGTATATTGCATTGGTGTTGTCACATATTATAGGAATGTTTTTCAAGAAAAGTTCATAATCTTCTAAAGTATTTTTTATCTAAATTACTTGTCGTAACATATTCAACTTCAATTGTAGATAATGTAATAGAGTTTTGCTTCTTGGAAAATCAAGAAACAACTGTATGACCTAAGAACCGACAGGTTCCAGATATAATTTTTCTATATACTCTATATCCTGCAAAGTCGGCAGCGACATAACCAATCAAATGAAAATTTTTAGATTTAGGATACAATAATCCCATATTAGGAGTTCCTTTTAGGTATCTAAAAATTCTTTTAACTGCTTTACATTGAGATTGTTCAGGATTAAACTAAAACTTTGCACAAAGTCCAATACTAAACATTATATCAGGTATAGTTACAGTAAGATAAAATAACCTACCTATCATACCTCTATAAGTCTTTTGATCAAAACGATCTCCTTCAATGTCTATATCTAGTTTCGTAGAGATGCTCATTAGTGTATTAATTGCCCTAGCACTATTAATATGAAACTATTTTAGTAGATCTAAATTGTACTTAGTTTGACTAATAAAAATTCAATCATGTAGTTGCTTGATTTGTAATCATAAGAAAAATGTCAATTCACCCATTAAGCTCATTTCAAATTCTTAGCTCATAATGATACATATAAAGATTTATTTGTAGAATAAAAAAATAATATCATCAACATAAATTTGAATAATAAAAAAATTATTTTTAAAATATTTAATAAATAGTGTATGTCGACCTTACATTTTTAAAAATTATTTTGAATAAGAAAGGAATTAAGTCTCTCATATCAAGTTCTAGGGGCTTGCTTTAATTCATAGAGAGTCTTAGAAATTTATAAACATTGTTCGAAAAAGGATTATTTTAGATGGTTGCTCAATAAAAACTTCTTCGAAAATAAAAATATTAAGAAAATCACTTCTAATATCCATTTGAAATAATTTAAAATTTATGAAATATGCAAAAGCGAGGCGTATCCTTATAGCTTCAAGCCTAGCTATAGAAGTGAATGTTTCTTTATGACCTATACCTTCTTCTTAGTTGAAACCTTTGGTCACTAACTAGTCTTGTTTCGAACCACGACACCTTGTTCATCTTGCTTATTCCTATAGACCCATTTAGTGCCAATCATAAGATGATCACTAGGTCTAGGAACAAGCGTCCCAACATTATTTCCTTCAAATTGATTTAATTTTTCATATTTTGTCGAGACCCACGAGTCATCTTTGAGAGCATTATCAATGCATTTAGGTTTAATTTAGTTTAAAAAGATACTATTTGCATAAATATTTTATAACAAAGAATATGTTTGAATATCTTTTGATGTATATCTAATAATTAGCTCCTTAGGATGTGTATCTATATACTTCTATTCCTTTGGTAATGTTTCTTTGGAAGTAGATATATCTAAGTTGCATTGGAGAGAAGAATTTTCATTTAAATTAAATTTATCAAATTCAGAATCATCATGAAAATCAAATTTCCTAACTTTAAAGATTCATTAAAAATAACGTGGATAGATTCCTCAATAACTGAAGTTATTTTATTGAAAACTTGATAAAATTTAGAAAATAGAGCAATATCCAAGAAAAATATCTTCATCATATTTTGCATCAAATTTTCTAAGGCATCCTTTTTATTTAAAATAAAATATTTGCATCCAAAAACTTTAAAATATAAAATATTAGGTCATTTAGTATTCTATAATACATAAGAAGATTTAGATAGTAGAGGTCTTATGAGAACCCTATTCATGACATAGCTTATTGTGTTAATGACTTTGGCCCAAAAGTATTTGGATAAGCTATATTCATTAAGTATGGTTCTTGCCATCTATTGTAAACCCCTATTCTTTATCTCAACAGTTCTATTTTATTATGAATTTCTAGGAGTAGAGAAATTATGATCATACCCATTTGAATCATAAAATTTTTAAAAATTATAAATTTTTAATTCACTACTATGATCACTATGAATAGAAGAAATCATAAAGCCTTTCTCATTTTGAACTTATTTGTAAAACTTTATAAAACATTTAAAATAATCACTTTTATGTGTTAAAAAGTATGTCTAAGTATATCTAATATAATCATTAGCAATCACGAAAGCACATTTACTAACTCCTAGACTTATGATATCAATAGGTCTAAATAAATTCATATGAATTAATTATAATGATAATTATAATGGTATAGAGGACTTAGTTTTTAGGTTTGAAGCTATTATTTATATATTTTCCAAGTTATCACGTATCATAAATTTTATCTTTAACAAATTTAATTTTAGGCATTCCTCTTATAAGTTATTAAGTTCCAATTTGTGAGATTAATTTCATACTTCCATATCCTAATATCCTATGCCAAAGCCATGCATCATCATTTAAAATCGAAAAATAAGTTTCATCAGGAAAATCATCAAGATCAATAGTATAAACATTATTGCTTCTTAAAATAATCATAGATTTATTCTTATTTGGTATTTCTATGATGCAACCATTAGATTTAAATTTAATATTATATCTCATATCACAAAATTGACTAATTCTTATTAAGTTATGTTTCAAACCATCCACTAAAAGAATATCTTCAATCAAAAGATTCGATTTGTTACCAATATTCTCAATGCTAATGATTATTACTTTATTATTGTCACCGAAGGTGGCATATCCTCTGTTTCAGCTAGTGAGCTTTGAGAAGTGTATTAGATCTCCGGTCATATGCCTTAAGCATTCATTATCAAGATACCATCTTTTGCTCCTAGCTTTTGTTTGGAGACATACATACAAGAAAGAGGGGTTTACTTTAGGTACATATTTAACTTTAGATCCTTTATTGCTAGGTCTACCTTTCTTAACCTTTGGCATCCAATCATTTATAGTTCCCTTAGGACTCAAATTAATATATGAGAGTTATATTTTTTAAGAGAGCATGTATAAACATAGTGATCAAATTTTTCACAAAAATTACATTTAACTTTAGGAGAAATATATAGTGTGAGTCATTTTATAAATATTGTTGGCTTTTGATATATGTTGTTACTCATGAAGCCAATTCATTCTTTTCTTGAAACATAATCTTGATTAAAAAGAATCATGTTCCATGATTTGTTTCCAATTATAAAATTTTCTAATGTTTATTATAAGAGCATATTATCCTTTTTAAGTGAATCTGACTCTTCATATTTGGTGTAAGATGTTGACACAATTGTCATACTTATTTTTTGATTCATCAAATAGATAGAACCCTAGAAGGAGCTATATAGATTTTGATCTTTGAGGGGGATCAACCCTAAGAACGCTATAGGGGTTCCTCCCTCCTAGTAGTCGGCTATATGGCTAAATTTTAGTTTGAACTTGCTTGATGAAAAGAGGTGGAGACTACAAGCTTATATAGGGCTCAAAACCCTAGTCCTAAGAGGTGCTTCCTAAGTGAATTCCCCCTTTTTCCCCTCCTATAACTGCCATGTATAAATAAAGGGGGTTGCGGCCTAAGTGGCTCCACAAGCCATGCCCCTTGGCTAGAAACCCTAGAGCCCACCCAGTAAAGGGGTGGTGGCTAGGAAGCCCTAAGGCCCCAAAATAAATCCTAGCCACACTTCTTTATAGAATATAAGTGACTAGGTGAGGTTTTATTACAATCTCATAAGGTTCTTATTAATTACTTCTATGATGATTAGGACTCAACCCTACTGGAGTCCTATCAAGCCCACCCTCTTTGAATCAGCCTTGTGCTCAAGGCTGAGGATCCATAAACTCAAGAAACCAGATCTTCAGCTCCTTATATGATTCTCATGTTATCATCAACTGAACTTTGGACTCCCATACTGAGTCATCTTCTTTAAATTTTCATTTAAGGTAGGATACCCGAAGGATCAACTGTAATCTTGATTTGGTGCACAGATCTGATCTCCAAGTTAGGGCCCTAATGTGATCCCTAATTTTGCAAGGCCCAAAGAAATAGGGAGACCACTTCCTTAAGGCTCGAGTTTCCTGCTAATCGGGCTGGAGGTGTAGAAAAACTCGATCTTCAATTTTTCATTCATTCTAAAGTTTGTCGGAAGGCTATTTTTTCTTTGCATGTGCTACCATATGGTTAGTATTTAGTAATAGCTAATCTTTCTTCTGGAATGGTGACTGCTCTTTGGTATAGTTCAGAATGATGAGAGCCCAATCTGGCATGAGGATGGATTGTAATTCTTCTAGGCTTACTCCTCTTTCGTACCATGGACCATCTTGCATAAGGGTGACGCTGATCCCAACTCTGGATGTGTCTGCTTTAATCATAAATATTTGGCCACAACTTGGTATGGACAACATCATGGTCATGAGGGCTATAGTTCCACTCAACCAAGGTGGTGCATCTTTCTTCACAATAAGAGGGATGATGTTTTGTTGAAATCTATGAATGATCTTTCTCTTATTTTGATTTCGCCACTGAAGGGGCTCAATTTTCTCATGTTCTTGGGTTGTAGATCAGAGGTCATCATCAAGAAAGTCTTTAAACATCATGGTCCGATCCTAAGAGAAGTCATGGAAGTCACCTGAGATCTAAAAGTGCTACATCAACAACCATAGTGAGTTTAGTAGGATGTAACTATAACTTATCCATGGTGAAAAGGATATAGGGATGTATCATAGCGGAAAATAAGCACGGTCAAACAATTTATGTCTCTATCATCTCTTAGGCGATCCTCATATCTTTGATATTCTGTGGGCAGTAATCTAGCCGACTATCAGATGGTGGTAATTTCAGCTAGTTTAGCATAGAGGAATCGAGCATCTTGACAAGAGGTAGTAGGCTCGGTTTGGTGGAGACTCCCAAAATTTCAGCAAGCTATGGGGGAGGGTTCTTATCTTTAATCTCCTTTGGCTTCATCTCTTGAAACTCTTGAATTTGGATCGAGAAACCACTGAATTCTTCTTTTGGTACCCCCTCCAAGTGTTGTATTGTGGTTGTAGTCGCTGGGCTCCCTCGTAGGATCACCTATTTCATGGTTAGTTTCAAAAAATTTTAGAAAATATCTCCAATCGTGGACAACCAATCAATGCTAAGCACTATATCAAAATCATCAAGAGAGAGGAGGAAAAAATCAGCAACTACGTCTCACTCTTGTAGGATCAATTTTACCTGCGGGCACTTCTGGTTGTACTTCAGAATTTGGTCGTTAGCTACCTTGACTTCAAACCCACTATAATCTTCTTTTTAAGCATTAAATGGGCAGCAACCTTACTGCTCATGAAGTTGTGTGTGCTCCTAACATCGACGTGGACGATGATGGTACTACTCAAGAAACCCTTCGATCTTCTAGTTTTGCAGGTTGGTGTAGCCGGCTAAGGTAGGGACTGTGCGGGTGGCTGGCTATGGTGTATCCTTTTCCTTAGGATTGAGACTCTTATCTTTAAGTTTGGTTCTTCAGTGGGCATAATCATCAACGGTGTCTCCTTTTTTACATTAGTGTTCTAGGCTCCACACTTTATCACAATAACTACATAGGCCCTTTATCGATCCATCATGAAGGTCTTCTCTTATTAATTTCTTTAGCTGAGGGGGTCAGCTGATAGTAGGAGCATGTGAAAGCTTTGGTTCCGCTAGTTGGGGAGTGATCATAGTTCTCCGGGCTTCATAGTTCAAGTGCTCCTCTTGATGTTACACGAATGAGATGGCTGCCTTAAATGTGTATAGCTATCGCGCTTTAATATTTTCTCAAATCTCTGACTTCAAGTCCTCAATATCTGCTTTTTAGACCAATCAAAGTTTGATTAGATAACATTTCAAACCTAGTTTGGTAGTCTTGGATGGTGGAGGTTTAATGGATCATCGCTAATTCTTCGTCAAGGTTCTTGTAATTGATTAGTGTTGAAGGTTTATATACTTTTGGTTGGGATGTGGCTCTTATGCTCTAAGCATCTTGATTGATGTATCATTCTTAAAGTTATGCAAAGGAGATCGATGTCATCGATATGTAGGGCTATCATGTCTTATCCTTGCTTTTATCTTCGATGGGTTCTTTTTACAATCTGAATTTGCACCACATTATAATCTTATTGGGCTCAGTGATAAGCCCAATCTAAACTCCTCGAAGAGAGCATGCAATTTAGCATCTATACGCATCTTAAAAGCCACCAATTTGGCTTCGAATAAGCCCACTGATATCATGATGCAAGGATCTCCAACTTATCAAATAAATCGATTAAAGAGTGTAGCTGTAATCTTCAGGTTGAAGGCAACAAATGGCAGCAATATCGAGGCTGTGGTGGTGAAGTCTCAAAGTGGAGGATGGCAGCCAAGGGTAGCAGCAACGGTGGAGGAAGAAGATGGTAGTAGTTACGTCGACCGTGGTGATGCTACAATATCATCGAGATTGTGATTTTTCAGGTTACTGATATTTGTCAGAAGATGACAGCCGAGAGGTCTGAGTCGAAATGTAGTAGTGATGATGGAGGAAGAAGAGGGTAGCAGCAATGTCAACTGCGGTTGCACTGCAACTTCGTTGCTGCAGGTGGCGTTGGTTGCAGCAAGGGTGCGACTGTAATAGGAGAAAGACGGGGAAGCAGTGTGCATGACTGTTGTGGAGGAGGGCAATGGTGGTATGAAGCAAGAGACCACTGCTGGTCGTGTTCAATTCATTATGGGCTATGATCAAGACAGTTGGTAGCGAAAGATTGTTGCGAGCTGTGATGTAAATAGATTACATCGAAAGATTATTACTGGTAGGCTTTTGCTATAAGGATCACTGCTAGCTATGATCAATGAGGATGGCAGTGAGAGGTCACTATTGGCAGCATTATGTAGTAAGGGATGCATGCTATGGTTGAAGGGATAAGGGAGGTTGGGTGGCTGAAAGGTTGGCAGACAGAAGGTTACGATTTTTAGGGCTGGTTTTATAGCTATTTTCGGTGTAGTTTGGGGCTACAATTTTGTAGAGTTTTGGCTGTCATTTGTATAGTTTTAGGGCTATGATAGTAGTGGATGAAGGTTAGGAAAAGAGATTTTGGATTTGGGATAGATGGAAGTAAAGGTTTGATAGGAATTGGTGGGGTTATGCTGCGAATAGGTGCTGGTTGTAGAAGGCTGTGATTTTAGGCTATTTTATGGTTGATTTCAGTATGGTTTTGGCTATAGTTTGGTAGGGTTTTGGGGCTATGATGGTAGAGGGTGAAGATTAGGTAATGATGGTTTTAGATCTAGAATAGATGGTAACGAAGGTTTGATAGAATTTGACAAAGTTCACTACATTGTATGCTATCTTGTAGAAGCAGAATTGTCGACGAAGAAATAGTAGTTTCTCAACAAAAATCCCAATAAAAAATTATGAAATTTGAGATTGTGGTAGTAGAGAATGAAGATGAGGAAAAGAAAGTTTCAAATATGGAGAAATAGCAGTGAAAACCTGATAGGAATTGATGAAATATCACTACATATGTGTTGTTCTATTATACAGAATTTGCGTCAAAGAAACACTGAATTCTTGACATAATTTCTGGAGGAAAACCCAAGTAAATTATACAAAAATTTATCACAAATCCTTGGTTTAAATGTGGGTAATATTAGCAAATAAGTTTGATAAAAGTTTGGCAGCATAATGGTAGGAAAGTGGATGAAAAGATGAAAGGCAGATTCTTCATCATAAAATTCCAATAATGCATGATGAGAAATTACAACACTATAAGTATGGTTTCAGAAGGAATTTTTTTAGAGATTAATCTTAGATGAAAGGTAAGATAATCTATGAATTTGTGTAAAAGTTTCAGCTAAAAAGGATAAGCAAAAGTTTAGTTTCAAGAAGCAACAATCGATTAAAATTTTCTGGAGCGTTTCTCCTTCGCAATGATGATCACGTTTCTGATGGTAGAATTTTACAGCAAGAAAAATCTAAAAAAAAAATTCCAACATGTAAGATAAAGGAATAGTAGTAGCAAATAGGCATAGGGGATGAAAATATACTAGATCTCCAATTTCAAACATAGGGGTTAGTAGTAGATTGATTTGATCTGCAGCTTGGGGTGGAAGATGGAGGTTCATGTTCTAGCAATTATGGGAATTGCTTGGAAGGGTGGAGGTGACAGAGATGACAACAAGGGCAGCAGGAACACCGCTCTAATACCAGAAGATAGAACCCTAGAAGGAGCTCTATAGATTTTGATTTTTGAGGGGGATCAACCCTTGAAACACTATAGGGGTTCCTCCCTCTTAGTAGTCGACCATATGGCTGAATTGTAGATTGATCTTGCTTCATAAAAAGAGGTGGAGACTATATACGACTCAAAACCCTAGCCCTAGAGGGTACTTCCTAAGTGAATTCTCCCTTTTGCCCCTCCTATAACTACCATGCCTAAATAAAGGGGGCGACGACCTAAGTGCCTGTATAAGCCACACCCCTTTGCTAGAAACCCTAGCCAACTAGTCCAGTAAGGGGGTGGCGGTTGGGAAGCGCTAAGGCCCCAAAATAAACCTTAGCCACACTTCTTTATAGGATAGAAATGACTAGGTGGAGTTTTATTACAATCTCATAGGATTCTTATTAATTACTTCTAGAGTGATTAAGACTCAACCCTATTGGAGTCCTATAATAAATTCATTAAAGAGAGAGAGATATGATCATTTTGTAGCAAATTATATTTTTTACTAATCTTTTTAAGTTTATTATATAAATCATAAAATGCATCAACTAATTCATCGTAAGATAAAGATGTTTCGAGAGAGTCAAATACCTCATCGTTGAAGGCCATCAAAACATAGTTTGCTACTTCATCTTCATCGATTCGCTCTTCGCTTTTAATTCACTTGATTCATCCTATGATATATTGAATGCTTTCTTTTTTTTTTGGGTTTGTAGCTTCTTCTTCAATTGTGGATACTCATTTTTGAAGTGTCATAGCTTTTTGCATTCATAACATATGATTACATCTTTTTGTGGGTTTCTCCTCATGAACTTTTTGAATCTTCTTATAACGAGTGTAATGTCATCGTCATCACTTGAGCTTTTGCTCAAGCAGTCTTCTTTAGTTCTAAGTGCAATATCATTCTTGTTTTTGGAAGATTTTCCTCTTGTTCATCATGTGCCTTGCAAGTCATTTCATAGGTCATTAAAGATCCTATGAGTTTCTCAAGAGGAATGTTGTTCAAGCCTTTTGCTTCTTAGATAGTAGTTACTTTTGGATCCCAACTTTTTGAAAGAGATATTAAAATCTTATTTACTAATTGAAGATTAGTATAACTTTTACTAAAAACTTTTAAACCATTGACAACATCCGTAAAATGGGTGTATATATCACCAATTCATAACTATGTTCTAAAAGATTAATTTTAGATTTCTTAACTCTATTTGTGCATTCATGAGTAACTTCAAGTATATGCCAAATATCATGTGCAGTGTCATAAGTGAGAACATAATTAAACTCATTTTTATTTAAAGCACAAAATAAAGCATTCATAACTTTAGCATTTAAGGAAAATATTTTCTTTCAAAATTATTCCATTCATTCATCGGTTTAGAAGATTTTTGAAAACAGCTTCAATAACATTTCATAGATCAAAATTCATAGAAAGCAAGAAAATATACATTCATGTTTTTAAATATGTGTAGACCGTCCCATTGAACATAGGAGGATGAGTGATGGAGTGACCCTCTTGGTTGCCCAAAGAAGCCATTAGATCTCTCTTGGGTGTTAATCTAACTGAGAGAATCGAACTTTAATATCAATTATTAGAATTAGAATAGCACTAAGAGAAAACGGGGGGGAGGTATAGGGAGGTGTGTTGCGGGGCGGGGTTAAATTAGTGCTATAGCAAATTTAATCAATTTTAGAATTCGATCGATAAATTCATATTAGAAATGCAATTAACAAAAATAGGGAGTAAGGGTTACGAGTAAATAAATTATAATATAATAACAAAATCAAGGCAAGAGAAAGATTGCACACCGATTTATGGTGGTTCGGTCGTCCCAACCTATGTCCACTCTCGATTCCTCTTACCTCAAGGCTACTGACTTTCACTACCGATCTTCTTTCTAATGGGAGAAGATCAACTACCCTTGTTACAACTCTTCTCCTCTTAATAGGCTTAGGAGATAACCTCCACACTCACTTGTTTACAAGAGACTACACCTCCTACAACTGAGAATCACTTCTAAACTTAAGGAGGAGGAAAAAACTCAACCAATGCTCAAAGAGAGCTACAACCCTTCCAAACTTCACAACTTGTTTCTTGCTCCAATCCAAGGCTCGGTGGGGTTATTTATAGCCTGAATTGGCTTCAAAATAGAGCCAAAAAATTTAAATCACCTAAAATTTTGGGATTTAGATGATCATGCAGTCACAACTTTTGATGTCATAATTTTGGACTTTCGGACGATACTACCATCATAAAAGTTAAATTTTATGTAGTAATATTACTGGTTATAGGTGTCCTGCAAGCCAATTACGTGGGTGATGACATGTGTGATACACTATACTATTTTTTTATTTTTTTTTATTATTAGCATATTATCACATTATATATATTATCTACTACATATATAGTATGATGTCCTTCGATATGTGCAATGAGAATCATATTATGATGAGATCATGATAATTAGACTAATTTACCTTTAAACAAAGACCCTAAATAATCACGATCATAGGTTACTCGAGAGGGACATCGAGATAACCAAATAGATCGGTGTACTGTATACCCGTTTATATGAAGGAGACGGGTGATCTCATAGCCACTTGTGTGGGAATAGTAAGGGTATATTACAAGTGCTCATTAGAGAATGAGTTCATTGATTGATCAACTTATGAAATGCTAGATGGTTGATTATAATTGCTGGTTACAGGTGCCTTGCAAGCTAATGATGTAAGTGATGGCATGTGTGACATGCTGCACAGTCTTTTTTCATTATTATTATTAGCATATTATTATATTATATTATATATTAAATATATATATTGAGATGTCCTTGGTTTCGTGAAATGGGAATCAGATCATGATGAGATCGATAATAAGACCGATTCACCTTTAAACACAAATACTAAATAATCTCAGTCATAGTTTACTCGAGAGGGATATTAAGATAACCGACAGATTGTTGTACTGTATACCCGTTCATATGATGGATGCGACTGATCTCAGAGCCACTTATGTGGGGATACTAAGGATACAGTATAAGTGCTCATTGGAGAATAAGTTCACTGATTAATCCACTTATGAAATGATGGATGGTAAATGATACTTATCGTTAGACAACGATTCCGTAGTCACAATTGTGTATCTAGTCCTTAGACTTAAGACACCAAGGATGTCTTGTTTGAGTATTCCTTTCTTTAACGCTGGACTTACAAGCCTTTAAAGTTTCAGATATGGTATAATCAATTATCGGGATTGACCTTCAATCTTATGAAGGTAGTTAGTGTTAATAGAGGATCATCCACTCTCGGTATCATAAGAGGAATATCCTATGTGTTATTGCTAAGTCAAATCCTTGGTCAGGGTCATTCAGATTGAGAGAGAAGCAGTTCCTCGAGAGAATTCGATTAGAGCAAGACTCGAACTGATTCTATATAAGGTCTGACAGTACCATACCCAATATATGATCTCTAGGATATTAGATGGATGAGAAACTATAAATACATAGTAATACATGGTAACTGAGGATAGATAGGTCCAATGGATAAGATTCCCTATATAATCTGAGGACTATGGCAGAATGGCCTAGTACGTCCATAGTTGATGAGTTGAGTGAATTTTTATTAGATAATAATTCACTGAGTTAGAAAAAGTTCTAACAGGTAGGACTCAAGGCCAGCTCGGTATTGAGCTTAGAGAGTCACACATATATGGTGGATGTTTTATCGAGTAGATGATTGATTATTAGTTATCCAATTAGCCCCTATTCTCATTGGATGAGAGCCAACATTGATGGGCTCCTTGCATGAGGCCCAGTTAGAGGCCAATTGAGATTATTTGATAAAGATCTAATAATCTAATATTAGTGGATAATTGGATGAAGATCTAATACCTACTAAGGTAGGATCCATTAGGGTTTTTGGATGGCTCTCTGTAAATAGGAAGCAGATAAGACACATAAGTATAGGCTGTACATTTAGTCGCCCCCTCCTATTCTCTTCTCTTCCTATATGCAAGAGTTGTGAGCTTTTGGGCTATGATTAGAGGAGCATCGCTGTAATGATCTATTATGTGGATACCACTAGAGAGTAGGGCGTTTGACCTTCATCATCATCTTCATCTAGATGATTTTCAGGGATATACAATCTCCATAAGTAATCAATCTCTCATGTATCACATTTTTCATTTTTGTAGGTTTTTTTGCACACCAATCTTTGCACGATAAGTTGACATACGTGGGAAACCTACTTTATTTTGTTTATTCCATTGTGCATATGATGCTTTCTCATTGAGTTTCCCAATAGTGGTATCAGAACAAGGTTACTTATGCAAAAGATTAGTTTTCTAGACTATGTATGATGAGATTGAATTGTATAGAATTGTTCTACGAGTTCTTACAATGATTGAAGCCTGCGAGTGAGGGGCGACCACTTGTGGGCTAGCTGCTTGCAAGGGTGGCTAGGCCATGGCCTACAGCTAGGGTTGGTCGCCCGCAGTAAGGGCCGCTTATAGGGGTAGCTAGGTTGTGGCTAGGGCCGACCACCCATGAACAGAGCGCTTGAAGGGGCGACGGTAGCAGGCAGGGCTGCTTGCATAGGGGTGACGCTTGCGGGTAGGGCTGCCTACATACAGGCAATGACTATAGTTGTGAGAATAGCGATGTAAGGGTTTGGTTTTTTTGTGGCAAAAAGATGATACTGCTCCTTAGAATTTGAGAAATTCCTAGATCTATCTTTTTATCAAAAATTCCCAAAATGTGCTTAATAATTATAAAAATTCCTGATATATCCTAATTTTCAAAAAAATAATTAATTAAATAGTTGAATTAATTATTAAAGATCTAATAGGCCTATATGATGATGTGTATATGTGATGTATGATATAGATAGATGATCATGAGCTATGTGTTGTGATGTGTGTAAATATGATTATGATTATTATTATTATGAGGTGTCCGAGCCTTCATTTTGCTCATTTATTATCAGGCTTGCATGCTTGTGATTATATGTAATTAAACAAAAAGGCATGACGGGAGCGTGGAGGTGTTAGCATGACTCATGATGCCATGGCTGGCGATTGCGACGCATGATGATGCACCAAGGATCCGATGGAAGCAACGATAACGAGAAAGACGATTATAGGGCATGAGTGATTGGGCCCACTAGCTCAGGCCAATCACATTAGGTGATGGTTCATAGTCATCCGGTGTCTCCTACGTCTCCTGAATGATCCTTTTAGATTTGTCCCTCTAAGGATGTGGATAGCAATATAGCCGAATATGTGCTAAAATTTCAGCAAGCTTCTGCAAGCATTATGTCGAGATCATCATTACTTTGCTCCCATATTTCTTGCATAATGTCACTTGATTTCTCTTGTCATTCATAAGATTGTTGGTGAGGACGATGACGGGTTGTTGCTTAAAGGATTCTTCAACTTTTGTTGCTTGCGAGTACGCATGGTCAACTAAAGCGTGAGTCATGCAATCGACCGACTGTGGGTCCTCCTTCGTGTTCTCCTCCTCAGGTTCCTAAACCTCTTCTTCAGATTATTTAATAGATTTTATCATGGAAAGTCTCCTTTTTTGCAGTGATGGTTGCGGCTCCAAAGTTCGTTGCAATGCCAACAAAGGCCCTTCGTCGATCTATCGCATAGCTCGTCTCTCATCAATTTTTTGACAGCGAAGAATGGCTGGGAGCAGAGGGAGGTTTATATGCTACTAGTCTAAGAGTGGTTCTCATCCTCTGACCATCTTGGTTTAGCTGTTCCTCTTGGATTCAGGTGAAAGAGATTGCGGCCTTCATAGTAGGGGGTTGTCACGCTTTAACCTCTCCTTTAATTTCCGGCTTGAGTCCTTCGATGAACATCCCTAATAATTGTCTGTCAGATCAATCATGAGAAAAGTAAGATAATTCCTCAAACCTGGTCTACTATTCTTGGATCATGGAGGTTTGTCGGATCTTAGCAAGTTGTCCAATAATATTCTCGTATTTAGTCAGGCCAAAGCGGTTTAACAGCGCATACTTGAATTGTATCCACATCAGAGCCTCATAGTTATATTCAAGTCAATTGTACCATTATATAGAATCTTCTTTAAGGTGGATGACAGCAATGTCCACCATGGAATCCTCCGGTGTTTGGTGATGATGGAACTAACATTCGTTGCGTGAAATCCATCCCATCTCTGAACTTTCACCTTGCTGAAATTTTATTGGGCTTGGAGATTGGCTCAATTTGAAGTCGGCGAATAAGTCGTGTAATCTATCTTCTATGCGTGATTCAAATGCCTCCAACTTGGCATCGATTGAATCTTAAGATGCCATTACGTGTGCAACTAGATTTGAGATGCTAATGTCCCTCTCTTGCTATTGGGTCAGTGGTATAGAACGGTTGGATGGTTTGATGGTCAAAAGGGATGATGGATCATGGGTAGATGGCTATGGTTTGGGGCTGACAGGTTATTATTATTATTTTTTGTGTGTTGTAGGGGCTATAAGGAGGGTTTGGTGATAGAATTTTAGGGTTAGAGGGATGGCTTAGGGTTGCTATTGATGGTAGCAACTGGTTTTATAGGATTGGTGGCTATGGAGGGCAAGGATTAGTGGAAGGTTCAGTGGCTGCGGAAGATCGCTGTTTAGGTTACGATTTTGACTGCAGTTTGAGTTGGCTGTGGATTTTGGAAATAGGTTATGATGGCTATATATTAAGGCTATATGGTTGCCTAAAGATGATGTGGGTGGCAGCAATAATTTCGGTAAGGATCAAATATGGGTGCAACAAAAAACACTGAAAGGTAGTGCTGCAGAATTCTACGTCGATAGGTTATGATAGGTTGTTGTTTTGGGCTACAGTTTTGGGTATTGTTTGGGTTATAAAAATATGTTATGATAGTTACATCTTAAGACTAAATGGATACCCTAAAGATATCTTGGGTGGTGGCAGCAAGATGGTTGGGTTTCGGTGGGTTAAGAAGAAGAAGAAAGACAAAGGTGCTTCATCAAAAAAATTCCAACAGTGAAGACGTAATTTTTTTTCTAGAAATTTTCAATAAAAATTCAAGTGAAACTTAAGGAGAATCTACTCGTCAGCGAGAGATAATATCGTCAAAAGTTTTATGGAAAGAAATGACAACAAAAGTTTTAGCAAAATCAAAGATTGCAAGGTATTGCTGTAGAATTTTTTCAGCAAAAGATTTCAATAGTATATTCAAAATTTTTTGTAGTAGTTTGTAATAAGGAATCGAGTAAAACTCAATGAGAAACTACTAATAATAGAAAGTAATGATGTCAAAAAATTTATGAAAGAAATCGGTTGTAAAAGTTTCAGAAAGATCAAGGAATATGAGAAGGTACTACGACATAATTTTTTCATCAAAAGATTTCAGCAGTATAGACAAGATTCTTTTCTAATAGTTTAAAATAAGGATTTAAGTAAAACTCGAAGAATCTGATAGTAAGGAAAAGGTAATGCCAACAAAAAATTCATGAAAGAAAATGGCAGCAAAAAGTTCAGCAAAATCGAAGATCACAAAGAAGTATATAAGCAGATGTTTACATCTAAAGTGCAACATTTTGGACATAAAAGATTAGTAGGTTATATTGATAATTTTTTAATGAAACCAAAGGGAGATCTGAATATAGAAAGTTCTAAAACCATCATAAAAATTTCATAGAGATTTGATCAGTAAAAACACAACAGCAAATCAAATAGTCAAGGGTGTGCGGATAGAATTCTGTAGCGTAACTTTCATTGTAATGATCGAAACTTTATGATGAAAAGTTTATGCAGCAAATAGGAATAAATTTTTTTAGATTTTTTGAATAGGGATAATTAAATTATAGTAGTAGTAAGGTAGGAAACCAGAACCTATTGCAATTCACAGGGAGATCAAAGGATGATCTACGGTAGTGGAGATGACGATGGAATTTGATGACGATCTTCAAACAATTTTGGGAATTGCTTTGGATGGCTATGGGGGGCTGATGGATGGCTATGGAAGGGCAACGAGATACCAAGAATGCTGCTTTGATATTAAGTGATAGAACCCTTATGGATTCCAAGCTTGGGGTGATCTCTACAAGGGATCGGCCCCCATGGAACTCTATAGGGGTTCCTCCCTCCTAGGAATTCTGCACTATGGCTGAAATATAATTTATCTATTGATGATGAAAGAGGGGAGAATACAAGGCTATTTATAGGGCTTCTAAATCCCATCTCCTAATAAGATTCGTACATAAGACTCCTACTCTTAACAACTACTCCAACTCTAAGAAGCAACTCTTACTTCCAACAACTCTAACTCCAACTCTAAGAAGCAACCCCCAAACTAATTCTAATCCTATTCTAACGTAACCCCTCCTCAATTAACCCCTCTTTAACTAGGATAAGGGGTGGTTAATTAGGGTGACATGTATCTTATTATTCCCTCAAAATATCTTCCTCCAAACTAATCCTAACCTAGCTGGCCTCCTCACCTCTTTAATAGGGGTTGACTAGATAGGATCTATATGAATTCCCATAGAATTTATATGTTTGCCCTCTGCAGTGAAACTAAATTAGGACTCCCCTAGCTAAAGTCCTAATAAGTTGTCAAGAAAGACTTAGCCAAGGACAAAGGCTAGTGCTTCCACTATGGCAAAGATAAGTATCGAAAGACGAATTGCAAGGATTACCTTGCAGAAAAGACGAAACAGAAGCTTGAAGAAGCTTCAGGTATATTTATGATCAGTCTCTATTTGTTAGATTTTCATGATAACACATGAATATTGATACTAGAGTGCTTATCATATTTGTAACTTATTGCACATTCTCGTAAAGCCTAGGAGATTGCCTAGAGGAGAGATGAACCTCAAGATAGGCAATGGAGCAAGAGTTGTTGTAGTTGCCATTAGGGAGATCACCTTACATTTGCTTGGTGGAGCTACTATTATACTAGATACATACTATTATGTTCCCTCGATTATCAAAAATATTATTTTCATTTCTTGTTTGACAAGTAATGGATATAAACTAGTTTTTTAGAACAGTAGCTATTCAATAATTTTGGATAATGAGATCATCACAAGAGGGACCTTGATTAATGGCTTATATGTGTCAGATACTTCTCCACATATTATAATTGTAAATACAACTAAGAGAAAATGAGATGAGGTGAATGAGGCATACCTATAACAACGTAGGCTAGGTCATATCCATGAGGGAATAATTCCAAAGTTGCTAAAAGATATATACTTGGATCCATTCGACTATGAGTCATATGCAATTTGTGAACTTTGCTTTCGTGGAAAGTTTATCAACTCTCCTTTTAATGGAACTGTAGAGAGAGCCACCGAGTTATTGGCCCTCATACATAGTGTGGTATGTGGTCCCAGGTTGACTTAGGCTATAGGAGGTTACTCCTACTTTATTATATTCACTAACGATTTCTCTAGGTATGGACATGTGTACTTAATGAAGCACAAGTTCGAGACCTTTGAGAAATTCAGGGTGTTGAATCTTAGATTTTAATAATGAAATCAATTGATAGTTTGTTGATCTAACATGTATCTCAGAGATGATTGATGCATGATTAACTACGACAAAGAAAGAAAATTATAATCAGATGTTGGGTCAGAGTCAAGTCCGAGTATCAAGCTGGGGTTCAGATGATGTAGTGAGAACTTATTGAGAGACTTGTCGAAAGCTCACCGAGAGCCTATCAGAAGCTTACTAAAGGTATCAGAGACTTGCCTGGAGTTCACCAAAGCTGATCGAGAGCTTGCCAGGAAGGCATCAGGAGTTCATCGGAAGAAGACCAAGAGACTCGCTAGAAGATCATTAGAGGTTGCCAAAAAGCTTGTCGGGATTTAGGAGGGTCTTGTTGGACTTGATGGTCACAATGATTGTAATTAATTAGTTATAGTTAGCATCAGTTAGGTTTGAGTCCTACTTAAGTTAGATTTGGAAGAAATCTAAATTAACTCAAGTGAGGTAAACTAGGTCCACACTTGGGTTTAGATTGAGCTCAAGTTGAGCTTAATTGGTTGACTTGGAAAGAGGTCAACTGAAGGTACAAGTCGAGATTAGAAAAGTGAAGGAATCATTTTTCTAGGATTCTCGGTAGTTGTACTGCCATATCGTTGATGGGCGATGATTGTACCATCGATGTTAGTAGTTGTACCACCATTACCCTATTTTTCGAGCAACTTTTTACGGTAGTACCTCTTGCGCCAGCAATTGTAATGCCCATACCCAGATTTTTTGAATACCATAATTTCTGAAACCAATTAGGGTCTATAAATACCCCAAGTCTTCTTGCATTTTGCGGAACAATTGGGCTAGAAATTATATGCAAAATTGTGTGCTAAAATTATGCAAGAAAAAAAGGGGGAAGGGAGTGAAAGTAGAGTTGTAATCTTTGTAAAAGTCTCCCTTGTGAGTTATAAGTGTAAAGCTTGTAAGGTTTTGTTAGGCCTCTAGCTAGAGGAGTCCTAATTTAGTTTCATAGAAGAGGACATTCATGTAACTCCTATCTAACCGACCCCTAAGAAAGTAAGGAGGCCAGCTAGGTTAGGATTAGTTGAGGAAGATATTTAAGGAAAGAGTAAGATGCATGCTACCTTAATTAACCACCCATTATCCTAGTTAAAGAAGGATTGGTTGAGGAGGGGTTAAATTAGAATAGGATTATGAAACAATAAAGCAACCGACCACCCCTAGATGGACTGGTTGGTGGTTGGACTTAAAGTTGCATTAGAAGTTGCTTTAGGAGTTGGTTGAGGGTAGGAGTCTTGAAGTATGAGTCCTCTTAGGAATTAGGGATTGAAGGCCCATAAATAGCCTTGTCATCATCTACTTTTTATTATGAATAGATCAATCTTTCTTTGGCCAATGGCTTAAGTACTAAGGAGAGAGAAACCCCTATAGAGTTCCAAGGAGGCTGATCCCCAATAGAGATCACCCCAAGCTTAGAATCCGCAAGGGTTCTAACACTTGGTATCAGAGCAGCGTTCTTGACATCTCGGTACCCTTCCACAGCCATCCATCAGCCCTCCATAGTTGTCTAAAGCAATTTCCACAATTGCTAGAAGATCGTCACCAAACTTCGTCGTCATATCCAATATCACAAATCATCCTTTGATCTCCCCATGAATTGCAATAGGTTTTGGTTTTCTACCTTACTACTATTGCAATTTAGTTATCCTTAATCCAAAAATCCAAAAAAATTATTCCCAGATTGTTGCATAAACTTTTCGTCGTAAAGTTTCTATCTTTACTGTTTGATTTGCTGCTGCGTTCTTACTAATAAAATTTCTACGGAATTTCTATCTCAGCTTTATAACTTCCTATCCTCGGATCTCCCTTTAGTTTCGTTAAAAAATCATCAAGATAACCTGCTCATCTTTTACGTCCAAACTACTGTAGTTTAGATGTAAAAATCTACTACAGTACCTTCTTGTGATCTTTGATTTTGCCAAACCTTTTGCTGTCATTTTCTTCCATAAATTTTTTATCGGTATTACCTTTCCCTTACCATTAGATTCTCCTTGAGTTTTACTTGAATCCTTATCTTGAACTACTGGAAAAAAATCTCATCTATACTGCTGAAATCTTTTGACGAAAAAATTTTACCGTAGTACCTTCTCATATTCCTTGATCTTGCCAAAACTTTTCCTGTCGATTCCTTCCACGAATATTTTGATAGTATTACCTTGATCCGTCACCTTGTTGGCCACCAATCCCTACCAAATCGGTTGCTGCCATCAATAGCAACCCTAGCCCATTCCTTTAATCTTAAACCTCAACCATTATACCCCCTATACGACCCCTATAGTAGCCTTAAATCATAGCCCCAACAGTAACCAAACATAGCAACCTTTCAGCCCCAAACCATAATTATCTACCCTTGATCCACCATCTATTTCGGCTATCAATCCACCCAACCAGTTAATCTCACTGACCCAACAGCAAGAGAAGGAGCTTGACATCTTAGATCTAGAGGCACATGCAATGGCATCTCAAGGTTCAATCGATGCTAAGTTAGAGGCGTTTGAATCATACATGGAGGACAGATTGTGTGCCTTATTCGTCGAATTCAGATTAGGTCAATCTCCGAGCCTAACAAAATTCTAGCAAAGTGCAAGTTTAGAGAGTTCTCTCAAAAAGAAAGTATGAGCCACTGATATGAGGTAGGCATGCATGAGGGTAGACTTCCCTCAATAGGAAGAAGGAGACCCGATGGGATAGATTTCGTGCATCAAATGTTACTTTCGTAATCACCAAACACCGGAGGATTCCATGGTGGACACTGCTGTCATTCACCTTGAAGGAGATGCTATACGATGATACAATTGGTTTAAATACAATCATAGGGCTCTGACGTGGAAACAATTCAAGTACGGACTATTAAACCAATTTGGGCCACTAAGTATAAGAATATCAATAAACAACTTGCCAAGATCCGACAAACCTCCACGATCCAGGAATACCATACTAGGTTTGAGGAATTATCTTACTTTACTCATGATTGGCCTAACAGATAATTATTATGGTCGTTCATCGAAAGACTCAAGTTGGAAATTAAAGGAGAGGTTAAAGCGTGGTAGCCCCCCACCGTGAAGGCTGCAATCTCTTTCGCCCGAACCTAAGAGGAATGACTAAACCAAGATACTCGAAGGATGAGAACCACTCTTAGACCAGTAGCATATAAACCTCCCTCTGCTCCCATCCATTCTTCGTTGACAAAAAAATTGACGAGAGAAGAGCTATGCGATAGATCGATGAAGGGTCTTTTTTGGCATTGCAATGAACTTTGGAGCTGCAACCATCACTACAAAAAAGGAAAGCTTTCCATGATAAAATCTATTAAAGAATCTGAAGAAGAGTTCCAGGAGCCTGAGGAGGAGAACATGAAGGAGGACCTACAGCTAGCCGATTGCACGACTCACATTTTAGCCGGACATGTGAACCCACAAGCAACAAAGTTGAATAATCCTTTAAGCAGCAACCCGTCACCATCCTCACCAACAATCTTATGAATGACAAGGGAGAATAAGTGACCTTATGCGAGAAACATGCAAGCGAAGTAATAATGATCTTGACACAACGCTTGCAAAAGCTTACTGAAATTTCAGTCGCTATGCGACAAATCGGCAAAAGCTAGAAATTATGTTATCCACATGCAAGATAGCCAACTCCTAGCCTACATTAGCAAAGCCATCACTCCAAATCATCTGAGACTACCAATCAATAATGAGGGAATGCTAACCTTTGTTGAATTTGTTGCTTGGTATGATACAGGACAACAGCATGAAGAGGAGATGAAAGTAAGTCTCAAGAAATTATAGCTTCTACTCCTTCCAAACTCATATCAAGCTCACCTTACTATGGACTTTACTAGAAGGCAACTACCATCATAGAGGAAGGCTTAGCTATCAAGACACACTCCAGCCCGCACAAGAAAGAAATAGCCGCCCAATAAATGTCAAAGTAGAAGGAAGTTTGTTATTAAATATCGAGTCTTTTTCTATATTCATCCATACCAGCAGGAATTTATGAAGACTTGAGCCTTACGAAAGTGGTCTCCTAGTTTCTTTGGACCCTATAAAATTGGAGATCACATTGAGCCATAAATTATGGATCGGACTTGCGCACTAATTCAAAATTACAACTTATCTTTCAAGTATCTCATCACAAATAGAAGTTTAGAAAGGATGACTTAGCCCAGATCCATCCACCTGACATCCTAACTGATGAGGAAGTTCAAGTTTAGCAGATGATTGCGTGGGATTGTAGGATCGTGATGCACCATCGTCCGAATACTACTACCCATGATGGAGAGATATAAGATAATGTTGGACCGTCGACCCACAATGTGCCTATTATAGATACCACAAGGAAGCTTCAAGAAGAATTACAAATTAACATCTAAAGTTTATGGAGCCTCACCCTTGAGGACAAGGCTGATTTAAAGAGAGCGGGTCTGTTAGGACTCTAGCTAGAGGAGTCCAAATTTAGTTTCATGGAAGAGGGTAATCATGTAAAATCTAAGGAGCATTGATGTAAATCCTATCTAGCCGACCCCTATTAAGGAAAGTAAGGAGGCTGACTAAGTTAGGATTAATTAAGAAAGATATTTAAGGGGAGAGTAAGATGCATGTTATCTTAATTAACCATCCATTATCCTAGTTAAAGAGGGATTCATTAAGGAGGGGTTAAATTAGAATAGGATTAGGAAATAATAAAGCAACCAGCCACCCCTAGATGGACCAGTTGGTGGTTGGACTTAGGGTTGCATTAGAAGTTGTTTTAGGAGTTGCTTGAGGGTAGGAGTCTTGAAGTAGGAGTCCTCTTAGGAATTAAGAATTGAAGGCCTATGAATAGCTTTGTAATTATCCACTTTTTATCATGAATAGATCAGTCTTTCTTTAGCCAATGGTTTGAGTACCATGGAGGGAGGAACCCCTATAGAGTTCCAAGGAGGCCGATCCCCTATAGAGATCATCCCAAGCTTAGAATCTGCAAGGGTTCTAATAAGTTCCTCTCCTAAGCCTATGAAAAGGAGAGTAGGAAGTATATGGGGTTTGGTCTTCATCCAAAAAAGATTAGTAGTAGACAATGGTGGACCTCGGTAAAGAGGACTCGAGGAGTGGACATAGGCCAAGTTGTGGCTGAACCACTATAAATCTGTGAGTGTCACTTATCTTTCCTTTTGGATTTGCATGTTCTTACTTGAGCCTTCTTTAAGCAAAAAATTTAGCATCATTCTATAAGATTAAATTTGTCACTTAACTCTTCTTGAATGAAATGCTTCCTATATCATTTTTACTTTGTGCGAAAATTTTCATTAAACCGAAGTTTTCAGCACTTGCACTAATTCACCCTCCTCTCTTAGTGCCAATTGATCCTAACAATTGGTATCAGAGCGAGGTTCTACTCATTGGACTAAACACCTAAGTGAGTAAATGACTTCATTTGGTATAAACGAGAGATATTCCATTGCACATCCTCTCATGTTCAATAGGACGGATTACACATATTGAAAAACAAGAATGTGTATTTTTCTGATTTCTGTGGATTTTGATTTGTGGCACATAGTTGAAAATAGTTTTGGAAAGTCTTCCAAACTAATGAACAAATGGGATAATTTAGAAAAGAAGGTTTTTTTGTTAAATGCAAAAACAATGAATGTTTTATTTTGTGCACTTGATAAGAATGAATTTAATCAAGTTTCTATTTGTAAAACTACTTATGATAGTTGACATACACTTGAAATCACATACGAAGGCACTAGTAGAGTTAAAGAGTCTAAGATTAATATTTTAGTTCATAGTTATGTATTATTTAGAATGAAACTAAGTGAGACTATTGGAGACATATACACCCAGTTCACGGATGCCTTTAATGGTCTAAAAGCTCTTGATAAATGTTTTTCTAATTTTGAACTTGTTAGTAAAATATTAAGATCTCTTCGAAAAAGTTGAGATCCTAAAGTAACTACAATTCAAGAGGCTAAAGATCTTAATAATTTTTCTCTTGAAGAACTTTTTGGATCACTTATGACTTATGAACTGAGTTGTAAAGCTCATGACGAACTTGAAGAACCCCTTCCAAAGAACAGGAAGGATTTTGTATTAAAAACTGCAGATGACTCCTCGAGTGAAACCTCGTGTGATGAGAACAATAATATTGCACTATTAACCAGAAAAATTAAAAAAATTATAAAAAAATAAAAATTATAAAAATAAAAATGAACAAAAATGGGACAACATTATATGCTTTGAATGTAAGCCAGGACATTTCAAGAATGAGTATCCTCAATTAAAGAAGAAGGCATTACACAAGAAGAAGGCTCTCTCGGCGACTTGGGATGACTCAAGCTCATCAGATGAAGAAGACCATATCAAGATAAAGTTGACAACTATATTCTCATGGCCATCCATGACGAGGTAAGTAAGTCTTCCAATATCTCCTTTACTGAATTATTGAATAGTTTTAATAAGCTTTATGATGAGTTTAGAAAAATTAGTAAGTCTTATAAATTAATTAATAAAGATCATGATTCACTAGTTAGTAAATTTAAAGAAATATATGAAGCATCACCATCATATAGTTCATGCACCGATTGTGAAACTTTAGATAAACTTTGAAAAGAAAATTTTGTATTCAAACAAACAGTAGAAAATTTTGAAATAGGAAATCAATCCCTAAATATGATCCTTGCAAATAAGGGTCATGTTTACAGGAAAAAATATATAGGCTTTGTTGGCAATACTCAATAAAAGCTAACTGTCTTTGTTAAAGGACCCACTCTAAACTTATCACCAAAAATTAAATACAATTTTTGTGGTAGATTAGGACATAAAGCCTACAAATGTTCATTTAGAAAATATAGTCCATATAAGTTAATTTGGGTTCATAAAGGAACCATAGACAACCAAAAACCTCTAAATAAATTTGGTAAGCTCTTCATGAGAGACCCAAAGTAAAATAAGTACCTAAACTAAAACATCCTTCTTCTAGGATTGTCTCCAAACTAAGGCTAGGAGTACTAAATAATGTTTTAGAAGTGGATTGGCATCTAACACTTCTTCAAGCTCATTAGCCTAAACAATGATAACTAAAATATATATATTAAGTTAAAATTATTAATAATAAATTTTCTAATTATTAATTATCATACAACAAATCTTGATATATTTTCGATAATGCATGACTATAATATATTAGAACTATAGAACCTTAGTTGTTTTCAATGAAAAAATATTGAAATTTATGAAAAAAGGGATTTTGATGATTGAATATTAGTTTGGATGTAACATTGATTTAAAATGCTATGATGATTGAAATGGGTTGCTTATTGCACATATATAAAAAATTATTTTTTCAAAAATAGTGCACCAGTAGTGGCACCACAGGACTGGTGGTGGGACCGCTATAACACACTATCTAGACACAGGTGGACCACTCATTTGGCAGTTCCACTGCTCGAAACCTCGCCTATATAAACCTCTCTTAGGGTTGGCGATGGAACGGACCCTAAACCTCTCCACAGCCCTCTAAAACCCTCTCTATCTCTATTTTCCTTTGTTATTCCTCTGGAAACTCAAGAGAAATCCCTCTACTCTTCAAAACTAAGGATCAATCTCTATCTATGGGGGATCATAACAAAGGTAACTCTTAAAACCTTGCTCTCAATCTATTCCTTAATCTTACTTTTTACTCACAATATTTGTAGTTCAAATGACCCTTAGAAGATCCTCATGGGACAAAGAAAAGAGGAGATTAGATGAAACCTTTGACCCTATAATCTTTGATACCCATGAACATGATAGAACCCCAGAAGGAGTTCTATAGATTTTGATTCTTGAGGGGGATCAACCCTTGGAACGCTATAGGGGTTCCTCCCTCCTAGACTCGGCATAAGACTGAAATAAAATTGATGATTGCTTGATTCGAGGGAGGGAGGGGGGGCTACATCTTTAAATAGGAAACTAGTGGGTATTATTTCTATCATCTCGAGGACCATAAGATCTTTGTTACCAAGAGAGTTGTGTTCCTTGAGAAGGAGCATGTTCTTCGTGGAAATGGTGAGAGTGATAGAGTTGGGTGAGGTTAGAGAACTTAGCTTAAGCATCATTCTAGAGTCCTAGTCTGTTCAGGAACCTAGCACACAAGTTCTAATTTTACATAGGTCTAGTAGAGTATCTCACCCTCCTGAAAGATATGTAGGACATATTAATAAAGAGGACACTCACGATATTGATCCTCAGACTTACGATGAGGCTACTATGAGTATAGATCTCGAGAAGTAGCAAGAAGCCATGAATTCTGAGATGGATTCTATATGCTTGAACAAGGTTTGGAACCTTGTGGATGCACCTGAGGGTATCGTACCCATCGGCTGCAAGTGGATCTTCAAGAATAAGATCGAAGTAGATGGAAAGGTAGAGACCGATAAGGCAAGGCTGATGGCTAAAGGATATCGTCAAAGGAAATGAGTTGACTATGACGAGACCTTCTCACCTATAACCATGCTAAAATCTATTAGAATTCTTTTCTTCATTCTAGTGCACTATGACTATGAGATCTGATAGATTGATGTGAAAAAATTATATTCCTTAATGGCTACCTCAAGGAGGAGGTATATATAATACATCCAAAGGGATTCGTATCCAGGGAGACTCCAGATAAAGTGTGCATATTGCTCAGGTCCATCTATAGACTAAAGCAACCTTTTTAAAGTTGGAACATAAGATTTGATTAGGTGATCAAATCTTATGGCTTTGTTAAGAACAAAGATGAGCCTTGTGTGTACAGAAAGGTAAGTGAGAGCACTATCACCTTTTTGGTGCTATATGTGGATTACATCATAATCATTGGGAATGATGTAAGAATGCTCTCCATAATTAAGACTTAACTATCTAGAAACATCTCTATGAAGTACCTAGGGGAAGCATCCTACATTTTGGGATCCGAATCTATAAAGATAAATCCAAGAGGAAGCTTGGCTTGTTCCAGTCCAGGTACATTGACTCTATTGTTAAAACGTTTGGCATTAAAAATTTCAAGAGAGCCCTCATACTAATAAGGCATGGAATATCACTTTCTAAAGGTATGTCCCCAAAGACTCTTAAGACATGGATAAGATACCCTATGTCTCAGCAATAGGGTCTGTCATATATATTATACTATGTACCAGGTCTATATAGTGCATGCTCCGAGTGTCACTAGCAAGTATTAGGCGAATCTATGTTCGAAATACTGGAAGATAGCGAAGTGTGTATCCTTAAGTACTTAAGAAGGATTAAGGATCTTTTACTAGTATATGGAGGAGGTAGCCTCTATGTTGAGGGCTACACGGACTCAAGTTTCCAGTTCGACATTGATTTTAGCAAGTCAAACTTAAGGTATGTCTTCACCCTGAATGGAGGAGTAGTAAGCTAAAAGAGTTATAAGCAAGATTCTACTGCTAACTCGACCACAGAGGCAAATTATATTATTGCAACAGAAGCATAAAAAAAAGAGGTGTGAATGAAGAAGTTCATTAGAGATTTGAGAGTTGAACCGAGCAGCATATAGTTGATTCCCATATATAGTGACACCAATAGGGCTATAGCTCTAGCAAGGGAACCCAGATCTCATCATAACCAAATCCTAGGAATTTTGATAGTAAAGCAGTTTTCCTTCGTAGATGATAAGATTTTCATGAACTTTTGATGAAACCCTGGCGAAAAACATAGCAACTCAAATGCAAACTAAGTAGAATAAGAGAGCAACTCGAATAGTAGAATGAAAAAGAGAAGTAAAGTTGGCACTGGGAATTGGGAGACAAGAAATGGGGCATACAAACTTAAAAGAGAAAATAGGACTTTAACTCGTAAGGTAGGAACCAAGACTGAAGGAAACCATACGTACTGCAATACAAGGACTTTAACTCGAAACGAGACTCGCAACTTTATATTAATAGAATTACGCAAAGAAATCATACTTTCACTATTAACTCTTATTCTTTAAACACTACGTCGGATCCACCAAACAACTACTATAAACACAGCTGCAATAACAAACAATAACAAGTATATTTAATATGGCCAAGCAACTACTAGAAGGCAACTGCAATAAGAAAAACAAATAAGGTAGTTAGTATGTGTTTATGGCGACAGTAAGGGCCAAGTAACTACTAATGTTATGTGGCAGCAGCAAATAGGGAGTTATAAATAATTATAACTGCATTGAGTAACTACTAGACAAGACACTACTAATGTGTTGCGTTAGTGAGTTACATGTAGCAGCAGTAAATAACAGTCATAACAGTCGAACAATGACTAATGTTGTGAGGCTAATAGTAGTTATTAATTGTTCTAAGGAGGTTCCAACTGATTAGAGATATCATGGCCCATAAAGATATAGTAATAGAAAGAGTTTCATCCGATGATAATATTACAGATCCACTAACAAAGTCGTTAGCTCAGATTATCTTTAAGCATCATAGGGGTCTGATGGGGATCAGACACATAGGTGATTGGCTATAGATCAAGTGGGAGATTACTAGTTACAAGTGCCCTACAAGCTAAGCACGTGAGTGATGGCACGTGTGACATGCTGTATAATCTTTTTATATTATTATTATTGATATATTCTCTCATTCTATTATCTACTAAGTATATATATATTATGATTTCCTTGGTTATATGCAATAGGAATTAGATCATGATGAGATCACGATAATAAAATTGATTCATCTTTAAACATAGATCCTAAATAATCTTGGTTATAGGTTACTTGAGAGGGATATCGAGATCACTGGATAGGCCAATGTATTATATACCTATTCAGATAATAGAGGTAGCTGGTCTCATAGCCACTTGTGTGGGGATACTAAGGATACAATACATGTGCTTTATTGGAGAATGAGTTCACTGATTGATTCGCTTACAGAATGTTGGATAGTAAATGATATATATCGTCAGATAGTAATTCTATAGTCCTAATTGTATATTTGGTCCTTAGACTTGAGATACCAAAGATGCCTTATTTGAGTACTCATTTCTTTGATGTCGAACTTACAAGTCTAAAAAGTTTTAGATCTGATACAACTGATTATCGAGATTGGTAGCCAACATTATGAAGATAATTAAGTATCAATAGAGGATCATCCACTCTCGGTAGTGCAAGAGGAATATCTCATATATTATTTCTCAGATAAATACTCGATCGGGGTCATTCAAATTAAGAGAGAATCTAATTAGAGTGAGACTCAGATGGATTCCTTATGTGATCTGATAGTACCATGCCCAATATAAGATCTCTGGGATATTAGATGGATGAGGGACTATAGATATATGATAATTGAAGACAAACATATCTAATGGATAAAATCCCTTGTACCATTTGGGGATTATGGTGTAGTGGCATAGTAAGTCGATAGTCGACGAGATGAGTGAATTATTATGATATTATAATTTACTGAGTCAAAAGGAGTTCTAACAGGTAGGACTCACGACCAACTTAGTATTTAGCCTAGAGGGTTACACACATATGATGGATGTTTCAACGAGTAGATAATTAAATATTAGTTATCTAATTAGTCCATATTCTCATTGGATAGATAGGTCTAACGGATTAGATTCCTTGTACTATCTAGGGACTATGTCTTAGTGGCCTAATACTTCAATAATTAATAAGTTGAGTGAATTATTATGGGATAATATATATATATATATATGTATATTCTTGTACTTCGATAGTTCAAAGCAAATCAGGAGCTCTCCCTTGAACTGTCCCCATGAAGAGACTCCATGATAGGCCTCGTACAAATCATATCACTGGATCGCATCTTCTTTGAGTTGAATATAAGCTATCTCCACATTGGATTCCTTTAGAGTCCTGTGAAAATGAAAAAATATTTCAGCATGAGAGATCCAATCGGTTGGTTCTCCATCTTTTAATCTGGGAAACTCCATACGTGGGTATCTTGTGTATTGTCCATGCTTACACTTTTCATATCGGTTCCCCTTGAGGCTGGAACTTTCACTATATTGAGATTTGATGTGGTTCTCCAATAAACTTCTTTTAAACTTATTAAGGATTTCTTGTAGTCTATTCTCCATACGGGCTTCAAAGACTTCAGATCTTGCATCCATTGGTGTTTGCTGTTATGATGCTGGTGGTCATAAGGAAGTGACAGTTGCTGAGGTGATCAACAATGATGGCGACATGACTGCGTATAGAGGAGCAGGTCTTCATAGATCAAGGGCGGTAGCAGTGGGTGTGCGGTAGAGAGGTGGTTATGGCTGATGTGGGAGAAGATGTTAGAGCAAGGAAGAGGCAAGGGAAGGAAGAGGGTAGTAGCGATAATAGCGAGGGCTGTGGCAACATGGTCTGCTAGCGACTGATGTGGGTAGGAAGCAGCAAGAAGTAGAGGAGGATGTAGGGGAGGAAACGGGCAGTGGCAAGGGAGCAATGACGCTACTAGTACAGGTGGAGAAGAAGGCATCAGCAATAGCAATGATGGCTATGTGGGCTGTAGGGGGAGATGGGGAAGATCAACGATTGTGATGGCAACGTCGGGAGAGGGAGGTAGAAAGGCAGCAACACTAGCATGATCGACAATGGCGATTATAGCAGAAGCACGATTGTGGTAGAGGGAAGAAGAAGGGCAATAGTGCTAGCATCTCGGCTATAGTCATAGGCGATAGATGGGTGATGAGTGCTGGCAATAATGGGGTGCTAGGGAGAAGGCTAGAGAGGGAGCAAGGGAAGGAAGAGGTCGGCAGTAGAGATAGTAGAGGAATAGCGGTGGTAGCAGCAAAATCAACAGCGACAGGGAAGGGCAACAAAGCGACTGGCGGTGATGGGCGATAGTAGGGGAGAGGGCACTACTGGTAGTGAGGGGACCTTGATGGCAGGAAGAGAAGGTATGATGGATGAAGTAGAAGAAATAAATGTTGCGGTAGTGTTCCTTTCTTGCTCAAGATGTTGGCAGCAAGGAGGGAACGGACAATGGCAGTGGGGAAGAGTGGTAGATGGTGGCCAACGGTGGTGGGTCGAGTGATGCTGGCGTCAGGAATAGCACCGATAGTCATAGCGGCTAGCGGCGTAGGGTTATGGTGGCTGTGAAAAGGAGGACAGTAGCGAGGATTCGACAAGCGATGGTTGTGCATGGGTGGCCTATGGCAATGGATCTCTGATGGAGTTGAGGAAGAGGAAGCAGGTTGTGGTTGGAGCTAATGGCAGCAGCGGCAATGCTAGTGATGAAGGATGGATATGGCAATGGTGAGACCTTGTAGTGGCGATAAATAATGGACAGCGACAGGAAGAGATCTGGATCGAGACTCACTAAACGACGGAGGAGATGGAGGGACAGTGATGGGTGGTAGTAGTGGTAGGTGAGGAGCAGGGAAGAAGTGAAAAAGTAAGGAAGAGGTGGTGACTGCATGGGTTGCAGTGCTCTTCTTCTTCTTCTCTCTTTATCTTCTTTTCCTTTCATTTTTTTTTGGCTAATGATAGCTACAGCAAAGGTGGTGAGAAACTATAGCAAGGTGGCAGGTCAAACGGTGACGACGGTGATGGCAAGGGCTATGACGACGGTGTGGATAATGAACAAAAGTAATAAAAGTGTGCATGAACGCTGCTCTGATACCAAGTGATAGGAACCTTTAGGTTTCTATCGAAGAGGAAGAGGGATAAACGATCACTTCGAGGGGATCGAGCCCCCTTGATCACTTTAAGAGGAGCAGCCTCTTTGATCTCTATAGGGGTTCAACACTCCTAGAGTTGTGTCTATCGGCTAAAATACAACTTCTTCTCTCGACCTATAACTAACTCTGACTGAATAGACCAACATGACTCAACTCGAATTAATTATGAACTGATGGACCTGACCCTAGGAGGGTCCTAACAAATCTGCCCTCTTCAAATCAGCCTTATCCTCAATGCTAAGCAGCATCAAAATTTGAAAGTACTGTAGTCCATGATATTTGCCACTCATTACAACCCTTTGATCATTTAAGTAGGGCCTCCACTTAGTGTAAGCAATGGGTCAACTTTCTAGTGTAATGTCATTGTAGTCTTTTGAAGACCTCTTCATCTGATGGCTAGTGGAAGTATCATATCTTCCTTTGAGGATCACTACTTCGAAGTCTTCCTAGGACATCAAAAAAAAAAATCTACAAGTAGTTGTTTGCCCTGTATAATTATATTTACCTTTGAGCACATGCTATCATAAATTAAGATTCGTCATTAGCAATCTTGACTTCGAATTTGTCACAGCTTTCATGATCGGACTCTATATTGTCAGTTTTCTATTCCTCCTTAGTTGGTTCAATCATCAGAAGTTTGTCACAGCTTTTATGATCAGACTCTATATTGTTAGTTTTTATTCCTCTTTAGTTGGCTCGATTGTTTGAAGCTCTTATTTGCAATTATCTATGTTGACCACTTTGAAGTCCTCCTTTATCGATTTTTCTTATCTATTAAAGCTTCTATTTCGACGAGTGTCCATATTAATTTTTCCTTCATGCACGTTGGTGAATGATATGGCTGCTATCATGGTGTGGGGATGACAAGCTTTAACTTTGCATTGAATCTCGAGATTAAGTCCCTCAATAAATGTTCTCACCAATTGTATCTCGAACCAATCTTGGTTTTGGTTCAACAGGCACTAAAATCTACTTTAGTACTCTTGTACTGTAGAAGTTTGATGGATTTTGACGAGCTGTCCATTAACATTCTTTTACTTCGATGGTCCGAAGTGAATCAGGAGCTCTCTCTTGAAGTATCGCTATGAAGGAACTCCGTAATAGGTCTCGTACAAATTATACTACTGGATCGCATCTCATTCGAGTTAAATAAAAGCTATCTCTACATTGGATTCCTCCCGAGTCCTATAAAAACGAAAAGACATTTCAGCATGAGAGATCCAATCGGTTGGATCTCCATCTTCCCATTTGGGAAACTCCATGCTTGGGTATCCTATGTCTTACCCATACTCACACTTTTCATATCGGTTCCCCTTGAGGCTGGAACTTTCACCATGTTGAGATTTGATGGGGTTCTCCAATAGACTTCTTTTTGAACTCATTGAAGATTTCTTGCAGTCTGTTCTCCATGCGGGCTTCAAATGTCTCAAATCTTGCATCCATCGGTGTTTGCTGCTATGACGCTGATAGTCAAAAGGTAGTGATAGCTACTGAGGCGATTGGCAGTGACGACGACACGACTACGTGGCAGCAGTAGTGGAGTAGGTCTTCACAGATCGAGGGCGGCAGCAATGGAAGTGCAGTAGAGTAGTGTATGCGATTGATGTGGGAGAAGATGCTGGAGCAGGGAAGAGGCAAGGGAAGAAAGATAGTAACGGAGGTAGCAACGAGGGCTGCAGTAGGGGGGGATGATAGCAGTGTGGGATGTTGGAGGCTAAGGGAAGTAGCCAGAAGCAGATGAGGATGCAAGGGTCGAAATGGGTAGTGGCAACAAGCAGTAGGAGAGCAGTGACACTGCTAGTGCAAGTGGAGAAGAAGGCGGCAGCAATAGTGACAATGGCTGTGTGGGATGTAAGGGGAGATGGGGAAGAGTAGCGATCGCAATGATGACATCGGTGATAGGACTCCAGTAGGGTCGAGTCCTAATCACCCTAGAAGTAATTAATAAGAACCCTGTGAGATTGTAATAAAACCCCACCTTATCATTTCTATCCTATAAAAAGGTATGGCTAAGGTTTATTTTGGAGCCTTAAGGCTTCTTAGCCGCCACCCTCCTTACTGGGTTGGTCAACTATGGTTTCTAGCAGAGGGGCATGGCTTGTGCAGCCACTTAGACCGCCGCCCATATTATTTAGGCATGACAGCTATAGGAGGAGCAAAAGAGGGAATTCACTTAGGAAGCACCTCCCAAGGGCTAGGGTTTTGAGCCCTATATAATCTTTTAGCCTCCACCTCTTTTCATTAAGTAAAGATCATTTTTTATTTAGCCTTGTGCCGAGTTCTAAGAGGGAGGAACCCCTATACCGTTCCAAAGGTTGATCCCTCTCAAAGATCAAAATCTATATAGCTCCTTCGGGGGTTCTATTATCTGATATTAGAGCCATGTTCCTATTGGCCCTGTTGTCATCTCTGCCACCTCCACCCTTCTAAGTAATTCTTACAATTGCTGCAACATACGCCTCCAGCTTCTACCTAAGTCGCAGATCAAATCAATCTGCTGCTACCCCCTACGTTTGAAATTGGAGATTTGGTATATTTCATCACCCACACATCTTTAATACTACAAAATCCTTTACCTTATATGCTGAAGAATTTTAAATATTTTTCTCCACGGCAAATTTTGACCATCGAAAACGTTATTGTTGTTGTGAAGGCAAAATGCTGCAGAAATTTTCAGCCACATGTTGGCCTCTTGAAATTAACCTATTATTCATTCTTTTTTGTCGAAACTTTTACACAATTTTATAGATTATCTTAAATTTCATCTGAGATTGATCTCTAAAAAAAATTCCTTCTGAAACTAGTTTTATTATGCATCAATTCTTCATCGCATAGTGTTGGAATTTTACAACGAAGAATCTGCCTTGCATCTTTTTCCCTATTTTCCTACTGTTACTCTATCAAAAATTTGTCAAACTTTTTACTGACATTGATTACATCTGACTGAGGATTTTTGTATATTTTTCTTGAATTTTCCTTTGGAATTTACCTCGAGAATTTATCGTTTCTCCGATGTAAATTATGTTTGACATGACAGCATGTATATAGCCCTTTCTTCGTCGAATTCCATCGGATTTGAGTGTTATCTTTTGCAAGTTTTTGGATTTACTTTCTCTCATCCTCAAACCCTACCATCCTCACTAAGAATCCTTCTAAAATGTACCCTAAATCAATTCTAAAAAGCCACCTAAATTAGCCATAAACTATAGCCTACTTCCTTACTGATCCACCTACCTTTTCAGCCAATCTTCCTTACTGATCCACCTACCTTTTCAGTAATCTTTCTTACCGATCCACCTACCTTTTTAGTCAATCTTTCTTACTGATCCACCTACCATCACAACCCCAAAACCCTATAAAACTAGCCTAAATCGTATTTAAAATAGCAACCTAATAAGCCTAAAACCGCAGCCTTCTATAACCATCACTTATTCGCAGCATACCTCTGCTAATCTCTATCAAACCTCTGCTACCATCTGCCCAGATCCAAAACCTTTTTCCTAACCTTTATCTACTACTATCATAGTCCTAAAACTCCACCAAATCGTAGCCCCAAACTGCACCCAAAACTACCATAAAACTAACCCTAAAAACCGTAGCCTTCCATCTTCAGTTCACTAACCTTTCGGCCACCCAATCTCCCTTATCCCTTCAACCGCAGCATGCATCTCTTGCTGCACAACACTGCTAGCAGCAATCTCTCACTGCCAACCTACTTGATTGTAGTCAATAGTGATTCCTTATGGCACAAATGCTACCAGCAGCGATCTTTCATTATCATATGATTTCATCATATCCGTAACAATCTCTTGCTACCATCTACCTCGATCGCAACCAGCAGTAACTTGGTCACATCCAACAGTGATCCCTCATTGCACAACACTACCAACAGTGACCACTCACTGCCATCCTCCTTGATCGCAGCTAGCAGTGATCCCTTGCGGCACAAACACTATCAGTAGTGATCTTTCACTACCATCTATTTTCATCGCAGCTGCAGCAATCTCTCGCTGCCATCTACCTTGATCGTAACTAGCAGCAACTTGATCATGTCCAGTAGCGATCCCTTGCTACACAATGCTGCCAACAGTGACCACTCACTACCATCCTCCTTGATTGCAACCAGCAGCGATCCTTTGTGGCAAAAAGCTACCAGTAGCGATCTTTCGTTGCAATCTGTTTATATCGTAGTCCACAACAATCTTTCACTACCAACTATCTTGATCGCGGCTAGCAACAAATTGAACATGACTAACAGCAGTCACTCGCTCCATACCATCATTGTCCTCCTCCGTAATAGCTGTCCACTTCGCTACCCCATCTTCCACCTATTGCAGTCACACCCTTACTGCAACCAATGCTACTTTCAGCCACGAAGCCGCACCGCAGTTGCAGCCCACGTCGCTATTGCCCTCTTCTTCTTCCATCGTCACTACGGCCTTCTGACTCAAATCTCTTGGCTGCCATCTTCAACAGATATCAACCACTTAAAAAACTACAGCCATGATGACCCCGCAGCAGCACCGCAGAACTGCAGCCGACACTACTATTATTGTATTATTCCTCCACCATTGCTGCTACCCTTGGTTGCCATCCTCTATCAATGCAGTAGCCACTTAGAGACTTTACCACCGCAGCCTGAATAATTTTACAGCAATATCATAATAGCACTTTCTCATCCTTTTGCTGACATTGTTGCCTTCAACATGAAGATTACAGCTACACTCTTCAATCGATTTATTTGATAGGTTGGAGATCCTTACGTCATGACATTAGTGGGCTTATTCGAAGCCAAATTAGAGGCTTTCGAGATGCGTATAGATATTAAATTATGTGCTCTCTTCGAGGAGTTTAGATTGGGCTGATCATTAAACCCAATAAGATCACAACATGGTGCAAATTCATATTGTAAAAAGAACCCATTAGAGATAAGAAGCAAGGATAAGACACGATAGCCCTACATCTTAATAACATCGATCTCTTTTGCACAACTTCAAGAAGAGCACCTCAATCAAGATCCTCAGAGTATGAGAGTCACATCCCAACCAAAAGCATATAAACCTTCAGCACCAATCAATCATAAGAAACTTGATGAAGAACTAGCGATGATCCGTCAAACCTCCACCATCCAAGAGTACCAAACTAGGTTTGAAAGATTATCTAATCAAACTTACGATTAGTCTAAAAAATAGATATTGAGGACTTTTATTGAGAGCTTAAAGTCTGAGATTTGGGAAGAAGTTAAAGCGTGATAGCCATACACACTTAAGGCAACAATTTCCTTCGCGCGACATCAAGAGGAGCAATTGAACTATGAAGCCTGGAGGATTCGGGTCACTTCCTGACCATGGCACTAAAGCTTTCACTTTCTCCTACTGTCAGCTAACCCCCTCAGTCGAAGAAATTAACATGAAAATTTAAAGAAGATGACTGAGCCGAAATCCTTCCAACTGACCCCCAAGTTGATGAGGAGGCCAAAGTTCAGTTGATGATAACATGGGAATCATATGACAAGCTAAAGACCTGATTCCCTAAGTTTATGGATCCTCAGCCTTGAGGACAAGGTTGATTCAAAGAGGATAGGCTTGATAGGACTCCAGCAGAGTCGAGTCCTTATCAGAGTCGAGTCCGAATCACCCTAAAAGTAATTAATAAGAAACCTGTGAGATTATAATAAAATCTTACCTAGTCAATTCTATCCTATAAAGAAGTGTGGCTAGGATTTATTTTGGAGCTTTAGGGCTTCCTAGCTGCCACCTCCCTTACTGGGCTGGTCGACTAGGGTTTCTAGCAGAGGGGCGTGGCTTGTGTAACCACTTAGGTCGTCACCCCCTTTATTTAGGCATAAGAACTATAGGAGGGAGCAAAAGGAGGAATTTCACTTAGGAAGCACCCCCCTAAGGCTAGAGTTTTGAGCCATATATAAGCTTGTAGCCTCCACCTCTTTTCATTAAGCAAAGATCATCTTTTATTAAGCAAAGATCATTTTTTAGGACTTAATTTTATCTCCTCTTTGTGTTATTTTCCTGTATCATACCAAGCTAGAAATTCAGTATTAGTCAACATTTTATCGTCATAGATTGATAGCTTTAGGTGATATGGGAAGAGGACTTTGCTAATGTTGGCTAGGAGTCAGCCATCTTATATGTGGACAACACAAATTCTTGCTTCTAATGCGTCAATCATAAACACTTTATCGAAGTCGGGTAAAGCTAGCACTGGCAAAGAGTAGAGGCCGCAACTTGGTCGGATGACCCCTGTTTCAAGCATCTCTTCTTCAATCCTCCCTATTTCATGGCTAAGTGTTTGCTGTTGGTTTGCCTGAGATAATCAGAATTTGGTGGTCATATTGATGGGTAGAAATTTGGGTGTGCGATTCGGTGAAAATGTCTAAAAATTCAGCAAGCGACTGGAGAAGGTTTGAGTCTTCAATTTTTTGTTGGCTCCCCCATAGAATGCTGCTAAAGTTGTATCAGGAAGCTACTATTCACTTTATTCAAAACTTTCCCGCATAGGATGTCTTGTTTCTCATGGCTAAAAAATTTCATGATGGATTTGGAAAAATTTTAAGGAACATCACCTAGCATAGTCAGCCATTTGATGTCAAGCACGACCTCATAATCATCAAGAGGAAGGAGGAAGAAATTAGCAAATATCTCTTGGTCCTGCCGCAATAATTTTACCCGCAGACATCTTTGGTCGCACTTCAAAATTTGGCCGTCGGCAACCTCAATGTCAAACCTGCTGCAATCTTCAATTTGTAGCATCAATTGGACAACAATCTTGATGTTCATAAAGTTATTAATGCTTCTAGTCTTGATGAGGATGGTGATGGGATGCTGCTTAAGAGATTCTTTAACTTCTATTGCTTACGGGTTTGCATAGCCGGCTAAAGCATGAGTCATGCAATCGGCTAGCTATCGGTCTTCCTTCATGTTCTCCTCCCAGGTTCCTAAACCTCTTCTTCAGATTCTTCAATAGATTTTATCATGGAAAGCTCCCCCTTTTTGCAGCAATGGTTGCAGCTCTAAAGTTCATTGCAATACCAATAAAGGCCCTTCATCGATCTATCGCGTAGCTCTTCTCTCGTCAATTTTTTTGGCAGTGAAGAATGGGTAGGAGTAGAGGGAGGTTTATATGCTACTGGTCTAGGAGTGGTTCTCATTCTCTTAGTATCTTGGTTCAGTCGTTCCTCTAGGATTCGGGCAGAAGAGATTGCAGCCTTCACGGTGCGGGGCTGTCGCACTTTAACCTCTCCTTTAATTTTCGGTTTGAGTCCTTCGATGAATGTACCTAATAATTTTTTGTTAGATCAATCATGAGCAAGGTAAGATAATTCCTCAAACTTGGTTTGATATTCTTGGATCATGGAGGTTTGTCGAATCTTGGCAAGTTGTTCATTGATATTCTCGTATTTGGTCGGCCCAAAAAGGTTCAGCAATACTTTCTTGAATTATATTAACGTTAGAGTCCCATGGGTGTACTTAAACTAATTATACCACTGAATTACATCTCCTTTGAGGTGGATGATAGTAGTGTCCACCATGGAATTCTTCGATGTTCAGTAATAGCAGAAGTAATGTTCGGTGCGCAAAATCCATCTTGTCATGTCTCCTTCTTCCCATCGAGGGAAGTCCACCCTCTTGCATGGATGTACCATATTAGTGGCTCAAACTTTCTTTTTGGGAGGACTCTCTAAACTTGCACCTTACTAGAATTTTGTTGGGCTCGGAGATTGGCCCAATCTGAATTCAGCGAATAAGACATGCAATCTATCCTCCATGCATGATTCAAACATCTCAAACTTGGTATCGATTGAACCTTGAGTTGCCATTACATGTGCCTCTAGATCTGAGATGTCAGTATCCTTCTCTTGCTATTAGGTCAGTGGTATGAAATGGTTAGGTGGATTGATGGCCGAAAGGGATGTTGGATCATGGGTAGATGGCTACGGTTTGGGGCTGACATATTGCTATTTTTTGTTGTCATTGGGGCTATGATTTAAGGCTGCTATAGGGGTTGTATAAAGGGTATAATGGCCATGGTTTAAGGTTAAAGGAATGGGTTAGGGTTGCTATTGATGATGATAATGAATTTGGTAGGAATCAAGTGCGGATGTAGTAAGTAGTACCGAAGGTAGTGCAGCAAAATTATTTGGCAAAGAGGGTGCTATTGATCTACTGTTTGGGGCTATTGTAGAGGCTGTAAGGGGGGGTTTGGTAATAGAGGTTTAGGGTTAGAGGGGTGGCTTAGAGTTGCTGTTGATGGCAGCAACCAGTTTGGTAGGGATTGGTGGCCAAAAGGGTGATGGATCAAGGTCGATTTAGGGTTGATAGCTTACGGTTTAGCTTACTATTGGTGCTACTATTTAAGGGTGCTATAGAGGCAACAAAGGATTTTTGTGATAGTGGTTTGAGGTTAGGAGGGAAGGTTTAGGGTTTCTGTTAGGGGCAGCAACTAGTTTGGCAAGGTTCGTTGGCTATGGAAGATAAGGATCTGTGGAAGGTTCGATGGTTGTGGAAGATCACTGTTTGGGCTACAGTTTGAGTTGGCTATGGAAATCAAAAAAAGGTTATGACAACTACATCTTAAGGCTAGAGGGTGTCGTAAGATGACATGGTTGGTGACAACAAGATTGGTAGGGCTTTGGGGGTTTGGGAGAAGAAGAATGATAAGGTACAACAGCATAATTTCAAAAAATTTTAGCAGTATAGATGTAATTTTTTCCAGCGATTCGAAACAAGGATTCAAATAAAACTTAATGAGAATCCACTAGTAAGGGAAAGGAGTGGATTTGGAAAGGTAATGTTGATAAAAAAATTCATGGGAGAATACGACAGCAAAGAATGCAGCAAGATCAAAGATTACGATAAGGTGTTGTGGTAGATTCTTACATTTAAAGTGTAGCAGTTTGGATGTAAAAGATCAGTGATTTAAATTGACAATTTTTGTATGAAACCAAAGGGAAATCTGCTGTTAAGGAGTGCTAAAGTCATCATAAAAAACTTATCGAGATTGGACAGAAAAATTACGACAACAAAATTAAAACAAGTAGTGATATGCGGCTGAATTCTATAGCGTAACTTTTGTCATAAAGATGCAAACTTTACGACAAAAAGTTTATGCAGTGAGATAGGAATATTTTTTAGGTTTTGGAATAAGGATAACTAAATTGTAACAGTAGTAAGGTAGAAAACCAGAACTTGATGCAATTCGGTGATGATCTAAGCAATTTAGTTACAATTTAGATGATGGGTGGCTGTGGATAGATGATGGGTGGCTGTGGAAGGGCAGCGAGACTCCAAGAATGTTGCTCTGATACCAAGTGATAGAATCCTTGTGGATTCTAAGTTTGGGGTGATCTCTATAAGGGGTTGTCCTCCTTGGAACTCTATAGGGGTTCCTCCCTCCTTGGTATTCTACCCTTTGGCTGAAAATAATATTGATCTATTGATGATAAAAAGTGACCGATTACGAGACTATTTATAGGGCTTCTAAACCCTAACTCATAATAGGATTCCTACTCAAGACTCCTACTCCTAACAACTCCAACTCCAACTTTAAGAATCAACTCCTACTTCCAACAACTCTAACTCAAACTCCAACTCTAAGAAGCAACTCCTACTTCTAACAAATCCAATCCCTTCTCTAAGAAGCAACCCCTAGTTGGGTCTCTCTTAAGTGGAGGAGGGGCTAGAAGACTCCCATCCCACAAGGACTCCTCCCTAAACCTAGCCAACCACTTCATTACTAAGGGGTGGCAGCTAGATTATGGTTTATTATATTCATAACGAAATTGACTTTAACCAGTATCCATATCTGACTCTTAACCCGATTCTAGATCAATCGAATCCTAACCTTACTAAGATATGGACCAATTTATTATAATAAACTCAATTCTTCACCTAGCTGACCTAATGTCAGGTCTAGGTTGGCCAACAAGGCCTAATCTAAGGACTCGACTCAATCGACTAGGATCCGACTCAGCTAGGGTCCTAACACACTAGTGTTGGTGTCTCGGCTATGGCTACAGGTGACAGATGGCTGATGAGGGCTGGCAGCAATGGGGCACTAGGGAGAAGGCTGGAGACGGAGCAAGGGATGGAAGAGGTAGGTAGCAGAGGTGGCAAAGGAATAGTAGCGGTAGCAGTGGAATCAGCAACGGTGACAAAGGACAATGATGCGACTGGTGCTGGTGGGCAGCAATAGGGGAGAGGGGGCTTGTAGGAGGGGACCTGGGAAGTAGGAAGAGGAGGTCTGATAGCTATAGTAGAAGAAGTGGAGTTTGTTTTGTTTTTGTCGTAATGTGGAAGAAGACGCTAGCGACGTTGAAGGATCACGAGCGATTGAGGGCAGTGGCTACGTAGGAGGGCTATGGCAATAGTGGCAATGCTATTATACACGATAATGTTGTGGTAGAGGAGGGCTATGTATTGTAGTGGGAGGCAGTAGCGGCAACACTGCTATGTGCGGCAACACTGCTATGCGTGGCAACACTGCAGCAAAGGAGGGCACTGCTGGGTGGGGCTACAAGCAGAGATGGTGGCTGTTTGCAGGCGATAGTAGATGGGGGCGGCATATGCAATCCAATGAGACTCTACGGTGGATGCTGAGCAGGTGCAGGGGATGACAGCGATAGAGGAATGATAGTGACCCACGGTCAGTGGCAAAGGACATGCAATGGTGTTCCCTTCTTGCTCGAGATGTCGGCAGCAAGGAGGGAAGGGACAACAGCAGTGAGGAAGAGTGACAACAAGGAGGGAAGGGACAACCATGATCACTTAGAAGGGATCGAGCCTCCTTGATCATTTCGAGAGGATCGGCCTCCTTGATCTCTATAGGGGATCAACCCTCCTAGAGTTTTATCTATTGCCTAAAATATAACTTCTTCATTGATTGCTTAAAATAAGAGTTTACACTATTATTTATAGTGTTCTACCAAGAGTCTCTCTAGGCTTAGACTCAGAGCTTCAATAAACTTGGACTCTTAACTAATTGATAGAAACCAAATAAACTTTCTAATTGAAAATCATAACTGACTCCATCCTAACTGAAGATAATAACCAATTCCAACTAACTCATAACTGACTCGATTGGGCTTACTTGACCTATAACTGACTCTGACTGAATAGACTAACATGACTCGACTTAAATTAATTATTAACCGATGGACCCGACCCTTGTAGGGTCCTAACACAACAGCTTCACTAGTCCAAATTACATAAATTGGCTTCATAATTTGAGAATTATTCTCATGGTAGAGAAAATTACATGTCTTTGACATGATTCAGCCCACGCTAGAGGAAGGAGCACGTGAGGATGAGATCACTCACTATGTAAAGTATATAGATGATTCCACTTTGAAAGTGCTATATGTTGGCCTCTATGACTCATAAGCTACAGAGGCAATATGAGAGTATGGATGTCAATTTCATTCTACTTCATCTTTACCAATTATTTAAGAAATAGAGAAGAACTCAAAGATATAAGATATCCAAGAGTCTCTTCCACGCTAGGATAACAAAGGGGATATTGGCTCAAAACCATGTCCTGAGGATGATTGAGTGGATTGAGAAACTCATAGATTTACGAATGGTCCTAGAGGATAACTTGTGCGTTGATCTTATACTTTAGCCCTTGTCAGATTTTTTTTCTCGGTTCACTATGAATTTTAATATGAACAAGCTTGAGATGACTCTCCTTGAGCTCCTCAATATGTTGAGGGAAGCTAAGAGAACCATCAAGAAAGAGAAGCTAATTATTTACATTGGTGAGACCAAAAAGAAAAGGAAGGCTAATAAGTCCCTTAAGAACGGCATGGACAAGGGCAAATTAGATAAGGCAAAGGTCGCCAAGAGAGACACGGCCAAGGACAAAGGACAATGCTTCCACTTCGACAAAGACGAGCACTAAAAGAGGAACTACAAGGATTATCTTACAGAAAAGACAAAACAAAAGCTTAGAGAAGCTTCATGTACATTCATGATCAATCTTCATTTATCATATTTACATGATAATATATGGGTATTGGAGCAAGAGTTGCCAGTAGGGAGGTCACCCTACATCTGCCTGGTGGAGCTACTATTACATTGGATGCATGCTATTATGTTATCTCAATTATCAAAAATATTATTTTCATTTCTTATTTGACAGTTAGTGGATATAAACTAATTTTTGAGAATAATGGTTGTTCATTAATTTTGAATAATAAGATCATCATAAGAGGAACCTTGATTAATGACTTATATGTGTTAGATACTTTTCCTCACATTATGAATATAAATACTTCGAAGAGGAAATGAGATGAGGTAAACGAGACCTACCTATGGCATTGTAGGCTATGTAATATTTATGAAGGAAAGATTCAAAAGTTAATAAAAGATGGATACTTGGATCCATTCGACTATGAATCATATGCAACTTTTGAACCTTACCTTTGTATTTAAGTGTCATAGGGTCTGATGGGGATCAAATACATAGATGATTGGCTTTAGGTTAAGTGGGAGATTGCTGATTACAAGTGCCTTGTAAGCCAATCATATGAGTGATGGCACGTGTGACATGCTGCACAGTACTTTTACATTATTATTATTGGCATATTCTCATATTATTTTATTTGTTGAATACATATATTGCGATGTCCTTGGATTTGTACAATGAGAATTGGATCATGATGAGATCACGATAATAAGACTGATTTGTCTATAAATATAGATTCTAAATAAACTCGATCATAGGTTATCGAGAGGGACATCGAGACAACCGAATAGGTTAGTGTGCTATGTACTCATCCATATGATGGAGGTGGCTAGTCTTACAACCACTTGTGTGGAGACACTAAGGATATAATACATGTGCTCATTGGAGAATGAGTTTACTGATTGATCCGCTTATAGAATGTTGTCTGGTTAATGATACCTAATGCCAGACAACAATTTCATAGTCCTAATTATATATTTAGTCCTTAGACTTGAGATACCAAGGATGTCTTGTTTGAGTACTCCTTTGTTTGATGTTGGACTTACAGGTTTGGAAAGTTCCAAATATGGTACAGTCGATTATTTGGATTGGTAGCTAACCTTATGAAGGCTATTGAGTATCAATAAAGGAACATCCACTCTTGTGTCTTAAGAGGAACATCTCATATACTCTTGCTTAGATAAATCTTTGATCAGGTTGATCAGATTGAGAGAGGGAGAATCTGATTAGAGCAAGACTTAGATGGATTCCATATGTGGCCTGACATTACATGCCCGATATATAGTCTTTGGGATATTAGATAGATGAGAGATTATATATACATAGTAACAAAGGACAGATAGGTCCAATAGATAAGATCTCTTGTACAGTCTAGGACTATGGTGCAATGGCTTAGTACGTCCATAGTTAATAATCAAGTGAATTACTATGAGATAATAATTCACTGAGTTAGAAGAAGTTTTGACAAGTAGGACTTACGACTAGCTCGGTATTGGGCCTAGAGGGTCACACACATATGGTGGATGCTTCAATGGAAAGAGGATTAGATATGGGTTATCTCTTGTTCTCATTATATAAGACTCGACATTGATGGGCTCCTTGTATAAGGTCTAATTAGAGGCCAAAGGAGATTATTGGATAGAGATCCAATAATCCTAGGTTAATGGATAATTAGATAAAGATCTAATACCCACTAAGACAGGATCCCTAGGGTTTTTGGTGCCTCTCTATAAATATGAGGCAAGAGCGGCTCTTATGTGATAGGCTACACATTTGGCTGCCCCATCCTATTCTCCTCCTCTCTCTCATCTTCTTAATCGACCTGCCCCTCTTTAATGTAAGAGGGCAACGAAGAACATAGACGATCTTCTTCCACGTTCATTGCGAGAAGTTGTGCAAGAGTTGTAAGATTTGAGACTACAATTGAAGGACTATCACTATAGCGATTATTAGGATCAATTGGCACTAAGAAGGGGGAGGGAGGGGGAGGGATTAGTGCAAACAATAAAGTGCTTGATTTTAAATCCTTTACCTATAGAAAGAGAAGAAAGAAAAGCAAAAACTCCTTTTTATATTACGTTGGAACCGATTAAGACTAATTAAGAGAAATAGAGAGATTAAACCTCATATCTAGGTAGAAAATATTAAGAGCAATCAATGTAATAACTAAAGCAATTAAAGAACACTCACAATTATAGTGGTTCGGGTTCAACCTGGCCTACATCCACTCCCGAGTCCCCTTCTCCTAGGTCCACCGGCGTCCACTATCAATCTTCTTTAGGTGAAGATCAAACCCTTATAGCTTCCTCTCTTTTTTTCACCGGCTTAAGAGGTGAACCTTACAAGGGAGACTTACAAAAATTTCTCTTCTTTCCCCTCACTCCCTTGCCCTTTTTCATTTTCTTATAATTATAGCATGTAATTTTCTTACAGAATTTTTAGCCCAATGTGTTGTGCTAAATACAAGAAAACTTAAGGTATTTATGGACCTCAATTGGCTTCAGAATTGAAGCCAAAAATTCAAACGTATCCCGAAAAATCAGGTACGAGCAATACCACTATCGGTATCAACAGTGTCACTGTCGAAAGTAGCCCAGAAAATAGGGTGGTGATAGTACAACCGCTGACCTAGGTGGTACAATCGTCGCCCACCGGCGGTACAACCATTGGGAATCCTGGAAAAGTGATTCCCTCTACTTTTCCAATTCTAACTTGTACCTTCTATTGATCAATTCTCAGTTTAACCAATTAAGCTCGACCTGAGCTCAATCCACTCTCCATAGTGGACCCGATTTACTTCACTTGAGTTAATTTGTATTCCTTCCAAATTTAACTCAAGTAGGACTTTAACTATAATTGATGCTAACTACGACTTAATTACAATCAACATGGCTGACAAGTCTCATTAGACTTTTTTAACTCCCGACATGCTCTTCGACGACCCCCGATGATCTTCTAGCGAGTCTCTTAGTCTTCTTCTGGCAAACTCCCTGACACCATCCTAGAAAGCTCCCGATCTCCTTCGGCAAGCTCCTAGTGAATTCTCGATGAGTTTCCTACTGCATCATCCTAACCTCGACCTAATGCCCGGACTTGACTTTTGGCCTGATTGTAATTTTCTTTCTATAATAGGTAATCCTACATCAATCATCTCTAACATACTTGTTAGATCAATAAACCATTAATCATCAAAATTTGATATTCAATAGTGATTCATCGTGTGGATACCGCTAGAGAGGAGGATGATTAACCTCCTTCGTCCGCTTGATCCAGATCTAAAAATTTAGGGATATACGATCTCCCTAGGTAAATAATCTCTCACAAATTATGATTTTTGATTTTTGTGATTTTTCATGCACCAATCATTGCACAATGATTTGCTCTACATGGAAAACTGATTTTTGTTTTGATCTTTCACTGCGATGTGATGCTCCAGCTTGGTTTTCCAACAACTATTGTATTAGATGCATGTTTTTATGCTCCTTTTATCATGAAAAATATTATCTCCATTTCATATTTGATAGTTGTGAGAAATAAATTAGTTTTTAAGAATAATAGTTGTTCATTGATTTTTGATGATAAGATCATCACTAGAGGAACGTTGCATAATGGTTTCTTTATACTAGATATAGCTCCATAGATTATGAATGAAAGTGCATATAAGAGAAAATGAGATGAGGTGAATAAGGAGAGTACTTGGGTATAAAGTTCACCCATTTCCTTAAAGACCATAGTATGCTATTCCAATGGACACTTCCTCATACACTTTAGCTCAATGGTGTATTAGAAAGGAGGAACCACACATTATTAGACATGATATAGTCCATGATGAGTTTCGTCGATGTTCCCGTCTCATTTTGGGGATACACCTTGGAGACCGTAACTTACCTTATGAACAAAGTTTCATCTAGGTTGGTGGTGTCTACACCATATAAGATATGAAAAAGAAAGAAGTCTGATATTGAGGTTATTAAGATTTAGGGTTGCCCTTCCCACGTTAGAAGACAACCTTGATAAGTTAGAATCAAGGATAAAGCGATGCAAGTTCATGGGATACCCCAAGGAAAGTACTAATTCTATTATCCTAAGGACCAGAAGGTCTTTGTTGCTAAGAGGGTTATATTCGTTAAGAAGGAACACATTCTTGGTGGAAATAGTGAGAGTGTGATAGAGTTAAGTGAGGTTGGATAACCTAGCCCAAGCACCATTCTAGAGACTGAATCTATTTAAGTACTAGCACATAAGTTCCAACTTTGCATAAGTCTGACAGAGTATCTCACCCTCCTGAAAGATATGTGACATATTAGTGGAGATGACATTTAGAATGTCGATCCTCAGACCTACGAGGAGGCTATTATAAGTATAGACTCTAGGAAGTGGCAAGAAACTATGAATTATAAGATAAACTCCATATACTTCAGCAAGCTTTGGAACCTTATAGATGCACCTAAAGGTATCATACCCATCGACTGCAAGTGGATCTTCAAGAAGAAGCTCAGAGTAGATTGAAAGGTGGAGACCTATAAGATAAGACTGGTGGCCAAACGGTATCATCAAAGGCAAGGAGTTGACTATGATAAAATCTTCTCAGCCGTAGCCATGTTGAAATCCATCAAAATTCTTTTAGCTATTGTAGTACATTATGACTATGAGATCTGGTAGATGGATGTGAAAATCATGTTCCTCAACGACAACCTCAAGGAGGAGGTGTATATAATACATCCAAAAAGATTTGTATCCAGAGAGAGTCCAGATAAGGTGTGTAAGTTGCTAAGGTCCATCTATGAACTGAAACAAGCTTTCCAAAGTTGGAACAAAGATTTGATGTGACAATCAGATCTTATGACTTTGTTAAGAACGAAGATGAGCCTTGTGTATATATGAAAGTAAGTGGGAGCGCTATCACTTTCTTAGTGCAATATGTGGATAATATCCTGATCATTGGGAATGATATAGGAATGCTCTCTACAATTAAGGTTTGGTTATCCAAACACTTCTCCCTGAAAGACTTAGGGGAAGTATTCTATTGGGGATTAGGATTTATAGAGATAGATCCAAGAGGATGCTTGACTTATCCAAGTCTAAGTATATAGACTTCATTGTCAAAAAGATTTAACATGAAATATTCCAAGAGAGGTGTCATACCGATAAGAATTGAAATATCACTTTCTAGGAGTATATCCCCAAAAACTCCTGAAGAAAGAGCAGACATGAATAGGATACTCTGTATCTTAGTGGTAGAGTCTATCATATAAACTATTATATATACCAGGCCTGATATAGCACATGCTGTGAGTGTCATAAGTAGGTATCAGGCGGATCCAGGTTTAGAACAATATAAGGTAGTATAGTGTCTCCTTAAGTACTTGAGAATGACCAAGGATCTTTACTAACATATGGAGGAGGTAGCCTCTAGGTTGAGGGCTAATAGTGAGTTTCTAGTCCAATGTCGATGATAGTAAGTAAAAATTAAGGTATGTGTTCACCCTGAATGGACGAGCAGTAAGTTGAAAGAGTTTTAAACAAGATATTATTATTAACTCGACCACAGAGGTGGAGTATATTACTATGATAAAAGCAACAAAAAAGGAAGAGTTTAGATAAAGAAGTTCATCACAGATTTGGGAGTCGTCTCTAGTAATAAGAAACTAATTCCTATATATTATAATAATAACAAGGCGATAGCTCTAGCAATGGAACCCATGTCTCATCAAAATTGTTCTGAGGAGGTTCCCGTTGATTTGAGAGGTCATGGCTTATGAGGATGTAGCTATGAAAAGTGTTTCATTTGAAGATAACATTACATATCTACTAACAAAGTCGATGTCTCATTTTACCTTTGAGCATTACAAGGGTCTGATGGGAATCATACACGTAAGTTATTGGCTTTAGATTAAGTGAAAGATTGCTGGTTACATGTGCCCTGTAAGCCAATTACGTGAGTGATGACATGTGTGACACGCTGCACGATCTTTTTACTTATTATTATTGGCATATTCTCATAATATATATTGTCTGCTACATATATATTGTGATGTCCTTGGATCTGTACAATAGGAATCAAATCATGATGAAATTATTATAATGAGACTAATTCACCTTTAAACACAGACCTTAAATAGTCTAGGTCATAGGTTACTCGAGAAGGATATCGAGGTAACCGGACAGATCAGTGTACCCATCCATATGATGGAGGTGGCTAGTCTCATAGCCACTTATGTTGGGACACTAAGAATATGAGTTCACTGATTGATCCGCATATTAAATGTTAGATAGTTGATGATACTTAACATTAGATAACGATTTCGTAGTCTCAATTATGTGTCAGTCCTTAAACTTGAGACAAGGATGTCTTATTTGAGTACTTCTTTTTTTTTACTTTGGATTTATAGGTCTGAAAAGTATCAGATCTGATATAGCCGATTATTGAGATTGGTAGCCAACCTTATGAAGGTAATTAAGTATCAATAGAGGATCATCCACTCTTATTATCGTGAGAGGAATATCTTGTGTATTATTGCTCAAGCAAATACCTAGCGAGTGTTGTTCGAATTTAGAGAGCGTTTTTTGAGAGAATCCAGTTAGAGCAAGACTCGGATGAATTTTATATGTGGCCACAATACCATGCCCAATATATCATCTCTTGAATATTAGATTGATGAGGGACTATAGATACATGATAACTGAGAACAAACAAGTCTAATGGATTAGATCCTTTGTACTATTTGGGGACTATGGTGTAGTGGTCTAGTACTTCCATAATTGATGAGTTGAGTGAATTGTTATGGGATAATAATTTACCAATTGTTATGGGATAACAATTTACCAATTGTTATGGGATATGGGCTTAGAGGGTCACACGCATATGGTGGATAATTACAACGAGTAGAGGATTGTATATGAGTTATCCAATTAGCCCCTAGTGTCATTGAATGAGACCTAGCATTAATGGATTCTTTGTATAAGGCCCAATTGAATTCAAATTAAGATTATTAGATAAAGATACAATAATCCAAGAGGTGTGGGTAATTGGATAGAGATCTAATACCCACTAGGGTAGGATCCATTAGGGTTTTTGGAGGCTCTCTATAATTAGGAGGTAGGGGTGACCAACAAAGGTGATACACTACACCTTTGGTCACCCCCTTCTATCTATTCTCCTCCCTCCCATCTCTTCTCAACTAACTACCCTTCTCCCTGCTGTGGGAGGATAGCAAAGAAAATATGTGATCTTCTTCCATGTTTGCTGTAAAGAAGGTGTGCAAGATTGTGGACTTTGTGCTGTGATTTGAGGAGTATCACTGTAAAGATTCACCATGTGGAAACCACTAGAGAGGAGAACTATTACTAAATCTAGAAGTTTCAGGGATATATGATCTCCTTAAGTAATAAATCTCTCACAAATCATAATTTTTGATTTTACGATTTTTCATTCACCAATCATTGCACGATGACATGATAAACATGAAAACTATTATTTTTATTTTTTCACTATGCATATAATGCTTTTAAGATTTCCCAAAAACTATCGCCACCCTAGGCGGTACCACTGTTGGTTACGCTAATAGGCATAAAACAGTGCCTATCAGTTGTCTATAGCCTAGGCCCAGTGATATCATTGCCCAAGCCTGCTCAAAGCCATTAGTTTAGCCTCTTAACGAGCCCAACTCAGTCCTAGTCTAAGCCCAATAGGTTTCTTGATAAGTTAGCATTGTTTCGACTCAATATCAACTCAATTTGATCCCAAACAATCCCAATGATGATATAAACAATCCAACTATATTTTAGACACAATCCAACCAAGTAGCACATTGTCCATCGTTCTTCATGTCATCCGATCATCTGACACTTCATTTGAACCTTTGACGCATTGTTCTTTCCTTCGGTATATTACCCGATCTATCGACATGTTAACATTATTAAAATATTTGATCTTTTGGCGTAATACCCGATCCTTCCAGCATGTTGTCTGAACTCATAGCACAAAGTGCAATATTCAGCACGTTGACCAATCCTTTGGCTCGATGTCCAATTTACGATATGATACTCATACGGCCTAACTTTTGATTCTCCTGCTTTGATAATTTGCTCTTCGATGGTTTGAGTCCATGATCGAAGTTTTTCATGCGTCACATATCTCAAGAATATATTAGCCCATAAACTCATCAATTGATTTCATCATCAAAATCTGTGATTCAATAGATTCAAGTCTTGCATCTTGATTTCGTACTCCCTTGAACATAATATTTTTCAATACTATAATCCTTAAACTCAGAAGGTCTTTATATCATGCCATGTTATTTTTGTTAAGTATATATTTTTCTTTTAAAATCTTGCTACTTTAGCAATGCGAGTCACTAAAATAACCATCCATCACTAGATTTATATAAGTACACCTCAAATCCTCTTAGGCACACCTCTCACCATATTAACTGTAGTTGTCCTCTAGATTTGTATTCCCTTATTACTCTAGTTCAATAGCACCTCACCCTCTTTGCAATTTCTCTATATACCTCTCCACCAACTTATTCTTATTCTGTAATGCCTGAAGAAGTAATATCCTCGGCACCACAAATGATGTATCTATCCTCTCCTCGACCAAGTGAATCAACTTGATGATGCACATGTCACTAACTCTACATCAATTCTTATACATTCAACACAACCCAATAATACCATTATGCCTGAACATCACATGATAATATGCTAAAAAAATGATATATTTAAACTATATCAAATTCTTGATCTCTATGCTACCAAAATCTCTTAACTTAAACCTACTGAAATCACAACCATCGTCCAAGCTAAAAGAACTTCACACTAGTGCAAAGTCCTATATGAAGGATACAATATCCTCCACAATATCACATGGACCCTTGCACCATCTCATATCATATAAAATGTCATTGGGTGCAAGTTAATTTTTTGAATTAAGTATATCCCAAATGAATCAATTATTAGATACAAAACATGTCTAGTGACCAAAGGATTTTATCAACGATTTGGCATTAATTTTACAAAGACCTTCAGTCTAATTGTTAAACCGATAATTTAACTTATCTTGAGTTTGGCTATCACTCAAGATTAGTATCTATACTAGCTAGATGTTAACAATGATTTCTTATAGGAGATATTAACTAAAGATGTTTTTATGTAGCAATCCCTTGGTTTTATCCACCGTTGATATCCAAATCATATTTATAAATTATGAAAAATTATTTATGAACTTTTTTTATATTAGTTGGCTTTGTTAATTTCTAGTCTAACATCTCTTTATTGTTTTGATCATAAAAAAATGATGTATTATATATCTATTGATCTATGTGGTTGACATTATCATTATAGACAATAATTCGATGGAGATCGAGTAATTTCTCATACAATTGATAAATTGATTTTTCATTAAAGACTTAGGAATCTTGAGATATTTTCTAAGAGTGAAAGTTATATTCATATCTTCTAGACTTTTTCTATTTAAAAAGAAGTATATTTAAGATATATTATTAAGGACATGTAGAATGCTAAAGAAGTTGCCACTCTACTCTTTAGTATTAAGTCACTCAAATTATATAATGATAATCCTATTACAGATCCCATATAATATTTGCAAATGCTTGGTTTGTTATAGTATTTATCTTTCACACATCCAGACATTTGATTTACAGTCAACAAATTATCATAATTCATACATTGACCCTCCATTGCACATTGATTTGTATAAAACATGTCTTGCAATATTTTAAAAAGACTCTCAATCATAAACTTTTTTCTCATAAACATTCATCACTTCATCTTCATGCCTTCGCCAATATTGATTGAGTAAGCAACACTAATGATAGAATGTCTATGTCATCCTATATTATCTTTCTTGGAGTAAATCTGATCAGATAGGGTTACAAGAAACAAAACACAATTGTAAAATTCACCACTGAAGCTAAATATCGAGTCATTGCCACCACCACCGCAAACCTCAGTCAGGTCACTAATCTATTACACAAATACAACATCACCTTTCAATCGACACTTGCAATATATTGTTGGGCATATAGCCTATTATTCAACCCACAGTAGTTTTTATTAAAGTCTGTAGCCCTGATCCTTTTCTCTTAACCTAAACCTTAACTCTTTTAACCTAGATTTGGTGTCTAGGGCTGAAAAAAGAGGGAAAAGAGAGTAATGGTGGCTATAAACGTGATTGAGAAAAGGGGAGAAGTAATAGCAACAGTTAAGGGTAGAAAAACAAGAGAAGAAGAGGGAAGAAGATAGTGACAATACAAATGCTACTCTCAATCATCTAAACAGTGTTCTCACCTCAGGTTAAATCATATTTATAGTGGGTTCTTACTGTGATCAGTTGGTGAGGTTTTGGATATTATGTATAGTAGCGTAATCTAGGTATCCTATCATTCTCTTGTGATTGTTACTTGGGATTGGGCAAGAGACTTTGAGATTTATACATTCGTTATTCTTATAATGGATTTTCTTTGGCTTGTCCTATAGTTTTTTACCCTTCATGTTAGAGGGGTTTTCTACATAAATCTTGGTGTTTCATTTTATTATGATTTCTATTTAATTCTGATGTGTTTTATGACCTGCTAGTATTATATAAAATCCTTTTTTTATCCCATCATGTATTATGATAATGTCGATGTCACTTACATATGTGCCAACCTAGTGTTCTGCTCATGTATGAAACATATTATTATTGAATTTCACTTTATTAGAGATCCAGTTGTTAGCTACCAACTATGTTTTTCACATGTTTATACTGGTAGGATCAAAGCGACACTAAGAGGGGGGTGAATTAGTGCTTATGAAAAAATTTTATATCGATTTAAATATTTGCTCAATAAAAATCATATCACAAATGTGTTTAAGCGTAGAGATATTTGTAATAGTGCAAGCAAAGATAGTAGACAGTTAAATAACAAAATAATGAAGATAAAGAGCAAAGAAGAGGAAGCAAATCGATTTTACAGTGGTTCGGTCTCGTAACCTACGTCCACTCCCGATTCCTCCTCCATTGAGGTCACCAGCTTCCACTGTTGATCTTCCTTCAATGCGTGAAGATCAACCACCCTCTTATAACTCTATTCTCCTTTTACAGGTTTATGAGATAAACTTTACAAGTCTCCAAGCTTTCCCTTAAATTAAAAAAATACACAAGATGAAATCATGAGAAGCTCTCAATTACAGTAGCATTTTCATAAGGTTTTTGCTCTTAATTGCTTGCATACTCTAACAAGAATAGAAGGAGTATTTATAAGCCCCAAATGGCTTCAAAAGTGGAGTCAAAAATTAAATTTTAAGTGTTCCCGAGGTGCTAGTCTCGAAGACTATGTTATGGGTGGTTCAATCGCTTGACATAGGCGGGGAGACTGTGTTTAGGCAGTTCAGTTGCCTGTCCAAGTATGGGAGATTATGTCTAAGTGAGTCAATTGCTTGACACGTCTTTAAAAACTGTCATCTTGGAGATCGTATCTTCGAAGACTAAGTTTGATCTGACCTTGGGTTATAAAGATAACTTTTATAATAAATCCAAATCGACCCCAATTAAGGTCTAATGGCCTCTTAATTGAGTTATTAAAAACTAACTCTCATTATGATGCTAACTATTACACTCAATGTACAATCTTCATTGTATGATCGTCTCTTTGTCGAACTCTCGACATCCTTCCGAGAAACCCAATGAGCTCTCGATTTCATTCGGTGAACTCCCAACGAACTTCCAACATTCTTCCGGAGAACTCCCGGTGAACTCCCGACAACTTGTCGGCGAACTCCCAACGAACTTCCCGGTAAACTTTTGGTGAGTTCTCGACGAGCTCCCAACAACATCGTCCGAAACTCAACCGACCTCCGACACAACATCTGATCGTAATGCCCTTTTACCATTGCAGTTAATCTAGCATCATTTTCTTTAACACACAAGTTAGATTATAAAATCCATCAATTGATTTTATTATCAAAATCTGAGATTTTATTTTCTTTTTTATCATGACAACCAATTGATGACAATAGTTAACCTTAACTCCTCCTATGTATATATCATAGGATAAATATAACAAACTTGAATTCAAAAGAACCCATTACTTTGAATTCAAGTATAGTATTTTCATTATTTGACCAGTAATAATATCATACATAATAAAATTTTCAAAGCATTCTTTTTCTTGGTATCATATGATAAATAATTTTAATTGATATGTTTCACATAATAAATATTTAAATATTCACTTTATGTCATTAATCATGATACCATACATAATAAATTTTTCAGAGTAATCATCTTCTTGGTACCACATAAACATTTCAAAGATTTCAAAATACACATTTCTCTTACGTCATCAATTATGTCATTTATTCCCCTTTGTCATCAACAAAAAGGAGAAATATATAATTCATATTTGAATATTTATCACAAATATCCATCACTTTAATATTTATTATTTTTAAATATTTATCAAAAATATTCAAACATATAATTTATCATTTATCATCAATATATTATTTCTCCCCCTTTTGTCATCAAAAATAAGAAATATTCAACATATATTTTCTAAACAATTGCTCAAAATAAATATTCATTATATGATAAAATTTCAAACATGACATTTATTATATGTCATCAATCATGTCGTTTCTCCCCCTTATCAAAAAAGAGAAATATTTACCATATATTTAAATAATAAGTGTTCAATACATATATCAACACATTTCTCATAAATATTCATTACACAAATAAAGAAATCTAGTCTATTTCTCATAAATATTCAGCTAATTGATAGTTATTATCAATAAATTCTAAAGATATATGATGATTATTTACATAATTGATGGTTTATATATGTATATATATGTATATATATATATATACACACATATACATATATATTTATATACATATAAATATATATACACATATACATATATATTTATATACATATAAATATATATATATATATATACATATATATGTGTATATATATATTTAGCTATATATATATATACATACATATATACATATATATAGCTATATATATGTATATATATATGTGTATATATATATATATATATACACATATACATATATATTTATATACATATAAATATATATATATATACATATACATATATATATATATGTCTATATATACATACATACATATATATATACATATATATGTATATATATATTTAGCTATATATATATATACATACATATATACATATATATAGCTATATATATGTATATCTATATATATATATATATATATATATATATATATATATATTTCAAATCTAATTTCTTCTGCGTATATATATATATATATATATATATATATGTATATATATGTATATATATATATATGTATATATTTATTTATTTATTTATTTATAATTTCCAAATCTAATTTCTTCTGCGCTTGCTCTTCATTTGACTTCTACACTGGTGATATGTACGCAGAAGAGGAATACGGATCATATCTTAGTGACTGTTCTCTGGCTTCGAACTTGCACGAGTGTGAAGAATAAGCATTTGACACACCTGAGTTCTACTTTCTCAACTTTATTTTATTTCAAAAATATTTATTGTTAGTGGTTTATCAAAGTGAGAAGAATGTTTATACTATTGTTTAAACAATGTAAATCTCGTTTGGAAAATCTCGAAATATGTAGTTACTAACACAAGAAAATTCAAAATATTTTTTTTCCCGAACATATTATCAACTCTCGTGCAGGTTTGAAGCCGGAGAATGTAACTGCGAATGCATGACTCGAGCTCTTTTTTAGTGCACATGAGAGTGAAGAGGCCGGCTTTTTTTCCTTTTTTTTTTTCAGTCTTGATCGGCAAAACGCAGACGTCGCAAGTAAGTCAGGTGTCTGAAATTTTAATTTTTAATTTTTTCTTAACTCCACAAATTGAGTTGAGCGTGGAACAGAATCCTCTGGTAGAAGACTTGACAAACAAAGCCGAGTAAATAAGAACCGGACCTTTCTTGACCATGGATCAATTTAACCCTCACTTAAATTAAATCACATGACCGAAGGATGGGATTGCCAAACCAGTTGCCATGGTTGGTAGCTACATAAGGATTGCCAAAGCATAGGTGAGTCCCTCTTGTATTGCTGGCAGCACAATTCCAAAGCAGACAAAATAATACAATTTAAAGGTCAGAACGGGATGTTTCAACTAACATTATAAATGACAGTAAGGTCTTAGTGAAAGGGCAAGAAGCATGGGATGTCAGAATGCTGATATGAAGAAAATAAGCTTGCAGTTTGAGGAGAATAACGTTGTTCCACCGAGCTCTCTTTACATATAGACCGGTAATTTCACCCTCTTTTGTTCTAAATTGGATCCTTAAACGTTAAAGGGAAGACATGACGATACTACTTGTTTCCTAATATTTTGTTTGTTTTTTATTGAAAGTTGAAATCATGGATTTTAATTTTGGTTGTACTGGTTGGCAATGTTTGACTTATCGGTCCATACCGATGTACCAAGTTTATCTAGGTACCGGTATGGTACCTATACTAGATGGTACACATAGTGCATATTGCCTAGTATATTAAAATATAATATAAATATTTTATAATATAATATTAAAAAAAAAATATTTAAAAAGAAAAAGAAAAGGAGCGATGTCACCTCGATCTTTCTCCCGTGCAAGGAGACGGCGTAGATGGCGACCATGACGGCGGCAACGGTGGCGACCGCGGTGGCAATGGCGTGTGGTGGCGACACAAGGACACGCGGCGCTATTATTTCTTTTCTCCTCTTTTCTTTTTTTTTTCTTCTTTTTCTCTTCTTCTTCTTCTTCCCTTCTTCTCCCTCAATCGACCACCGACAGTCGATTTCTCTCTCAATCGGTCGCTGACGGTCAAAATCGATCACCGACGATTGATTTTTGGCGGTACCACCCGGTAGCAGGCAGTCCGCGTTCAGACAACCTAACGGACCGGTATGTACCACCCATACCGGGCGGTACATGTGAAATTGTAAACCTTGCTGGTTGGTATGGATCGATGTATACCAATTTAATGGTTGAATGATATACGGATCAGGTGGAATTTGAAACTGATCATATTGTCCCAGTAAGCTCATTGTGTTGGGTTTATCAGATGGTAAGCTGATTGATAGAGAGCTATACCAAGTGATAAGTGTGTGTGGTATCATTACTGCATCAAGTTTTTCTAATCATCTAACAGCTATTAGCAAGTGTTTTTATTTTTCCTTCACTTCTCTTTCTCATCTTCCTTTGCTGCCTCCTTTTCCTTTTCCTCCTCTGCCACAGCCTACGCCTTCTCTTCTTCTCCACCACCACCACCTCTTTTAGATCGCTGTTGTCTTCTCCTCCTTGTTTGCATCGCCAGCTTCCTCCTACCCGTACACATTGGCACCTCCTCCCCTCTGCTCTCTCATCTTCTCTTTTGTCCATTCCCATCTTTATCTACTGGTACCGAGTGTTGGTGCTGTTCGGATACAACTACCGATCAATACTGATATCATACCACTCTAGCTATTGATTGGCTTGGGTATTAGACTGAGATTTTAATCCATGATTGGAACCAACTAATATCATGGGATTTTACCTAGTTTTAGTCAAACTAAATATCTAAAACATCCACCTCAAGTCTTTAAGCCTTGATGGCTAATCATACCTCTACTTTGTGATACCGCGTCCCCCTCTTTGTTTCTCTCGGTTTTGTCCTCTGCCCCTCTCTCCCACCACAACATCACCCGGAGTCTGGATAGCCGCCACCAGTCTCTCTTTCTCCAGAACCTAGACCTACTTTTCTCCAGTTGGCTATTTGTGAGGTCCCTACATGTTTCAGTTGGTGCCAGTACTGCTATTATTGAATCAGGTTAATCAGGACAGGCATGAAGTCTAGGACCGGAACACATATCCTTTATTTTATCAGTGTTGTTGCTCATTAGTGATGATATAATTTAAAATATCCATACAATGGAGGAACTTGGGGTGTACTTTGAAGATGGACATGCTGCATTCCTCGGTGATCTTATAACAGAGGAATACAGGATTTGATGATGATGGGCATGCTGCATTCGTCAGTGATCTTTTACACCAACTAATTGGCTTAATGTGAACGTTTCATATTTGACCACACACATGCTTATCTAGACAGTTTCCTTCACAGAAAAGGTCAAGTATTTATGTATGTAACGCTGTATATGCAAGCATGGACAGCATCTTGACTGACAGATAATAGACAGTGATTACAAATAAAATTGGGATGATCAGACTAATAAGTTTGTTGACTGTCCTATATCTGTTAACTTGTGTCAAACTAACACGTTTTTTATTTATTTCAGGTCCTTGTTAGGAATGTGCCACCTGATCCTGACGAATCAGTCAATGAGCTTGTTGAACATTTTTTCCTTGTCAATCATCGCGATCACTATGTAACTCATCAGGTTTTTCTCCTACTGCTGATCTCATGATATATAACTTTATGACAGTTTAAAAGGACTTAGGTTCATAAGATTAACTTATAATTTTAATGTTCAATGACCGACTGATAGTATGTTGAATGTGATCTTAATAATATGCTTAACTGTGTATGCTCTATTCATAAATTCTCATGTAAAATTACTCTGAGGGTATTTATTTACTCTTCATCTGAATCCTTGTTATGATGCACTAGAGTAATGTTGAGCAACAAATCAACAAAACAGGTTTTACAACCAATTTGTGTTAGGTTGATCATCAATGAAATAGTAAGGGAAGTATAAAGGAGTGTCTGATTTTGATGATGTTGATTATGACATCAGCATACCTTCCAATAACAAGGTCTGACCTGTGTAATTCCAGTGTACATGTAGATGGATAGATAGATAGATATAGGATGGTGGTGAGTGATGGTGAAGGTGATATGCACCAGGATGATTCAACGAGATCTTACTGGTATAGTGAGAAAGCATTAATTCCTTTTACATTCACACAAGGGAAGAATATAACAACTTGAAGAAATGATGGGAATGGGATCACATCTGCGTAATAGAAGGCAAGGAGTGCAAATTCTGCTGCCATGTATGTAGTGGTCTGAGCATGAATTGGCATGTGGACCGCCCAATTTTGGGAGGTCCTCTCTCTTGTGGGAAAAATTTGATCTTACATCTCACTGCATTATAAGTTTGCCAGAAGTTCCTATCGTAGGAGTCTTCTTTTTTTTTTTCTTTTAGTTGTGAGTAACAACTATCTCTTTTACAAGATATCGTTTAGAGGTTATATCCCTTTATATGATGCAGAAATCATTAGTTAGTATTATAAAAACTTTCAAGTTTCAACCATAGATGTTTTAGAATATGCCCCTACTTCATACTGATTGATCACTGTTTTGATTGAAGTTTGCCTGGAATGATTAGATTTCAAATCTAGGTGATATATTTTTTTATTTTTTGTAATTAATCCATGCATATATACAGTAGTAGTGGGCCATACAGCCATATGATATTATTTCTTATATTCAAGTAGTTTAGTTTTGCTTTTTCTCTTTTGGTATTTTATCTTCATTTTTGTAAAATACTCGGTTGAAAATAAACTCTGTTTTTCTCAATCTCTTCTGTTGTAAATTTTTCTTTTATGGACATTTTTTTTTAAAAAATTATAAATAAGTTATTGAATAAATCAACGTTCGTCTTATTGATCTATATCAATATATCGACTGGCTATCAGTATAATACATATCTAACCGTATCGATATACCAACATATGGTATGATGGGATATACTAATATACTAATATGGATCACCTGTACTAATCTTTTATTGGATCGGCATGCACCACTTATACCGAGTGGTACATTACGGTATGGAGAATCCTGAAATATATCATAACCATTGACTTCAGATTCACGAGGAGAGTGCATGTTTTTAATTGTAGGTTCAACATTTGCATTCTCACAATTTTTGGTTTGCATATGTTTTGTAGGTTGTTTGTAATGCAAACAAACTCGCTAAGCTGGTCAAAACAAAGAAGCAGATGCAGAATTGGCATGATTACTATCAATTAAAATATAATAGGGATCCATCTAAAAGACCTACTCGAAAGGTTACTTTGAACTCTGTACCTTAACTTTGTTTTAAATGATAAATTTTTTTAATCTTTTTTGTTATGTCTTTTGCATTCCTCTCAAAAAAATTATGTTATAGTGGATTTCTTTGTTTTAACAGACTGGATTTCTTGGACTTTGTGGTGATGAGGTGGCTGCTATCGAATTTTACACATCTAAGATTGATGAGCTCTCTGAAACAGTATGTGCTACTTATACTTAGTGTAATAGTCAATTCCAATTTTAACCATAGCAATTAATCATTTAATTCAATTAAAACATTTTAGTTTTTTTGCAAGATATTGGAACTGTATAGTGTATACAAACTTATATCAATTTAAAAAGGTCGAGTTGCTCGTGACTTTTGGGAGTTACTCTCTGTCATTCCTTAGGTTTGTTTATGGTATTATCTCAGTTTAAAATCAAAATTTTGGAAGATTAATTAAATATGTTTCAAATGAACATCTAGTTAATGCATTATTATCACTTACTAACAATCAATAGATCTAGAATGTTGATCATGGCTAGGCTTAATTTTCTGTGTCATTTCATTTATGCTTTTAGTTTAAAATTTAAATAACATGTGCTGTTTAAATTTTTAAAAAGGTATTGATGATACTTCCTTAATAGTAGTAAAATGTAGGTGTGACGTTGAGAACGAGGTTTGCTGTGCCAATTGACATGGGATGGCATTAACGGTGCAAAACCAATATCTCTCTGCATCATTTGGAGTAATGTCAACAATGTTAATGCATTCATAGGCCAATAATTGGCTTGTGCCTATCAGCACAAATGGCATGACAACTTTCACAACATAGTGCCATACCATGTGAAAAAAGATATTGGCATGTCTTCTTCATACCGCGAAACAACAATCCTTGGTTAATATTGCACTGAGTTGCACTTTTCTACGTCAAAATATCTTTGTATATTCCAATCTACAGGAGGTTCATTTCACAACTACATGGTCACCTCATAGGATCAAGAATAATTTTCAACCATGCAGTAGCCATATTCTGAGTAAATATCCTAACAAGTGACTTGGAGAATCTGAATGCAGCTGAAAACTTTTTCTTTCAGAAATTAATTGTGATTTTGAGAAAAGTATGTGTCCCAAGAGTTTGATTTAAAGATAGTGAAAGTCAGTTACAAGGTTGTCCTTACCGAGCGGTAAGGCCCGTATCGCCCCGTACGTACCAGTCCAGTAGCTGATCGGTACACGGACCGACTGTTACCGGGCGGTACCGCTAAAATCGATCGTCGGTGGTTGATTAGGAGAAAAATTGATCATCGACGGTCGATTGAGGAAGAAAAGGAGAAGAGGAAGAAAAAGAAGAAGAGGAAAGAAGAAAGAAGAAGAATAGGAGAAGAAAAAATACCTGGTCCACATGCCCTCGCTGCTCGTGGGCGCGGATGACTTTTCTCCCCGTGCGGGGAGAGATCTAGGTGATATTACCCCTTTATTTGATTTTTTAATATATTTAATATTATATTATATTATATTATAGTATAAAATATTATAAAATATTTATTAAACGGGACGGTATGTACTATGCATATTACCTAGTACCTTTACTGTACCAGTACACCGGTATATATATGTTCATGGACATCCATGTATTATATAATATTGATCAGACCATTTTTTTCCATATATTTTCACCTCTATCATCACCTGTTTCAATTTTACATCATCCATAACATTTTATTAGCTTTTTGTTCTTCTTGTAATTGTCTGATGAGACAACTTTATCACGTCCTTGAACACTAAAGCTATTTCGATTTTAGACATGTGAAGACATCCGTAGTCCATATAAAAATTTGATTTTAAGCACTCTTGCGTATGCCTAAGAAATATAGCCTAATGGTCAGCATTGCTAGTGTTGATTTCGCATAACTGCATTAGTTTTTTACATGTTTTTTTGTATCATGTCATGAATTCCTATTTCTGATGGTATATGACATTCTTATTGGACTCTTGTTGTTCACTCTTCTAGTTTCACTTTTCTTTCAGAAGAAATATTTTTAATGCTAAAATAAGTATGCTCTTGTGTGGACAAAAATATTTTAGGAGGCTACAAAACGTGAAATGATAAAAAATAATTCAAAATCCATCATGCCAGCTGCATTTGTTTCCTTTCGAACACGGTGGGGAGCAGCCGTATGTGCTCAAACACAAGAAACTCAAAACCCAATCCAGAACCTCATGATGTATATTGGCAGAATTTAGCTATTCCATTTGTTTCTCTCACAGTCAGACGGTTGATTGTAGCAGTTGCCTTCTTTCTTACGTTCTTCTTTATGATACCAATCGCATTTGTACAATCTCTTGCTAACATTGAGGGAATTGAAAATGTGGTTCTGTTTTTGAAGCCGATTATTGAAGAGTAAGTTTTATACAATATCTCAGGTTCTACTTTATTATGACTATTCATTATTTTGTTTCTAGTTATGCGTGAATGGTTTAATTAAAGTTTCCTTTGTCATCTTTGGATTATGCTTTCTTTTTCATATATTTCTTGCTTGTTCCAAATTGTTGACAAGATATTGTTGCAGGCTCAAAATATTTTTAATGCAAGTAATAATGAACTTGATTTCGCTTACAGATTCATTTAGTCTTCTTAGAACTTTTACATAAAACCATGCTCAGTAATAATTTAGGATTACCTATAAGATTTATTATATATTACACCATCAGATGACTCTTAGAATGTGAAATATTATAAAAAAAACATAAGGAGATGAACTAGGTCTTTTGCATTGATTTATGTAATCTATAAGTTTGTGTTTAAGCCCGATCTAGATCAAAGAGAAAGCAACATATTCTTAGTTCCATAAGCTTTGTTGCATGCATGGATTTTCTTTAACATGAATTTGTTTTCTTTAACATGAATTTGAACTAGTAACTAAGGTATGCAATACCTATTGTCCGTATCGAGTGGTACGTACTAGTCTGCTATTAAACCGGTATGTGGATCGAATGGTACGTCCATACTGTACGCAGAGGTTGGTATGCTGGTAGAGTACAAAAAGCGGTCACGGTACGCGGGCGAGGTATTCTCCGCTTCTTTTTTTCTTCTTTTCCTCTTCTTCCATTTTTCTTCCTCAATCGACCGTTGATGATCGATTTCTCTCTCAATCGATTGTTGACGGTCGATTTCTCTCTCAATCGATTGTTGACGGTCGATGATCGATTTCTCTCTCAATCAACTATCAACGATCGATTTTTGGCAGAACCGTCTGATAGTGGGTGGTCTGCGTATCGATAACTTGACAGACCGGTATGTACTATCCGTATCGAGTGGTACAGATCGAAATTATAAATCTTAGATACCATTTTCGATGAAACATCTTGATATTAGGATTCATGGAGGCTGAAAGCCACACGTTGCCTTAGTAGGTACTCTAACAAGGAGTAAGGTGTTTTCAATTATTAAATGGTGTAACATTCTAACAAACAAGAGGGTTATAATCTTGAAGTAAGAAGCTTGAGTCAACATTCTCGCATAGGGTGTGAAGAAATAAGGACAAGAAGTAAGACATTGTTTAGTTTGAGCTATAATCTTGCACACGAGTAGTCCCATAGCAAACATGCACTATGATATAGTGGTACATAGCTCATTTAAAAAAAGTAAACTTCTGAGTACCTAGGTTACTAGGGTAGTTGGATCGGTCTAAATGATAGCCAAAGGGGATTTTTGGGCGGATAAAGTGGCTTTACCGAAGACATCATAAAATTTGTAGGATAAATTATTGATATTCTTTTCCATACGAATAAGTACTTATACATGAACGTAGAGTACATAGAATCCATCTCAGAATTCATTATTTATTGTCACTTTATAATAACCTCCTCGTAGGTCTAAGGATCAATATCCTGAGAGTCATCTTCACTGATATGTCTCATGTATCTTCCAGGAGGGTGAGATACTATACTAGACCTACGTAAATTTGTGTGTTAGGTACCTGAACAGACTCGGGCTCTGAAATAGTGCTTAAGCTGGGTTCTCCAATCTCACTCAATTCTATCTCACTCCCACTATTTTCATCAAGAATATGTTCCTTCTCATGGAACACAGCTCTCTTGGCAATAAAGACCTTTCGATCCTCGAGATGATAGAAATAATACCTATAAGTTTCCTTTGGGTATCCCATGAATGTGCACCATTATGTCTTTGATTCCAACTTATCGGGCTTGTGTCTTCTAACATGGGCAGGATATCACCAAAACTTAATAATCTTAAGATCAGACTTCTTTCCTTTTCATATCTCATATGGTGTAGACACTACTGACTTTGATGGAACTCTGTTCATAACGTAAACTACAATCCCTAGGGCGTACCCCCAGAATGAGACGGGTAGGTTAGCAAAACTCATCATGGACCACACCATGTCTAACAGCGTGCAATTCCTACTTTCTGATACACCATTGAGTTAAGGTGTATAAGGAGGTATCCAATGGGATAGAATCTCATTGTCCCTGAGGAAATGGGTAAACTCTATACTCAAGTACTCTCCTCCTCGATCTGATCGAAAAGTCTTGATACTCTTTCCAATTTGGTACGCTACCTCATTCTTATATTCCCTGAATTTCTCAAAGGCCTCATATTTGTACTTCATTAAGTACACGTGTCCATACCTAGAGAAATTATCAGTAAATGTAATGAAGTATGAGTAACCACCTATAGTTTGAATCGACATGAGACCACATACATCATTATGTATGAGTTTCAATAACTCAGTGGTTCTCTCTCTCTAGTTCTACTAAAAGGAGAGTTGGTCATTTTTCCACGAAGGTAAGATTCGCAAGTTGCATATGACTCATAATTAAATAGATCTAAGTATCCATCTTTCAGTAACTTTTGAATCCTTCCCTTATATATATGACCTAGCTTATAATGTGATAGGTATGCATTATTCACCTCATCTCTTTTTCTCTTAGACATATTTATATTCATTATATGTGAAAAAGTGTATAACATATATAAGCCATTTATAAGGGTCCCTCTAATGATGATCTCATCATCCATAATTACTAAACAATTATTATTCTAAAAAACTAATTTATATCCACTAATTATTAAACAAGAGATAGAAATAATATTTTTGATAATAGAGGGAACAAAATAGCATGCATCTAATACAATAATAGCTCCACCAGGCAGATGTAGGGTGACTTCTCCAACAGCAACTGCAGCAACTCTTGCTCCATTGCCCATCTTGAGGTCCATCTCGCCTCTAGCCAATCTCCTAGGTCTTGCCAGAACCTATAACAAATTGCATATATGATAAACACTCTTGGTATCTAATACCCATGTGTTATCATGAAAATCTGACAAGTGGAGACTGATCATGAATATACCTGAAGCTTCTCCAAGCTTCTATCTCACGTTCTCTGCGAGGTTATAGTTCCTCTTCCAATGCCTGTCTTGGCCAGAGTGGAAGCACTGTCCTTTACTTTCTCAGGTATTTCTTGGCAACCTTTGCCTTAACTGGTCTTTCTTTGTCCTTGCCCTTCTTAAAGGGTCTTGCTAGTCTTCCTTTTCTTTTTGGTCTCACCAATATAGGGAATTGGCTTCTCCTTCTTAATGGCACTCTTAGCTTCCCTTAACATATTGAGGAGCTCAGGGAGAGTCACCTCAAACTTGCTCATGTTAAAATTCATGATGAAGTGAGAAAAAGAATCTGGTAGGGACTGAAGTATAATATCAACACATAGGTTATCCTCTAGGACTATTCCTAGAGTTGTTCCACTCTATCATCTTTAGGATATAGTTCTCAACCGATGTCCCTTCTGTCATCCTGGCTTGGAAGAGTTTCTTATATATCTCATATCTTTGAGTTCTTCCCTGTTTCTCAAAAAGATGGTGGAGATAAAGAGGGATAAAATCTGCATCTATGCTCTAATATTGCCTTGTAACTTAGGAGTTATGGAGGCCAACATGTAACATTTTGCCAATAGTGGTATCAGAGCCAAGGTTTTCGTGCGAAAAATTACTTTTAAACTACGTGTGATGAGATTGAATCGCATAGAACTGTTCTACGCGCTTGTTGCAGCGATTGGCAGCAAAAGCGCACTGGGGAGGCGGCCACCCTGGCACGACCAGCTGCGGCCCGGGCGGGCTCGCCAACCATTGCTAGCGGGCGGTGGCGTCGGTCGCAAAGGGCAATCGTTACCTACACAGGGGCAGTGGCGGCGGTGGCTTAGTGAGGGTGAAGGAGGGCTAGGGCATCTTTTTGAGAAAAAGATAGTTATGCCCCTAAGAATTTGAGAAATTTCAGCTCTGTCCCTTTTATATAGAATTTCTTAAATGCCCTTAATATTTCTAAAAATTTTGAGGGCTGTCCTCTCATCCAGAATACCGAAAACACCCTTAATAATTCTAAAAATTTTGAGAACTATCCTTATATAAAATTCCAAAAATACCCTCAATAATTTTAAAAATTTCGAGGACTGTCCTCTTATCCATAATTATGAAAATACCCTTGGTAATTGTAGAAATTTTGAGGACTATCCTCTCATCTAGAATTATGAAAATACCGTTGACAATTCTGAAAATTCTGAGCATATCTTGTTTTTTTAAAAAATAATTAATTAAATAGTTTAATTAATTATTATATATATCTAGTAATCTTACATATGATGTGATGTATGATGTGGATAGATGATCATGAGCAATGTGTTGTGATGTGTGTAATTATGATTATTAATATTATTATTGGGGCCTACGAGCCTGTGTTTTTCTCGTTCATTGTTGCGCTTGTGTGCCTGTGATTATTTATAATTACATGGAGAGGCACAGCGGGAGCGTGGAGGTTACAGTAGGACCCACAATGCCATGGTGGGAGATCATGACGTATGGTGATGCGATGATTCGACAGAATCGATGATGATGAGATCAACAATCACAGGGCATGGAGATACGCCAATGCACACATAGATCCTATGTGAGTGATTAGGCCCATTGGCTTGGGCTTAATCATATTAGGTAATGACTTATAATCATCTAGTGTGGCTTACATATGTAATGTGTTATATATATATATATATATATATATATATATATATATATATATATATATTTACATGCGATGTAGATATATATTAAATATGTATGTGTGTGACATGACATATTAAGAGACCGATACGAAACAAAAATCCCTCATACAATAATATTAAGTCGGTAAGCGTGAGGCAACAAGATTGACCCACGTAGCCTTCCATCGTTATAGAAATAAATTGAATCACGATATAGATTGAGTTGGTCGAGTCCCTCAAGGATCACCTATCTACGTGATCGAGTTCTTTCTTACGACATAGAGATGTCACTGATGCCCTGAGGACATGGTAAACTTGGTCGAGTTCCTCGATGGCATATCATCAAATCAGACTCATCTTATAACGATGGTGATGACTTAACTGAATATCATGGTTGGTTGAGTCTCTCGAGACCATGATGATTCGGAGGTTAAACGTGACAGGAATCACAAGGAGTTGTGATTGGGAAGAGTTGCCTACCTTTTGGGCTTAGTGTAATTGGTCGAGTTCCTTGAGGTTGCACTAAGATGCCAATTGGATCCCGATCCCCACTAGGAGTCTGCCGGAGACTTCCGTCTCATGTGTCGAGGGTGTCGCATGATTCACTAAGAAAATAGTGGGAGTACATTAAGATAAAATTTTATATCTTAATTAGTATTTTTAAAAAAATCTGCATGTCATTTATTTTTGCTATATCTTGTTTTGTCAGAAACATGTCGCTCACAAACCCCCTACGTGACATACTTGATGCCAACCGCCTCACTGGTCCAAACTATATAGATTGGCTTCGTAATTTGAGAATTATTCTAACGGCAAAGAAAATCGTATATGTCCTTGATACAATTCTGCCCACGCCAGAAGAAGGGGCAAGCGAGGATGAAATCGCTCGCTATGTGAAGTATATAGATGATTTCATGTTGGCAAAATATTACATATTGACCTCCATGACTCCTGAGTTACAAAGGCTATGAAAGCATAGATGTAGATTCTATCCTTCTTCATCTCCGCCATTTGTTTAAGAAATAGGGAAGAACTCAAAGATATGAGATATCTAAGAAACTTTTCCAAACCAGGATGACAAAAAGGAAATCGGTTGAGAACCATGTCCTAAAGATGATAGAGTGGATTGAGAAACTCATAGGTCTAGGAATAGTCCTAGAGGATAACCTGTGCATTGATCTTATACTTCAGTCCCTACCAGATTCCTTTTCTCACTTCATCATGGATTTTAACATGAGCAAGTTTGATGTGACTCTCCCTTAGCTCCTCAATATGTTGAGGGAAGTTGAGAGTGCCATCAAGAAGGAGAAGCAAGTTCTTTATATTGGTGAAACCAAAAAGAAAAGAAAGGCCATCACGACTCTTAAGAAGGGCTAGGGCAAAGAAAGACCAGGTAAGACAAAGGTTGCTAAGAAATACCCGGGAAAGGACAAAGGAAAATGCTTCCACTATGGCCAAGACAGACATTGGAAGAGGAACTGCAAGGACTACATTGCCTCAGGTATATTCATGATCAGTTTCCACTTATTAGATTTTCATGATAACACATGGGTATTAGATACCGGGAGTATTTATCATATCTGCAATTCATTGCAAGTTCTGACAAGACCTAGGAGATTGGTTAGAGGCGAGATGGACCTCAAGATGGGCAATGGAGCAAAAGTTGCTACAGTTGATGTTGGAGAGGTCACCCTACATTTGCCTGATGGAGCTATTATTACATTAGATGTATACTATTTTGTTCCCTCTATTATCAAAAATATTATTTCTATCTCTTATTTGATAATTAGTGGATATAAATTAATTTTTAAGAATAATAATTATTCAATAATTATGGATAATGAGATCATCACTAGAAGGACCCTTATAAATGGCTTATATATGTTAGACACTTCTCCACATATCATGAATATAAATATGTCTAAGAGAAAAATAGATGAGGTGAATAATGCATACCTATGACATTGTAGGCTAGGTCATATATATGAGGGAAAGATTCAAAGTTGCTGAAAAATGGATACTTAGATCCATTTGACTATGAGATATATGCAACTTGCGAACCTTGCCTTCGTGGGAAGATGACCAACTCTCCTTTTAGTGGAACCGGAGAGAGAGCCACCGAGTTATTGGAACTCATATATAGTGATGTATGTGGTCCCATGTCGATTCAAGCTATAGGTGGTTACTCATACTTCATTACATTCACTGATGATTTCTCTAGGTATGGACACGTGTACTTAATGAAGTACAAATTTGAGGCCTTCGAGAAATTCAAGGAATATAAAAATGAGGTAGAGAACTAAATTGGAAAGAGTATTAAGACTCTTTGATTGGATCGAGGAGGAGAGTACTTGAGTACATAGTTCACCTATTTCCTCAAGGACAATGAGATTCTATCCCAGTAGACACCTTCTTATACACCTCAGCTCAATAGTGTATTAGAAAGGAGGAATCGCACGCTGTTAGACATGATGTGGTCCATGATGAGTTTCACTAACCTACCCATTTCATTCTGGGGGTACGCCCTAGAGACTGCAACTTACCTTCTGAACAGAGTTCTATCAAAGCCAGTAGTGTCTACACCATATGAGATATGGAAAGGAAAGAAGTCTGATCTTAAGATTGTTAAGATTTGGGGCTGTCCTGCCCACGTTAGAAGACATAACCCCGATAAGTTGGAATCAAGGACAGAATGGTGCACATTCGTGGGATACCCAAAGGAAACTTGTGGGTATTATTTCTATCATCCCGAGGACCAAAAGGTCTTTGTTGCCAAGAGAGCTGTGTTCCTTGAGAAGAAACACATTCTTGGTGGAAACAGTGGGAGTGAGATAGAATTGAGCGAGGTTGAAGAACCTAGCTCAAGCACCATTCCAGAGCCCGAGTCTGTTCAGGTACCTAACACACAAGTTCCAATGTTACATAGGTCTAATAGAGTATCTCACCCTCATGTGAGACATATCAGTAGAGATGACTCTCAAGATGTTGATCCTCAGACCTACGAGGAGGCTATTATGAGTATAGACTCCGGGAAGTGGCAAGAAGCCATGAATTCTGAGATGGATTCCATGTACTCTAACAAGGTTTGGAACCTTATTGATGTATCTCAGGGTATTGTATCCATCGGTTACAAATGGATCTTCAAGAAGAAGATCAGAGTGGATGGAAAGGTAGAGACCTATAAAGTAAGGATGGTAGGTAAAGGATATTGTCAAAGATAAGGAGTTGACTATGATGAAACCTTTTTACTTGTACTCATGCTTAAGTCCATTAGAATTATTTTGGCCATTACAGTACACTATGACTATGAGATCTGACAGATGAATGTCAAAACGATATTCCTCAATAGCAACCTCGAGGAAAAGGTGTATATGATACAACTAAAGGGATTCGTATCTAATGAGACTCCAAATAAAGTATGCAGGTTTCTTAGATCCATTTATGGATTGAAACCAGTTTCCCAAAGATGAAACATAAGATTTGATAAGGTGATCAGATCTTATGACTTCATTAAGAATGAAGATGAGTCTTGCGTGTACAAGAAAATAAGTGGAAGCACTATCACTTTCTTGGTGCTCTATGTGGATGATATCCTAATTATTGGGAATGATGTAGGAATGCTCTCCACAATAAAGGCTTGGCTATCTATAAACTTCTCCATGAAAGACTTAGGGGAAGTATCCTATATTTTGGGGATCCGGATCTATAGAGATAGATCCAAAAAGATGCTTGGCTTATCCCGGTCTAGGTACATAGACTCCATTGTTAAAAGGTTTAACATGAAAAATTTCAAGAGATGTCTCATACCAATGAGATATGGAATATTACTTTCTAGGAGTATGTCCCCAAAGACTCCTGAAGAAAGGGCATACATAAATAAGATACCTTATGCCTCAACGATAGGGTCTATCATGTATGCGATGCTATGTACTAGGACTGATATAGCACATGCTCTGAGTGTTACGAGTAGGTATCAGGCAGATCCAGGTTTAGAATACTAGAAGGTAGTAAAGTGTATTCTTAAGTACTTGAGAATGACTAAGGATATTTTACTGGCATATGGAGGAGGTAGCCTCCAGGTTGAGGGCTACACGGACTCGAGTTTTCAGTCCAACATTGATTATAGCAAGTCAAATTCAGGGTATATTTTCACCCTGAATGGAGTAGTAAGCTCGAAGAGTTCCAAGCAAGATACTATTGCTGACTCGACCATAGGGGCAGAATACATTGTTGTAGTATAAGCAGCAAGACGAAGGCTTGAGAATGATTGAGGATACTTTCTTCCAGGTTTAGAATACTGAAAGGTAATAAAGTGTATTCTTAAGTACTTGAGAATGACTAAGGATATTTTACTAGCATATGGAGGAGGTAGCCTCCAGGTTGAGGGCTACATGGACTCGAGTTTTCAGTCCAACATTGATTATAGCAAGTCAAATTCAGGGTATGTTTTCACCCTGAATGGAGTAGTAAGCTCGAAGAGTTCCAAGCAAGATACTATTGCTGACTCGACCATAGGGGCAGAATACATTATTGTAATATAAGCAGCAAGACGAAGGGGTGTGATTGAAGAAGTTCATTAAGGATTTGGGAGTCATACCAAGTAGCGTAGAGCTGACTCCCATACATTATGACAGCGACAGGGCGATAACTTTAACAAAAGAATTCAAGTCTAAACAGAATTGTTCTGAGGAGGTTCCATCTTATTAGAGTAATCGTGACCCAAAAAGATATAACAATAAAAATAGTTCCATCCGAAGATAACATTGTAGATCCACTAACGAAGCCAGTAGCTTAGATTATATTTGAGCATCACAAGGGTCTGATGGGGATCAGACATATAGGTGATTGGCTTTTGGTCAAGTGGGAGATTGCTAGTTACAGGTGCCTTGTAAGCCAATCACGTGAGTGATGGCACGTGTGATACGCTGTGTGATCTTTTTGCTTATAATTAATATTGACATATTCTCACATTATATTATTTGTTACATATATATTCTGATGTCCTTGGTTCTGTGCAATGGGAATTGGATCGTGATGAGATCACAATAATGAGACCGATTCACCTTTAAACATAGATCCTAAATAATCCCGGTCATAGGTTACTCAAGAGAGATATTGAGATAACCGAATAGATCGTTATACTATATACCCATCCATATGATGGAGGTGACTGGTCTCATAGCCACTAGTGTGGAGACACTAAGGATATAGTACAAGTGCTCATTAGAGAATGAGCTCACTGATTAATCCGTTTATGGAATGCTGTATGGATAATGATACCTAATGTCAGACAGCAATTCCATAGTCCCAGTTGTGTATTTGGTCCTTAGACTTGACACACTAAGGATGCCTTGTATGAGTATTCCTTTCTTTGATGCTAGACTTACAAGTTTGGAAAGTTCGAGATCTGGTGCAATTGGCTATCAAGATTGGTAGCCAACCTTACGAAGGCAATTGAGTGTTAATAAAGGATCATTCACTCATGGTATTACGAGAGAAATATCTCATATGTGCTTGCTTAGACAAATCCATGGCCAGGGACATTCGGATTAAGAGAGAAGGAGTTCTCTGGTAGAATTTGAATAGAGTAAGACAAACTGATTCTATATGTGACCTGACAGTACCATGTCCAATATATAATCTCTGGGATATTATTTGGATGATGGATTATAAATACATGGTAACTGTGGACAGACAGGTCCGATGGATTCGATCCCCCTATATTATCTGGGGATTATAGCATAGTGGCCTAGTACGTCCATAGTTGATGAGTCGAGTGAATTATTATGAGAATAATAATTCACTATATCATAAGGAGTTCTGATGGGAGTGACTCACGGTCAGCTCGGTATCGGGCCTAAAGGGTCACACACATATGGTGGATACTTCAGCGAATAGAGGATTGGATGAAGATCCAATTAACCCCTATTATCATTAGATGAGACCCTATGCTGATGGACTCCTTGCTTAAGACTCAATTACAGGCCTAAGGAGATTATTGGATACAGATCCAATAATAAAAGGTTAGTGAGTTATTGGATGGAGATCCAATACCCACTAAGGCAGGAGCCCTAGGGTTTTGGTAGCTCTCTATAAATAGGAGAGGAGACTCATGGTTGATAGGCTGTAACTTTAGCCACCACCTCCTATTCTCCTTCCTCCCTTTAAGCAGGAGTTGCAAGATCAGATTGGAGGAGTTTCGCTGTAGAGATCCATCGTGTGGATACCACTAGAGAGGAGGATGTTTGACCTTCTTCATCTTCTCCATTCGGATCTGAAATACAGGAATATACGATCTTCCTAGGTAAAATCAATCTCTCACACATGGCGGTTTTTTCAGTTTTTACGATTTTTCTCGTAATCCCAATCTTTTGCACGATGATTTGATCTGCGTGGTAAACTGGTTTTTGTTTTGATTTCCACTGCGCATGTGATGCACACGCTGAGGTTTCCCAACAGATTCAATTTCTAACCTTTTCTTCTTTGTATAGGTCTTTTGTGGACTATACGAGGTTAAGATCTAGATTGATCCCTACAAACAAATATCATTAAGTGTTGGATGCCTTAGGAAATCCTACCTAGGGAGGTTGCACCATATGTCGATATGCTGGTACGTATCTATTTTCAAAAAAAATAGTTGAAAAATGATCAAAAAGTCACAAACATATTTTTTAAGATTTCCAATTTAAAGGTAATTTTATTGTATTTAATTAATAATAGAGTGTGTATGAGACATAAATAAATGCATAAGGCATATTTGGGACTAAATGTAATACAACTGACCTAATGGGGAATAATGCAATAGAATGGCCTTAATCATGCTTAATATTTATAAATATGTATTACTATGCCTATAATTTATGAAATGATAAATGAAACATAGAAAAAATCTAAATACCTTCAAATTGGAGAGAAATTCCTTAAATCCTAAGTTTGAATCCCTCTTTTATCCAAATCAATATTGTTGACTACTAGTCTCAATTAGGAACTTTGATCAAAGAGGGGGGCCCCCGGGGGCGGGGTGAGGAGTGGGTGCTGGGGGAGAGGATAGGCTTTACAGCCCCAATGGTTAATTTGATCGTGATTTGGGTCAAATTGATATTGATCCGTATTTAATACAGTATGAGTTTTAGTTATGTTGGCCAATACATCATCCGTACTGGCAGATATTTGACCCTTGTCATATATACTAATCAGTTGAAAGATCAGCATGTATTGCCCGTTTCGTACTGGACATCAATCATTGGTTTAAAATGCCAAAAAGATCTTTGGCTGGTGTTACAGGGTTATTGAACTCTGGGCTTCATTTGTATCCTGATGGACAGCCAAACCGATAATTACCACCTGTACTAGTTCAGGTGGTATTGCAATCCACAGTTCCACATATAGACCAAGACTTCGGCGTTGGACTTTACATGCACATCATGAACTCCATTTTTGAGAGCTACTCCAAGGCCCTAAGCCTTTTGTGATGGCTATTGATATGTATGTTCTACATGAATCCACATCTAGCAAACAAAGATCATTACAAGCAGAAACAATGAATCCAACACCTTCCCTTGTTGATTCCCTGAGACATCCATTTAAAGTTTGTACCAAACCACCATAGAGTAATAGAAAATATTGTTTAACAATGTTGTTTTTATGTAGTTAGATGACACACTCATAAAAGAAATTATTTCTGTGCTGATGCAGTAATGTCTAACCCCTATTAAGAGATTAATTATTTAGAGAAAACTCAAACCTTGAAATTAAAGGGAGGTGGCAGAACATGAAAGACTATTTCTTGTTACTTGTTACAATATGGCTTTTAAGTAGACAACAATTGCATTTTGTTATACAATTGCTGGACCCCCTATATACATGCTGATGCAATGTTATTTGCATTTAGTCGAAGTCTACACACCACCACATTAATAAAATAACCAAGAAAGATTGTTTGAGGAATAAAATATTACAATACTTTTGAATGTCTCAATCTTAATTTGATGCTTTGTTGTTCACTGACTTCACTAGAAATTTGTTGGGAATCCTTTCCATTCTGCAATCTAGGCCATTGTTCTTCTTGCTAGAGACCATTGTACTACCTGTAGCAAGTCAAAACAGACATAAGCAAAATTTCTCATAAATATTAAAATTTCACATTCATTCAAGCGATGGGAGCTGTCAGCAGCCTTTGTTATGATAACGAGTAGATTGCAGCATGAATTGCAAATGCCATAGTCAATTGCTTCTTCGAAGTCAGGCTAATATAGGCAATCCAGTAACATATTTTTGTGGCAAGAAAGGAATGGGATGTGGAAACAGCGGTAGCGACTACTTGTTTAATATCTTTTTGTTCAGTCCAGCTAGTCTCAATGAGATGGATTGGGCTACATGAAGCCTCCTTGGGTCTTTGGTGAGATTGGTCATGGTAAAAGATCTTTGGCATGAGATTCTCTAATTGACTGGTCTTGAGGCTTTTTTGTACATATATATATATATATATAACTGGTGTGTTTTCTTACTCTTTTTATTAGATGTTTTGAGCAAACTATTCAAAATGAGTGTATTAGTACAAATGAGAATAAAAATCAACACTACTAGTACCAGTAACGTATCCCTGAAATGGCAGTTCTTGGAGCAGTTTCTACATTATGGTTGTACATCTTGTTGTTGACTGTGGAATAGAACAAAACTTCTAACCATATATTAAAGATATTAGCTAAAAAAGGAAGGAAGTTCGAACTTTGAAGTATAAAAAATGCATATCTTATTGATATCTTTGATTCAAACATGATATAATGCCCTTGCTTAATAAAAGAACTTGGTGACAAATAAGGCAGTAATTGCTTGTCATTCTTCGTGTATATATCTAGAACATAAATATACTAATAATCCTTTAAATTCTTTGAATGACAATTTACAGTCTGAGATAAAAATTAGTTCTGATTAAGAATCTAAATTATAAAACATCTTCCACAATATTTTTCTTTATAGTTATGATATAGACCAATATTATGAAATCCTTATGTTAAAAGAAACAAAATTTTGATATTTTATCCCCACTCCTGTCCTTGCATTTTCCATAAATATCTCAAACATTTAATATCGAGACCTAGACTGCTCTTATGGCTAAACCATGCTTTGTTTGTGCAAAATCTTTCATAGTAACAAAGTGCTTAATCTACTAGAAATATAACAAAAAATATAATTATCAGCATTGTATTAATCATCAGACCTCATACAATTGGAATTCTGGAAAAATTAGGGCCTGCATTCATTATAACCAGGAATTGAAGGATTATTCCAAATATTGTGGCTAAGAATGTGTTTCCTTATGCTACATCAATTAGAGAATGTATTGTAATCTTAAATGAGAATATGAAACTTGAAAATAAATTATTGAAAAATTTAAATTTATTAGTCACATGTCATTTGATGAAGCTTTTTTAGATATCTGATGTAATTGAAAATGAAATATCATGGATCTGTATTTTTATCTAATATAAAATTCAGATTGCCTCAGAGAATTGGCAAAGTGAAAGTTATTTGAAAAAGAACTATCAGTGTCTCACAACACTATGACATTACTTTCCGGGGATTTTTTTCAGTTACACTAAACGTTCTTTTGTCTTTTTAGTGACAAGCAGTCATATAATTTTATACACGAAAACTATTAAGGCATTCATCCAAGGTTTTCTTCCTGGAATCGCGCTGAAGATATTTCTTATATTGCTCCCAACAATATTGATGCTTATGTCAAAGTTTGAAGGATTTACATCCTTATCAGTTTTGGAGAGGAGATCTGCATCTAAATATTACCTCTTCTTACTTGTTAATGTATTTCTGGGGAGCATAATCACTGGAACAGCATTCCAACAACTCAATTCTTTCATTCACCAGTCAGCAACAGAGTATGTCTTGCAATTTATCCTGATTTCTGAAAGTAATTATGCAGAATAATTATTTCAGAGTTTTAACCAATTCACTTCTTTACAAATTGTTGATACCAAAATCTGGGCATGGATGTGCATAATGGTTGATGAATTGATTGGCTCAGAAATTCATACATCTATGTTTATACCATGTTTTATGCATGAATCTTGATCCATGTTTTTTATCACTATCAGCTAAACATCAAATTTTTGAGGAACAAGATTTTAAATACTGGTCCTATATTGATTTTGATTACATGTTAGTCTGGCACAATTAGGGATACCAAACCATATACAGGCCTATACCACTCAATATCACTGGAACAACTAATAAAAGAAGTGGTATACTGGGCAATTCTGAGCTCTTTGGTTTATTATGGATGCCTGGTTAGACCAGTCAGTATCAGTTTACATTGGTATTTCTAGTATTTTGAGCCATGTTAAAAACTATCTCTACTCATTGTTGTGTGCATCTCCATAGAGATACATACAAATATATACACATATACTTGTAAACATGTATCATCATTCAATGAAATATTTCTTACTATTTTTATCTGTAAACCTAATGAAATAAACTGATTGCCTGGTACAATTTTGAACCTGTGCTGACAGTTAGATGTGGAATGAATTCTTAAATATTAATTAAATAGCTAAATGTTCTCTTAGTAAAATAGTAAAGCAAGTATAAAAGGTGAATTATAAATGTAAGATTCAAATCAGGAGTTTTTCTCAACTAAATCCTTTCACGAGTCATAAAGGAGTGTGATTGAATGAAAGAAGTTGTAGTTATGTATGATCAGATGCACAACAGTTCTATTGATTTCTAAATAAATTATTACGAGGTTCAACCTAAAATTATGTATTAGATGGTAAATTTGATGTGGAGGTTGGGAAAAAAAGAACACATAAAATAGGTAGTGTACTTCAAACCTAGTTCCAAAGTTTATGGTTTACTGACTGTACCTATCCAATTGTGTACTTGTATTTTAGTGTGCCAACATACTGGCTGGTTCCAGTGTCTTAAGTAATTTTTAGTGTCTTTTTCATTGATGACCCAAGGAAAACAATGTTATACCAATCAATTTGAATTATTCCAGTGCAATTTCGGCATGGTGCTGATGCCAACAATTAAACTTTGTTGCAAATTGCGATGATGAAAAGAAAGACGTCCATCAAGTCATTTAATAAATTTATATGGGATGAGAGATATAGTAATAATAACTTTTGCAGTTTATTAACATCTCATGTAGATTTGCCTCGACAAGGGAGAAGAGAATATTTGATATACTGTAGAAGTGTCTTTGAACAAATTAAGTATAACTAAGAAAAAAAACAAATTAGTTGCTGTCAGTTTTATTTGTGATGTTGTTTTCAGGAGTAACCAATGGTAGGAAACAATCCTTGTGGACAACATGACATTGTTTGGATATACATTCTTTTCATTTATTTACCTATTGTGGGTGGGGGTGGGAGGTTTTAGGAGAGAGGAAGAGTTCTTGTATTTATGTCATTTGACACTGCCAAGCTGAAGGGTTGATGGGATATTTTCACACATCCACAAACTCTCTCATCCTTTGCCCTCTTCATCTTGTTTTTTTCCCTTTGTCATCATTCACACAATTGTGTTAAGTGTTCACATGACAGCAAGTTAATATATACCTCCTATTTGATACTGCCTGTTATTTGTCTATCCTCAAAAGATTAAAATAATCCCCTTGCTGGAACCTCCCAAAGTATTTGTTATATGGTCGCATGTGAGCATACAAAAATATTTTATTTTTAACTCTTGGACTTTCAACTTTCAAGTACTCTTAAGTTCAACCTCCTGTCACTAGTTATTCTCCTCTTTTGTACTCCCTTGGTTATGATACTCCCTTGGTTCTTTCAGACAGTTGTCTTCTGGTTATGTTTCGGGCTTTCGGCTCTTAATTACCATTACTTCAAGCTTTATGGTATTTTAGGGTTTTCCACATTTGAAATGTACTAAATTGCCAATATTTTGTTTACTCATTTACTCCTCAAATCAACATTTAGTTGGTTACTTACTCATCCATTATAATGTTTATTTGATTACGTAACAATGATTAAATTTATAGTATTTCTGGTCCATTAATCTTGGCTTCATCTTAGCATAAATTATTGGTTTTTATTCATTTCTATTTTTATTGTATCTATTTTATGCCCTTATACTTTTAGAAATTTCTCATTATACATTTCTGCTTTTGAAAAATTAACAGTTGTCCTCTTGTCTTCTTGTGGCAATACTTCAATCTTTTGAGGGCATAACACCACTTATAGTTACATCTAGGCTATAACAGTAATTGTCAAAGTGCTTGTGCATAAGACATAATGCAATACTAAATTCAAAAGCACAACACAAGTACTTGTCAATATTGTCAGTACTTATAAGTACTTGTCAAGCACACTTTATAAGTACTTGTCAATCTTTGTTACAAAAATAATTCACTAGTACATACCACCTTGAAGATTAACAAGCATGCTACAAAGATGAATGCCAGTTTTCATGCTAGCATATAAAATAAATTCACACACCTCATAACAATGCATGGTGTGGCATCATAGTAGCAGTACCAGATTAATGACCTGCTGGAAAAGGATTACATAACAACTCACCTTGGGTGAAACACAACATAAACATTTTTACATAATTGGTTTTATTCTTTATAACTATGTAGTATACTAATTGTCTTGCATTTTATTTATTATTCTTTTGTGCTAGAAATTAACATCAAATGAGATCTCTTATAGTTAACAAGACTAGTTGATTTTACAAGGTTGAATCTTTCCATATGTAACATTTATCTATATCTAACTTGTATAATTAATTATTCATCAATTTAGTAAGTTATGTAATAAAGTCTTCATAATTTGAAATTTATTAGAATTCCAAAGACAATTGGTGTATCCATTCCCCAGAAAGCAACATTCTTTATCACTTACGTCATGGTTGATGGTTGGGCTGGAATCGCTGGAGAGATCTTACGATTGAAGCCTTTAATAATCTACCATCTGAAGAATTGTTTCTTGTTGAAGACTGAAAAAGACAAGGAAGACGCAATGGATCCTGGAAGCATTAATTTTGCCTCATCAGAACCTCAAATACAGCTCTACTTTCTGCTTGGTCTTCTATATGCAGTGGTCACGCCATTCTTACTCCTTTTGGTAGTAATCTTCTTTGCCTTGGTTTATGCTGTATTTCGTCATCAGGTATGCAACTCAGGAATTTAATGATCTTGAACATTCAGAGTTGCCATATATTTCATAAAAAGATTGTCTTGTGTTAATAAAGGTTTACCTTACGGGTGGTAATCCCTTGTGTCGGGCGATACATATTAGTTCGTAAGTTGATCGATGCGTGGATCACCCATCACCGGGTGGTACTACCAGGAAAAGATTGTTTCCGCCCGTTACCATGCGAAATCGATTGGTAACGATCGATTTCGACTGTCGCCAACCGATTTCGAATGAAATCAGCTGAGGGAGGGAGAAAGAAAAAGAGGGAGAAGAAGAGGAGAATCTGGATTTCTTCCCGCGTCATGCGATCCATCGCCCGGTCTCCTCGCATGGCAAGAACGAACAAGGTAACATCGTCTTTTCTTTTTTTACTTATTTTATATAATTTTTTATATTTTATATTATATTATAGTATATTATATCATATTATTATATTATATTATATTATACTGAGTAGTATTCACTGTGCATATCATTCGGTATCTCCTATGCATACCGTTCTGTACCGAGTACAATATCATATCGAGCAGAGCTCAGTACATCGATATGGATCGATTTGGCAATCCTTGGTGTTAATACATTTTCCTATCTGATTTAATCATTGGTGTTATGTGGAGCAAGGTTTGCAATTTCGACCTATACCGCCCGATATAGGCGGTACATACCGGTCCGTCAGTTGTCGGTACGCTGACGCTACTGGATGGTTCCGCCAAAAATCGATTGTCGATGGTCGATTGAGAGAGAAATCGACCATCGATGATTGACTAAGGGAGAAAAAGGGAAGAAGAAAAAGAGGAAAAGAAGAAAAAAAAAGAAAAAAAGGAGTACTTATTTCCCGGCGCTATCCTCGTCAGCGCGGCATTGTTGCTCGGGGGTCGCCAACGTCCGCGCACCGTTGCTGCCCACAGGTCACGAGCACTTTTTCTCCTGCGCAAGGAGACGAAACGTCTCCCCATGCGGGGAGTGTTAGAAAATCTTTCCTCATCCCTGTATAAATAGATGATGCATTTATCAATAATATCAAGCTTTTATTCTCTCATTTTCATTTCTAACATGGTATCAGAGCCATACATGCTGCCTCCTCTACTGCTACCTCATTGCCGAGGCAACGCTACTTGCTGGATCTTTCAAATCTACTATCACCTGCAAACAACTCCAGCCGATCCACAGCAGTTTATAGCTCTACGCAGGAGCGCTTCTCCTCGTGTGCCGACGTCGCTACCACCGTTCTCCCTTTCGTATCGTATTCCATTCCAACAAGAAGGCGTTGATTCCCATCGTCGCACCTGTACCTATTGGACTACCGTTGGATATTCTCATTCGCCACTCACTCCCGTATCTACCAGGTGTTTTTTACACTATTATGTTCAGTTCAGTTTTGTTAGCCACCTTCTGATTTAAGCTACTACCTACAACTTTATAGCCATTAATTGCTTTTCTTTTACTTTTCTTCTTTTCTTTTTCTTGGTCACCAGTTGTGTTACTGTTCTCAAACTTTGTGCAACGACTTTTGTGATTTCCTAATGTCTTTCTCATCCACTTCTAATGTTCCTACTCTTTTTCCTACTAATAATTTTGTTTCATCATCCGGTCTTATTTCCATTAATGCTACATCTTTAATCCCCTTTAAGTTATCTAAAAACGGTAATTATGCCTCTTGGCGTGCTCAATTCTCTAACCTCTTGTTTGGTTATGATTTATTGGGTTATGTTGACGGTTCTCTTAGTTGTCCGCCAACTTTGATTCATGTCCCAGGAGACCCTAGCCCAGTACCCAATTCTGCCTACAAGTTATGGCTTCGACAGGATCGACTAATTCTCCAGGTCATTCAGGCCTCTGTTGCTGGATCCATCGCTCCGCTTGTGACCTCCTGTACCACTACTGCGGAAGCATGGAACAAGTTACAGACTACCCTGGCGAACCGCTCTCGAACTCGCATGCTTGGACTACTCTCCAATCTTATGACTCTCAAGCAAGAGGAAAGTTGTATTGCTGATTACTTACAAAATATCAAAGTCATTATCGATGACCTGGCTTTGATAGGTCATCTTCTTACTGATAAAGAGATACTGGTTCACACGCTCAATGGCTTAAGTCCTGAGTACAAAGAACTTATTGCTGCTCTTCGGGCACGTGACTCTCCTATCCTCTTTGAAGAACTTTATGACAAGCTGACGGATTATGAAGCTTACTTAAAGCATGACACCAAGCTATCGGGACCTTTGTCAGAACCTCCCATCACAGCTCAGTTCACCCAAAAACTCAAAAAATCCAGTTGTAAATACCACAACAATACTTCAAAAGGTGTAGTCACCCAACCTCCCACTACTATGAGTTTTCATCCATCACTTCTTCCTCCATATCCTTCGTCCGTCAATTCTTATCCAAATGTTTCCTTTTCACCTCGCCGCCCCCCACCTATGTCTCTGCAACCAGTTGTCTATCAATTATATGACAAAATCGATCACACTGCCAAAGTTTGTCGATCGTGTCTTCCAGCATCATCTACTTGGCCTCAAGCAAATATCCTGACTGCTTCTTCTGAAGGTTCGTCTAACTGGATTGTGGATTCTGGCGCTTCCCACCATATCACCTCTGACCTCCAGAATTTATCACTCCATAATGGCTATGACGGCCATGAAGACGTCATCGTTGGTGATGGTAATCGAATCCCTATTACTCATGTTGGTTCTAAGATATTACATTCCAACGACTCTTCTTTTACACTACATAATGTTTTGTGTGCCCCTCACATCAAGAGAAATCTTATTTTTGTCTCTCAATTTTGTCAACAAAATCATACTTATATTGAGTTCTTTCCTGATTATTTTCTTGTTAAGGACTTGAGCACGGGGGCATCTCTAGTTCGCGGTCCGAATAAAGACAACATCTACGAATGGCCGTCTACCGTGTTTCTCACCCAGCCCACAGCAAACACTTCCACTACAGCTCCAGTCGATATATGGCATCGTCGTCTTGGTCATCCCTCAAACTCTATTCAACAAAAATTACTTTCTCGTTATTATATTCCTATTTTTAAATCCATCAATGTTCTTACTCACTGTAATGCCTGTCTTAGTAATAAAAGTCATCAATTACCTTTTAGTACTTCCTCTCTTTCTTGCTCTAAGCCGTTTGAGGTTATTTATACTGATGTTTGGGGTCCTGCATCGGTTGTTTCCTTTGACAAGTTTAGATTCTATGTTGTCTTCGTAGATTATTTTACAAAGTATACATGGCTCTATCCTCTTCGTCAAAGATCTGATGTCGTTGTTGTATTCTCTAAATTTAAGAACTTAGTTGAGAACTATTTTCAAACTACTATTAAAACCATCTATTCTGATGGCGGATGTCAATATCAAGGTCTTGCATCTTATCTATCTACTTGTGGTATTCAACATATTAAGTCACCTCCGTGTACTCCTCAACTGGTTGGTTCTACCGAACGTAAACATCGTCATGTTGTTGAAATTGGTCTAACTCTACTTCATCAAGCATCTATGCCTTCTGCCTTTTGGTCTGTCGCCTTTCAAACTACGGTGTACCTCATTAATTGTATGCCCACTCCCATTCTTCAGTATCAGTCACCATTTGAAAAGCTATTTCAAAAATGCTATAACCTACACACATTAAAAGTTTTTGGCTGTTTGTGTTATCCTTGGTTACGCCCCTACAATTCTCATAAACTGCAGCCTCGCTCTCGTCCTTGTATTTTCATCGGATATTCTCTTGAATATAATACTTTTCGGTGTTATGATCCTCTATCTGCTAAGGTATTTGTCTCCAGACATGTCACTTTTGTGGAGTCTGTCTTTCCCTTTCGAGATCAAGGTCATTGTGCAATCCCATTGAGTTCCTCTAATACATCTTCCTCCTCCCCCGTGCCTCTACAAGATCCACACTCTCTTGTTATTTCGATTCCGCACATTCCTCCTTCGTCTTCTTCTCCGGCTTCTTCCTCTCCTCCAGAGCCAATGCCTCTGTCCTCACCTTGTCCTGGTTCCTCTGTAGTCCCTGCGTCCACCTCCACTAGTGATCACCCTCAATCCTTACCCTCTGCTACTCCTATCGTCTCAAGCCATCCAATGCAAACCCGCTCCAAAAGTGGTATCTTTAAACCCCATCAAGTTCTTAATTTACATGTCAGTACCAACTCTGCTCTAGCTTATACTGAACCATCATCTTTTACTCAAGCCCAAAAATTCTCACACTAGCATACAGCCATGAGTGACGAGTATGATGCGCTTCTTCGTAATGGTACATGGACTCTCACCCCGTCTCACCCCACGCAAAACATTATAGGGTGTAAGTGGGTCTATCGCATTAAGCGAAACCATGATGGCTCGATTGCTCGCTATAAAGCTCGACTTGTGGCTAAAAGTTTTCATCAACGTCTTGGTCTTGACTACACTGAGACATTTAGTCCTATCGTCAAACCTAGTACCATTCGGCTTATCCTGAGTTTGGCTGTCTCCAACGACTGGTGCTTACGCCAACTCGATGTTAACAATGCCTTTTTGCAAGGAACACTTATTGAAGACGTTTTCATGCAACAGCCTCCAGGTTTTATACTAATGAAGATTTTCCTCTACTAATGAACGAGATTGGCTCGTTCAGTTATAGAGTTGGCGGTAGACTTAGTCAGCTAACAGGGAGAAAGGTCGAGGTGACGTCGCCCCTTTTTTTATTAATATTTTAATATTTTTAATATTATATTATATAATATTATATTATAAAAATTGATATTATATTTTAATATAGTGGGCGGTATGAACTGTACATACTGTCTAGTACTGATAGTAAGATAAACTAGATACATCGATATAAACTGATAAGTTAAATCTTGATATGGAGTATACACTTGTACGCAGTTACAATAGTATAAGCCCATCTAGGCTATGATAGTAGTTATATGTTGTGGTTAACCCATCTAAATGAGGTATTTATTTGCTAAACACCTGATATTGGGAATAACAAGTTAAACTTAAGAGAATGAGCTTTATGTTGGAAGAGGAGAAAATGTGGTTAAATGGTAGTTTGTTATCCCTGAATTATAACTGCTTGCATAAATGCTTCTTGCTGGCTATTTAGGGCCATTTCATCTGTTAATTGTGATCCGGAAGTTGGTCTTTGGCAAGGTTCAGAACTCATCTGGCATGTCTTCTGCTCTATTGTCTTCGATGTCCCTATTGCTTGTCTCATTGCTGAAAGAGAGAATCTTTGCGTTGTCCCCTTGTTATTGCAAATATGAATGAGAACTAAGGTTTCATCATTATCATCACATTGTGGAAGTAAGATCTAGTCGATCAAATAAATTAATTCTTCTCAATCCCTTCTACGTTACTACTATCTGCTTCTTGAATATCTTTTGATGGGAGAAATGACAGGTATGATACAGTGAAATACTAGTTGGTGGTGTGTGAATAGTTTCCTTGTTAAGTCGTGATATTGTAACATCTAGTTGTTCCTATCTTATGGACTCGTCATACCAAGCAATATGGACTCGTATTTACTAATATGACTAAGGACCAGTATCATATAGGTTGGTACTATTCATAATAAATTTTTTTCTAGTGATACTCTGTGATACATGTTGTTAGTATGCTGATAACAGGCTGATTTAACCAGTTGCTGAAAGCAACATCAAACCAAGATTTAAATCCTTTCTTGGAAATGTCAGTGTCTAAATAGCCTAAAGAAGAGATGACCTTTTCAAGGTCCTTGGGAGGCATCCATGATTTCCTTTTCCTATATTTTTTTATAGATCAAGGGAAGCATCTTTTATGGATTGCTTAATCAAACTGGAAAACTGAATTCTCTCTTTTAATAAAAATAGAAATGAAGAAATTGCCAGAGAATTGCACAAACATAATAACTGAAGATCTCAAATATTTGTTCATGAACTTCAAAGAAACATATACATACAAAGTCTATTAAATTTCCTTGAATTTTGCAATCAAGTTCATTAGTATGGATACTGGTCCTAAAAGGCAAGACTGAGAGTTTATTAGTTTTATGAAGCAGTTGACTTCTCTTTTCCTCATGCTTTCTGTTATATTGTCATCTATTTCTAAATAGTGGATAATACGTTGTGGCAAATGACTTCTATGCCTGTGGAGATAAATAGCTAGGGACGTAAACTTAGTGAGCGAGACAGTCGTTGAAACAAAAAGGAATTAATACATAGAGTCTCCAAATTAGGTTTCCAAACTACCACGTGTCTGAGCTAGCTTATTTGAAGTGGCCTGCTGCAGAATGATAATGTGCATATTATTCACTTCTTTGTCCATCACATAACTTGTACCTTCTTGAGCTAGCTTATTTCAGGTGGATAATAGCTAAAATTACATGTGGAATAATAATTTATATTATATGCTTACTTCCTTGTCCATCAAATTATTTGCATATAATAAAGGATAATGGAAACATACTGCTGGAATGCTCAATTCATGTTTGTCACTTCTCTGTCCATCAAATAACTTGCAGCTAAAAAATCTAGTTTTATTTTTTTGCTGATCTAGTTTTTCTCATGATTCAGATTATTAATGTATGCAATCAAGAATACGAGAGTGCAGCAGCGTTTTGGCCAGATGTCCATGGTCGTATCATCACTGCTCTGATTATGTCCCAGCTGCTTCTACTTGGACTTCTAAGTAACATAGCCTGCTGCAAACTCGACGCCTTTGCTACTTGTTCTTCCTGTATTGACCATATGGTTTCATAGGTTTTGCAAGAACCGTTATGAAGCTGCATTTGTTAAATATCCACTTCAGGTAATGTTTTATTAAAGATGAATTAGAAACACTAATTCTATTTCAATTTTTTATGATTTTATTTGAAATTGTAAGTCGATATTATTATTAATTTTATATTTATTTTATTTAAATGATAGACTTTGCCTTTATGATTGCTTGTCAGATTTTGTTACACATGAATCACATAGGATATTGCACTGAATTTTCTATTGATTTCGTCAGTAATCAATAATCCAGTAAATAAAGAAAACATGGATGATTGATTTTCCAAAATATTCTGCATGTCTATTGTGGCAGCCAAAAAAGTTGATCAGATGCTTTCTCTGTTACCTATTGAACGGTCTGTAGTAGGTTTCCCCTTTTTTTCTATTTCTATACCTAGAGTCTCAAAGTTTCAGTTTCTTCCTATAATTGTGATCAGTAATAGCTGGAGTATCGCACATCTTCCTCAGTATATTGTGATGTGTTATGTGTTGCTATTTTCATCATCACAATAGAGACACTACAAGGATGTAGGTCTTGTAGCTATTTGCACTTGAATTACGACAACATTGATAAATCAAATGTGCACAACTGCTTCTACTGTTATCCAATCGTATGATTGTTACATTGCAGCATTCATTATAACTACTAGTGCTTCTCTGCAGAACTAAATCAAATAGGTAATCAGCCCCAGAAAATGGCTCATCATATTACTGCTCAAATCATGTCTTATATTGTCATGCAGAGGCCGAATCTGAATAGTAGCACAGTCTGCGTTCATTACTGGGAGCTAGTTGATATTATTATATGATTCCTCAACATTAACTTGCTTAGATATTCTTTCCGTTTAGTATGATGCTGCTAGAGGTGATTTCAAATGAGAAGATACATATATGTTGAGTATGATTTTTCTCGATAAAATTTTCAACTTATGCATTTTCACTCGCAGGAAGCAATGATGAAAAGACACATTAGAGCGTGCCAGGGAACCTAACCTGGACTTGAGAGCATACCTCCTGAATGCATATTTACACCCACTATTCAAATATGAGGATGACGATGATAGCTTTTCGGGTGGTGGGAAGCAAGAGTATGAAAATACAACTAGTACCCACGAAGCGCCAGTCCCGGAGGAACACACCAGTGCCCAGTAAATACAACGGTTCATCATCACCTTCTCTTCCTGACATTGTCAAAGGACAGTTCTAATGTAGCATGCATGGTCATGTGCTCGGTGATGTGAATTCCCCTGTAAATTAGGTATAAGGAGTGGGCTGTCCGGTGTTGTTAAATCCATCTTGTCCTTCACTGAGACACGAGATGTGTGATGTATTTAGAAGCCATCAGCGAGTGCTGAAGATAGATCCATGCGAACTCGTGTTATGTTGTAATCCAACGCACTTAGTTTCTGTAGCAAAATTAACGATGTCAATTTTTTTCGAGATATTTAAAAATGTGCAGAGGCTAAATTATTCCAAGATTCCATTAGATCTTTCTTATTCCTGATTCTTATTTGCATGTTTTCCAAATTGATTGATTCTATGGAGTTCGTGTAAGCATAAAAGGTTATATGTTAGAAAAAATTTTAAACTTAAGGGCAACTAGACTCACTTTTTTTTATTTCTTTCTTTTCTTTCCCAACATCATTTTGATCGATGAATTAGGGATAATCATAATCTCTTAATAACTATGACATAAAAGTAAATAATTTATAGAATTACTTTATCTCCTAAAAATTTTTACCTTACTTGGACTTCCTTTTTATTGGACTTCCTTTTTATTGGTTGATAACTTTCATCATAATACAATCAATCTATAATATATTTTATCAATTAGATAGGGCACATAATCAAAATTTAAAAAAAATTTAAAATCAAAACAAATAAAATAAAATTTGTTTAAATTTTACTTTATTTAATTGGATTCTGAATATTTTAAAAAGTATTTTTATACATGATTATGAATTTTAAAATAAGCTAATAAATCTAATAAATATAATAATACTACATTAAATCAAACTACCAATGTGAGTCATAACGGTCGTATATTATCAATATCATATTCTATTTTATCTACCATAATATTGTTATTATTAGACTATATTGACACTATCGAAAATGCATTTTGACTTGAAAAGTAAGTATTGTAAGCAAATAAATCAGTAAGCAATAAGAATGAAAAACACAAGAAAAAGAGCACATCGGATTCATAGTGATTCGGTCATCGTGATTTACGTCCACTCCCGACTCCTCCTCCGTCGAGGCCACCGGGTTTCACTAATGAGCTTCTTTCAATGAGCGAAGATCAACCATCATTATAACTCTTTTCTTCTTTTCACAGGTTTAGGAGAGAACCTTTACAAGTCTTACACTTCCCTTAGAATGAAACATAAACTTCAAGAGAAAAAGAACTCTCAACACTTAGAGCTTTACAACACTTTTAATCACAATTTTTGCTCACTTTTCTTATGTGAACTAGTAGGGATGAGTGGAAAATTTATAGGCTATAAATGACTTAAAAAATTGAGCTAAAATTAATTTTTTTTGGATTTTTAGGGTACTGACAGTACCATCGCCATTAATTGACAATACTATCACCTGTCAGAGCCTAGGAGACTGGGCTCTAGTGGTATTACCACTAGCCTGGGTGGTACCATCGCCTGTTAGCACTAAATGCTGGTGGTACCATCGCTTAGTTTGGGCGATACCACCACTTGACACAGCTTAGAAGACTGTATCTTCTGGCGGTGCCACCACCTGACCCAACTTTGGGTCATTGAATGGGTTGCCTAATGGGCTCAAATCAGCCCCAATTAAGGCTGCCCATTAATTAAGTTAGCATGATAACATCCAAAACTAACTCAATTCAACCTAAACTATTTCGATTAAGACCTAAACTATTACAAGCATGAATACTATATTGTCCTGCATTTTATTGGTTCGTTTGGCGTTTCGTCTGAACTTTCGACGTATCGTTCTCTCCTTAAGTATATTGTCCGATCCATGGACATGTTGACCTCCTGCAACATTTGATCTTGGTGCAATGTCTCATTCTTTTTGGCTCGATGCCCAATCTCTGACTTTCGTTCAACATCTGATTCTTCTACTTCAATTATTTTGCCTTTTCATGATTGAAGTTTGTTCTGTATCACTTTTCTTAAACGTTAATTAGATCATAACTTCATTAATTGATTTCATCATAAAAATCAGATATTCGATAATCTCTCCCTTTTTTATGATGACAACCAATTGATGATGAAGTTCTAACTAAACTCCTCATATCTATATGCTATATCGAAATAAAGCAAACTTAAATTCAAAAAGATTGATAGCCTTTGAATTCAAGTCGAAACAATGACTTCCACATCATAGCATGTATCATAAAATCCTGAGTATTTCATGAATAATTTCAAATCATCATAATTTTAAAACATCAAAGTACATCATGTCATGCATAATTTAAATTTCACATCATCATAACTTCTCCCCCTTTTCCATCAACAAAAAGTATAAAAGTGCAACTAGCAAGTTTTTGAATCATGCAAGCTAACAATTTTTTGAGATATGAAAGTTAGCAATTTTTGCTTCTCTTAAGATATGCAAGCTAACACTTCATTTTCTCCCCCTTTGTCATTATCAAAACAAGAAAGAGAAGGGAATGATTCAATGGTGCAAAAATTTATATCAATGTCATAATTTGAAAAATGAAATACTAAGTCATGAATATAAAAAAATTATGAATCATTTTGATAAATCTCTTCTTTTGTAAATAGCAAGAAGAAGGAATCATAGAAAACAATCTTGATTTAAAAGAAAAATTCAAGTTATAAAAATTGAGAAATCAAGATAATGATTCAAAAAATATATATGAAAAGAGTTCATGCAGTAGGAATATTCAATATGCCTATCTCTCTTCTAATGAAATCAAATTATTTCTCATTCAAAGGTTATAAAAATATTTGCTAATTGATATTTTGTGTCAATAAAATCTAAAAATATATTATGATTATTAACATGTCCCTAATAAAATGATATCTAATATCAATATGTTTAGAAAGTGTTGAATAAGAATATTTGTTAAACAAATAGCACTAGAATTATCATATTTTATAGGGATGTTTTCAAGTAAAGTCCATAGTCTTCTAAAAGTATTTCTCATCTAAATAACTTATGCACAATATGCACTAGATGTTATATATTCAACCTCGATTGTAGATAATGCAATAGAATTTTATTTCTCGGAAGACTAATAAACAAGTGCATGACCTAGGAGTTGACATGTTCCATATGTGCTTTTTCTGTCTATTATACATCTAGCAAAGTCAACATTGGTATAAGCAACAATTCAACATTTTAAAATTTTAGATATCATAATCCTAAGTTAGGAGTTCATTTTTAATATCTAAAATCCTTTTAATTGCTTTAAAGTGAGATTATTTAAGATTAGATTGAAATCTAATACAAAGTCCAACACTAAATATAATATCAAGTCTAGTTGCTATGAGGTATAGTAAACTATCTATCATACTCCTATAAGTCTTTTGATCAAAACATTCTCTATCATGATCCATATCTAATTTTGTAGAAGTGCTAATTAGTGTGTTAATAGCATTAGCACTATCTATATTAAATCATTTTAATAGATCTAAAGCATATTTAGATTAACTAATAAAATGATAGGAACCCCTAGAGTTCTATTGTGGAAAAGAGGGGATAAACTATCACTTCGAGGGGATCAAGCCTCCTTGATCAATTTGAGGGGATCGGCCTCCTTGATCTCTATAGGGGATCAACCCTCATAGGATTTTGGCCTATTAGCTAAAATAATATTTTCTTTATTGATTGATTAAAAATAAATAATTATAATCCTATAAAGTTCTACCGAGAGTCTATCTGGACTTGAACTCTTCCACCTAGAGTTTTCTAGAACTTGGACTCCTAATTAAATAATAAAAATTAAATAAACTCCTAGCTGACTCAATCTAACTTATAACTGACTCGAATGGACTGACCAACATGACTCAATCATGAAATAGATGTAGACTCGACCCTGTCAGGATACTATCAGATCCACTCTCTTCAAATTAACTTTATCCTTAAGATCAAGCAGCATCAAATTCTGGAAGCACTTTAATATTTATTGTGTATCATAACCCTTTAATCAATTATGTAGGGTCTCCACTTGATGTAAGTAATGGGTTAGCATTTTGGTGCAGTAGTCATTGTAGTCTTTTGAAGAACCCTTTCAAACCGATGGCTAGTTGCAGTACCACATCTTCCTTTGAGGATCACCACTTTGAAGTTTTTCAGAGGCATAAAAAAGAAATCCATAAGTAGTTGTTTGCCTAGTATAATCAGCTTTATTTTTGAATACTCATTAGTACAAGTTAGGATTCGTCCATCAGCAATTTTGAATTTATCACAACTTTCATGATCAAACTCCACATAGTCAGTTTTCGGTTCCTCCTTAATTAGGTCAATCATTAGAAGCTGCCCTTAACTGTATCAGTGTTCTGTACTCTACTTTTCATTACAATGTAAGGACAAATACTTTGTTGATCTTTCCTTGGGTTCTTCTTGGGTCAACTTTTGGATGTTTGGGTTTTGGCTGGGAATAGATAGAGTGCGTGACTTGCTAATCATCTATGGGTTGTCATTTCTATTTTAGCAATACTCCCTGCTAATTTTTTTCTCATACACATGTGCAAAAGAGATTGCAGCTATCATAGTGCGGGGTTGGCGAACTTTGACTTCACACTGAATGTTTGGATTAAGTCCTCCGATAAATATTCCCACCAATTATCGTGCAGGCCAATCTTTGACTTGATTTGATAGTCATTCAAATCTGCTATGATATTCTTGCACTATGAAAGTTTGGCGGATTGTGGTGAACTGCTTATCAACATTCTCAAACTCATATGGTCCAAAGTGATCATGAAGTCATCTCTTGAATTGCTTCCATGAAGGAACCCTATAACAGGTTTCATACTAGTTGTACCATTGGATTGCATCTCCATTAAGTTGATTTGAAGCTACTTCCACCTTGAATTCTTCTGGGGTTCTGTAGAAGTGAAAGAACTTTTCAGCTCATGAGATCCAACTAGTTAGATCTTCATCTTCCCATCTAGGGAACTCCACCCTCATACGTGGGTATATTGTATCCTACCTTGATCATATTTTTCAAATCGGCTCACTTTGAGGTTGGAACTTTCCCCATGTTGAGATTTCTTGGGGCTATCCAATAGACTTCTTCTGAATTCGCTAAAGAATTCTTGTAATCTTTCTTCCATTCGGGCTTTGAAAGCTTCAAATTTTATTTCCATTGAACCATCAATAGTCATCGCATAAGATTACAGATCAATAATATTCAATTCTTATTTCAAATATTGGGTTAAGGATGTCAACACCATCCTACTCGGTGTTTACTATTGTGATGCTGGTTAGTGGTGGCTCTATGAATGTAAAAAATCACTGCGTGGATGCTGATGAGATGAAAGATAGCATTATTGAGGACTGCGATCACTGGGTTAGATGCGATCTACTAGTTGCTGATCTTGGTTGGGATTGATTGCTGCTGTGTTGGTAGCCAAGAAGGGTGATGGTGCAATGATGCTGCAAAGATGAGATCGTCGAGGTTGTGACAGTGACAGGTGGAGGGTAGAGATCTATGGGAAGAAATTATTGCTGCGACTTGTGGGGAGGCAATGTTGATCACTACAGCAGATCAGGGGGTAGCACTAGTGTAGCCGACAGAGGAGGAAGATGATAATGGTGGACATAGGCAAAGGGTAGCATTGGTGCGACCAGCGAAGGAGGAAGATGGTAGTGATTGAGGACTGAAAGTTGCCCTATTTTGGTCACTACAAGGATGGACAATTGTTGCCCTATTTATGTTGCTGTGCAGCTAAGGACAAGGCTGCACGACTGGTGGTGTAGCAGAGGGCTAAGGATGCCACGACGAGGATTGTGATTGCTGCTGTGCTGATGGGAACAACTAATGCATAGTAGAGTGGTGAGATGCAGACCCTGCCAAGATAATGTCGTAGTGGTTGTTAGTAATGGCAAAAGGTGCATTGTTGGAAGGGGATACTGGCAGTGTCATCTTTGATAGAAGCAGTGCAGAAATAAGGATGACAATGAGCACAGTGCTGACGATAAGTAGGGTGCCGGAGGGGGGGGGGGGGGGGACAACAATGATGACACTGCTATGCACGATTGTAAAATAGGGAGGTAGTGGTGGCGATGGTGGCTAGACAACAATCTTCTTCATAAGTAGTGGTTGGGAGATGGCAGTGGCAATGGCAGAGGGAATAGGTAGGATGAGATAGGTAGAGGAGGCAGTGACAGTGGTGACGTAGGTGGAGCAGCAAGATCCGTGGCTGTAGAAGTTGCAGTGGATGCCGAGTGATCAGTGTGGGGAGTTGTAGTAGGAAGAGAAGGAAGAGGGCAGTGGTGAGGGTCCGACGAGCATCGTGGTGTCGCTAGGGCCCGTGGTCAGCAACTGTGGGAAACAACGACAGTAGGGGTCATGTGATTGCGACATAGGACTGGAGATGGTAGTGCCGACAAAGGAAGAAGGGGGGTTGGATCAGGCAGCGATAGCAGGGTTGCGGTAGGGGCAGGCTAGTTGGGAGCGATGAGGGGGTGGTCAGGTGGTGGTAGATGAAGGCTGTGAGAAGCAACGACGACTGGGATCGTCGACAGGATGGTCCACTGGCCGAGAATAATGGCGATAGCCCGGGATATTGCTACCGGCTTTGATCTTTTCCTATTCCTTTCTTTTTTTTTCTTTTTTCTTTTTCTAATTTTTATGATTTCTATGATAAAGCTGATGAGAAATTGTAGTGAGCAAGGTTGCTGAGATGACGATGACTCGAGGCTGGCTGCTGTTGCAACAACGGGATTGTGTGAGGTGATTGCAAGATTTGGGTAGAGTTATGGCAAAGATTGATAGTGAAATCATAGCGGGAACACCAAAGATCACTACTCTGATACTAATTAATAAGAATTCCTAAGGTTCTATCATGGAAAAGGAGGGATAAACGATCACTTCGAGGGTATCTAGCCTCCTTGATCACTTCAAGGGAATCATCCTCCCTGATCTCTATAAGGGATCAGCCCTCCTAGAGTTTTGGCCTATTGGCTAAAATAATACTTTCTCCATTGATTGATTAAAAAGAAATAGTTACAACCCTATTTATAGAGTTCTACCAAAAGTCCCTATGAACTTGGACTCTTCCACCTAGAGTTTTTTAGAACTTGGATTCCAAATTAAATAATAAAAATCAAATAAACTCTTATCCGACTCAACTAAACTCATAACTGACTGGATTGAACTGACCAACATGACTCAATCATGAAATAGATGTAGACCCGACCCTATTAGGATCCTATAAAAGTTTCATCTCTTAGTTGCTTAATTTGCAATCATAATAAAAATGTTAATTGACCCATTAAATTTATTTTGAAATCTTAGCTCATACTTTTGAGAAATGACTTGCATAAAGATTTATTTGTAGAACAAAAATAATATCATCAACATAAATTTGAATAATAAGAAAATTATTTTTAAAATTTTAATAAATAATATGGTATCGCCCTTGCATTTTGGGAAATTATTTTGAATAATGAAGGAATTAAGCCTTTTATACCAAGCCTTAGGGGCTTGCTTCAATCTATAGAGAGTCTTAGATGACTTAAAAACATACTTAAAAAAAAAAGGATATTCTCAAATCTAAATTGTTGCTCAACATAAACTTCTTTTGAACTAAAGTCATTAAGAAAAATACTTTTACCATCAATTTAAAATAACTTAAAATTATTACTACATGTATAAGCAAAGAGTATCCTTATGGCTTTAAGTCTTACCACAAGAGCGAAAGTTTCTTCATAGTCAATACCTTCTTCTTAGTTGAAACCTTTGGCCACTAATCTAGTCTTGTTTTGAACTACAATATCAAGTTTATCTTTCTTATTCCTAAAGACCCATTTAGTGTCAATTATAAGATGGTCACTAAGTCTAAGAACAATCCAAACCTTATTTCTCTCAAATTGATTTAGTTCTTCATGTAATGTAAAATCCCATGGGTCATCTTTAAGAGCATCGTCAATGGATCTAGGGTCAATTTGAGACAAAAAAGTCGTATTCACATAAATTTTTTTAAAAGAGGAATGAGTTTGAGCACCTTTTGATGTATCTCGGATGATTAGCTCCTTGGATGTGTATCTATATACTTCTATTCCTTGGGTAAGTATTCTTTAGAATAAGATGCATCTAAGTTGCTTAAGAGAGGAGAATTCTCATTCAAATCCAACATAGTAAATTCAAAATTATCATCAATTTTTTTAAATTCAGGAAACTCATTAAAAATAACATGGATGGATTCCTCAATAATTAAAGTTCTTTTATTAAATATATAATAAGCATTAGAAATAGAGGAATATTCAAGAAATATGCTTTCATCGGATTTTACATCAAAATTTTGTAAGGCATCTTTTCATTTAAATTAAAACATTTACAACTAAAAACTTTAAAATATAAAATTTTGGATCTTTTATTATTCTACAATTCATAAGGAGTTTTAGAAAGTAGGGGCCTTACGAGAACCCTATTCATGACATAGCATGTCATGCTAATGGCTTTGGCCCAAAAGTATTTGGGTAAGTTATGTTTATTAAGCATGATTCTTACCATCTCTTATAAATTCCTATTCTTTCTCTCAACAACTTCATTTTATCGTGGATTCCTTAGAGTAAAGAAATTATGGTCATACCTATTTGATTCACAGAAATATTAAAAATCATGATTTTTAAATTTAGCACCATGATCACTACGAATAGACGAAATTATAAAACTCTTTCATTTTAAACTAGTTTACAAATTTTTAAAAAATATTTAAAGCAATCGCTTTTACATGCCAAGAAGTATATCTAAGTATATCTACTGTGGTCATCTATAATTACAAAAATATATTTACTATCTCTTAGACTTGTGATGCAATTGGTCCAAATAAATCTATATGAATTAGTTAGAAATGTCTAGAGATACTTACTTGATTTTTAGATTTAAAGCTACTCTTTATTTGTTTATCTAGTTGGCATGCATCATAAACTTTATATTTGACAAATTTAATTCTAGGCATACCTCTTGCTAGTTCTTTAGTTGTAATTTGTAAAATTAGTTTCATACTTGCATGACATAATCTCCTATGCCAAAGCTATGCATTATCGTTTAAAGTCAAAAAACAAGTTTTATCACAAAAGTAATCTAGATCAATAGTGTACACATTATTGTCTCTTAAGGCAATCATAGATTTATTTTTGTATGGTATCTTTATAATGAAAGCATTAGATTTAAATATGATATTATATCCCTTGTCATATAATTGACTATTGCTCAGTAGGTTGTGTTTTAAATCATCTACTAATAAAATATCCTCAATCAAAAAGTTTGACTTGTTACCTATATTTCATTTGCCAATAATCTTTCCCTTCGTCTTGGCTAGTGAGCTCAGAGAAACATGTTGGATCTTCAGTCATATGCCTTGAGCATCCACTATCAAGATATCATCTCTTGCTCATAGCTTTTGATTGTAGATATATCTACAAGAAAGTGGGGTTTGTTTTAGGTACTCATTTAGTTTTGGGTGCCTCAGGGAAAGATCTACCTATTTTAACTAATGGTATTAAATTATTTATGATTCATTTAGGAATCCAAACTAATTTATATGAGTTATATTATTTAAATAAATATTTATAAGCATAATATCCACATCTATCATAAAAAATATATTTATTTTCAGGAGAAACATATAATGTGGGTCCTTTAACAAATATAGTTTAGTATTACTATTCACAAATCCGATTCCTTCTTTTCTATGTACATGACCTTTGTTAGCAAGGATCATATTTAATGATTTATTTCTAATTTCAAAGTTTTCTAATATTTATTGTAGAACCATATTTTTCTTTTTGACTAAGTCTAACTCTTCACATCAAGTACAATAGGTTAACATGTAATTATCATGCTCATGTTTTAATTTTTCAACTGTACTAGAAAGTGAATCATAATCATTTTTAACAATTTATATTTTGTACCAGCTAATTTAAACTCATTATATAAATTATGAAAAACATTGATAATTTACTATAAGGTATAGAAGATTCGTTTGAGTCACATACCTCATTGCCGAAAGCCATTAATGCGTAGTTTGTTATTTTATCTTTGGTGGTTTGTTATTCATCTTTAGATGCACTTGATTTATCCCAAGTTACCTTGAGTGCTTTTTTTTTTCTTTGGTAGCTTTTTCTTCAATTGGGGACGATCACTTTTGAATTGTCTAGGCTTCTTGTATTCATAGCAGTTGATTGTGTCCTTTTTTAGTTTGTTTTTATTCTTAGTATCTTGTTTTGCAAGATTTATTTTGTTTTTTTATAAATTTTTTTAATTTTCTTGTGAGGAGAGCCAATTCATTATCATCACTTGAGCTTTCGCTCAAGTAGTCTTCTTTTGTTCTTAGTGCAAAGATCCTTTTTGTTCTTTGGAAGGTTATTGTCATGTTTGTCATGTGCCATATAAGTTATCTCATATGGCATTAATGACATGATAAGTTCTTCAAGCAGAAAATAGTTTAAGTCCTTTTCTTCTTGAATTACAGTTACTTTTGGATCTCAACTTTATGGAAGGGATCTTAGAATTTTATTAATAAGTTCAAGATTAGTAAAACTTTTACCAAGTGCTTTCAAGACATTGATAACATCCATAAAACGGGTGTATATGTCACCAATATTTTCAATTGGCTTCATTCAAAATAATTCATAATTATGTACTAAAAAATTAATCTTAGACTTTTTAATTCTACTTATGCCTTTATGTGTGACTTCGAGTATATGTCAAATATCATATGTAATTTCGAATATAAAAATACGATTGAATTCATTCTTATCTAAATCATAAAATAAAGCATCTATAGCTTTTGCACTTAAAGAAAATGACTTTTTCTCTAAATCATTTTATTCATTCATTGGTCAAGAAAATTTTTGAAAACCATATTCAATAATATTCTATAAATCAAAATCCATAGAAATCAGAAAAATCCTCATTCATGTTTTTCAATGCATATAGTATGTTCCATTGAACATAGGAGGATGAGTGATAGAATGACCCTCTTGATTACCGAAAAAAGTCATTTAGTCTTTATTGGGTGTTAAACTAATTGAAAAAAGCTTAGCTTTTATACCAACTATTAGGACCGTATCAGCACTAAGAGGGGTGGGGGGTTGAATTAGTGCTTTCATAAAATTACATCGATTTGAAAAATTATTCAATGAAAGTGTATCATAAATGCATTTTGACTTAGAAAGTGACTAAAGTATTGTGAGCAACTAAATCATTAAGTAATAAGAATGAAAAGCATAAGGAAAAAAACACACCAGATTTATAGTGTTTGGTCGTCATGACCTACGTCCACTCCCGATTTCTTCTATGTCAAAACTATTAACTTTCACTAATGATATTCTTTTAATGGGTGAAGATTAGCTATTCTTACAACTGTCTTCTCCTTTTCATAGGTTTAGGAGAAAACCTTTACAAGTCATACACTTCCCTTAGAATGAAACCTAAACTTCAAGAGGAGAGGAACTCTCAACACTTAGAGCTTTACAACACTTTCAATTATAAAATTTTCTCACTTTTCTTGTGTGAACCTAACAAGGATAAGTGAGGTACTTATATACCCTAAATGACTTAAAAAATAGAGTCAAAATTTAATTTTTTTGGATTTTTAGGTACTAGTATACCATCGCCATTAATGGGCGGTACTATTGCTTGTCAGAGCCTGGGAGATTTAGCTCTAGCAATACTATTGCTAGCCTAGGCGGTACCACTGCTTGTCAGCATTAATGCTAGTGGTACCACTATCCAGTCTGGACGTACCACTACTTGACACAACCTAGAAGATTGTGTCTTCTAGCAGTACCATTGCCAGGTCTGGTGGTGCCACCACTTAACCCAACTCTAGATGATTGATGGGCCTTCCAATGGGCCCAAATCAACCCCAATCAAGGCCCAATGGGCCCTTAATTGAGTTAGTATGGTTACACCTAAAACTAACTCAATTTTAATCTAAACAACCTCGATTAAGACATAAAACTATTGCAAGCATGAATTCTATATTGTCTTACATGTCATTGGTTCATCGCACTTTGTTCGAACCTTTGGTGTCTCGTGCTATCCTTTGGTGTATTGCCTGATCTATTGATATATTAACCTCCTACAACATCTAATCATTGTGCAATATCCAATTCTTCCAACCTGATGCCCGATCTCTGACTCTAACCCAACATCTGTTTCTTTTATTTTAATTATTTTACTTTTATATAATTGAAGTTAGTCATATATCAATTTTCTCAAATGTTGAGTAGATCATAATTTCATCAATTAATTTCGTTATCAAAATCCAAGATTTAACAGTTAGTCTTTCCTAATATAGTCCATAATGACCCTTATAATTTGTCTTATCAAGATAATTCTATTATTACATTCAACTATAATATACATAAACATAAATGTAAATAGGATAATAGAAATAGATAACTTTAAATAAGCAAGAAAAAAATAATAATAACATCTACCATGCATCACCATATCCTTTATGTCTTTGCTCATAAGTCCCATTCTCAGAAAATATTCTTTAAATATTTTAGATAGTAAAATTTTAGTATATGGATCAATAATCATCATGGTAGTACTCAGGTTCTCATTTAACACTTATTGTTTCTGAATTATTGTTCTAAGCACCAAGTACTTTATCTCGATGTACTTGGAACCACCATAATACTTACTATTTTTAAAGAAGAAAACTATTATGGTATTATCACAAAATATCTTCATTGGCTTGACAATTGAGTCGACTACACTAAGTCTTGAGATGAAATTTTGTAACCATAAACTTGATTTATGGCCTTAAAGAATACCATAAATTTAGCTTTCATTATTGATGATGCTATAAATTCAGTAATTACTTTGCACTTTTTTAAGAAATTACTCCTCCAGCTAATATGAATATAAATCCAAAATGAACTTCCTACTATCGAGGCAATTTGTAAAAGTAGCATTTGAATATTATGTCACTTTAAGCTGATCTCATCTTCTATATGTGAGTATATAATCTTTTATCTCATGTAGATATCTTATTACTTTTTTTTGTAGCTTTTCAATATTCTATTCCTAGATTGCTTTGGTATTTACCTATCATTATAACTATAAAATTGATACTTAGTCTTGTACAAGTTTGAGTATATAATAGACTTTCAACTAAGCATACATAAGGAAATATCCTTCATTTGATTCCTTTCTAATCATTTTTGAGGCACTGGATTTGACTAAAATTTTTATCTCTAATAATAGGTATATCATTGGCTAAACAAAATTATATATTAAATCTCTCTAAAGACTCGGTTAATATATTCTTTTTAAGTCAATCTTAGTAATTCTTAAGATCTATCCTTAAATATCTCAATATTAATAACATATGCTACATTATTCATATCAATTATCTTAAAATTCTTGTAGAGAAATATCTTGGTTTCGTACAATAAACCAAAATCACTACTAGCAGCAAAATATTATCCATAAATAAAACTAATATAATAAGCTTACTCCCACTAATCTTAAAATATATGCATTGATCAATAGTATTTTCCTTAAATCTAAATGAAGAATAGAATCATAAAACTTTATATACTATTGTCTAGAAGCTTGTTTAAGGTTATAAATAGATTTCGTAAGTTTGCAAGCTCAACTTTCCTTTTTTTATGAATCCTTCAGGTTATTCCAAATAGATTTTCTTATCTAGATCCTTATTCAGAAATGTTATTTTCACATCTATCTGATGTAACTAAATATTATAATGAGCTACTAATATCATGATGATCATTAACGAGTCCTTTTTAGAAACTAGAGAAAAGTCTCATTATAATCGGTGCCTTCTTCCTGAAAAAAATCTTTAGTCATAAGTCTAGTTTTATATTGTTCGATATTGCCTATTGAATCATGGTTTGTCTTAAAGACCCATTTACAATGGACTCTTTTATAATTATTAGACAATTCAATGATTTCCCAAACACCATTCTAGTCCATCAATTTTAACTATTCTATCATAGAATCCTACCATTTTTTAGAATCACTACTTTTCATGGCTTGTAAGAATAATAAGGGGTCCTTTTCATCCCTATGTTACAATCTAATTCTTGTAGATATACCATATAATCATTAGAAATAGCATGTCTCTTTTTTCCTTCGAGGTCTTCTTAAAACTACTATTTATGATTGTTCTATAAGATCATTAGCAGTGGCATTAATATTATGTGAGAGTTCATCAATATTATTTTATTGTTCAGCTTTTTTTCTCTCTGTAATTTGAGGGACAACAATCTCTTGAATAGGAGATGACAAAGGAGAATTAACTTATATCTCATTGATATCAAAATTAATCCTTCGAGATTTTTCACTCTTATTAATTTCACCAATTTTTAGGAATTAATTTTGCATTACCATATTCTACTGTCCTCATATTATGATTATGGTAACAAAATATATATCCCTTAAATTTTTAGATAATTAATAAAATATTTAAAAATTATTCTCTGAAGACTCTTATCTTTGTAGGACACTCTTAAATATATAAATATCTCAAATTGAGTTTTCTACATGTCCATAACTTAAATGAAGTTAACGAAATTGACTTACTAGAAACTCTACTCAAGATATATATGGTTGTCCTAGGAGCTTCACCCCACATTGATTCAAGTATAAAGGATATCTCATAATGCTCCTAATCATATCCATAAAGAGTAAGATTTTACCTTTCAGTAATACTATTCTGTTGTAACACACCTAGTAAGATGTATTGAGTACAAATATCTTATTTTTCTAAGAATCTAGTAAAAGAACCAACATTCTGACTAGATTCATTATATATGTCATAAAATTTATCACCCTTATTAAATCTGATAATTTTAACTTTTCTATCTAATTATATCTCAATGTCATCTATGTACACTTCAAGAGTATTAACGATATGAGACCTTTTATATATTAGATATATAGAGCCATATTTGAACATGTTATTTATAAATATGATAAATATTTTTCTCCATTAAAATAGAGAATATTGAGTGATCTATAGATATCAGTTTGAATAATCTTAAGGAGTTATTTACTTCTTGTGGTATTTTTCTTTATATGCTTAGTTTGCTTTGCCTTAATGCAGTCAATCCAAACATTAAAATCAGTGAAGTCTAATATTTTTAAAATATTATCCTTCACTAATATTTCAATTCTATCATTAGAAATATGCCCCAATTATCTATGATATAATATATAATATCTTTTATAATTAAAATTATGTTTCAATATAATATTTGACTATAGGGTCAGTGCTCAAGATTCAAATTAATACTATACAAATCATCACACAGAATTCTAGAACCAACTTTTATTTAATCATAAAATATATTTGTAAGGAAACCTGATAGGAGCATCACATATGTAGTGAAAAATAAAAATAAAACTATTTTTGCACATTTATCATGTCATTCATATGATGATGGTGCGCAAAAAAAACCTAAAATCAAAAACTACATAACACATATTAGATGTTTTACCTAGGTATATCGTATATCTCTGAAAACTAGATCCAAAAGAGAGGATGAAGGTCAATGTCCTCCTCTCTAGCGATATCCACACGGTGGAAGAAGCGGCGATGCTCGTCTCTTGAAGCACAAAAACTTATAGCTTTTGCACATATTTTTCATAGCTTTTGCAACCCACCTTACAACAAGCGTGGAAGAAGAACTCCTTTCTTCTTCCTTGTCTGGTTAGCTAAGAAGAAAAGGAAGAGAGGAGAATAGGAGGAGATGGCCAAAAGGCTCTATCCCATAAGATCTATGGCCTCTTTTATTTATAGAGGTCCCTATCAACTTAACTATAATGGATCCTGCCCTGTTGGGTACTGAATCTTGATCCAATTATTTAGGCCTCTTAGACTAGTAGATGTCTACCCAATAATCTCTTATTAGCTCTTATTAGATCTCATCCGTAGGATCCAATAACATATTGGATATTTGATAAAATAGGAATTCCATAAATATCTCATATTTGAACCACTACTCATCACAACATTCACCATATGTATGTGATCTTCTAGGCCAATACCGAGCTGGTCGTGAGTTGCACCTATCAGAACTCCTTCTAACTTAGTGAATTGTTATCCTATAATAATTCACTTTACTCATCAACTATGAACGTACTATGCTACTACAGGTATAAAGGATCTAATCTATTAGACCTATTTGTTCTCAATTACTATATATTTATAGTCTTTCATTCATCTAATATTTCAGAGATCGTATATCAGGCATGGTACTATCAGGCCTCATACGAAATCTATCCGAGTCTCGCACTAATCAGATTCTCTTAGAGAACTCTTCTCTTAATCCAAATGACCCTGGCCAGGGATTTACTTCAGCAAGATCATACGGGATATTTCTCAAGTGATACTGAGAGTAGATGATGACATTCAATTACTTTCGAAATGTTGACTACCAATCTTGATAACTGGTTATACCATATTGATAAGTTCGATATTAAAGAAAGGAGTACTCAAACAAGACATACTCAGTGTCTCAAGTCTAAGGACCAATCACACAACTGGGACTACGAAATCATTGTTTGATATCAGGTATCATTAACTACCTAGTATTTTATAAGTGAATCAATAGTGAACTCATTCTCCAATGAGCACTTGTATTGTATCCTTAGTGACCCACACGAGCGGCTCTAAGACCAACTGCCTCTATCATATGGATAGGTATATAGCATACTAGTCTATCTAATTATCTCGATGTGATAGGACAACAGTAGGGTTGAGTCCTAATCATCTTAGTACTAGTCAATAAAAACCCTATTAAATTATAATAAAGCCACTCTTATCTTATAAAGGAGTATGACTAGGGTCTAGATTAGCCCTTAGGGCTCGGTAGCTGCCACACTCCTTACTGGGTTGGTCGGCTAGAGTTTCCCCTTGCTTAGGTCGGCTATAGAGCCACTTAGCCACCTCCTGTTCCTATTAAGGTAGGTTGGCTATAGGAGGGGCAAAGGGGTAATTTTACTTAGGCAAGCACCCCCTTAGGCTAGGGTTTTGATCCATATCTAAAGATGTAGCTGCCCCCCCTCTTGAATTAAGTAATTATCAATTTTATTTTAGCCTTGTGTCGAATCTAGGAGGGAGGAAACCTTACAGTTTTTCAAGGGTTGATCTCCCTTAAGGGTCAAAATCTATATAGCTCCATCTGGGGTTCTATTATCTGGTATCAGAGTAGCAATCTTACTATCCCTGTAGCCATCATCCATGCCTCCACATTCCCAAGCAATTCCCATAATTGCTGTAGCACGCGCCTCCACCTTCCACCTCAGCTGCAAATCAAATCAATCAACTGTTGCCCCCTGCGTTTGATCTAGAAATCTGATATTTTTTTTATTATCCACATCTCTTCAATACTACAAGATTCCTTACTTTATACGTTGAAGATTTCTCCCAAATTTTATCTACTACAAATTTCGTTTGTCGCAAATGTTATCATTATTGCGAAGGCAGAATGCTGTAGAAATTTTTAGCCATGTTTTTGCCTCTTGAAAATAGCTTATTCCTTCTCCTTTCTAGCCAAAATTTTTATACAATTCTAAAGATCAAGTTGGCTTTCATCTGAATTTGAATTCTTAAAAAAACTCCTCTAAAACTGGTTTTCTTATGCAATCTTTGACCATTATGCAGTTTTGGAATTTTACGATGAAGGAATCTGTCTTTTGTCTTTTACCCTATTTCCCTACTGTCATGCTGCCAAAATTTTGTCAAACTTTTTATTGGTGTTAACAACATCTGAACCAAAGATTTTTGCATAATTTTCTTGAACTTTCCTCTAGAATTTATGTTGAGAAGTCATCATTTCTCTGATATAACACTGGTTCGGTAGGATAGCACATCGCAACACTTTTTTTAATCAAATTCTATCGAATTTGAGTGCTATTTTTTTGTGAGATTTTAGACTCACTTTTCCTCATCACCAAACCCTAACATCCTCATGAAAAATCTTTTAAAAACCTACCCTAAACTGAAATCAAACGGCCACCCAAATCAGCCCTAAATCGTAGCTTACTCCCATCCAAATCAATTCACTTTCCAATAGACCACCTCCAACAACAAAAGAAAGATCTCAATATTATAGATCTAGAGACATACACCATGGCATCAGAGGAGGCCATCAACTCTAAGTTTGATGGGGACATACTACTAGAAAGTGAAATTTAATGTCCTATCGATATGAGACCTCTCTTAAAATTTTTATGTCATACCTTTTGATAATAGAGTCTATGTACCTAGAATGAGACAAGCCAAATTTCCTCTTGGATCTATCTCTATAGATCTGAATCTCCAAAATATAGGATACTTTCCCTAAGTCCTTCATGGAGAAGTTTCTAGATAGCCAAGCGTTAACTGTGGAGAGCATTCCTACATCATTCTGTTAGGACCCTAGCTGAGTCGGGTCCTAGTTGATTGAGTCAAGTCCTTAAGTTGGGCCTTGTTGGCCAACCTAAACTTGACATTAGGTCGGTGCGACATCTTTAGGGCATCCCTCTAGCCTTAAGATGTAACTGTCATAACCTATTTTCACAACCCTAACAACACTCAAAATCATAACCCAAAATAGTGATCTATCGCAATCGATACTGTAGGACTACCTTTTGGTATTTTTCGCTACACCCATATATGATCCTTACCAAAATTATCAGTGTCACCCATGTCATCTTCAAGGTACCCCTCTAACCCTAAACTTCTGCCACTAAAACCCCTTTACAACCTCTACAATAGCCTTAAACAACAGCATCAACAACACTCCCTTCGATAAAGAAAATTCTGTTGCACTACCTTCGATAATACTTGCTGCATCCATACCTAATCCGTACCAAATCTATTATTATCATCAACAACAATCCTAAACCATTTCACTAGCCTTAAATCTCAACCATCACTATATGACCCCTACAATAGTCCTAAATCACAACCCCAACTGCAACAAAAATAGCAACCTTTCAGTCCCAAACTGTAGCCATCTACCCTTGATCCACTACCCTTTTTCGGACACCAATCTACCCAACTAATCTATACCAGTGATCCAACAGCAAGAGGACCTTATTATAAAAAATTTAGAGTTTTACATCATGTCATCAGGAGATATATTCGATGCCTAGTTAGGATTGGGAAGCCTCCATTAGAGGACATTTTTGAGGGACAAGGGCCTCTACCCCACGGAATAGCAATATGATAGGCCCCTAAACATTGTTTATGTACAAACTAACCATACAAGGAGATCATTGATAATTCAAACGAAACTACTGATAACAATAGAAGTCACCTCGAGGAGAAGCTACAAAAAGAAGTAAACAAAAGGGTGGGTTGTTAGGACCCAACGACCATAAGAGGGGGGAGGCAGAGCCAAAGGGGTAGCCGAACGATCGTCGAAAGGAACCTCCATAGGACCAATAACTCTACACCTAAGGGGCACTCCATTAAAGGGTCCTCATTAATCTCAAGTCTCAGGTACCTCAGCTTGAAGCGCTTGAGGGTAATTTGGTTCTTGAACTCGTAGTGACCAGGTTGGTGCACTCAAGACTATAGCGGAACCCCTTTGATTCCCTATAGGAGGCCACAACCCTCCTCTCCCACTTAGTCATATAACTCTGCTCTATTGAATTTCAAATTTTGATGATAAAATCAATTAATAAAGTTATGATCTAATCTATGTTCAAGAAAAGTGATACAAAACTATCTTCAATCATGAAAAGGCAAAATGATTGAAGCAAGAAAGTCAAACGTTAGTTCAGTGTCAAAGAATGATCATCGAGCCGAAAAATTAGACATTGCGTCAAGATCAGATGTTACAGGAGTCAACATGCAAATAGATCGAGTAATACACTGAAGGAGATCATGATGCACCGAGGGTTTGGATAAACAAATGACATGCCAGACAATATAATTTTGGCTTTTTAAATATTTATGTCATGATCATTGTAGTTTAGGTCTTAATTGAGTTAGTTTTAGGTGTAACCATGATAACTCAATTAAGGAGCCATTGGGCCTTAATTGAGACTAATTTGGGCCTATTAGAAGGCTCATTTTAGTGACCCAAGGTCAGACCAAGTAGTGGTATCACATAGAAGACATAGTCTTTGAGAAGACACGGTCTCTTAAAAGACACTATCTTTAAGACTGTATCAGGTAGTGATACCTCCCAAACACAGTCTCCCAGACTCAAGCGGTGGTATCGCCCAGGCTGGCAGTACTACTGCTAGCGCTAGTGTCCAAGGCTATCAAGGGATGGTAATACCATCCATTAATTGTGATGGTACCATTAGTACCTCAGGAACTCTGATAATTTAAATTTGGCTCTATTTTTAAAGTCATTTGGGGCCTATAAGTATCCCACCCATTCTTGCTTGAGGAACTAAGATCTGAGAGCAAAACATTTGTGAAGACGCTATTGTAATTCCTTAAAAGCTCCTATTCTTTTTTCTAAGTATAGCTTTTGTTTAAGGAAGAGCCGAGAGAATTGTAAAGGTTATCCCCAAAACCTGTGAAAAAGAGAATAGAGAGAGTAGTTGATCTTCACCTATTGAAAGAAGATCAATAGTGGAAGTCAATTACCTCAACGGAGGAGGAATCGGGAGTGGAGTAGGTCACAACGACAGAACCACTATAAAATTAGTGTCTTCTTTTCTTTACTATTTAATTACTTTATATATTGCTTTACTTGCTCATTATAGTCCTCTAAACATTTTCAAGTGTAAATGCTTTTCGGATATAAGCTTTACCAAATGAACCCTCAAAATCAATGAAAGTTTTTCAAAAGTACTAATTCCAAGAGAAATGGCTTTTACCGACAATCAAGAGAGACTTTCTATCACTAGACCTCCCATGTTCAACGGGACAGACTACACGCATTGAAAAATTCAAATGAGAATTTTTTTGCTTTCTATGAATTTTAATTTATGGCATATTATTGAAAGTGGTTCTGAAAAGTCTTCTAAACTAATAAACGAATGGAATGATTTAAAAAAAAAAGACTTTCTCTTTGAACGCTAAAATAATGAACACTTTATTTTATGCTCTTGATAAAAAGAAATTCTTACAAGCAAAATTAAAAAATTCTTAAAAGTGACAAAAACAAAACAAGATGCTAAAAACAAAAGTGAACTAAAAAAGGACTCGATAATATGCTACGAATAAAGGAAGTAGAAACACTTCAAAAATTAATATCCCTTAGTAAAGAAGAAGCAACCAAAGAAGAAGGCATTCAAAGCTACTTAGGATGACTCAAGTTCATTCCAAGACAAGAAGCCAACCAAGAAGGAAGAAGTTGCAAATTACACGTTAATATCATTTGGCAATGAGGTATGTAACCCAAACGAATCTTCCTTATCTTATGATGAATTATTCAATGCATTTAATGACTTGTTTGATAATTTTAAATTAGTTAGTAAAAAGTATAAATTGTTAAAAGGAGATCATATGTATAATAATGTGTATACTATTGGCATTGATGATTTTTATGGTGAAACAAATTTTTCGGCTTTAAATAATAATGCATGGTTTTGTCATAGGAGATTAGGTCATGCTAGCATGAAACTAATCTCTCAAGTTATGACTAGAGAACTTATAAGAGGAATGCCTAGTATCAAGTTTGTCAAAGACAAAGTTTGTGATGCATGCCAACTAGGAAAATAAATAAAAAATAGTTTCAAATCAAAGAATCAAATAAACATCCCTAGACCACTACAATTGATCTGTATAGATTTATTTGAACCAATTGAAATAACAAGTCTAAGAGGTAATAAATATGCCTTTGTAATTGTAGATGATTATAGTAGATACACTTAGACATACTTCTTGATATACAAAAGTGATTGCTTTAAATGTTTTTTAAAATTTTGTAAACTTGTTTAAAATAAAAAGGGTTTTATGATTTCGTTTATTCGTAGTGATTACGGTGGTGAGTTTCAAAATCATGATTTTTAAAATTTTTGTGAGTTAAATGAATGCAATCATAATTTCTCTATTCTAAGAAATTCATAACAAAATGAAGTAGTTGAAAGAAAAAATAGGAGCTTATAAGAGATGACAAGTACCATTTTAAGTGAACATAGCCTACCCAAATATTATTGGGTGAAGCCGTTAACACGACATGCTATCCAAAACTCATTATGAATTATGGAATAATAAAATACCCAACATTTTGTATTTCAAAGTTTTTGGTTATAAATATTTTATTTTAAATAAAAAATATGACTTGGGAAAGTTTGATGCAAAATCTGATGAATGTATAATTATTGGTTATTCCTCATGTTCAAAAGCTTATCATGTCTTTAATAAAAAAACTTTAGTGATTGAGGAATCCATCCCTATTATAGGTTTCCGAATTAAAAAAAATTATTGATGATGATTTTGATTTTGGTATTTTAAATTTGAAAGAAAACTCTCCTCTCTAAAATAACTTAGATGCATCTACTTCCAAGGAATCTTTACCCAAGAAATGGAAGTACGTAGATGCTCATTCTAAGGAGCTAATAATTGAAACATCAAAAGGTGTTCGAACTCGTTCATCTTTTAAAATTTTTTATGCTAATGTTGTCTTTTATCTCAAATTGAACCAAAATATATTGATGATGCCATACAAGATGATTCTTAGGTTGTCGCAATGCACTAGGAGTTGAATCAATTTAAGAGAAATAAGGTATAGATGCTTATTCCTAAACTTAATAACTAACTTATAATTGACACTAAATGAGTATTTAGAAATAAGCAAGATGAATATGTCAGTGTGGTTCAAAATAAGGCTAGATTAGTAGTCAAATGTTTAAACCAACGAGAATGTATTGATTATGAAGAAACTTTTGCTCCTGTTGCAAGACTTGAAGCCATAAGGATGCTTCTTACTTATGCTTCTTTTAAAAATTTTAAATTATTTCAAATGGATGTTAAAAGTGCTTTTCTTAATGGTTTTATTTTTGAAGAAGTTTATGTTGAGCAAACTTCTGGATTTGAAATGATCTTTTTTCAAACCATCTTTATAAATTATCTAAGACTCTTTATGGATTAAAGCAAGCCCCTTGGCTTGGTATAAGAGACTTAATTCTTTCCTTATTCAAAATAAATTTTCAAAAAATATAATCGATACCATATTATTTATTAAATATTTTAAAAATGATTTTTTATTATTCAAATCTATATTGATGATATTATTTTTGGTTCTACAAATGAATCTTTATGTGAGTATTTTACCAAAAATATGAGCTAAAAATTCAAAATGAGTTTAATGGGTAAATCAACATTTTTCTTAGGACTACAAATTAATCAATTGAATGATGATATTTTTATAAGTCAAACTAAGTATACTTTGGATTTGTTAAAATAATTTAGTATGGATAGTGCTAAGGCTATCAACACACCTATTAGCACCTCTACAAAATTAGATTTGGATAATGAAGGACAAAGTTTTGATCAGAAAACCTAGGAATGATAGGTAGTTTACTATATCTAATTGCAACTAGATTATATATTAAGTTTAGTGTTGGTTTGTGTGCTAGATTTTAATCCAATTCTAAATAATCTCATTATAAGGCAGTTAAAGAATATTTAGATATTTAAAAGGAACTTCAAATAGATGATTATGGTATCCTAAATCAAAAAATTTTGATTTAATTGCCTATGCTGATGTTGACTTTGGAGGTTGTAGAATAGATAGAAAAAGTATATGTGAAATATAACAATCATGACCTAGCCTGCAATGTCATAGGTATGCCTCATTCACATCGTCTCATTTTTCTTAAATGTATTTACATTCATGACATGTGGAGAAGTGTCTAACAGATTTAAGCCATTAATCAAGGTCCCTCTTGTGATGATCTTATCATCCAAAATTAATGAATAATTATTATTCTAAAAAACTAACTTATATCTATTAATTATAAAAAAGAAATAAAAATAATATTTTTGATAATACAGGGAACAAAATAGCATGCATCCAATGCAATGATAGCTCCACTAGGCTGATGTAGGGTGACCTCGCCAATGACAACTACAAAAACTCTTGCTCGATTGCTTATCTTAAGGTGTATCTCATCTCTTGCTAGTCTCTTAGGCCTTGTCATGGCCTATAACAAATTACAGATATGATAGACACTCCCGGTATCTAAAATCCATGTGTTATCATAAAAATCTAATAAGTGTAGGCTGGTCATGAATGTACTTGAAGTTTCTCCAAGATTTTATTTCACCTTTTCTATATAAAAATTCTTGTAGTTCTTCTTTTAGTGCCCATCTTTGCCATAATGGAAGCACTGGCCTTTGTTCTTACCCGGGTCTCTCTTGGCAACCTTTGTCTTACCTGGTTTTCTCTTACCCTTTGTCCTTCTTAAGGGTCTTATCAATTTTTCTTTTCTTATTGGTCTCACTAACATAGAGAACCAGCCTCTCTTTTTTGATGGTGCTCTTAGCTTACTTTAACATATTGAGAAGCTCAGGTAGAGTCACCTCAAACTTGGTCATGTTAAAATTCATAATGAAGTGAGAAAAGGAATCTAGTAGGGATTGAAATATAAGATCAACACATAGATTATCTTCTAAAACTGTCTATATATTTCACATAGCGAGCAATCTCATCCTCACTTGTCCTTTTCTTTGGCGTGGGCACAATCATGTTAAGGACATATATGATTTTCTTCATCGTAAGAACAATTCTTAAATTACAGAGTCAATCTATGTAGTTTGGACCAGTAAGGCGGTTGGCATCAAGTATGCCACGTAGGGGGTTTACAAGTGACAAACAAGATGTAGCATAAATTAATAACATGCTGATTTTATAAAAAAACTAATTAAGATATAAACCTTAACTTGCTCCCACTAATTTTCTAATGAATTATATAACGTCCTCGATACTTAAGACGGAAGTCTCCAGTAGAATTCTAGTGGGGATCAGGATCCAGTTGGCATCTTAGTACAACCTTGAGTGACTTGACCAATTACACTAAGCCAAAAAGGTAGGCAACTCTTGCCCATCACAACTCATTATGATTCTCGTCATGTTTGGCCTCCGAATCATCATGGTTTTAATTGCTCGACCAACCATGAAGTTTAATTTAATCATCACTATTGTTAAAAGATGAGTCTAATTCGATGATATGCTCTTGAGTGACTCGATCAAGCATATCATATCCTTAGGTAACCAATGACATCTCTATATTATAGGCAAGATCTTGATCACGTAGATAAGTGAGCCTCGAGTAACTCGATGAACTCAACCTATATCGTAATTCAATTTCTCCATATAATGATGGAAGGCCATGTGAGTCAATCATATTACTTCATGCTCACTAACTTAAAAAATTATCGTAGGACATGATTTTTATTTTGTATCGATGTCCTAATATGTCGTGTCACATACATACATATTTAATATATATCTACATCGCATGCAAATACACACACACATACACACACACACACATATATATATATGTATATATGTGTATATATATACATGTATATATATATATGTATGTATGTATAGATATATGTATATATATATATCTATATATATATATGTATATACATATATATATAGATATATATATATACATATATCTATATATATATGTATATATATGTATATGTATATATATATATATACACACACATATATATATATATATATATATATGGGGATCAGATTCCTTGGAAATCTATAGGGGTTCCCTCCTCCAACTTGTTGCTCAAAGGCTACAGAAAATACTCTTCTATTGATGATAGAAAGTGCATGCTTTACAAGGCTATTTATAGGCCTTCTAACCCTAATTCCTAAGAGGACTCTTACTTCAAGACTTCTACTCCTAACTAACTCCTAATGTAACTCTAAGTCTAACCTGAAACGGCCCATCTAGGGGTGACCAGTTGCTTTATTATTTCCTAATCCTATTCTAACTTAATCCCTTCTTCAATCAACCCCTCTTTAACTAGGATAAGGGGTGGTTAATTAGGGTAACATACATCTTACTCTCCCTTTAAATATCTTCCTCAACTAATCCTAACCTAGCCGACCTCTTTACTTTCCTTAATAGAGGTCAGCTAGATAGGATTTACATGAATGCCCTTAGATTTTACATGATTGTCCTATTTAATGAAACTAAATTAGGACTCCCCTAGCTAGAGTCCTAACAGAGCCGCCCTCTTCAAATCAGCTTGGTACTCGAAGTTGGTACTCCATCAATTCTGGAAATTTAATTTTTAAATCATCATAGTTCTCCCAAGTGGTCTCTTCTTCTGTAAGGTTTGCCCACTATATTAGCACTTTAGTAGTTGGTCATTGTCGGTGTGTCACGATCCCTTAGTCAATAATAGAACTCGGTTAAGTCTGGAGCTCTCCTTGGATAGTCATATTAGGTAAGTGTCTTTGATCTGTCTCATCCTGTTTTAATTTGAGCTTCAAGCATGACACATGAAAGATTGGATGGATTCGAGAGTCGGCGGGTAAGTCCAATTTATATGTTGTTGCCTTGATGCACTCCACAATCTGGTAGGGTCCATGGAACCGAGGTTAAAGCTTCATGGGTGCTCTAGTCTGGATCGATGCTTGCTTGTATGGCTGGAGTTGTAGAAATACCCAATCTCCAACTATAAATTCTCTTTTGCCTTTGTGTTAATCATATTGTTGTTTCATCCTTGCGTGAGCTACAAAAATGTTATCTTTTAATAGTTTCAGCATTTTGTCTTTATGCTGTAGTTCCCTGTCTACTTGTTCTGCTTTAGATGTGCCCAAATATATATTTTGGGATTACCGGAGGAGGTCGACCATACATAGCCTCATAGGGTGTAGTTTTCGTGGATGAATGATAAGTTGTGTTATACCACCACTCGGCCTAAGGGAGCCACTTTGTCCACTCTTTTGGCTGATCACTGGTGAAGCGTCTGACGTATGTCTCTAAGCACATATTCACCACTTTAGTCTGGCTGTCGGTTTATGGGTGATATGCTATACTCATCTTCAATTTAGTGCTTTGCATTTAGAATAATTCTTTCTAGAATTTGCTCGTGAAGACCCTATCAGAATCACTTACAATAGATCTCGACATCCCATGTAATTTTATAATATTTTCCATAAAGATTTGGGTAATATTGGAAGAAGTGTAGGGATTGCGAACTGCACATAAGTGAGCATACTTTGTAAGGCGATCAACAATGACAAAAATCATACCTTTTCCTTATGATGAGGGAAGCCCTTCGATAAAGTCCATTGATACATTGGTCCATATTGAGTCCGGAATGGGTAGAGGTTGTAGCTTTCTGGTGCTTGCTATTGTTTCGCCTTTATGTCGTTGGCACACATCATATTATGCTATAAATTTAGCAATAATATTTTTCATCCCTTCCCAATAAAAATTTTGCTTAATTCTCTTATAGGGTCTAAGGAACCTGGAATGCCCGACCATGGGTGTAGAATGCATCTCTTGAAGGATGATCTTTATGTAACTAGAATTTGGCACAAGCACAATGCATCCCTTATAGCGTAGGTCTTTTGAATCCTAAATGTAATAAGTTATGGAACTTGGTTCTTTCTCCAATTTCTTTATGATCTTGATGGTTCCTAGATCATCTTACCATTCTTTCCTAATGTTCTCAAGGAAGTTGCTGGTCAGAAGTGAAATAGCCGAAAATTTAGCTTGCTTGGGTAGTCATGAAAGCACATCTGTGATGGCATTCTCTTTCCCCTTTATATAAATTATTTCATAATCATATCCAAGAAGCTTTGTTATCCATTTTTGCTGCTTGGGACAAGATATCTTCTACTCCAAGAAAAATTTTAGGCTCTTATGATCGATCTTGATTTGGAAGCATCGCCCGATTAAGTATGGTCTGCACTTAGCCACTGCGTGCATAATCGCGAGCATCTCCTTATCATAAATAGTCATCTTGATGTGAGAAGGAGATAAAGCCTTGCTTGTATATGCTAGGGGGCGGCCATCTTGCATTAACACAACACTTATTCCCACTCCAGAGGCATCGGCTTTAATAACGAAAGTCTTATCGAAGTCGGGTAGCTAGCACGGGCGTTGTCATCATTGCGGTCTTAAGTTCATTGAAGGTGGTGGAGGCTCTATCTGACCATTAGCAAGGAAGTGAGAGGCATACTGATCTTCCCATAATCTTTCACGAACTTACGGTAGTAGCCTGTTAAGCTGAGAAAGCCGAATAACGATTTTATGTTTCTTGGGGTCGACCAGTTCTGCATTACTTCAATTTTAGAAGGGTCCACTGCTACTCCTTCCTCTGATATGATATACCTAAGATACTCCACCTTCTACTGAAGAAGGCTATACTTTGATTTTTTAACAAAAAGGACATGCTCTCGAAGAATCGTCAAAACAAGTCATAAGTGCTCAAAATGACTTTTAGTAGAAGGGCTATAGATAAGGATGTCATCAGAGAAAACAAACACAAACTTACGAAGACAATTTTGGAAGATATTGATAGAACCCCAGATGGAGCTCTATAGATTTTGATTCTTGAGGGGGATCAACCCTTGGAACGCTGTAGGGGTTCCTCCCTCCTAGATTCGGCACAAGGCTGAAATAAAATTGATAATTGCTTGATTCAAGAGAGGGGGCATCTACATCATTATATAGGGATCAAAATCCTAGGCTAAGGGGGTGCTTGCCTAAGTAAAATTATCCCTTTACCCCTCCTATAGCCAACCTGCCTTAATAGGACTAAGGGGCGACTAGGTTGGCTCTATAGCCAACCTAAGCAGAGGGAAACTCTGGCCAACCAACCCAGCAAGGGGGCGACAGCCACAAAGCCCTAAGGGTTAATCTAAACCCTAGGTATACTATTTTATAAGATAGGAGTGGCTTTATTACAATCTAGAAGGGTTTTATCGACTATTTCTAGAGATATTAGGACTCAACCCTGCTAGAGTCCTATCAAACCCGCCCTCTTAAAATCAACCTTGTTCTTAAGGTTGAAGTTCCATAAACTCAGAGAACTAGGTCTTCAGCTCCTTATCAGCTTAGGTGTCAGTTAGAAGAACTTGAGCTGAGTCATCATCTTTAAATTTTCATTTGAGGTGGGATACTTAGAGGATCAACTGTAATTTTGACCTGGTGCACATATCTGATCTTCAGGTTGGGTCCCCAATATGATCCCCAATTTTGCAAGGCCCAAAGAAATAGTGATATCACTTTCTTGAGGCTTGAATTTCATACTGGTGGAGCCAATCTTCTGCTCTGGCATTTGTCAGGGGGAAGTTTCTTCCTTGCATGGGTTGCCACATAGTTAGTATTTAGTGATAGCCAATCTTTCTTCTAGAATGGTGACTTTCCTCTGGTATGGTTCAGGATGATGAGAGCCTAATATGGTGTGAGCATGGATTGTAATTCTTTTAGTTTAACTCCTCTTTCATGCCATAGACCATCTTGTATAAGAATAGCCTAAATTCTAACTCCTGATGCATAAGCCTCAATGACCAAAGTGCAACCGAAATTGGGCAGTACTAGGACTGACATCCTCGTCATGGCTGCCTTGAGTCGTTCGAAGGTTGCAGAGGCTTTATCCAACCACAAGGAGTCTTTCTTCAGTCAGGACATGAGCGGAGCACTGATCTTGCTATAATCTTTAACAAAATTTTGGTAGTAGCCCATGAGTCCAAGGAAACCACGTAATGATTGTACGTTTGTAGGTCTCGGCCATCCTTGCATTGCCTCGATCTTTATCGGGTTCATTGCCACTCTATCCTCTAATATAATGTACCCAAGATACTCCAATTTACACTGTAAGAAGCTACACTTTGACTGTTTAACATAAGGAGTATTCTCCCAAAGAATCCTTAGAACAGTTCGTAAGTGCTAAAAATGTATATCAAGCGCAGGGCTACATATGAGAATATCATCAAAGAATACCAATACGAACTTGCGTAGAAAACTTCAGAAGATGTCATTCATTAGGCTTTGAAAATTAGAAGGAGCATTCATAAGTCCGGAAGGCATTACCAGAAACTCGTAGTGGCCGTTATGCGTAAGGAATGCAGTTTTCAGAATATCTTTAGTGCATACCCGAATCTGATGGTATCCGGATCAGAAATCCAAGTTAGTGAGGACTTGGGCTCCTTTTAATTCATCCAAGAGTTCATCTACGAATGGGATAGGATATTTATCCTTGACGGTGATGACGTTTAGAGCTCGGTAGTAACTTACATCCTCAACGTACCATCTTTCTTGCGCACTAGCAATACCGGTGAGGAGTAAGGGCTGCAGCTCGGTCGAATCACCCCGGTGTCAAGCATCTCTTTAACAATGTTCTCGATCTCATCCTTCTGCAAGTGAGGATAGTGGTATGGTCATAAATTTGCTAGAGGTTTGCTTGACAAAATAAGAATTCAGTGGTTATGCGGGCGATTAGGGGGCAGCCCACACAACTCGAATAAAACATCCACGAATTCATTCAGACAAAAGGCAAGCTTAGGATCTGAGTTTTGTATGTTCTCCTCCATAGATGACTACTAAATATGCATCAAGAATCCACCATGTGCTTTATGTAAGACTTTCTCCATTTGTTACGATGAAACGATGGAAATTTGACTCCTGCGCTTGCCTCATAACGTGACATGTCTCCCTTTGTAATAAAATTTCATGATTAATTTAGAAAAATTCTAGGAGATATCACCTAGTGTTGTAAGTAATTCGATCCTAAGCATGACTTCATAATCATCGATGGGTAGGAGGAAGAAGTCAACTACCACTTCTTGGTCTTAGAGGAGTAGTAGTTTCACCCGCAGACACCGTTGGTCGCAATTAAAGATTCGGTTGTTGATGACCTTTACATCAAAGTTGTTGTAACCTTCAATTTGAAGTGCCAAATGTGTAGCAACCTTACTATTAAGGAAGTTATTGGTGCTGCCTATGTCGATGAGAACGGTGATGAGTTGTTGTTTTAGAAGTCCTCCAACTTTCATCATCTGTGGGTTGAAATAGCTGGCCAATATGTGCACTACGTAGTTGGCCGATTGAGACTCTTCCTCCATGGCTTCTTCTTTAGGTTCAAGGGCTTATTTAGATGTTTTATTATCCTTATCCTCTACTAGTTCAATGACAAGGAGCTGGCCCTTTTTGTAGTGATGTTCGTGGCTCCACGGTTCGTCGCAATGCCAACACAACTCCTTGGCCGATTGTTCGTGAAGCTCGTCTCTTGCCAACTTTTTTGGTGCAGGGGCTTGGATGGTAGTAGAGGAGGCAGTAGGCCTCAGTATGGTTGGTCGAAGAGTGACCCTTGTCCTTCATACCTTGTAATTCAATTGTTCTTCCTAGATACGCGTGAAGGAAATCACCGCCATAAGAGTGTATGGTTGTCGCGCCTTTACTTCTCCTCGGATCTCTAGATTTAGGCCCTCAATAAAAGTACCGAAAAGTTACTTATCAAACTAATTCTCGGTTTAGTTAGATAAATGCTCAAACCTTGTTTGGTATTCTTGTATTGTAGAGGTTTGATGAATCTTTGCCAATTGTCCATCGATGTTATTAAAATCGATTGGTCCAAAGTCGTCTAGTAGTCCTTCCTTGAATTGCTACCAAGAGAGTCCTCCATTCGTGTGCTTAAACCAATTAAACCACTGAATAGCATCTCTCTTAAGGTGGATGGCAGCAATCTCCACCCGTGTGGCGTCGATGGTTCGGTAGAACCAAAAATAGCGCTCCGCACGCGAGATCCACCCGATCGGTTCTCCATCTTCCTATCTAGGAAAGTCAACCTTAATGCATGGATTATTGAGATCAGAGGTGATGTGGCCATGTTCTTAAGGATCGTCTCACCAATCTGAAGTTTCTCCGTGTTGTAATTTCCTCGGGTTCGATAGTCGGCCAATGTTGAATTCAGTGAAACTGGATCATATCTTCTCTTCCATGCGATTTTCAAAGGCTTCAAACTTTGCATTGATAGCCTCCTATGATGTCATAGTATACACCTCTAGATCTATAATATTGAGATCTTTTTTCTGTTGTTAGGTTATTGGCATGGAAATTTTAAAGAAGGGGGTGGCCGGTTGGAAGGTGAATCAGTTTAGATGGAAGTAGGCTGCGGTTTAGGGCAGATTTGGGGTTGAGATTTTGTAGAGTTTAGGTTGCAAATTAGTGTGGTTTTAGGGCTGTGATAGTAGTAGATGAAGGTTAGGAAAATAGATTTTAGATTTGGGATAGATGGCAGCAATGGTAGGTGTCTCAGTAAGGATAGTTGGCTAAAGAGGTAAGTGGATCGATAAGGAAGTAGACTAATTTTGGGGCTATTTAGATTTGGTTTAGGGTAATATTTAGAAGGGTTTTCAGTGAGGATGGTAGGTTTTAGAGATGAGGAAAAGAGAGTCTAAAATCCCACAAGAAACAACACCCAAATCTGATAGAATTTGGTTAAAAGAAGTGTTGCGATATGCTGTCCTATTGAACTAGTTTTACATCGGAGAAACGAGGATTCTTAACATAAATTTCAGAGGAAAGTTCAAAGAAATTATGCAAAAAACCGTAGTTCAGATGTTGTTAATACCAGTAAAAAGTTTGATGAAATTTTGGCAGCATAATAGTAGGGAAACAGGGCAAAAGATGAAAGGCAGATTCCTTAATTGTAAAATTTCAGAATTGCATGATAGTCAAAGATTGCACAAAAAAGCCAGTTCTAGAAGGAGTTTTTTCATGAAATCAAATCCAGATGAAAGCTAACTTGATCTTGAGAATTATGCAAAAATAGCAGCCAAAAAGGATGAACAAAAGTTTAGTTTCAAGAGGCCAATAGATGGAAGGTAGATTCTATATTATAAAATTTCAATACTGTACAATGAAGAATCGCAGTGCTATAAGTCTAGATCCAGAAGGAGTTTTTTCACAAAATGAGTCTTAGATAAAAGCTAAAATAATGTATAACATTGTATAAAAATTTCAGCCAAAAAGGATGATTAAAAGTTTAGTTTCTAGAAGCAACAATTAGTTGAAAAATTCTACAGCGTTTCACCTTTGCAACGATAAGAATGTTTGCGACGAACAAAATTTACAGCGGATAAAATTTGAAAAAAATCTTCAATAAGGAATCTTGGAGTATTGAAGAGGCATGGATGATAAAAATATACCAGAATTCTAGATCAAACATAGGGGGCAGCGGTAGACTAATTTGATCAACTGCTGGGGTGGAAGGTGGAGGCATGTGTCGGAGCAATTGTGGGAATTGCTTAGGAAGATGGAAGTAGCTAAGATGGCTACAGGGGCAGCAAGATTGCTGCTCTAATACCAGATGATAGAACCGCAGATAGAGCTCCATAGATTTTGATCCTTGAGGGAGGGATCAACCCTTGGAACGCTGGAGGGGTTCCTCCCTCCTAGATTTGGCACAAGGCTGAAATAAAATTAATAATTGCTTGATTCAAGAGGGGGGACGACTATATCATTATATAAGGATCAAAACCTTAGCCTAAGAGGGTGCTTGTCTAAATAAAATTACTCCTTTGCCCCTCCTATAGCCAACCTACCTGAATAGAAAAGGGGGCCACTAGGTTGGCTCTATAGCCGACCTAAGCAAGGGGAAACTCTGGCCAACCAACCCAGTAAGGGGGTGACAGCCACTAAGCCCTAAGGGCTAATCTAAACTCTAACCATACTCCTTTATAAGATAGGAGTGGCTTTATTATAATTTAGCAAAGTTTTATTGACTACTTCTAGGAAGATTAGGACTCAACCCTATTGGAGTCATATTAGATACCATTCATAATGCTCTGGAAGGTGGAGGGAGCATTGGTGAGACTAAAGGGCATTATCAGAAATTCGTAGTGGTCGTTATGCATCCAGAAGGTGGTTTTCGATATATATTCTTCGCATACTCGTATATAATGATATCCGGATTGAAGGTCCAGCTTTGTGAAGATTTATGCTGATAGAACCCCAGAAGGAGCTTTATAGATTTTGACCCTTGAGGGGGATCAACCCTTGGGATGCTGTAGGGGTTCGTCCCTCCTATACTCGTCACAAGATTGAAATAAAATTAATGATTGCTTGATTCAAGAGGGGTCGACTACATCTTTAAATAGGGATTAAAACCCTAGCCTAAGGAGGTGCTTGCCTAAGTACAATTATCCCTTTGCCCTCCTATAGCCGACCTACCTTAATAAGAACAAGGGGCGGCTAAGTTGGCTCTATAACTGACCTAAGCAGGGGGAAACCTTAGCCGACCAACCTAGTAAGGTGGGCGATAGCAACTACATCCTAAGGCTAATCTAAACCCTAGCCATACTCCTTTATAAGATAGGAGTGGCTTTATTATAATCTCACACGGTTCTTATTAATCACTTCTAGGGTGATTATGACTTAAACTTGCTGGAGTCCTATCAAACCTGCCCTCTTAAAATTTTTCTTATCTTCAAGGTTGAAGTTCCATTAACTTAGGGAATCGGGTCTTCAGCTCCTCATCAACTTGGGTGTCAGTCGGAAGAATTTGAGCTGAGTCGTCATCTTTAAATTTCCATTTGAGGTGGCATACTTGGAGGATCAACTATAATTTTAATTTGGTGCACAGATTTGACCTCCATGTTAGGGGCCCTAATATGATCCCCAATTTTACAAGGCCCAAAGAAATAGGGAGACCACTTCATTAAAGCTTGAGTTTTCTACTGGTCGGGCTAGAGGTGTAGGAAAACTTGATCTTTAATTTCTTGTCCATTCTGAAGTTTATCGGGAGGTCGTTTATTCTTTGCATGTGCTGTCATATGGTTAGACTTTAATGATATCCAATCTTTCTTTTAGGATGGTGACTTCGTTCGGGTATGGCTCAAAAATCTAGAGTGCCCTGTTGAAGGTAAAGAGTGTATCTCATGCAAAATAATCTGGATGTCAGGGGAAGAAGGAACAATCACAATTTGGCTTTTGTAGTATAGGTCCTTCGAATCCCAAGTGTAGTGGCCCATAAAACCCGGATCCTTTTCCAATTTTTCTTTGATGGCTCGGGCTTCCAGATCATTCTTCCATTCCTCCCTAATATTGTTGAGGAAGTCGGTGGAGGGAAGGGAGATGGCTGAAATTTTGGCTTGTCCCGGTAGTCGAGAAAGGGCATCTATAACAACATTCTCTTTTTCATACACCGACATTTTAAGATATGAGGGAGATAAAGCTTTACTAGTGTAGGCAAGGGGTTGGCCATCTTGTATTAAAATAGCCCCAATTCGAACTCTGGACGTGTCAGCCTTAATCACGAAAGTTCGAGTGAAATCGAGTAGTGTTAGGATCGACGTCGTTATCATGGCAGCCTTGAGTCTTTCAAAGGCTACGGAAGCTTAATCCGACCATGAAAAGGAGTTCTTCTTGAGTAGAGATGTGAGTGGGGCACTAATCTTGTCATAATCTCTCATGAACTTCCAGTAGTAGCTCATGAGAACAAGGAAGCCATGTAGTGATTTTATGTTTGTAGGTCTTAGCCATCCTTGCATTGCCTCGATCTTTGCCAGTTCTACCGCCACTCCATCCTCTGATATAATATGCCCTAGATACTTCACTTTATGCTGTAAGAAGCTGCACTTTGACTATTTAATATAAAGAGTATTTTCTCAAAGAATTATCAGGATAGTTCGTAAGTGCTCAAAATGTATATCAAGCATAAGGCTATAAATGAGAATATCATCAAAGAATACTAATATGAACTTGCATAGAAACCTTCAGAAGATGTCATTCATCAAGCTTTAAAAGGTAAAAGGAGCATTTGTAAGTCTGAAAGACATTACCAAAAACTCGTAGTGGCCGTTATGTATGCGGAATGTAGTTTTCCGAATATCTTCAGTGCATACCTGAATCGATGGTATCTGGATCGAAGATCCAATTTAGTGAAGACTTGGGCTCCTTTTAATTAAGGATTCGGCCATCGGTGACCTTTACGTCAAATTTGTTGCAACCTTCAATTTGAAGTGCCAAACGTGTAGCAACCTTACTATTGAGGAAGTTATCTGCGCTACTTGTGTCGATGAGAATAGTGATGGGTTACTGTTTTAGAAGTCCTCCAACTTTTATCATCTACAGGTTGGAGTAGCTGGCCAATGCATGCACTATGTAGTCGGCCAGTTGGGGCTCTTCCTCCATGGCTTCACTTCAAGTTCAAGGGTTTCTTCAGATGGTTCATTATCCTCATCCTCCACTGGTTCAATCATAAGGAGTCGGCCCTTCTTGCAGTGATATTCTCGGCTCCACGGTTCATCATAGTACTGACATAATCCTTTGGCCAATCATTCATCAAGCTTATCCCTCGTCAATTTTTTTGGTGCAGGGGCTCGGATGGCAATAGAGCGTGCTGTAGGCCTCGGCATGGTTGGTCGAGGAGCGACCCTTGTCCTTCGTGCCTCTTGGTTCAATCATTCTTTTTGAATACATGCAAAGGAAATCACCGCCATAAGAGTATACAGTTGTCGCTCCTTTACTTCTCTCCGAATCTCCGGCTTTAGGCCCTTGATAAAAATCCCTAAAAGTTGTTTCTCAGACCAATCCATAATTTGGTTAGATAAATATTCAAACCTTATTTGGTATTCTTGTATTATAGAGGTTTGACGAATCTTCGCCAATTGTCCGTCGATATTATCGAAATCGATTGGTCCGAAGCAGTTTAGTAGTCATTCCTAAATCACTGCCAAAAGAGTCCTTCATGGGTGTGCTCAAATTAATTAAACCACTGAATAACATCTCCCTCGAGGTGGATGGTAGTAATCTCCACTCGTGTGGCATTGGCAGTTCGGTGGAACCAAAAATAGTGCTCCGCGCGCGAGATCCATCCGATCGGGTCTCCTTCTTCCCATCTAGGGATGTCAACCTTCATGCATGGATTGTTGGGATCAGAGATGATATGGCCACATTCTTGAGGATCATCTCACCGATCTAAAGTTTCTCCTTGCTGTGATTTCCTCGGGCTCGACAATCGGCCAATGTTGAATTCGGCGAAAAGGGATCACATCTTCTCTTCCATGAGGTTTTCAAAGGCTTCAAGCTTTGCATCGATAGCCTCCTCTGATGCTATAGTATATGCCTCTAGATCTATAATATTAAGATTTTTTTTTCTATTGTCAGGTTAGTAGCATGAGAATTTTTTAGAGAAGGGAGTGGCCGGTTGGAAGGTGAATCAGTTTGGATGGGAGTAGGCTACGGTTTAGAGCTGATTTAGGTGGCTATTTGGGTTTGGTTTAGGGTAAGGTTTGGAAGAATTTTTGGTGAGGATGGTAGTTTTTGAGATGAAGAAAAGAGAGTCTAAAATCCCACTAAAAAATATCACTCAAATCTGATAGAATTCGACGAAAAAAGGTGGTGCGATATGTTGTCCTTGTTGGGAAACCTCAGCAAGTGCATCACATGTGTAGCAAAAATCAAAACAAAAATCAGTTTCTCATGTAGATCAAATCATCATGCAAAAGATTGTGATCACGAGAAAAATGTAAAAACTAATAAAACCGCAATGTGTGAGAGATTGATTTTACCTAGGGAGATCGTATATCCCTGTATTCTAGATCTGGATGGAGAAGATGAAGGAGGTCAAGCGTCCTCCTCTCTAGCAGTATCCACATGATGGATCTCTGCAGCGAAACTCCTCCAATCTGATCTCACAACTCTTACTCAAAGGGAGGGAGGAGAATAGGAGGTGGTGGCTAAAGCTACAGCCGATCAACCATGAGTCTCCCCTCCTATTTATAGAGAGCCACCAAAAAACCCTAGGGCTCCTACCTTAGTGGGTATTGGATCTCCATCCAACAACCTACTAACCTTGCATTATTGGATCTCTATCCAATAATCTCCTTAGGCCTCTAATTGGGCCTTAAGCAAGGAGCCCATCAGTATAGGTCTCATCTAATGAGAATAGGGGTTAATTGGATCTTCATCCAATCCTCTATTCACTGAAGCATCCACCATATGTGTGACCCTCTAGGCACGATACTAAGCTGGCCATGAGTCACTCCCATCAGAACTCCTTCTGATATAGTGAATTGTTATCCTCATAATAATTCACTCGACTCATCGACTATGGATGTACTAGGCCACTGTGCTATAGTGTCCAGACGGTACAGGGGGGATCAAATTCATTGGACTTGTCTGTCCACAGTTACCGTGTATCTATAATCCCTCATCCAACTAATATTTTAAAGATCATATATTGGGCATGGTATCGTCAGGTCACATACGAAATCCGTTATAGTCTCGCTTTAATCGGATTCTCCCGGAGAACTCTCTCTCTCAATCCGAATGACCTTGGCCAGGGATTTGTCTGAGCAAGCACATATGGGATACTCCTCTCATGATACCGAGAGTGGATGATCCTCTATTGACACTCAATTGCCTTCATAAGATTAGCTACAAATCTCGATAATCAGTTGTACTAGATCTGAAACTTTCGAAACCTATAAGTCTGGTGTCAAAGAAAAGAGTACTTATATAAGGCATCCTTGGTGTCTCAAGTTTAAGGACCAGATACACAACTGAGACTATGGAATCGCTATCTAACATTAGGTATCATTAACCATACAGCACTCCACAAGCGAATCAATCAGTAAACTCATTCTCTAATGAGCACCTTTACTATATCCTTAGTATCTCCACATAAGTAGCTTTGGGACCAGCCGCCTCCATTATATGAATGGGTATATAGTAAACTGATCTGTCCAGTTATCTCAATATCCGTCTTAAGTAACCTATGACCGGGATTATTTAGGATCTATGTTTTAAGGTGAATCGATCTCATTATCGTGATTTCATCACGATCTAACTCCCATTGCACAGAACCAAGGACATCATAATATATATGTAACAAATAATGTGAGAATATACCAATATTAATCATAAGTAAAAAGATCACATAACGTGTCATACGTGCAATCATTCATGTGATTGGCTTGCAGGGCACCTATAACGAGCAGTCCTACCGAACAGATTTTATGTCAGAGAAATAATGACTTCTCGATGTAAATTCCAAAATAAAATTTAAGAAAATTATACAGAAACCCTTAGTTAAGATGTTGTTAATACCAGTAAAAAGTTTAATAAAATTTTGGCAGCGTAATAGTAGGAAAATAGGGCAAAAGACGAAAGGCAGATCCTTCATTGTAAAATTCTAGCACTGCATAATGGTGAAATATTACACAAGAAAAATGGTTTCAGAATGAGTTTTTTCTAGAAATCAACCCTAGATGAAGCCAAGTTAATCCTTAAAATTGTATAAAAATTTCAGCAAAAAATGAGAAGAAATAAACTGGTTTCAAGAGGCAAAAATGTGGCTAAAAATTTCTACAGCATTTCGCCTTCGCAATAATGATAATGTTTGCGATGAACGAGATTTGCAATGGATAAAATTTGGAAAAAATCTTCAATGTGTAAAGTAAGGAATCTTGTAGTATTGAAGAGGCATGGATAATAAAAATATATCAGATTTTCAAATCACATAGGGGGCGGTTGTAGATAGATAGATCTGCGACTTGGTGGGCGACGATGGATAGAGGCGACGTCAAAAGCATTTATGCGAATTGCTTGGAAAGGTAGAGGTGGCTGAGATGGCTACAGGGCAGCAGGAACACTGCTTTAATACTAGATAATAGAACCCTAGAAGGAGCTCTATAGATTTTGACCCTTAAGGGGGATCAACCCTTGGAACACTATAGGGGTTCCTCCCTCCTAGACTCAGCACAAGGCTGAAATAAAATTGATGATTGCTTGATTCAAGAGAAAGGCAGCTACACCTTTAAATAGAGATCAGAATCCTAGCCTAAAGGGGTGCTTGCCTAAGTAAAATTATCTCTTTGCCCTCCTATAGCCAACCTGCCTTAATAGGAACAAGGGGCGGCTAAGTTGGCTTAGTAGCTGACCTAAGTAGGGGGAAACCCTAGCCGACCTACCCAGTTAGGGGGGCAACAACTACTAAGTCCTAACCCTAGCCATACTCCTTTATAAGATATGAGTGACTTTATTATAATCTCACAGGGTTCTTATTGATCACTTCTAGGGTGATCAAGACTTAACCCTACTGGAGTCCTATCACGTGCTCCCTTTAATTCATCAAGCAATTTATCTACTACTGGAATAGGTACTTGTACTTGACAGTTATACTATGGAGAGCTATGTAGTCTATGCACATTTGCCATGTTCCATCATTCTTTCATACAAAGGGTACTGGTAAAGAGTAGGGGCCGAACTTAGTCGAATGACTCATATTTCAAGCATCTCCTTCACAATCCTTTCTATCTCATCCTTCTATAGATGAGGATACTGATATGGTCAAGTGTTTGCTGGAGGTCTACTCGAAAGAATCAGTATTTGATGATCATGCTGGCAGGTAGGAGGTAGGCTGCACGGTTCATCAAATACATCTGAAAATTCAGCAAGCAATGGAAGTAGATTTGGGTGTTCAACTTTAGTTGCCTCCCCCTTGGATTATTACTCAAGTTGTACTAAGAAGCCACTGCATGTTTTGTGCTAGACTCTCTCCATTTGTCATGTACACATCATTGATATGTTGCTCTCCCGTTTGCCGTGCAGTACCACCTATTTTCCCTGGCTGCAAAACTTCATGATTAATTTTGAAAAATTTCAGAAAACATCACCTAATGTTATCAGCCATTCGATGCCAAGCACAGCTTCATAATCATCAAGAGGGAGGAGGAAAAAAATCTGTGATTATTTCTTGATCCTACAGCAAAAACTTCACCCACGGGCACCGACGATTACACTTTAGAATTCGTCCATCGGTGATTTTAACATCAAATGTGCTACAATCTTCAATCGATAAGGCCATCGAAATAATAACCTTGATATTCATAAAATTATTAGTACTCCCAGTGTCAATGAGAATGGTAATCGGTTGTTGCTTCAGAATCCTCTCACTTTCATCATTTGCGGGTTCGCGTAGCTAGAAAGAGCATGCATTGTAATATCAATCGGCTATTCTTCTTCATCCATGACCTCTTCCTCATGCTCTTGGACCTCCTCCTCTATATCTTCAAGAGGTTGAATCAATAGGAGGTGGCCCTTTTTGCATCGATGATCGCAACTCCATGGTTCGTCGTAATGCCAACAAAGCCCCATTGCTGATCGGTAGTTCTTCTCTTGTCAATTTTTTTTGGCATTAAAGGATGGCTGGGAATATAAGATACCTAGTACGGGGCTGTCGCGCCTTAACCTCCCCTTTTATCTCTAGCTTGAGTCCCTCAATAAAGGTACCTGGCAATTATCAATTAGTCCAATCATGAGCAAGGTAGGATAGCTTCTCAAACCTAGTTTGGTACTCTTTAATTGTAGAGGTTTGCTGAATTTTTGTGAGTTGGTCGTCGATATTTTCAGTAGTGCATTTTTAAATTGATTCCACATCGAAGCCCCATGATTATATTACAACCAATAGTACTATTGAATAGCATCTCCTTCAAGGTGGATGATAATGATTTCCACCATAGCATCTTCCGACATTCAGTAGTAGTGGAAGTAATGTTCGCCGTGCGAAATCCACCCCATCGAGTCTCATTCTTCTCATAATGGGAAGTCCACCCTCATGCATGGCTGAAGCATGTATGATGTCCCTCCTTCTCTAGGGGCCTCTCTGAACTCTCTCCTTGTTGATATTTTGTTGGACTCCGTGGTTGTCCAATTTTGAACTCTACGAATAAAGCGCGCAGTTTGTCCTCCAAGCACGATTCAAGCCACGATTCAAGCCGAGATCCCAATACTTCAAACTTAGCATCAGTTGGATCTTGGAAGCTATGGTCCCAATACTTCAAACTTAGCATCAGTTGGATCTTGGAAGCTATGGCATATGCCTATAGATTAGATACGTCCTTATCTTTTTTCTGTTGACAAGTCAATGGCATAGGTGGTGGAAGATCGGACAATCAATTGGTGATAGAAAGGTTCGGCTGCAATGGTTTTCTATTTTGGGCTGTGGTTTTTAGGGGTGTTAGGGTTATGAAAATAGGTTATGATAGTTGTATCTTAAGGCTAGAGAAATGCCCTAAAGATATCTTGGGTGGTGGTAGTGAGATGATTGGGTTTCGGTGGGTTAAGAAGAAGAAGGACAAAGGTGCTGTAGTAGATTTTTTGTTGAAAAAATTCTAGCAGTGAAGACATATTTTTTTCCTAGAAATTTTCAACAAAAATTTAAGTGAAACTTAAGAGGAATCTTCTAGTAAGGAAAGTAGTTTTGACAAAAATTTTGTGGAAAGAAATAACAACAATTAGTTTAGCAAAATCAAAGATTACAAAAAAGTATGATAGTAGATTTTTATGTCTAAACTATAGCAGCTTGGACGTAAAAGATGAGTAGGTTATCTTGATGATTTTTTAACAAAACTAAAGGCAGATCCGAGGATAGGAAGTTATAAAGTCGTGGTAGAAATTTCATAAAAATTTGATAAGTAAAAATATAGCAACAAATCAAATAGTAAAGAGTGTGCGGTTGGAATTCTGCGATGTAACTTTCGTTATAAAGATGGAAACTTTATAATGAAAAGTTTGTCCAACAAATAGGAACAAATTTTTTTTGTATCTTTTTTGAACAGGGATAACTAAATTGTAGTAGCAGTAAGGTAGCAAACTAGAACCTATTGCAATTCATGGGGAGATCAAGGGATGATCTGAGGTAATCGAGATGATGATAGAATTTGGTGACGATCTTCAAGCAATTGTGGGAATTGCTTTAGACAGCTTTGGGGGGCTGATGGATGGTTATGGAAGGGTAGTGAGATACCAAGAATGCTGCTCTAATACCAAGTGTTAGTATCCTAGTGGATTCTAAGCTCGAGGGTGATCACTATAAGGGATCCGCCTCCTTGGAACTCTATAGGGGTTCCCTCCTCCAACTTACTGCTCAAAGGCTACAAAAAATACTCTTCTATTGATGATAAAAAGTGGAGGATTACAAGGCTATTTATAGGCCTTCTAACCTTAATTCCTAAGAGGACTCCTACTTCAATACTTCTACTCCTTACCAACTCCTAAAGTAACTCCTAATGCAACTCTAAGTCGAACCTCCAACCGGCTCATCTAGAGGCGATCGGTTCCTTTATTATTTCCTAATCCTATTCTAACTTAATCCCCTCCTCAACCAACCCCCACTTTAACTAAGATAAGTGGTGGCTAATTAGGATAACATGCATCTTACTCTCCCTTCAAATATCTTCCTAAACTAATCCTAACCTAGCCGGCCTCCTTACTTTCATTAATAGGGGTCGGCTAGATTGGATTTACATGAATGCCCTTAGATTTTACGTGATTATCCTCTTGAATGAAACGAAATTAGGACTCTCCTAGCTAGAGTCCTAACATAATCATATATCATATATGCATGCCATACAGGATAATCATAAACCATCACCTAATGTAATTAGGCTTGAGCCAGTGGTCCAAATTACTCACAATAGGATCTATGTGTGTATCGACACATCTCTATGCCCTGTGATCCTTCTTCTCATCATCATCGGCTCCGTCGGATTCTCAGTGTATCACTATGAACGCGATCGCCCATCATGACATGTGGGTCTTGCTAATGCCTCCACGCTTCTATTGCACCTCTCCGTATAATTACAATATAATCACAAGTACGCAGGCCCGACAATAAATGAGGAAAACGAAGACTCGTAGAAACTTATAATAATAATAATGATAATAATCACATTTACACATATTATAACACATGGTTCATGATCATTTGTCCACATCATACATCACATATACATATCATCATGTAGAACTACTAGATAATTAACAAATAATTAAATTATTTAATAATTATTTTTTAGAAATCAAGATATGTCAATAATTTTGAGAATTGTCAAGAGTATTTTCACAATTCTAGACATACCTTAATATTTCCAAAAAAGTGAAGGGTATTTTTGAAATATTATAAAGGAGGACAAAACTCGTAGTTTCTTAAATTTTGAGAGGTAGTATCATCCTTTTACCGAAAAGAAAAATCCTAACCCTTTCTACCCTCTTCTAGCGGGTCGTCGCTATCACCCCTGCATAGGTGGCAATGCTATGTGCCACCCTTGCATAGACGACAATGCTCGCGGATGCCCGCCCCTGCGATGGTTGTTATTGCCCCAATGGGCGGGCAAGCGCCACTGCCCTCTAGCGATGCCCCCCTAGCTAGTGGGTGTTGTGCCCAGAGGCAGCCCACTTATGGGCACCACCCTATAGGTGACAGCCATGGTTGCGGGCAACTGCGACAACCCTAGCCGCGGGGGATACGCCTATTAGTGGCTGCCCCTTGCGGCCTGGTCACCCCTACTAACGGCCTAGCCACGGGTGACCGCCCTTACATGCGGTCGCCCCCGTAGGGGCCCTGGTCATAGCCGATCGTCCCTACAGGTGGCCTGGTAATAGGTGGTTGCACCTGTAGGGGGCTTGCCCACAGGTGGCTGCCCCCCTCCTCACTGCCTTCACTGTGAAATGCAGCAAGAACGCATAGAACAGTTCTACGTGATTAATCACATCACACGCAGTTTAAAAGCTAATCTTTTACACGAGCAACCTAGCTCTGATATCACTATTGGGAAACTCAACGGGAATATCACATGCGTAATATAAGAACAAAACAAAAAAAAGGTTTCCCACATAGATCAAATCGTCGTGGAAAGATTGGTGCCCAAAAAAATCACAAAAATGAAAACTGTGATATGTGAGATATTGATTAGCTAAGGAGATTATATATCCTTGAAATCTAGATTGAGAGGATGAAAGAGGTCAAACATCCTCCTCTCTAACAGTATCCACAGATGGATCATTATAGCAATGCTCCTCCAATCGCAACCAAGATCTCGCAACTCTTGTGCATAAGATGAACGATGGAGGAGAATAGGAAGGGGCGATCAAAAGTGCAGCCTATCACAATTTGTGTCCCTTGCCTCCTATTTATAAAGAGCCACAAAAACCCTAATGGATCCTACCATAGTGGGTATTGTTTCTCCATCCAATCATCCACTAATCTTATATTATTGGATCTCTATCCAATAATCTCAATTGACCTCTAATTGGGTCTCATGCAAGGAGCCCATCAACGTCGAGTCTAATCTAAAGATAACATGAGCTAATTGGATAACTCATATCTAATCATTTGTGACCCACTAGGCCCAATACCAAGTTGGTCGTGGGTCATACCTATCAGAACTCCTTTTGACTTAGTGGGATAACAATTCACTTAACTTATCGACTATGGAAGTACAAGGCCATTATGCCATAGTCTCTAGATGATACAAGAGATCTAATCCATTGGACCTGTTTATCCTCAATTATTGTGTATCTATAGTCCCTCATCTATCTAATATCTCGAAGACTATATATTGGACATGGTACTGTCATGCCATATATAGAATCCTTCTGAGCCTTGCCTTAATCAGATTCTCCCAGAGAACTCATTCTCTTTCAATCCGAACTACTCTAGCTGAGGATTTATCCGAGTGATAACACATGGGTTTTTCCTCTCGCGATATCGAGAGTGCATAATCCTCTATTGACACTCAATTGTCTTCGTAAAGTTAACTACCAATCCCGATAACCAACTATACCAGATCTGGATCTTTCAAAACTTGTAAGTTTGACATCGAAAAAGGAGCACTCAAACAAGACATCCTTAATTTCTCAAGTTTAGGACCAGACATACAACTGGGACTACAGAATCACTATCTAACGAGATGTATCATTAATCATCTAGCATTCTGTAAGTAAATCAATCAGTGAACTCATTCTCTAATGAGCACCTGTACTGTACCCTCAGTGTCTCCACACAAGTGGCTATAAGACCAGCTGCCTCCATCAGATAGATAAGTATACAGTACATCAGTTTGTTCAGTTATCTCGATGTCTCTAACCTATAATCGGGATAGTGTAGGATATATGTTTAAAAGCGAATTGGTATCATTTTCATGATCTCATCAAGATCTGATTCTCATTACATAGAACGAAGGACATCACAATATATATTCAATAGATAATATAATATGAGAATGTATCAATAATAATAATATAAAAATATTATGCAATGTGTCATATATGCCATCACTCACTTGATTGGCTTGCAGGTCACCTGTAACCAACAATTGGGTCATTAATGACCTATAAGATGACTCTATGGCACATGATGAACATGAGAATAACCTTCTAAAGAATAGGAAGGATATGACACTCAAAACCAAGGAAGACCACTTGAGCGAAAGCTCAAGATGAGGACTTCGCACTCTTAATAAGAAAGTTGACAAAATTCATCAAAAGAAACAAAACAAATCTAACAACACAAGACACTAAAAACAAAAATGACATAAGTATTTATTATGAATGCAAGAAGTTGGGACACTTCAAAAGTGAATGTCCCCAATTGAAGAAGAAGCTGCCAAAGAAAAAAAGGCACTCAAGGTGACTTGGTACTAATCGATTGCATTCAAAGATGAGAAGTAAACCAACCAAGATGAAGTGGCAACTACACTCTAATGGCTCTCAATGATGAGGTAAGTGACTTAAATTAATCTTCTTTATCTTACAACAAATTACTTGATGCTTTTCATGAATTGTATGATGAATTTAAATTAGTTAGTAAAACATATAAATTGTTAAAAAAAGATCATGCATCTTTCTCTAGTAAATTTAAAAAATTAAAAAATGAGCATAACAATTGCATGTTAACACCTTGACTAAAAGTGAAGAATTATAGTCATTTAAAAAGAAAATTATATTATTATAACAAATATTAAAAAATTTAAAATAGGTCACAAATCAATAGACATGATTCTTGACAATAAGAGTCATGTACAAAAAAAGGAAGGAATCAGCTTTGTAAGTAATACTCAACAAAAACCAGCTATTTTTGTTAAAGGACCCACACAACATGTCCCACCTAAAAATAAATATATTTTTTGTGGAAGATGTGGATATTACACTTATAAATTTTCATTTAAAAAATATAGCTCATACAAATTAGTTTGAGTTCCTAAAGAAACCATAAACAACTCAATGTCATTAGTCAAATTATGTAGAGCTTTTTATGAGGGATTTAAAGCTAAATGGGTAATCCCTCATTTCTTGTAGATTTGTCTACAATCAAAAGCTAAGAGCAAGCGATAGTACCTTGATAGTGGAAGCTCAAGGCATATGATCGAAGATCCAACACATTTCTCTAAGCTCACTAGCCAAGACAAAGGGCATGTCACCTTCAGAGAAACAACAAAGGGAAGATTATTGGTATTGGAAATATCGGTAACAAATCAAATATATTAATTGAAGATGTTTTGTTAGTTGATGGCTTAAAACACTACCAACTGAGCATTAGTCAATTATGTGATAAGGGTTATAGCATAAAATTTGAATCTAATGCTTGAATTATAGAGATAGCTCACAAAAACAAATTAATGATTACCTTAAGAACCAAGAATTTATCCACTATTGATCTTGATGACTTCTATGATGAAACTTGTTTTTCGGCTTTAAACGATGATGCATGACTTTGGCATAGAAGATTAGTTCATGTAAGCATAAAACTAATTACATAAATAATAACTAAAGAACTTGTAAGAGGCATGCCTAGAATTAAGTTTATAAAAGACAAAGTTTGTGATGCATGCCAACTAGATAAACAAATGAAAAATAGTTTTAAATCTAAGAATCAAGTAAGCACCTATAGACTACTACAATTAATACATATAAATTTATTTAGGCCAATAGAGACCACAAGTCTAAAAGGTAGTAAATATACTTTTGTAATCGTAGATGACGATAGTTGATTTACTTGGGACTGACACACAAAAGTGATTACTTTCAATATTTTTTAAAATTTTATAAACTAGTCTAAAATAAAAGGGTTTTATGAGTTTGTCTATTTAAAATGATCATGGTGGTGGATTTAAAAACCATAATTTTTAAGATTTTTGTTAGTTAAATGGGTATGACTACAATTTTTCTACTCTAAGAAATCCACAACAAAATAGAGTTGTTGAGAGAAAAAATAGGAGTTTATAAAAAATGACAAGAACCATGTTAAATGAACATAACCTACCGAAATATTTTTAGGTCGAAGTCGTTAACATGACATGTTATGTTATGAATATGATTCTCATAAGACAACTACTTTTGAAACTCCCTATGAATTATGGAACAATAAAAAACCTAATATTTCATATTTTAAAGTTTTTGGCCGTAAATATTTTATTTTAAATGAAAATATATCTTAGGAAAGTTTGATGCAAAATCCGATGAAGACATATTTCTTGGTTATACCTCAAGTTCAAAACCTTATCATGTTTTTAATAAAAGAACTTTAGTTATTAAAGATTCAATCTATATTATTTTTAGTGAGGCTCCCGAATTGAATAAAATTAATTTTAATGATGATTTTGATTTTGGTACTTTAAATTTGAATAAAAATTCTCCTCTCCAAAGCAACTTGGAAAGCATCTACTTCGAAGGAATTCTTACATAAGAGATGAAAGTATGCAGATGTTTAATACCTTTTATGAATTATTTGATGAGTGTAAAAAGATTAGTAAAGCTTATAAATCACTCAAAATGGATCATGCATTACTTGCTAGTAAACTTGAAACCATGAATGAAGCATCAACACCATATATTTCTTGCTCTATATGTGAGACATTAGATGCAACTAAAAAGGAAAATGTCATATTACGACAAAACTTAGAAAAGTTTAAAATAGGCAATACATCTCTAAACATGATCCTTACCAACAAGGTTCATGTTTTTAGGAAGGAAAGTATTGGTTTTGTGAGTAATATTCAACAAAAGTCAACTATCTTCATTAAAGGGCCCACATTATACTCTTCACTCAAAAATAAATATAATTTTTATGGTAGACTTAGATATTTTGCATATAGATGCTCATTTAAAAAGTATAGTCCATATAAGTTAGTTTGGGTTCATAAAGAAACCATAAACAACTCAAAGCCATTAGTAAAAATGGGTAAAACTTTTTATAAGGGATCCAAAGTTAAATGAGCACCTAAACCAAAACCCCATTCATCATAATTTGTCTCCAAATAAAGGCTAGTAATACAAAATGGTATCTTGATAGTGGATGCTCAGGGCACATGACTTGAGATCTAATATACTTTTCAAGCTCACTAGCCAAAGCAACAAAAGTAAGAAAAGATTATTTGTATCAAGATGAATGAAACTTAATAATCTTTGTTTCGCTTATAACAAATCTTTTTATAAAAAATGGTTCATGGTTATGCAACTAATCTTGATTATTTTTCGATGATACAAAATTAGAGCATGCTAGTACAAAAATGAATTAGAGAACCTTAATTATTTTTAATGGAAAACTATGTACGTTGCCTTCACTGAAATTTCTCGAAAAACAATTTTGATGATGATTTTGGATGTATTTTCAAATGATGTTTCTTTAAAGAGATGATTAACTTGTTAGTGTACAAGGATATAAAAAAATTGACTTGCTCAAAGAGAAGTGAAGTTTGCACTTACATTAAAAGCATTGACTTTAGATAGGATTAATAGTTTGAAAATTATTAACTTGTATATTAAATGATTAATTTGAATGTAATATTGATGAGTTGACTTGAAATAGGTTATACATTGTATAGATTATTATTGAATAATTGATTTTGAAAATTAGATGGGTGGTATGATTGAATGTTTGATTGTTCTTGAATTGAGGCTTGGAATTAAAAAGAAATCATGCTTCTCTTCTTAGTATTTTTAAAAAATTAATTTTTTTTTGAAATGAGAATGACAATTGCATGTTAACTTCTTGCACTATGTGTAGAGAGTTAGAGTCACATAAGAATGAAAATATATTATCTTTAAATTGAATCTTTTGTTTGAAGATATTTTATTATTTTAAATATGTTATATTAATGATCTTGATGATTTCTTTTGAAATAAAACTTAGTTTTTGATTTAAACAATAATGCGTAGATTTGACATAAAAGATAAAGTCATTCTTGTAAGAAATAAATTACATAAATTAAAACAACTAAAAAGAGGAAAGTTTTTTCTTTAAAAATTTCTCAATCAAGTTTTCAACAAAAGATAAAGTGATGAATCTATGTATACCATTATTGTTGAATCTCTTAAACTATAAAAGTGATTTTGATGATTTAAAATTTGAATGAGATTTTCTTCCAACCAAATCATGAATTATCTGTTGACTTCTTGACTTGAGGTATCTCTTATGCGAATAAAATTTTCAATCTCTATGATTTCTTCGTTCTACCATTTATTAAAAAGGAGATTTATGATCTTGAAAAATATAACTCAATTTTTATAAAAATCAAGATCATTCACTATGATTCCTATGTTTTATTAAAAAAGAAATATCTAAAATGAATCATATGTTTTATGAGATCTCTCTTGTATGAATCAAACTTATTTACTATTTGATCTTCTAAGACTCATTTTCATTTTTTTACTAAAAAGGAGAGATTTGTTAAAATAAATTATGTCTTTTTGGTACTTACGAATTAATCTTTCATATTATATCTTTATAATATGATTTTCATCATATAATCCCTTTGTACTTATAGTTGTAACTAGAATATTGATTTAAAAGAAAAGATTTTGTACCATTCTTTTTGACAATAATAAAGGGAGAGAAAATTGCTATCTTGCAACAAAATTATTAAATAAAGAATAACTTGATTGGAATAAAACTATAAATGTTAAATCTTTTGAATGCATAAGTTGCTCTCATATTTTTCAGATTTCTCATTATTTGCAAAATGAGCGTCTTCTTGAAATTTACTTAGGATGTTTTTAAATCTTCCAAATGCATGAGTTGCTACCATATTTTTCGTATTTCTCATTCTTACAAAATGAGTTTTTTTTTTGAAATTTACATGAATCTTACGAATGCAAAAGATGATTCTTTCCTTGTGAAGCTTACAAGTAAAATTCTTTGATATTTAAAGACGATTTTATATCATTCTTTCTTTTTGAAATTTACAAAAGAAAAAATATAATTCAAGAACTTTTAGTGATGCTTGATATGTGATTCATGAGCTCTCTTTTGTCCTCCCTTTTAATATTTGATTCTTAGATTCCTAAGCTATCTTCGAATCCTCACTCTTAAGATTTGAATCTTTGATGCATTATTTTCAAATGAATCTCCCCTATTGATTTTTGATACTTGATTCTTTGTTACACTTGACTTCTCCCTTGTGATTTGATTGTTGGACTCTTTTACTTATGTATTTTTATAAAAGAGGAGAAAGAACTTTGATGTGATATATGTGAATTAATTCAATGAATAAATTATCTATTTTTCTTCTTCTTATTTTACAAAGGGGGAAAAATGGTATGATGACATATAATGATTTTTTATGATAAATGTTCAAATATGCAATTAATATTTCTCCTTTTTGTTGATAACAAAGGGGAGAAATTACATGATTGATGATATATGCTAAATGTTTTGTTTGAAATTTTTATCATATGATGAACATTTGTTTTGAATATTTTGTTAGAAATTGTATGTTGAACATTTCTCTTTTCCGTTGATGAGAAAAGAGGAGAAATGTAATATTGATAACAAATGATGAATATTTGTGATCAATGTTCAAATATGAGTTGAACATTTCTCCTTTTTCTTGAAGATAAAGGGGGAGAAATGATATATTGATGACATTTAAAATATTTATCATGTGAAATATATTTTGTTTTAAATTTTTATCATGTGATACCAAAAAGATGAATGTTTGTTATTGAAAATTTTATCATGTATGGTATCATGGTGATGAATCGTTAAATTATTAAAATTTCAATGTTTAGTCAATATGGTCAAAATGCTACTTTAAATTCAAAGGTGATTGTTCTTTTGAATTCAAGTTTGCCCTATTTCAAATATGACATATAAATATGGGGATTTATGGTTAACTCCATCATCAATTGGTTGTCATCATCAAAATGGGGATATTGTTAAATCTCATATTTTGATCCTAAAATCAATTGATGGATATGTGATCTAACCTATGTGTTGGAGAGAAGTGATGCAGGATTAACTACAACTAGGAAAAGGCAAAGTAATTAAGGAAGAATCTGTCATTGGGCCGGAGTCAAGATTGGGCAACGGTTTAGCGTTTGGACGATGTGGCGGGAGTTCACTGGGAGTTCATCAATAGGTTATTGGGCGCTCACCGGGAGTTTGCTAGAAGGATGCTGAGAGTTTAATGAGAGTTAGTCGAAAGGAGATTAGGAGCTCGTTAGGGGATTCACTGGAAGGATGCCGAGAGTATTAGGATCAATTGCCACTAAGAGGGCATGTGAATTAGTACAAGTGCTAAAATATCAGTTTAATGAAAACTATCCTTTGAAGTAAAACTGGAAATCATAAGTGTTTCATTCAAGTTGAGTAAGTGAGCAATAACCTATTGAACGATGCTTGCTAAAGGAAAGCTCGAGTAAGAACTGCTGGTTACAAGTGCCTTGCAAGCTACTCATGTGAGTGATGACACATGTGACACGCTGTGTGATCTTTTCGCTTATGATTAATATTGACATATTTTCATATTTATTGTTTGTAGCATATATATTGTGATATCCTTGGTTCTGTGCAATGAGAATCAAATCGTGATGAGATCATGATAATGAGATCGATTCACCATGAAACATAGATCCTAGATAATCCTGACCATAGGTTGCTCAAGAAGGACATCGAGATAACTGGACAAACCGGTATATTATACCCTTCCATATGATTAAGGCGACTGATCTCATAGCCACGTGTATGAAGACACTAAAGATATAGTACAAGTGCTCATTGGAGAATGAGTTCACTGATTGATCTGCTTATGGAATACTGTATGGTTAAAGATATCTAATATCAGACAGTGATTCCATAGTCCTAATTGTATATCTGGTCTTTTGACTTGTGACACCAAGGATACCTTGTATGAGTACTTCTTTCTTTAACGCCAGACTTATAGATTTGAAAAGTTCTAGATCTGGTACAATTGGTTATCGAGATTGGTAGCCAACCTTACAAAGGCAATTGAGTGTCAATAGAGAATCATCGACTCTCAGTATCATAAAAGGAATATCTTATATGTGCTTGCCCAGACAAATCCCTAGCCAGGGTCATTCAGATAGAGAGAAAGAGTTTTTCGATAGAATCTGATTAGAGCAAGACAAACTGATTCTGTATGTGACTTGACAGTACCATGTCCGATATATGGTCTTGAAAATATTAGTTGGATAAGGGATTATAGATACACAGTAATTGTGGACAGACAGGTTCGATGGATTTGATCCCCTTGTACCGTTTGGGGACTATGGCGTAGTAGCCTAGTACGTCTATAGTCAATGAGTCAAGTGAATTATTATGGGGATAATAATTCAGTATATCAGAATGAGTTATAATGGGAATAACTCATGACCAGCTCAGTATCGAGCCTAGAGGGTCACACACATATGATGGATGCTTCAGTGAATAGAGGATTGGATAGAGGTCCAATTAGCCCCTATCCTCATTAGATGAGACCCTATACTAATGGACCCTGCCTAAGGCCCAATAGAGGCCTAAGGAGATTATTGGATAGAGATCTAATAATACAAGGCTAGTGGGTTATTGGATGAAGATCCAATACCCACTAAAGCAGGAGTCTTAGGGTTTTTGGTGGCTCTATATAAATAGGAGGGGAGACTCATGGTTGATAGGTTACAGCTTTGGCCTCCCCTCCTATTATCCTCCCTCCCTTTATGCAAGAGTTGCGAGATCAAATTGGAGGAGTTTTACTCTAGAGATCCATCATATAGATACCACTAGAGAGGACACTTAACCTCCTTCATCCTCTCTATCCAAATTTAGAATATATAGATATATGATCTCCCTAGATAAAATCAATCTCTCACGTATCGTGATTTTTCAGTTTTTGCATTTTTCTCGTGACCCTAATCTTTTTGCATGATTATTTAATCTGCGTGGGAAACTGATTTTTTTGTTTTAATTTCCACTATGCATATGATACTCCCGCTGAGGTTTCCCAATAAGAACATGTAACTTCAAAATAAAAGTTGAGATATACTCACAGTTTATAGTGGTTCGACCATAACTTGGCCTACATTCACTTCCCAAGTCCCCTTAATCAAGGCCCGTCGATGTCTATTACTGATCTTGTTTGAGTGAAGACCAAACCCTTACACTTCTCTCTCTCCTTTTCCAAGGTTCAGGAGAGGAACCTTCTTACAAGAGTTTTTCACTTCCTTTAGACTCACTTTTATGTTTTGAAGTACTCAAGGAAAGCTATCAAAGTTTACAATACTTTTCACAAGAATTTTTTTCCGTTTTCTTTCACCATCCTACTCCAAGTAAGAAAACTTGGGGATATTTATTGACCCAATTGGCATCAAATTGGAGCCAAAATTCAAAGCTTTCCATAAAATCGGGGTACGGGTAGTACTACCACCGGTGCCAGTGGTACTACCACTGAAAGCACCTTGAAAATAGGGTAACGATGGTACAACAATCAACCTGGCTGGTACATCCATCACTTTGGTAGTACTATCGTTGGGAATCCTACAAAAGCTATTTTTTCATACTTTTGCATACCCGACTTGTACCTCTTCTTGATCGCTTTTCAAATCAATAAAATGAGATTAACTTGAGCTTAAATCCAACCTAAAGTGGACCCAGTTGTCTCTCATATTGAGTTAATTTAGATTCCTTCTAAACCTAACTCAATTTTGACTCTAAACCAAATTCATGCTAACTACAACATACTAAGGCATACAAATATAATCAATTTGACCAACATGTCAAGTGACTTTCCCAACTCCCGATAATTTTCCTGGTAACCTCCGGCAAACTCCTGACGAGTTTTGGTCATCTTCTAGCAAACTCCCGATGCATTCCCGGAAAGCTCCCAATCACCTTTAACGAGCTCTCGGCAAGCCCCCGATACCTTCGGCGAGCTTCCGATGAACTCCTTGTAAGCCCTCAATACCTTCAGCGAGCTTCTATCGATCGCCCAAGAGTTCCCATTGCATTGTCCGAATCTCTGCTCGATGCTCGAACTTGACTCCAGCCCAACATTTGATTGTATTGTCTTATCGTATTTATTCATGCATCATTCATCTCTAACATACAACCCATCAATTGATTTCATTATCAAAATATGAGATTCAATAATCTTTTCTTTTTTAATGATGACAACCAATTGATGACAGAGTTAACCTTAACTCCCCTATGTAAATGCCATAGCATAAAACAAACTTGAATTCAAAATAACCCAACACTTTTTGAATTTAAGCATGATATCATTCATAAATATTTCAAATAGAGTCAGCTTAAATTCAAGAAAACAAACCAGCCTTGAATTTAGGTAACATGATATAACATTTCAAATACATTTCATCATAAAATGTAATTTTACATTCATTTATCAACTTCAGAAATGATGTAACATCAATAATAAGCATTTTTATCTTAAGTCATTAAATCATCAAATCATCAAATCATCAAAGATTTTGCAAGTATACAATAATACATTGTGAAACTACATTAATTTCAAATTCTCCCCCTTAAGTAATAAATCATTTCTCCCCCTTTGTTATCAACAAAAAGGAGAAATACTCATTTTACCATTTTTCATTAACGTTCTACATTTGTCATCAATATACCATTTTCCCCCCTTGATCATCAACAAAAAGATGAAATGTTGAGCAAATAATTCAAGACAAATGTTCATCATATTTCAAGTTTCTCCCCATTTCTTATCAACAAAATGAAAAGTATTGATTACATATTTAAACATTCAATACATGAAAGATTTATTTTGTTGCACCCCCTTAGTGAAATATGATAAAAGGTAGAATTTTCTCATTAAAATTTTTTCTACATTTTTGTGAATAAAATAGAAGAAAAAATGATGGGGGGTGTGAAAACAAAGATCACATCACAATGAAAAGCTTTTAATCTCGATCTTATAAATGTAAATTTCGAAGAGAATTATTTTGAAGGTGAGATAAAAAATCTGAGAAATCCAAGAGTTACTCATGCATTCACCTTATGTAAATTTCAAACACAAATAGCAAATCAAGAAATCTGAAAAATAACAAATTATACATTTTGAGGGTCATCTCAAGTAAATTTTGATAAGAAGCTCAATTTATAAATCATGCATTTCACATGCATTTCAAAATTTTAAAATTCTAAATTTTCTGTTAAGCAAATTGTTCCTCATTTAATGATATAAGATTCATAATATCCAAATTTCTTCTAATCATATTGATAATTTTATCTCTCCCTTTGGAAATTGTAAAAAAAAGAAATATGATGGTATAATTTTTTCTGTTACATCCATATTTTAATTACAACCATAAGTATAAAGAGATCATGTCATTAAAGATAAAAGGTCAAATCATAAGTATCAAAAAATATGATTTCTTTTAATAAATCTCTCCCCCTTTCATTTATAAATAATGAAAATGAGTCTTGGGGGACTATATAATCTTAATTCAGTTAAGATAAATCTTAAAACATATAATTCATTTAGATAATTCTTCTTAATAAAATGGAAGAATGATCTTAATAAAAAGTCTCAACTTATAATTGTCAAGATCATAAATCTCATTTTTATTAAAAAAATATAGAGATTAAACGTGATTTCCATAAAGGATAATAAGTCAAGTCAAGAAATCAAACAAATGTTTATGATAAAACAAATCTCAATTAATTTTTAACATCATAAATTTAAAAAATATTAATTTGGTGATAGGGTATACCATTCATAAGCCAAGGATAAATCATGACATGAAGGATATCAAATCGTGAATACCAAAGGTCATGATTCAATTTTAGAAATCTACTCTTAGATAATAAAAAAAAATTTTATGAGATCAAGTAATAAGAAAGATCTTGATTAATGTAAAACCAATCAGGTTACAAACATCGATAAGTTAAAATCATGAATAGAATGAAAACTTTTCTTTGTCTTGATTCATATGTTGGAGATTTCAAGTTAACATGATTATAGTTCATAAAAAATCTCATGTTGTAATTTCAAAAGATCAAAAAGATAAATAATGATTCATTTGGATAATTTGCTTTAATAAAACATAAGAATCTTAGTAAACTATCTTGATTTATATAAAGATCTCAAGTTACAATTTTCAAGATATCGAGATTATGAATTGGATAATAACTTATTCAAGTTTAAATCATCAAATCATCAAAATCGAGATTTAAAAAATATTATGAATAGATTTATCAATCTCTTATCGAAAACTCAATAAAATAGAGATTGTGAAATTTTCAAGAAAAATACTTTCTTCTTTTTAGTTGTTGTAATTTATTTCAACAATGCCTTTATGCAATGTCATTTAAAGTTAAAAACTAAGTTTCATTTGAAAGAGAAAACATCAAGGTCATTGCAATAAAATATTTCAAACAAGAGCTTTGATTTATCTTAATTTCAAAAATGTATATATATTTTTAATAAAGTACTAGAAAATGAAGCATGATTTTTCTCTCCCTTTTTTATTTTATTCTATGTTCAAATTTAAGAATAATCTAATCATTCAATAATAAACATTTAATCTTATCTCAAGACAATATATAGTCATTTAACCATTATAAGTCAATATAGTCATACAAGCATAATCATCATCAAAATTTCTCTTTCATAAATTTGAATGTATATAATTTTTCATTAAAATAGCTAAAGTCTCCTATATTTTTATATTATTATTCTAATTCATTTTTATACTAGCACGCTAAAGTTAAAGCAATCAATATTAAATATAACAATGAATCATCCAAAGATTTGTTACTAATAATTTTATTTTCAATATTTTTTTGTTATTACTTAGGCTAGTAAGCTTAAAAGAGTGTTAAATCTCAAGTTATATGCCTTCAGCACCCATTTCCAAGACATCATTTAGTACTTCTAGCCTTGTTAGGAGACAAATTTATAGTATGTGGGGGTTTTGGTTTAGGTACTTATTTAACTTTAGGTCCCTCATGAAAGGTTCTCATTTTCTCTAATAGCTTGAGCTTGTTTATGGTTCTTTTAGGAACACATCAATTTATGTGGACTACACATTCTAAATAAACACCTATAGGCAAAGTGTCCACATCTACTACAAAAATTATATATATTTTAAGGCAAAAAGTGTAATGTGGGTCTTCTAATAAGGGTAGTTGACTTTTGATGAGTATTGTTCATAATGCCAATACTCCTTATGAACATGACCCATATTTGTGAGGATCATGTTTAGGGATTTATTCCATATTTTAAAATATTCTTATTTGTTACAATACAATATTTTCCTTTTTAAGTCCTTCTAATGTTTTATATTTAGAGCAAGAACTATGTGATAGTGATGCATCATGCATTTCTTCATGTTTACTAACTAATGATGCATGTTCTTTCTTAAGTAATTTATAGAATTTTTTAATCATTCTAAATTCATCATAAAGCTCATAAAAAATATTTGATAATTCATCAAAAGTAAATGAGATATTAGAGGAATCACTTACCTCATTATTGATGGCCATAAGTGTGAGATTCTCTACTTCTTAAGTATGCACTTTATCTTTGGAGCGCCTCAGCTTCTTATATTTATAGCAAGAGGTTTTATCCAATTTAAGTTCATTTTTATGGTTTTTGTTCATTAATTTATTTGATTTATTTGTCAAAGGTTCAAAGTTCTCATCACTTAAGATTTTACTCGAGGAAATATTTGTTGCTCTTAGTTCTATTTCTTTCCTATTCTTTGGAAGGTATATTTCTTCTGCTCTCAGTTCATAATCCTTCTTGTTCTTTGGAAGGTTTTGTTCTTGTGTTTTCAATATACTTTCCTTCCTATTCTATGAAAAGTGTTATTCAAGTTCATTTTTACAGATTATTTTATTTAATTTAGTTGCACTTTTATATATGGTTTTTAATGTATGTCAAATATCAAAAGCTAAATCACATGTAAAAATTGATTAAACTCGTCTTTACTTAAAGTAGAAAATAAAGCATTTATAACTTTGCCATTTAAAGAAAATATAGGTTTTTTATTATCATTCTAATTATTTATTTGATTGGATGACTTCTGAAAATCATGTTTGACAATACATTATAAATCAAAATCAAGAAAATACACATTCTAATTTTTCAAGAGGTGTAGTTTATCCCATTGAATATAGGAGGATTTGTGATGCATTAACCATCGTTAATGTCATAATAAGCCATTCACTCACTTTGGTATTAATCCAATGAGTACAATGTGACTCTGATACCAACTGTTAGGATCAACTGGCACTAAGACGGGGGGGGGGGGGGGGGTTTGGGAGGGGGTTAGTGCAGGTGCTGAAATCTCAGTTTAAAGAAAACTTCCATTTGATGTAATACTGGAAATCAAAAGTGTTTCATTCAAGTTGAGTAAGTGAACAATAAAACTATTGAACGATGCTTACTAAAGGAAAGCTCGAGAAAGAACATGTACCTTTAAAAAGAAAAGTTAAGAGATGCTCACAGTTTATAGTGGTTGGGTCACAATTTGGCCTATGTCCACTTCCCGAGTCCCCTTTGTCGAGGCCCATCGATATCCATTACTGATCTTTTTCGGTTGAAGATCAAACCTTTACACTTCTTTCTCTTATTTTCACAGGTTCATGAGATGAACCTTCTTATAAGAGTTTCTCACTTCCCTTAGACTCATTTTTACACTTTGAAGCACTCAAGGGAAGCTCTCAAATTTGATAACACTTTTCATAAATTTTTTTTTTCTTTTTCATTCACTACCCTTGCTGCTCCAAGTAAGAAAACTTGGGATATTTATCGACCCCAATTGGATTCAGATTAGAGCCAAAATTCAAAACTTTCCATAAAACCAAAGATATGGGCGTGTACGCATCGACATCGCTCGAAAGCACCCTGAAAACAGGCGATAGTGGTACAACCGCTGACTTAAGTAGTATAATCGCCACTTGGGTGGTGCTACCACCACCCACTAGTGATATTATTGTCAGGAATCCCGTAAAAGCTACTTTTTTTGTACTTTTGCATACCCGACTCCTACGTCCTATTGACCCCTTTCCAAGTCAACGAAATGAGCTAAAATCCAACCCAAAGTGGACCTGATTGCCTCATATTGAGTTAATTTAAATTCCTTCTAAATCTAACTTAATTTGGACTCTAATCCAAACTGATGGTAACTACGATATACTAAGGCATACAAATACAATCAATTTGACCAATACGTCAAGTGACATTCTCAACTCTTGGTGATCCTCCTGGAAACCTTCGGTGAGCTCCCGGTGAGTCTCAGTCATCTTCTGGTGAACCCCCGGTGCATTCCCGACAAGCTCCTGACGAACTTCCAACAAGCCCCGATATCTTTGGCGAGCTTCTGGTGAACTCTCGATAAACCCTCGGTACCTTCGGCAAGCTTCTGGTGATCTCTCGGCGAGTTCCCACTTTATCATCCGAACCTTGGCCCAATGCACGAACTTGACTCTGGCCCAACATCTGATTGTATTGCCTTGTCTTAGTTAATTATTCATCATTTATCTCTAACACACAGGTTAGATAATAAAATCCATCAATTGATTTCATCATCAAAATTTGAGATTTAATAGGGAGTTCATCGAAAGATCGATTGACATGTTAGATAATGAAGATTGTTTTTGCAATTGTTTGTCTTAAGTGTCATAGTTAGTTTCATAATTAGAGTTAGTTTTACTAACTCAATTAGGGGCCAACTGGGTCTAGTTTAGGCTTAATTTGAGCTCATGATTAAGCTCATTTCATTAACCTGGAAAGGGGTCAATATAAGGTACAACTTGGTATAAAACAAGAATAAAGTATTATTTGTGGGATTCCAATCAGTGGTATCACCCAGGCAGTGGTAGTACCATCGTCATCCATCGTCGACAGTAATATCGCCCATACCCGAGTTTTCTAGCAAGGGTTGAACTTTGGCTCCAATTTTTGAAGCCAATTGGGGTCTATAAATACCCCAAGAGTTCTTACATAGGAAAGCTAAGAAAGTGCCAAGAAAGTGGGAAAAATATTTTGGTACATTATGTGAAAATTGATTGAGAGCTTCCCTTTATCTTTCAAGTAGAAAGTGAGTTTAAGTGAAGGGTTGATTGAATTATAAAGGTTGATCTCCTGAGCTAGAGAAAAGGAGAGTATAAAGGTTATTATCTTGAGCCTGTGAAAAGATAAAGGTGAAAGTGGTGCTTGATATTTGCCCGTGAAAGAAGATCGATAGTGAACATTAGTTGGTCTCGAGTGAAGAGAGATTGAAAGTGGACGTAGGTCAAAGTTTTGACCAAACCACTATAAAATCTGTGAGCATCTCTACCCTTGACCCTCTTTACTATTGCATTTGAATTTGATTATTCTTAATTAGTTCTAAGAAAAACACAAGCATCTTCTATCAGTTTTCTCTTTATTATTTATTGTTCTCAAACTTTATTGCCCTCAACTACTTCTAAGAAAAGAACTTACTATTTCAGTTCTACTTCGAGCAAAGTTTTTCAAATCGAGTTTTTTAGCACTTGTACTAATTCACCTCCCCTTTTAGTGCCAATTCGATCCTAACAATTGATATTAGAGCTATGTTCGATATAATTGGATTATCACCCAAGTGAGTTTAATGGTTGTTTTGGCATTAATGAGAGTTATTCTAACATACGTCCTCCTATGTTCAATGGGACAGACTACACCTATTGGAAAACCAGGATAAGCATTTTTTTTTATTTTTATGGACTTTGAGTTATAGAATTTAGTTGAAAAAGACTTTCAGAAGTCTTCCAATCATATAAATGATTGAAATGATTATGAAAGAAAGATATTTTTCTTTAAATGCCAAAGCTATGAATGCTTTATTTTGTGCTTTAGACAAAATAAATTTAACTGGGTTTCTACTTGTGATTCTGCTTTTGATTTATGACACACATTAGAAGTCACACACGAAAGAACAAGTAAAGTAAACAAATCAAAAACGAATCTCTTATTATATAATCATAAAAAAACTTGCAAAGACGAATAAGAAGAACACCTTCCAAAGAATAGGAAGGATTTAATATTGAGAACACAAGAAAAACTTCTTCCAAAGAACAGAAAGGACATTGAACTAAGAACAAAAGAAGACAGTTCGAGTGAAAACTCGAGTGGTCAGAACTATGATATTGAACTTATAACAAAAGAACCCAAAAAAATTGATGAAAAGTTATAAAATAAAATAATATATTAAAAACAAAAATAAATTCAAGGAAGACACAACCTCTTGCTATGAATGCAAGAAGCTGGGGCACTTCGAAGTTCAAGAGGACAACCAAGAAGAAGTGGCAAACTACATGCTCATGGCCATTAATGATGTGGTAAATGACTCTTCTAAATCCTTTTTTACATTTAATGAGTTGCTTAATGTCTTTCATGAATTATTGATGAGTATAAAAAGATTAGTAAAGCTTATAAATCACTCAAAATGGATCATACATTACTTATTAGTAAAATTAAAAATATACATGAAACATCAACACCATATATTTCTTGCTTTAAATGTGAGATGCTAGATGCAATTAAAAATGAAAATGTCATATTACGACAAACTTCAGAAAAGTTTAAAATATGCAATACATCTCTTAACATGATCTTTGCTAATAAGGTTCATGTTCGTAGGAAGGAAAGTATTGGCTTTGTGAGTAACATTCAACAAAAGTCAATTATCTTTGTTAAAGGGTCTACATTACACTCTTCACTCAAAAAAAAATATAATTTTTATAGTAGACTTAGACATTTTGCATATAGATGCTCATTTAGAAAATATAGTCCATATAAGCTGGTTTGGGTTCATAAGAGAACCATAAATAACTCAAAACCATTAGTAAAAATAGGTAAAACTTTCATAAGGGACCCAAAGTCAAATAGATACATAAACCAAAACCCCCTTTATTGTAATTTTGTCTCAGAACAAAGGCTTGGATCATAAAATGGTATATTGATAGTAGATACTCAGGGCATATGACTTAAAATCTAACACACATTTCAAGCTCACTAGCCAAATCAATAAAAAAAAGAAAAAATTATTTAAATCAATATGATTGAAACTTAATGATCTTTGTTTCAATTATAACAATTTTTTATTAAAAATGGTTCATGGTTATACAACTAATCTTGATTGTTTTTCAATAATGCATAACTAGAGCATGCTAGTACAAAAACAAATTAGATAACCTTAGCTATTTTTAATGGAAAACTATGTATGTTGTCTTATTGAAATTTCTTGAAAAGTGATTTTGATGATGATTTTAGATGTGTTTTCAAATGATTTTTTCTTAAAGAGATGATTGACGCATTAATGTATAAGGACAAAAAAAATTGACTTACTCATCTCAAAAGAGAAGTAAAGTTTGCACTTTTATTATAAGTGTTGACTTTTGATAGGATTGATAGTTTTAATGTTAAGTTGAAAATTATTGACTTGTATATTGAATGATTAATTTAAATATTATGTTGATGGGTTGACTTAAAATAGATTATACATTATATAGATTGTTATTGAATGATTGATTTGAAAATTAGATGGGTGGTATGATTGAAAGTTTGATTATTCTTAAATTTATGCTTGAAATAAAATAAAAAAATCATGCTTCTCTTCCTAGTGTTTTTGAAAAATTAATTTTTTTTTTGAAATGAGAATGACAATTGCATGTTAACTCCTTCCACTAAGTGTGGAGAGTTAGACTCACATAAGAAGGAAAATGTATTATCATTAAATCTAATCTTTTGTTTGAAGATATTTTATTGTTTTAAATGTGTTATATTAATGATCTTGATAATTTCTTTTGAAATGAAACTTAGTTTTTGTTTTAATTGACAATGCATAGATTTGGCATAAAAGATAAAGGCATAATTGTAAGAAATAAATCACATTATTTAAAACAATTAAAAAGAGAAAAGTTAAAAACTTTTCTCAATCAAGTTTTCAATAAGAGATAAAGTGATGAATCTTTGTATACCATTATTTTTGAATCTCTTAAACTACAAAAGTTAATGATGATTTGAAATTTGAATGAGATTTTCTTCTATCCAAATCATGAACTTTTTCTCTTGACTTCTTGACTTGTGGTATCTCTTATGGGAATAAATTTTTTAACCTCTAAGATTTCTTCCTTATACCATTTACTAAAAAAGAGATTTATGATCTTGAAAAGTATAACTTGAGATTTTTATATAAATCAAGATTGTTCACTATGACTCTTATGTTTTCTCCAAAAAAAAGAATTATCTAAATGAATCATGTTTTTTTTCATATCTCTCTTGTATGAATCAAGATTATTTACTATTTGATCTCCTGAAAATTATTTTGATTATTTACTAAAAACGAGAGATTTGTTAAAATAAATCTTTTCTTTATGTACTTACAAATTGATCTTTCATATTATATCTTTAATGATATGATTTTTATCATATAATCCCTCTATACTTATGGTTGTAATTAGAATATTGATTTAAAAAAGATTTTATACTATTATTTTTAACAATAATAAAGGGAGAGAAAATTTCTATCTTGCAATAAAATTATTAAATGAGGAGCAATTTGATCAGAAGAAAATTAGAAATATTAAATCTTCTAAATGCATGAGTTGCTCTCATATTTTTCAGATTTCTAATTTTTTTACAAAATGAGTTTCTTCTTAAAATTAATTAAGATGTTTTTAAATCTTTCAAATGCATGAATTGCTACCATATTTTTCGGATTTCTTATTCTTGCAAAATGAGTTTCTTTTTGAAATTTACATAAATCTTATGAATACAAGAGATGATTCTTTCCTCTTAAAACTTACAAGTAGAAATGTGATCTTTGATCTTTGAAGATGATTTTATATCATTCTTTCCTCTTGAAATTTACAAAAGAAAAAGTATGATTCAAGAACTTTTTGTGATGCTTGATATGTGATTCATGAGCTTTCTTTCAAATCCTCTTACTTGATATTTGATTCTTAGATTCCCGAGCTTTCTTTAAATCCTCACTCTTAATATTTGAATCTTTGATGCAATATTTTCAAATGAATTCCTCCTCTTGATTTTTGAAACTTGGTTCTTTAATATACTTGATTCCTCCCTTATGATTTGATTCTTGGACTCTTCCACTTATATATTTTTATAAAGGAGGAGAAAGAAATTTGATGTGATACTTATGAATTGATTATTTTTGTGATGAATAAATTCTCTTTTTTTTTCTTCTTATTTTATAAAGGAGGAAAGATGGTATGATGACATATAATGAATGTTTGTGATAAATGTTCAAAAATGTGGTATATATTTCTCCTTTTTGTTGAGAAATTACATGATTGGTGATATATGCTAAGTGTTTTGTTTAAAAATTTTATCATGTGATGAACATTTGTTTAGAAATGGTATGTTGAACATTTCTCTTTTTTGTTGATGAGTTAGTATATTGATAACAAATGATGAATATTTGTGATCAATATTCAAATATGAGTTGAACATTTCTCATTTTTCTTGATGACAAATGGGGCATGGTATATTAATGATGCTTAAATGTTTATCATGTGAAACATATTTTATTTAAAATTTTTATCATGTGATACTAAAAAGATGAATATTTATTCTTAAAATTTTTATCATGGTGATGTATGGTTAAATTATTAAAATTTTAATGTTTAATCAATATGGTCAAAATGCTACTTTGAATTTAAAGGTGATTAGTTCTTTTGAATTCAAGTTTATCCTATTTCAAATATGGCATATAGATAAGAGGAGTTACGGTTAACTCCATTATCAATTGGTTGTCATCATCAACAAGGGGAGATTGTTGAATCTCAGATTTTGATGATGAAATCAATTGATGGATTTGTGATCTAACCAATGTGTTGGAGAGAAGTGATACATGATTAACTATGACTAGAAAAAGGCATAGTAATTAAGGAAGAATCTGTCGTTGGGCCGGAGTCAAGATCGGGCATTGGGTCGGGGTTCTGACGATGTGGCAGGAACTTGCTGGGAGTTCGTTGGAGGTTACTAGGAGTTTGTTGATAGGTTGTCGGGAGGCTAGTGGGAGTTTACCAGAAGGATGACAAGAGTTTACCGAGAGTTTGTCTGAAAGAGATTGGGAGCTTGCTGAGGGTTCGCCAAAAGGATGTCAGGAGTTCGTTGGGAATTCACCGAAAGATCAATTGATATGCTGGACAATGAAAATTGTATCATAGTTAGCATCATAATTAAAGTTAATTTACTAACTCAATTAGGGGCCAACTAGGTCTAATCTAGGCTTGATTTGAGCTTATTTCATTGCCCTAGAAAGGGGTTAACATAAGGTATAACTTGGTATGAAACAATATTGAAAAGTACTATTTGTGGGATTTCGAGTGATGGTACCGCTTAGGTAACGGTAGTACCATCATCGTCTAGGTTTTTGGGGCACTTTCAGTGGTAATACCGCCCGTGCCGGTGATAGTACTGCCCATACTCGGGTTTTCTAGCAAGGATTGAAGTTTGACTCCAATTTTTGAAGCCAATTGAGGTCTATAAATACGCCAAGAATTCTTGCATAGGAAAGGTAAGAAAGTAGGAAAAATACTTTGGTAAATTATGTAAAAATTCATTTTGTCTTTTAGGTGGAAAGTGAGTTTAAGGGAAGGGTTGATTGAGTTATAAAGGTTGATATCCTAAACCTCAGAAAAGAAGAATATAAAGGTTATTCTCTTGACCTTGTGAAAAAAAGAAATGTGTAAGAGGTGTTTGATCTTCACCCGTGAAAGAAGATCAATAGTGGACATCGGTTGGCCTTAAGTGAAGAAGGATCGAGAGTGGACATAGGCCAAAGTTTTGACCAAACCACTATAAAATTTATGAGCATCTCTACCCTTGCCTCTCTTTAATATTACATTTGAATTTGATTGTTCTTAATTAGTTCTAAGAAAAACACAAGCATCTTCTTTCGATTTTCTCTTTACTATTATTCTCAAACTTTATCGCTCTCAACTACTTCTAGAAAAAGAATTTATAATTTCAGTTTTACTTCAAGCAAAGTTTTTCAAATCGAGTTTTTTTAGCACTTACACTAATTCACCACCCACCCAACCCACCACCCTCCTTCCACCCTCCCCTCCCTCTCTTAGTACCAACTTGATGCCAACAAAAAGTATTATTTTTGAGTTTTAAGACAGTGGTACCATTGGTGGGAGATAGTAGTACTGTCATCGCCCATAATCTCTAGGCACATTCGGTGGTAAGACCGTCAGTGTCGATGGTAGTACCACCCGTACTTGGATTTTCAGTAGAAGGTTTGAATTTTGGTTCTAATTTTTAAAATAAATTGAGGTCTATAAATACACTAAGTATTCTTATATAGAAAAGTAAGAAATTATTAAGAAAGTGAACGAAATCATTTGAAAAATTCTGTAAAAATCAATTGAGAGCTTCCGTTGTATCCTTTAAGTGTAAAATGAGTTTATGGAAAGAGATGAGAGATTGTGAAGGTTCTTCTCTTGAATCTGTGAAAATTAAAAAGTGTGCAAGGGGTAGTTGATTTTCATCCTTCAAATCATTAGTGGACATTGGTGGGCCTCGACGAAGGACTCGGGAGTGGACGTAGGTCAAGATTGATCGAACCACTATAAAATTTTGTAAGCTCTCTTCCTTGTCTTTTTTCAATTTGCTCTTGATTTTAGTAGTTCATAACTAGTTCTAAGATAAGCTCAAGCTTCTCCACTAGGTTTTAAATCGCACTCTAATTTGCTCTTAATGAATTCCAACTAAAAGCGCTTTCGATTTCGATTTTAGTTTAAACAAAAATTTTTGAATCAAGTTTTTTAACTCTTACACTAATTCACCCCCCCCCCCCCCCCCCCCCGTTAGTGCCAACTCGATCATAACAAAACTAACTCATTAATACTTAAACTACGATGATCATTACATAAACGATTACAAAGCATAAATCTTTTGTTGTCTGGTATGTCATTGGTTCATCCGAACCCTCGGTGCATCATGCTCTCCTTTGGTGTATTGCTCGATCCATTGATATGTTGACTTCCACAACATTCGATCTTGACGCAATGTCTGATTTTTTCGGCCCAACACCTGATTTTTGACTTTGACCCAATGTATGATTTTACTGCTTTAATCGTTTTGCCTTTTCATGATCAAAGATAGTCTATATCACTTTTCTTAAACACATATAAGATTATAACTTCATTAATTAATTTTTATCATAATTCAAGATTTAACAATCTCCCCCTTTTCTATGATAACAACAAATTGATGATAGAATCTTAACTAAACTCCCCCTATCTATATGCCATATTGAAATAATCTGAAATTCATAGAATAATAACCTTCTAATCATAATATCTTTATATTCAAGTCATACAATTTTAATGAAAGTGACTTTCATACTTTACATGCATACAACGTAAGCATCATCGTCATTACTTCTCTCCCTTTGTCATCAACAAAAAGGAGAAGAGTGCAACTAGTAGGCTAATAACATTACTTCTTTTAAGATGTGCAAGATTGCACTTCTTTTTATCCCTTTGTCATTATCAAAACAAGGAAGAGAAGAGAAGAATTCAATGATATAAAAATTTGCATCAATGTTATTACATGAAAAATGAAAGATCAAGTCATGAAAACCATGAATCATTTTGACAAATTTCTTTGTAAATAGCAAGAAGGAATCATAGGAAACGATCTTGATTCAAAACAAAAACTTAAATCATGAAAATTGAGAAATCAAGATAATAATAAAAAAATATGAAAATAGTTCATGCATTTGATAGATTAACGTGCCTAATTCCCTTTTAATAAAATCAAACTATTCCTCACTTAATAGTTTAGTGAATATATCTACTAGCTGATGTCTTATATGAATAAATTCCAAAAATATATCATGATTTCTTATATGGTCCCTAATAAAATAATGTCTAATATCAATATGCTTGGTTTGTGAATGTTGAATATGATTTTTTGATAAATATATTGCATTCTTGTTGTCACTCTTTATAGGGATGTCTTTAAAACAAAGTCTATAATATTTTAAATTATTTTTTATCCATATTACATGGGCACAACATGTACCTGTTGCGACATATTCAATCTCAACTATGGATAATGCGAAAGAGTTTTGCTTCTTGGAAGACCAAAAAACAAGTTCATGACCTAGAAACTGATAGGTTCCAGAGGTACTTTTTCTATCTATTCTATAACCTCCAATGTCGACATTAGCATAAGTAATCAAATCAAAATTTTTTGATTTCGAATACCATAATCCTAGATTTGAAGTTCCTTTTAAATATTTAAATATTCTTTTAACTGCCTTATAATAAGATTGTTTAGGATTGAATTGAAATCTTACATACAGACCAATGCTAAACATAATATCTGGTCTAGTTGCAATTACATATCATTCCTCTATAAATCTTTTGATCAAAATATTTTCCTTCATTATCTAAATCCAATTTTATAAAGATACTCATAGGTGTGTTTATAGCTTAGCACTATCTATATTAATCATTTTAACAAATCCAAAGTATAATTAGTTTGACCTATAAAAATATCATCATTCAATTGCTTAATTTGTAGTCCTAAAAAAAATGCTAATTCACCCATTAAACTCATTTTGAATTCTTAGCTTATATTTTTGGTAAATGATTCACATAAAGATTCATTAGTAGAACCGAAAATAATATCACCAACATAGATTTTAATAATAAAAAATTATTTTTAAAATATTTAATAAATAAATTATATCAATCTTGCTTTTTGAGAAATTATTTTGAATAAGGAAAGTGCTAAGTCTCTTATAACAAGCCCTAGGGGCTTGCTTTAATCTATGGAGAGCCTTAGATAATTTGTAAACATGGTTTGGAAAAAGATCATTTTCAAATTCGGGTGGTTGTTCAACATAAACTTCTTCCAAAATAAAACCATTAAGAAAATCACTTTTGACATACATTTGAAGTAATTTGAAATTTTTAAAAGAAGCATAGCAATGAGTATTCTTATGGCTTCAAGTTTTGCTATAAGAGCAAAGGTTTTTTCATAATCAATATCTTCTTCTTAGTTGAAACCTTTGGGCACTAATCTAGTCTTGTTTTGAACAATGATATCAGATTCATCTTATTTATTTCTAAACACCCATTTAGTGTCAATTATAAGATGATAACTAGGTCTAGGAACAAGCATCCATACCTTATTTCTTTCAAATTGATTCAACTCCTCATGCACTGCAAAAACCTAAGAATCATCTTTTAGGGCATCATCAATGCATTTTGGTTCAATTTGACATAGAAATGTGACATTAGTACAAAAAATTTTAAATGATGAACAACTCATTAAATGTAAAAGAAACTTTGAAAGAGTTAGTTACCTAATCATTAATAGCCATGAGCATGTAGTTTGTCACTTTTTCTTGGTTGTTCTCTTGATCTTCGAAGGGCCCTGGCTTCTTGCATTCATACAAGAAATTGTGTCTTCCTGGAGTTCATTTTTATTTTTAATATCTTATTTTATTTTGTTACTTTTCATGAAATTTTTATGTTCTTTTGTTATAAGTTAAATATCATAGTCCTCATCAGTCGTGGTTTCACTTGAACTGTCTTCTTTTGTTCTTAATTCAATATCCTTCGTATTCTTTAAAAAGTGTTCTTCTTGTGTTCTCAGTGTCAAATTTTTCTTATCTTTGGAAGGTGTTTTTCTTGTTCATCTTTGCAAGTCTTTTTATGATTGTATTAAGAGATTTATTTTTTATTCATTTACTTGTGCTTCTGTGTATGACACTAATGTGTGCCATATATCAAAAGAAGAATCATAAGTAGAAACTCGATTAAATTTATTTTTGTCTAAAGTACAAAACAAAGCTTTCATAGCTTTGACATTTGAAGAGAATATCTTTCTTTCATAATCATTCCAATCATTTATATGATTGGAAGACTTTTGAAAGTCATTTCAAGTAAATTTTATATCTTAAAATCAATAAAAATCAAAAAAATTCTCATCCTAGTTTTCTAATAGGTGTAGTCCATTCCATTAAACATAGGAGGACAAATGATGGAATGACCCTCATTAATGCCAAAAATAGCCATTAAACTCACTTTGGTGTTAATCCAATTGAGTCAAATGTGGCTTTGATACCAACTCTTAGGATCAAGTTGGCACTAATAGGAGGGGTGAATCAGTGCAAGTGCTAAAGAAATTTTGATTTAAAAAACTTTACTTAAAGTAAAACTGAAATTATAAGTTCTTTTCTTGGAAATAGTTGAAAGCGATAAAGTTCAAGAACAATAGTAAGAGAAAAATGAAAGAAGATGCTCGTGCTTTTCTTAGAACTAATTAAGAACAATCAAATTCAAATGCAACAATAAAGAGAGGCAAGGATAGAGATGCTCAAAAATTTTATAGTGGTTCAGTCAAAACTTTGACCTATGTCAATGTTAGGATCAATTGGCGGGAAGGGGGGTTGGGGTTTGAATTAATACAAAAGTGGAAGTGCTCGATTCGAAAACCTTACTTACAAAAAGTAAGGAAATAAAATCAGAAGCATCTTTTGTATTTTATTAGAAATGATTTAAGAGAAAAAGTCATGAGAATGATAAACGTATCTTTTTATGGACTAATTAAGATCAATAGAAAGAAGTAAATAAGATAAGGAAAGAGCACTCATAATTTATAGTGGTTCGGCCCCAATCTTGGCCTATGTCCACTTCTGAGTTCTCTTCGTCGAGGCCCACTAGTGTCCACTACCGATCTTATTTGGGTGAAGACCAAGCCCTTATAATTTTTCAACTTACAAGGGAGACTCTTTACAAAAATACAACACTTAGCTCACTCCCTTCCCCCTTTGCTTTTTCTTACACACTTTTAGCACACACTTGTTTTCACAGATGTTTTGCCCAATGACTTGTGTGAATACTTGTGTTAAATGCAAGAAAATATAGGATATTTATAGATCTCATTTTGCTTCAAAAGAATAGAGTTAAAAGTCAAACACACCCAAAAAAACTAGGTACAGACAGTATAACCTTCAGCGCCAATGGCATTATTGCCAAAAGCTACCCTAAAAACATGGTACGGGCAGTACAATCATTGGTCTGGGCGGTCCAATCGTCGACAACTGCTCAAGAACCTGGGTGGTAGTGATACAACCACCGCATGCTACACGAAATCCTGGGCATGATGGTACAACCATCAAGATTTCTAGAAAAGTGATTCCCTTCACTTTTCCAATCTCGACTTGTATCTCCTATTGATTAATTCTTAGGTCAACTAATTGAGCTTGACCTGAGCTCAATCCAATCCCTTTGTGGATCTGATTGCCTTACATTGAGTTGATTTAGATTTTTTTCAAATTAAACTCAATTAGGACTTAATCCCTAACTACGACACATTTATTATAAACATAAGGACCATCAAGCTTAACAATGACCTAACTCCCGCTAATCTGGTAGCCTCCAGTATTCTTACGGTGAGTCTTACGTTCTTCCTCTGGTAATCTCCCGACGTGTTCCTAGTGAGCTTCCCGATTCCTTCGGTGAACTCCTAGCAAACTCCCAGTGAGCTCCCATAGCATCGTCCTAACCTTCCTGCCTTGTCCACGAGCGGCTATGGGCAAGCGCCATTCGCACATGCATACCTCCACGAGCACCACCCTTACGGGCATTGCTCCCTGCTAGTGATCGCTCCTACTAGCAACAACCCTTGTGGGTGGTGCTTCTGCCCACAGGCGGTCTTCCTGTGTTGCCCGCACCTACCGCAACTTGGCTACCCCTTGCAGGGAGCCCTAGCAGTAGCCGACTGCCTGGCCTCAACCGGTTGCCCCTATACGTGGCCTGGTTATGGTAGGTCGGCCCTATAAGCAAACAGCATGCAGGTAGTCACCCGTTAGCCCACAGGCAGCGCCAACGCTACTATCATTGCCTATCACTGCAACAAATGCATAGAATGGTTCTATGCAATTCAATCTCATCACACACTATTTAAAACCAATCTTTCATACGAAAGCCTTGGTCTAATACTACTATTGGGAAACCTCAGCGAGAGCATCATATGTGTAGTGAAAATCAAAAACAAAATAGGTTTCCCACATAGATCAAATTATCTTGTAAAATTTTGATCGTGAGAAAGCTGCAAAATTAAAAAATCATGACATGTGAGAGATTATACATAGGGAGACCGTATATCCCTATTTTTCTATATCTAGATAGAGAGGATGAAGAAGATCAAGTGTCATCTCTATCGGTATCTACATGATGGATCTCTATACCAAAACTCCTCCAATTAGATCTCGTAACTCTTACGTAGAAGGAGGGAGGAGAATAGGAGGGGTGGCCAAAGCTACAGTATATCAACTATGAGTCTCCCCTCTTATTTATAGAGAGTCACCAAAAAATCCTACAGGTCCTACCTTAGTGGGTATTGGATCTCCATCCAATTATCCACTAACCTTGCTTTATTAGATCTCTATCCAATAATCTCCTTAAGCATCTAATTGGGTCTCAAGTAAGGAGCTCATTAGCATAGAGTCTTATCTAATGAGAATAGGGGCTAATTGGATCTCTATCTAATCCTCTATTCGTTAAAGCATCCATCATATGCGTGTGACCCTCTAGGCCCGATACTGAGCTGGTCATGAGTCACTCCTATTAGAACTCCTTCTGATATAGTGAATTATTATCCCCATTATAATTCACTCAACTCATCAACTATGGACGTATTAAGCTACTACACCATAGTTCCCAGACAGTACAAGGGGATGAAATCTATCAGACCTATCTATCCACAGTTACTGTGTATCTATAGTCCCTCATCCAACTAATATCCTAGAGATCGTATATTGGACATGTTTCTGTCAGGTCACATACGAAATCTCGCTTTAATTGGACTCTCCCAGAGAATTCCTTCTCTCTTAATCCGAATGATCCTAGTTAGGAATTTGTCCAAGCAAGCATACATAGGATAGTCCTCTCGTGATACCGAGAGTGGTTGATCGTTTATTAACACTCAATTACCTTAGTAAGGTTGGCTACTAATCCAGATAACCAACTATACCAGATTTAAAATTTTCCAAGCCTGTAAGTCTAGCGTCAAAGAAAGAAGTACACATATAAGGCATCCTTGGTGTCTCAAATCTAAGCACAACTAGGACTATAGAATCGCTGATTGACATTAGGTATCATTAACTATACAACATTCCATAAGCAGATCAATCAGTGAACTCATTCTCCAATGAGCACCTATACTATATTCTTAGTGTCTTCACATAAGTGGCTATGAGACCAGCCACTTTCATCATATGGATGTGTATATAGTACACCTATTTGTTTGGTTATCTCGATGTCCCTCTCAAGTAACCTATGACCAGGATTATTTAGGATCAGTGTTTAAAGGCGAATCGATCTCATTATCATGATCTCATCATGATCCGATTCTCATTGCATAAAACTAAGGATATCACAATATATATACAACAGATAATATAATATGAGAATATGTCAATATTAATCATAAGCAAAAAAGATCACATAGCGTGACATATGTAATCACTCATGTGATTGGTTTGCAGGGCATCTGTAACCATCATTTTTTCTATCTATCCTACATCCTCCAAAATTGGTATCCACATAAGCAAGTAAATCAAAGTTTTTACATTTTGGATACCATAATCCTAAGTTAGAAGTTCCTTTTAAATATCTAAATATTCTTTTAACTACTTTAAGGTGAGAAAGCTTAGGGTTAGATTGAAATATTGCATACAATCCAACACTAAACATGATATCCGGTTTAGTAGCAGTTAAGTATATCAAACTACCTATCATTCCTCTATAAGTTTTTTTATCAAAATTTTCACTTTCATTGTCTAAGTCTAACTTTGTAGATGTGCTCGTGGGACTGTTTATAGCTTTAGTATTTTCCATGCCAAAACGTTTTAGCAAGTCCAAGGTATATTTTGTTTGACTAATAAATATGCCATCATTTAGATGTTTTATTTGTAATCCTAAGAAAAATGTTAACTCACCCATTAAACTCATTTCAAATTCTTGGCGCATACTCTTGGCAAAAGATTCACACAATGATTTATTTGTAGAACCAAAAATAATATCATCAACATAAATAGTAATAATAAAAAATTATTTTTAATATACTTATCAAAATAATGTGGTATCAACCTTGTCTTTCAAAAATTATTTAAAATAAGAAAAAACTAAGTCTTTCATACCAAGCCCGAGGGGCTTGTTTTAATCCATAAAAAACTTAGAAAGTTTTAAAACATAATTAGGAAGATGACTATTTTCAAAACTAAGGGTTCTTTAACGTATACTTATTCGGAAATGAAACCATTAAGAAAAATACTTTTAACATCCATTTGAAATAATTTAAATCTTTAAAAGATGCAAAGGCAAAGAGTACCCTTATGGCTTTAAGCCTACCTACAGGAGCGAAGGTTTCTTCATAATTGATTTTTTCTTCTTGGTTGAAACCTTTAGCCACTAATCTAGCCTTATTTCTAACCACGATACCATTTTCATCTTCCTTATTTCTAAAGACCTATTTAGTAGCAATCACTAAACCGTCATTAGGTCTAGGAACAAGCTCTCATACCTTATTTCTTTCAAATTGATTAAGCTCTTCATGCATTGCATTAACCTAAGAAACATCTCTTAGGGTCTCATCAATGCACTTTGGTTTAACTTGAGAAATAAATATGGCATTAGCACAAAAATTTTTAAAGAAAAAATAAGTTTAAACACCTTTCGATGTATCTCATATTATAAGCTCCTTAGGATGATCATTTATATACTTTCATTCCTTGGGTAAGGATTTTAAAGTAGATTCATTCAAGTCGCTTTTAGGAGAGTTATCATTTAAATTCAAAGTGCTAAAATCAAATTCATCATCAAAATTAATTTTCTTAGGTTCGGAAATCTCATTGAAAATAATATGAACAGAATTTTCAATTACTAAAGTTCTTTTATTGACTACACAATAAGCTTTTGAATAGAAGAATAACCTAGAAAAATTCTTTCATCAGATTTTGCATCAAATTTTTTTAAGGCATCCTTTTCATTCAAAATAAAATATTTACAACTAAATATTTTAAAATAAAAAATATTATTTTTTTACCATTCCATAATTCATAAGGAGTTTTGGTGAGTAATGATCTTACAAGAACCATATTTAAAACATAGCATACCATAATAATGTCTTTGGCCCAAAAATATTTGGGTAGACTATATTTATTTAACATGGTTCTTGTCATTTCTTGTAAACTTTTATTTTTTTCTTTATACTACTCCATTTTGTTGTGGATTTTCCTAGAGTAGAGAAGTTAAGGATGCACCCATTTGATTCACAAAAATTTTGAAAGTCATTATTTTGAAATTCACTACCATGATCACTATGTACTGATGAAATCATAAATCTTTTTTATTTTGAATAATTTTATAAAATATTTAAATGTATCACTTTTGTGTGTCAAGAAATAAGTCCAAGTATATCTATTATAATCATCTACTATAACAAATGCATATTTGCTTTCACCTAAACTTATAATGTCAATTGGTCAAAATAAATCCATATAGATAAATTGAAGTGGCCTAAAAGTGCTTATTTGATTTTTTGACTTAAACCTACTTTTAATTTGATTTCCTAATTGGCAAGTATCATATATTTTATCCTTAATGAACTTGAGACTAAGTAATCCTCTTACTAAGTCTTTAGTTGAGATTTGGTTGAGTAGTTTTATACTAGTATGACCAAGTCTCCTATACCAAATCCAAGTATTATCATTTAAAGCCAAAAAGCATGTTTCATTACAAAACTTTTCAATATCTATCGTTTACATATTGTTGTTTCTTAAGGCAATCAAAGATTTATTTTTGTGTGATAATTCAATTATGCATGCATTAAGTTAAAATTTAACCATATAACCTTTATCACATAGCTGGCTAATAATAAGAAAATTATGTTTCAAGCCATCAACTAACAATACATCTTTAATCAAAAGGTTTGATATGTTACCTATAGTTCCTTTTTCAATGATTTTTTCTTTGTTGTTGTCTTTAAAAGTGACAATTTAAGCTAGTGAACTTTGAAAAATAAGTTAGATTTTTGGTCATGTACCTTGAGCATCTACTATCAAGGTATCATTTGGTACTCATAGCTTTAATTTGGAGATAAACCTACAAGCAATATGGTTTTAATTTAGGTACTCATTTTACATTGGATCTTTCATGAAGAACTTTATCTTTCTTTTCTAATGGTTTTTGATTATTTGTAGTTCCTTTGGGAACAACCTAAACTAATTTGTGATGACTATACTTCTTAAATGAACATTTGTAAGCCATATATCCTAATCTACCATAAAAATTATATTTTATTTTTAATGGCAAGTTTAGAGTAGGTCCTTTAACGAAGATAGTTAGCTTTTGTTAAGTATGACCCACAAAGCCAATACCATTTCTTCTATTAATATGACCCTTATTAGCAAAAATCATATTAAGTTATTTATTTCCTATTTCAAATTTATCTAAGGTTTGCTTTAGTATAATATGATACTAATGAATCATGCATTTTATCAAGTCTACTAACTAACAAATTATGTTCATTCTTAAGTAACTTAAAAGATTTATTAATTTTTCTAAACTCATCAAACAATTCATGAAACATATTTAATAACTTGATAAAGGAAATACTTAAAGAATCACTAACCTCATCTTGGATCACTATTAGAATATAGTTAGCAACTTCTTCTTTGGAGTGGTCTTCTTCATCCAACGAGCTTGAGTCATCCCAAGTTGCTAAAAGAGTTTTTTTCGTATGGGATGTCTTCTTCTTCAATTGTGGACATTCATTTTTTTAAGCTAATTTTTTTACATTCAAAGCATATGACATTATCCTTTTTTATTCATTTTTATTTTTATAGTTTTTATCCTTTTTTATAAATATTTTAAAATTTCTTGATAATAGTCCAATATCATGGTCCTTGTCACTCGAGGTTTCACTCAAGAAGTCATTTGTAGTTCTTAGTGCTATATCCTTCTTATTCTTTGGAAGGGGTTCATCAAGCTCATCATGAGCTTTATAGTTCAGTTTATATGTCATGAGTGAGTCAATAAGTTCTTCAAGAGGTAAGTTATTTAAATCTTTGACTTCTTGTGTAGCAGTTACTTTAGGATCCCAATTTTTAGGTAGAGATCTTAAAACTTTACTCACAAGTTCAGAATTCAAAAAATATTTTTCAGACACTTTAAGGCTATTGACGACATCCGTGAAACGGGTGTACATGTCTATAATGGACTTACTTAGTTTCATTCTAAATAATTCATAACTATGAACTAAAATATTAATATTAGGTTTTTTAACTCCACCAATGCCTTTGCATGTGATTTCTAGTGTATGCCAAATATCATAAGCGGATTCACAAATGAAAATATGATTAAATTTATTTTTGTCAAGAGCACAAAATAAGGCATTCATAGTCTTTACATTCAATGAAAAATTCTTACTTTCTAAATCATTCATTTCGTTCATTATTTTGGAAGACTTTTCAAAGTCATTCTCTACGATGTGCCATAAATCAAGATCCATGGAAATCAAGAAAATATGCATTCTAGTTTTTCAATAAGTGTAATTCGTCCCATTGAACATAAGAGGATATAAAATAGAATATTCCTCATTTATGCCAAACAAAGTCATTTACTCATGTGGGTGTTAATCCAATAAGTAAAACCTTGCTCTGATACTAATTGTTAAAATCAATTGGCACTAGGAGGGGGGGGGGGCGAGAGAGTGAATTACTACAAAAGTGAAAATGCTTAATTCGAAAACCTTGCTTACAAAAAGCAAAGAAATAAAATTGAAAATATCTTTTATATTTTGTTAAAAATGATTAAAAAATAATTAAGAGAAAAAATTGTGAGAATGATGATCGTATCCTTCCATAAACTAATTAAGAGCAATAGAAAGAAATAAATAAGGCAAAGAAAGCGCATTTACAATTTATAGTGGTTCATCCCCAATCTTAGCCTACGTCCACTTCCGAGTCCTCTTCATGGAGGCCCACCAGTGTCCACTACCGATCTTCTTTAGGTGAAGACCAAACCCTTACAACCTTTCAACTTACAAGGGAGACTCTTTACAAGAATACAACACTTAGATCATTCTCTTCCTCCTTTTCTTTTTCTTATACACTTTTAGCACACACTTGTTTTCACAGATTTTTGCCTAATGACTTGTGTGAATACTTGTGTTAAATGTAAAATAACTTGGGATATTTATAGACCCCATCTGGCTTCAGAAGAAGGGAGCCAAAATTTAAACACACCTGAAAAAATCGGGTATGGGCGATACAACCGTCGGCGCCAACAACTACCCTGAAAATAGGGTGCGGGTGGTACAACTGCAGCTTAGGCGGTTCAACTACTAGCAGCCGCCCAGTATAACCGTTGCCTACTGTTCAAAATCTTGGGTGCGATGGTACAGCTATCGCTCATCGATGGTACAACTACCAGGATTTTTGAAAAAATGATTCCCTTCACTTTCTAATCCCGACTTGTACCTCCTGTTGACTAATTCTATTGTCAACTAATTAAGCTCCACCTGAGCATAATCCAATCCCTTTGTGGATCCAGTTGCCTCACATTGAGTTGATTTGGATTTCTTTCAAATCAAACTCAATTAGGACTTAATCCCTAACCACGATACATTGATTACAAACATAAGGACCATCAAGTTTAACAATGACCTAACTCCCGCCAATTTGAAAACCTCTGGCATTCTTACAACGAGTCTTATGGTATTCCTCTGGTGATCTCCCGATGTGTTTTTAGTGAGCTTCTTGATTCCTTCGATGAACTCCTAGCGAACTCCAGGCGAGCTCCCACAACATCGTCCGAACCTTGGCCCAATGCCTAAACTTGATTCTAGCCTATCATCTGGTTGTAACTCAATTCCTCTGTTATAGTTAGACATGCATTACTTCCTCTAACAAACAAGTTAGATCAAATACTCATCAATTGAATTCATCATCAAAATCTGAGATTCAACATTCCACTCCCAATCCCTCTTCGCTCGAGGCCAATCGGTGTTCACTATCGATCTTCTTTCATGGACGAAGATCAAACACCGCTTTCACCTTTCTCCTTTTCATAGGCTCGGGAGAATAATCTTTACACTCTTCTTTTCTTGGGCTCAAGAGATTAACCTTTACGACTCAACCCTTCCCTTAAAGTCACTTTTCACTCAAAAGACAAAGGGAAGCTCTCAATTAATTTTCATATAATTTACCAAAGTATTTTTTCTCTCACTTTCTTAGCTTTCCTATGCAAGAATTCTTGGGATATTTATAGACCCCAATTGACTTCAAAAATTAGAGCCAAAATTCAACCCTTGCTAGAAAACTTGGGTATGGGTGGTACTATCACTGGCACCGATAGTACTATCGTCGAAAGTGTCCCAAAAACCTGGGCGGTACCACCGCCACCCACTAACGGTACCACCGCCCAAAATGCCACAAACAATACTATTTCATACTGAGCTATACCTTATGTTGGCCTCTTTTTATGTCAAAAAAATAACCTCAATCATAAGCTCAAATCAAGCCCAAATTAGACCTAGTTGGCCCCTAATTAAGTTAGTAAAACTAACTCTGATCATGATGTTAACTATAATCCTTAAGACAAACAATTACAAACATAATATTCTTTGTCTAGTACGTCAATCGATCTTTCAGCGAACTCCCGATATCTTTCTGGCGAACCCCCGATGAGCTCCTAATCTCCTTCCAGCGAACTCCTAGCATACTTCTGGCAAACTCCCAGTGACCTCTCATATCGGTGAACTCCTAATGAGCTCCCATCGCATCATTCGAACCCTGGCCTGATGCCCAATCTTGACTCCGGCCCAATGATATATTCTTCCTTAGTTGCTTTGTCTTTTCTCAATCATATTTTATCCTACATCACTTCTCTCCAGCACATGGGTTAGATCACAAATCTATTAATTGATTTATATTCAATCTTAGATTTTGATGATAAATTTAATTGATTAGTTATTGATCTAATATGTGTGTTAGAGATGACTGACGCAGGATTAACTATGATAGAGAGAAAATTACAATCAGAGGTTTGGCCAAAGTCAAGTCTAGGCATTGGGCCGAAGTGAGGTTAATGCTATTGGGAACTCGCTTGGAGTGCGTCGAGAGCTCACCGTAGGTATCGAGAGTTTGCTAGGATTACATAATTGAGTTCACCGGAAGAAGACCGAGACTCGTCGGAAGATTATCGGAGAAAGCTGAAAAACTTGTCCGAAGTTGGGAAGGTCTTGAAGTAGATTTGTTGGCCATGTTGATTGTAATTAATTAAGTCATAGTTAGCATCATTAAGGTTTAACTATAAAGGAGAAAATGAATTACAACCAAATAATTGGTCAAGATCAAGTTTCGGCATCGAGCCAAGGTTCGGACGATGCAGTGGGAGCTCGCCGGGAATTCGCTAGGAGTTTGCTAAAGGAATTGGGAAGCTCGCTAGGAACACGCCGGGAGATCACCAGAGGAAGACCATAAAACTCACTGGAAGAATGCCGGAGATTGCTAGACTGTCAGGGGTTAGGTCAATTGTTAGGCTTGATGGTCATGTATGGTTGTAATTAAATGAGTCATAGTTAGGTTTGAGTCCTAATTGGATTTGATTTAGAAGGAATCAAAATCAACTTAATGAGACAACCAGGTCAACATTTGAGATTGATTTGAGCTTAGGTTATACTCAATTGGTTGACCCAGAAATTGGTCAACAGGAGTTACAAGTCGAGATTGGAAAAGTGAAGGGAATCACTTTTCTAGAAATCTTGGCGGTTGTACTATTGGTGAGCGACAGTTGTACCATTATCACCTAGGAATCCAGGTAGCAGGCAGCGGTTGGACCGCCTAGGTCGACGGTTGTATTGCTCATACCCTATTTTCAAGGTAGCTTTTGGTAGTTATACCATCGGCATTGGCGGTTGTACCGCTCGTACCCAAATTTTTCTGATATGTTTGAATTTTGGCTCCAAATCCTGAAACTAATTGGGACCAATATATACACTAAGTTTTCTTACATTTTATACAATAATTTTTGGGTAGTAATTCTGTGATAAATTATGTGTGAAAATTATAAAAAAAGAAAAATGGTAAGGGAGAGAGGAAAGTCTCGTAAAACTTATAGTTCTCCCTTATGAGGTTGTAAGGTTCATCGCCTAAACCTGTTAAAAGGAGAGATGAAGCTATATGGGTTTGATCTTCACCTAAAAAGATTCGTAGTGGATACCGGTGGACCTCGGAGAAGATGACTTGAGAGTGGACATAGGTCAGGTTGAGGTCGAACCACTATAAATCTATGATCATCTCTCTACTTTATTATTTTTTATTATAGATATTCTTATATGGAGCTTTCTTTAGCTTCGTTCAATAGCTTATTGCTCACTTACTCAATGAAATATTTTTGATTTTTTGTTTTGATTCTCACAAATTTTTTTCCTTAATCCATATTTTTTACACCTGTACTAATTCACCCCACACTCCCTCCCCCCCTCTTAGTGCCAATTGATCCTTGCATCATCAAAATATGTGATTCAACACTTTCCAATATTATTTCGTACTGGAGTCATACCTCATTTTGACCTCCTTCTAGGTCAATGAAATGAGCTCTATTATGAGCTCAAATCAAACCCAAAGTGGACCTGGTTGGCCTCTAATTTGAATTAGTAGGATTTCTCCAAAACTAACTTAAATTAGGACTCAAATCAAGATACTAACTACTACACACTAAGACAAATAATTACAATTGATCATGTTGTTCAGCACGTCAATCGATCTTTCAAACTCCCGAAAAACTTCCTGGCATCCCTCCAGCGAACTCCCAGTGAACTCTCGATCATCTTTTGGCATACTCCTAGTGAGCTCTCGATCATCTTCAGCAAACTCCCAGTGAGCTCCCGCTATATCGTCAAACCCCCACCCGATACCCGATCTTGACTCCAGTACAATATTAGATTGTTTTGCCTTTTCATAGTCATAGTTAATCTTGCATCACTTAGCTCCAACACATTGATTAGATCATAAACTCACTAATTGGTTTCATTATCAAAATTTGAGATTCAATAATCTCTCCCTTTTTTACGATGACAGTCAATATATGATATTTTTTATAATTTTATAGTATTTCTAGTATCTCAATGAAAATACTATAGTGTTATTGAAAAACACTACAAGTGTCATGCCCCCCCGAATTATATCACATTTGAGAGGTATGACATTATTAAAATTGATATTATTGTAATTCATTACAAATTAATTCAGGATCTAAACTAACATTTGAGGATACTAAAAAAAATATATGCAGAGCCATTCAATCATTTTTATAAAAACCTATGTAGATTGTAATTACTCTTTATATTCTCTTAATGAATTATACAACCGATCCAAAACCAATGCAACTAAAAATAATTCACATTCATAAAGGTCACTAATACGATAAAATCTATATGACTTTCAAAATAACCATATACCACTATTTCATATATTATACAACAAGTTTAACATTCGAGATCTTAAACAAGAGGGTACTTTTAAAACTATTACATAGTTACCCCACTTCAAAATGTCTACAACTTTACATTAGACATAAAGTATACACATACAACGATAACACATTATCTAATAAAGATTTAGCCCAAGAACTTGCTTTCTACTACTTTATCCCTGTATTGAGTATATTAATAAATGCCAAGCTAACCTGAAGAGGATTAGATAGTAATAGAATGAGCTATGAAGCCAAGCAAGTATCAAATAGGTTCAAGACAAGGAAAGGTGTTTACGAATTGAACCAGATATCAAAATGCAAGGCAGGGAATACAAAAGTTTTCACATATAACATTAAATTATATTTCAAAACCACAAGGTTCATCTCGTTCGAAGCATACTTAAATCCGTAACAATTTGGGAAAGGTAATTGGAGCATATATGGCAATCAGAAGCATTTTAGTATGTATCAATGTCATATGAAGTTTTAGGAGCATATCGATAACACATGAAACACTTCTAAACATGTCAAGAGAATAAATAATAAACTTAAGCTCGTATGTCATATTTGAAATTAGATGCATATCATTCCTATCCAAAGTATAATAAGAAAACACATAAGCAATAATTTCGATAACATATAAAATAAAACATAGAGGGTGAAGTAGGATCAGAAACATAATATGGTTCATCCATTACTAAATGACCACCATACATAAGTCTCCCACGTTTGGGAGCTCCATCCACCCACATTTGAGTGAAGGCATAGGGGGTTGATAGAGCATCACAAGCTCTAAGCATAGCTTTCTTTACCATTTCTGGCAAAGGTTCACATTATCCCATGAACACCAAAGTTCAAAAGATATGAGCAATGAATTTGGCATATATCATAAGCACATGCAGAATAATAAATCAAGTATGCACCTAAACAAAATAATATGATATAAGATTGATTAATACATAAATATTTAGATATATAAGAAAATCAAAGACAAGAGCATCAAAGATTTCAGTTTTGAAATGGATAAAGTAAGTATAGGCATAATTGATACGATTCCCTATTCTGACAAAATTTAGAAGGCAAATTTCAAAGTTATTTAGATGATCAAACATACTCTAAATTACTTGAAAAAAAATTATTGAAAGCTCTATGAGCCTACTTTCTAATGAATTAAGTTTTACATGAATCAGAAACTCCAACAGGGACATATATGTAATCCGATGATGAAAGATCAAAAGCTATATATTCTATATTATAGATTTTATGCTCATTAGATGTAAATTTTTGGGCTAGAAAATGAACTCCAAATTCTTAAAACTTAGTTTTAAAATAAAGATCTACAAATCTATTTTTGAAAGAAATAGGTTTTGTCTAAAACTGAGGTCTGTACTAAAAGTAATAATTTGAATAATGAAGATAATTCATAATCTCTAAAATATTACAAATTCACACTTTAGCAGCCAAGCAAAAGAGATTTCAGATTTGTTTTACATTTTTCTCATAATCAAAGTAAGAACAAGGATAAATCTCAATAGAAAGAAGAGATAATACTTGCCTTTGAAGATTTTAATCCCAATATTTAGATTTAATCAAAATCTCAAAACCTCAAATCTTTTCTTCTCCTCTTCCTTCTCTTCTTCTTCTTCTTCTTTTCTCCTTTTCTCAGGCTCAGGAGAGAACCTTTATAACTCTCTTTTATAAGTATTCTCTCACACTCTCCCTTAGAATAACCTCTAAGCTTCTAAAGAAGGGAACTCAACTTTCTAATAGGGTTTTCTAACTATAAAACATAAGTTTATGATCTCAGTTTTTGCTCTTTTAAGCAAGAATGAGTGGGGCATTTATAAACCCGAAATGACTTTAAAACTTAGAGCTAAAATTCAAATTCCCAAATTTTTCAGGTACGGGCGGTACCATTACCTACCAAAATTTAATGCTGGTGGTACTACTACTAGCCTAGGTGGTACCACCATCTGACATAGTTTGGGAGATTATGTTTGTATGATACCACTGCACAGTCTGGGCGATACCACCGCTTGACAGCTTAAAAGGCTATGTTGCTAGCTCATAGGCGGTTCCATTATTTGGTCTGGTGATGCCATCGTCTGACCCATCTTTGGGCCACTAATTAGCCAAAATCAACCCAGATCAGGTCCAATTAGCCTCTAATTGATTAGTAAAGTTTCACCAAAAACTAACTTAATTACGATCTAAACAACTTTGATCAAGACACAATTAATTACAAAACATGAATCCTATGTTGTCTAGCATGTCATTGGTTCATCTGACACTTCGTCCAACCCTTCGGTGCATCATCCTCTCCTTCGATGTATTGCCCGATCCATCGGCATGTTGACCTTTGCAACATCTGATCTTCTTAGTGTAATGCCCGAACCTTCTAGTCCGATGCATAAAATCATGGCATGAAGTTCCTCAGGCACGTCGACCAGTCCTCTGGCATGACATCCAATCATTTGACATATTCCATTCCGGCCTAATGTCTAATTCCTACATTAGTCGATTTGTCTTTCCATGATCGAAGCTAGTCCTACGTCACTTAAATGTTAATTAAATCAAAACTTTATTAATTGATTTTATCATCAAAATTTGAGATTCAATAATCTCTCCCTTTTTTATGATGAGAACCAATTGATGACAGAGTTTAAACTAAACTCCCCCTATCAATATGATATATTGAAGGAACCTTTGAAGTTTAAAAAAAATCAAGAGTATATCATTGTATGTGTCATAAAATCATCATAATCTTAAAATACATCATACCATACATGATCCAATATGACATATTGAAAGAACATTTGAAATTTAAAAAATATTATGAGTATCTCATTGCATGTATCATAAAATCATCGTAATCTCAAAAATACATCATACTATGCATGATTCAAATTTCAAATTATCATCATAATAATCATCATACCTTCTTCTCTTTTGTCATCAACGAAAAGGAGAAAAGTGCAACTAGCATGTTTTTAAAACATGCAAGCTAGCAATTTTTGAGATATGCATGTTTACAAATTTTGCTTCTTGAAATGTGCAAGCTAGCATATTTTATCTCCTCTTTTGGGATGTGCAAGTTTGTAAGTATTCTATTCTCTTAAGATGTGCAAGTTTAGCAATTTTGTCTCTTTTTTGAGATATATAAGCTAGCATTTCTTGCTTCTCTTTTGAGATCTAGAAGCTAGCAATCTTTGTTTCTCTTGAGATATGCAAGCTAGCATTTCTTGCTTCTCTTTTGAGATATGCAAGCTAGCAATGTTGCTTCTCTTGAAATGTGCAAGCTAGCAAGACTTTCTCTTTAAAATGTGTAAGCTAGCACATTTTTCCCCTTGAAATGTGCAAGTTAGCAAGTTTTTCTCCCCCTTTGTCATTGTCAAAAAGAACGGATGAATACACTGGTACAAGATCAATGTTCTAATCATAACATAAGATAAATATAATTCATGAATACAAGGGAGTCGAATGCAAATCATATCATGATAGATATGATATTAAAGACCATGAAAGATCAAATCGTGAATACCAAAATAAATGATTTATTTTGATAAATCTCCTCTTTAGTAAATAACAAAAATAAATCTTATGAGATCAAATAGTAAGCAATATTCAAAAGAAATGTTAAGTCATGAATTTTAAGATATCAAGAGAAAAATCAAGATTCATTTAGGTAAATCACCTCTTTAGTAAATGACAAAAAGAAACATAGGCGATAAAATTATAAAAGATCTTGACTCATGCATACTAAATCTCAAGTTATCAAGATCAAGGTTTGTTTGCATAAGTTTTCTTTTTTAGTAAATAGTAAAAAGAAGAAATTATAGAAGATAAAAAAAGACTTTGATTTCACAAAAGAAACCTCAAGTCAAGAAATCAAGAGAAAGTTCATAATTTGGTTGAAAAAATCTCATTCAAATTCAATTTGTTAAATCATCAAAATTACCTTCTTATTTAAGAGATTCAAAATCATACAAATAGATTCATCACTAAGGATCTCTAAAATAAAAACTCAATATGCTTTAGAGAAAAAATAAATGCATTCCCTTTTATGTGATTGATTTCACACAAATATGCTATTGTTTTTTTTGCTTTTTTTATGCTAAAACCATGCATTATTGTTGAAAGTCAGAAAACAAGCTTTATCACAAAAGTCATTTTTAATCATAATGTCTAGAATTATATATATATATATATATATATATATATATATATATATATATATATATATATATCAATTTATATTTCTAACAAACCTTTTTCATCAAACAAATTATGAAAAGCTTCATGTAATTCATTGTAAGGTAGAGATTATTCATTTGAGTTACTTATCTCATTGTTGTGAGCCATTAGAGCATAGTTTGCTACCTTATCTTTATTTATTCATCCTCTTCGGATGCTCTTGATTCGTCCAAGTCGCGTTTACTGCATTCTTCTTTTCTGATAGATTCTTCTTCAATTGGAGATATTCACTTTTGAAGTTGGATGATTGCATTTATAGCAAGTTATTGTGTTCTTTTCTAGTTCATTTTTATTCATACATTTATGTTTTATGAACTTCTTAAAACTTCTTGTGAAGAGTTCAAAGTCATCATTATCACTTTAGCTCTCGCTCGAGTGGTCGTTTCTTATTCTAAGTGTCAACTTCTTCCTAATCTTTGAAAGGTTATATCCATCATGTGTCATATATGTCATTTCATAGGTCATTAATGACTCGATAAGTTCTTCAATTAGAAAATAATTTAAGTCTTTTTCTTCTTGTATGGCAGTGACTTTTGGATCCCAATTTTTACGAAGGGATCTTAGAGTTTTATTAATGAGTTTGAGGTTATAAAAACTTTTACCAAGTGCTTTCAAACCATTGATGACATCCGTAGAATGGGTATACATGTCTCCAATAGTTTCTCTTGGTTTCATTCAAAATAATTTAAAACTGTGTATCAAAAATTATGGGGTTTGTGTGGTGCGCCGAGGATTAACTAGTGCTTTCAAAAATTACGTCGATTTAAAAACATCTTATACGATCAAGCCCATACTAGAAATATGTTAAACTTGGAATGCTAGTAAGAGTAGTAAGCTATTAGATCAATAAGCAATAAGAAAGTAAAGCATGAAAGATCTTGCACACTAGATTTATAGTAGTTCGGTCATCATGACCTATGTCCACTCCCGATTCCTGCTCCATTGAGGTTACTGACATTTAGTAATGATCTTCCTTCAATCGATGAAGATCAATGGCCCTTATACAACCCTTTCTCCTTTTCACATGTTTAGGAGAGAACCTTTACAAGTCTCACACTTTATCTTAGAATAAACTCTACACTTTCAAGAGGAGGGGAATTTTCAAAGAGATTACAACAATGTTTGCACACTAGAATCACAAGTTTTTGATCTCAGTCCATGCTATTCTAGGCAAGAATACTTAGTGTATTTATAGACCCCAAATAACTTCAAATCTTGGAGCCAAAATTTAAATCCCCAAGTTTTCATTGCTCTAGTAGTACCACCGTCGACACCATACGGTACCACCGCCGAACAGATCCCGAGAATTTGGGCTCTAGTGATACCACCACCTGGGAACCCAAAAAAGTACAACTTAATACTTTTTCGTACCCTAGGTTGTACCATCACTAACCTGGTGGTACCTCCTCTCAGTTCAATGGGCTCAAATTAGTCTCAAATAAGGCCTAACGGGTTCTTAATTGAGTTACTATGGTTACACCAAAAACTAACTCAATTAAGACCTAAAGTACTCGGATTAAGACACAATCAATTATAAAGCGTGAATCTTGTGTTACCCAGCATGTCATTGGTTCATCCGGTGCTTCGTCTAACCCTTCGATACATCATCCTCTCATTTAACGTATTGCCTAATCCATCGACATATTGACCTCCGTAACATATAATCTTCTTAATGCAATGTCAGAACCTTCTAGCCCGATGCCTGAACTCACAGCATGAAGTCCCTCCGGCATGTCATGTTGAATCTCATATTTTCATGCTGAAATCAATTGATGGATTTATGATTTAACCTATGTGTTATAGATAAGTGATGCAGGACTAACTACGACTATGAAAAGGCAAAACAATCTATTGTTGGGCCGTAGTCAAGATCGGGCATCGAGCCAGAAGAATTAGGGATACGTCGAACATCGAAGCTTCAGACGATATAGCGGGAGCTTGCCAAGAGTTCACTGAAAGATAGATTGACATGCCAAATAATAAAGATTGGTTGTAATGTAAAGTTTTTAATCAGAGTTAGTTTTGTAGAAATCTGATTAACTTAATTAAGGAACAACCAAATCTAATTTGGGTTTGATTTGAGCTTATAATAAAGCTCATTTCATTGATCTATAAAGAGGTCAACATAAGGTATAGCTCATGTACGAAACAGTACTAAAAAGTTCTGATTCTAGGTTACCTCAGGGGTGGTACCATCGGTGGTTGGCGGTGGTACTGTTGGTGGTCAACAGTAGTACCACCTAGGCGGTGGTCGATGGTAGTACCACTTAAGCAGTGGTAGTACTATAAAAGTGGTGGTAGTACCACAGATCCTAGTGATAGTACCACCACTATCTTAAATCTCAGGCTCTATTCGATGGTAGTACCATCGATGCCGATGGTGGTACCGCTAGTACTTGGAATCTTATGGTGTTTAATTTTTTTAATCTAATTTTTGAAGCTAATTGAGGTCTATAAATACTTTCAAATATTTTTGCCTAGTAGACCAAAAAAGTGAATAAAAAACTTGATGAAATTCTGTAAAATTTGGTTGAGAGATCCTTACTCTCATGTAAGAGCGAATTGTGTTTAAGGGAAGGGCTGAAAAATTGTAAAGTAGGTCACGTGGTAGTTGATCTTTGCCCTTGAAAGAAGATTGTTAATAGACATTAATTAGCCTCAATGAAAGAGGAATCAGGAGTAGAGTAGGTCACGTGGACCAAACCACTATAAAAATGATGTGAGCATCTCTATTTTGTTTCTCTTTTACTATTGCTCTCAAATTTGGTTGCTCTTAACTAGTACTAAGAAAGCATGAGTATCTCTATTTTATTTTTCTTTTGCTTTCAAATTTAGTTTGTCTTAACTAGATTCTCAAGAAAAGCACAAGCATCTCTATTTTGTATTTCTTTTACTCTCAAATTTAGTTGCTCTTAACTAGTTCTAAGAAAAGAACTTTCAGTTTTAATTTTCTTTTAGCAAAAGTTTTTCAAATTGATTTTTATCACTTAGCACTAATTCAACCCCCTGTTAGTGCCAATTCGATCATAACAGTTGAGTCAACGTATCAGAGATACGTTGACTCAATTGGTTTAACACTCAAGTATGTTTAAATGGTCTTCTCTAGCATTAATGATAGTCATTCTATTACACATTCTCTTATATTTAATAGGACGGATTACACTTACTGAAAAACTAGAATGAGAATTTTTATTTATTTGGATTTTGAATTATGGAGCATTATTGAAAATGGCTTCAGAAGTCTTCCAATCTAATGAATGATTGGAATAATTATGAAAGAAAAATATTTTCCTTGAATGCCACAACTATAAATACTTTGTTTTGTTCTTTAAACAAAAATAATTTTAATCAGGTTTGCACTTGTGATTCTGCTTATGATATATGACACACATTAGACGTCACATACAAAGGCACCAGTAGAGCAAAGGAATCAAAAATAAATCTCCTAGTACATAACTATGAATTGTTTAAATAAATCTCCTAATAAATAAATGTCACAACTGAAGAAGAAGTTGCTAACTCCAAATAGGAAGAAAGCTTTCATGGCAACTTAATTATTCAAGCTCATCAAATGATAAAGACCACAACAAAGAAGAAGTGGTAAAGTATGTGCTCATGGCCATCAATGATGAGATAATTGACTCACCCGAAGCCTCTTTTACATTTGATGATAATATTTTTTATGAATTATTTGATGAGTTTAAAAAGATTATCGAAACTTATAAATTATTCAAAAAGGATCATGCATTACTTTCTAATATCTTGAAACTTTGCATGAAGCATTAACATATATATTTTTTGCTCTAAACGTGAAATGTTAGATGTAATTAAAAAGAAAAATATGATATTACAACAAATCTTAGAAAAGTTTGAAATAGGTAACAAATCTTTAAACATGATCCTTGTTAATAAGGGTCACATTCATAGAAAGGAAGGTATTGGCTTTGTGGGTAATACTCATCAAAAGCCAACTATCTTTGTTAAAGGACCCACATTATATTCTTCACCCCGAAATAAATGTAACTTTTGTGATAAACTTAGATATTTTGCTCACAGATATTCATTTAAAATTAGGAAGAGTTTTTCATGAGAGACACAAAGTCAAATTGGTACCTAAGACAATACCCTCTTTCTTGTAGGTGTATCTCAAAACAAAAGCTAGGAGCACAAAATGGTATCTTGATAGTGGATGCTCAAGGCACATGAGTGGAGATCCAACTCATTTCTCTACATTCATTAGCCTAGACAAAGGATTTATCACTTTTGGAGATAATAACAAGAGAAAAATCATTGGGAAAGGAACCATTGGTAATAAATCAAACCTTTTGATTGAAGATGTGTTGTTAGTTGATGGTTTCATAATCTACTAAACTTTAGTCAATTGTATGATAAAAGAACATTATCAAATTTGAATCTAATGCTTGTATAATTGAAATACAACATAAAAATAGATCTATAATTGCCTTAAGAAGTAATAACATGTATACTATTGACACTGATGATTTTTATGGTGAAACGTCTTTTTCAGCCTTAAATGATGATGATTGGCTTTGGCATAGGAGACTAGGAAAAGCTACCATAAAACTACTAATTCAAATTTCAACTAAAGATCTAGTGAGAGGATTGCTTAGCATTAAGTTTGTTAAAGACAAAGTTTGTGATACATGCTAAATAGGAAAATAAATAAAAAATATTTTAAATAAAAAACCAAATAAGCATATCAAGACATTTTTGTAATCCATATGGATTTATTTATATCAATTGATACAACAAGCTTAGGAGGTAGTAAATATACTTTTGTAATTGTAGACGATTATAGTAGATACACTTGGACTTGCTTCTTGGTACACAAAAGTGATTACTTTAAATGTCTTTTGAAATTTTGCAAACTAGTTCAAAGCGAAAAGGATTTTTGTTAGGACTCTAGCTAGGGGAGTCCTAATTTAGTTTCATTGAAGAGGGCAAATATATAAATCATAAGAGCATTCATGTAAATCCTATCTAGCCAACCCCTATTATATAAGTGAGGAGGTCAGCTAGGTTAGGATTAGTTTTGAGGAAGATATTTTGAGGAAAGAATAAAATACATGTCATCCTAATTAACCACCCCTTATCCTAGTTAAAGAGAAGTTGTTAGGAATATGAGTCTTGAAGTATGAATTCTATTAGGAGTTAGGGTTTAGAAGGCCTATAAATAGCCTTGTAATAAGCCTCTTTTTATCATCAATAAATCAATTATGTTTCAGCTATAGTACAAAAAATCAAGGAGGGAGGAACCCCTATAGAGTTCCAAGGAGGTCGATCCCCTATAGAGACATCCCATACTTAGAATCCATAAGGGTCTAATAATTGGCATCAGAGCAGCATTCTTAGTATCTCGTTACCCTTCCACAACTATCCATCTAACCCCAAAGCCGTCCAAAGCAATTCCCACAATTGCTTGAAGATTGTCACCAAATTCTATTGTTATCTCCACTACCGCAGATCATCCTTTGATCTCCCCATGAATTGCAACAGATTCTAGTTTCCTACCTTACTACTACTATAATTTAGTTATCCCTATACAAACAATCCAAAAAAATTTGTTCCTATTTGCTGCACAAACGTTTCGTCGTAAAGTTTCCATCTTTACAACGAAAGTTACGCTGTAGAATTTCAATCGCATAACCTTGCATAATTAATCTTGCTATTGCATTTTCACTAACCAAATATCTATGAAATTTTTACAATGGCTTTAGAGCTTCCTATCTTTAGATTTTCCTTTGGTTTCATCAAAAAGTTATCAATATGACTTACTGATCTTTTACATCCGTTCTACTGCACTTTAGACGTAAAAATCTGCTACAATACCTTTCCATGATCTTTGATTTTGTTGAACCTCTTGCTGTCGTTTTCTTCCAGCATTACCTTTCTCTTACCAATAGATTCTCCTTGAGTTTTGCTTGAATCCTTATTTTGAACTACTAGAAAAAATTTTGTCTATACTACTGAAATCTTTTGATGAAAAAAATTCTACCGTAGCACCTTCTCGCAATCTTTGATCTTGCCAAATCTTTTACTACCATAATTTTCCATAAAATTTTTGACAACATTACTTTCCCTTGCTAGTAGATTCCCATTGAGTTTTACACAATTTCTTATTATGAACTACTGCAAAACATTTCGATTATACTACTAAAATCTTTTGCTAAAAAAATTCTACAGCAACACCTTCTTACAATCTTTGATTTTGTCAAAACTTTTGCTATCATTTCTTTCCACAAAATTTTTGATAACATTATATCTCCCTTGCTAGTATATTCCCTTAAGTTTCACTTAAATTTTCATTAAGAATTTCTAGGAAAATTACATCTTCACTACTGGAAATTTTTTGATGAAAAATCTGCTGCTACATCTTTGCCTTTCTTCTGCCTTTCTTCTGTTTCTTCTTCTCCTTAACCCACTGAAACCCAACTATCTTGCTGCCACCACCTAAGATGTGTTTATGGTGTCCCTTTAGCCTTAAGACACAAAGATTATAACCTATTTTCATAACTCAAATAGCACCCAAAACCACAGTCTAAAATAGAGACCTATTGCAGCCTATCGACACAGAATTCTACAGCACTACCTTTCGATTTTTTTGTTGCACCCATATGTGATTTTTACCAAAATTATTGCTGCCACCTACATCATATTTAGGGCACCCCTCTAGCCTTAAGATGCAGCCATCATAACCTATTTTCAAAATCCACAACCAACTCAAACCATAGCCAAAATTGTAACCTAAACATCAGTCTTCCGCAACCACCGAACCTTCCACTGATCCTTACCCTTTGCAACCATCAATCTACAAAACTGGTTGCTAACATCAATAATAACCCTAAGCCATCCCTATAACCCTAAACCTCTATCACTAAACCCTACTTATAGCCCCTATAGTAGCCCTAAATCATAGGCCCAATAGCACCCAAAAAAATAGTAACCTATTAGCCCCAAATAACCCATGATCCACCATCCCTTTTGACCACCAAACCACCCAACCATTCTATACCACTAACCCAATAGCAGGAGAGGGACATTAACATCTTAGATCTGAAGGCACACACAATGGCATCTCAAGGTTCAATCGATGTTAAGTTGGAGGCGTTTGAATCACGCATAAAGGATAAATTATACGCCTTATTCACCGAATTCGGATTGAGCCGATCTCCGAGCCCAATAAAATTCCAACAAGGTGAAAGTTCAGAGAGGCCTCTCAAAAATAAAGAATGAGCCACTGATATGAGATAGCCATGCATAAGAGTGAACTTCCCTTGATGGGAAGAAGGAGACCTGATGGGATGGATTATGAACACCGAATGTTACTTCCGTAATCACCAAACACCGGAGGATTCCATGGTGGACACCACTGTCATCCACCTTTAAGAAGATTATATATGATAGTACAATTGATTTGAATAGAACTATGAGGCTCTAATGTGGATATAATTCAAGCATGCACTGTTGAACCGCTTTGGGCCAACCAAGTATGAGAATATCAATGACTAACTTGCCAAGATCCGACAAACCTCTATGATCTAAGAATATTTGACTAAGTTTGAGGAATTATCTTACCTTGCTCATGATTGGTCTGATAAACAATTATTATGGACATTCATCGAAGGACTCAAGCTGAAAAATAAAGGAGAGGTTAAAGCGCGGTAGTCTCGCACTGTGAAGGTCGTAATCTCTTTCGCCCAAATCCAAGAAGAACGACTCAACCAAGATGCTTAGAAGATGAGAACCACTCTTAGACCTATGACATATGAACCTCCTTTTGCTTTTAGCCATCCTTTGCTGCCAAAAAATTGACAAGAGAACAACTATGTGACCAATCGACAAAGGGTCTTTGTTAGCATTGCGATGAACCGTGGGGCCACAATCATTACTGCAAAAAGGGTAGCCTCTTACTAATTAAACCTCTTGAAGACATGAAGGATAAGATCCAAAAGCAAGAGGAAGAGGTCACAGATGAAGAACAATAGTCGGTTGATTTTATGATGCATACACTTGCTGGCTATGCGAACCTACAAATGATGAAAGTGGACGGACTTCTGAAGTAACAACCGATCACTGTTCTTATTGACACCACGAGCACCAACAATATTATGAACAATAAGGTTGTTGCCTAATTAATACTCTAAAATAAAGATTGCAGTAGCTTAGATGTTGAGATCGTCGACGGCCAAATTTCAAAGTGCGACGAAAGATATCTGTAAGTGAAATTATTATGATAAGACCAAGAGATACTTGTTGATTTCTTTCACCTTCCTCTTGATGATTATGAGGTTGTGCTTGACATCAAATTGCTGATTACACTAGATGATGTTCTTTGGAATTTTTCTAAATTTATTATGAAATTTTTCAGCCATGAGAAACAAGAGATCCTACGCGGGAAATGCGGGAGTGACCTAACGACGACTTGCACGTAGCAAATGGAGAAAGTTCTAAATAAAGAAAATAATAGCTTCCTAATGTAACTTCAGCAACACTCTATGGGGGAGCCAACAAAATTTGAAGACCCAAGTATACTCCAATTGTTTGCTGAATTTTTAGATATTTTTGTCGAACCGTGCAGCCTACTTTATAACCGTCAGTATGACCGTCGAATTCTGATTCTCCCAAGCAAACCAACAGCAAACTCTGAACCATATCATTATCCTCACCTCCAGAAAGCTGAAATAGAGAGGACTGAAGTTAAGGTGCTTGAAATAGAGGTCATTCAGCCAAGTTGTAGCCCCTACTCTTCGCCGATGCTAGTTTTACCCGACTTTGATAAAGTGTTTATTATTGATGCATCGGGAGCTAGAAATTATGTTATCCACATGCAAGATGGTCGACTCTTAGCTTACATTAGCAAAGCCCTCACTCCAAGTCACCTGAAGCTACCAATCAACAATGAGGGAATGCTAACCTTTGTTGAATTTGTGGCTTGGTATGATACAAGACAACAGCACGAAGAGGAGATGAAGGTAAAATTATAGCTTCTGTTCCCTCCAAACTTAGATCGAGCTCACCTTATTATAAATTTACCTAGAAGGTAGCTACCATCATAAAGGAAGGCATAGCTATCATTAAAGAATAATTACATGCTAGCCCACACAAGAAAGAAATGGTCGTTCGACAAACACTAGAGTAGAAGGAAGTTTGTTATTAAAGATCGAGTCTTTCTCCATATCAATCTCTACCACCAAGAATTTATAAAGACTTGAGCCTCATGGAAGTAGTCTCCAAGTTTCTTTGGACCTTACAAAATTGAATATCACATTAGAGTCGTAAATTAGGATCAGACTTGTGCACTAATTTAAAATTATAACTCATCCTTTAGGAATCTCATCACAAATAAAAGTTTAGATAGGATAACTCAGCCCCGATTTATCCACCCAACACCCAAGTCGATAAGGAGACCTAGGTTCAATTGATGATTGCATGGGATCATGGAATTGTGATACATCACTATCCAGTCACTACTATTGATACTAGACCCTAAGAGCAGGATGTGCCTACTATAAGGCCATGAGGGTCCTTCGTGAGGATTTGCAAATCAGGACCTAGAGACATGGAGCTCAGCCTTGAGGACAAGACTGATTTACAGAGGGCGGGCCTGTTAGGACTCTAGCTAGGGGAGTCTCCTAATTTAGTTTCATTGAAAAGGATAAACATGTAATTCATAAGGGCATTCATGTAAATCTTACCTAGTCAACCCTTATTAAAGAGGTGAGGAGGTCAACTAGGTTAGGTTTAGTTTAGAGGAAGATATTTTGAGGGAAGAATAAGATAAATATCACCCTAATTAACCATCCCTTATTCTAGTTAAAGAGGGGTTGGTTGAGGAGGGGATAAGTTAGAATTGGATTAGGATTAGTTTGGAGGTTGCTACTTAGAGTTGCATTAGGAGTTATTAGAAGTAGTAGTCTTGAAGTAGGAATCAAATTAAGAGTCAAGATTTAGAAGGCCTATAAATAGCCTTATAATAAGCCTCTTTTTATCATTAGTGGATCAATTATATTTTAGCTATAGTGCAGAAAATTAATAAGGGAGGAACCCCTATAAAGTTCCAAGGAGGTCGATCCCCTATAGAGATCAACCCAAGCTTAGAATCCGTAAGGGTTCTAATAGTTTTATGATATCATCTATACGTAGTGATCTTGGCGATGAGTTTCAAAACCATGATTTGTAAAAATTTTATGAGTCAAATGGATATAGCCACAATTTCTCTACTTCAAGAAATCCTCAACAAAATGGAGTAGTTGAAAGAAAAAATAGAAGCTTACAAGAAATGGCTAAACCATGTTAAACGAACGAAGCCTATCCAAATATTTTTTAGTCGAAGCCGTTAATATGGCATGCTATATCATGAATAGGATTCTAGTAAGACCATTACTCTCTAAAACTCATTATGAATTATGGAATAATAAAAAACCCAAAATTTCACATTTTAGAGTTTTTGGTTGTAAATACTTTATCTTAAACAAAAAAGATACCTTATGAAAGTTAGATACAAAATCCGATGAAGGCATTTTTCTTAGTTATTCTTGAAGTTCAAAAGCTTATTGTGTTTTTAATAAAAGAACATTAGTCATTGAGAAATCTATACATATCATTTTTAATGAGGTTTTCAAATTAAAGAGAGTTAATTTTTATGATGATTTTGATTTTAGCACTTTAAATTTGAGTAAAAATTCTCCACTTAAAAGCAACTTAGATGAATCTACTTCTAAATCCTTACCCAAGTAATAGAAGTATGTAAATGCTTATCCTAAGGAGTTTATAATTAGAGATACATTAAAAGGGGTTCAAACTCGTTCATCTTTTAGAAATTTTTGTGTTAATGCCATATTTTTTATCTCAAATCAACTCAAATGTATTGATGAACCCTAAAAGATGATTCTTGGGTTGTTGCAATGCATGTCGAGTTAAACCAGTTTGAGAGAAATGAAGTGTGGAAGCTTATTCCTAAACTTAGTGATCATTTAGTGATTGATACTAAATGGAACTTTAGAAATAAGCAAGATGAAAACAGTATCGTGATTTGAAACAAGGCTAGATTAGTGACCAAAGGTTTCAACCAAGAGGGAGGAATCAATTATGAAGAAACCTTCACTCATGTGGCAAGACTTGAAGCCATAAGGATGCTCCTTGTCTTTGCTTCTTTTAAAAATTTTAAGTTATTTCAAATGGATGTAAAAAATACTTTTCTTAATTGTTTCATTTCTAAAGAAGTTTATATTGAACAACCACCTGATTTTAAAAATGATCTTTTTTCGAATCAGGTTTTGAAATTATTGAAGGCTCTTTTAGTTTGAAACAAACTCTTAAGGCTAGGTATGAGAGACTTAGCGCTTTTCTTATTCAAAACAATTTTTTGAAGTGCAAGGTTGATACCATGTTGTTTATTAAGTATTTTGAAAATAATTTTCTTATTATTCAAATTTATGTGGATGACATTAGTTTTTGTTCTTCTAATGAATCCTTATGTGAATTTTTGTTAAAAGTATGAGCTAAGAGTTTGAAATGAGCTTAATAGGTGAATTATCTTTTTTCTTAGAACTTCAAATTAAGCAGTTAAGTGATGATATTTTTATAGGTGAAACTACATATACCTTAGATTTGTTAAAACAATTTGACATGGATACTGTTGAGGCTATAAACACACCCATGTGCACTTCTACAAAATTAGATTTGGATAATGGAGAAAGTTTTGATATAAAAACCTATAGAGTAATGATAGGTAGTTTGTTATACTTAACTGCTACTAGACTAGATATAATGTTTAGCATTAAATTATATACAAGATTTCAGTCCATCCTAAATAATCCCATTATAAGGCAATTAAACAAATAATTAGATATTGAAAAGGAACTTCTAATCTAGGATTATGGTATCCTAAATCTAAAAATTCTGATTTAATTACTTATTTTGATGCTAACTTTGGAGGTAGTAGAATAGATCAAAAGAGTACATCTACAACATGTCAATTCCTAGGACACACACTTGTTTCTTGGTCTTCCAAGAAATAAACTTTGGTTGCATTATCTACAACCAAAACTGAGTACAAAGCAGTATATACATATTATGCATAAGTTATTTGGATAAAAATCCTTTAGAAAATTATTTAATTTATTTGAAAAACATTCTTATTAAATGTGATAATACTAGTGCAATATGTTTAATAAAAAAATCTCATTCAATACTCAAGAACTAAATATATTGATATTATGCACAATTTTACTAGAGATCGCATCAATAATCATGATATGTCTTTAGAATTTATTAATATAAAATATTAATTAGCTGATATTTTCATAAAACCATTAAATGAGGAATAATTTGATTTCATTAGGAGAGAATTAGGCATGTTAAATTTTTTAAATACATGAGTTACGATTATATTTTTTAAATTTCTAAGTTTTTGCAAATTGAGCTATCTTCCAAGATGATTTCACATCTTTTCTTCCTCTTGAAATTCACAAAAGAAGAAATTTGATTTTTGGATTTTTTTGTATAATTGATTTTTTTTTTCAATTCCTCCCTTCTTCGTCTTCTTCTTCTTTTATTTTTTACAAAGGGGGAGAAAGAAATTTGATATGGTACTTATAATTTGACTCTTTATGTGATGAATAAATTCCTCTCTTTTTCTTCTTATTTTACAAAGGGGGAGAAATAATATGTTGGAAAATGATGCATGTTTATAATAAATGTTCAAATATATGTTGAACATTTCTTCTTTTTGTTGATGATAATGAGGGAGAAATGGTATGTTGATGACGTTTTTTATTATGTGATACCAAAATGATGAATATTTGTTTTATCATGTATGGTATCATGGTGATAAATGGTTAAAATTTTCAGTGTTTTAGTTTCATGTATACAATATTCAAAATATGACTTGTTGTTGGTATCATGCATATAGTAATGTTAAAATATTTTTAAAATTATGCATGTTATGATTTAAAACAATGAGGATGCACAATGTATAAATTGACATACTATATTGAATGCAAAGGTGATTGTTTCTTTTGAATTCAAGTTTGTCCTATTTCAAATAGGGAGATTAAGGTTAACTCCATCATCAATTTATTGTCAACATAAAAAAGTAGGAGATTGTTGATCTAATAAGGTTATTAGAGTTGATTAATGCAGGATTAACTACAATAGAGATAAATTACAATTAGAGGTTTGGCCAAAGTCAAGTCCAAGCATCGAGCCGGAGTGAGGATGATGCGGTTGGGAACTCACCTAGAGTGCATCGGGAGCTTACCAAGGGTGTATCGGGAGCTTGCCAAGATGGTGGTTGGGAACTTACCTAGAGTGTATCGGGAGCATGAGGAGGAGGTCATGAAAGAAGAACAGTAGCCGGCTGATTGTATGATGTATGCTCTTGCCAGCTACATGAACCCGCAGATGATGAAAGTGGGAGGACTACTTAAACAACAATCAATCACCATCTTCATGATACCGGAAGCACTAATAATTTCATGAATAGTAAGGTTGCTGCTCAGATGACCCTACATATCAAGGATTGCAATGGATTTGATATTAAGGTCACCGACGATCAAATTTGAAGTGCTCGCAGGTGAAATTATTTCTATAAGGCCAAAGGATCATTGCTAATTTTTTTAAATCCTCTCTCTCGATGATTATGAGGCCATGCTCAACATCGAATGGCCGACTATGTTAGGTGATATTCCCTAGAATTTTTCTAAATTTATTATAAAATTTTTCGGCCACAGGAAACAAGAGGTCTTACACGGGAAATGCGGGAGCAATGTGACGACGATTTCAATACAACTAATGGAGAAAGTCTTGCATAAAGTGAACAACAGCTTCCTAAGACAACTCCAACAGCAACATATAAGAGAGCTAACAAATTAAAGACCCAAACTTTCCCCAACTGCTTACTGAATTTTCAGATGTCTTTGCCAAACTGCATAGCCTACCTCGGCATGATCACTGAATGCCAATTCTCCTGGGCAAACCAGCAACAAACACTTAGCAATATCATTATTCTCACCTCTAGAAAGCTGAAATAGAGAGGATTGAAAATGAGATCCTTGAAATAGGGGTCATTTGGCCAAGTTGCGGCCCCGACTCTTCGCCAGTGCTAGCTTTACCCGACTCCGACAAAGTATTTATGATTGATGCATTGGGAGGTAGAATTTGTGTTGTCCTCACGCAAGATGATCAACCCCTAGTCTACATTAGCAATGCTCTCTCTCCATATCACCTTGAGCTATCAATCTACGATGAGGAAATGCTAAGCTTTGCTGAATTTGTGTCTTGGCATGATACAGGACAATGACATAAAGGGGAGAAGAAAATAAGTCATGAAAAATTATAGCTTCTACTCCCTCCAAACTCAGATTAGACTCACATTGTCATGGACTCTACTAGAGGGTAGCCACTATCTCAAAGGAAAGTCTAGCTATCATTAAAGAACAACCACACGCTAGCCCACGCTAAAAAGAAATAGCTGCCCGACAAACACGGAGTAGAAGGAAGTTTGCTATTGAAGATCGAGTCTTCCTTCATCTTCAGCCCTATTAGCAAGAATCTATGAAGACTTGAGCCTTATGGAAGTTGTCTCCTTGTTTTTTTAGACCCTACAAAATTAGAGATCATATTGAAGCCATAACTTGTGGATCGGATATGCGCCCCAACTCAAAATTACAACTAATCCTCCAGGAATCTCATTGCAAATGGAAATTTAGAGAGGATGACTCAGCCCAGATCTATCCAGCAGACACCCAAGTCGATGAGGAGGCCCAGTTCCAACTAAAGATTGCATGACATCGTAGGATCATGACGCATCATCATCTAAATATGACCATCAATGAATACATATAAGACAAAGCTAAACCGTGGGATCATGATGTGCCTACTTCAAATACAACGCAACCTCATGATAAGCTACTGCTAGTTACAGGTGCCCTGCAAGCCAATCACGCGAGTGATGACACATGTGACACACTGCATAATCTTTTTGCTTATGATTAATATTGGCATATTCTCACATTATATTATATGTAGCATATATATTGGGATGTCTTTAGTTCTGTGCAATGGGAATCGGATCGTGATGAGATCACGATAATAAGATTGATTCATCTTTAAACACAGATCTTAAATAATTCTGATCATAGGTTACTCGAGAGGGACATCGAGATAAATGGACAGACCGGTGTACATGATACTCGTCCATATGATGGAGGCGACTGGTCTTATAGCCACTTGTGTGGAGACATTAAGGATATAGTACAGGTGCTCATTGGAGAATGAGTTCACTGATTGATCCGCTTATGGAATGTTGTATGGTTAATGATACCTAATGTTAGATAATGATTTCATGGTCCTAGTTGTGTATCTGGTCCTTGGACTTGAGACACCAAGGATGCCTTGTATGAGCACTCCTTTCTTTGACGCTAGACTTACAGGTTTACAAAGCTCTAGATCTAGTATAGTTGGTTATCGAGATTGGTAGCCAACCTTACGAAGGCAATTGAGTGTCAATAGAGGATCATCCACTCTCGATATCACGAGAGGAATATCTTATATGTGCTTACTTAGATAAATCTCTGGTCAGGGTTATTTGAATTGAGAGAGAAGGAGTTCTTTGGTAGAATCCGATTATAGCAAGACAAACTGATTCCGTATGTGACCTGACAGTATCATATCTAATATATGGTCTCTAGGATATTAGTTGGATGAGGGATTATAGATACATGGTAACTATGAATAAATAGGTCCGATAGATTTGATCCCCCTATACCGTCTTGGGACTATGGCATAGTGGCCTAGTACGTCCATAGTCGATGAGTCGAGTGAATTACTATGAAGATAGTAATTCACTATATCAGAAGGAGTTCTGATGGGAGTAACTCACGGCCAGCTCGGTATCGAGCCTAGAGGGTCACACGCATATGGTGAATGCTTCAGCAAATAAAGGAATAGATGGAGATCCAACTAGCCTCTATTCTCATTAGATGAGACCCTATGTTGATGGGCTCCTTGATTAAGGCCCAATTAGAGACCTAAGGAGGTTATTGGATAGAGATCTAATAATACAAGGTTAGTGGGTAATTGGATGAAAATCCAATACCCACTAAGGAAGGAAAGCTAGGGTTTTTTGGTGGCTCTCTATAAATAGGAGGGGAGAGTTATGGTTGATAGGCTATAGCTTTAGCCACCACCTCCTATTCTCCTCCTTCCCTCTGAGCAAGAGTTGCAAGATTAGATTAGAGGAGTTTCGCTGTAGAGATCCATCGTGTAGATACTGCTAGAGAGGAGGACGCTTGACCTCCTTCATCTTCTCCATCCGGATCTGAAATATAGGGATATACGATCTCCCTAGGTAAAATCAATCTCTCACACATCGTGATTTTTCATTTTTACATTTTTCTCGTGATCCCAATCTTTTGCATGACAATTTGATTTGCGTGGAAAATCAGTTTTTATTTTGATTTTTGCTGCGCATGTGATGTACCCGCTATAGGTTTCCTAACAATAGTATCAGAGCCAAGGTTTTTGTGTGAAAGATTGGTTTTAAACTACGTGTGATGAGATTGAATCATGTAGAATCGTTATACGCATTGCCACGGCCAGGCCCCTTGCAGGGGCGGCCGGTTGCAGCAAAGGCCCCCCTGCAAGGGGGCGACCGACTGCAATGAGGCCCCATGCAAGGGGCGGTCAACTGCAGCCAAGGCCCCCAAAGGCGGCGTGTCGGCCACCCGGGCACCCAGGGTTGCCTGTGGCCCAAGGCCTCACGGCCGACCGCAAGGCGCCATCCAAGTGCGGTTGCTCGCCAGGCAAGGCAACCCGTGGCTGCCGCCGCAAGGGTGGTCGTGGCAGGCGGCCGCCAGGGTAGCGCCCGCACGAGGCGACACCGCCAGCCCGCAAGGTGTCGCCCGAAGGCAGCAGCGCCTGTCGCAGGGGCGGCTGCCTATGTCGACGGCATGTAGTGCCGCCACCTGCGCAGGGCGATGTCATAGATAGGGGCAAGGTGAGGGCTAGGGCATCCTTTTAAGAAAAAAGACAATCTTGCCCCTTTGATTTTTAAAAATTTTAAGGACTGTCCTCTCATCTAGAATTATGAAAATGCCCTTCATAATTCTAAAAATTCTGAGCATATTCTGATTTTCTAAAAAATAATTAATTAAATAGTTTAATTAATTATTATATATATCTAGTAGTCCTATATATGATGTGATGTACATGTGATATATGATGTGGATGGATGATCATGAGTCATGTGTTGTGATGTGTGTAATTGTGATTATTATTATTATTAGGGCCTGCGTGCCTCTGTTTTTCTAGTTTTTTGTCGGGCCTGCCTGCCTACTTGTGATTATTTGTAATTACATGGAGAGACGTGTCGAAAGTATGGAAATGACAATGGGACCCATGATGCCGTAGTGGTAGATTACGATGCATGGTGATGCGACGATCCGACGGACCCGATAATGATGAGATTAACAATCACAGGGCATGGAGATGCGCCGCACACATAGATCCTATTGTGAGTGATTAGGCTCATTGGCTTAGGCTTAATCATATTAGGTGACGACTCATAATCATCTAGCGTGGCTTGCTTGTGTGATGTGTTATACACATACTATATATATATATATATGTGTGATGTGGATATATATTAAATATGTATGTGTGTGACACGATATATTAGAAGACTGATAGAAAACAAAAACCCCTCCTAAGATAATATTAAGTCGATAAGCATGAGGCAATAAGATTGATCCACGTGGCCTTCCATCGTTATAGGAAGAAATTAAATCACGACATAGGTTGAGTTGGCCGAGTCTATCGAGGCTCACCTATCTATGTGATCGAGTTCTTACATACGATATAGAGATGTTATCGGTGACCTGAGGACATAGTATGCTTGGTCGAGTCCCTCGATGGCATATCATCAAATCATACTCATCTTGTAACGATGGTGATAACTTAATTGAATATCATAGTTGGTCGAGTCCCTCGAGACCATGATGATTCGGAGGCCGAACGTGACGGGAATCACAAGGAGTTGTGATTGGCAAGAGTTGCCTACCTTTTGGGCTTAGTGTAATTGGTCGAGTCCCTCAAGGTTGCACTAAAACGCCAATTAGATACTGATCCCCACTATGAGTCTGTCGGAGACTTCCGTCTCACGTATCAAGCTCCCTACGTGGTATACTTAATGTCAACCACCTCACTGGTCCAAACTATACGGATTGGCTCCGTAATTTGAGAATTATTCTATGGCAGAGAAAATTACATACATCCTTAATACAATCGTGCTCATACCGGAAGAAGAGGCAAGAAAGGATGAGATCGCTCACTATGTGAAGTACATAGATGATTCCATGTTAGCAAAATATTACATGTTAGCCTCCATAACTCCTGAGTTACAAAGGCAACATGAGAGCATGGATGCAGATTCCATCATTCTTCATCTCCGCCAGCTGTTTGAGAAACAGAGAAAAACTTAACGATATGAGATATCTAAGAAACTCTTCCAAACTATGATGACAAAAGGGACATCGATTTAGAACCATGTCCTAAAGATGATAGAGTGGATCGAGAAACTCACAGGTCTAGGAATAGTCCTAGAGGATAATTTGTGCATTGATCTTATACTTCAGTCCCTATCATATTCCTTTTCTCACTTCATCATGAATTATAATATGAGCAAGTTTGAGGTGACTCTCCCTGAGCTCCTCAATATGTTGAGAGAAGCTGAGAGTGCTATCAAGAAGGAGAAGCCAGTTCTTTATATTGGTGAGACCAAAAGGAAAAGGAAGACCAACAAGATCCTTAAGAAGGGCAAGGGCAAAGAAAGATCAGGTAAGGCAAAGGTTGCCAAGAAATACCCGACAAAGGACAAAAGACAATGCTTCCACTGTGGCCAAGATGGATATTGGAAGAGGAACTGTAAGGACTACCTTGTAGAGAAGGCAAGACAGAAGCTTAGAGAAGCTTCAAGTATATTCATGATTAATCTTCACTTGTCAGATTTTCATGATAACACATGGGTATTGGATACCGAGAGTATTTATTATATTTATAATTCGTTGCAGGTTCTGGCAAGACATAGGAGATTGGCTAGAGGCGAGGTGGACCGCAAGATAGGTAATGGAGCAAGAGTTGCTACAGTTGCTGTTGGAGATATCACCCTACATTTGCCTGGTGGAGCTATTATTACATTAGATGCATGCTATTTTATTCCCTCTATTATCAAAAATATTATTTCTCTCTTATTTGATAATTAGTGGATATAAATTAGTTTTTGAGAATAATAGTTGTTCAATAATTATGGATGATAAGATCATCACTAGAGGGACCCTAATAAATGGCTTATATATGTTAGATACTTCTCCACATATCATGAATATAAATATGTCTAAGAGAAAAAGAGATGAGGTGAATAATGCATACCTATGACATTGTAGGCTAAGTCATATATATGAGAAAAGGATTCAAAAGTTACTGAAAGATGGATACTTAGATCCATTTGATTATGAGACATATGTAACTTGTAAACCTTACCTTTGTAGGAAGATGACCAACTCTCCTTTTAGTGGAACTGGAGAGAGAGCCACCGAGTTATTGGAACTCATACATAGTGATGTATGTGGTCCCATATCGACTCAAGCTATAGGTGGTTACTCATACTTTATTACATTCACTGATGATTTCTCTAGGTATGGACACGTATACTTAAGGAAGAATAAATCTGAGGCCTTCAAGAAATTCAGAAAATATAATAATAAGGTAGAGAACCAAATTGGAAAGAGTATTAAGGTTCTTCGATCAGATGGAGGAGAGTACTTAAGTACGTCGTTCACCCATTTCCTATAGGATTCTATCCTAATGGATACCTCCTTATATACCTCAGCTTAATGGTGTATCAAAAAGGAGGAATTGCATACTGTTAGACATGGTACACCCTAGAGACTATAGCTTACCTTCTGAACAGAGTTCCATCAAAGTCGGTAGTGTCTACACCATATGAGATATGGAAAGGAAAGGAGCCCGATCTTAAAATTATTAAGATTTTGGGGCTGTCTTGCCCATGTTAGAAGACACAAGCCTGATAAGTTAGAATCAAGGACAGAATGGTGCATATTCGTGGGATACCTAAAGAAAACTTGTGGGTATTATTTCTATCATCCCGAGGACCGAAAGGTCTTTGTTGCCACGAAAGCTATGTTCCTTGAGATCCCGAGGACCGAAAGGTCTTTGTTGCCACGAGAGCTATGTTCCTTGAGAAGGAACATATTCTTGGTGGAAACAGTGGGAGTAAGATAGAATTGAGCGAGGTTGGAGAACCTAGCTCAAGCACCATTCCAAAGCCCGAGTCTATTCAGGTACCTAACACACAAATTTCAAATTTACGTAGGTCTAGTAAAGTATCTCACCCTCCTAAAAGATATGTAGGACATATTAGTGGAGATGACTATCTGGATATTGATCCTCAGACCTACGAGGAGGCTATTATAAGTATAGACTCCGGGAAGTGGCAAGAAGCCATAAATTCTGAGATGGATTCCATGTACTCTAACAAGGTTTGGAACCTTGTAGATGCACCTAAGGGTGTTGTACCCATCAGCTGCAAATGGATCTTCAAGAAGAAGATCGGAGTGGATGGAAAGATAGAGAACTATAAAGCAAGGCCGGTAGCTAAAGGATATCATTAAAGATAAGGAGTTGACTATAACGAAAACTTTTCACCTGTAGCCATGCTTAAGTCCATTAGAATTATTTTAGCCATTGCAGCACACTATGAATATGAGATCTGGTAGATGGATGTCAAAACAATATTCCTCAATGGCAACTTCGAGGAAAAGGTGTATATGATACAACCAGAGAGATTTGTATATAAAGAGAGTACAGAAAAAGTACGTAGATTGCTTAGATCCATTTATGGATTAAAGCAAGCTTTCCGAAGTTGGAACATAAGATTTGATGAGGTGATCAGATCTTATGACTTCGTTAAGAACAAAGATGAGCTTGTGTGTACAGGAAGGTAAGTGGAAGCACTATCACCTTCTTGGTGCTATATGTGGATGACATCTTAATCATTGGGAATGATGTAGGAATCCTCTCCACAGTAAAGACTTGGCTATCTAGAAACTTCTCTATGAAAGACTTAGGGGAAGCATCCTATATTTTTGGGATCAGGATCTATAGAGATAAATACAAAAGGATGCTTGGCTTGTCCTAGTCTAGGTACACAGACTCTATTGTCAAAAGGTTTGGTATGAAAAATTTCAAGAGAGGTCTCATACCGATGAGATATGGAATATCACTTTCTAGGAGTATGTCCCCAAAGACTCCTGAAGAAAGGAAAAACATGGATAAAATACCTTATGCCTCAGTGATAGGATCTATCATGTATGCGATGCTATGTACTAGGCATGATATAGCACATACTTTGAGTGTCACGAGCAGGTATCAGGCAGATCTGGGTTTAGAACACTGGAAGGCAGTAAAATATATCCTTAAATACTTGAGAATGATTAAGGATCTTCTACTAGTATATGGAGGAGGTAGCCTCCAGGTTGAGGGCTACACAGACTCAAGTTTTTAGTTTGACATTGATGATAGCAAGTCAAATTCAATATATATTTTCACCATGAATATAGAAGTCGTAAGCTGGAAGAGTTCTAAAAGATACTACTACTGACTCGACCACAGAGGCGGAATACATTGCTGCAACAGAAGCAGCAAAGGAAGGGTATGGATGAAGAAGTTCATCAAAGATTTGGGAGTCATACCAAGCAGCGTGGAGCTAACTCTCATATATTGTGACAGTGACAGGGTGATAACTCTAGCAAGGGAACCCATGTCTTATCAGAATTGTTCTGAAGAGGTTCCAAATGATTAGAGTGATCATAACCCGTAAAGATATAGCAATCGAAAGAGTTTCATCCGAAGATAATATTCAGATCCACTAACGAAGCCACTGGCTCAGATTGTATTTAAGCATCACAGGAGTCTGATGGGGATTAGACACATAGGTGATTGATTGGCTTTAGGTCAAGTGGGAGATTGCTAGTTACAGGTGCCCTACAAGCCAGTCACGCGAGTGATGGCACATGTGACACACTGCGTAATCTTTTTGCTTATGATTAATATTGGCATATTCTCATATTATATTATATGTAGCATATATATTGTGATATCTTTGGTTCTGTGCAATGAGAATCGGATCGTGATGAGATCATGATAATGAGATCGATTCATCTTTAAACACAGATCATAAATAATCCTGGTTATAGGTTACTCGAGAGGGACATCGAGATAAATGGGCAGACCGGTGTACTATATACCCGCCCATATGATGGAGGCGGCTGGTCTCATAGCCACTTGTGTGGAGACACTAAGGATATAGTACAGGTGCTCATTGGAGAATGAGTTTACTGATTTGATCCGCTTATGAAATGTTGTATGGTTAATGATACCTAATGTTAGACAGTAATTCTATAGTCCTAGTTGTATATCTGGTCCTCGGACTTGAGATACCAAGGATGCCTTGTATGAGTACTCCTTTTTTTGATGTCAGACTTACAGGTTTGAAAAGCTCCAAATCTGGTACAACTAGTTATCGGAATTGGTAGCTAACCTTACAAAGGCAATTGAGTATCAATAGAGGATCATCCATTCTCGGTATCATGAGAGGAATATCTCATATGTGCTTGCTTAGATAAATCCATGGCCAGGGTCATTCGGATTGAAAGAGGAGTTCTCGAGTAGAATCAGATTAGAGCAAGACAAACTGATTCGTATGTGACCTAACAGTATCATATCCAATATACGGTCTCTGGGATATTATTTGGATGAGGGATTATAGATCCATGGTAACTGTGGACAGACAGGTCTGATGAATTCGATCCCCTTATACCGTTGAATACCGTCTGGGGACTATAGCGTAGTAGCTTAGTACGTCCATAGTCGATGAGTCAAATGAATTATTATACTATGGACTATGGACGTACTATGGACGTAACTAGGACTATGGTTCTGATGGGAGTAACTCACGACCAGCTCGGTATTGGGCCTAGAGGGTCACACATATATGGTGGATGCTTAAGCAAATAAAGAATTGAATGGAGATCCAATTAGTCCATATTCTCATTAGATGAGACTCTATGCTGATGGCTCCTTAATTAAGGCCCAATTAAAGACCTAAGGAGATTATTGAATAGAGATCTAATAATGCAAGGTTAGTGGGTAACTGGATAGAGATCCAATACCCACTAAGGCAGGAGCCCTAGGATTTTTTGGTGGCTATCTATAAATAGGAGGGGAGACTCTTGGTTGATGGGCTGCAACTTTAGCCACCACCTCCTATTCTTCTCCCTCCCACTGAGCAAGAGTTGTCAAATTACATTGGAGGAGTTTCGCTGTAGAGATCCATCATGTAGATACTACTAGAGAGGAGGACGCTTGACCTCCTTCATCTTCTCATCCGGATATGGAATACAGGGATATACGATCTCCCTAGGTAAAATTAATCTCTCACACATCGTGATTTTTTTATTTTTGTATTTGTCTCGCCACCCTAATCTTTTGCATGATGATATGATCTGTGTGAGATACCAATTTTTGTTTTGATTTTCATTGTGCATGTGATGCACTCGCGCTAGGTTTCATAACACCTACAGACTCAGACCTAAAGATCATAGAGCCTTAGCCTTGAAGACAAAGCTAATTTGAAGAGGGCAGGTCTGTTAGGACCCTAGTTGAGTCGGGTCCTAGTCCATTAAGTTGAATCCTTAGATTAGGTCTTGTTGGCCAACCTGGACCTGACATTAGGATGGCTAGGAGGAGATTTGAGTCCATTGTAATAAATCAGCCCAAATCCTAGTATGATTAGGATTTGGATGAATTGGAGTCTGATTAGAAGTTCGAGTTGGATATGGGTCAGAGTTAACTGAGTCATACATGTAATAAACCCTAAACTAGCCACCACCCTTATTAAAGAAGTAGTCGGCTAGGGTTAAGAGAAGAGTCCTCATGATGAGGGTGTCTTCTAACCAACTCCCTCCTCTTAGGGGAGACCAGTTAGGGTTAGGAGAGGAGAGATTCATTTAACTAGGACTCTCCCTAAGGGTTGAATAAAAAATAAATTAGGAGTTTGATACCCCAATAGCCACCAGCCACATCATTGTAGGAGTTAGCTAGGGGTTAAGAGTGAAAGAAAAGAATGAGTCTTCTAAGAGTAGGAGTTCTATTAGGAGTTAGGGTTTTAAGTCCCTATATAAACTCAGTTAGCCACCCTTTTTTTCATCATCAATATATCAATTTCCTTTCGGCCATTATGCAAAAAACCAAGGAGGGAGGAACCCCTATAGAGTTCCAATGAGGTCGATCCCCTATGGAGATCAACCAAAGCTTAGAATCTACAACGGTTCTAATAGTATCTCTTATCTTTCCTTTTGGATTTGCATGTTCTTACTTGAGCCTTCTTTAAGCAAGAAACTTAGCATAGTTCTATAAGATTAAGTTGCTCACTTATTTTATTTGAACGAAATGTTTCTGATCTCGTTTTTACTTTGAGCAAAAGTTTTTCTTAAACCGAAGTTTTCAGCACTTGCACTAATTCAAACCCTCACCCACCCCCCCTTCTTAGTGCTAATTGATCCTAACGGTTTATACTTAAGACATACTTTTTATATTTTTAATACTTTTGTTGATATTGATACCAACATAATTTAGGGAAATAGAAGCTCATCTATAACTTATCATATACAGAGAGCTTTTGCAAAAGCATCTTTTTATATATTCTTATTCATTTGATCATTTTGATCTTCAGTAATATTAAGATCTCACAAATCATACTTAATAAAATTATTTGCTATCAAATTTTATAGTTCTTATGATATAAATAACTTCTCATTTTAATGGTCCAAAATTAATAGTTTTTACCTTTGAATATAGGATTCTTGATTAAAAATGTATTTTTTTTCACATTTTGGATTTATTGATCTTCCATTCTTTTTTTCGTCAATGTACTCCTACTTGTCTTTTTAAAATCAAGCTTTGATACTACACTTAGCTTTTTTATATAACTCTAGGGAGAAAGGAAGAAGATAGTAGAGGAAACGAGGATCAATCTATAATATTTTAGATTTTTTTAAGAGAATCTATTTATATTAGTTAAAGATAAAGTATTAATTTTTAAATAATAAATAAATCAATCATAGCCCAATAATTTTTTTTATTTTTATTTTTTTATTATATCTAATATCGACCATTTGAATTAATCTTATCACATATCGATCGCAGTTTAGCTCAGATGGGTCAGCCTGCTGGTCGACGAGGAGGCTGTAGGAGCTGTCGGGGCGCCATCATTCTCGCGACCACCTCAGGCTCCGGTGCGGGTCTTCGGGGATGATGGCTGACGATGGAAGCCTGCAAGGGGATGAAGTAGACTTTGGGAAAGAAGACTACTGTTGCTATACGCAGGGATTGAGTGAGCTATATATAGTGAGTACGAATGAGGAACTGTGTAACCTTGGCGTGTTAATGTAGTGATTTAGTTTGCTCATAGGAAAGAAAGAATAAGAAGAAAGAATTAAGAAATGACACCTGCATTTGTGATTCTAATACTACATTGGATTTGAATTATGCTTTTTAATGGGCGACGGAGGGTATAAGACAGCTTGCCAACTGAGGAAGAAGGTGAGAATCTACTTGGCGGCTTGAGAATCTATTTGGAGACGTGAGACATGACATACTTAAGGAGAAAGAAAAGGTTAAAAGAAATCATGAAGTGCATTTCTACTTAGGATATAATTAATTCATAATTATCACTTATCCATTAAAAAGAAGACATGACATGCTTGAGAATCCATAATTATCACTTATCCATTAAAAAGAAGCATGATTTATCTTCCCAACTCAACCATAGATTATAAACAATAATGTACCCATAAGGTTTAATAGCTCCCTTTGGTCATTCCATCTCCTTACCATTTCAGTTCAAGTAATCTACATGGACACGAAATAAAATAAACATTCGGCTTTGTTATATGTATGGATGCGCATAGCACTCATGGATTGGCAAATTGAAGTGGATCAAAAACGCTACAAAATGTACTATGATTAAGTAGCAACAACAACAAAGGTAAAATTAAGAAGCAATTGTTTTATATAAGACAAGTCATTTTGTAAGTTATTAATAGTGGAACCGAGTAAAGTTAACAACACAAATGCTCTAGCTGAGAATTGGACATGTGTAATTTCGAACATTCTCTCATATTAAACTTATTTAATCTAATATATTAGGTTTCTTCCTTTGCGGTTGGAATCTTTTAACTTTTGTTGTAACATGCTCTTTCTTTGTAGCTCATTTTTAGGCACTGTATTATCTTGATGGAGTTGAATTGATGCTTGGAATGAAATTGGATTTCTCTTTTTTACATTTCCTTGATTTTGATTTGAGGAATTGTTTAACACCAATGATTATCTTGTGTTCTTCAAGAGTTGTAGTGAATCTCAAATTTAGAGTTTTATGCATAGCTTTTCACATTTTTATCTTCTTTTTAATCTTATTTAAAGATTAATGAATCATAAATTTCAATAATAAGGTCGTCTTCATAATGCACCAGTTCTTCTGGTTACATCATAATATAGATTCTTGATGGTTCTTGTCCTAAACCTCTTAGATCATGTGAGCCAACTTGTAATCCACGCTCTTCTGTTGCATGCTGATAGTGGCGAATGACAGATGTTACTGGTGAAAATAGAATCATAACCATCATCATTCAATGTTATATTACAGGAGAGGTCTGTGGAAGACAAATGGCTGCAAGACTTTTCCTGCTGCAATTTGTAGGGTTTTTTTGAACATCGGTAGTTTTGATCATCTGCTAGGGTTTGCCAAGAACAATTTGTGCTAAAAGAACAATGTTTCCAACTCAGAGCACTGATTGGTTGAGTCAGTAGTTGTATTACGTGCACAAAGGTTAGAGCATAATTGTTTTGATAAAAATGTTCGATTATATCACCTGCATATGATGCAAATTTCAGACTATTTAGATGTGTTTTCAAGACGAATTAAAGTGAATGAACACAAACTCGAAACTGAGATCGACACCAACACGAACAACACAATACCATATCCAATCCCGGTTTTTGCTTATTCTTAGGATGCTAATCACCAGACCTTTTTAGTTAGAGCACGGAGGAGATCGGATCGAGACTCAGGAGTTCACTTCGTCACCCTCTTCTTCTCTCGAAGGAGCAACCAATGGCTCACTGAGGGTATCCTCAGATGACTCAACCTGGTGAACCTCTTGTTGAGGAACCTGCAAGAGAGGTCGCGCCGCCACCGCCGCCTCGGGTTCCATCACCTCCATAAAGTTGATGAAAGGGGGAAGCCGATCGGTGCTCCGGTACGCCGCCCAGAAGGCATGGTTGGCGGCGAGAGGCGTCATGTATATCCCACGAGCTTCCTGCAGGCGATAATGGCGAGGTCGTAGCATCCGCATGCTCGAACGCGCCGCGGGCGTTGGTACTGCAGGCCTTGGCTGGCGATGGCTCGCCATGTACGCCTCATGCTGCCGCCGCAGCTCCTCCATCTCGCGCCGATGCGTGGTCATATGACCTCCCAAGGATTGCAGGCTTCCAAAGTGCTTCCTGCAGAAGGAGCAGACATGTGACGCAAGCCGAGGCTCAGTGCCGAGTGCCGGCGCAGCATTGGAGCTGCCGTGGGGCACACCACCACCTCCATTCATGATGCAAAAGATGAAGTAGATTAAGAGAAGAAGTCGGTCGCTGCGGAGGGTTTGGGTGGGTTTTATTAAGCAATGCGTACATTGTAGCTGCAATGAATGATGAACTGCATCTTCTCCTTGTTGCCAATAAGAAGAGGGCTGTGAATGTAGTGATTTATTCTGCTCTTATCTTGAGGAAACAAAGTCGAGCAAGAAAAGAAAATAAGAGGAAAGAATTCAGAAACTGTACCTATTTATTAGAGTAAGAGTTGACGTATGCATGGGAATTGTAATATGCTCTTTAATGCACGACGGAGGGTGTAAGACAGCTCGCCATCTGAGGAAGAAGGTAAGAAGAATCTTTCTGGCTTTCAACGCCTCGTAGAGGTCGAGGGCTGGGCGTTTGGCGTGGGGCAGCATGCAAATTCTCTGGTGCATAAGGAAGACTGGTGTTCGAGGAGGAAAAGGTTAAAAGAGGTCATCATGAAGTGCATTAAGACTGACTCGGGATATCCATTTATCATTTAACCTTTACATGAATTCTGCAAGGTTAATTAGCTAAAAACATTTTTTTTTCTCTTACTTAAGAATTTCGGAAGATTCTTTTTTTCTTCTACGTTATGCGTAGCTTTGGTTTGGTTCGATTACTCGAGGGTACAAATGCAAGTCGGATGCATTAAGGTAACAACAGAAGTCAAAATCACAACGAAGGTAAAATTAAGAGGCTATGGTTTTATATAAGACAAGATTTTAATAATTAAGAACACATGTGGCCTAGCTGATGACAATGATTGATCTAATTGATTAGCTGCTTTCTATTTTCTGGTACCCATATTGAAACTATCGTTTTTCAAGTTTTTTAATTCCCTTTAAGCAAAATATACCTCACAAAGAAACTCTTCTCGAAAGCCTAATATATAATAAAATGGTTATCATTTAATATGGATCTCCTCTTTTTCTTAATATATTTCATATCCCAAGAACCAAACTTAAATTTGATTTTATTCCCCACAAGACTTATAAAATTTTTAAGGATGGCTTTTCAGCTGTTATTGCAATCAATCTCAACTTGAGAATTTAATCAAGTTTAATTCCTAACATTCTCTCCTTAAAATTATTTAATTATTTCATTTGCATTCGTTGAGATCAAATTTTTAAATACCTTGCTCTTTATAACATTATTACAATCAGCTGAGTCAGCCAAATCAAAAAGAGAGTTGCTCCTTGTTGAATTAATGGTTGGAATGGAGTTGGATTCTTCTTTTTCATTTCTTTTTGTTTTGAAGATTTGTTTAACACCAATTATATTGTTGCCTTCAAGAGTTGTATTATGTATAAATTTACCCATAGTTTTTTTTTGCCTTTTTATTTTCCTTATAAGTTTTTAAATATTAATAAATCATCACATTTATCATCAATAATATCAATTCTTAAAAGTTGTAGTTGAACTCCTCAAACCATATCATACTTATCTATTCTCTACTAATCGAGACTTGACCCGTGAAATATGGTAAACCATGGTATCTAGATGTCATGTCACCTCGAGGAGATTATGAAGTGCCAATGGGATATGCCACCTCAATATGAAAATTAAAATAAATATTCTCTCCTTATAATGTTTTGTAACTGAAGATGGTTGTAAGACTAATACTTTATAAAGAAGTCTTTCAATAAATGTTTTCATTTTGAACTAACTATAGACTAAATCTGAACAAGTGAAACTTCCTACAAGCCATTTTCATCCACAACAAATCGAAATTGATTTAACCATTGAAAGAGTTTTACTGGATATACATCTCCAGAGTCTTCTGCGAGAATAGATGAAAACGAGACACATAATACGAATACATGATGCATGCATTTTTGTCATCAAGAGAAACTATCCCTCGACCAGTTTTGATTTTTGTATCACATTCTCTCTCAAGAAGAACTTCCTTCCCTCTTTCAGATGTGATAACATTAAAAAAATAGTCCAAGTAGGATTAATTTGACTATATTATGTTAACTAACAAATTAGATTATATCATATTAATATTAAAAGAAGGGCCATCGAGAAAATATGATAGAAAACTGAACATAATAAACCCCATAATAACATGTTGGTCAAGAGACTCATCGTTTGACTTGCATCACAACCATCTGACTCAAGTAAAGAACCCCTACTATTTCCTCTACAAGAGAATCTAATTCTATTTCTAACTCACACCATCATTAATATCTCTTTAATGACCATAAAATCACCTTCCAGGCAACGAGTACAACTATAATCACCCTACTTCTTAAAGCATTCCTTTATCTCACTTAGGAGGCCTAAGCTAAGATGTAGATGTAATACTCTACTCATAATTTCACCCATTCTTATGATTAAATTAGAATATTACATTTTAATTATCATTACTATTATCAATAGAAGTGCAGTAAAAAGTAGATAATCTTAAAATTAAAACATATTAATTTGCTAGACAAATGACAGGATTTCTTCTTTACATAATATTTTTGACACTTGTATATAATTATAACATCGAACCTAAGAAATATATAAATATAACATATCCAAAATTTATGTACATAAAATGCCCACAAGTCATCGTACATATCTACGCTGGTATGAGCTTGCAAATGCTCACTTTCTTACTAATCACTTAAATGGGCGTATAGTGTCCTTATAAAATAGGATCTATAGTGAGTAATCACTTTGTAAGCATAGGCCTTTATAACTTTATTTAGATGAGCATGCATCATATCATATATATCATATTTTAAAATTATTAGCATAAGATAATTAATAATAAATATCTAATCCTGTGACTTATTTAGCAAGTATAACCCTACAACATGGCATATACAAATAAAGAGGTATAAAAAAAATTCAAATGCTTATATGGGAAGCATAACAAATTAATGAACTTCTATGTCTCATATCATAGCATATATAGACACACTCACACTACATGTTGCCAAAATATATAAATGCATTCCCACATTATACATCATAATGTATAGATACACTCTAACACTACATGTCATAATATATACATGCACTCTCACATCACAATATCATTATATATGTATGTATACAAGATATTTTTGTTATAATTCATATATTTTTATGTTTATAATATATATATATATTTATATTTAGCTCATGACTAGCTCATAACAATTATATTAGTTGAATATATCTTTTAAAATATATTATGTATATGATAATTTTTGTGATCATTATTTTGTAGTGAATTGAACTTATATTTACCTTATTGAACCAAAAAAATGAAGATGCTAATAAAAAATCATGATTCTTAATAATCGAGTATGTTAGGATGCGATACACCTATCAAATTAGGAACATAGTGTCATGTTAAGAATCTTATATCTCGAATTATAAATCTTTATAACAACTCGTAGTAATAATTCATAGAAAAATTTGAGAAAATCTAAAATAAAAAATTAGAATATACTCAACCTAAAAATTTATCTAAATTTCACTATCAATGTTTCAACAATTCACTCTATTATCAAAATAACTAGTTAATATCAATCAAACAATCACATAATTCTATAAAGAAAATTTTCTTTATTATTTTAGCTAACTAAATGATCTTGAATTATTATGAATTATTATGAAAAACTACGAGACAAATAAAACTAAATACACACCAAATGTCAACTTTAAACAGAATCATTTGGAGGCCAAACTACCTCCTAATTTAATTACCAATACTTATTTTGTTTTGCTAAAACTAGGCTGAGATTATATGAACTTATAAACCTAATATCTTGATATACAAAGGTTGGATTTACTCAATTCCAAATCTCACATAACTCTAAAGAAAGTTTTTAAGATATATCAAATAGACATAGCCTAATCACATTCCTAAGAGGGCTCGCTTAGGTCGAATATAACCCCTTCCTAGAAAATAAAAGATTCTAAGTATCTCATATTAGGACAATCATAACCTTATACACCAATCTCAAATTGAGTAACAATAGAAGTCTTAAAACCATAAGAGAATTATACAAAACATATCCAAAAATTAAATATTAATTTAAAGTTTATGCTGGTTACAAGTGCCCTACAAGCCAATGACGTGAGTGATGACACGTGTGTCATGTTGCACAATTTTTTACTTATAATTATTATTAGTATATTCTCATATTATATTATCTATTACATATATATTGTGATGTCATTGATTTTGTATAATAGGAATCAGATCATAATGCGATCATGATAATGAGACTGATTCGCCTTTAAACATAGATCCTAAATAATTCGGGTCATAAGTTACTTGAGAAAGACACCGAGATAATTAGATAGACCAATGTACTATATATATATCCATATGATAAAAGTGGCTAGTCTCATAGCCACTTGTGTGGGGACATTAAGGGTACCGTATAGGTGTTTATTGTATAATGAGTTTACTAATTGATTCACTTACGGAATGCTAAATAATTAATGATACCTAACATTAGATAACGATTTTGTAGTCCCAATTATGTCTTTAGTACTTAGACATGAGACACTAAGAATGCATTGTTTAAGTACCCCTTTCTTTAACATTAGACTTATAGGTTTGGAAAGTTCTAGATCTGGTACAATCAGTTATTGAGATTGGTAGACAACCCTACAAAGGTAATTAAATGTCAATAGAAGATCATATACTTGTTGAAAATCATAAAAGCATCACATGCGCATCAAAATAATAAAATAAAATTAATTTCCCATAATTATCACGTCACCGTACAAAGATTGATCTACAAAAAAATCATAAAACTAAAAACTATAATATATGAGAGATTTATTACCTAGGGAGATCGTATATCCCTAAAATTTCAGATCTAGATAGAGAGGATGAAGAAGGTCAAATGTCCTCTTCTCTAGCGGTATCCACACGAGGATCGTTACAACGATGTTCCTCTAATCGCAATCTAAAAACCCATAACTCTTGCCTACCTTCTCGCAGTACTCATGGAATAAGATCACATATCTTCTTTACAGGGAGGGGCTAGTCAGCTGAGAAGATGATGGATGGAGGAGAATAGGAGGGGGCAACTAAAGGTGTAGTCTATCACTATTGTGCCACCCTGCCTCTTATTTATAGAGAACAACCAAAAACCCTAATGGATCCTACCTTAGTGTGTATTTGATCTTCATCCAATTACTCACTCCTCTTGGATTATTGGATTTCTATCCAATAATCTCAATTGGCTTCTAGTTGGGCCTCATATAAGGAGCCCATCAATGTTGGGTCTCATCCAATAAGAACATGAGCTAATTGGATAACTTATATCTAATCCTTTACTCGCTAAAACATCTATCATATGTGTATGACCCTATAGGCCAAATACTAAGTTGGCCCTGAGTTCTACTTGTCGAACTCCTTCGACTTAGTAAATTATTATTGCATAAAAGTTTCACAAATAGAGACTGATCATGAATATACCTGATGTTTCTCCCAGCATCAGGTATAGATAATTCCCTATTGTAATGCTTGTCTTTGTCGCAGTGAAAGCACTAGCCTTTGACCTTGGCTAGGTCTTCCTTTGCCTTGCCCGATTAGCCCTGGCCCTTGCCCTTCTTAAGGAACTTATCAGCCTTCCTTTTTTTCTTAGTCTCACCAATATAGAGAATTGGCTTTTCTTTCTGATAGAACCCTAGAAGAAGCTTTGTAGATTTGATCTTTAAGGGGGATCAACCCTTGGAACACTACATGAGTTCCTCCCTCCTTATAATCGGTCAAATGGCTACAATAAACTTATCTATTACTTCATCAAAAAGAGGTGGAGGCTACAGCTTATATAGAGCTCAAAACCCTAGCCCAAGGGGGGTGCTACCTAAATAAAATGACCCCCTTGCCCCTCCTATAGTCGCCCTGCTTTTATAGGGAAGGGTGGTGGCTAAGTTGGCTTTATAGTTGCCTATATCTGCTAGAAATCCTAGCCGACCAGCCCAGTAAAGGGGACGACATCTAGTGAGCCCTAAGGCCCCAAGTAAACCCTAGCCACAGTTCTTTATAGGATAGAAGTGATTAGGTAAAAATTTTATTATATTTCACAGAGTTTTATTGACTCTACTAAGGTGAATAGGACCTAACCCTGCTAGGGTCCTATCAAGCCCGTGTTAGGAAATCTCAATGGGAGCATTACATGCGCAGCAAAAAAAAAAAAATTGTTTCCTACGCGGATCAAATTATCATGCAAAAAATTAGAATCACGAGAAAATATAAAAACTAAAAAACTACAATATGTGAGAGATTGATTTTACCTAGGGAGATCGTATATCCCTGTATTCCAAATCCGGATGGAGAGGATAAAGGAGGTCAAGTGTCCTCCTCTCTAGCGGTATCCACATGATGAATTTCTTCAGCAAAACTCCTCCAATCTAATCTCACAACTCTTGCGCGGAGGGAGAGAGGAGAATAGGAGGTGGTGGCTAAAGCTACAGCCTATCAACCATTAGTCTCCCATCTTATTTATAAAGAGCCACCAAAAAACCCTAGGGCTTCTTCCTTAGTAGGTATTGAATCTCCATCCAAGGAGATAGACCTTAAGATGGGCAATGGAGCAAGATTTATTATAGTTGCTATTGGAGAGGTCACCGTACATCTACCTGGTAGAGCTATTATTGCATTAGATACATGCTATTTTGTTCCCTCTATTATCAAAAATATTATTTCTATCTCTTGTTTAATAATTAATAGATATAAATTAGTTTTTAAGAATAATAGTTATTCAATAATTATGGATGATGAGATCATCACTAGAGGGACCCTTATAAATGGCTTATATGTGTTAAATACTTCTCCATATATTATGAATATAAATATGTCTAAGAGAAAAAGAGATGAGAGAGTAGTCCTTGAAATTTTAAAATTATTAAGGGTATTTTGAGAATTTTATAAAAGAGGACAGTCATCGAAATTTTCTAAATTTAGAGGGGCAAAATAATCCTTTTTTTAAAAAGAATGCCCTAAACCCTTCTTGCCCCCTCTACACCGCCACTGCCTTTGTCGCCCCTACGGTGGGTGCCCTTGCTCGCCGACAGCCTCTCTACCAAGGGGCGGGTGTTGTTGCCTTTGGGGTAGGCGTCACGCTCGTGGGCAACACCTCCATGGGCGCCGCCCCTATGGGCGTTCCTACGAGCGACTGCCCTTGCAAGTGGTAGCTTTTGCCCGCAAGTGACCTGCCTACAAGCACCGTGCCCACTGGTGTTGCCCCTGTGAGCGACTGCCTCTGCAGCCTGGCCATAGGCTGCTGCCCACCTTCGTCAGCCCCTACCACAAGCTAGCCATGGGCGGTTATCTCTTACAGGCAGACCTCTACCACAGGCTAGCCATGGCCGAGGGTTGGTCATGGTCAGCCCTGTCAAGGCATGATTAGCCCCTTTGCAGGGACCTTGGTCGTGGCACCCCGGCAAGGGGCTTTGGCCACGGCTCCAGGGTCCTAGCTATGGCCACCACCCCTTTCCTCACTGCCTTCATTGCAAAAATGCAGTAAGAAAGCGTAGAATGATTCTACACGATTCAATCTCAATATATACAGTTTAAATCCAATCTTTCGCACGAAAACCTAGCTCTGATACCACTGTTGGGAAATGTCAGTGAGAGCATCACATGCACAGTGGAAATCAAAAAAAAAAAATCAGTTTCTCAAGTAGATCAAATAATCGTGCAAAAGATTGGGATAGGGAGAAAAATAAAAAAATAAAAAAATCACGATATGTGAGAGATTGATTTTACCTAGGGAGATCATATATCCTTGTATTTCAGATCTGAATAAAGAGGATCAAGGAGGTCAAGCTTCCTCCTCTCTAGCGGTATCCACATGATGGATCTCCTCAGCAAAACTCCTCCAATATGATCTTGTAACTCTTGAGCAGAGGGAGGGAGGAGAATAGGAGGTGGTGGCAAAAGCTGCAGCCTATCAACCATGAGTCTCCCCTCCTATTTATAGAGAGTCACCAAAATATCATAGGGCTCCTTCCTTAGTGGGTATTGGATCTCCATCCAATTACCCACTAACCTTGCATTATTGGATCTCTATCCAATAATCTCCTTAGGCCTCTAATTAGGCCTTAATCAATGAGCCCATCAGCATAGGGTCTCATCTAATGAGAATAAGGACTACTTGGATCTCTATCCAATCCTCTATTCACTAAAGCATCCACTATATATGTGTGACCCTCTAGGCTCAATACCGAGCTAGGTATGAGTCACTCCCATCAGAACCCATAATATAGTGAATTATTATCCACTCAACTCATCGACTGTGGACATACTCGACCACTACGCCATAGTCACCAGATGGTACAAGGGGATCGAATCCATCGGACCTGTCTGTTCACAGTTATCGTGTATTTATAATCCCTTATCCAACTAATATCACAAAGACCATATATTAGACATGGTACTATCAGGTCACATACGAAATTCGTCATAGTCTTGCTCTAATCGGATTCTCCCAGAAAACTCTTTCTCTCTTAATCCGAATGACCCTGGCTAGGGATTTATCTGAGCAAGCACATATGAAATATTTCTCTAGTGATACCGAGAGTGGATGATCCTCTATTGACACTTAATTACCTTCATAAGTTTGGCTATCAATCCTGATAACCAATTATATTAGATTTAGAACTTTCTAAACCTATAAATTTGGTGTCAAAGAAAGGAGTACTCATACAAGGCATCCTTGGTGTCTCAAGTCTAAGGACTAGATACATAATCGGGGATTATGGAATAGCTGTCTGACATTAGATATCATTAACCATACAACATTCCAAAAGCGGATCAATCAGTGAACTCATTCTCCAATGAGCACTTGTACTATATCCTTAGTGTCTCTACATAAGTGGCTATGAGGTCACCCGCCACAATCATATGGATGGTTATATAGTACATCGGTCTGTCCGATTTTCTCGATGTCCCTTTCAAGTAACCTATGACCAGGATTATTTATAATCTGTGTTTAAAAGTGAATTGATATCATTATCATGATCTCTTCAAGATCTGATTCCCATTGCACAGAACCAAGGACATCATAATATATATATGCTACAGATAATATAATTTGAGAATATTTCAATATTAATCATAAGCAAAAAGATTATGCAGTATATCACACGTGTCATCACTCATGTGATTGGCTTGTAGGACACCTGTAACTAGTAGCCCGCCCTCTTTGAATCAACCTTGTCAAGGCTAAGTTTTCATAAACTCAAAGAACCAAGTCTTCAGCTTCTACGATCCACTATTAGTAGTATTGGTGGGACTATGATGTGTCATGATCCTGTGATCTCATGTGATCATCACCTAAACTTAAGTCTTCTCATCAACTTGAGTGTCGGTTGGATGGATCTGAGTTGATTTGTCCCTTTTAAACTTCCATTTGATGTGGAATGCTTGGAGGATCAATTGTATTTTTAGTTTAGTGCATAGATATGATCTCCAGGTTAGAACCCCAATTTTGCAAGGTCCAAAGTAGTAGGAGGACCACTTCCTTAAGGCTTGAATTTCTCACTGGCGGAGCTAGAGATGAATGGAAACTTGATCTTTCTCGGTAAACTTTCTTCTACTCTAGTGTTTGTCAGCGAAAAGTTTCTTCCTTACATAGGCTGTCACATGGTTGTTCTGTAATAGTAGTCGGGCCTTCTTTTGGAATCAGGGCAGCCCTCTGATAAATTCTCTAGTGGTGTGAGTCTGATCCGAGTCTGATGTGGATAGGAATGATGATTTTTCAGGGCCCATTTTCACTTCTTTGTGCTATTGACCTGTATCATATCAAACTTCAAATTCAATAGCAATTAGTATCTCTTCATAGATTAGAAGCCTTACATAAAATATATAGAGAGTCTCGATGCATATTAGGAGTCGATCATCTTGCATGAGAATGGTGCCGATCCCAACTCCTAATATGTTTGCTTCAATTACGAATACATTGCCACGATTGGATAGTGCTAGCACTGATGGCATCATGTCTGTGGGGATCATGTGGATGCCGTCCTCTTGGTCCTTCTTGTGATCGTGGGACGTGGATCAAAGGTCATTATCAGAGAAGACTTCTAGCATGATGATCCATTCCTTGGGGAAGTCGTGGAAGTAGCTCGATATCTAGAAGTGTTGCATCAGCAACTATGGTGAGTTCGATGGGATGTAATATTTCAGAAGTAACTTATCCCTATGGAACAAGATGTAGGGATGTGTTATAGTGGGAAATAAGTACAGTCGAACAATCTGTGTCTCTATCATCTCTTCGGCAACCCTCGTATCTTCGATCTTCTATGGCAATAATCTGGTTGAGTATCAAATGATGGTAATTTCAGATAGTTCAACATAGGGGAGTCGGGCATCTTGACAAGAGGTATTAGGCTCGGTTTGTTTGAGACTCCTAAAATTTTAACAAGTTATGGGTGAGGTTTCTTATCTTCAATCTCCTTGGCTTCATCATCTGAAACTTGTGAATTTGAATCGAGAAGTCCTTGGGCTCTTCTTTTTGTACCCTCTCTAAGTGCTGTGTTGTGGTCGTAGTTGTTTGGCTCCCTCTTAACCTGTTTTCCTTTGCTGAAAAATTTTATAGTTAGCTTCAAAAAATTCTAGAAAACATCTTCAATCATGGATAACCAATCAATGCTAAGCATTATATCAACACCATTGAGAGGGAGGAGGAAAAAATTAGCAACTATCTCTTGCTCTTGTAGGATCAGTTTTACCTGCGGCCACTTCTTGTTGCACTTCAGAAATCGGCCATTAGATACCTTGACTTCGAACCTACTGTAATATTCTTTTTGGAGCATTAAATGGGCAACAACTTTACTGCTCATGAAGTTGTATGTGCTCCTAGCTTCGATGAGGATAATGACGGATTGCTGCTCAAGAAACCCTTCAATCTTTAATTTTTGTAGGTTTATGTAGCTGGCTAAGGTAGGGACCGTGCGGATGACCAATTATGGTGTATCCTTCTCCTTGGGCTCGGGATTCATATTTTTAAGTTTGGGTTCTTCAGTGGGCATGATCATCAGAGGTCTCTCCTTTTTCCAATGGTGTTCTAGGCTCCATAGTTTATTACAACACCTATATAGGCCCTTTGTCGATCTGTCATGAGGGTCTTCTCTTATTAATTTCTTCGGTTAAGGGGGTCGGTTGATAGTAGGAGAGTAAAAGCTTTAGTGCCATTGGTCGGGGAGCGGCCCTAGTCCTCCGAGCTTCATAGTTCAATCTCTCCTCTTGATATCGTGCGAAGGAGATGGTTGTCTTAAGTGTGTACAGTCATTACGCTTTAGCTTCTTTTCAAATATCTGGCTTCAAGCTCTTAATAAAAGTCCTCAATATTTGCTTTTTAGACTAATTATAAGTTTGATAAGATAACCTTTCAAACCTGTTTTGGTACTCTTGTATAGTGGAGGTTTGATGGATCATCGCTAGTTCTTCGTCAAGATTCTTGTAATTGATTAGTGCTGAAGGTTTATATACTTTTGGTTGCGATGTGGCTCTCATGCTTTCAGCATCTTGATTGAGATGCCTTCTTGAAGTTATGTAAAGGAGATCGATGTCATCGAGGTGTAGGGCTATCGTGTCTTAACTTTTCTTCTTATCTCTGGTGGGTTCTTTCTATAATCTAAATTTGCTCCATGTTGTATCTTGTTGAGCTCGATGGTCAGTCTAATCTAAACTCCTCGAAGAAAGCACATAATTTAGTATCTATACGCATCTTGAAAGCCTCCAATTTGGCTTCGAATAAGCCCATCGATATCATGACGTTAGGATCTCCAACCTATCAAATAACCAATTGAAGAGTGTAGTTGCAATCTTCAGGTTGAAGCCAGCAATGGCAGCAAAAGGATGAGAAAGTGCTGCTATGATAATGCTGCAAAAATGTCAGGCTACGGTGTTGAAGTCTCTAAGTGGCTATTGCTTTTGGAAGAGGATGACTGCGGCTCTAGTTTGACTTCATGGCTGCAAGTGGTGTTGGTTGCAATAAAGGTGCGACTATAATAGGAGGAAGATGGGGCAACGAAGTGCACAACTATTGCAGAGGAGGGTAGCGATGGTATGGAGTAAGAAACCACTACTGATCGTGTTCAATTCATTGCTGGCCGCGATCAAGGTAGTTGGCAGTAAAAGATTACTGCGGGCTGCGATGTAGACAGATTATAGTAAAAGATAGTTGTTGGTAGCTTTTATTTTCCTTTTTTTTACCACAAGGGATGGCTGTTGGCTATGATCAAAGAGGATGGTAGTGAGAGGTCTTTGTTGGCAGTATTATGCAACGAGAGATTGGGTGGCTGAAAAGTTGGTAGACCGAAGGCTATGGTTTTTGTGGCTGCTTTGGGTACGATTTGGGGTTGCAGTTGATGGGAGTGACTCACGGCCAGCCTAGAGGGTCGCACACATATGGTTGATGCTTCAGCAAATAGAGGATTGGATGAAGATCCAATTAGCCCCTATTCTCATTAGATGAGACCCTATACTGATGGGCTCCTTGATTAAGGCCCAATTAGAGGCCTAAGGAGATTATTGGATAGAGATCTAATAATGTAAGGTTAGTGGATTATTGGATAGAGATCCAATACCCGCTAAGGAGGGCTTTGGTGGCACTCTATAAATAGGAGGAGAGACTCATGGTTGAAAGGCTGTAGCTTTGGCCTCGCCCTCCTATTCTCCTCCCTCACTCTATACAAGAGTTACGAGATCAAATTAGAGGAGTTCTGCTACAGAGATCCATCGTGTGGATACCACTAAAGAGGAGGACACTTGACATCTTTCATCTTCTCCATCCGGATCTGGAATACAGGGGTATACAATCTCCCTAGGTAAAATTAATCTCTTACATATCGTGGTTTTTTGATTTTTATGATTTTTCTCGTGACCCAAATCTTTTATACAATGATTTGATCTGTGTGGGAAACTGACATTTTGTTTTGACTTCCACTGCGCATGTGATGCACCTACTGAGGTTTCCCAACGGTGGTATTAGAGCCAAGGTTATCGTGCAAAAGATTAGTTTTAAACTACGTGTGATGAGATTGAATCGCGTAGAATCGTTCTACGTTCGCAGTGAAGGCGGACGAGGAGGCGGCCAGCCCCCGCAAGGGGGCGACTGGCTACGGCCAGGGCTAGCCCATAGGGGCGGCAGTCACTAGCAATGTAGTGCCCGCAAGGGAGCCAGCTACAGGGTGCTCGCAAGGGGCTATCGCCCGCGGCCAACTTTGTCGCTAGCAGGGGTGGCGGTGCCGGCCGTAGGGGTGGCCGCCCCTTTGTCACGGGCTTAGCTAAAGTTTGCCTAAGCCGTGCGGCACCCTCGCGGAACTCCCGAAGACTTAGCTGAAATTGCCTAAGTCGTAGAGCAACCTTGCTCACTATTCCGGACTTAGCTGGGATTGCCTAAGTCATACAACGCCCAATGCGTTTCCTATCCGCAAAGGGTCAGCCCTCTTACAACCTCTTAAGGCCCCGTAGGACCTACAAAGAAGAAGTTGATTAATTCAGAAGCGGCGGACACATCCCGACGTCTCCAAGCGGAAAGTCAAGCAATTTATCGAACACCTTGAGTGCAGCAAAGAAAAGAGAGAAAGAGAGCGAAACAGGACTTTGGAGGGTTGTAGGAACGGTGCAAGTCCACAAACGACGGTTCCCAAGGTATCGGACGCAAGACAAGTTCAATTCTTGATGAAAGCCTCGACATATACCCGGAACCCCATCCAGCGCCACCGGGGTTCCAAGGTGCTGAAATGGCTGACATTTCGCACCGCTCAAAAAGGTTGTCGTGGCACATGAAAAGACCCAAAAATGGGTTTGTTTTGGCTCCGCATGAGCGATCGCTCAGCCTTCTACACTACTTTCGCTCATATTTCTTAGGTAAAAACATGTAAACTCAAGGCAAAACAAGCTGCCACACATATGTACAAGCAAGAAAAAGTGACGAACGGTTCAAGGAGCAAAGGCATTACGGTTGAGCGACGCTCGTGACATTCTCCCCACTTAAACTGCCGACGCCTCGCCGACGCTTGTTGGTAGGCTTTGATGCGAGCTTCTTCATGTCGTAGGGCATCTTCGGCTCCCAACTAGCTTCGCTTGAGGAAGCTTTGCCACTTCACCAAGTACTCTATATGTTGCGCTCCATTGGGTAGCTTTATTATACGATCCGCTAGAATGGTTTCAACTCGTTTCTCGTAAGAGGCTCGTGGGGGTAGTCGAGTTGGAACATTTCGAATCATCTCGCGGATCGAGTGGTAGGCTTTCAAGTTGCTCGCATGGAAGACATTGTGAATTCGAACCATGCGTGCTGCAACTTGTATGAGACATTGCCTACCTGGCGATGATTGGGAAAGGCCCTTCATATTGCGTACCAATCCTTTATGCACTTTGTGTCTAAAGAATTGGAGTGATGCTTGGAGCTTCACCAACACCATGTCACCAACTTTAAATTCTTGTGGTCGCCTTCCCAAGTCGCCCATTTCTTCATCTTTTGGCCGCCTTCTCCAAGTAAGCCCGCAATATCGCATTACGATGCCATTCCCTTACAGTGATAGGTGATGGGCTACTCCTGTATAACCAATAACTGTGGTATGAGGAGTTGATGGTTGTCCCGTAATAATCTCAAATGGGCTTTTGTTGGATGCAGAGCTCCGCAAGTTATAGGAGAACTGGGCGATGTCCAACTTCACCCAATCCGTTGGTTGGCACTCACGTAGTCAAGATATTGCTCCAAGAGCGAGTTAATTCTCTGTTTGGTCCGTTTGAGGGTGGAGGCTTGTGGAGAAGTATAATTTCGACCCCAACAACTTGAACAACTCAGGAATCGTCCCAAGAACCGAGAATCCCGATCACTAATGATGTTGTGTGGGACTCCCAATACTTAACCACATTCTTCATCATCAACTTAGCGCCTCCTCCCGAGCAATGTAGGGTGCAGCAATGAATGTTGCGCTTCAAAATCGGTCAACTACCACGAGTACCGATCCAAGTCCCCCATCTGGGCAAGCTTGATATGAAGTCCAAAGAAATGCTCTCCCATGGCCTTTCTGCACGGCGGTTCCAAAAGTCCCAGCCGCTCTATCTTGTCCTGTTGACAAGTAAGGCATGTTCGAACATATTCCTCCACATCATCCCCATCTTTGGCCAATAGAAGGCCCTCTCCACGAGAGCCATTGTTCGGTGGATACCCGGATGTCCAGCCAAAGGGAATCGTGACACTCTTTCAAGAGTTCACGCCTCAAGTTATCCGCCGTGGGACATAAACTCTGTCCCCTTGGTGTAGATGAGTCCCTCCTGGACCCAAAATCGTCGTGCCTTGCCCTCTTTAATGAGTTGAATCGAGCCACGCTTGAGGATCTCATGCAGTCCAACCACGATCCTGGAAAGAAAGTTGGAGCGCAATTGACTTGCTTGGCCTCCACCCGCCAACTGTATAGCATTCACTAGCTCCACTTTCCGACTCAATGCATCGGCCACGACATTTGCTTTTCCGGGTTTGTACTCCATCACCATGTCGAACTCAGCCAAGAAGTCCTGCCATCGTGCTTGCTTTGGGGAGAGTTTCTTTTGAGTTTGAAAGTAACTCAATGCGACATTGTCGGTCCTTAGCACAAATGGTGCTCCCAGAAGGTAGTGTCGCCACACTCGTGAGCGTGGACTACTGTCATCTCCTTCTCATGTACGTGATATCGCCGGTCTCGTTGAGCTTGCGACTCTCGTAGGCCACTGGATGACCCTCCTGCATAAGAACTCCTCCAATAGCAAAGTCAGAAGCATCGGTATGGACTTCAAAAGACTTTCCATAGTCCGGCAATCTGAGTACAGGTTCTTCTAACACAGCAGTCTTCAGGTCTTGAAATGCCGCCTCACATTTGTCCGACCATCTCCAGGACTGCTCCTTTTAGCCTCCGGCTGCTCTCAATATCCAGCTATGAAGCGCCGATAATAGTTGACAAACCCAAGGAAGGATCTCAACTCGCACCTTCTTTGGTGTTCGCCATCCACCACAGCTTGCACCTTAGCCTTGTCCATTCGAATGGACCCATTCCCAATTCGATGCCCCAAGAATAAAATCTCTTTGGGGTAGCACTTTTCCCTCTTCACGAATAAGGTGTTCTCCCTGAGAACTTTGAAAATTGTTCGGAGGTGTCTAACATGCTCCTCAAGTGTTTGGCTATAGACGACGATGTCGTCTAAGTAGACGACCACAAACTTATCCAGATATTCTTTGAACAACTGATTCATGAGAGTGCAAAATGTGGCCGGAGCGTTGGTTAAGCCGAAAGGCATCACCAAAAACTCGAATGCTCCATACCTGGTCACACAGGTAGTCTTCGCCTCATCACCTTCTGCGATGCGCACCTGCCAATACCCCATCAAGGTCGAGTTTGGAGAAGTACTTTGCCTTGCCCAATTGATCGAACAAGTCCGCGATGAGTGGGATAGGGTACTTGTTCTTCACCGTCATCTTGTTGAGGGCTCGATAATCAATGCATAATCGGAGGCTCCCATCTTGTTTCTTCTGAAAGAGGACTGGAGCTCCGAAAGGTGCTTTGGAACTGCGGATGAGACCACCGCTTAGCAGTTCATCTAACTGCTTCCTCAGTTCTGCCAACTCTGGAGGGGCCATGCGGTATGGTGGTCTCGCTGGAGGCTTAACTCCGGCTCCAAATCGATGATCCACGCCTGCGTGGTGGTAGAGTTCTCGGCAACTCTTTTGGCATCACATCCGAGAACTCCTTCGGGATGTTCGCCACAATGGCGTGTTCAATGGCCTCCCGTCAAGTGTCTCTAGCTTCATCGCAGCTAAGAAGGTTAATTCACCTTTTCGCACCCCTTTCTTCAATTGTAAAGCCGATATTTGTTGTAGGTCCTTGGTTCCTACTCGAGAAACTGGAACCATGCAGGGATCATCGCCTCCCATTAGACACAAGAAGTTCAGGAACGGTATTGGCACCAACTTTGCGTGCATAAACTCCATTCCGAGAATCACTTGGAAGTCGTCCAATGGCACCGCCATCAAGTCTGTGCTCCCATTCCATGTCCCGATCTTGATGGGGACCCCCTTTGCTTGTCCGGAGATCCGCTTGGCCTCCGAGTTCACCGCCTTCATACGACTTGGGCTCTTCTCCAAGATTAGTCCCAGTCGCTTAGCTTCGCGATCGGCAATAAAATTGTGGGTCGCGCCCGTGTCCACCATTGCACGGGTTGTTCGCCATTGAGCTTGATGTCCACATACATCAACTCGCCGCTCGGTGGCTTCGCCTTTGTATTCTCCCCCACTTGACCCCGCAATGCATTCAACAAACGCATTGCTCCCATCCTGGGTCCTTGCGACGCCTCACTGTCGCTACCGGAGTCAGAACTACTCGAACTAAGGGCGATTGCTTTGCCCTTGTCTGACTTACGGGGTAGAATCGATGCCGTCAACGCATTGAGTGCCTGTTTTTGTGGGCACTCCCTCACCATGTGCGGTCCTCCACACAAGAAGCATCCAGTAGGTTTTGGGACTCTACCTCTTGAGCCCGGTCCCTTGTGGAAGTTCTTCTTCTTTTGCTCGCCCCACTCCTTCGCCGAGAGTATTTAGATGGGCGATTTCAAGATTGTTTCTTCTTTCTCAAATCCTCAAGAAACAAAGTCGCTTAGCCTTCCGCGAATTGCCCCGACTACATCAGTGACATTCCTTCGATGTAGTTCTTGTTGTGCCCATGGCTTCAAGCCATCGAGGAAGCTGAATAGTTTGTCTTTCTCAGACATGTCCCGTATATCCAGCATCAGTGCTGAAAATTGTTTCACATAGTCTCGGATTGTTGTACTTTGGCGGAGTTGTCTCAGTTTCCTTCTTGCGACAAACTCTGTGTTCTCCGGTAAGAACTGGGTTCTCAACTCTCGCTTCAAGTCTCCCCATGTATCCACTTGACATCGGCCTTGTTGGATCTCTTCCCAACGGGTTCGCCACCAAAGTTTTGCATCCCCATTCAGATACATTGTTGCTATAGCAACTTTGGTTTCTTCAGAATCAAGCCTTGTAGCACGGAAATACTGTTCCATGTCGAACAAGAAGTTTTCGAGCTCTTTGGCATCTCTAGCACCTCCGTAGCACTGCGGCTCTGGTGCCCTGAAGTTTTGTGGTGGCGCAGCGCGGGTGTTGCTCCCTCCCGCATCAAGAGTCCTTGTTAACACCATCACCTTCGCCGTGAGTTCCGCCACAACTTCATGTAGGTGTCGTACGGAATCTTTGGTGTCCTCTGTCAGTTGATCCATCATAGATTCAACTTTCTCGATCCGAGATTCAGCTTCTTCTAGCGAGCTCTCTACCCTAAGTAGCCCTCGCTGGCCTTGATAGAGTTCCTCCACACTCGCTTCAAGAACATCAAGGCGGGTCTCCGCCGCTATAATTCTCTCCTTGACCCTTTTTCCGGTTGGCTGCAGATGGCGCCTCCCTCGTGGAGAATACCCAACTTCACGCTCGTCTTGTTCACTATAGAGCTCCTCATGAGTGACTCCCATAGTTTGCGAGCGAGTTTGCACTTGCAGCCCACCTGCGACTGCTTGGAGCAAGGGTCCGGCTTGCCCCATCTTGCTCGATTCACCACGATGTTTCACCATGGCGAGATTGCGAATCTTCTTCGCTGTTCGTATGAATTGCTTGCTCGCTCGATACCACCGTCACGGGCTTAGCTAAAGTTTGCCTAAGCTGCGGCACCCTCTGAACTCCAAGACTTAGCTGAAATTGCCTAAGTCGTAGAGCAACCTTGCTCACTATTCCGGACTTAGCTGGGATTGCCTAAGTCATACAACGCCCAATGCGTTTCCTATCCGCAAAGGGTCAGCCCTCTTACAACCTCTTAAGGCCCGTGGGACCTACAAAGAAGAAGTTGATTAATTGCGGCGGCGGACACATCCCGACGTCTCCAAGCGAAAGTCAGACAAGCAATTTATCGAACACCTTGAGTGCAGCAAAGAAAAGAGAGAAAGAGAGCGAAACAGGACTTTGGAGGGTTGTAGGAACGGTCGAAAGTCCACAAACGACGGTTCCCAAGGTATCGGACGCAAGACAAGTTCAATTCTTGATGAAAGCCTACGCCGACATATACCCGAACCCCATCCAGCCCGGTGCCACCGGGGTTCCAAGGTGCTGAAATGGCTGACATTTCGCACCGCTCAAAAGGTTGTCGTGGCACATGAAAAGACCCAAAATATTGCTTTTGGCTCGCAGTGAGCGATCGTTCTGCAGCCTTCTACACTACTTTCGCTCATATTTCTTAGGTAAAAACATGTAAACTCAAGGCAAAACAAGCTGCCACACATATGTACAAGCAAGAAAAAGTGACGAACGGTTCAAGGAGCAAAGGCATTACGGTTGAGCGACGACCGTTCGTGACACCTTGGTGGGACGGCTGCCGACGGGCAAGGGTAGCCGCCGCCTACGCAGGGGCAGTGGCAGTGGCAGTGATGTAGAGGGGGCAAGGGGAAAGCTAGGGTTTCCTTTTGTTAAAAGGACTATTTTGCCCCTTTAAATTTAAAACATTTTGAGGACTATCCTCGTGTACAGAATTTCGAAAATGCCCTCAACCGAAGACCGTCCTCTCATCCAGAATTATAAAAATACCCTTGATAATTCAAGAAATTCCCAACATATCCTGATTTCTAAAAAATAATTTATTAAATAGTTTAATTAATTATTAAATACATCTAGTAATCCTATAAATGATGTGATGTACATGTGATGTATGATATAGATGGATGATCATGAGCCATATGTGTGATGTGTGTAATTTTGATTATTATTATTATTGGGGCTTGCGAGCCTCCGTTTTTCTCGTTTATTGTCGGGCCTGCGTGCTTATCATTTTTTGTAATTACATGAAGAGGCGCAGCGGGAGCATGGAGGTGACAACGGGACCCACGATGCCATTGCAGGAGATTATGATACATAGTGATGCGACGATCCGACGAAACCAATGATAACAAGATCAATAATCACAGGGCATGGAGATACGACCGATGCTCACATAGATCCTATTGTGAGTGATTAGGCCGATTGGCTCGGGATTAATCATATTAGGTGACGGCTCATGATCATCCGGTGTGGCTTGCATGTGTGATGTGTTATACACCTACTAGATATATGTATATATATATTTGCATGCGATGTAGATATATATTAAATATGTATGTGTGTGACACGACATATTAAGAGACTGATAGAAAATAAAAAAACTCCTCTTACAATAATATTAAGTCGGTACACGTGAGGCAATAAGATTGACGCAGATGGCCTTCCATCGTTATAGGAAGAAATTGAATCCCGAAATAGGTTGAGTTGGTCGAGTCACTTGCCTACAACATATATATGTCGCCGATGACCTGAGGACATGGTATGACTTGGTCGAGCAGTTGAAAGCATATCCATCGAATCAGACTCATCTTGTAACGATGGTGATGACTTAATTGAACTTCATGGTTGGTCGAGCAGTCGAGACCATGATGATTCAGAGGCTGAACATGACGGGAATCATAAGGAGTTGTGATTGACAAGAGTTGTCTACCTTTTAGGCATAGTGTAGTTGGTCGAGTCCCTCGAGAATGCACTAAGATGCCAATTGGATCCCGCTCCCCACTAGGAGTCTGCTGGAGACTTTCATCTCACATGTCGACAGTGTCGTGTGATTCGCTAGAAAAACAATGGGAGTATATTAAGATAAAAGTCTATATCTTAATTAGTATTTTTCTATAAAATCTGCATGTTATTTATTTTTTGTTATATCTTATTTTTCATAAACATGTCGCTCACAAAACCCCCTACATGGCATACTTGATGCCAACTATCTCATTGGTCCAAACTATATAGATTGGCTCCACAATTTGAGAATTATTCTCATAAAAGAGAAAATTATATATGTCCTTAACACGATTGTGCCCACGTTGGAGGAAAGGATAAGCGAGGATGAGATTGCTCACTTTGTGAAGTATAAAGATAGTCCTAAAGGATAACATGTATGTTAATCTTATACTTCAGTCCCTACGAGATTCCTTTTCATTGTTCTTTATTAACTTTAATATGAATAAGTTTGAGGTGACTCTACTTGAGCTCCCTAATATGTTGAGGGGAGCTGAGAGTACCATCAAGAAAGAAAAGTCAATTCTCTATATTGGTGAGACCAATAGGAAAAGGAAGGCTAATAAATACCCTTAAGAAGGGCAAGGGCAAAGAAAGACTAGGTAAGACAAAGGTTGCTAAGATAGACCCGACAAAGGACAGTGCTTCTACTACGGCCAAGATGGGCATTAGAAGAGGAACTGTAAGGATTACCTTACAGAGAAGGCGAGAAAAAAGTCTAGAGAAGCTTCAGGTATATTCATGATCAATCTCTACTTGTCAGATTTTCATGATAACACATAAGTATTGGATACCGGGAGTGCTTATCATATCTGTAATTCGTTGTAAGTTCTGGCAAGACCTAAGAGATTGGCCAGAGGTAAGATAAACCACAAGATGGGCAATGGAGCAAGAGTTGTTGTAGTTGTTATTGGGGAGGTCACCCTACATCTGCCTGATGGAGCTATCATTGCATTGGATGCATACTATTTTATTTCCTCTATTATCAAAAATATTATTTTTATCTCTTATTTGATATTTAGTGGATATAAATTAGTTTTTAAAAATAATCATTGTTTAATAATTATGGATGATGAGATCATCACTAGAGGGACCCTTATAAATGGCTTATATGTGTTAGATACTACTCTACATATCATGAATATAAATATATCTAAGAGGAAAAGAGATGAAGTGAATAATGCATACCTATGACATTGTAGGCTAGGTCATATATATGAGAGAATGATTCAAAAGTTGTTGAAAGATGGATACTTAGATCCATTTGGCTATGAGTCATATGCAACTTGCGAAACTTGCCTTCATGGGAAGATGACTAACTCTCCTTTTAGTGGAACTGGAGAGAGAGCCATCAAGTTATTGGAACTCATACATAGTGATGTATGTGGTCCCATGTCGACTCAGGCTATAGGTGGTTACTCATACTTTATTACATTCACTGATGATTTCTCTAGGTATAGACACATATACTTAGTGAAGTATAAATCTAAGGCCTTTGAAAAATTCAGAGACTATAAGAATGAGGTAGAAAACGAAATTGGAAAGAGTATTAAGACTCTTCGATCAGATCGAGGAGGATAATACTTGAGTACAAAGTTCACCCATTTCCTTAGGGATAATGTGATTCTATCCCAATGGACACCTCCTTGATACCTCAGCTCGATGGTGTATCAGAAAGGAGGAATCACATGCTGTTAAACATGGTGTGGTCCATGATGAGTTTTACTGACGTACCTGTCTCATTCTGGGGTACGCCTTAGAGACAGCAGCTTACCTTTTGAATAGAGTTCTATCAAAGTTGGTAGTGTCTATACTATATGAGATATGAAAAGGAAAGAAGCCCGATCTTAAGATTATTAAGATTTGAGGCTGTCCTGCCCACGTTAGAAGATATAACCCCGATAAGTTAGAATCAAGTATAGAATGGTGCATATTCGTGGGATACCCAAAGGAAACTTGTGGGTATTATTTTTATCACCCTGAGGACCGAAAGGTCTTTGTTGCTAAGAGAGTCGTATTCTTTGAGAAGGAATACATTCTTGGTGGAAACAGTGGGAGCAAGATAGAATTGAGTGAGGTTAGAGAACCTAACTCAAGCACCATTCTAGAGTTCGAATTTGTTTAGGTACCTAACACACAAGTTCCAACTTTGCGTAGGTCTAGTAGAGTATCTCACCCTCCTGAAAGATATGTGGGATATATCAATGGAGATGACTCTTAGGATGTTGATCCTCAAACCTACGAGGAGGCTATTATGAGTATAGACTCTAGGAAATAGCAAGAAACCATAAATTCTGAGATGGATTCCATGTACTCTAACAAGGTTTGAAACCTTATGGATGCACTTGAGGGTATTGGACCCATTAACTACAAATGGATCTTCAAGAAGAAGATCGGAGTAGATAATAAGGTAGAGACCTATAAAGCAAGGCTGGTAGCTAAAGGATATCGTTAAAGATAAGAAGTTAGCTATGACGAAACCTTTTACCTGTAGCCATGCTTAAGTCCATTAAAATTATTTTGGTCGTTGCAGCACACTATGACTATGAGATTTAGCAGATGGATGTTAAAACAGCATTCCTCAATGGCAACCTCGAGGAGGAGCTGTATATGATACAATCAGAGGTATTCGTATCCACAGAGAGTCCAGATAAAGTATACAGGTTACTTAGATCCATTTATGGATTAAAGCAAGCTTCCCAAAGTTAGAACATAAGATTTGATGAGGTGATCAGATCTTATGACTTCGTTAAGAACGAAGATGAGCCTTGTGTATACAAGAAGATAAGTGGGAGCGCTATCACATTCTTGGTGCTATATGTGGATGACATCATAATCATTAGGAATCACGTAGGAATGTTTTCCATAGTAAAGACTTGGCTATCTAGAAATTTCTCCATGAAAGACTTAGGGAAAGCATCCTATGTTTTGAGGATCCAGATCTATAGAGATAGATCCAAGAGGATGCTTGGCTTGTCCTAGTCAAGATACATAGACTCCATTGTCAAAAGGTTTGACATGAAAATTTTCAAGAGAGGTCTCGTATCAATGAGACATGGAATATCACTTATAGGAGTATGTCTCTAAAGACTCCTGAAGAAAGGATAGATATAGCATATGTTCTGAGTGTCACGAGCAGGTATCAGGCATATCCAGGTTTAGAACACTGAAAGGCAGTAAAGTGTGTCCTTAAGTACTTGAGAAGGACTAAGGATCTTTTATTGGTATATGGAGGAGGTAGCCTCCAGGTTGATGGCTATATGGACTCGAGTTTTCAGTCCGACATTGATGATAGCAAGTCAAATTTAGGGTATATTTTCATCCTAAATGGAGGAGCAGCAAACTGGAAGAGTTCCAAGCAAGATACTGTTGCTGACTCGACTATAGAGACAGAATACATTGCTATAGTAGAAGCAGCAAAGAAGGGGGGTGAATAAAGAAGTTCATCAATGATCTAGGAGTCATACCAAGCAGCATGGAGCTAACTCCCATATATTGTGACAGTAACAAGGCAATAACTCTAACAAGGGAACATAGGTCTCATCAGAATTGTTCGAAGGAGGTTCCATCTGATTAGAGCGATCATGACCCGATAAGATATATCAATGGAAAGAGTTTCATCTGAAGATAACATTACAAATCCACTAATGAAGTCGTTGGCTCATATTATATTTGAGCGTCACAGGGGTCTGATGGGGATCAAATACATAGGTGATTGGCTTTTTGGTCAAGTTGGAGATTGCTAGTTATAGGTGCCCTGCAAGCCAATCACGTGAGTGATGGCACGTGTGATACATTGTGTAATCTTTTTACTTATAATTAATATTGGTATATTCTCATATTATATTATCTATAGCATATATACTGTGATGTCTTTGGTTATGTGCAATGGGAATCAGATCGTGATAAAAGAACGATAATGAGATCGATTCACCTTTAAATACAGATCCTAAATAATCCCAATCATAGGTTACTCGAGAGGGACATCGAGATAACCGGATAGACTGGTGTACGATATACCTATCCATATAATGGAGGCAGTTGGTCTTAAAGTCACTTGTATGGAGATATTAAGGATATAATACATATGCTCATTGGAGAATAAGTTCACTAATTGATCTGCTTATGGAATGTTGTATGGTTAATGATACCTAATGTCAGACAGTGATTCCATAGTCTTAATTATGTATTTGGTCCTTAGACTTAAGACATCAAGGATGTATTATATGGGTATTCCTTTCTTTGACGCCAGACTTACAGGTTTGGAAAGTTTCAGATTTGGTATAATTGGTTATCAGGATTAATAGCCAACCTTACGAAGGTAATTGAGTATCAATAGAGGATCATCCATTTTTAGTATCATGAGAGGAATATCCTATATATGCTTGCTCTGAAAAATCCCTAGCCAGGGTCATTCGGATTGAGAGAGACTTCTCCAGAAGAATCCGATTAGAGCAAGACTATGACGGATTCCATATGTGACTTGACAGTACCATGTCTAATATACGATCTCTGGGATATTAGTTGGATGAGGGATTATAGATACATGATAACTATGGACAGACAAGTCTGATGAATTCGATCCCCTTGTACCGTCTGGGTACTATGGCATAGTGGCTTAGTACATCCATAGTCGATGAGTCAAGTGAATTATTATGGAGATAGTAATTCACTATATCAGAAGGAGTTCTGATGAGAGTAACTCACGGCCAGCTCGGTATCGGGCCTAGAGGGTCACACACATATGGTGGATGCTTCAGCGAATAGAGGATTGGATGAAAATCCAATTAGCCCCTATTATCATTAGATGAGATCCTATGCTAATGGGCTTCTTGATTAAGACCCAATTAGAGGCCTAAGGAGATTATTGGATAGAGATCCAAATAATGCAAGGTTAGTGGGTTATTGGATAAAGATCCAATACCCACTAAGGAAGGAGCCCTAGGGTTTTGGTGTCTCTCTATAAATAGGAGGGGAGACTCATGGTTGAAATGCTATAACTTTGGCCTCCCCCTCCTATTCTCCTCCCTCCTTCTGCGCAAGAGTTACGAGATCAGATTGGAGGAGTTTTGCTACAGAGATCCATCGTGTGAATACCGCTAGAGAGGAGGACACTTAACCTCCTTCATCTTCTCTATCCGGATCTAAAAATTAATCTCTCGCATATCATGGTTTTTTTATTTTTATAGTTTTTCTTGCGACCCTAATGTTTTGCATGACGATTTGATCTGCGTGAAAAATTGATATTTTATTTTGATTTCTACTGCATATGTGATGCATCCGCTGAGGTTTTCTAACAGTAGTTTTAAGGAGTTTTGGCTGAGATTTGGTGTAGTTTTAGTGATGTGATAGCACTGGATGAAGGTTAGGAAAAGGGTTTTGGATTTAGGATAGATGGTAGCAAAGGTTTGACAGGGATTGGTGAAGGTATGTTGCAATAGGTGCTGGTTGTAGAAGGCTACAGTTTTAGGTTGAGATCGGTAAGGAAGTTGGCAAAAAGGTAGGTGTATTGGTATGGAACGTTGGTTTAAAAGGTAGGTATATCGATAAGGAAGTTAGCAAAAAAGGTAGGTGGATCAATAAGGAAGTAGGCTAATAATTAGGGCTATTTTTGGGGTTGATTGGGATGAGAGATTTCAGAACAAGGGTTGCTGAAAAGGTAGTTGATCAGTAAGGAAGGTTGGTTGAAAAGGTAGGTGATTCTTTAAGGAAGGTTGGCTGAAAGGTAGGTGGATCGGTAAGGAAGTAGGCTGCGGTTAGGGCTATTTTTTTGGGGCTAATTAGGATTGGTTTTTGGCTATGGTTTGATAGGTTTTTTTAGTAGTTATAGTAGGGATTAAAGATGAGAAAGCGGGAGTTCAAAAATTGATAAAGGCAGTAGCGAAATCTGATAGAATTCAATAAATAAAAGATGTGTATGTGCTGTCCTACCAAACATATTTTATGTCAGAGAAACAATGAATTCTCGACATAAATTCTAGAGAAAAACCTTAAGAAAATTATGGAGAATTTTAACGATGAAATCTCAGTTCAGATGTGAGTAATAGCAGCAATTTAGATCGATAAAAGTTTGGCAGTATAATGGTAGAAAAATTGATGCAATGGAAGAAGACAGATTCTTCATCATAAAAATTCAACAATACGTAGCAAAGAATTGCAGTAATATAGGAATCATTTCTGAGATAATTTTCATAATAGATCAATCTTAGATGGAGGCTAAGTTGATCTATGAGAATGTGTAAAAATTTCATTCACAAAGGATACTCAAAAGACCGGTTTCAATAAGCCTCTTTATGGCTGAAATCTTCTATAGCAAATCCCCTTCGCAAAGATGATCACGTTTGCGATGGAAAGAATTCACAGCGAGGCAAGGATAGAAAATTTTCTTTGGAATGCAAGGATAAAGATTTGCAGTAGTAACAAGGTGCGAGTGATGGATTTTTTACCAAATTTTCAATGCAAACACAGAGGGGGCATTGGCAGATTGATGGATCTATGGTTTAGGGATGACGGTGGAGGTGATGTCTTAAAGCAATTATGGGAATTGCTTGGAAGGGTGGAGGTGGCAAAGATGGTAGCAAGGGCAGCAGGAATGTTGCTCTAATACCAAATGATAGAACCCCAGAAGGAGCTCTATAGATTTGATCTTTAAAGGGGGATTAACCCTTAGAAAACTATAGGGGTTCCTCCCTCCTTATAGTCGGTTAGGTGGCTAAAATAAACTGATCTATTGCTTGATCAAAAAGAGGTGGAGGCTATAGCTTATATAAGGCTCAAAACTCTAGCCCAAGAAGGATGCTACCTAAATAAAATGACCCCCTTGCCCCTCCTTTAGCCGCCCTCCCTTTATAGGGATGAGCGACGGCTAAGTTGGCTCCATGGCTGCCTACATATGCTAGAAACCCTAGTCGACCAGCCCAGTAAAGGGGGCGACAGCTAGTGAGCCCTAAGGCCCCAAGTAAACCCTAGCCATACTTCTTTATAAGATAGAAGTAACTAGGTATGAGTTTTATTACATTTCACAAAGTTTTATTGACTCTACTAAGGTAAATAGGACCCAACCCTACTAGGGTCCTATCACTTTCTTAGACAGAATCGTGTCAAGGACTTACATAATTTTCTCTATCTTGAGAATAATTATTAAACTATGGGTTAATTCATGTTGTTTGGACTAGTGAGGCAGTTGGCATCAAGTATGCCAAACATGGGGTTTACAAGGAACATGTTTTTAACAAACAGGATGTAGCATAAATAAATAACATAGAGATTTTATAAAAAAACTAATGAAGATACATACTTCTATCTTAATCTACTCCCACTAATTTTTCTGGCGAATCATATGACACCTTCTGCATATGAAACGGAAGTCTCCGACAAGCTTCTAGTGGGGACCCTGATCCAATTGGTGTCTTAGTGTAATCTTAAGGGACTTAACCAATCACATTAAGCCCAAAAATGTATGCAACTCTTGCCAATCACAACTCCTTATGATTTTCATCAAGTTCAGCCTTCAAATCATTATGGCCTTAAGGGACTCGACTAAACATGATGTTCAGTTAAGTCATCACCGTCATTACAAGATGAGTATAATTTGATGATATACCCTCGAGGGACTTGACTAAGCATACTATGTCCTCGGGTCACCAGTAACATTTCTATATCATAGGCAAGATCTCGAATCATGTAAATAAGTGAGCCTCGAGGGACTCGACCAACTTAATCTATGTCATGATTCAATTTCTTCCTATAATGATAGGTCACGTTGATCAATCTTATTACCTCATGCTTTTCAAGGTTTTTATTTTGTTTTGGTCTTCTAATATGTCGTGTCATACACATACATATTTAATATATATCTACATGACATATATATATATATATATATATATATATATATATATATATATATATATATATATATATATATATATATATATATATATATATATATATATATATATATATATATATATACCTCACGGAATGTCACCTAATGTGATTAGCCCGAGCTAATGGGCCAAATCACTCACAATAGGATCTATGTGTATATCAACGCATCTCCATGCCCTATGATCATCTATCTCATCATCATCGGTTCCATCGGATCCTCGATGCATCACCATGTGTCGCGATCGCCCGTCACGACATCGAAGGTCCAACTGACCCCTCCATGTTCCCATCGCACTTTTTTATATAATTACATCATAATCACAAGCACGTAGGCCCGATAATAGATAAGAAAAATGGAGGCTCGCAAGCCCCAATAATCATAATGATAATCACATATACACACATCACAACACATAGTCCATGATCATCCAGCCACATCATACATCACATGTACACACATCATCATGAAGGACTACTAGAAAAATAATAATTACTTAAACTTTTTAATTAATTATTTTTTTAGAATTCAGGATTTATCAAAAATTTTTAAAATTATTAAGGGTATTTTCAGAATTCTAGATAGAAGGATAAAATAAGGAATTTCATAAATTATGAAGGGCAGAATTATCCTTTTGCTAGGAAAAACCCTAACCCTTCTGCCCCTTTCCAGTAGGCTGTTGTTGCCGCCCCTACCAACGGACGACCCCCCTTTGCCATCGAGCGGCCACCCCTGTGAGTGAGCGCCGCCCTTGCAGACAACCCCCACTATGCTACCTTCATGGTTGAGTGCTCTAAGAACATGTAGAATAGATATACGTAATTCAAACTGATCATACGTAGTTATCACATCGTCATGCAAAGATTGATGCACAAAAATATCATAAAACTGAAAACTACGATACATAAGAGATTGGTTACCTAGGGAGATCATTTATCCCTAAAATTTAAGATTCAAATAGAGAGGATGAAGGAGGTCAAATGTTCTCCTCTCTAGTAATATCCACACGATGGATCGTTGAAGCGATGCTCCACCAATCGCAGCCCAAAACCTGTAACTATTACATAGCTACTCGCAGCACTCGAGGAAGAAGATCATCTATCTTCTTTGCTACCCTCTCGCATCAAGGAGGGGTTGGTTGGCTGAGAAGATGAGGGAGGAGGGAGAATAGGAGGGGGCTGCTAAAAGTGTAGCCTATCACTATTATGTCGCCCCTACCTCCTATTTATAGAGTGCCACCCAAAACTCTAATCGATCTTACCTTAGTAGGTATTGGATCTCCATCCAGGTACCCACTCCTTTTGGATTATTAGATCTCTATCTAAGAATCTCAATTGGCCTCTAATAGGGCCTCATACAAGGAGCCTAGAGATGTTAGTCCTCATCCAATGAGAACAAGGGATAATTGGATAACTCATATCCAATCCTCTACTCGTTGAAACATCCACCATATGTGTATGAACCTGTAGGCCCAATACCGAGCTGACTGTGAGTTTCATTTGTTAGAAATCCTTCTAACTCAGTGAATTGTTAGCCCATAATAATTCACTCAACTTATCGACTAATGGACATACTAGACCATTGCACCATAGTCCCTAAATGGTACAAGGGATCTAATCTATTTGATATATCTATCCTTAATTACCATGTATCTATAGTCTCTTATCTATCTAATATCCATAGATTGCATATTGGGTATGGTACTATAAGGCATATATGAAATCTATCCGAGTCTCACTTTCTCCCGGATAACTCCTTCTCTCTCAATTCGAATGACCTTGGCCAGGGATTTGTTTAAGCGATAATAAATGAGATATTCCTCTTATGATACTGAGAGTGGATGATCCTCATTGCCACTTAATTACTTTCGTAAGGTTGGCTACCAATCTCGATAATTGATTGTACCAGATTTGAAACTTTCTAGACCTAGAAGTCTAGTGTCAAAAAAAGGAGACAAGACATCCTTGGTGTCTCAAGTCTAAGGACCAAACACACAACTAAGATTATAGAATTACTATGTTATGTATCATTAATTATTTAGCATTCCATAAGTGGATCAATCATTATATCATGTTATAAATTATTAATTATTTAGCATTCCATAAGCGGATCAATCATCATTCCTATAAGCACCTATATTGTACACTTACTATCTCCACATAAGTAGCAATAAGATTAGCAACCTCCATTATATAGATAGGTATACAATATACTAGTCTATCCAGTTATCTCAATGTCCCTGTCGTGTAACCTATAACCGAGATTATTTAGGATCTATATTTAAAGGTGAATTAGTCTCATTATTGTGATCTCATCATGATCTAATTTCCATTATACATAACCAAGGACATTATATATATATATATATAACAGATAATATAATGTAAGAATATACGAATAATAATCAGAAGCAAAAAGATCACACAACGTGTCACACGTGTCATTACTTACGTGATTGGCTTGTAGGGCACCTGTAATCAGCACCAATCTCAACATCACGAGAGGAATATCTCGTGTGTTATCACTAAAACAAATCCCTAGCCAGGATTGAGAGAGAAAGAGTTATCAAGGAGAATATGATTAAAGTGAGATTCGGATGGATTACGTTTGTAGCCTGATAGTATCATGTCCAATATATGATCTTTAGGATATTAGATAGATGATGGACTATAGATGCACGATAACTAAGGACAGATAGGTTTAATAAATTAGATCCCCTGTATCATTTATGGACTATAACATAGTGGCCTAGTATGACCATAATTGATGAGTTGAGTGAATTGTTATGAAATAATAAGTCACTAAGTCAAAAGGAGTTTTGATGGGTGAAACTCACAGCCAACTCGATATTAGGCTAGAGGGTCACACGTGCCATCACTCACATAATTGGCTTGCAGGGCACATGTAATCAGCACCACTCTTAGTGTCACGAGAGGAATATCTCGTGTTATCACTAAGGTAAATCTCTGGCTAAGGTCATTCGAGTTGAAAGAGAAAGAGTTATCTAGGAGAATCTAATTAGAGCGAGATTCAGATGAATTATGTATGTGGCTTGATAGTATCATACCCAATATATGATCTCTGGGATATTAGATAGATGAGGGACTATAGATACATAGTAACTAAGGACAAACAGGTCTAATAGATTAGATCCCCTATATCATTTGGGGACTATGCCATAGTGGCTTAGTATGATCATAGTAGATGAGTCGAGTGAATTGTTATGAGATAAAAATTCATTAAGTTAGAAGGAGTTTTGATGGGTGGAACTTACAGCTAGCTTGATATTGGGCCTAGAGGGTCACACACAAATAGTGGATGTTTTAATAAGTGGATGATTATATATGAGTTATCCAATTAGTCCTTATTCTCGTTAGATGAGATCCAACATTGATGAGCTCCTTGTATAAGGCCCAATTAGAGGTAAATTAAGATTATTAGATAGAGATTTAATAATCCAAGAGGTGTGAGTAATTGGATAAAGATCCAATACCCACTAAGGTAAGATGCATTAGGGTTTAGGAGGCTCTCTATAAATAGGAGGCAAGGGCGACCAACTAAGGTGATAGACTACATCTTTGGTTACCCCCTCGTATTCTCCTCCCTCCCATCTCTTTTTAATCGACCACCTCTCTTTTCTTCTTCCATATTCGCTACAAGATGGTGCACAAAATCTATGAAGGTACACAAAAGTTGTGAGCTTTTTTCTGTGATTTGAGGAGGATCGTTGCATCGATCCACTGTGTGGATACCACCAGAGAGGAGGACATATAACCTCCTTCATTCTCTCCTATTAGATCTAGAAGTTTCAAGGATATATGATCTCCCTACATAATATATCTCACATGACTCGCAGTTTTTAGTTTTGTAGCTTTTCACCCACTAATCATCATACGATGTGATAAACGTGGGAAACCTTTTATTTTATTTTTTTGCTACATATGTGATGCTCTCATAATTTCTCAGCAATTTAGATCACTCAAAAATAGTTAAAAATAGTAATCTATAAATGGTAAACTAAAACCCTAAGCATAATAATGGAGGAATTGGGTAATATATCTCACACGATTCAAAGTTTATGATTTTATATTTTTACACATATTAGTAATTACATGACAATGTGATAAATGTAGGAAACCTTTTACTGATTGCAAAGAAGATGCCCGCGGCGGTAGTGCCTATGGGCACAGTGCCCGCGAGAAGGCCACTTGTGGGCGCCTGCCCGAGGGTAGGTGTGATATCTGGTGACACGTAGTGGTGCCACCTATGCAGGGGTGATGGCGACTAACCGTTGGTTAGCGATAGAGGGGTTAGAGTTTCTTTTAGGCAAAAGGATGATTTTACCAAAAGGGGAAGAAGTAATGATAACTTACTTTTTGATGATATAGCACTCATATACATGTTGTATTTGATGATGTATAACTATTTCAACTATGGATATAATGCATATGATTCTTGAAATAATAACTATTGAAAGTCATTATGATGTATTGTTTTGACTCGAATTCAAGAGTTGAAAGATCATCATATTTCTTTAAAAATTCAAGTTCGTTAAGGCATATAGGCAAGGGGAGTTTAGTTTAAACTTTGTTATCAATTTATTATCATCATAAAACAGATGGAGATTATTAAATCCCATATTTTGACATTAAAATAAATTGATAAATTTATGAATTGATATGATTTTGAGATAAGTAATGCAAGAATAAGTTTTGATCATGGACTTGAACCATCGGAGGATAATTTATCGAAGCAAGACATTGGGTCAAAAAGTGTCATGTTAAAGTTTGGATGTCGTGCTAGAGGAATGGATGATGGATGAACTTCTTACCATAAGTTCAGGCAGTGGGTCAAAATAATACGTTGAAGGTTCGGACAAAGTACCAAATGATCAGAGGACATGTTGGAATAGTGGACAATATGCTTCGTGATTATAATTAAGGTGGTTAAGTCTTAATCATGATCATTGAGAGTAAAATTACGCTGGTATTACACCATAACAATGCCAACTTGATTTGGGGCCCATTGTGCCTGAACTAGGATTAAATTGGGCCTGATGAAAAGCTATTTCATTGATCTGAAAATGATCTAGGTTGTGGTATTGCTAGGCCCAAATAATGGTACAGCCCAGGCTATAGAAAGCATAACTTTGTCCGTTTTGGGGGTCACGACGGTAGTACCGCCAGGGGGTGGTGGTACCACTAGATGGTGGTACCGTCTAGTCCAATAGTAGTGTTACCGAGCTTAGTATTTTGAGCTATGTTCGATGGTAGTACCGTCCTATAACGGAGTACCTTAAAAATCAGAGATTTAAAATTTTGATTCCAATTTTGAAGCCATTGGAGATCTATAAATACCCTACTTATTTTTACTTGAAGAAGCACAAAAGAGTAAAAATAAGTATTAAAAAGGGTGTGAAAAAAAGACAGTATGCTTGAGCTAAAAGTGTGGTAAACTCTTAGTATTTGAGTCTCTTCCTCCTTGAGATTAGTAGTTATTCTAAGGAGGTGTAAGGTCTTATGAGAAGGAGTTTGTAAAGGTTCCCTCCTGAGCTTGGTAAAAGGAGAAAGGGTAAGGGTTGTAAGGATAATTGATCTTCACCCATTGGAAAGAAGATTAATAGTGAAAGTGGGTGGTCTCGAGAGAAGAGGAATCGGGAGTGGACGTAAGTCGGGACGACCGAACCACTATAAATTAGTTTGTTTTTTCTTATCATTTGCTTATTGATTTATATTACTCGCTACTTCTACTCACACTTTTAAGTTAAATGGGCTTTTGATTCATATTTTTGTTTGAATGATTTCAAATCAGATCTTTTTTTGATAAGCACCAATTTACCATAATTTCCCTCCACACACACCCCAAGCCCCCCCCCCCTCTCTCTCTCCTCTCTTAGTACCATTATGATCATAGCCGTTAGTATTAGAGTTAAGTTCTCTTAATTGGTTTAACCCCTAAATGAGTTTTAATAGCCTTTTTTGGCAATTATGAGGGTTACTGTATCACTCATCCTCCTATGTTCAATGGAACATACTACACTTACTGGAAAATATAAATGAGAATATTCCTAATTTCTATGGATTTTGTGGAACATCATTAAAAATGATTTTCAAAAATCTTCTAATCCAATGAATGAGTGGAATGATTTTAAAAAAATATATTTTCTTTGAATGCTAAAGCTATAAATACTTTGTTTTGTGCTTTGGATAAAAATAAGTTTAATCATGTTTCTATTTGTGACACTACACATGACATTTGGCACACACTAGAAATTACTCATGAAGGCACAAGTAGAGAAAGAGTCAAAAATTAATCCCTTAGTACATAATAATAAACTGTTTAAAATAAAGCTAAGTGAAACCATTGGTAACATATACAACCGTTTTATAGATGTTATCAATAGTTTAAAAGCTCTTGGTAAATGATATACTAACCTTGAATTAATAAATAAAATTTTAAGATCTCTTCCAAAATGTTGGGATCCAAAAGTCACAACTATCCAAGAGGCAAAGGACTTGAAAATTTTTCCTCTTGAAGAACTCATAGGGTCTTTAATGACCTATAAAATAACTTGTAAAGTACATGACGAACAAGAGGAGAACCTTCCACAGAAGATATTGCACTGAGAACTAAAGAAGATTCCTCAAGTGAAAGCTTATGTGATGATGATAATGACATTGCACTTCTTACTAGAAGACTTAAAAAAATTGTGAAAAGGAACAAATCTCATAAAAATAAAAATGAACATAAAAATGATGTTATAATATGTTATGAATACAAGAAGTTAAGGCATCTAAAAAATGAGTGTCCACAACTGAATAAGAAGTTGCCAACCCAAAAAAGGAAGAAAGCATTCATGGGAACTTAGGATGATTCAAGTGCATCAAAGGATGAAGAGTCAATCAACGAAAATGAAGTGACAAATTACATACTAATGACCTTTAACGACACCTAAAACATCTTTTTCATATAATGGATTACTTAATCCATTTCATGATTTGTTTGATAAGCTTAAATATGTTAGTAATAAATATAAATCACTAAAAAGGGATAATGCATTACTTACTAGTAAATTTAAAACTGCATGAAACATTAACTTCTTGTACTCTTTGCTCTAAATGTGAAGAGTTAGATTTACTTAAAAAGGAAAATATATTATTATAACAAATTTTAGAAAAGTTTAAATTGGAAACAAATCATTAGATATGATTCTTGTTAATCAAAGTTGTGTCTATTAATAAGAAGGAATCAGTTTTGTAAGTAATAACACTCAACAAAAGCAAACAAAATTTGTAAAAGGTTCCACACTATATATTTCCCCCAAAGATAAATGTATTTTTTATGGAAGATTTGGTCATTATGCTTATACTTGCCCCTTCAAAAAACATAGCTCTCATAAATTAGTTTGGGTTCCTAAAGGAACAATCAATGACTTAATACTAAAGGTCAAGAATACCTAAAGTAAACCCCCCCCTTTTTTTTATTTATGTCTCCAAATAGAGCTAGGAGTAAAAGATGGTATTTTGATAGTGGATGCTTAAGACACATGGCTAGAGATCCAACATAATATTTAAAGCTCATTAGTTGAGACGAAAGGTATGTCACTATCAGAGACAACAACAAAGAAAAAATATTGGTATTGGAAATAATGGTTATAATCAAATTTAGTTGATGGTTTAAAATATAACTTTCTAAGCATTAGTCAATTATATGATAAAGGATATAATATTATATTTAAATTTAATGTATGCATTACAGACATAATATGTAAGAATAGATCTATGATTGCCTTAAGGAACAATAACGTGTATACTATTGATCTTGATGATTTTCATAACAAAACTTGTATTTTTATTTTAAACGATGATGCATGATTTTGGCATTGGATATTAGGTCATGCAAGCATGAAATTGATCTAAAAAATCAGAACTAAAGAACTTATAAGAGGAATGCCTAGAATTAAATTTGTCAAAGATAAGATTTGTGATACATGTCAACTAGGAAAATAAATAAAGAGTAGTTTTAAACCTAAAAATCAAGTAAGCACTTCTTTATTTAGACTATTACAATTAATTCATATGGATTTATTTGGACTAATTGATATCACAACTCTAGGAGGTAGTAAATATGCTTTTATGATTGTTGATGATTATAGTAGATTTACTTAGACATACTTTTTGGCACTTCAAATGTTTTATAAAGTTTTACAATTAAGTTCAAAATAAAACAAGTTTTATGATTTCTTTTATTCGTAATGATCATGAAAGTAAATCTAAAAATCATGATTATCAAGAATTTTATGATTCAAATGGGTATGACCACAATTTCTATACTCCAACAAATTTACAACAAAATGAGTTGATGAAAGAGAATAGGAGTTTACAAGAGATCGCAAAACTGAAAAATATTTAATGATTTCTTTTATTCGTAGTGATCATGGTGGTAAATTTAAAAATTTTGATTATCAAGAATTTTATGATTCAAATGGGTATGAGTACAATTTCTCTTCTCCAACAAATTTACAACAAAATTGAGTTGATGAAAGAGAATAGGAGTTTACAAGAGATGGCAAGAACCATGCTTAATGAACATAGTCTATCCAAATACTTTTGTGTCGACGTCATTAACACTATATGTTATATTATGAACAGGGTTCTCATATGGCCTCTATTATCTATAACTCTATATAAATTGTGAAATATTAAAAGATCCAAAATTTTATATTTTAAATTTATCAATTGTAAATGTTTTATTTTAAATTAAAAGAATGCCTTAAGAACATTTAATGCAAAGTTTGCTGATGGTATTTTTCTTTGATATTCCTATATTTCTAAAGCTTTTCGAGTTTTCAATAAAAGGACTTCAATTATTAAGGAATCTAATCATGTTGTTTTTAATGAGTTTCTTGAAATTAAAAAAAATGATTTGATGATGATTTTAAGTTTAATATTTTGAATTTGAATGAAAATTCTCATCTCCAAAGCAACTTGGATACATCTATTTACAAAGATATCTTATTAAAGGAATGAAAGTATGTAGATGCTCATCCTAAGGAGCTAATCATTGGAGATACATCAAAGATATTCAAACTCATTCTTCACTTAAAAATGTTAATTTTGATGATGAAATCAATTGATGAAAATTATGACCTAATTAATGTTTAAGTGGCGTAGGACTAACTTCGATCATGGAAAGATAAATTGATTAAAGTAGGAAGAATTAGACGTTAGGCCGGAGAACTACATGCCATAAGCTTCGGGAATCGGGCCAAAAGGTTTGAGCATTGTGCTAAGAAGATCGGATGTTGCGAAGGTCATTTCATGAAATCTATATTAGCAATTTATATATTTTCATGATTTAACATTTCTAGATTTCAACCACAATCTTGTATATATAAAATTTTGAATATAAGCTTAATAAATTTTTCTCATATAAATTTTAAGAAAATGTAGCAAATAAATTTGAACAATAAGAAATCATTATCTTTATGTAGATTTTTAAATCATCATTACATGCATGATCATCATACATGATTTCACATCAAGTGCAATTAGCAAGTTTTTTATATATATGAAAGCTTAGCAATTTAAAAAAAAAATTATTACTTTAGAACATGCAAGCTAGTGAATTCATTTCTCTTTTGAGAAGTGCAAGCTAGCAAATATTTGCTTCCTTTGTATTATTCAAGCTAGCAATTTTATAAGTTAACAAGTTTTGCTCTCCCTTTGTCATTGTCAAAAAGAAGAGATGATTAGAATAGTGTAAAACTTTTCTCATTACATCATTTTTCAGAAAATAAATCATGAAATATACCAATCACATGGTGATGAGATATTCAATTTATAAAAATAAATTATGAATATCAAAAGACAAGTCATAGGAGAAACAAATAAAATCTCTTAATTTATCCATAAGAAATCTTAAGTTATCAAGTTCATGATTTGTATAAAAATCTTCTTTTAAATAATACGAAGATACATAACAAAAGATTTTGATTCATAAAATATTTCAAGTTATAATTCCAAAAAATTAAAACCACGATATAGATAAATCACTCATTCGATTTTAAAATCATCAAAATCACTTTCAAGAGATTCAAAATATAATTAATAGACTTACTAGTCTCTTGAAATACTAGTGATTTCCTTTCTCCACATATCTGAGCAAGAAGGTAGTGTTGAATCTTGGATTTTAATGATGAAATCAATTGATGGATTATTGACCCAACAGAATTGTTAGAGTTGATTGATACAGGATTAATTATGATAGAAGGATTATTATAACTAGGGTTGACCAAGGTTAAGTCCATGCATCGAGTCGATGTGTTTGGGAACTCGTCAGGAGTGTAACATAAGCTCGCCGAAGGTATCAAAAGTTTGCTAAGATGGCACAAGGGAGTTTGCCAAAAGAAGACCGAGACTCACTGAAAGATTGTCAAGGGTAGCCGAAAAGTTTGCCAGGAGTCGGGGTCTTATAATGGATATTTTGGTAATTATAATTATATTTAATTAAGTCATAATTAGCATCGTGCAGGTCTAATTATGGTAGGATCAATAAAGTTACAACCAAATGATGAGCCAAGATATAGCCTAGGCATCGGGCCGAGTTCCGACGATATGGTGGGATCTTGCTAGAAGTTCGCTATGAGAATCACCGAAGGAATCGGAAAGCTTGCTGGGAACATGGAGGGAGATCACTGGGAAGAAGATCGGAGGACTTATCGCAAGATTGCTGGAGGTTGTTGGAGTTTGCGGGAGTTAGGTCTTAATTAGACTTAATTGGTCATTAAGCATTATAATCATTGAGTCGTAGTTAGATGTTAGAGTCTTAATTGAGTTGGATTTGGAAGGAATCCAAATCAACTCAATGAGATAATCAGATCCACTATTGAGTTTGGTTAAGCTCAGGTTGAGCTCAATCAGTTCAAAGAGCTGGTCAATGTAAAAGTCAAGTCGAAATTCAAAAAGTGGAGGGAACCACTTTTACGAAAATTTTGGTACCGCTAGTGACCGGTGATTGGACCACCCGTACCACAGAACTCAGGTGGCGGCCAGCAGCTTTCGACTAAACCACCCATACCCAAATTTTTCGGATACAGTTGGATTTTACTCCGATTTTGAAGCCAATTTGGGACCTATAAATACCCCAAGTTTTCTTACATTTAGAACAATACTTTTGAGGGATTATATTCTAAGAAAATATTATGTGAGAATTATAAGAAAAAGAAAATGGGTAACGAGAGAGCTTAGACTTGTAAATCTAGTCTCCTTTATAAGCTCAAGTGTAAGGGTTTAATCTTCACCCAAAGAAGATTGGTAGTGGATGCCGATGTGCCTCAAGAAGGAGGACTCGGAAGTGGACGTGGGTCGTTGGTGCTGAACCACTATAAAATTGTAAGTGTTTCATACTTGCATTGCTTGAATATTATTGAATTGATGCTTCTAACTTAACTAAACTCTTTGAAAGCAAGATGATAAGTTTTTTTGCTAAAAAATAATTATCTTTCCGACTTCTTACTTTTAATCACTCACTTATTTTATTAAAAATAAAAAGCTTCAGATTTCCTATTCTATCTTATTCAAAAGGCTTTTTCTTTAAAAAGAAAAATCTTAGCTTGTACTAATTCACCCCACCCCACCCACCCCCACCCACCCTCTTAGTGTCAATTGATCCTAACGATTGGTATCAGAGCAATGTTATTACTCTTTAGATTAATACCCACTTGAGTAAATAACTTATTTTGGCATGATTGAGAGACATTCTACATGTTCAATAGGACGAATTACACATATTGGAAAACACAGATGTGTATTTGCCTCATCTCTTTGGACTTTGATTTATATAATATAGTTGAGAACGGATTTGAAAAATCTTCCAAACTAATGAATGAGTTAAATGACTTGGAAAGGAAAAAATTTTCTTTAAATGCAAAGGCTATGAATGCCTTATTTTGTGCACCTGATATAAATGAGTTTAATCATGCTTTTGCTTGTGATTCAGCTTTCGATATTTGGCATACCTTGAAAATCACACACGAAAGCACAACTAATATAAATAAATCAATTAATAAAATATATTACAAAAATGAACTTGAAGAACACCTTCCATAGAACAGGAAGGATTGTGAACTGAGAATGACATACGACTCCTCGAGTGAAATCTCGAGTGATGAGGACATTGGATATGAACTTTTAAAAAATAAACTGAAAAATTAATAAACTTGAACTTTATAAAAATTATGGATACAACCTCTTGCTATGAATGCAAGAAGCCAAGGAGCTCCAAAAATCAAATGCTTAACCAAGAAGTAGAGAACCTTGCTTTAATTGTGATCGAAGATGAGGTTAGTGAGTCTTTAGATTTTTTATTTTTAGAATTATCAAGCATATTTAATAATTTATTTAATGAGTTTAGAAAACTTAGTAAGTCATTTAAACTGCTTAAAGATGATCATGATTTGATAGTTAAGCATTTGACTCCTTAGCATCACATAAACCATGCTTGAAATATGAAATCATAGATAAAGTTAAAGAAGAAAATTGCATCCTTAGAACTACACTTTAGAAATTTGAGATAAAAAATAAATCCCTAAATATGATCCTTGCCAATAAGGGTCATATTAACAATAAATATGGCATAGGCCTTGTTGGAAGTATTCAACAAAAGCCAACCATCTTTTTAAAAGGTCCTACATTGAATATGCCACCAAGAATTAAGTGCAACTTTTGTGATAAATTAGGACATAAGGCAAACAAATATATTTTTAGAAAATATACTCCTCATCATCTTGTATGGGTTCCAAAAAGAACTCTATACAATGAAAATCGGTTAGAAAAGAAAGATAAAATTCTTCATGAATGACCTAATGTTAAATGGGTACCTAAATCAAGACCTCTCATAATATAAAGTTATTTCCTAATAAGGCTAGGAGCACTAAGTAATGTTTTGAAAGTATATGCTCAAGACTTGAGATCTAATACTCTTTCAAAGCTCACTAGCCTATGTAACAAAAACAAAAATAATTATTTGAATTAAGATGTTTGAAGCTTAATGATCATTGTTTCTATTATAACAAATCATTTTATTGAAAATAGTTCATAATTATACAATTAATATTGATGATGCATAGATAGAGTATATAAGTATGAAAATAAATTAGAACCAAAGAACCTTAGTTATTGAAAAATATATTGAAACTTACAAAATGAGATTTTGAATGAATGTTAAAATCATTAGCTTGTTTAAATGTAAAGACTATTATTAAAATACTTCAAATATTAACTAAGTTTATAGAACAATTGATTTAAATGTTACATTGATTGAAATACCATGATGATTGAATGTTAAAGCATAGAAAATATATATGCTTCATTTTTAAAATGAGTTTGTCAACTCCTTACACTATGTGTAAAGAGTTAGACTCATTTAAATATTGAAATTGAGATTGGTTAAATTTATACTTTAAAATTATTTTATGTCTTATAGTAATGACCGTGTTAAAATGAAATTTGGTTTTTAGTCTTAAACGAAAAATCATTGATTTGAAAATTATTCTTGAAAGAAATCACATCAAACAACCAAAAGGAGGATAATTAATCTTAAAAATATTTCTTTCCTATGAATCTTTTAACAAGAGATAAAATGATACTATTGTCGAATATATTTAACTACAAAAATGAATTATAAAACTTTTAGTTATTGTCTTTTGGAAAACAATCTATGATGACTTTATTGAAATTTTTCAAAAAATAATTTTTGATGATGATTTTAGATATATTTTCAAATGATTTTGTTTTAAAAAAATGAATATATTTGAATCTATCCAACTTTATTGATGTGTTGCTTTATTATTTTATAACTTAAATCATGATCTTAAAATCTTAAAAATTATAATTTGATATCTTTTTAGTTACTAAGATTTCTTTCATCCTAAACATGATCTTGACTTCTCAATATTTATAACTTGATATTTCTATAAGAGTCAAGATCCTTGTTACTTTGTCTCCTAAGATTTCGAAAACTTTGAAATTTCATCTAGGAAGAAATGTGTCAAAATAAATCATGTTTTCGGCATTTATGATTTGATAATAATATTCTTTATGACATGATTACTTATGACTTTCTCCTTAGTATAACTTATCACCAAAATTAGTATTTTTTAACATTATAATAAGTTGAAAATTAAAATAGATTTGCATTATCATGAATATTCCCTTAACTTCTTGACTTGACTTATATGTTATGGGAATCACAATATTGATCTCTATGATATTTTTTTAAAAAATAGATTTATGATCTTAACAATAATAATTAAAATTTTTATCAAGATCATTCTTCTTTTCTATTAAAAAGATTTATCTTGGATAAATTAAGATTATCCACTAAGACTCATTTGTAATATTTATAAAAGAGGGGAAAGAAAACTTATTAGACGAAATCATATCTTTTAGATTTGAATTTTTAATGACATGATATCTCTTATACTTTCTGACATAAATTGAACATGGATGAAAAAAAATTATGCAATCATATTTCTCTCTTGACAATAACAAAAGGTGAGAGATAAAATTTTTAATATGATTAGAGACAAATATTGAATGATGAATAAGTGCTTAGAAGAAAATTAGAACTTTCTAAATGCATACTAAATAATGGGTTTACAATTTGAGCTTAATCCACTATCATATTTTCTTTCGGAATTCATGATAATAGTTATCAAAATCTATATAAGATATGATTTGCTTGATTTGCTACCTTACTTGAAATTTTCATAAGATAAATTAAATTATATCGGTAGCTCTTGATTTTTTTCTTAGATTTTAGAATCCAAATCTATAAAATTAAGTATTTTTGTGATGATTTTCACTTCTCTACTTTGATTCTACCTTCGTATTCATACAAAATAGAGAAAGAAAATCACTAGCATTTCAAGAGACTAATAAATCTATTAATTATATTTTGAATATCTTGAAATTAATTTTGACGATTTTGAAGTTAAATAATATTATAATTTTGATTTCTTAAAATTATAACTTCAAATCTTTTATGAATCAAAATATTTTATTATGTGTTTTCGTATTATTTAAAAGGAGATTTTTATACAAATCATGAACTTGACAACTTAAGAATTCTTATGGATGAATCAATAGATTTTATTTTAATTGTTTCTCCTATAAATTTGTCTTTTGATATTCACAATTTACCTTCATGAATTGTACATCTCATCACTATATTAATCTTTCATGATATATTTCATGTGATAATATTAAAAAATAGTGAAATAGGAAAAGTTTTGTATTATTGCAACCATCCCTTCTTTTTAACAATGATAAAGGGGGAGCAAAATTTGTTAGCTTATAAAATTGCAAGCTTGAACAATGCAAAGGAAGAAAGAATTTGCTAGCTTGCACTTCTTAAAAGAGAAGAAAAGTGTGTTAAGCCCATATTCAAATTTTATATATCTACAAGATTGAGGTCGAGACCTAGAAATGCTAAATAATAAAAATATATAAATTATCAATCTAGATTTCATGGGATTAAGCTTTTTGTCATAACATTTTTGAAAACTTTCTCCATGATTTGGTATCTTATTATTTTCAAAAAATGCATGAAGATGTGCCACATTTAAAATTTATAAGAGATGATTTTATATATCAAGAGATGACTTTTGCTATATTTGAAATACATACATTCTTATCATTTGAACTCTCTGAGCACCATCCCTAGAATATAGTAAACATACCTTTCCTTGCTTGCCAACAAACCTAGGATTCTGATGAAACCTATCCACTTCTAAACCTAATTGACTATACTTCTAAGCCCAGTTGACAATCCATCATTTAATACAACTGATATGGCTTCTAATTGATTTTATGCCTAAAAGAGTGTAGCGGAAGTATTTAATACAATAGAAGTATCCGTAGTAAGTCTAGTAGTAGGTGAAGCCCTGTTAGCAGTGTAAACCACTCTTCAATTAGTAGCTCCGGTTCTTACATTCCCTTCAGTTGGTCTTACATTCCTTTCTACTAAACTGCCTTTACTGTGTTATTGATACAAGCAATATAGGGGGGAGAACCGTTCTTCCATTAATAAAAGCAATAATCTGGTTGAGTGGTTTCTTTCTTTATTCAATTGGTGGAGTTCCTACTCCACACATCTTTCTTCTATCGCTCATTCTTACTCGTTTGTTTAATGCCTTATGTTTGTTTAATACCTTGTGCGTAGGGTACGTGTTCTGATACTACTTAGTCCAGCTCAGCTCATATATTTACTACTCAATGGCTTATAGCTCATATACAAACACAGGTATCCTTACCAATGACACTCAGTATTCTGTGCTGCTACCTGGGCTCTTCATGGCTTATAGCTCATATACAAACACAGCGAGGTCAGCTTTTACTGCTAAACACCTGACTTGTTAATGCCATCTTTACTTATGGGCTTTAGTCCGCTACTTGTTTCTCTTACGCCACTCCCGACTATTAGTATAAATATACTTATCTCTAAGTCACCAAACAACTAAACTAGAACTGATGCTGATAAGGCTCGAACTCATGCTAATAAGACTATAGCTCACGACTAGGGCTTTCACTCACCTTTACTTCCTGCCTCTCAGGGGTCTCTGAAAGTCTATATTTCAACTAGTAGCCTTCGACTCATAACTCGGGAATCAAACAAACACTATTAAACTCACATATCTACGAAGCTGTGACTGTTGCTTATAAGAATGCAATTACTACTAAATAGAATGAGACAAGTGCTTCTTAGAACAAAGCACATAAGTAGGCCTTTCACCCATGCCCTTGAGCCTGCCCTTTCAATATAAGAAAAAGAAAGTAAGAGACAAGCAGACAAGCACAGAAACGAAAACTGGAATGGAATATCTCTCAACAAAGACAGAATTAAACAAGCAGCTGGCAACAATGGTTGGTAACTATATAAAAATTCCACTCAAAATACAGAATGAATCCTGGAAGGCCGGGAGACTCAATAGTTTCAACAGAAGCAGGAGTAGGAGCAAGATCATATACTGGAGCAGGAGAGTCTCTGAGTCTCTAGGTGTTGGTGCAACTTAATCATTCGTTGGGTGACGAAATCCCTGTTATACTTTCATCCCTTGGTTCAGTTGAAAGTACAGCTCCATAAGCAGAGGGACCACCAGGAGACTAAGTTAGTGAAGAGCTGCTCAATTCCTAAGAAAATGTATACATGGGTAGGCGATACATGGGTCGGCGGGGGAGGCAGAAGGAATAAACGGATTTCACTCCTTCTTCAAGTACTTAAAGAGAGCAGTTGAGTCTGTCCCCGTGCCCAGAAGTTGAAATTTAAGTGAATTCGACAAGCAACTAGGTACTTTCTTCGAACAGAAAGAAGCTTTTAACTGATATTATATTATTTCTGGATATAATAAGATTCCACTAGGGATTCCATTGTAACAGTACATTCTTTTGCTTATTACCGGGAAACTCATTTCTTATGTTGCGCATAGGGGTTAAAAACAGAGCATCAAACGAAAACTGGAATTGTAATAACAAGTTATAACTGCATTTAATACTTGCTTAATACAAGCAGCGAACCAGTTTCTTTGAAACCACCAAAACAGTATCTTTACCTGATTACTTTACTAAGAGTCTTTGGGGAGTTACCTAATTCTTTGACTTGCCCTAACAGGAAGGGATGAATTAGGATCATAAATAAGTAGGAGATCATCTCGAATCGAATGCAGAGGTTAAGGTTAAACTGCCGCGCAACTAAATGATACCAAGACACTGAAAGTGATTACTATTAGAATAAATAGAAGAATACAGAAATATGATATAGCAGCTGGATTGCCAGCCTCATACCAAAGCCTTGTTTACACTAGCTCGAGCCTTGTTACTCGTAGTTGCATTCCTGTTAGCAGAGTAGTTATAGTATACTTTCCAGTAATTCCTTTCTCGCTGACCCCTAGTGAAGTCTGTTAGGCAGTGGTTCAGTCTAAGAAATAGATTGGATCTTGTTCCTTCTTTTTATCCATCTTATGCTTCAGTACTTAGTGGCTTCAAAGCAAAGCTCATAGCTGTACCTATCTCTTTCAGAATGAATTGAGTTCACCCCAGAAAGTAGCCGTTAGCTTTAGTCGCGTATGATACAAGTTCGGAACCTTACACTGCTTCCTTTCATAATTAGAGTAACAACACTGCCTACCTTCCATAATTAGAGTAACAACACTGCTTCCTCTATTTTTACTTACTTACAAACGCTACCCGAAATCACATATTATATAAGTGCATAACCAGACTGCCCACTCCGCGGTAACCTCCCTGCTTCCTGTTTCCTGCTTCTAAAACCAACTCGTTACTCCTTTCCTTCGTACGCGCAGATCAATTTCACTGTCAAGATGTGTAGTGCGTAAAAGTTATGAATTTCACTCTCTTGCGCAAATGTTGCTTTAATCATTTCATCTCACTTGCTTAGTATATAGAGAAGGGCATACATCTTTTTTATCGGGCGTAATATTGATTTTCTTGGAATTTCATCATCTCACTCGCATAGCCCATATGGATAGGAATTGAATAGCATATTTTGGATTGTTGAGGAGGATTGTTACTAACAGTTGTGCTCTAGGGTGGTTACTCAACTTCTATCTGTTGGGGTGCTCTTCTATTCTTTTCTTTCTTTAGAGTTGTTGTGCTTAAGCTTACTCTTGTTGTTGCTCTTACTCTTGTTGTGCATGTATTTCTTATAGGCTTTGCGGGGATGGTTTTTTTCCTTGGAGGAATCATCAGTGGTAGAGTTTTTTTGTTAGATGAAATTGAATAAGTTAGTTTTGAGTTCGTTGCTTGTTAGACTTGGTTCTGCGTTACTAAGAACTACTCGATGTCGTCAAGCAATTTGATTTTGTTTGAGGTTGAATAGGATCAATATCGTATACTTGTGTGCCAATATGCACTTAAAGGGAAAGGGTTTGAAAGGGGTTATTCAGTCAGCTCCAACTCACTCTACTTCAAATAAGTTATAAGATTGTTGAATCAACTCTTTGACTCTCAATAATATGATGGATACCCTCGTATGGCTTTCCAGCCCTCATAGCAGGTTCTTTTTGTTCCTACGAATATAGGCAGTAGAATTTCATAAGTGCACTCAAATATCTAAACTACAAAGTAAAACAAAAACAGCTTATCAAAATCATATGACTCGACACATTGCTTTTAGCCATCTGCTTCATTACTTATAACTTTAGCAGGCCACTCTGTCGGTTCTTCTATTTGATTTCTTCCTCTCAAAAAAGAAAGGGTTGTGTGTAAGGGTAAAGCGAGTCAAAAAATGTGCATTGGATGTTACTTCGTCTATGCCTTTCTTAAGATCTCTATGTTTGGTGTGGGCAAAGAGGGCAGCGGCTCTTTGAAGTTTCACTCGAATGCCCGCTCCTCCCCTAAGTCAAAGGGGGATCACATCATGGAATTCTCTAGCGTTGTCTCAGTCCCAGTTGTATTGTAAGGCTTGCTTGCTTCTTTGAAAAGATAAAGCATCAAAGAAAAACAGCCAGCTAACATGCCGCAAAGATGCATAAAAGAGTTTTGCTGCCTATAAAAGAGTTTGACTGCCTTAAGCTTACCCCTTCTTGTCTTACACACTGATTGCATTCTTTCCCATGCTTTCCCTCTTCATCAAGAATAGTATTCAACTAGAAAAGCGAAGAGACCCGCAGAAAAAGTCAAACGGCAAGGCAAGCGCGATGGCTTCTACTCAATTGACCTGGTCGGAAGGGAATAGTGGAAGGTTTTCACAACTTACTAGCAATAACTGACTTATGCTTGTCAATAGAATAAATGGACTTATGCTTGTCAATAGAATAGAGATTTGGATAGGAAAGCCTAGCCCGATCATATTGATGGGACGGACAATCTGTTTACTTTTATTTTATTATAGGTTATAGGTGGTTTGATTTTACACCAGAGTGGCGCTTCCCAGGATATATTGGATTGTCTTCCATTGGAAGTAAGTGGTCGTCCTCTTATTCATCTCACTAGCAGATCTAATCCATATATTATATTTTATCGATAGCGGATCTATTCCACATATCTGATTTCTTAATTCATCTTATATCTTATTATCTTATTTCTTATATCTTATTTCTTAATAGTTATAGAGTTTAGTTGAATCAATAGTGACCGAATAGAAAAATCGCCATCAAGGAAGCTAAGCCTTTGTGACCTAATTCAAATGGGAGCGCACTAGAGAGTCAAGTTTTGAAACCTATTGTTAGGAAAGAGAATCGTACTGTAAGCCTACAGGTCCAAAGTTGACTATTTCACACTAGCGATAGACTTTTCCTACTTACTTTCTTTGAATTGATTTTAGATAAACCTTCGCGCCAAGCCAATAAGTTCATTAATGCACCCTTGCTTGCTTGTTTGCTTGTTAGGTTTGTTTGTTGCGCTAACACCATTATGTGGGTCTATAATATGTCCCCATAGGCACATAGAAGGAGCTCTGGGACTTTCTAGTCTCTCTTTCTTTCTCGCATCTGGGACTTTCTAGTCTCTCTTTCTTTCTCGTATCTAGTTCCATTTATAGTCACTGTAAGCTGTGTTTTCAATCTGAAAGTTTTATACCACTTATTGTAGCACTAAATATGTTGTATAAGTGCAGATGCTAGAAAAACATGTTGTAGTTGTATAAGTGCAGATGCTAAGAAAACGTTCGTACATTGCAAACAAACCTCTTCTTATATTCCTATCTCCGAGCTCTTCTTGAATTGAGGAGTTAAAGCAAAGCTAGGATGGACAGTTCCTTTCTTTCTCCAATGGATGGGCGGGGAATATCATGTGATATGATTTCGCCTTCTCCTAATTTCATTTGTATTGTATAGAGATAACCAATCATCTGACGGGGAGTAGTTCTATCTCCGTCCCATCACTAGTAGGGTTCAGCCACTGATACTGGTGCAAATAGGTCTATGAATTAGGACTTGCTCATAACTCGTATTCATTCTTTATTCGCTGTTGTTATTATATATGGTAGGCCCATGCTAGCTCCACACGAGAAGAAGTCTTACAAGTATTACTAGAGCCGACCACTATCCTTTCCAATCTTCCAATTTACCCGGAATCCAAATATCAATCTTGCTCTTAGCTTGGCTTGCTTTCCGCTTGTGTTCTCCAGTGGTGAAGCCTAGGTCTGCTTCTGAAACAGAATAGCACTTAGCTTAGGATTTGATCAAGTTAGTTTTGTGTAATCTTAGACTAATTCCTTTGCGCTTAGCTTAGTAAGCTTAGCTGTGGATACGGGGCACTATGGTAGGACATGGCGTGGAGAATTACCTGCATTACGAGAATAGGCTTCATAGTAATTACATGGTTTAGCAAATAATCCAGATACAGTTCCCCATCGTTCTTTTTCCCTTCTCGACTAAACCCCTAAACGAAGGAGATATTAATTCCATTCTTTCAGGTGATCCAAGGCGCCCGTGTGTTCTCTCCTGGTCGGATGCATAGATTGGCTGGCTTAGTTCATGATTCAGTGGTGAGGTGTTTGTTCATAGAAAGCAAGGTGGCGCTCAACGAGTGAGTTGACTTTTCTGGATGGACTTGGATGCTGAGGAGATGATATCTAGATAGAGTATGTCTCACTCAGTAAATAAGAGTATGTGCGGCTTAGGTAGTGTACCGGATCAGAGGGCAACCGACACATCCTATTCCGATCAACAACTTGGAGGTATGGCTGAGTGGCTTAAGGCATTGGTTTGCTAAATCAATATACAAGAAGATTGTATCATGGGTTCGAATCCCATTTCCTTCGGCACAGAAGTGGAATGGACACTAATAAATGTAGAAACTATACTTTAGGAGAGTCGTTCAGGTAGCTCGGGCAAAGGAAAGACTCATCTTACCTCGTGTCAGTGGTTCAAATCAACTTCTAAGGGGGAGAAGCACACACAAATATTCAATTAACTATTAGTCCTCTTACTCGCTCAACTGCCTGCTCACCGAAATTGCCTCATTACTGACTTATTCTTTGTCTTTTTAAAGAATAGGAGTAAGGCTTATAGATACCAGTGACTAATGGACAGGATAATATGCCTGGACTGTCTTATTATATTTGAATCAAGTAAGAGCAGGCTGATTTGCAGTTTCATAAGAATAGTAGTTAGGGAAGGACAGCTTAGGGGCCCGGTAGTGACAGTATTAGAAGCACTTTTTGGATTCTCTCTATTGCTGTGGTAGCAGTTAGCCTTGCTAGCAGCGGTTTCATTATCATAAGTAGCAGCTCGATTCCCTATAGCCTTTTTGAAGGTACGATCGGTGCCATAAGAGTGTGATTCCACATAAGAGGGGTACCCTTGGAGTCATTTTGGTACACCTATTGGTGCATTGCTTTTATCCTACCTCCTTTCTGTAGCACCGAACCCACTTAGTGACAGAACTATTACCTTGATTCTATCGCTTCTAACTCAAATTCCTATGCTCCGGGGTTAGCCACTAAGTAACTACTAGCAGCCTCTCACCATTAGGTCTTATTCTTGATCTCTGTTTCATATTACACAACTGCTCAGCTCATAAAAAAGCTGACCTTATCTATTATCATTAATACAATCCCTTATCCCTTACCCATTTACTTACTTATATTTAGTAGAATACGACCTAGCGCATAAAGAGATAGATCAAATGAATTCTTTGTTGATTGCCCTACAGCTCGAAGTCAAGTGGAAATCCATTTTCACCTCGGAGAAAAAGTAAACTAAAATGACTTCACAGAAAGCCCAGAAAGTCACCTAACATGTTAGCACCCCCTGAATATTTGATTGATGTCGGCACCCCACCCCAAGAGTAAGCATAAGCGCACGAAAGTTGCTTGTTTGGTTTGTTCCTAAGACTGCCTCGATTGAGCTTTAGCCTTACAGGTTTTTGCATTCGTAGTTCTGCCTCATTACTGCATTCCAAATTACTGCATTAATAATTGATTGCCGCTTGGAGAAGAGAGAAAGAATCCTTGAAGAGACTAGACTGGTCCTCCTGAAACAAAGGAAAGCCAGGGGCTACTTAATATCTTGTCCCAAGGAGAGTAGGAAAGCCCTGCTTGCTATTTATTGCTTTAGACATTGAACGAGAGTGTACCAATTGAGCTATTCATCTTCTTTTCGATATTCTTTATAATCAGACAAAGATATAGGTTTGTTGGACGCCGCTCCACTCCTTGGCATTGCCCTCACTTAAAATAAAGAATTAGTACGATCCTAACGCATACAGGAATGGAACCACTACTGATAAGACTGAAGATAGCCAAACTATTAGCATCAAAACTCGATAACCCAAGCCATACTCATCCCATTACTTTCTGGTCCCCCGCTACTGTCTCTCCTTACTATATGCTAACTCCTATTCTGATAATACTCGTTCTAAAACTGCAATTCCCTCCTTTTAGCCTTGCCTTCCACTTTTTTAATTCCAGAAAGCCTAAGAGCGATACTATTACTTATAGGGGCAATGCGGGAACCTTCTATGAATCAAAAAGTGAGTAATAGAGTTAAACAGGTGAGCATTAGAATGAACTCGGTAATCAATTAGAAATATGGAGAATTAACCCCGGTCAGTAGTAAGAGAATCAGCGCTCTACCAGACAGATCAGAATTCCATTAATTAGTAGAAGAATGACTAGCGGTTGGAGCGCCCGGGACGAGATTGAACTTGTGTTGGTATTGTTCTAGCTATGTAAAGTAGTAATCTAGCTATGAAAAGTAGTAATGGAGTAACCAAGAAAAAGAATGAGACCTCTAAGTCATAAGTAAAATTAAGTAGTAAGTAACAGAGGAGGTCGACAAGTGGGAAGCAAGCAAATAAGTAAACAAAAACCCAGCTATAAAACCTAGACCTCGTACTAAGCAATCCACAACTCAAAAGGCAGAAGAAAAGAGCCACTAGCAGTACATCTTGCCTATCAGCCTTATTTGTCTTTATCTCTACTCATTTGAAAACTCACATTTCTTTACATTCTTCTTACTACCTTATGGTGGCTATAGGCATTACTATCCTTATGGTTAGTCTGCAGTTCGCCTCTTACTCTTATTCTTCTCCCGGGTTGTCAAACCTTACTGTTGAGTTGGATTCTTTTGCTTACAGGCTTTATTCTTTCCAGTAGCCATTCCAGCTTATCGAGTAACTAGTCCATTCTTTTATGCCCTGGTTCAATCTGATACTTGATATTTGTATTCTCTATTCCTATATTGATTCTCTTACTATGGAAACTTATTCTTTATTATATGAGTGGATGCTCTAAGACGTATCCGGAGTAATCGAGTGAGAGAAAGCATAATAGGAATGATAGATAGCATTATTAAGACTGTTTTTCACTAGCTCCATTCTGATATTTGCTAGTGAAGTACGAGAAGCACTATTTGAATTCTCACCCATAAGAGTAAAGCCACTCAACTAGAATATGCACCTCTATAATACTAAAAGAAACAGAATCAAACAAGAGATACAACATTAACTAAGTAGTATCAAAACAAACATTCTGATTACCCTTACCTTGATCTATTGAACTATTATTATTAGGGTGATCCAGACATAAAAGAGTGCAACAACTGCTAATAAGAATAGCGCTTAGTACCGAACAGGCATACTACCCTCCCTTTCAAAACGAAAACTGATACTTTAGAATACTGAAAGCAATAACCGAGTAATGAAATAAATAAGAAAAGGCTCGAACTACAATACCAGTAGTAGAAATCAGGAAGTTAGGTGACAATCCCCAAAATGGAACTAGTGCCGATCAGACCTTAACTGATAGCTATTAGAATCGGGCTACTGCGGATAACAATCGAAAAGGGGAATAAGAGAATGGAACACCACCCACTATGACTGAACTAATGATAGCAAGGCTCGAACTACTTGTCTAAAGCCTGCGACTCTGATACAAGTTCTTAAACTTACATTACTGCCCCCTCCTTACTTAAGAATAGAATGAAACGATGTGACACATTTCTTTACTCTCACAGGCATATGTTATTAGGCGTCAATGAATTGGAAGGCCAGTTGCTGAGTTTCCATGAGGGGTAGGGTATCTCTTTTGAGGATAGTTAGTTAACAGGCGTTACACAACGTTCGTTTAAGAAGCCTTCATCAGCCAACAACGAGTTAGTTGTAGTCCAAAGAGTTCCGTTAGATCTAGTGTTGTCGTTTCGAGGAGTTCCTTTCCTGTTTTTGTCGTTGGTGTTAGCTAGTTCCACTTTTTCTGTTGAGATACCTTCTACTTTCTATTCTTTTGCTTTCGTCACTTGAGATTTGACTTCGAGTGCATTAACAATAGGTTGAGATACTTTCCTTTATGCCCTAGACTTCACTTTCCACTTCTCTTGCTTGTTTCGACAAATGTAGTTAGCGCAATGTCTTAAATAGCTCCGGGTAGCCGAAAAAGGACTTGTTGAATGTAGATACACCTCCACCTATAATAGAATATAAACGAACCTTGAAACCTATCTCTATCTCTTTGGGCGCTTACGGATAGTTGAATTGAGTGAGGAATTTCATGTTGAATTCTCATCTGCTGAAACTAATGTGGTTCGAGCTTTAGTCTCATCTCTTTCTCTTTATGTGCAAGGGAAAGTCAAGTATAGTTCTGGGTGGAGCATAGGAAGGGTCTGAAGCATAAGCTGTAGTTTAAAGACTGGGGAAAGAATCTATTCAAGTTTCCGACTTAATAGAATAGGATCGACAGTAGTCGGTTATGAAAGTAGAGTTGGGGTCGACAAAGAATATCTTACCACACAAAGAATATCTGACTTACAGGGAAGCTAGGTGTTAAGTGGAGAAAACCTTGTTTTGCAGAAAGATCTTCAGCCGGATCTTAAGAAAGAGTAGTAAAGTAGGGTCTAGATGGTATCAACGTTAAGGTACACAGGTAATAGGTCAGGAGCAAGTGATAAGTCAGCATCAGCATAAGTCACTGTTGCTCTTGTTGATAGTGGGATTTTTCATGATTGATGTTTGGTTTGATACACAAAATGAGGCAAGCTTAGAAAAGAATGAATGTAGTTCTTTTGAGTATGAGGGAGGTTCTTTGAAAGCGGTAAGCGAGGAAGGAAAGTATAGAGACCCTTTATCCATGTTGTCGAAAGTAAGCTAAGCTGCAAGTGGTTATGTTCTAGTGGAATTTGCAATTCAATCAGTGGTTGGCGACTCGAATCTCAGTTTTGTAAATAAAGGCACCTCTTGGACTTTTGAGCTCATCTTAATATTACTTTTAAAATTTATTAAGAGCTTTCTTCTATGATGAAATGATTCAACGACACTATGACTTGAAATTTTCTATGACTTAAGAATTTTCTATGCTTGATGATTTGAAGAAAAATTCTCAAATATTTTCAACTTCATGACAATCCTTGAAAATTCTTGATAAGTTGAAAAGTTTAAAAAGTAAATCTTTGTTATACTTGAAAGGTTATATGCTTGAAATGCTTATTGCTTTGATTTACTTGAATTCAAGATGATGTGACTCTCTTGAATTTAAGTCTTCTATATTAATGCATATACTAATGGGGAGTAATGTTATCATGTGTTTTTGAAATTATTAGCTCTATATTTCACCTTTTTGTTGATGACAATGGGGGAGAAATATATATTGATGACACATGATATTGAAAAATATTCATCGATAACACTTGATGATATAACTTGGATATTTTATAATTCATGATTTGATAACTTGATGCAAATTTGTGTTGAAATTTACATTGAATGATTGATTGCTTGAATTTAAGAGTGAGTATGTCTCTTAAATTTAAGTGGTATGGTTTTAGGGGAAGTTAGGATTAACTCATGTTATCAATTGATTGTCATCATAAAAAAAGGGGGAGATTATTGAATCTTAGATTTTGATGATGAAATCAATTGATGGATTATTGATCTAATAGGATTATTAGAGTTGATTGATGTAGGATTAATTATGACAGAAGGATTATTACAATTGGCCAAGGTTAAGTCTATGCATCGAGTCGATGCGTTTGGGAACTCGCCAGAAGTGTGTCGGAAGCTCGCCGAGGGTATCAGAAGTTTGCCAGGATGGTGCAAGGAAGTTCGCCAAAAGAAGACCAAGACTCGTCGGAAGATTGTCGGGGGCAATCGAAAGCTTACCGGGAGTCGGGATGATCTTGTAATGGATATTTTGACAATTATGATTATATTTAATTAAGTCATAATTAGCATCATGTAGATCTAACTATGGTAGGATCAATGAAATTACAACCAGATGATGAGCCAAGATACAGCCTAGTCATCGGGCCGATTTCTGACAATGTGATGGGATCTCGTTGGAAGTTCGCTAGGAGATTCACCGAAGGAATCAGGAAGCTCACTTAGAACGCGAATGGAGATCGTCAGAAAGAAGATCGGAGGACTTGCCGCAAGATTGCCGGAGGTTGCCAGAGTATGCGGGAGTTAGGCCTTAATTAGTCTTAATTGATCATTAAGTATTGTAATCATTAAGTCATAGTTAGAGGTTAGAGTCCTAATTGTAAGAAAAAGAAAAGGGGTAAGGGAGAGAGCCTAGACTTGTAAATCTAGTCTCCCTTGTAAGCTCAAGTGTAAGGGTTTGATCTTCACCCAAAGAAGATTGGTAGTGGATGCCGGTGTACCTCAAGAAAGAGGACTTGGAAGTGGATGTAGGCCATTGGCGTTGAACTACTATAAAATTGTAAGTGTTTCATAATTGCATTGCTTGAATGTTGTTGAATTGATGCTTCCAACTTAACTAAACTCCTTGAAAGTAAGACGATAAGTTCTTTTCCTTATATATGATTATCTTTTTAGCTTCTTACTTTTAATCACTCACTTATTTTATTAAAAATGAAAAGCTTTAGATTTCTTATTCTATCTTATTCGAAAGGCTTTTGCTTTAGAAAAAAAAATCTTAACTTACACTTATCACAAAAATACTCAATTTTAAAGATGTAAATTTTATAGATATAAATTTTGAAATTAAGCTCAAAACTTTAAGATATTCATAAGATTCAAAAGTTTAAGAGCTACTCATGCATTTAAAATCATCTCATGTAATTTCAAGTATAGCAAAAAATCATCTATTGTAAATTTTGATAAAAAGCATCAAAAATTTCATAAGAAGGCATGATAGTAGATCAAGCTCCAATTGTAAATCAAGTATTTTGCATGCATTTAAAAAAATTTAAATTTTCTTCTAAGCAAATTATTTCTCATTTAAGGTTATCATATCCAATTTACTTCTAATCATATTAATAATTTTATCTTTTCTTTTATTTTTGTTATTGTCAAGAAAGAAATATGATGACATAATTTCCTCTTAGCATTCATATTCAAATTATACCAAAAAATTACAAAGAGATCATGTCATTAAAGATAAATCAAATTCTTGAATATCAAAAGACATGAATTCGTTTAATAAGTTTATTTCCCCCCTTTTTTTGTGAATAATAAAATGAGTCTTAGGGGATAATCTCAATTCATCCAAGATAAATCTTTTTAGTAAAGAAGAATAATATTGATAATAATTTTATTTAATATTATTAAGATCATAAATCATATTTTTATTTAAAAGAGATAATTATAGAGATCAATAACGTGATTCCCATAACATATAAGTCAAGTCAAGAAATTAAGGGAATATTCATGATAACACAAATTTCTTTCAATTTTCAACTTATCACAAATTTAAGAAATACTAATTTTGGTGATAAGTTATGTCATTTATGAGTTTTAAAATAAATCATATCAAGATAAATATTGATATCAAAAAGACATTCATGAATATTAAAGATATGATTTAATTTAATAAATCTCTTCCTAGATGATAAAATAGAAGATTTTTAAGTTTTATTTTCTAAACTTGCCAAAATCATGATAATGATTTATTTAAGTTCAAATCATCAAATTTTCAAAATCACTTTCATAGTTCAAGAGAGTCATAAAAATAACATAATCGATTCATTAATCTCTTTTTAAAATAAAATCATTTGAAAACTTATCCAAAATTATTCTCAAAATTTAATTTTCAAAAAATTCAATGAAGGCGTCATAAATTATTTTTCAGTAGCTAAAATTCTCTAATCCATTTTTATAGTTTAAGATATTTAACAATAATAATATTATTTTGTCTCTTGTTGAAGGATTAATAGAATAAAAATTATTTCAAGGATAATTGTCCTTCTTTTGAAATTTATTTCAAGAATGCAATGTCATTTAAAGTCAAAAACACAATTTCATCTATACCAATGCACTATAATTTTTCAAATGAAAATTTTAATTTATTTTATTTTTAATGATTTTTGACTTAGTAGTGAGTTATCATACTCATTTCATTCTCATTAAATATATTTTTAATTTATAAAAATACTAAACAGTGAAACATGATTTTTCTTTCCCTTTTCTATATTTTTCTATGCTAAAATTATATCATTCAACATAATCATTCAATCATAGCATTATAATTATTTAAATTAATCATTCCATAGACTTTGTCAATATTTGAACTATTTAACAATAGTCTTTATATTTAAACAAGCTAATGATTTTAGCATTCACTAAAAATATGTTCTTCAATAACTAAGGTTCTTTGGTTCTAATTCATTTGGATACTTGTATACTCTAGCTATGAATCATCAATATTAATTGTATAATGATGAACCATTAAAAGATTCATTGTCAATAATTTTAATTCTAATAATTTTCATATTACTACTTAGGCTACTAAGCTTGAAGGAGTGTTAGATATCAAGTAATATGACTTGAGCATCTACTTTCAAAATATTTTTATTGCTCTTAGCCTTATTAGAAAATAATTTTATATTATGGGAGGTTTTAATTTAGGTACCCATATAACATTGGGTCCTTCATGACATGTTCTTTCCATTTTCTCTAATGGCTTAAGGTTGTTTATAGTTCATTTAGGAACTCAAACTAACTTGTGAGGATTATAATTTTAAATGGATATTTGTGAGCTATATGCCCTAATCTTCTAAAAAAATGACACTTTATTTTGGTGGCACATTTAATGTAGGTCTTTTTGTAAAGATGGTTGGCTTTTGTTAAACCAACAAAGCCTATGCTATTTATACTATTAATATGACCCTTATTGGAAAGGATCATATTTAGGGATTTATTCCCTATTTAAAATTTTTCTAGTGTTGATTTAAGCATGATGTTTTCTTCTTTAACACTATCTAATATCTTATATTTAGAGCATATGTTGTTGTGTGATACTAGTGAGTCATGCATTTCGTCAAGTCTACTAACTAGCAATTCATGATCATTCTTAAGCAGTTTAAATGATTTACTATATTTTCTAAGCTCATCAAACAGATCATGAAACATCCTTAATAATTTAAAAAAGAAGTATTTAAAGACTCACTAACCTCATTTTCGATTGCCATAAGAGAGAGACTCTTCACTTCTTAGTTGTGTATTTTATCTTTAGAGCTCCTCGGCTTCTTGTATTCATAGCAAGAGGTTTTGTCCATCTTTACATTATTTTTATGGTTCAATTTTTGTTAATTTTTTGGTTTATTTATCAAAAGTTCAAGGTCCTCATCACTCGAGATTTCACTTGAGGAGTCATGTGTTCTTCTTAGTTCACATTCCTTTTGATTCTTAGGAAGGTGTTCTTCTTATTTATTTTTAGAAGTATTTTTATTTAATGATTTATTTATATTAAATGTGCTTTTATATATTATTTCTAGTATATGCCATATATCAAAAGCCAAATCAAAACAAGAAACTCGATCAAATTCATTTTTATCAAGAGTACAAAGCAATGCATTCATAGTCTTAGCATTTTAAAAAAAAAATCTTCTTTTCCAAATCATTTAATTCATTCATTGGCTTAGAAGATTTTTCAAATCCATTCTCAACAATACTCCATAGATCAAAGTCCAAAAAGATAAGAAAAATATGCATCCTTATCTTCCAATATGTGTAATCCGTCCGATTGAACATGGCAGGACGTGAGATAGAATGTCCCTTCTTTATGCCAAAACAAACCATTTACTCAAGTAGGTGTTAATTCAAAGAGTAAATACCTTTCTCTGATCCCAATTGTTAGGATCAATTAGCACTAAGAGGGGGGTGGGGGGGTTGAATTGGTACAAATATAAATTTTAGGTTTAGATAAATACTTTTTGATTAAACCAATATAGGAAATTCAAAGCTTTTTGTTCTTAGTGAAACGAGTGAGTGATTAAAAAAAAGTTGCTAAGTTAATGAGCAAATAGGAAAGATAAGCAACATTTGAAGGAAATAACTTATCATGAAAATTTTACTTTCAAGGAGTTGAGTTAAATCAGAAGCATTAATACAAGAATATATAAGCAGTTGAAAGCAAAGAAGCACTCACAATTTTTATAGTGCTTCGGCGTCAAAGGCATATCAGTGTTCACTACAATCTTCTTTGGGTGAAAATCAAACCCTTACACTTTGCTTATAAGGGAGACTTGAGAAAATTTCTAACTCTAAGATCATTCCCTTTTCTTTTCTTTTTCTTACAAATCACACATAATTTCTTTTTCGTAGAATTTAATTCCCTAAAAAAAGTTATTGTGAATACAAGAATACTAGGGGTATTTATAGACCCCAAGTGGCTTCAGAAATTGGAGCCAAAAATCAAATATACTTGAAAGAACTGGGTACGAGCGGTTTACCCACCGACCTGGACGGCTCAACTGCCTGCACACTTGGGTACGGGCGATTTACCCATCGGCCCTCGATAGGTCAACCGCCCAAAGTACCCAAATTCCTGGGTATGGGTGGTTCAACTGCCTTGCCTAGGCGGATCAGCCATCGTCAGCCGCCCGAAAACCTGGGCGGCGACGGGTGTACTGTCAGAATTTCCACAAAAGTGGTTTCCTCTATTTTTTGAATTTCGGCTTGAACTTAATGTTGATCAACCCTCTGGTTAACCAATTGAGCTCAATCAAACCCTAATAATGGATCCGATTATCTTATTGAGTTAATTTGGATTCCTTCCAAATCCAACTCAATTTGGATTCAAACCTTAACTATGACTCAATGACTATAATACTTAATGATCAATCAAGATAATCAAGACTTAACTCCCACCAATCCGATAGCCTCTAGCATTCTTGTAGTGAGTCTTCCGGTCTTCTTCCGGTGATCTCCCGGTATGTTCCCAGTGAGCTTCCTGATCCCTTCGATGAATCTCCTAGCGAACGTTGGCGAGATCCCACTACATCGTCTAAACCTGACCTGATGTACAAGCTTGATCTTGGCCCATCATCTGGTTGTAACTTCATTGCTCCTATCGTAGTTAGTCCTGCATGATGCTAATTATGATTTAATTAAATACAATCATAATTACTAAACATCCATTATAGGACCATCATAATCCTGACAAGCTTTTCGACTACCCCCGACAATCTTTCGACAAATCTTGGTCTTCTTCTGGCCAACTCCCTTGCGCCATCCTGGCAAACTCTTGATACACTCGGCTAGCTCTTGATGTACTCCTGGCGAGTTCCTAACTGTATCAACCCGATATATGGACTTGACCTTGGCCAATTCTGATTATAAGAATCATTTTATTGTAATTAATCTTGCATCAATCATTTCTAACAATCTTATTAAATCAATAACCTATCAATTGATTTCATCATCAAAATCTGAGATTTAACAGGAAGAACCCCTATAGAGTTCTAAGGAGGCTGATCTCATATAGAGATCACCCTAAGCTTAGAATCTGTAAGGGTTCTAACATTTGATATCAGAGCAACGTTGTTGGCATCTCACTACCCTTCCACAGTTGCCCAAGAAATTTTCATAATTGTTTATATCATCATCGAATTACGCCATCATCTCTATATCACAGATCATCTTTTGATCTCCTAAAAGGATCATATAAGGTTCTAGTAAATCTACATTACTCTTGCTGCAATTTAGTTATCCTCAACCTAAAAACCCAAAAAAATATTCATCTATTATGTTGCACAACTCATTATCGCAAAGTTACCATCTCTACGATGAAAGTTACGCTGTAGATTTCAGCCGCATCCACCTTGAAGGAGATGCAATTCAGTGGTACAAATGGCTTGAATACACCCAAGTAGTCCCGACGTGGAGACAATTCAAAAGTGGACTATTGATCTACTTTAGACTGACCGAGTACGAGAACATTAACAGACAACTTAGGAAGATCCACTCCACGATCCAAGAATACCAGACTAAGCTTTAGAGATTATCTAACCTCACTCATGATTGATCTGATAAATAATTATTAGAGACATTCATCGAAGGACTCAAGTCAGAAATAAGAGAAGTTAAAGTATGTCAGCCTCGTACCTTGATGGCCGCAATCTCCTTCGCCTGAATCCAAGAAAAGTAGCTCAACCAAGATGCCCAAAGGATGATGACCACTCCTAGATTAGCAACATATAAACCTTCAGCATCCTCTACTCCCATCCATCCCACACTACCAAAGAAATTAACAAGAGAAGAACTTCGCGACAGATTGGCGAAGGGCCTTTCTTGGCATTGCAACAAACCATGGAGCTATGGCAATTGCTGCAAAAAGGGATGCCTTCTTCTAATTGAACCCATTGAAGATTTAGAGGAGGAGGTCATGGAGGAAGAATAGCAACCAGTCAATTGTAAGATGTATGCTCTTACCGGATACGTAAACCTGCAAACAATGAAAGTGGGAGGACTACTTAAATAGCAACCAATCATCATCCTCATCAATACCGGGAGCACCAATAACTTCATGAATAACAAGTCTACTACTCAGATGACACTTCATATTGAGGATTGCAATAAGTTTGATGTTAAAGTCATCGATGTTAGGATCAAAGCGACACTAAGAGGGGGGATGAATTAGTGCTTATAAAAATAATTTACATCGATTTAAATATTTACTCAATAAAAATTAAATCAAAAATACATTTAAAGCATAGAGATGTTTGTAATAGTGCAAGCAAAGATAGTAGACAGTCAAATAACAAAGCAATGAAGATAAAGAGTAAAGAAGAGGAAGCAAATCGATTTTAAAGTGGTTCGGTCTCATGACCTACGTCTACTCCCAATTCCTCGTCCATTGAGGTCACCAGCTTCCACTATTGATCTTCCTTCAATGAGTGAAGATCAACTACCCTCTTACAACTTTATTCTCCTTTTATAAGTTTATGAGATAACCTTTACAAGTCACTAAGCTCTCCCTTAAACAAAAAAAATACACAAGACGAAATAAGGAGAAGCTCTCAATTACAATATCATTTTCACAAGGTTTTTGCTCTTAATTGCTTGCATACTCAAGCAAGATTGGGTGGGGTATTTATAGGCATCAAATGACTTTAAAAGTGGAGTCAAAAATCCAATTTTAAGTGTTCCCGAGGTGCTATTCTTGCAGACTATGTTTTGGGCAGTTCAGTCGCCTGACATAGGTGGGGAGGCTGTGTCTGGATTGTTCAATCGCTTGACATAGTCTGAGAGACTATGTTTGGGTGGGTCAACTACCCAGTCTGGGTAGGTCAATTGCTTGACACATCTTTAAAGACCATGTCATCTTGGAGACCGTGTCTTATCTAACCTTGGACTATTGAAATAATTTTTATACTAATTTCAAATCAGTCTCAATTAAGGCCTAATGGCCTCTTAATTGAGTTAGTAAAACTAACTCTCATTATGATGCTAACTATAACTCTCAACACATAATCTTCATTGTCCGATCATCTCTCGGCGAACTCCCGACATCTTTTCGATGAACCCTCGGCAAGCTCCCGATTTCCTTCAATGAACTCCCAATGAATTTCCAACATTCTTTCGGCGAACTCCTAGTGAGCTTCCGACAACCTGTCGGCGAACTCTCAACAAACTTCCCAACAAACTTCTGGTGAGTTCTCGACGAGCTCCCAACAACATCGTCCGAACCTCGGCCGACCTCCGACGAACTCTCGACGAGCTCCAATTGCGTCATCAGAATTTTGGCCTATTGCTCGAACTTGACTCCGGCCCAACATCTGATTGTATTGCCCTCTACTATCGTAGTTAATCCTGCATCATTTTCTTTAACACACAAGTTAGATCATAAAACCTATCAATTGATTCCATCATCAAAATATGAGATTCAATAATCTCTCCCTTTTGATGATGACATTCAATTGATGACGGAAGTTAACTATAACTCCCCCTATGTATATGTCGTTGGATAAATACAATAAACTTGAATTCAAAAGAACCCATCATTTTGAATTCAAGTTTAGTATTTTCATAATTTAACCATTAATGATACCATACATAATAAAATTTTCAAGGCATTCTTTTTCTTGGTATCATATGATAAATAATTCCAATTAATATATTTCACATAATAAATATTTTAAGTATTTATTTTATATCATTAATCATGATACCATACATGATAAAAATTTTAAAATAATCATCTTTTAGTATCACATGAATATTTCAAAGATTTCACATTTGTCTTACGTCATCAATTATGTCACTTTTCTCTCTTTACCATCAACAAAATGGAGAAATGTATAATCCATATTTGAATATTTATCACAAATATTTATTATTTAAATATTTATTAATTTTGAATATTTATCAAAAATATTCCATTTTGTCATCAAAAAAGAAAAATATTTAAACATACCATTTATCATTTGTCATCAATATACTATTTCTCCCTCTTTTGTCATCAAAAAAGAAAAATATTCAATATACCTTTTCTAAATAATTGTTCAAGACAAATGTTCATTATATGATAAAATTTTAAATATAACATTTATCATGTATCATCAATTATACCATTTCTCCTCCTTTGTTATAAAAAACGAGAAATATTCACCACATATTTGAATACTAAGTATTCAACACATATGTCAACACATTTATCATAAATATTCATTACACAAAGAAATAAATCTAGTCAATTTCTCCCCGTTAGTAAAATAAGAAGAAAAATTAGAATAAAGTTTAATCCATTTTGTATCAATTTGCTTTCTTCCCCTTTGTAAATAAAATAAAATAAGAAGAATGGGACGGGGGTGTCAAAGATCCAAAAATCAAAAGTATCCTAATACAAAATAAATTATTAAGAGAGGGGATACATATTCATGAATCCAAGAATCAAAGTATTGAAAGAGAGTACAAAAGTCAAGAAAAATCTAAGGAAAATACAAGAGCTACTCATTGTAGTTAAAATATCATCTCATAAAAATATAAGTTCAAGAAATCCGAAAAGTAACATGATAGAAAATCATGCATTTAAGAGATTTAAAATCATCTCATGTATATTTTGATAAAAAGCTCAATTTACAGAAATCAAGGAATCCAAAAAATATGATAGCAAATCATGCTCAATTTGCAAATTATGCATTTACTATGTATTTAGAAAATTTAAAATACTTAAATTTTTTCTAAGCAAATGTTTCCTCATTTAATAATTTTATTGCAAGATAGCAATCTTATCATATATAATTCTCTTCTTTGTTTATCATATATAATTTAATTGTTTCTCATTCAATGTTGGAAGATTTATGTATCCAATTCTCTTCGTTTTTGCAATCTAGTAATTTTATCTCCCCCTTGGTCATTGTCAAAAAGAAAAAAAGAATGCAATAATACTTAATTATTTTCAAGACATTGACAAATAAATATAAAGGGGTTATAATGAAAATTGTATGAAAGATCAATTCACAAGTACTAAAAGATATGATTTATTTAAATAAATCTTTCCCTTTTTGTAAATAACGAAAATGAGTCTTAGGAGAGTAAATAATCTTGATTCATCCAAGATAAATCTTAAGACTTGTAAATCACTTAGATAATTTTTTTAATAAAATAGAAGAACGATCTTAATTAAAAATCTCAAATTATTATTGTTAAGATCCTAAATTCTTTTTTATTAAAAAAGAAATCATAAAGGTTAAAAATAATTTACATAAAAGATAAGTCAAGTTAAAAAGTTAAGGGAAAGTTCATAAAAAAATATTTAATTTTTGACTCATCACAAATTTAAGAAATATTAATTTGGTGATAAGATATACCATTCATAAATAAATAAATCATATCATGAAGGATACTAGTATCAAGTCATGAATATCAAAAGTCATAATTTAATTTGATAAAAAAATTTAGTTAAAAAAAATCTTATAAGATCAAATAATAGGAGGATCTTGTTCCATATAGATAATTTTCTTTAATAGAATGAAAGAATCTTAGTGAACAATCTTGATTTATATAAATATCTCAAATTATTATTTTTAAGATGTCAAGATCATCATAAGGCCTTTTCTATGGCAAGTTACATTGGAGAAAAGATAAAAGATCTTGATTCATATATAGGAAAATTTAAGTTATCAAGATCATAGTTCTTAACAAAAATCTCAAGTTATAAGATCATAAGTCTCCTTTTTGGTAAAACGAAAATTATAGAAGAAAAAAGTTGATTCCCATAAAAGATGCCTCAAGTCAAAAAACAATCATAGGAAAGTTCATGATTTTGTTGAGAAAAAAAATCTCATTCAAATTTTAATTATCAAAATCATTTTTGTATTCCAAGAGATTCAACAATAATAATATCACTTTATCTCTTATTGAAAGCTTGATTAAGATAATTTCAAAGACAAACTTTTCCTTGTTTTAGTTGTTTAATGTGATTTTGTTTCATACAAAAATTTCTTCACCTTTTATGCCAAATCCATGCATTGATTGTTATTTAAATTCTAGTTTCATCTAAAAAAGAAATCATCAAAATCATTATAATAAAATATTTTTAACTTTTTAAAACTAAAAATTAAGTATCATTCCAAAATAAATCATAAAACATTTTCAAACAACATCTTAATTTATTTTAATTCTAATTATTAGTTTTTCTTAAGTGAGTCCAACTCTTTAGACTTAGTGAAATAAGTTATAATACAATTTTTCTTCTCATTTCAAAAATATTTTTAATTTTTTAAAAATACTAAAAAATAAAGTATGATTTTCTCTCCCTTTTTATTTTATTTTAAACTCAAATTCAAGAATAATCTAACATTCAAAAGCAAACAACCTATTTCAACATACAACCATCATAACATTAAAATCAAGCATCATTCAACCTTTACAAGTCAATCATTCAACATTAACATTTACATTTAAATCAACCAATATAATATCATCAAAATCCCTTTTTCAAAAAATTTCAACGTAGATAATTTTTCATCAATAATAACAAACATTCTTTATTCTAGTTTATTTTTATACTAGCATCATTGAAAAATAATCAAGATTAATTGTATAACAATGAACCATCAAAAGATTTGTTGCCAATAATTTTAAGTCCAATAATTTTTCTTATTGTTGTTTAGGCTAGTGAGCTTGAAAAGTGTTTATATCTCAAATCATATTCCTTGAACAACTACTTTTTTTAGTTCTCCTAGCCATTGCTAGGAGACAAATATATAATATATGGGGATTTGATTTAGGTATCCATTTGACTTTGGATCCCTAAAAAAAAGCTCTACCTAATTTTATTAATAGAATCTAGTTATTTATGGTTCCTTTAAGAATCCAAATTAATTTGTGTAGACTATGTCATTTAAATGAATATTTATAAGCATAGTATCCAACTAATCCACAAAAATTACAATTGTTCCTAGGTGAAACATATAATATAGGTCTTTTAACGAAGATGGTTGGTTTTTGTTGAGTATTACTCACAAAATCAATTTCTTCATTTTTATGAACTTGACCCTTATTAGTAAGGATTATGTTTAAGGATTTATTATCTATTTTAAAATTTTCTAATATTTCTTTTAATAAAATATTTTCTTTCTTAAGAATATCTAATTCTTCACACTTAGTGCAAGGAGCTATCCTATATTCATTATACTACTTTTTAAAATTTTCAAATTCACTAGCAAGTGAAGCATGATTTTTCTTTAACAATTTATACTTTTTTACTAACTAATTTAAAATCATCAAACAAGTCATTAAATGCATTAAATAATTCATCATAAGATAAGGAAGACTCGTTTATGTTACTTACCTCATTGCTAAATGCCATTAAAATATAATTTGTAACTTCTTCCTTATTGGTTGGCTCCTCGTCTTCGGATGAACTTGAGTCATCCCAAGTAGATTTGAATGCCTTCTTCTTCTTTAGTTGCTTTTCATCTCTGGGGCGTCTCGGCTTCTTGCGTTCATAAAAAGAGGTATTGTCTAATTTAAGTTCATTTTTATAGTTTTGTTTATTAATTTATCTGATTAATTTGTCAAAAGTTCAAGGTTGTCATTGCTTGAGATTTTACTCGGTGAGTCATATATTGTTCTCAGTTCAAATTCATTTCTATTATTTGGAAGGTGTTCTTAGGTTTTCAATGTCAAATCTTTCTTATTCTTTGGAATGTTCTTGTTCATTTTTGTCATTAATTCATTTAAATTCATTATGCTTTCAAGTGTGATTTTTAATATATGTCAAATATCAAAAGTTGAATCACAAGAAGAAACCTAATCAAATTTATTCTTATCAAGTGCACAAAATAAAACGTTCATTGCTTTAGCATTTAAAAAGAAAGTCTTCTTTTCTGAATCATTCTATTCGTTCGTTGGTTTGGAAGACTTTTCAAAATCACTTTCAACAATATACTATAATTTAAAATCTATATAAAGTAGGAAAATTTTCATTCAAGTTTTCCAATACGTGTAATCTGTCTCATTGAACATGGGATGACAAGTGATAGAAAGTTCATCTTGATTGCCAACAAAAGTCATCTCTCTTGGATTTTAAGCTAAATTGAGAGAAACATGACTCTGATACCAATTGTTAGGATCAAAGCAACACTAAGAGTGGGGTGAATTAGTGCTTATGAAAAAAATTAATATCGATTTAAATATTCGCTCGATAAAAATCATATCGGAAATATGTTTAAGTGTAGATATGTTTGTAATAGTGCAAGCAAAGATGGTAGACAGTTAAATAACAAAGCAATGAAGATAAATAGCAAAGAAGAGAAAGCCAACTGATTTATAGTGGTTGGGTCTCATGACCTATGTCCACTCCTGATTCCTCCTTCGTTGAGGTCACCGATTTCCACTATTGATCTTCCTTCAATGGGTAAAGATCAACTGCCCTCTTACAACTCTATTCTTCTTTTACAGGTTTAGGAGATAACCTTTATAAGTCTCTAAGCTCTCCCTTAAACAAAAAAAACTGTATAAGACAAAATGCGAAGAAGCTCTCAATTGTAATAGTGTTTTCATAATGTTTTTGCTTTTAATTGCTTACATATTCCAACAAGAATTTATGAGAAATTGATAGGCCTCAAAGGACTTCAAAAGTGGAGTCAAAAATCAAATTTTAAGTGTTCTCGAGCTATTAATCTTGAAGACTATGTTCTGGGCGGTTCAATCACCTGACATAGGCTGGGAGACTGTGTTTGGAAGGTTCAGCCACCTGACACAGTTTAGGAGAATATTTCTGGGTGGGTCAACCACCTGACATGTCTTTAAAGACTATGTCATCTTGGAGACGATGTCTTCAAAAACTGTGTCTTATTTAACCTTGGGCTATTGAAATGACTTTTGTAATAAGTCCAAATCAGCCCTAGTTAAGGCCTAATGGCCTCTTAATTTAGTTAGTAAACTAACTCTCATTATGATGCTAACTACAACTCTCCACATATAATCTTCATTGTTCAATCGTCTCTCGGTGAACTCCCAGCATTCTTCCGATGAACCCCAAGCGAGCTCCCGATTTCCTTCGGTGAACTCCCAATGAACTTCCAGCATTCTTCCGACGAGCTCTCAACAACCTGTCAGCGAACTCCCAATGAACTTCCCGGCAAACTTCTAGTGAGTTCTCGATGAGCTCCCAACAATATCGTATGAACATCTGCCGACCTCTAGCGAACTCTCGGTAAGCTCCCATTACGTCATCTGAATCTCGACCCGATGCTCGAACTTGACTCCGGCCCAACATCTGATTGTATTGTCCTTTACTATCATAGTTAATCCTGTATTACTTTCTTTAATATACAAGTTAGATCATAAAACCAATCAATTGAGTTTATCATCAAAATCCAAGATTTAAAAGTCGATGATCAAATTTTGAAGTGCTCACAGGTGAAATTATTTCTACAGGACCAAAGGATCATGGCTAATTTTTTCCTCTTCTTGCTCGATGATTATGAGGCTGTACTTGGCTTTGAATGGCTGTCCACTCTATGTGATATTTCCTAGAATTTTTCTAAATTTATCATGAAATTTTTTAGCCATGAAAAATAGGTGATCCTACATGGGAAATATGGGAGTAACGTGATGATGGTTTCAATACAGCGAATAGAGAAAGTCTTGCACAAAGGAACAGTGACTTCCCAATACATCTTTAGCAACAACATATAAGTGAGCTAATAAAAATTGAAGACCCAAACCTTCTTTAATTGCTTGCTAAATTTTTAGATGTCTTCACTAAATCGCGCAGCCTACCTCCTTCTCGACAGCATGATCATCGAATTTCAATTCTTCTCAGCAAACCACTAGCAAACACTTAGCCATATCATTATAGATCGGGAAGATGAAAATAAGTCCTAAAAAATTATAACTTCTACTCCGTCCAAATATAGATCGAGCTCATATTACCATAGACTCTACTAGAGGGCAGCCACCATCTTAGAGGAAGCCTAACTACCATTAGAAAATAACCACATGCCAGCCCACGTAAGAAAGGAACAGACGCCCGACAAATATCAGAGTAGAAGGAAGTTTGCTATTGAAGATCGAGTCTTCCTTTGTCTTTAGCCCTACCAGCATAAATCTATGAAGATTCGAGCCTCACGGAAGTGGTCTCTCAGTTTCTTTGGGCCTTACAAAATTGTTGATCATATTGGAGCCATAACTTATGGATTGAATATGTGCACTAATTCAAAATTATAATTGATCCTCTAGGGATCTCACAGCAAATGAAAGTTTAGAGAGGATGACTTAACCCAGATCTATCTACCTGACACTTAAGTCGCTGAGGAGGCCTAATTCTAACTGGAGATTATATGGCATCGTAGGATCACGATGCGTCACCATCCGGTTATGACTATCGATGAACAGATACAAGACAAAGCTGAACCATGGATTGTGATGGGCATACCTCAAATGCAACAAGGAAGCCTCATAATAAGCTGCAAACTTGGACCTGAAGATCATGGAACATCAGCCTCAAGGACAAGGTTGATTTGAAGAGGGTGGGGCAGGTCTGTTAGGACCCCAATTGAGTGGGGTCCTAGTCAATTAAATCGAGTCCTTAGATTGGGCCTTATTGGCCAACCTAGACCTGACATTAGGTTAGCTAGCAGAAGATTTGAGTCTATTACAATAACTTAGCCTAAATTCTAGTAGGGTTAGGATTCGACTAAACTGAAGTCTAGTTAGGAGTCAAAATTGGATAAGAGTCAAAGTCAATTGAGTCATAATTGTAATCAACCCTAATTGGCTGCCCACCATGATTGGGAAAGTCGGTTAGGGTTGTGTTTCTTCTAGGGTTAGAAAGGAGTTTCACTTAGCTTGGTACTCTCTCTGGGAGGAGTTCTAAGAAGAGGGACTTCTAGCCAACCACTTCTCCTATTTTGGGTGGCCAGCTAGGGATAGTAGAGGTTGAGTCCCCATTAGTTTGGACTCTTTCTAAGGTTCAGAGTTAGAGACTTAGTTTACTTGGAGTAGAAGTTTCATTGGGAGTTGAAGTCTTACATTAGGGAGGAGTCTCATGGAGTAAGAATTCTATTAGGAGTTAGGGTTTTGAGTCTCTATATAAACTCATGTAGCTACCACTCTTTATTCATTAATAGATCAATTATCTTTCAGCCTTTGTGCAAAAAACTAAGGAGGGAGAAACCTCTATATAGTTCCAAGGAAGCCAATCCCCTATGAAGATCAACCCAAGTTTAGAATCTACAAGGGTTCTAACAGATATCTAAAGTATTGCTTATGAGTTTATATGCGCTTTGGATAAGAATATAATGAATGTAATATCATATATGACATTTGAGCTCATGCTTCTTCTTTGTTATTTAATAAGTTCTGAAATGATTCATTGATATGCTCTAAAATATTTTTACACTTTTCAATATGTCTTGAAGTATTTCATATACCATTGATATGATTTAAATATGTTTATGCCTTTGATATACCTTAAAATATTTCATATACCATTGATATACTATGAAACATGTCATATGCCTTGAAATTTTTATATACCATTAATATGCTCTAAAATATGTTTATGCCTTTGATATGCCCCAAGATATTTTGTAAGTGATTGACATGCTCTGAGATATTTCACGCCAATGATATGCTCCAATTACTCTTCCTATATTATTATGATTAAAGTATATTTTGAATAAAATGATTTATGATTCTGTATCTAGTTAGATGCTATCTATGAATTCTTATGCCCTTGCATTGCAATTTGATATCAAATTTGTTTGAGACTATCCTTCCTTGCCTTGGACATGTTAGTTGTTTGGTGAGCTTTGTAGCTCATTTTGTTACTATATAAATTTTTAGGTTGGCTTTTAACTCACTGAAATGTTTGAATTGGGCTGAGACAGTAGAGAGCTATTCAAATTTTGGGTAAGTCTTATAGGTTGTTATGTTATTGATGGTGTATAAATATGCTTTGCGTCTAATGAAATGTTATTGATAAATTTTGAAATAATGTGTCTTGTAAATATTTAAAGGACCTCTCAGGTTTAGGATTTTGGAATATTAAGTTAAATTTATATAATGATTAGAACTTATGGTAAATATTAATTTTCTGATTATATAAATTCCTACACTTATGGATTTATGATGTGGTTATTATTTAGTTGAGTTGGCTTTGGATTTTATGAATCATTGAGTCATATAGTGTATGATTATAAAGTGGACAGGCATTATAAGTTGTGAATAATGTTTGAATATCTTTTTTTAGTATCCTCAAATATTAGTTTGGATTATTGATGAATGATAATGTATTTTATTTAAGATAGATTCATGCCTCTTGATTGCAATAATTCGGGGGGCGTGATAGAGGTGGAATTAGAGCAAGATTTGAGGATTACTAAAATATTTGATATGTTTTAGAGTATATTAATACTTAATAAATTATATAGTGATCGATAAAAACTTTCTTTGATGTTTTTTTAGGAATCTAGGATGACAAGGACATTTGGTCCTCTACTTAATCTTCTTCTAATTAATCGATTAGGATAAAAGGGTTGATCGGGGATATCAATTAGAATTGATTAGAAATAAAATAATTTAAGAAGCATAGTCCTCCCTATTTCAAGGGTGAACTGATCCAATGTTGGTAGAACAATAGATGATGTGAATGGAAAAAAATTATATATTTGATGTTGTAAATTGCCCTTATGATCTTAAGATTTCTTTTGTTACCTTTATATTAGAAGGAGATGTTGAGTACTAGTGGAGAATAATAAAGATAATTTCTAGAGATTAGGGTTTTGAATAGCAAGGACAAGTTTACTAGCAAAAGTAAGAGAGAAAATGAATCAGAAAGTAATAACAGATAAGTTAAGATATCTATATTTGAGAAAGAAAAATCACCACAGAAGACTCAATCATATGCAAAATGTAGGTTAAATTATAAAACAAGTTAGTGTTATTGAGTGACTATAGCCTATTTTGCTTGCAGAAAGTTAGATCATAAAATAAAAGATTACCCATTGAATAAGAAGAAAAAACCATTGCCTCTGAGATCATCAGCCTATACCAAAGTGTAAGCTATTACCGAACAAGATTTTAAAGCTTCTAAACCAATGGTTGAAGGTATCATTCACATTTCTAATAGAAATACATAAGTTTTGTTTAACTAGGGATCAAATCTATCATTTGTTTCATAATGTTTTATTTGATACTTAGGCATTCAACCAAGACTAGTTGATTACATGCTATATGTAACTACTGCTATTGGGGATTCTTTAACTACAAACATGATTTATCTATCTTGTTTAATCTCTATTGGAGGACATGAACCCCTTACTGATTTGATTCTCCTAGAAATCTAGGGAGATCTAGGGTTTTGATATTATACTTGGCATGGATTGGCTCTTTACTAATTTTGATTGCTATAAAAAAAGATCACTTATTGCATACCAGATCAGCCTATCTTTTATTTTGAGGGGATAAGGCATGATTTACCCTCTTTCCTAATATCGATACTTCAAGCTCATTGTCTTATGCAGAAGGGTTGTTGATGCTTTATTGTAAGTATAAAGGAGTATATAAAACACTTGAGAAATGTATTGTTCATACTAAGAGAAAATAAGTTATATGAAAAGTTCAGCAAATGTGAGTTTTGGTTAAATGAAGTTATTTTCTTAGGCCATGTGATTTCAGGCAAGGGCATCTCTGTTAGTCCAAAGAAAGTGAAAGCGGTAGTTAAATGGGAAGTACCAACAAATGTAACAGAAGTTAGAAGTTTCTTAGGCATGGTCGGTGATTACAGGAGATTTCTAGAGGGATTCTCTTGAATTGTCATTCTACTTACCAAACTAACTCAAAAGAATGTGAAATTTAAATGGGGTGATATTATGAACAAAGTTTTCAGAAGTTTAAAAGAAGATTAAATAGTGCCCCTGTTCTCACTATTCCAAGTGTTATTGAGGGATTTGTAATTCACACTAATGCTTCAAGAAAAGGCCATAGATGTGTTTTGATATAAGAAGGGAAAGTGATTGCTTATGCTTCTAAGACAACTAAAGAGTTTAGCAGAATTATCGAACTCATGATTTGGAATTAGCAATCATTATTTTTGTTCTAAAGATTTAGATATATTACTTACATGGGCGGACATTTGAAATCTTTATCTATCATAAAAGCTTATTAAAGTATATTTTTACTCAGAAAGAGTTAATATGAGGTAGCAAATATGGATAGAACTTCTGAAGGATTATAATTGTATCATCCATTATCATTCAGGTAAAGCTAATGCTATAGCTGATGCACTTAGTAGGAAAATTTATAAGTTTTATGGCTAGTCTGGTTGTGAAACAATAGAAACTATTAAAAGAAAAAATTATGATTTGAATGTTATAAGGAAAGAGTAAGATTTCATGGTATTCCAAAGGAGATCATCTCTAACAGAGACTCTATATTTCTTTCTAGATTATGGAGAATATTACAGGAATCTATGAGTCGATTGTGATCTATAAGAACTTACCATATGTCAAAAAATCCCACTCAATTTATTGATAAGAAAGAAAAGATCCTAAAGAATAGGATCATTCCTCTAGTTAAAATGATTTGGAAGTATAATTTTATAGATAAAACAATCTGGGAGCTAATGGAGGAAATAAAGAAAGTTTATCATCATCTTTACGTTGATGGAGGTATGATAAATTTAGAGGACTAAAATTTTTCTTTTAAGAGGTAGAGAGTGTAATATCTCTCATTTCTAAAATATTTGTAATGATCTATTTTAAAGTATTTATAAGGATCTATTTATAACTATAAGGATCGTTTAATAGTTCTCTTGATTAAATAATTTTATATTAAAAGCTTATTGCTAAGGACCTAAATATGAATATTAGACATTTGAAATGAATTATGAAATATCCACTTTAAGTTAAAAAAAAGGAACACATGTGTTACTAGCTAGCCTAAGGATGGTGCCACTTATGCTTGTTGCGCGGGTGACACCTAAGCTACTATCATGTATGCTTGCCTCCTTGCAATCCTTATGTTAGCCAAACCTAAGCAATTAAAAGAGAAACTAAAGGAGAAAATTTATCAAAATTGATAAAACTTGCTATATAACTAACGTAGAGAAGAGACAGTAAAGATGAATTGAAGTGGCAGGAGTTTTGCTTTGGTTTGAGGTTTTAGATCAATTCCTCATACTTAGGAATCAATTTTTCCAAGGTAAGTATTCTAATCCTTTCTATTATAATTTCAATCTCTACATTTATTTTGATATGAGAAATTTGAATAGTTTTAGCCTTGCAATTGATATCTCTCTTTTTTAGATGTAAAGATTTGAATCTGGGAAATTTTGAGATTTTCACTCTTCTACTTTATTTTAGCTATAATTTTCTGATCAATCTCTAATTTAGATAAAACTTATTTGATTTGAATATAGACTTGTAAACCCTTCTTTTAATAGTTTCTTTGAAGGATTTGGATTAAATTTTCCTACCCAAACATCTAACTGAATCGACCCTATAAATTCGGTAAATGGAGACCAAAACTTCTGACCTTTTATTACCAAAATTGCTTATAGCTCTTTGTTGGAAACTTTGATTTTATGCAAAACTTATTTCATGAGAAACTAGACTTGTATATCTTTCTTTTCATATCTGATTTAAAGGATTTTTAGCACATTTGTCTACTAAAACATTTGTTTTAGTTGATCTTACTGATTTTGTAAAACAAGGATGATAACTTCTGACCTTTCTATTCTAATTTATTTGTAACTCCTTGTTAGAAACATAAAACTTTACATATCAGGATTCATCTAAAATTAGACTGATATAACTTTCTAATGATATATTTTTGAGTAATTTAGAGCATATTGGTTGTCCAAATAATTTATGTAATATGTATCTCAAATTTTGCTAGAAATGAGCTTTTGTCAATTTTATCTATTTTTGTTTTATCCCTTTGAAAATTGATTTTCGATAAAATCCTTTTTTCAATTGAGTCTTATATTATTGCTTTGAATTATTATATACTATTATCCTTTATTCTTTGCTTATCTGAATGTATTATATGAAAGTTAATGTTTATATTTTATTATTTCATATATGTATATGTATATTTTATTATTTCGCATGTGCTTCTGATATATATTAATTTTATTACCCAAAATATCCTTTTGTACTCTGGTATTTGTGGGATAATGTAAACTTTTACTAGAAATGGTGAAGGGAGTTATGCTTAGAGCCTGTGATGCTCTACCGACCTCCTATGACTTCACCCAGACATGAGTGACTTAAGCTCCCAAATGTGGGAGACTTCTATCTGATGGTCATCTAGTAATGGATGGATCATATTCTATTTATGATCTCACTACACCCTCTATGTATTTGATATGATATCTAAAGCATTACTTATAAGTTTATATATGCGTTTGGATAAGAATGTAATGAATATAATTCTATATATGACATTTGAGCTTCTGTTTCTTTGTTATTTGATAAGTTTTGAAATGATTTATACACCATTGATATGCTCTGAAACATGTTTACGCCTTTGATATACCTTAAAATATGTCATATATCATTGATATATAACGAAACATGATTATGCCATTGATATGCCTGAAATATTTTATATGCCATTGATATGCTTGAAAACATGTTTACGTCATTGATATGCTCAAAAATATTTCATATGTCATTTACATACTCCGAGATATTTCATGCTAATGATATGCTACAATTACTCATTCTCTATTATTATTATCAAAGTATATTTTGAATGAGATGATTTATGATTCTGTATTTAGTGAGATGCTATATATAAATTATTATACTTTTGCCTTTCAATTTGATATCAAGTTTGTTTGAAACTATCCTCCCTTGCCTTGGATATGTTAGTCACTTGCTGAGCTTTTTAGCTTACTCTGTTGCTATATAAATTTTTCAAGTTAGCTTGTAACTCTTTGAAACGTTTGAATTGAGCTAAGGTAGTGGAGAGCTATTAAGATTTCAGGCAAGTCTTGTAGGTTAATATATTATGGATGTTGTATAAAAATGCTTTGCATCTAATGAAATGTTATTGATAAATTTTGAAGTGATGTGTCTTATAAATGTTTAAAGTACCTCTCATGTTTAGGGTTTGATAATGTTAGGTTTAATTTGTATAATAATTAGAACTTATGGTAAATATTGGCTTTGTGATTATATAGATTCTCACACCTGTGGATTTATAATGTGGTTATTATTTAGTTGAGTTGGCTTTGGATTTTATGAATCATCAAGTGATATGGTGTATAATTATAAACTAGACAGGCTTTATAGGTTGTGAATAATGTTTGAATTTTTTTTTAGTATCCTCAAATGTTAGCTTGGATCCAAAATTTGGATTATTGATGAATGATAATATTTTTTGTTTAAGATTGGTTCACGCCTCTTGAATGTGATAATTCGAGAGGCATGACATAAATAAATATATTTTTAGACATTATGCATAAATGTTTATGATTTTTGTGATAAAGCTTGTTTTTTGGTTTTAAATAGTGATGGATGTTTTTCACAAAAATAAAAACAAGAGCATGTTTTTATGAAATCAATCACATAAAAGCGAATGTAATTTTTTTTTTTTGAAAATTTTGCTATCTCTAAAGCATACTGAGTTTTCATCTTAGAGATCCTTAGTGATGAATCTATTTGTGTGATTTTGAATCTATAGAATAAGTAAGAAAGTGATTTTGATGAGATTCTTCTAACCAAATCATGAAATTTCTCTTAATTTCTTGACTTGGGGTTTCTTTTGTGGAATCAAAATCTTTTTTTTATCTTTTCTTTACCATTTACTAAAGAAAAAGGCTCATACAAACAAACCTTGATCTTGATAACTTAAGATTTCTTATGCATGAAGCAAGATCTTTTACAATTTTATCTCCTATGTTTCCTTATTCCAGTTACTAAAAAAGAAATTTATCTAAATGAATCATGATTTTTCTTTTGATCTTTCAAAATTCGTGACTTAAGATTTCTTTTGAAGATTGCTTACTATTTGATCTCCTAAGATTTATTTTTGTTATTTACTAAAGAAGAGATTTGTTAAAATGAATCATGTCTTTTGGTATTCACTATTAGGAAACCCAACGTGAAAATCACATGCACAATAGAAGAAAGAAAACAAATTAGGTTTCTCATATACATTAAGTCGTCATACAAAAGTTGGTACATGAAAAACTCACAAAAATGAAAACTATGATACATGAGTGATTGATTGCCTAGGGAGATCGTATATCCCTAAAAATTCAGATTAAGATGGAGAGGATGAAAGAAGTCAAATATCCTTCTCTTTAGTAATATCTAGATGATGGATCATTATAACGATGCTCCTCCAACCGTAGCAAAAATCTTATAACTCTTACGCAGTAGATGAGGGAGGGAGGAGAATAGAAGGGAGCAGCCAAAGGTGCAACTTATCATCTATGTGCCGCCCCTATCTCCAATTTATAGAGAGCCACCATAAAACCCTAACGAATCCTGCCTTAGTGGGTATTAGATCTCTATCTAATTACCCATTAATTTGAGATTATTGGATCTTTATCTAATAATCTCAATTGGCTCATGCAAGAAACTTATAAATGTTCGATTTCATCTAATGAGAATAGGGGCTAATTAGATAACTCATATTTAATCTTCTACTCATTGAAATATCCACCATATGTGTGTGACCCTCTAGTCCTAACACTAAGCTAGTCATGAGTCCTCCCTATCAGAACTCCTTTTGACTTAGTGAATTGTTATCCCATAACAATTCATTCGACTCATCGACTATAGATGTACTAGGCCACTATACCATAGTCCCTAGATAGTATAAGGGATCTAATCAATTGAACTTATTTTTTCTCAGTTACCATATATCTATAGTCCCTTATCTATCTAATATTCTAGTGATCGTATATTAGGCATAGTACTATTAGGCCATATAAGGAATCCGTCTAAGTCTTATTTTAATCAGATTCTCTCGGAGAACTTCTATCTCAATCCGAACAACTAGATCATGGATTTGCCTAAGTGAGAGCAAATGGGATATTCCTCTCATGATACTGAGAGTAGATAATTCTCTATTAACACTCAATAGCCTTCGTAAGGTTGGCTACCAATCCCGATAATCGGCTATACCATATTTGAAACTTTTCATACCTATAAGTCTGGCGACAAAGAAAGGAGTACTCAAAGAATTTGGTGTCTTAAGTCTAAGGACCAGACACACAACTAGGACTACAAAATCACTGTTTGACATTAGGTATCATTAAATATACAACATTCCATAAGTGGACTAATGAGTAAACTTATTCTCTAATGAACACTTGTATTGTATCCTTAGTGTCTCCACACAAGTAGCTATGAGACCAGTCACCTCCATCAAACGAATGAGTATACAGTACACCAGTTTATCTGATTATCTTGATGTTTCTCTTGAGTAACCTACAACCAAAATTATCTAGGATCTGTGTTTAAAGTTGAATCAGTCTCATTATCGTGATCTTATCATGATTTGATTTCGATTATAGAGAACCAAGGACATTTAATTTCCTCTTGGACATGTTTACATTCATGATATGTAGATAAGTGTCTAGCATGTAGAAGCCATTAATTAATGTCCTTCTTGCGATAATCTTATAATCCAAATTTAATGAACAATAATTATTCTCAATAACTAATTTATATCTACTAAATGTCAAATAAGAAATAAAAATAATATTTTTGATAATAGAGGGAATATAATAGTAGATATCCAATGCAATGGTCACTCTACTAGGAGATGTAGGGTGACCTCACAAACAGTAATTATAGCAACTCTTGCTCCATTGCTCATCTTGAGGTTCATCTCGCTTCTGGTAAGTCTCCTAAACCTTACCAGAACCTACAATGAATTGTAGATATGATAAGCACTTTTACTATCCAATACCCATATGTTATCATGAAAATATGATAAATGGAGACTAATCATGAATGTACCTAAAGCTACTTTAAGCTTCTGCTTTACATTTTCTATAATGTAATCCATGTAGTTTCTCTTCCAATGCCCATCTTTGTTATAGTGGAAGCACTATCCTTTGTCCTTTGTTGGATCTTTCCTGGCAACCTTTGCCTTTTTAAATCTTTTTTTACCCTTGCCTTTCTTAAAGGTCTTATCAGCCTTCCTTTTCTTCTTGATCTCACCAATATAGAGAACTGACTTTTCTTTCTTGATGGCACTCTCAGCCTCTCTTAACATATTGAGGAGCTTAGGAAGAGTCACCTCAAACTTGCTCATGAGAAAGGAATCTAGTAGAGACTGAAGTATAAGATCAACTCATAGGTTATCATCTGTTATCATTTATAGACCTGTGAGTTTCTCATTCCACTTTTGCATCTATATACTTCACATAGTCAGTGATCTTATCATCACTCACATCTTCCTTTGGTATGGGCATAATTGTATCAATGACATACACGATTTTCTTCATCATGAGAACAATTCTCAAATTACGGATTCAATCCGTGTACTTTGGATCAGTGAGGTAGTTGGCATCAAGTATGTCACATTAGGGGTTTATGAGTGACATGTTTCTAATAAACAAGATGTAGCACAAATAAGCAACATATAGATTTTGTAGAAAATTAATTAAGATACAGACTTCTATCTTAATGTACTCCCACTAATTTCTCAATGAATCATGCAACACCCTTAACACGTGAAACAGAAGTCTTCGATAGACTTTTAGTGGGGATCGGGATACAATCAGTGTCTTAATATAATCTTGAGAGACTTGACCAATCACACTAAGCCCAAAAAATGATAGATAAATCTTGTCAATCATAACTCATTATGATTCCCATCATGTTCAGCCTCCGAATCATCATGGTCTCGACTGCTCGACCAATCATGAAGTTTAGTTAAGTCATCATCATCATTATAAGATGAGTCTGAATTGATGATATGCCCTCGAGCAATTCAACTAAGCATACCACATCCTCAGGTCATTGGTGACATCTCTATATCATAGGCAAGATTAGAACCTCAAGGGACTCGACCAACTCAACTTATATCGTGATTCAAATTTCTTTCTATAACGATGGAAGGCCACGTGGGTCAATCTTATTGTCTCATGCTCCCCGATTTAATATTATTATAGGAGGGGTTTTTATTTTGTATTGGTCTTCTAATATGTCATGTCACATACATACATATTTAATATATATATATATATATATATATATAATTTACATGCACCAATTGCTATGTACTCAACTTTGGCGGTAGACAATGCAATCGAATTTTGTTTCTTGGAAGACCAAGAAATAAGAGCATGTCTTAAGAATTGGTATATTTCAATTGTACTCTTTTTATATATTATACAACCTTCAAAATCGACATCCGTATACATAATCAAATCAAAGTTTTTAGACTTAGGATACCATAATCCTAAATTAGAAGTTTATTTTAAATATCTAAATATTCATTTACATACCTTAAAATGAAAATATTTAGAATTTAACTGAAACCTTACACGTAATCCAGCATTAAATATTATGTCTAGTCTAGTAGTAGTTAAAGATAACAAATTACCTATCATTCTTCTATATGTTTTTTGATCAAAATTTTCACCTTCATTATTCAAGTTTAATTTTATAAAAATGCTCATGGGTGTGTTTATAGTCTTAGCATTGTCCATACTAAAATGTTTTAATAAATGTAAGGTATACTTAGTTTGACTTATAAAGATATTATTATTTAATTATTTTATTTGTAATCCTAAGAAAAAAGTTAATTCACTCATTAGGTTCATTTCAAATTCTTCGATCATAATCTTAGGAAAAGATTCACGTAAGGATTCATTTGCAGAATCAAAAATAATATCATCAACATAAATTTGAATAATAACAAATTATTTTTAAAATATATAAAAATTAATATGGTATCAACCTTGTCTTTTAAAAAATTATTTGAAATAAGAAAAGCTAAGTATTTCATACCATGCATTAGGGGCCTATTTCAATCCATAAAGAGCCTTAGATAATTTAAAAATTGATTAGAAAAAAGATCATTTTCAAAACCGGAGGGTTATTCAGCATAAACTTCTTCGAAAATGAAACCATTAAGAAAAATAATTTTGATATTTACTAAAACTTATTTAAAATTCTTAAAAGAGGCAAAGGCAAGGAGCATCCTTATGGCTTCAAGTCTAGCCATAGGAGTAAAGGTCTCTTCATAATCGATCTCTTTTTCTTGGTTAAAACTCTTGGCCACTAATCTAGCATTATTTCTAACCACGATACTATTTTCATCTTGCTTGTTTCTAAAGACCCATTTAATACTAATTATTAAATAGTTATTAGGTCTAAAAACACCCACACCTCTTCTCTCTCAAATTGGTTTAACTCTTCATATATTGAAATAACCTAAGAATCATCTTTTAGGACTTCCTCAATGTATTTTGGTTAAATTTGATATAAAAATATGGTGTTAGCACAAAAATTCTTAAATGATGAATGATTTTGAACACCTTTCGATGTATTTTCTATTATTAACTCCTTATGATGAACATCTACATACTTCCATTCCTTGGGTAAGGATTCCTTGGAAGTAAATGCATCTAAGATGTTTTGAAAAGGAGGTTTATCATTCAAATTTAAAGTATCAAAATCAAAATCATCATCAAAATTAATTTTTTTTAATTTGGGAACCCTATTAAAAATAATATGAACGGATTCCTCAATTACTAGAATTCTTTTATTAAAGAGACGATAAGCTTTTGAAATAAAGGAATAACCATGAAATATGCCTTCATCGGATTTTGCATCGAACTTTCCTAAGGCATCTTTTGCATTCAAAATAAAATATTTACAGCTAAATACTTTGAAATATGAAATATTTAGTTTATTAAGAGAACCCTATTCATGACATAGCATATCATATTAACGGCTTCGGCCCAAAAATATTTGGGTAGGCTATGTTCATTTAACATGGTTCTAGCCATTTCTTGTAAGCTCCTATTTTTTTCTTTCTACTACTACATTTTGTTGTGGATTTCTAGGAGTAGAGATATTGTGATTATACCCATTTGACTCACAAAAATTTTGAAAATCATGATTTTGAAACTCAGCACTATGATTATTGTGTATAGATGAAATCATAAAATCCTTTTCATTTTGAACAAGTTTGTAAAATTTTAAAAAATATTTAAAAGAATCATTTTTATGTGCTAAGAAATAGGTCCAAGTATATCTACTATAATCGTATACAATAACAAACACATATTTGCTACCTCATAAGCTTGTAGTATCAATTGGTCCAAATAAATCAATATGGATCAATTGTAGTGGCCTAGGGGTGCTAAATGAAAACACATATTTGCTCCCTTTTGATTTATGGTTTTGCTCTAAATGAAAATTTTTTCTTAAATCATATTTTTTACACTTGCACTAATTCAGTTCCCCATCCCCCACCACCCCCCCCCCCCCCCCTCTTAGTGCCAATTGATCCTAACATGAAGGACTTAATGCCGTAAGCTTCGAGCATCGAGCCATAAGGTTCAGGTATTACGCTAAGAAGATTAGATGTTGTGGAGGTCAACATGTCGATGGATAGGGCAATAAGTCGAAGGAGGATGATATGCTGAAGGGTTGAATAAAGTGATAGATGAACCAATGACATATAAGACAACATAAGATTCGTGCTTTGTAATTAGTTATCTTGATCAAAGTAGTTTAGGTCTTGATTGAGTTAGTTTGGGTGTAAATATACAAACTCAATTAAGGGGTCATTGGGCCTTAATTGGGGCTAATTTGGGACTATGGGAAGGCCCATTTTAGTGACCTGAAGTCAGGTCTGACGATGGCACCACCCGTAAGCTGGAAAGTATGAAATGTACTTTTCCAAGAAACTAGGTAATAGTACAGTTCAGACTATCTGGTGGTACCACCCAGTGTTAGGTGGTGGTACCGCCCATTAATGGAGGTAGTACAACTCGTATCTTGAGAAATCAAAATTTTTAATTTTGGCTCCAAGTTTTGAAGTCATTTGGGGTTTATAAATACCCCACTCATTCTTGCTTGAGGAAGAAATAAAAGAGAAGAAAAACATATGGACCGAATGTGTGTTTTGTAGTATGGAAACCCTATTAGAAAGTTGAGTTCCCTCCTCTAGAAGCTTAGAGGTTGTTCTAAGGGAGAGTATAAGGGAATCCTTATAAAAAAGAGAGTTGCAAAGGTTCTCTCCTAAGCTTGTGAAAAGGAGAAAGAGTTGTAAAGGAGGTAGTTGATCTTCACTCATTGAAAGAAGATCAATAGTAGAAGCCAATGGCCTTGAGTGAATAGGAATCAGGAGTGGACATTGGTCATATGGACCGAACCACTATAAATATGGTTTGCATCTCTTTCATTTTTTTCATTCTTATCATTCACTGATTCACTTACTCATTACTCTTACGAACATTTTTAAGTTTAACATATTTTCGAGATGGGTTTGATCGAATGAGTTTTTCGAATCAACGTGTTCTTTACGAAAGCTAAGGCCGTTAATACACCAATGAGCATTCCTAGAAAATTAGATTTAGATAATGAAGGAGAATGTTTTGATAAAAAGACTTATAGAGGTATGATAGGGAGCTTATGTTAGGATCAATTGGTACTAAGAGGGGGGGGTGGGGGGTGAATTAGTGCAAGTGCTGAAATCTCGGTTTAAAAAAAACTTTCATTTGAAGAAATATCTGAAATCAGAAGCATTTCATTCAAGTTGAGTAAGTAAGCCATAAAACTTTTTAATAAAACTAAGTTATGATCTTGCTAAAGGTCGAATAAGAATATATATAATCAAAAAGCAAAGTTAAGTGATTCTCACAATTTATAGTGGTTTGGCCATAACTTGGCCTACGTCCACTTCCTAAGGCCCCTTCGTTAAGGCCCGCTAGAGTCGGCTACTGATTTTCTTCAGGTAAAGACTAAACCCTTACAAGTATATCACTTACAACTCAGAAGGGAGACCTTTACAAAGATTATAATTCTTTTGCTCATTTCCTTGCTTCTTTTCTTTTTCTTGCATATTTTTATCATAATTTTCTTATCAAATTTATTATGCTTAATGCAAAAAGACTTGGGATATTAATAAGCCATAATTAGCTTTAGAAGATGGAGCCAAAAATTCATATGTATCCGAAAAATTTGAGTATGGGCGGTACAACCGTCGGCACCGGTGCCGATGGTACTGCCACTGAAAGCTACCCTGAAAATAGGGTGACAATAGTACAACCACGGTTGTACCACCTAGGTCGATGGTTGTACCACCCAGGTCAGCAGAGAAGGGAGACCTTTACAAAGATTATAATACTTTTGCTCATTCCCTTGCCTCTTTTCTTTTTCTTACACACTTTTATCATAATTTTCTTGCCAAATTTATTGTGCTTAATGCAAGAAGACTTGGGATATTAATAGGCTCCGATTGGCTTTAGAAGATGGAGCCAAAAATTCATATGTATCCGAAAAATTCGAGGATGGGCAGTACAATCGTCGACACCGATGCCGATGGTATTACCACTGAAAGCTACCCTGAAAACAGGATGACAACAATACAACCGCCGACCTAGGCAATATGATTGCTGACCTGGATGGTACAACCATCGACCTGGGTGGTATGACTACCGACCACCGATGGTACTACTATCAAGAATCCCAAAAAAGTGATTCCTCCACTTTTCTATTCTCGACTTGTACCTTCAGTTGACTCCTTTCCAAGTCAACCAAATGAGCTCAACCTGAGCTCAATCGAAACCCAAATGTAGACCTGATTTGCCTCACTTGAGTTAATTTAGATTTCCTCTAAACTTAACTCAATTAGGATTTGAACCTAACTACAACTCACTAATTACAACCATATAAGACCATTAAGTTCAGCAATTAACCTAACCCTTGGTAATCCAGCAACCTTTGGCATTCTTCCGGCAAGTCTTATGATCTTTTTTCGGTAATCTCATCAAAATATGAGATTCAACAATCTCCTTCCTTTTTATAATGACAACCAATTGATGATGGGAGTTAACCTTAACTCCCTCCTATGTCTATGCCATCATTCAAATATAGTAAACTTTAATTCAAGAGATCCAACCACTCTTAAATTCAAGTATCATGATATAACTTTTCAAACACTTTTCGTCAGATAATTTAACATAGCATTTATTTATCAACTTCAGAAATGATGTAACATCAATTTCAAGCATTTTTCCTTAAGTTATCAAATCATCAAATATTTTCAAAATATACAAAATTACATTTAAATTCATGCATCAATCATACATTAATTTAGATTTTTTTTCTTCTTAAGTCATTAATCATTTCTCCCCTTTGTTTATCAATAAAAAGAGAAATATGTCATTTTACCATTTTGCTTACATGTGTCACCAATTTGTCATTTCTTCCCCTTTGTCATCAACAAAAAGATAAAATATTGAGCAAATAATTTCAAGGTATATAATTTCATGATGTGTCAAATTTTAAGGTACATAAATAATTATTATGTAAAAGTTTTCTCATGAAAACTTTTCTCATAAATAATTATTATATCTAAATATTTTGAGCAAATTGCTCCCTCTTAGTAAAATAGGATAAGAGACATAATTTTCTTATGAAAAATTTTCTTCCCCTTTGTGAATAAGAAAGAAAAAGAAATGAAGGGAAGGGGTTGTCAAAGATCCAAAATTTTAGTATCAAAAAAAAAAAAATCAAGTTGGAAGTGATTCATTCAAAAGTATTCATTAAGGATATAAAATATCCATGAATAATTTTCCAGAGATGATACAAAAGAGAGCTCATATCAAGCATCATAAAGGTTCATATCACATAATTTATTTTTTTGTAAATATTCATCATGAATTGAAATAATCTTTGAGAAAGGATAAAAATGTCATCATAAAAAAGAACTTTGAATCTCATTCTTGTAATGTCAATTTAAAGGTCATTTCAAAAGAGAGCTCATAAAGAACCAAGAAATCCGAGAAAAATTAAGAGCTACTCATGCAATTAAAATCATCTTATATAAATTTCAAATAAATTTAGAAATCTAAAATATAGCAAATCGTTCATTTTGATAGTTTAGCTTCTTAACTCTCTTCTAATAAAGTCAAATTACTTTTCATTTAATGGCTTAGTGAAAATATCTACTAATTGATGCTCAGTATTAATAAATTCTAAGAATATGTCAAGATTATTAATATGATATCTAATAAAGTGATGTCTAATATCATAAAGTGTTGCATTCATTCAAAAATCAAAAAGTACTTCTTAGTATTAAAAAAGTATATGTCATAAGAGAATCATCATAAGAGTGCAAGTAGAACACAGTTAGTACCACTGACTTCTTCCTTATAGTTCTAAACATATAAACTATTTAAGTGGTGGTAATCCAAAGTGTCTAATTAGAGTATTAAGCTGTTAATAGATTTGCTACAGCTCAGTCCTCATTTGGTCTTAAAGTAATTCAATTCGATTCAGTCGGGTCACTATGGAAGCGTCAGATAATGAAGGTGCTAGCTGCATCGCTAGTGCTAGCTCAAAGGGACTAGTAGGAGGAGATGGACTTTCCCTAAGTATAGGTGTTTGAGTTTCTGGCTCAGGTGGGGGAGGATCGATTCTCCTAGGTAATATAGCCCATATATTATTTCTTACAATGCATCTTAATCTTCTTAATAGATTTCTATCAATGACATTGTATATATCTAACTTCATTATTTCTTCATTTAGTGAAATAACTATATTATGTTCATGTATTAATCTAGTTATTAAGCCACCACATGGAAGCATTATATTCTTAGTCGAAAGCTAAATTATGTTTTGCCTCAATAGAGATTCAAAACAATAATCACGGCTTGTCATGATCCAATACATAGTACCAAGTTCTATTTGACTAATTTCATCATTATGAAATTATTTAGGGAGTAGAATACTAATTAATATGTGATGAAGTAATTTTATGTTGAAGGGTAGCATGTACTCACAACTTTTAGGAACAATAGATAGATTTTGGTTATCACAGATGGCACTTAAGGCTTCAGAGTAAGTAAGCCCTATTGATTCAATGTCCCATTATCCTCTAAAGTAGCAACCACTTCTTTTTTTAGGGATTCCTATGAGATTGCAAATTAAGCTTTCCGTAATAGCTATATGATGCCCCAAGAGATATGTAGATACCCTATATTGAACATCTATATGCACGTTATTATAGAATAATCTAATAAGTCTAAGATAAATGGGTCTATTTTATTTGAATGATAGTTAGGGCATTTAAGTTAACAAACCATTGGATTGGTTCCAAATCTCTTAAATCTTCTAAATCTACATATTTTGCCTTATAATAAATTTAAAGATAGAGAATTTTATAGCATGTTCATGAGTATCAAAAAGTATAGGGTCAAAGATTTTATCTAATCTCCTCTTTCCTTTATCCCTTGAGGATCTTCTAGGGGCCATTTGAACTACATGTATTGCAAGTAAAAAGTAAAATCAAATAATAGATTGAGAGCAAGGTTTTGAGAGTTACCTTTGTTGTGATCTCCTAGAGATAGAGATTGTTCCTTAGATTTGAAGAGTAAAGGGATTTTTCTTGAGTTCTAGATGAAAGGCAAAGGGAAAGAGAGATGGAGAAGGTTTTTGAGGAGTGTGGAAGGGGTTTGTTCGGTTCTATCGCCGGCCCTAAGTGTTATTTATATGGGCAGGGTTTTAGGTGGTGGAACCACCAAATGAGTGGTTCTACCTCTTATACACAGTGTGATCTAGCGGTGCCATCGCCTGTCCAGCGGTTCTACTGCTGGTGCACTCTTTTCCAATTTTTTTTTATTATGTATGTTATTTCAAGCCTCAATCATGCAACCTTCAGGAATAAACAACACATCATACATTTATCATAGTACTTAATCAACCTGACATCCAAGCTAACGATTTTTGAAACTAATATTCTATTATTAGCAAAATCCCTTTTTTTGTAAATTTCAATACAAACAATTTTTCATTAAAAATAATGAAGGTTCTTTTATATGCTCTAGTTATGCATTATCGAAAAACATTCAAGACTAATCAATCATCAAAAGATTTGTTGTCAATATTTTCAACATATATAAATATAATTTATTTTTTATTATTTTAGAGGCAATCCTACAAGAAATATAGTTTTAATTTAGGTACTCATTTTAATTTGGGTCCCTCATGAAGAGCTCTATCTAATTTAACTATAGGTTTTTGGTTGTTTATGGTTCCTTTAGGAACCCAAGTTAATTTATGTGGACTATACTTTCTAAATAAACATTTGTAATTTATATGTTCTAATCTACCACAAAAGTTATATTTAATTTTCGGTGACAAGTTTAGAATGGATCATTTAACGAAGATAGTTGGCTTTTGTTGAGAATTACCCATAAAACATATGCCTTCTTTCCTATAAACATAACCCTTATTTGTAAGAATAATGTTTAGGGATGTATTCCTTATTTTAAATTTTTCTAATGTTTGTTGTAATACAATATTTTCCTTTCTAAGTTCCTCTAAAGTTTCACATTTGATGCATGAACTAAGTGATGGTAATGCTTCATGGATTTGGTCAAATCTACTAACTAGTGAATCATGCTCTTTCTTAAATAGTTTATAAGACTTACTAATTTTTCGAAATTCATCATAAAGCTCATGAAAAATATTTAGTAATTCAATAAAAGAGATATTGGAAGACTCACTTATCTCCTCATGGATGGCCATAAGAGCATAGTTGGCAACCTCTTCCTTGTTGTGGTCTTCTTCATCTGATGAGCTTCAGTCATCCCAAGATACTAAAAGAGTCTTCTTCTTATATGATGTCTTCTTCTTTAATAGTGGCCATTCACTTTTAAAATATCCTAGCTTCTTGTATTCAAAACATATTATGCTTTCCTTTTTTGGTTCATTTTTACTTTTATGATTTTTATTCTTTTCAATATTTATTTTATTTTCTTATCAATAGTTCAATGTTATTGTTCTCATCACTCAAAGTTTCACTTGAGAAGTCATCTACAATTCTCAATGCCAAGTCCTTCTTGTTCTTTAGAAGGGATTCTTCAAGTTCATCATGAACTTTACAACTCAGTTCACAAGTCATAAGTGATCCAATAAGTTCTTCAAGAGAAAAATTATTTAGATCTTTAGTTTCTTGAATTGTAGTTATTTTTGGATCCTAACTTTTTGGAAGAGATCTTAATATCTTACTAACAAGTTCAAAATTAGAAACACTTTTATTAAGAGCTTTTAGACCATTGATGACATCAATGAACTGGATGTACATGTCTCTAATGGTCTCACTTGGTTTCATTTAAAACAATTTATAACTAAGTACTAAAGGTTAATCTTAGACTCTTTAATCTACTAGTGCCTTCATGTGTGATTTCAAGTGTGTGCCAAATCTCATAAGCAGTTCTACAAACAGAAATTCAATTAAACTCATTCTTATTAAGAGCATAAAATAAAGTATTTATTGCCTTTGCATTTAAAGAAAAAACCTTCTTTTCCAAATCATTCTATTAGTTCATTGGTTTGGAAGACTTTTCAAAACCATTCTCAATGATGTGCCATAAATCAAAATCCATAGAGATCATAAAAATATGCATCCTTGTCTTTTAACACATATAATCCATCCCATTGAACATAAGAGAACATGCAATGGAATGTTCCTTGTTCATGCCAAACAAAGCCATTTACTCACTTAGGTATTAGTCCAATGAGTAAAACCTCACTTTGGTACCAATTGTTATGATCAATTAGTAATAACAAGGAGCGTGTGGGTGGGGAGGTGAATTAGTGTAACTGCTGAAATCTCAGTTTACAGAAAACTTCCATTTGAAATAAAATCGGAAATCAGAAGCATTTTGTTCAAGTTGAGTAAGCGAGCAATAAAAGTTTTTAACAAAGCTAAGTTATAATCTTGCTAAAGGAAAGCTCGAATAAGAACATGTATAATCAAAAAACAAAGTTAAGAGATGCTCATAATTTTGATAGAACCCCAGAAGGAGCTCTATAATTTTTTATCTTTGAGGGGGATCAACCCTTGGAATGCTGTAGGGGTTCCTCCCTCCTAGACTCGGCACAAGACTGAATTAAAATTGTAGATTACTTGATTCAGGAGGGGGGAGTGGCTACATCTTTAAATATGGATCAAAACCTTAGCCTAAGGGGGTGCTTGCCGAAGTAGAATTATCTCTTTGTCCCTCCTATAGCCAACCTACCTTAATAGGAATAGGGGGCAGCTAAGTGACTCTATAGCCGACCTAAGTAGGGGGAAACCCTAGCCGACCAACCCAATAAGGGGTGTGCCGGCTACTAAGCCCTAAAAGGCTAATCTAAATCCTACCTATACTCCTTTATAAGATAGGAGTGATTTTATTACAATCTAATAGAGTTTTTATTGACTAGTACTAATATGATTAGGACTCAACCCTACTGAAGTCTTATCAAGACTGGCCTCTTCAAATCAGCCTTGTCCTCAAGGCTAACGGTCCATAAACTCTGGAAACTGGATCTTCAACTCCTCATGTGACTCACATGCTATCATTAATTGAACTTTAGCCTCCTCATCAGCTGGGGTGTTAGTTAAAAGGATTTGGGCTGAGTCGTCTTCTTTAAATTTCTATTTGAGGTGGGATACTTGGCGAATCAATTGTAATCTTGATTTGGTACATAAATTTGATCTCCAAATTAGGGCCCCAATGTAATCCTCAATTTTACAAGGCCCAAAGAAATAGGGAGACCATTTCATTAAGGCTCGAGTTTCCTACTGATCGGGCTAGAGGTGTAGAAAAACTCGATCTTCAATTTTTCGTCCATTCTGAAGTTTGTCGGGAGGTCGTTTCTTCTTTACATGTGCTGCCATATGGTTAGTATTTAGTGATAGCTAATCTTTATTTTGGAATGCTGACTGCCCTTTGGTATGGTTCAGGATGATGAGAGCCCAATCTGGCGTGAGCATAAATTGCAATTCTTCTAGTTTTACTCCTCTTTCGTGCCATAGACCTGTATCCAACCATATTTTAAATTTGGTAGTACTTAGTATCTCCTGTAAAAACCTCATATGAAGTGTGGGGGAAGCCTCGATGTAAATTAGGAGTCGACCATCTTGCATAAGAATAGCCCAAATTTCAACTCTTGATGCATCGGCCTCAATGACTAAAGTGCGATCGAAATTAAGCAGCGCTATGACCGACGTCATCGTTATGGCTGTCTTGAGTCATTTGAAGGCTGCATAGGCTTTATTTAACCATAAGAAGGAGTCATTCTTCAGTAAGGACGTGAGTGGGGCACTGATCTTGCCATAATATTTCACAAAATTTTGGTAGTAGCCTATAAGTCCAAGGAAATCGCGTAATGATTATACGTTTGTAGGTCTCGGCCATCCTTGCATTACTTTGATCTTTGTTAGGTCCACCACCACTCCATCCTCTGATATAATGTGCCTAAGATACGCCACTTTACGTTGTAAGAAACTGCACTTTGACTATTTAACATAAGGAGTATTCTCCCGAAGAATCATTAGAACAATTCGTAAGTGCTGAAAATGTATACAAGTGTAGAGCCATAAATGAGAATATCATCAAAGAATACCAATACGAACTTACATAGAAAACTTCAGAAGATATCATCCATCAGGCTTTGGAAAGTAGAAGGAGCATTCGTAAATCCGAAAGGCATTACCAGAAACTCATAGTGGTCGTTATGCATGCGGAATGCAGTTTTCAAAATATCTTTAGTGCATACCCAAATATGATGGTATCCGGATCGGAGATCCAATTTAGTGAAGATTCGGGCTCCTTTTAATTTATCCAAGAGTTTATCTATGAATGGGATAGGATATTTATCCTTGATGGTGATGCCGTTTAGATCCTGATAGTCAACGTACATCCGTCACATACGATCTTTCTTACGCACTAGCAACATCGGTGAGGAGTAAGAGCTATAGCTCGGTCAAATCACCCCGATGTCAAGCATCTCATTAACAATATTCTCAATCTCGTCCTTCTACAAGTGAGGATAGTGGTACGAACACAAATTTGCTAGAGGTTTGCTTGGCAAAATAAGAATATGGTGGTCATGCGGCCGGTTAGGGGGCAGCCCACGCAACTCCAAGAAAACATCTGTGAATTCGTTCAGGCAAAGGGCAAGGTTAGGATCTGAGTTTTGTATGTTCTCCCCTATATATGGCTACTAAATATGCATCAAGAATCCACCATATGCTTTGTGTAAAACTTTTTCCATTTGTTGTAATGAAACGATGGAAATTTGGCTCCTGTGCTTGCCTCGTAATGTGACCTGTCCCCCTTTACAACAAAATTTTATAATTAATTTAGAAAATTTTTAGGAGATATCACCTAGTGTTGTGAGCCATCCGATCTCGAGTATAGCTTTATAATCATCGATGGGTAGGAGGAAGAAATCAGCTACTACTTCTTGGTCTTAGAGTAGTTTCACCCGTGGGCACCGTTGGTCATAATTAAAGATTCGACTGTCGGTGACCTTTATGTCAAACTTATTGCAACCTTTGATTTAAAGTGCCAAACATGCAACAACCTTACTATTGAGGAAGTTATTGGTGCTGCTCATGTCAATGAGAATGGTGATGAGTTATTGTTTTAGAAGTCCTCCAACTTTCATCATTTGTGGGTTGGAATAGCTGGCCAATGTGTGCACTGCATAGTTGGCCAATTGGGACTCTTCTTCTATAGCTTCTTCTTTAGGTTCAAGGGCTTCTTCAGATATTTTATTATCCTCATCCTCCGCTAGTTCAATCACGAGGAGTCGGCCCTTTGCAGTAATGTTCACGGCTCCATGGTTCGTCACAATTCTAACACAAGTCCTTGGCCGATCGTTCGCGAAGCTCGTCCCTTGTCAACTTTTTTGGAGTAGGGGATTGGATAGCGATAGAGGGGGTAGTAGGCCTCGACATGGCAGGTCGAAGCAACCGTTGTCCTTTATACCTCATGGTTTAATTGTTCTTCCTAGATACGCATAAAGGAAATCGCCACCATAAGAGTGTATGGTTGCCACGCCTTTACTTCTCTTCGGATCTTCGGTTTTAGGCCCTCGATAAAAGTATCTAAAAGTTGTTTCTCAAACCAATTCTCAGTTTGGATAGATAAATGCTCAAACCTTATTTGGTATTATTGTATTGTAGAGGTTTGACGAATCTTTGCCAATTGTCCGTCGATATTATTGAAATCGATTGGTCCGAAGCGATCTAGTAGTCCTTCTTTGAATCACTACCAAAAGAGTCCTCCATTGGTGTGCTTAAACCAATTAAACCATTGAATAGCATCTCCCTTAAGGTGGATGGCAGCAATCTCCACCCGTGTGGTGTCGGCGGTTCGGTAGAATCGAAAATAGCGCTCCATAGTGAGATCCACCCGATCGAGTCTCCTTCTTCCCATCTAGGGAAGTCAACCTTCATGCATGGATTATTGAGATCAGAGATGATGTGGCCATGTTCTTGAGGATCATCTCACCGATCTGAAGTTTCTCCGTGTTGTGATTTCCTCGGGTTCGACAGTCGGCCAATGCTGAATTTAGCGAAAAGGGATCGTATCTTCTCTTCCATACAGTTTCTAAATGCTTTAAGCTTTACATCGATAGACTCCTTTGATGCCATAGTATACACCTTTAGATCTATAATATTGAGATCTTTTTTCTGTTGTTGGGTTAGTGGCCTAGGAATTTTGGAGAAGGGGGTGGCCGATTGGAAGGTGAATCGGTTTGGATGGAAGTAGGCTGCGGTTTAGGGTAGATTTAGGGCTGCGCTTTTGTGGAGTTTAGGCTGTGAATTGATGTGGTTTTAGGGTTGTGATAGTAGAAGATGAAAGTTAAAGAATAGATTTTAAATCTGGGATAGATGGCAGCAAAGGTAGGTGTCTCGATAAGGAAAGTTGGCTAAAAAGGTAAGTGGATCGATAAAAAGTAGGCTGATTTGGGTGGTTGATTTGGGGGCTGTTTGGATTCAATTCAGGGTATTTGAAAAGGTTTTTAGTGAGGATGGTAGGGTTTGGAGATGAGGAAAAGGGAGTCCAAAATCCCACCAAAAATAGTACTCAAATCTGATACAATTCGGTGAAAAGAAGTGTTACGATGTACTGCCCTGCTGACCCGATTTTATATCAAAGAAATGATGACTTTTTGACATAAATTTCAAAGGAAAGTTTAAGAAAATTATCAAGAAACCCTTGGTTCAGATATTGTTAATACTAGTAAAAAGTTTGACAAAATTTTGACAGCATAACAGTAGGGAAATAGGGCAAAAGACGAAAGGCAGATTCCATCATCGTAAAATTCCATAACTATATAATAGTCAAAGATTACACAAAAAAATCAGTTCCAGAAGGAGTTTCTTCATGAAATCAAATCTAACTGAAAGTCAACTTGATCTTGAGAATTGTATAAAAATTTCAGCCAAAAAGGATGAACAAAAGTTCAGTTTCAAGAGGCCAATATACAGAAGACAAATTCTGCGTTGTAAAATTTTAGTACTATGCAATGAAGAATTGCAGTGCTATAAGTCTAGATCCAAAAGGATTTTTTTCACAAAATTAGTCTTAGATGAAAGCTAAGATGATCTATGAAATTATATATAAGTTTCAACCAAAAACAATAGTTAAAAGTTTAGTTTGAAGAAGCAACAATCGGTTAAAAATTTCTACAGCGTTTCACCTTTGCAACGATGATAACGTTTGCAATGAACAAAATTTACAGTGGATAAAATATGAAAAAAATCTTCAACATGTAAAAGAAATCTTATAGTATTGAAGAAGTGTAGATGATAAAAATATATCAGAATTCTTGATCAAACGTTGGGGGCAGTGCCAGACTGATTTGATCTGTTGTTAGGGTGGAAGGTGGAGACGTGTGTCATAGCAATTGTGGGAATTACTTGGGAAGGTGGAGGCGGCTAAGATGACTATAGGGGTAGCAAGATCGCTACTCTAATACCAGATGAGAGAACCCCAGAAGGAGCTCTATAGATTTTGATCCTTGAGGGGGATCAACCCTTAGAACGCTATATGGGTTCCTCCCTCCTAGACTCGGCACAAGACTGAATTAAAATTGTAAATTGCTTGATTCAAGAGGGGGGGCAACTACATCTTTAAATAAGGATCAAAACCCTAGCCTAATAGGATACTTGCCTAAATAAAATTACTGCTTTGCCCCTCTTATAACCAACCTGCCTTAATAGGAATAGAGAGCGGCTAAGTGGCTCTATAGCCAACCTAAGCAGGGGGAAACTCTAGCCGACCAACACAATAAGGGGTGTGGTGGCTACTAAGCCCTAAGGGCTAATATAAACCCTAGCCATACTCCTTTATAACAAAGGAGTGGCTTTATTATAATCTAACAAAGTTTTTATTGACTAGTACTAAGATGATTATGACTCAACCCTGTTGGAGTCCTATCAAATTTATAGTGGTTCAAACACAACTTGACCTATATCCACTTCCCTAGTCCCCTTTATTGAGACCCGCCGGAGTCCACTACTGATCTTCTTCGGGTGAAGACAAAACCCTTATAAGTATTTCACTTATAACTCACAAGGGAGACCTTTATAAAGATTACAATACTTTTGTTCATTCCCTTGCCTCATTTCTTTTTCTTGCATACTTTTACCATAGTTTTCTTGCCTAATTTTTTGTTGCTTAATGCAAAAAGACTTGGGGTATTTATAGGTCTCAACTGGCTTCAAAAGATGGAGCCAAAAATTTAAACGTATTCAAAAAATCTGAGTACTGGTGGTACAACCACTGACGCCAACGGTACTGCCATCGAAAGCTACCCTTAAAATAGGGTGATGACAGTACAACTGACGATCTGGGTAGTACAACCATCGACCTAGGCGGTTTGACCACTGCCCACCTATAGTACTACCGTTGGGAATCCTAGAAAAGTGGTTCCTCCACTTTTCTATTCTCGACTTATACCTTTGGTTGACCCCTTTCCAGGTCAACCAAATGAGCTTAACCTGAGCTCAATCCAAACCCAAACATAGACCTGATTTGCCTCACTTGAGTTGATTTGGATTCCCTCTAAACTTAACTCAATTATAACTCATACCTAACTATGACTCACTGATTACAATCATACAAGACCATCAAGTTCAACAATCGACCTAACCTATGGGAGTCTCGCAACCTCCGCCATTCTTTCATTGAGTTACGATCATCTTTTAGCGATCTCCTGACATGTCCCCAACGAGCTTCCCAATTCCTTCGGCGAACTCCTAGTGAACTCTCGATGAGCTTCCATTATATCGTTCGAACCCTGGCCCAATGCCCAAACTTAATTATGGCCCAACATGTGCATTTTCTCTATCGTAGTTAAACCTGCATTACTTTCTCTAACACACATGTTAGATCAATAAACCATCAATTGATTTCATCATCAAAATCTGGGATTCAACAACTTATTATACCTTATTGTAACTAAACCTAATATAATGTTCAGTATTGGACTTTGTGCAAGATTTCAGTCAAATCCGAAATAATCTCATTATAAAGTCAATCTTATGAAGGTAATTAAGTGTTAATAGAGGACCATCTACTCTCAATATCGTAAAATGAATATCTTGTATATTATCACTCAAGCAAATTCCTGCTCAGGGTCATTCGGATTGAGAGAGAATGAGTTCTCCGAAAGTATCTAATTAGAGTGAGACTTGGATAGAGTTTGTATGTAGCCTAATAGTACCATATCTAATATATGATCTCTAGGATATTAGATAGATAAGAGACTATAGATATATGGTAGTTGTAGACAGACAGATCCAATGGATTTGATCCTCTATACCATTTGGGGATTAGGGTGTAGTGGCATAATATGTCCATAGTCAATGAGTTGAGCAAATTATTATAGGATAATAATTTACTGTGTTAAAATGAGTTCTTATAGAAGAAATTCACAATTGGCTTAGTATTTAGGTGGATGGTAGCAATCTTAATTCATTCAAGATAAATCTTAAGACATATAATTCATTTAGATAATTCTTCTTAATAGAACGAAATAATTATCTTGATAAAAAATCTCAAATTATATTTGTTAAGATTATAAATCTCTTTTTTATTTAAAAAAAAGCATAGAGATTAAAAATTGATTCCTTTGAAGGATAAGGCAAGTCAAGAGGTCAAGGGGAAAGTTCATAAAAATAATATTTAATTTTCATCTTATAATAATTTTAAGAAATATTAATTTAGTGATAAGCTATATCATTCATGAATTATAAGGGAGTAATAGATAAATTATACCATGAAGGATATTAATATCAATTCATGAATACCAAAAAATATTTTTTAATTTTTGACAAATCTCCTCTTAGATGACAAAAAAGAATCTTTGGAGATCAAATAAATAAAGAGAACTTGATTTATATCAAGTTATAAATATTGAAAAGTCAGGATAATGATTAGAAGAAAAATACTTCTCTATAGTAAGTTGCAAAAAGAAACATAGAAAAATAAAGGATCTCAATTCATGTACAAGAAACTTCAAGTTATCAAGATCATTGTTTTCAAGTTATAGTTCCAAAAAGACAAATTATGATTCATTTGGATAATTTTCCTTAATAAAAAAAAGGAATCGATCTTGATTTATATAAGGATCTAAAATTATAACTTTTAAGATGTCAAGATATTCAAGCTTAAATCATCAAATCATCAAAATCGAGATTTAAAAATATCATGAATAGATGCATTAACCTTTTATGACAATGAAATAAAGATTGAGAAATTTTTAAGAAAAATATTTTTCTTTTTTCTAGTTATTTCATGTGAGTTGTTTCAAGGATGCTTTCCAAATCAATGCATTGTCGTTTAAGACCAAATATCATTTCAAAAGAAATCAACAATATATTAAAACAATAAAATGTCTTCAAACAAAAGATCTAATTTGTTTTAATTCCAATGATTTTTCTTTCTTAAGAAGTCTAACTCTTTAAACTTAGTGAAATAAGTTATTATGCTCATTTTATTCTTATTTAAAATATTTTTAATTTTTTAAAAATACTAGAAAATAAAGCATGATTTTTTCTCTTGTTTTATTTTATTCTATACTCAAATTCAAGAATAATCTAACATTCAACAACAAACACTCAATCATATTTCATGTCAATCATTCAACATTAACATTTACATTCAAATCAACTAACATAACATCATCAAAATCCCTTTTTAGTAAATTTTAATATAAGTAATTATTCATTAAAAACAACAAAGGTTCTTTAGTTCTAGTTTATTTTTATACTAGTATGCTCTAGTTATGCATCATCAAGATTAATTGTATAGCAATGAACCATCAAAAGATTCATAGCCAATAATTTTAATTCTAAGAATTTTCCTTGTTATTGTTGTTTAGGTTAGTGAGCTTAAAAAGTGTTTTAGATCTCAAGTCATATGTCTTAAGCATCCACTTTCAAGACATCATTTAGTGCTCCTAGCCTTGTTAGGAAATAAATATTTACAATATAAGGGGTTTTGATTTAGATACCCATTTGACTTTGGGTCTTTAATGAAAAGTTTTACTCATTTTCACTAATGATTTTTGGTTGTTTATGGTTCCTTTAGGAACCCAAATTAACTTGTGTGAACTACTTTCTAAATAAATAACTATAGGAAAAGTGTTCACATCTACTATAAAAATTACATTTGTTTTTACGTGAAGAATTTAACGTAGATGTTCTATTAAAGATAGTTGGCTTTTGATGGTTATTATCCATAAAGCCAATACCTTCCTTATAAACATGATCCTTATTAGCAAGGATCGAATTTAGAGATATATGATGTTGATAATGTTAAAATTTTCTAAGATTTGTTTTAACATGGTATTTTATTTTTCAATTTAATTTAGCATTTCACATTTTGAGCAAGAGGTACATAGTGTTGATGCATCATTCAAAGTTTCAAGTTTTCAAGAAAGTAATGCATGATCTTTTAGAGTAATTTATAAGTTTTGCTAAGCTTCTTAAATTCATCAACTAATTCATAAAATATATTTAATAATTCATCAAAAATAAAGGATTCTTTGAAAGATTTACTTACCTCATTATTGATGGCCATAAGCACGAGATTCTCCATTCTTAGTTGTGCTCTTTATCTTTGGAGTATCTCAGCCTCTTGCGTTCATAGTAAGAAGTTTTTCCATTTTAAGTTTATTTTTATTTTTGTTCATTAATTTGTTTGGTTGTTTCGTCATAAGTTCAAATTTATCATTCTCATCACTCGATATTTCACTTGAGGAGTCATATGTTATTCTAAGTTCAGTTTTAATCGTGTTGTTTGGAAGATATTGTTCTTGTGTTCTTAGTGTCAAGTTCTTCCTGTTCTTTATAAGGTGTTCTTCTTGTTCATTTTTGCATTCATCGCTTTAGCATTTAAAGAGAAAGTCTTCTTTAACAAATCATTCCATTCATTCATTGGTTTAGAAGACTTCTTAAAATCATTTTCAACAATATGCCATAAATCGAAATCCTTAAAAATAAAAAAGATATGCATTCTAGTTTTTCAATAAGTATAATCCATCCCATTGAATATAGGAGGACATGCAATAGAATATCCCTTATTCATACCAAATGAAGTCATTTACTAACTTAGGTTTTAATCCAATTGAGTATAACATCGCTTTGATACTAACTATTAGGATCAAGTTAGCTCTAGGGGGGAGGGGGTGAATTAGTGCAAGTGTAAAAATACTCGATTTAGAAAACTTGCTTGAAGTAAAGAAGAAATCAGAAGTGTTTCTTGGATTTCATTGAAAGCAAATGAGTGAGTGATTTAAAACAAAGCTGAAAGATGATGTTCGTGTCTTTCTTCAAACTAATTAAGAACAATTAAATTCAAATGCAATAGAAGAGGCAAGAGGAGAGATGCTCAAATATTTTATAGTGATTCGGCCAAAGCTTAACCTACGTCCATTTTTCAGAGTCCTCCTTCGTTGAGGCCTACCGGAGTCCACTAAAGATCTTCTTCCACTGGTGAAGATCAAACCCCTTACACTTTCTCCTTTTCATAGATTCTGGAGAGGAACCTTTACAAATTTTTTCCTCTTCCCTTAGACTTACTTAACACTTGAAGCATTCAAAGGGATGCTCTCAAATTTTACAATATTTTTCACAGAATTTTCACCTTTTTTTCATGCACTTTCTTGCTCTCTAATGCAAGAATACTTGGGGTATATATAGACCCCAATTGGCTTTAAAAAATGGAGCTAAAATCTAACTAATCCTATAAATCTCAAGTACGGGTGGTACTACCATCCGCGTCGATGGTACTACCGTTGAAAACATCTTGAAAATAGGGGTGGCAATGGTACTATTGTCGCCTAAGTGTTATCATCATCAAAAATCTTGAAAGTAGTACTTTCTATACTATTTTATTCCAAACTTATACCTCCTATTAACCCTTTTCTAGGTCAATGAAATGAGCTCAACTAGAGCTCAAATCTAACCCAAAGTGGACCCGGTTGCCTCACATTAAGTTAATTTAGATTTTTACAAAATCTAACTCAATTAGGACTTAAAACAACCAATATTAACCATGCCACACTGAGGTATAGTCAACCTTATTGACTAGCACATCAATTGATCTTCCAAACTCCCAACGAACTTCCCAGCATCTTCCGACGAACTCCCAATAAGTCTCTTGATCATCTTTTAGCACACTCTCGGCAAGCTCCTAATCATCTTCAGCGAGCTCTTGGTGAACTCACGGCAAGCTCCCAATTACCTTTGGTGAGCTGTTGATGAACTCCCAATAAGCCCTCAATCACCTTTAGTGAGCTTCCGATGATCTCCGAGTGAGTTCCAACTACATTGTCCAAACCTCAGCTCGATGTTTGAACTTGACTCCAGCACAATATTAGATTGTATTACATTTTCACCATCGTAGTTAATCCTGCATCACTTTCTCTAATACACAGGTTAGATGATAAAATTCATCAATTGATTTCATCTTCAAAATCGAGATTCAATAAAGAAGATAGTATATCTTCTTCCATGAGTGTTGTATAAAGGTGCATAAGGGTTGTAGGTTTTTTTCTACAATTAGAGGAGCATCGTTATAACCATCCATCATGTGAATACCGCTAAAGAGGAGGATATTTGACCTATTTTATCCTCTCTATCTAGATCTAAAATTTCAGGGATATATGATCTCCCTAAATAATCAATCTCTCACGAATCATAGTTTTCAATTTTTATGATTTTTTGTGTACCAATATTTGCATGATGATATGATAACTATGGGAGATCGATCTTTTTTTTTTGGTTGTTGTGCATGTGATGCTCTTTCATGATTTTCCAACATGGTCTCCCTCCTATTTCTAGAGGTCCCTGTCAACTTAATCCTAATGGATCCTACCCTAGTGGGTGCCAGATCTCTGTCCAATTATCCTTAACCTCTTGGATTATTAGATCTCTATCTAATAATCATTATTTACTCTTACTATTTCTTACCCAAAGGATCTATAAAATAGGCATTTATTGGATATTTAATAAAATTGGGGCTCATCAAATATCTCATATTCAATCTACTCGTCATAATATCCACCATATGTGTGTGACCCTCTAAGTTGAATACTAAGTTAGACCTAAGTTGTACTTGTCAGAACTTCTTCCAAATCAAAACTTATTATAATCTCACAGGATTATAACCAAAACTTATTAAAACCCCACCTAGCTAAGTTGAATACTAAGATAGGTGGGATTTTATTATAATCTCACAGGATTCTTATTAATTACTTCTAGGATGATTAGGACTCAATCCTGCTGGAGTCCTATCAAGCCTGCCCTCTTTGAATTAGCTTTATCCTCAAGGTTGAGGATCTATAAACTCAGGGAACTAGGTTTTCAACTCCTCATATGATTCTCAATACTATCATCAACTGAACTTTGGCCTCCTCATCAGCTTGGGTGTTAGTTAGAAGGATTTGGGTTGATTCGTCTTCTTTAAATTTTCATTTGAGGTGGGATACCCGGATATCAACTATAACCTTGATCTGGTGCACGGATTTGATCTCCAGGTTAGGGCCACAATGTGATCCCTAATTTTATAAGACCCAAAGAAATAGGGAGACCACTTTCGTAAGGCTTGAGTTTCGTGCTGATCGGGCTAGAGTAAACTTGATCTTCAATTTTTTGTTCATTCTGTAGTTTGTTGGGAGGCCATTTCTTCTTTGCATGTGCTGTCATGTGGTTAGTCTTTAGTAATAGCCAATTTTTCTTCTAAAATGGTGATTGCCCTTTGGTATTGTTCAGGATGATGAGAGCCTAATCTAGCATAAGCATGGATTGCATTTCTTTTAGGCTTACTTTTCTTTCGTGCCATTGACATGTATCCAGCCAAATTTTAAATTTGGTAGCAATGAGTATCCCCTTTAAAAATCTCGTGTGGAGTATGGAGGAAGCCTTAGTGTGAATTAGGAGTCACCCATCTTGCATAAGGGTGATGCCGATCCCAACTTTGTATGTGTCTGCTCCAATCATAAATATTTAGCCATAATATTAGTGGGAAAAATATCATGGTCGTGAGGGCTATAATTCCACTCAGCCAAGGTGGTACATCTTTCTTCACAGTAAGAGGGATGATGTTTTGAGATTTGCGAATGATCCTTCTCTTATTCTAATTTCATAAACTAGAGGGGCTTAATTTTCTTGTGGTCTTGGGCTGTAGATCGAAAGTCATCATCAAGGAGGTCTTTGAGCATCATGGTCCGATCCTAGGAAAAGTCATGGAAGTCACCTGAGATCTGAAAGTGCTGCATCAGCAATGGTGAGTTCGACGAGATGTAACACTTCAGAAATAACTTATCCCTAATGAAAAGAATGTAGGGATGTGTCGTAGTGGAAAATAAGCACGGTCGAATAATCCATGTCTCTGTCATCTCTTTGGTGACCCTCTTATCTTTAATCTTCTATGGGTTTATGTAGTTGACTAAGGTAGGGACCGTGTGGTAGTCGATTGTGGTGTATCCTTCTCCTTAGGCTCGAGAGTTGTATCTTCAAGTTTGGATTCTTTAGTGGATATGATCATCAGAGGTCTCTCCTTTTTATAATGGTGTTATAGGCTCCATAGTTTATTACAATGCCCACATAGGCCCTTTGCTGATTCATCATGAGAGTCTTCTCTTGTTAATTTCTTCGGCTAAGGGGGTCCACTAATAATATGAGGAGGTGAAAGCTTTGGTGCCATTGGTCGGTGACCCTAGTCCTCCAGGCTCAATAGTTAAATCGCTCCTCTTGATGTCACGCGAAGGAGATGGCTGCCTTAAGTGTGTATGGCTATTGTGCTTTAACTTCTTCCTGAATCTCTAGCTTCAAGCCCTCAATGAAAGTCCTCAATATCTATTTTTAGACTAATCGTAATTTTGATTATATAACCTTTCAAATCTGGTTTGGTACTCTTGGATGGTAGAGGTTTGACAGATCATCGCAAGTTCTTCGTTAAGATTCTTGTAATTAATTGGTGCTAAAGGTTTATGTGCTTTTGGTTGGGATATGACTCTCATGCTCTGAGCATCTTGATTAAGGCACCCTTCTTGAAGTTGTGCAAAGGAGATTGATGTCGTCGAGGTGTAGGGCTACCATGTCTTATCCTTGCTTCTTATCTTCGATGGGTTTTTTTTACAATTTGAATTTATAACACATGATCTTATTAGGCTTAGTGATTGATTAATCTAAACTCCTTGAAGAGAGCGCATAATTTAGCATCCATACACATCTTGAAAGTCTCCAATTTGGCTTCGAATAAGCCCACCGATGTCATGATGTAAGGATCTCCAATCTGTCAAATAAACCAACTAAAAAATATAGCTACAATCTTCAGGTTGAAGGTAGCAATGGCAACAAAAGGAAATCTTCAGGTTGAAGGTAGCAATGGCAACAAAAGGATGAGAAAGTGTTGTTCTGATGTTGCTACAAAATTATTCAAGCTGCGGTGGTGAAGTCTCCAAGTGGCTCCTATGTTGATAGAGGATGGCAACCAAGGGTAGCAGCAAAAGTGGAGGAAGAATATAGCAATAGTAACGTCGGCTACGATTCTGTAGTGATGCTATATGGTTGTCGAGGCTGCGATTTTTTAGAGGGCAGATATTTGTTGGAAGATGGCAGCCAAGAGATCTGAGTCAGAAGACAACAGTGATGGTGGAGGAAGAAGAGGGTAGTAGCGACATCAGCTGCAGTTGCGGTGCAACTTCATGGCTGCAGGTGGCGTTGGTTGCAGCAAGGGTGCGGCTCCAATAGGAGGAAGATGGGGCAACGGAGTGTACGGTTGTTGCAGAGGAGGGCAGTAGCAATATAGAGTGAGAGACCACTACTAGTCATGTTCAATTCGTTACTGGTTGCGACTATGACAGTTGGCAGTGAAAGATTGCTGCGAGATGTGATGTAGACAGATTCCAACCAAAGATCGCTGCTGGTAGCTTTTTACCTCAAAGGATCACTGCTGGCTACGATTAAGGAGCATGGCAGTGAGTGGGCACTATTGGGAGCATTGTGCAATGAGAGATCGCTATTAGACATGATCAAGTTGCTGCTAGTTACGATCAAGGTAGATGGCAGTGAGAAATTATTACGGTTGTGATGAAAATAAATGGCAGCAAAAGATCGTTGCTGGTAGCATTTATGCCACAAGGGATAGTTGTTGGCTACAATCAAGGAGGATGGCAACGAGAGATCGTTACTAGCAGCGTTGTGCAGTGAGAGATGCATACTGTGGTTGAAGGGATAAGGGAGATTGGGTGGCTGAAAGCTTGGTGGACCGAAGGTGGAAGGCTGTAGTTTTTGGGGCTTGTTTTGTGGCTGTTTTGGGTACGATTTAGGGTTACAATTTTATAGAGTTTTGGCTACGATTTGATGTGATTTTAGGGCTGTGATAGCATTAGATAAAGGTTAGGAAAAGGGATTTTGGATCTAGGACAGATGGTAGTAAAGGTTTGATAGGGATCGATAGGGGTATGCTATGAATAGGTGCTAGTTGTAGAATGCTACAGTTTTAAGCAATTTTATAGCTGATATGGGTATGGTTTTAGCTGCAGTTTGGTAGGGTTTTGGGGTTGTGACGATAGAGGGTGAAGGTTAGGGAAAGATGGTTTGAGATCTGGAAGAGATGGTAGCTAAGGTTTGATAGAATTCGACGAAGTACACTATAGTGTATGTTGCCTTACAGAAACATAATTAATGTCGAAGAAACAACTCTTTCTCAATGAAAATTCCAATAAAAAATTATAAATTTTGGGGCTGTGTTAGTAGGGGATTGCTGGTTACAAGTATCCTACAAGCCAATCATGTGAGTGATGGCACGTGTGACACATTGTGCGATCTTTTTGCTTATAATTAAGATTAGTATATTCTCATATTATATTATCTATAGCATATATATTGTGATGTCCTTGATTCTATGCAATAGGAATCAGATTGTGATGAGATCACGATAATGAGATCGATTCATTTACCTTTAAACACAGATCCTAAATAATCTCGGTCATAGGTTACTCGGGAGGGACATTGAGATAACTGGATAGACTGGTGTACTATATACTCGACCATATGATGGAGGTAGCTAGTCTTATAGTCACTTATGTAGAGACACTAAAGATATAGTACAGGTGCTCATTGGAGAATAAGTTCACTGATTGATCCACTTGTGGAATGTTGTATGGTTGATAATGCTTAATGTCAGACAGTGATTCCATAGTCCTAGTTGTGTATCTAGTCCTTTGACTTGAAATACCAAAGATACCTTGTATGAGTACTCATTTCTTTGACGCTAGACTTACAAGTTTAGAAAGTTTCAGATCTGGTATAACTAGTTATTAGGATTGGTATCTAACCTTATGAAGGCAATTGAGTGTCAATAGAGAATCATCCACTCTTGATATCATGAGAGGAATATCTTATATATACTTGCTCAGACAAATCCATTGCTATGGTCATTCAGATTGAGAGAGAAAGAGTTCTCTGGTAGAATCCGATTAGAGCAAGACAAACTGATTCTGTATATGATTGATAGTACCATGTCCAATATACGATCTCTAGGATATTAGTTGGATGAGAGATTATAGATACACGGTAACTATGGACAGATAGGTTTGATAGATTTGATACCCTTATACCGTATAGGGACTATAGCGTAGTAGCCTAGTACGTCCATAGTCGATGAGTCGAATGAATTATTATGGAGATAATAATTCACTATATCAGAAGGAGTTCTGATGGGAGTGACTCATGGCTAGCTCGGTATTGGGCCTAGAGGGTTACACACATATAGTAGATGTTTCAACCAATAGAGGATTGGATGGAGATCCAATTAGTCATTATTTTCATTAGATGAGACCCTATGCAGATGGGCTCCTTTGTTGAGGTCCAATTAAAGGCCTAAGGAGATTATTAGATAGATATCTAATAATGTAAGGTTAGCGGATAATTGGATGAAGATCTAATACCTACTAATGTAAGAGCCCTAGGGTTTTGGTGGCTCTCTATAAATAGGTAGGGAGACTCATGGTTGATAGGCTACAGCTTTAGCCACCGCCTCCTATTCTCCTCCCTCCCTCTATATAAGAGTTGTGAGATCATATTGGAGGAGTTTCGCTGCAGAGATCGTGGATACCGCTAGAGAGGAGGATGCTTGACCTCCTTCATTCTCTCCATTCGGATCTGGAAATATATGGATATATGATCTCCCTAGGTAAAATCAATCTCTCACGCATCGTGTTTTTTTAGTTTTTACATTTTTTTCGTGACCCCAATCTTTTACATGATGATTTGATCTGCGTGGGAAATCGATTTTTTGTTTTGATTTCCTCTACGCATGTGATTCTCCCACTGAGATTTTCCAACAGTGGTCTCAAAGCCAGTTTTCATGCAAAAGATTGGTTTTAAACTACGTGTGATGAGATTGAATCACAGAATCATTCTACGTGTTCTTGCTACGTTTTCGTAGTAAACGCAGTGAGGACAGGGGGTAGCCGGCCATGGCTAGCCATCTACAGGGATGGCTAGCGATGACCAAGCCCCTTGCAAGGGCGGCCAGCCACGGCCTAGCCACTTGCAAGGGGGTGGCCGGCTGTGGCCAAGGCCCCCTGCAAAGCGGCGACCGGCTACGGCAAAGGCCCCATACAAGGGGGCGGCTGGATGCTGCCAGGGCTAGCCCGTAGGGGCGCAACACAGGTGTTGCCGTAGGCAGCGCCACCATGAGCACAACCACTTACGACGGTGCGTGAGGGCAGCCGCATGGCCCAGGGGTGGCCCAACGCCCTACGAAGGGTAGCGGCGTCGACCATAGGAGCGATTGTCGGTGGGCAAGGGCAATCATCGCTTACATAAGGGCGGCGACGACAGCGTAGAGGGGACAAGAGGAGTTAGGGCAATCCTTTTGTGAAAAGGATGATCCTGCCCCTCTGAATTCGGGAAATACCGAGGACTATCCTCGTGTATAAATTTTCTAAAATATCCTCAATAATTTTAAAAATTCTAAGTACTATCATTTCTCATCCAGAATTACGAAAATATCCATAATTCTAAAAATTCCAAGCATGTCCTGATTTTTAAAAAAATAATTAATTAAATAATTAATTAATTATTATATATCTAGAAATCGTACAAAGATGTGATGTATGATGTAGATTGATGATCATTTGTCATATATTGTGATGTGTGTAATTGTGATTATTATTATTATTATTATTATTATTATTATTATTATTATTATTATTATTATTATTATTATTATTATTATTATTATTGGGGCTTGCGAGCCTTTATTTTTCTCATTTATTGTCGGGCCTGCGTGTATGTGATTATCTGTAATTACATGGAGAGGCACGGCGAGAGCATGGAGGTGACAATGGGACCCATGATGTCATGGCAAGAGATCACGACACATGATGATGCGAAGAGGATCCAACGGAATCGATGATGACGAGATCAACAATCACAGGCCATGGAGATGCGCCGATGCACATATAGATTCTATTGTGAGTGATTAGGCCCATTGGCTCGGGCTTAATTATATTAGGTGATGGCTCATGATCATCTGGTGTGGCTTGCATATGTGATGTGTTATACACCTATTAGATATATGTATATATATTTGCATGCGATGTAGATATATATTAAATATATATGTGTGTAACACGACATATTAGGAGATCGATACAAAATTAAAAAAAAAATCCTCCTACATTAATATTAAGTCGGTAAGCATGAGGTAATAAAATTGACCCACATGGTCTCCCATCGTTATAGGAAGAAATTAAATCATGACATAGGTTGAGTTGGTCGAGTCACTCGAGGCTCACCTATCTACATAATCGAGTTCTTACCTACAACATATAGATGTCACCGATGACCTGAGGACATGGTATGACTTAGATGAGCAATTGAGAGCATATCCATCGAATCAAACTCCTCTTGTAATGATGGTGATGACTTAACTGAACTTCATGGTTAGTTGAGCAATCAAGACCATGATGATTCGGAGGCCAAACATAATGGGAATCACAAGGAGTTGTGATTGGCAAGAGTTGCCTACCTTATGGGCTTAGTGTAATTGGTCGAGTCCTTCGAGATTGCACTAAGATGCCGATTGAATCCCGATCCCCACAAGGAGTTTGTCGGAGACTTCCATCTCACATGTCGAGAGTGTCGTGTGATTCGTTAGGAAAATAATGGGAGTACATTAAGTTAGAAGTCTATATCTTAATTAGTATTTTTTATAAAGTTTGCATGTTATTTATTTACACTATATCTTGTTTGTCGTTTGCAAAACCCTTATGTAGCATACTTGATGCCAACCGCCTCATTGATCCAAAGGCTCCATAATTTGAGAATTGTTCTCACGAAAAAGAAAATCGTATATGTCCTTAGCACGATTATTCTCACGCTAGAGAAAAGGGCAAGCGAGGATAAGATCGCTCGCTTTGTGAAGTATAAAGATAGTCTTGAAGGATAACCTGTATGTTAATTTTATAATTCAGTCCCTATCAGATTTCTTTTTATAATTCATTATTAACTTTAATATGAACAAGTTTGAGGTGACTCCACTTAAGCTCCTCAATATATTGAGGGAAGCTGAGAGCATCATCAAGAAGGAGAAGTCAATTCCTTATATTGGTGAGACCAAGAAGAAAAGGAAGGCCAGTAAGACCCTTAAGAAGGGCAAGGGCAAAGGAAGCTTAGGTAAGGCAAAGGTTGTCAAGAAAACCTGACAAAGGATAAAGGACAATGATACCACTATGGTTAAGATGGGCATTGAAAGAGGAACTATAAGGACTACCTTGCAGATAAGGCGAAACAGAAGCTTAGAGAAGCTTCAGGTATATTCATGATCAGTCTCCACTTGTCGGATTTTCATGATAACACATGGGTATTGGATATTGAAAGTACTTATCAAATCTATAATTTATTGTAGGTTCTGGCAAGACCTAGGAGATTGGCCAAAGGTGAGATGGACCTCAAGATGGGCAATGGAGCAAGAGTTGCTGCAGTTATTGTTAGAGAGATCACCTTACATCTGCATGGTGGAGCTATTATTGCATTAGATGCATGGTACTTTGTTCCCTCTATTATCAAAAATACTATTTTCATCTCTTGTTTGATAATTAGTGGATATAGTCTTTAAGAATAATAGTTGTTCAATAATTATGAATGATGAGATCATCACTAGAGGGACATTGATAAATGGCTTACATATGTTAGACACTTCTTCACTCATCATAAATATAAATGTCTAAGAGGAAAAGAGATAAGATGAACAATGCATACCTATGGCATTGTAGGCTAGGTCATATACATGATAGAATGATTCAAAAGTTGTTAAAACTTACGAACCTTGCCTTCGTAAGAAGATGACCAACTCTACTTTTAGTAGAACTGGAGACAGAGTCACCGAGTTATTGGAACTCATATATAGTGATGCATGTGGTCCCATATCGACTCAGGCTATAGGTGGTTACTCATACTTCATTATATTCACTGATGATTTCTCTAGATATGGACATGTGTACTTAATGAAGTATAAATCTGAGACCTTTGAGAAATTTAGGGAATATAAGAATGAAGTCAAGAACCAGATTGAAAAGAGTATTAAGACTCTTCGATCAGATCGAGGAGGTGAGTACTTGAGTACGAAGTTCACCCATTTCCTTAGGAATAATGGGATTCTATCCTAGTGGACACCTCATTATACACCTCAGCTCAATAGTGTATTAGAAAGGAAGAATCACATGCAGTTAGACATGGTGTTGTCTATGATGAGTTTCGCTGACCTACTCATCTTATTTTAAAGATACGCCCTAGAGACCGCAACTTACCTCCTGAACAGAGTTCCATCAAAGTTGGTAGTATCTACACCATATGAGATATAAAAAGGAAAGAAGTTTGATCTTAAGGTGGTTAAGATTTAGGACTGTCCTGCCCATGTTAGAAGACATAACCCCAACAAGTTGGAATCAAGGACGGAACTGTGCACGTTCGTGGGATTACTTCAGAAAGAATATATTCTTGGTAGAAACAGTGGAAGCGAGATAGAATTGAACGAGATTGGAGAACCTAGCTCAAGCACCATTCCAGAGCCCGAGTCTGTCCAGGCACTTAACACACAAATTCCAACTTTGCGTAGGTCTAGCAAAGTATCGCACCCTCCTGAAAGATATGTGGGACATATCAGTAGAAAAGACTCTCAGAATATTGATCCTCAGATTTACGAGAGGCTATTATGAGTATAGACTCTAGGAAGTGGCAAGAAGCCATGAATTTTGAGATGGATTTCATGTACTCTAATAAAGTTTAGAACCTTGTGGATGCACTTGAGGGTATCGTACCCATCGGCTACAAGTGGATCTTCAAAAAGAAGATCAGAGTAGATAGAAAAGTAGAAACCTATAAGACAAGGTTAGTAGCTAAATGATATCATCAAAGATAAAGAGTTGACTATGATAAAATATTTTTATCTATAGTCATGCTTAAGTCTATTAGAATTCTTTTGGCCATTGCAGTATACTATGACTATGAGATCTGGCAGATGGATGTTAAAATGATATTCCTCAATGGCAACCTCAAGGAGGTGGTGTATATGATATAGCTAGAGGAATTCATATCCAGAGAGAGTCCAGATAAAGTGTGTAGGTTGCTCAAGTCCATCTACAAACTAAAGCAAGCTTCCCGAAGTTGGAACATAAGATTTGATGAGATAATCAAATCTTATAACTTCAGTAAGAACGAAGATAAGCCTTGTGTGTACAAGAAGGTAAGTGGGAGTGCTATCACCTTCTTGGTATTATATGTTGATGACATCCTAATCATTGAGAATGATGTAGGAATGCTCTCCACAGTAAAAGACTTGACTATCTAGAAACTTTTCCATTAAAGACTTAGGGGAAGCATCCTATATTTTGGGATCCCAAATCTATAGAGATAAATCTAAGAGGATGATTGGCTTGTCCCGGTCTAGGTATATAGACTTCATCATGAAAAAGGTTGGCATGGAGAATTCTAAGAGAGGACTGATACCAATGAGACATGGAAAGTCACTTTCTAGGAGTATGTCCCCAAAGACTCCTAAAGAAATGGCAGACATGGATAAAATACCTTATGCCTCAATGATAAGGTCTATCATGTATATTATGCTATGTACCAGGCCTGATATAGTACATGCTCTGAGTGTCACGAGCAGGTATCAGGCAAATCTAGATTCAGAATAGTGGAAGGCAATAAAGTATATCCTTAAGTACTTGAGAAGGACTAAGGATCCTTTACTAGTATATGGAGGAGGTAGCCTCTCAGTTGAGGGCTACATGGACTCGACTTTCTAATCTGATATTGATGATAGCAAGCCAAACTCAGTTATATTTTTACCCTGAATGGAGGAGCAGTAAGTTAAAAAAGTTCTAAGCAAGATACTACTACTGGCTCAACCATAGAGGTGGAATACACTACAGCAGTAGAAGCAACAAAAGAAGGGTTATGGATGAAGAAGTTTATCAGGGATTTAGAAGTCGTACCAAGTAGCATGAAGCTGATTCCCATATATTACGATAGCAATAGGGCGATAGCTCTAGCAAGGGAACCCAAGTCTCATCAAAATTATTCTAAGGAGGTTTCATTTTATTAGAGCGATCATGACCTGAAAAGATATGGAAATTGAAAAAAGTTCCATCCGAAGATAAAATTGTAGATCCACTGACGAAGTCGCTGGCTCAGATTGTATTTAAGCATCACAGGGGTATGATAGGGATCAGACATATAGGTGATTGGCTTTAGATCAAGTAGAATATTACTGGTTATAGGTGCCTTGTAAGCTAATCATGTGAGCGATGACACGTATGACACGATGTACAATCTTTTTACTTATGACTAATATTGGCATATTCTCACATTATATTATCTCTAGCATATATATTGTGATGTCCTTAGTTCTGTGCAATAGGAATCGAATCATAGTGGGATCACGATGATGAGATTGATTCACCTTTAAACATAAATCCTAAATAATCCTGGTCATATATTACTCGAGAAGGACATCGAGATAACTAGACAGTCCGGTGTACTATATACTCGTCCATATGATGGAGGCGGCTGGTCTCACAGCCACTTGTATGGAGACATTAAGGATTAGTACAGGTGCTCGTTGGAGAATGGTTCATTGATTGATCAGCTTATAGAATGTTGTATGGTTGATGATACCTAATGTCAGACAACGATTCTATAGTCCTAGTTGTGTATCTAGTCCTTTGACTTGAGATACCAAGGATATCTTGTATGAGTACTCCTTTCTTTGACGCCAGACTTACAAGTTTGGAAAGTTTTAGATCTAGTACAGTTGGTTATCGGGATTGGTAGTCAACCTTATGTAGGTAATTAAGTGTCAATAGAGGATCATTCACTCTTGGTATTATGAAAGGAATATCTCATATATGTTTACTCAGACAAATCCCTAGCTAGGGTCATTCAGATTAAGAGACAAAGAGTTCTCCGATAGAATCTGATTAGAGTGACAAAATGATTTCGTATGTGACCTGACAGTACTATATCGAAGATATGGTCTATGGGATATTAGTAGGATGAGAGATTATAGATACACAGTAATTGTGGATAGACAGGTCCGATGGATTCGATCCCTCTGTACCATTTGGGGACTATCATAGTGGCCTAGTACATCCATAGTCGATGAGTCGAATGAATTATTATGAAGATAATAATTTACTATATTAGAAGGAGTTCGGATGGGATGCTTTAGCGAATAAAGGATTGGATAAAGATATAATTAGCCCCTGTTCTCATTAGATGAGACCTTATGCAGATGGGCTCTTTGGTTAAGGCCTAATTAAAGGCCTAAGGAGATTATTGGATAGATATCCAATAACACAAGGTTAGTGGGTAATTGGATAAAAATCCAATACCCACTAAGGCAGGAGTCTTAAGGTTTTGGTGGCTCTCTAGAAATAAGAGGGGAGACTCATGGTTGTTAGGCTACTGCTTTAGTCACCGCCTCCTATTCTCCTCCCTCCCACTGCACAAGAGTTGTGAGATCAAATTGGAGGGGTTTCACTATAGAGATCCATCATGTGGATACCGCTAGAGAAGAGGACGCTTGACCTCCTTCATCCTCTCCATCCAAATCTGGAAATATAGGGATATACGATCTCCTTAGGTAAACTCAATCTCTCATGCATCACGATTTTTTAATTTTTATGTTTTTCTCACAACCCCAATTTTTTGCACGACGATTTGATCTACGTGGGAAATCAATTTTTTATTTTGATTTTCACTACGTATATAATGCTCCCACTGAAGTTTCCTAATAGGGATAAAGATAAGAAAAAGTGAGTTTCAAATCTAAAAAAATAACATCAAAAATCTGATAGGATTTAATGAAAGATTGTTGCATATGTGCTGTTTTGCCAAACAGAGTTTGCGTCGAAGAAGCAATGAATTCTCAACATAAATTCTAGAGAAAATTTTAAGAAAAATATGTAGAAAGTTGTCAACAAATCCTCTATTCATATGTGGCCAATACCAGTTAATAAGTTTAACAAAATTTCAGTAATATAATGGTAGGAAAATAGATGAAAAGATGGAAGATAGATTCTTGTAAAATTCTAACAATATGCAATGAGGAATTATAACACAATAAGACCAGTTTTAAAAGGGATTTTTTCCAAAGATCAATCTTAGATGAGAGCTAAGATGATCTATAAAATTGTATAAAAGTTTTGACTAAAAAAGATGAGCAATAGTTTAGTTTCGAGAAGCAACAGTTGGCTAAAATTTTTCTATAGCATTTTCCTTTTGTAATGATAATCACATTTGCAACGTTAGGATTTTAAAGTGAGAAAAATATGAAAAAACTTATTCAATGTGTAAGATAAAGGATTTATAATAGTAACAAGGTGTGGGTGGTGGAATTTTACTAGATCTCTAGTTCAAACGCAAGGGACAGTAGCATATTGATTTAATTTGTAGCTTGGGGTGGAAGATGGAAGCGCATGTTATAGCAATTATAGGAATTGCTTGGAAGGGTGGAGGCGGCATGGCAGCAGGAGTAGCAGGAATGTAGCTCTGATACCATATGATAGAACCCCAGAAGAAGCACTATAGAATTTGATCTTTGAGGGGGATCAACCCTTGGAACATTATAAGGGTTCCTCCCTCCTAGGGTCAGCCAACAAGGCTGAAATAGAATTAATTAATCTTACTTAATGAAAAGAGGTGGAGGCTACAAGCTTATATAGGGCTCAAAACCCAAGCCCTAGAGGGGTACCTCTTAAGTAAATTCTCCCTTTTGACCCTCTATAGCTGTCATGCCTAAATAAAGGGGCGACGACCTAAGTGGCTGCACAAGCCATGCCCCTCTACTAGAAACCCTAGCCGACCAGTCCAGTAAGAGGGGTGGCAGCTAGGAAGCCCTAAGGCCCTAAAATAAATCTTAGCCACACTTCTTTATAGGATAGAAGTGACTAGGTGGGGTTTTATTATAATCTCACAAGGTTCTTATTAATTACTTCTAGGGTGATTAGGACTCAACCCTACTGGAGTCCTATCAAACTCCTTCTGACTTAGTGAATAATTATCTCATAATAATTCACTCAACTCATTGAATATAGATGTACTAGACCATTACACCATAATCCCCAAACAGTATAGGAGGATCTAATTCATTAGACTTGTCTGCCCTCAACTACCTTGTACCTATAGTCTCTCATCTATCTAATATTCGAAAGACCATATATCGAGCATGGTACTATCAGGCCTATATAGAATCCATCTTAGTCTTACTCTAATTTGACTCTCCCGGAGAACTTCTTTAATCTTATTCTGAATGACCCTAGCCAAGGATTTGCTTGAGTAAACACACATGTGATATTTCTCTTGTGATACCAAGAGTAGATAATTCTCTATTGACATTTAATTGCCTTTGTAAGATTGGTTATCATTTTCAATAATCAACTATATCATATCTAAAACTTATAGACCCATAAGTCCGGTATCAAAGGATGAAGTACTCAAATAAAGCATCCTTGGTGTCTCAAGTCTAAGGACTAGATACACAATTAGGATTACAAAATTACTATCTGACGATCAAGTATCATTAACCATCCAGTATTCCATAAGCGAATTAATCAGTGAACTCATGTTCCAACGAGCACCTACACTATATCCCTAGTGTTGCCACATAAGCAGCTATGAGACTAGCTACCTCCATCACACGGATGGGCATATTAGAATACTGGAATATCCAGCTATCTCGATGTCTATCTCGAGTAACTTATGACTGAGATTATTTAAGATCTTTGTTTAAAGGCGAATTGGTCTCGTTGTCATAATTTTATTATGATCCAATTGCTAATACATAGATCCAAAGACATCACAATATATTAGTCATACAATGTAAAGTAAAAAAAAATCATAATATTAATAATAAAAAAGAGTACATAGTATATCACACATATCATCACTCACGTGATTGACTTGTTGAACATATAGAATTAGTAAAACCATCTCAATTTATTTTTTAAATATCATTAATATTATATAATATCAATTAGCTTTCAGTTGACTTAAACCTTAGCTCAAACAATCTGATTAAATTTGATTTAAGTAGAACATAACTGAAATAATTTTTAATCCTTATTTAACTAATTTTAAACTCTCCTAGACTACTATAATTTAGATTAGATTAAATTTAATTTAGGTTAAATAAACTTAAATAAGTTAAATAAGTCTAGAATCACCCTACATCAATCTAAACTAGTTAAATCTCATTTAGTTCAATTATTGTTTTGGCCCAAAGAAAATAAAATAAGGACAATGAGCTAGATTCCATAGCATTAAGCTAACACATGTATTGGTCTTGTGAATTACACGACTATGCATATATTATACTGGGTTAGGCTAGCCTATAGACCATGGACTAGTTATGTGCAATACATATGATTATCTATATTGGGTTGGGCCAAGCTAGCTTACGGGTTGGGACTTAGCATATGCTAACTGAGTATGACTTATTGGTTAGGCATCTATGGCTTTGGTCTAGCCTATGAACTGTCCAAATACTAATCAATTCTCTTAATTTTAGGATTTAATAAATTATAATTAAAATATCTAATCATTAACATTGAGTCATTACAATATCATAAATAATAGTAGATTAAAATAAAATTACATAAGGATGTAAATAATATTTTAAATTAACTATTATATTAATCTAATATAACTCAAATATTACAACTAGTGTCATGCATATAAGGTAAAAATTTAAGAAACTACATATGGCATAAATAATTATAATATATTTTTAATTTAAAAATAAAATTTTAAATGGTTAATTGAGTAGAAGAAAATGTTAGAAACTACATATAGCATGAATAATTTTAACATATTTTAATTTAAAAATAAAATTTTAGATATTTAAAAAAATATTTTTTATGAAAGATAGAGGAACATACTTCTTTAAGTCTTTGTTCCTCTCGCTGCTAAGCTTGGTGAGGAACAAATGAGAGAAATTCCTCCCTTTAAATAGGAGGTGATGATCTCTTCATATAAGGTAACATTTTTTGAAAATTTTATATTTATTTGATCTTTATTTTTTATTTAATATACTAATAAAAATAACATCACCAACTTAGAACATTGAATATTTATTTCCTAAATTTTATCAGTAAGAAAAAATAATAATTATACTTAAATTGAGAGGTTTGATTACAAAGTGAATGTGCTATTGTGAAATGCTTTGAGTGCTTGATAAGTACTAGATAAAAATTATATTTTAAATATATATTAACGTATGTGTTGTCTTATAACAAATTTATTTCATAAGTTCATTCAATATTTTATGACAAATTTACCATTATAATATTTTTAATATTTATTCAAAAGAAATTATATATTTTTACTTTAATTAATAAGTAAAATAAATAAATGAATGTATGTATTCTTATAAAAAAATTTCACATGACCAAACATATACTAAATAAAAAATTATAATCATATAAATAAATATAAAATAATTTTTAAAAATAAATAAATAAACTCTACTTTTATAGACAATATAAATCATATGACTTCTCACTAAATCATTTTAACGATCTTATAATTTTAGATAAAATCATAGAATATCTTAAAATTTTAAAAATTATATTAGCTTCATACAAAATGCTGAAATGCTAATGCCATCTTAAGGAAGCATGAATTTCCAATATAATACCTGAGCAAGATACGATTTTTAAAAAATATAAAATATTAATTCATATTTAAAATATGTATTGGATCATTTATGCATTTTTCAAATATATTTTCAAATATACTCTTAATTGTTTTCTGAAGTAGACAAATAATAGTCAAGTTGTAAAAGAGAGACTTTGCCAGGTAACATGACCACTACTTTCAACCAGTAAATGCATGACATATAGGTGTCAAATCAATTCAAATATGCAAAGCATCTATTAATATGCAAAGCGACTAGGCATGTGCTATCATAACATCTTTTTTTTTCTAAATATGATAATATTAAAAAAAGATTACTTCTCATGGGTGAATTAGTGTGTTATTGATAGAACTCTAAGAGGAGCTCTATAGATTTTGATTTTTTAGGGGGATCAATCCTTGGAACGTTGTAGGGGTTCCTCCCTCATAGGCTCGACATAAGGCTGAATTAAAATTATAGATTGCTTGATTCAAGAGAGGAGGTGGCTACATCATTATATAGAGATCAAAACCCTAGCCTACAAGGGTAATTACCTAAGTAAAATTATTCTTTTACCCCTCTTATAACCAACCTACCTTAACAGGAACAGGGAGCGACTAGGTTGGCTCTATAGCTAACTTAAGCAAGGGAAACCCTAGCCAACCAACCCAGTAAAGGGGGCAACGACCGCTAAGTCCTAAGGGCTAATCTAAACCCTAGCCTACTACTTTATAAGATAAGAATGACTTTATTACAATCTAGCAAGATTTTATTGACTACTTCTAGGGAGATTATGACTCAACCTTGCTGGAGTCTTATCAAACCTGCTCTCTTAAAATTAGCCTTGTCCTTAAGGCTTAAGTTTTATGAACTCAGGGAACCGGGTCTTCAGCTCCTCATCAGCTTAGGTGTAAGTTGGAAGAACTTGAGTTGAGTCGTCATCTTTAAATTTTCATTTGAGGTGGGATACCCAGCGAATCAACTATAATCTTGATCTAGTGCGCGGATCTGATCTCCGGGTTAGGGCCCCAATGTGATCCCCAATTTTACAAGGCCCAAAGAAATAAGGAGACCACTTCCTTAAAGCTCGACTTTCCTACTGATCAGGCTAGAGATGTAAGAAAACTCAATCTTCAATTTTTCATCCATTATAAAGTTTGTCGGGATGCTATTTCTTCTTTGCATGTGCTGGCATGAGCATGAATTATAATTCTTTTGGGCTTACTCCTCTTTTGTACCATAGACCATCTTGCATAAGAGTGACGTTGATCCCAACTCTGGATGTATCTACTCCAAGTACAAATATATTATCATGTTCAGGTAATGCTAGCATCGATATAGATGGTCTCATGGCTGTGGGGGCTATGTGAATGCATTTCTCCTGTTCCTTCTTACAATCGTGGGTCGTGGATCCGAGGTCATCATTAGGAAAGACTTTTAGCATTATGGTCTGCTCCTCAGTGAAGTAGTGGAAGTAGCCCGAGATGAGAGACCCCTGCATCAGAAACCATAGCTGGTTCAGCATAATATGACACTTCAGGAAGAGATTATCCCTATAGACAAAGAGGCAAAGTTTTTGGAGATAAAATGTCATTGCAAGGGAAGATTGTGGTCGAATGATTTGTATCTCCTACATCTCCTGGATAATCTTTTTAGCTTCGGTCCTCTGAAAATGTGGACAGCAATATGACCGAATATGTGCTACTGGTCATGCGGCAGCTTTGGTCCTCCGAGCATCTTGGTTCAGCCTATCTTCATGTAGTCGTGTGAAGGAGATGACTGCTTTAAGTGTGTACAATTGTCACGTTTTAACTTCTTCTTAAATCTTTGGCTTCAAGCCCTTAATGAAGGTCCTCAATATTTATTTTTTAGACCAATCACGAGTTTGATTAGTTAACCTTCAAACCTGATTAAGTACTCTTGGATGGTAGAGGTTTATCGGATCTTTGTTAGTTCTTCATCAAGGTTCTTGTAATTGATTAGTGTTGAAGGTTTATATGTTTTTAGTTAGGATGTGGCTCTCATGCTCTGAGCATCTTGATTAAGGTGCCCTTCTTGAAGTTGTATAAAGGAGATAGACATCATTGAGGTGTAGGGTTGTCATGTCTTATCCTCACTTCGTATCTCTGATGGGTTCTTTTTGCAATCAGAATTTGCTCCATGTTATAATCTTCTTGGGCTTAGTGATCGACCCAATCTAAACTCTTTGAAGAGAACACGTAATTTAACATCTATATGCATCTCGAAAGCCTCCAATTTGGATTTGAATAAGCCCAGTGATGTCATGACGTAAGGATCTCCAACCTATCAAACAAACTGACTGAAAAGTGTAGCTGTAATTTTCATATTGAAGCAGTGAGTGACAGCAATGTCGGGACTATGAGGGTGAAGTCTCCAAGTGGAGGATGGCAGCCAAGGGTAACAGCGACGGTGGAGGAAGAAGAGGGCAGTAGCAACGTCGGTTGCGACTGTGCTGTGATTTCATGGCTGCAAGTGGCATCAGTTGTAGTAAGGGTGTGGCTGCAATAGGAGGAAGATGGGGTAGCGATGTACACAGCTATTGTAGAGGAGGGCAACAGTGGTATGGAGCGAGAGACAACTGCTGTTGTGTTTTATTTGTTGTTAGCTACGATCAAGATAGTTGGCAGCGAATTATTGTTACGGGCTGTGATGTAAATAAATTACAGCGAAAGATCGCTGCTGGTAGCTTTTTGCCGTAAGGATCGTTGCTGGCTACGATCAAGGAGGATAATAGCAAGAAGTTGCTATTGGCAACGTTGGGCAGCGAAAGATGCGTGCTACGGTTGAAGGGATAAGGGAGATTGAGCAGCTGAAAGATTAGTGGACTGAAAGCTTTGATTTTTGGGTGCGGTTTGTAGCTATTTTAGGTACGATTTTGGGCTACAATTTTATAGAGTTTAGGCTACAAATTGGTGTGGTTTTAGGGCTGTGATAGTAGTAGATGAAGGTTAGAGACATAAATTTTAAATTTGGAATAGATGGCAGTGAAGGTAGGTGTATCGGTAAGAAAAATTAGCTAAAAAGGTATGTGGATCAATAAAAAAGTAGACTACGGTTAGGGATGATTTGGGTGGCTATTTGATTTCAGTTTAGGATAGGGTTTTAAAGGGTTTTTGATAAGGATCGTATGGTTTGGTGATGAGGAAAAAAGAGTCCAAAATCTCACAAAAAATAACACTCAAATCCGATAGTATTCGATGAAAAAAAGTGTGACGATATGCAGTCCTGCTGAACAGATTTTATATCAGAGAAACGATGACTTCTCGACATAATTTCTAGAGGAAAGTTCAAGAAAATTATACAAAAATCCTTGGTTTAGATGTTGGGAATACTAATAAAAAGTTTGGCGAAATTTTAACAATGTAACAGTAGGGAAATAGGGCAAAAGATGAAAGGTAGATCCTTCATCATAAAAATTCCAAAACTATATGCTGGTGAAAGATTGCACAAGAAAATCGATTACAGAAGGAATTTTTTCAAGATATCAATCTCAGATGAAAGCCAAGTTGATCTTTGGAATTGTATAAAATTTTCGGCCAAAAAACATAAACAGAAGTTTGGTTTCAAGAGGCAAATATATGAAAGGCAGATTCTATGTCGTAAAATTTCAGCACTATGCGATGAAGAATCACAGCACTATAAGTCCGGATCTAGAAGGAGTTTTTTTATGAGATCAGTCTTTAATGAAAGCTAAGACGATCTACGAAATTGTGTAAAAGTTTTAGCCAAAAAGGATGATTAAAAAGTTTAGTTCCAAGAAGCAACAATTAGTTGAAAATTTCTACAGCATTTCGCCTTCGCAACGATGATAATGTTTGCGACGGTAAAATTTTGCAGCAAGAAAATTTTGGAAAAACTTCTTCCACATATTAGATAAAGGAATAGCACTAGCAAGAGACGTGAGCTTTAGAGTTTTTACCAGATCTTTGATATTGATGCAGAGGAAGGCAGCAGATTGATGGATCTGCGGCTTGGTGGGCAATAATGGAGGCGATGTCAAAAGCAATTGTGGGAATTGCTTGGGAAAGTGGAGACATTGATGATGGCTACAGGGGCAGTAAGATCGCTGCTCTAATACTAGATAATAGAACCCCAAAAGGAGCTCTATAGATTTTGATTCTACTCCTCCCTCCTAGACTCGGCACAAGACTGAATTAAAATTATAGATTGCTTGATTCAAGAGGAGGAGCGGCTATATCATTATATAGGGATCAAAATCCTAGCGTAAGGGGGTGTTTGCGTAAGTAAAATTATCCCTTTACCTCTCTTATAATCAACCTAGAAAATTCTAACCAACCAACCCAATAAGATGGACGATAGCCACTAGCCATCCAATGGCTTCATCGATGTAGACATTGAATCCCTTGCTTCGAGCACCGCCACATCTTACACAAGTCAAGATGGCAGGCGTCACAAATTAGGTGTCACAACTTAGGTTTCGACCAATAGCCGATGCCACCATGTCCGGGAATACCTATGAATCCCTTGTGATAGTTCCAATTGGCCCAAGTCGCTACACGCAACATTGTACCACAGATTCGGCATGGCAAAGCCCTGAAGCCACCAGTCTTGAACAGGTCATGGACTAGTAATTAACTCAACTATGCTAACATGTGACCTGTGCTCAAGATTAATTGAAACGCAATACCCAACCCTGAAGCCGAGTTCCATAAAGATCTTCTAAGAACTGAGAGCCATCTGAATCGAAACTAACAGACGCTGAAGAAAAGACTACATAAATTATTGTCTCCACACTTGGTTTTTCTCCGATTGTCAGTGAGTGTTTGATTTGATGGATTGATACACTAAAACATTGAAATAAAACATCACCGACCAGCTTGCATCAAAATGACGACCGAGGACACGACTACCACGAAACACAAACGACGAACCTATCACAGCCACCGTCGGCCCTATCACACCTCTTAGATGTCGTTTCGATACCAGAAGACGCCCTTCTTCGTGCTCCCCTCGTCCGGCTCCACGTAGAGGCACTCGCGAGCCTCCCTCCACATGGCCTTCAGCAGCGGCGTGCCGTCGTACTGGTAGTACTCGCCCAGCAGGGGTTTGATGACCTTGGTAGCCTCCATGGCGTGGTAGTGAGGCATCGTCGAGAAGAGGTGGTGGGCGACGTGGGTGTCGGTGATGTTGTGGAACACGTTGTTGAGAATCCCGTAGTCTCTGTCCACCGTCGCCAGCGCCCCGCGCAGCCAGTCCCACTCGCTCGAGTCGTAGTGCGGCAGCGACGGGTGCGTGTGCTGCAGATAGGTGATGAGGACCAGCCACCCGTTCACGACTAGGAGCGGCACACCGTACACCCTCACCACCCACCAGAAGCCGTAGCTGGCGGCGACGCAGTAGAGGGCGTACAAGACCGCCATGAGGCCTGCGTCGGAAATGAAGATCTGGGCGCGTTCCCGGTTCGAGTAGATGGGGCCGTAGGGATCGTAGTGGCAGGCGAAGCGGGGATAGGCGCGGCCGGAGACATTGAAGGCGAGGTACAGAGGCCAGCCGAGGGTGAGGGTGACGGCTAGGGTGAGGACGCGGCCGGGCGGGTTGTTGAGGTACGTGGAATACCAGCGCATGGCGGACTTGGGCTTGGGGACGAAGACCTCGTCGTGCTCCATGGAGCCGGTGTTGGAGTGGTGGCGGCGATGGCTGTACTTCCAGGAGAAGTAAGGCACGAGGAGGGCGGAATGGAGGACGAGGCCGACGACGTCGTCGAGGAGGGAGTAGTCCGAGAAGGCGTGATGGCCGCACTCGTGGGCAATGACCCACACGCCGGTGAGGACGCAACCCTCGACGACCCAGTAGATCGGCCAGGCGGCGAGGACGAGGCTTGGCGGCAGCGTGGGGATGATGGCCAGCGCGAAGTAGAGGAAGAGGGAGGCGAAGAACAGGTCATGGACGACGTAGGAGAAGGAACGGAGAACGGAGCGCTTGAAGCAGTGCGGAGGGATGGCCTTCTTGATCTGGCCCAGTGTGAAGGAGGGTTTCTCGGTGGGCGAGCGGTGGAGGGGTTTGTAGCCCCCGCCGGAGCGGAGGGGCACGTCCTCCCCCGTCGTCGTCGCCGCCTGCTCCTTCTTCGTCATGCGTCCGCCCGCTCCCATTGCTGCTATAGGCTCACCTGCGACCCATAACATAGACTTTTTTTGTGATCAGCCAGAAGAGAACAGAAGAAGCCAAGCATGCGAGTTTAGTGCAGGATCAACGCATGATGGCCCAATCTAGCTTCCAACTTGGCTTTTAATTAACATAATAAAATAAAACAATACAACAAAGCACATGCAAATGGAAGGCCGTTCCATAACGAACGCAGTGGGCACAGATACGTCAAAACCAAAAATTTTCTCCCATTTCCTAATGCAGCTCTGACTTGAAAGAGCGTTGCGCAATCTTCGGTAACACGGTTGGAAACCCCACAATGCCTCCAATCTTACTATAGATGCAAGCTATTCATCCTGGATGATAAAGCTATACATGAACCAATTTGAACCAAAGAAATAAATCGATTTGATGGGTTGGAAGGAGCATGTGAGATGGCAAGCGTGCAAATCTCTACATTTATTAGAGTGACTCCAAAGTGGGAAAGATAACGAGAAAGCGTACCAAAGTTTACAAAATATATATTTATTTAATAGAGTGGGGACCACTTTAGTGGAATATGACATGGACCACACCGCGTCCCACGTATGACACCGACCCCGCATGGAGATTCGGTGTCGGGGGTGGGTAAATTTTAGCGCTCCGCCGTTCATTTTCCTGATATGATGATTCTAAAGGTAGGGATTCATCATCCCCGGTGTTGGTCTTGGGACGCTGCGGGCCATAGAGATGGCCTGACACCGCGCTGTGTCACCGACCCCGATCGGGTCAGGCCTGTCGTCGTCCACGTCAGCCCTAGACAGCACCATGTGCTCGTCCTCTTTTTTTTTTTTTTTTGCTTTTTCTCGTGGTGGCAGAGGGGCGGCGTCGACCGAGGCAAGCGCGGTACAGCTGTGCTGCGACGTCTCCGGACAAGGGGGTTTCGCGTACCTAAAGCGGAGGACGTGGCACCACCGATGCGAGCGGGTCCCGTGTACGATTGTCGCAGCGACTTGCGACACTGGCCGGCTTTGTGGATCGAGGGATCCGAAGGAGGGTGGGGAAAAAAAGGGAAAGAGGCGAGTTCTTCTTCGGGGTTCGATAATATGTGCTACTACAGTTTGTTCTTCAAAATGAATGCATTTGGAGAAGAAAAATATGGCGTGCTACTAGCAGTAGATTCTTTAGGAGAAAATAGGCCTTAAAGATCGACTAATGATGGAAGGGAAAAAGCACTACTTTCACCAATAGATGGAGTCGTTCCAGATCTAAAACAGTACAACAAATACAAAAACAAATCACAACTAAAAAAAGTAGAACATTACCAAATACATGCGATGAACATTTCGTAGAGGAAACAAAAGTAGAAGGATTCTTGTAGACACAGAGCACCAGATCTAACTGGAACAAGAGAAAGGAACATTAGTATTCACGTACCTGAGAGAAATTATGAGGAGGAGGAGGAGGAGGAGGAGGAGAACGAGAGATGACAACAATATCAATGAGTGCCTCCTCTTCCTCTTCCTCTCTCTCTCTCTCTCTCTCTCGAGCGCCGGGGTGGAGACTCTTGCTGGGTGAAGAGACCTGCCCTTCATTTCCACTCCCTGTGCATGTTTATCAAGGGCTTCCACGTGCGGGACCCACGCGAGCAGCATGTGGCAGCAGGCCCAACCTTGTTCTCGTGGCCCTTGGTGATTGGTGTTCCTGACAAGATCGCGTGGGAAGCGATGAGCCAATCCCTCCCGTCCTCTCGCTCGCTCGCTTGGGGGTCCTCTGGATCGGGCCGATCTTTTAGACCGTCGGTTCTCTTGGACAGTACTGGATCTTTCCGGCCGAAGATGAAATCGCTATGCCTGACCTCCTGATGCATGATGACAAATTGGCCCTTGGTAACCCAACAAAGGACGTCCCAAAACTGGCGAAATTTTTTTGCACATCAAGAAGATTGGAGTAGGGTGGTCATTTAGGGACGGGGATGTATCCGCTTATTTCGTGAGTTGCGCGCACACAAGCCATTCAAATACCTCTTTCATGTTACACCTTGGAATATGTTGGACGCTGGGTGGAACTCATCGAGCCTATACAATTATACCCTTGATAAAGATTTTTAAATTTACATTGATTAAAGAGTAGAAGAATCAAGAGTTCATAAATTTGTCGAACTTTAAAAAGAAAAATCATCCAAAGCAGACAATATTTCTCACAAACCATATGATCATATCAATGACGATTAACTAAGTGATTTATCAAATTGACACTAGAATGAGAGCCCTGAGCATTTGGCTCTCCTACAAGAGAGAGCACTAATAAAACTACATAGTCTCATATTGGTTGAGGAGTATGGAAAATAGGAGTTCATAAGTTCATCGAGTCTCTCTTACCATTAGAGACGATAAATCATGTAGGTACGCCTATCATCCAAAATAGATAATTCCTTGTAAGCCTATAGGGTCGCATCAATGATGATCGATTAAGTGACTTATTAATCCTAGATTGAAATTTCAAAACCACCATTAGATCTATGAACTTGAATTCAAAAAATGATATGCTACTCTTTGAATTCAAGTCGAAATAATTTTAATCAGAAATCATAGTGACTTTCAATAATAATCATTATAAGAATCATATGTATAATTTGAGTTAAATAATCATATCATATCTATAGTTAGAATAGGTCAAAATAATTATATATCTCAAACAAATTTCATAAGTTAATGTCATCAAATACAAAATGTATAAGAGTGCAACATAGTTGCTACATCATCAAAAAGTTACTATTACTTCTTTCCCCTTATACCTGGTGCTACATCTTTTCATTTACATCAATATACTAATTGTAAGACTACTTTGATATTATATGAAGAATATTTATATCTAAAATAAATTCAAGTTATGAGAGACCAATTTATGATGGGGTATTAACAGAACTTTCCATATCTATATGTCATCTAAAAAAGTTGATGAACTTGAATTCAAAATAAAAAATTTTCAATTATACTCTTGAATTTAAGTTGAGATAAATTTGATCGTGATATTATCATCATAAGCCTAAATATTCAATCAAACTTCAAATAATAATAATAATAATAATAATAATAATAATAATAATAATAATAATAATAATAATAATAATAAAAGTTAGGCATAAGTTGCTACTAATAAAAATTTTAAAAGCATCAAATCTCCTTATGCAACATATAAGCTAGGGATGAATCGCTATTTGTCTTCTTTTGTCATCAACACAAATACAAATTATTTCTCCTTTTCAAAATAGAATTCACAAGTTATGAATACAATAGAGTCATAAATCTTAAGTCATGAATATTAAGAAGTTAAGTGAAAGTTCATGATTTATTTGGATAAATCTCCTTTTTAGTTATTAGCGTAAAAAAATAATCATAGGAGACTGAATATAAAATAAAACTCAAATTATGAATATCGAGAATTTAAGTGAAGGATCATGATTCGATTGGATAAATTTTCTTTTTAGCAAAAAAAATTATATCTTGATTCATACGAGATATATCTTAACCTAAGAATATCAAGAAGTTAAGTAAAAGATCATAATTTGTATGAAAATTTTTTTATTAAAAGAAAGAAACATATAAGAACAAATAGTAAAATCTCTTGATTAATATATTTGAATAAATATTTTTCAACGAAGAGAGAGTTTGAATATCTTTTAATATATCTCAAATAATTAGCTCCTAAGGATGTCAATCTATATACTTCCATTCCTTGGGTAAGGTTTCTTTGGAAGTAAATATATCCAAGTTACATTGGAGAGGAGAACTCTCTATTAGAACTCATGCAAATTCTAAGTTTGGGGTGATCTCTATAAGGGATCAACCTCCTTGGAACTCTATAGGAGTTTCTCTCTCCTTGGTTTTATGCACAAAGGCTAAAAATAATATTAATCTATTGATGATAAAAAATAGATGAATAATCCAACTTGGGAAGCTTTCTTCGATCCATAAATGAATCTAAGCAATCTACATACTTTATCTGGACTCTCTCTGGATACGAATCCCTCTGATGGTATCATATACACTTCTTCCTTGAGGTTGCCATTGAGGAATGTTATTTTTATATCCATCTGTCAAATCTCATAATTATAGTATACTGCAATGGTAAAAAAAAATTATGATGGATTTAAGCATGGCTATAGGTGAAAAGGTTTCGTCATATTCAACTCCTTGCCTTTGACGATATCTTTTAGCTACCAGCCTTGCCTTATAGGATGCCACCTTTCCATCTAATTCGATCTTCTTCTTGAAGATTCATTTGCAGCTGATAAGTACAATACCCTCAGGTGCATCCATAAGGTTCAAAACCTTGTTAGAGTACATGGAATTCATCTTAGAATTCATGGCTTCTTGCCACTTCCCGAAGTCTATACTCATAATAGCCTCCTCGTAGGTCTGAGGATAAATATCCTAAAAGTCCTCTCCATTGATATATCCCACATATCTTTTATAAGGTTGAGATACTCTGCTAGACCTGCACAAAGTTGGAATTTGTGTGCTATGTACTTGAATAAACTTGGATTCTAGAATGGTGCTTGAGCTAGGTTCTCTAACCTCGCTCAACTATATCTCACTCCCATTGCTTCCACCAAGAATATGTCCCTTCTCAAGCAACACAGCTTTCTTGGCAACAAAAACCTTTTGGTCATCGAGATGATAGAAATAATACCCCAAAGTCTCCTTAGGGTATCTCACGAATGTGCACCATTCTATTTTTTATTTTAACTTGTCGGGGTTATATCTTCTAACATGGGCAGGACAACGCCAAATCTTAACCATCTTAAGATTAGGTTTCTTCCTTTTCATATCTCATATGGTGTAGACACTACTAACTTTGATGGAACTCTATTCAGAAAGTAAGTTGTAGTCTCTAAAGCGTATCCTTAGAATGAGATGGATAGGTCGGCAAAACTTATCATGGACCACACCATGTCTAATAGAGTGTGATTCCTCTTTTCTGATATACCATTGAGCTGAGGTGTATAAGGAGGTGTCCACTAGGATAGAATCCCATTGTCCTTGAGGAAATGGGTGAACTCTGTACTCAAGCACTCTCCTCCTCGATCTAATCGAAGAGTCTTAATACTCTTTCCAATATGGTTCTCTATTTTATTCTTATATTTCCTAAATTTCTCAAAGGCCTCGGACTTGTACTTCATCAAGTACACGTATCAGTACCTAAAGAAATAATTAGTTAATGTAATGAAGTATGAGTAACTACCTATAGCTTGAGTCGACATGGGACCACATACATCACTATATATGAGTTCCAATAACTCAGTGACTCTCTTTCCAATTCCACTAAAAGGAGAGTTGGCTATCATCTCACGAAGGTAAGATTCACAAGTTATATATGACTCATAGTCAAATGGATCTAAGTATCCATCTTTCAGTAACTTTTGAATCATTCCCTCATATATATGACATAGCCTATAATGTCTTAAGTATGTATTGTTCACCTCATATCTTTTCCTCTTAGATGTATTTATATTCATAATGTGTGGAGAAGTGTCTAACACATATAAGTCATTTATTAGTGTCCCTCTAGTGATGATCTAATCATCCATAATTACTGAATATCTATTGTTCTCAAAAACTAATTTATATCCACTAATTATCAAATAATAGATAGATATAATATTTTTTATAATAGAGAGAATAAAATAGTATGCATTTAATACAGTAATAGCTCCACCAGACAAATGTAGGGTGATCTCCCTAACAGTAACTATAATAGCCCTTGCTCTATTGCCCATCTTGAGGTCCATCTCGCCTCTAGCCAATCTCCTAGGTCTTGTTATAAACTATAACGAATTGCAGATATGATAAACACTTTCGGTATATAATACCCATGTGTTATCATAAAAATCTAACAAGTGGAGACTGATCATGAATATACCTGAGGCTTCTCAAAGCTTCTATTTTACCTTATCTGTAAGGTAGTGCTTATAGTTCCTCTTCTAACGCCCATCTTAGTCATAGTAGAAGCACTATCCTTTGTCCTTTGTCGGGTCTTTCTTGACAATCTTTTGCTGGTTACAAGTGTCATACAAGCCAATCATGTGAGTGATGACACGTGTGACACACTGTATAATCTTTTTGTTTATGATTAATATTGGCATATTCTCACATTATATTATCTATAGCATATATACTATGATGTCCTTAGTTCTGTGCAATGAGAATCAGATCGTGATGCGATCACGATAATAAGATTGATTCACCTTTAAACACAGATCCTAAATAATCTCTGTCATTGGTTACTTGAGAGGGACACCGAGATAACCGGACAGACCGGTATATTATATACACATCCATATGATAGAGGTGATTAGTCTCATAGCCACTTGTGTGGAAACACTATGGATATAATATAGGTGCTCATTGGAGAATGAGTTCACTGATTGATCCGCTTATGTAATGCTGTATGGTTAATGATACCTAATGTCAAACAATGATTTCATAGTCACAGTTGTGTATCTGGTCCTTAGACTTGAGATACCAAGGATGCCTTGTATGAATACTCTTTTCTTTAATGCTAAACTTATAGGTTTGAAAAGTTTCAAATCTGGTACAGTTGGTTATCGGGATTGATAGCCAACCTAACAAAGGCAATTGAGTGTCAGTTAAGGATTATCCACTCTCGGTATCATGAGAGGAGTATTCTATATGTACTTGCTCAAACAAATCCCTAGCCATGATTATTCGGATTGAGAGAGAAAAAGTTCTCTAGGAGAATCCGATTAGAGCGAGACTTGATGAATTATGTATGTGACATGATAGTACCATGTCCAATATACGGTCTCTGTGATATTAGTTGGATGAGGAATTATAGATACATGGTAACAGTGGATAGACAGGTCGATGAATTCGATCCCCTTGTACCATCTAGGACTATGGTGTAGTGGCCTAGTACATCCATAGTTGATGAGTCGAGTGAATTATTATGGAGATAATAATTCACTATATCAGAAGGAGTTCTGATGGGAGTGACTCATGGCCAGCTCGATATCGGGCCTAGAGGGTCACACACATATGGTGAATGCTTTAGCGAATAGAGGATTAGATGAAGATCCGATTAGCCCATATTCTTATTAGATGAGACCCTATGCTGATGGGCTCCTTGATTAAGGCCCAAATAGATGACTAAGGAGATTATTGGATAGAGATCCAATAATGTAATGTTAGTGGGTAATTGTATGGAGATCCAATACCCATTAAAGAAGGAGCCATAGGGTTTTTTAGTGATTATCTATAAATAGGAGGGGAGACTCATGGTTGATAGGCTGCAGCTTTAGCCACCACCTCCTATTCTCCTCCCTCCATCTGCGCAAAAGTTGCGAGATCAAATTGGAGGAGTTTTCGCTGTAAAGATCTATCGTGTGAATATCGCTAGAGAGGAGGACGTTTGACCTCCTTTATCTTCTCTATCAAAATCTAGAATACAGGAATATATGATCTTCTTAGGTAAAATCAATCTCTCACGTATCGTAATTTTTTCGATTTTTATGATTTTTCTCGCGATCCCAATCTTTTGCATGGTGATTTGATTTACATGAAAACCAATTTTTGTTTTGATTTCCACTACGCATGTGATGCACCTACTGAGATTTCCCAACAGTGAAATCAGAGCCAAGGTTTTCATGTGAAAGATTAGTTTTAAACTGCGTGTGATGAGATTGAATCCCATAGAATCATTTTACGCAATCTTGCTATGTTTTTGTAGCAAACACAGTGAGGAAAGGGGTGGCTGGCTACGGCTAAAGCCCCTTGCAAGGGTAGCCGCCAGCAGGCGCGGTCACCCATGGGTATGGCTGGCGCCTATAGGGGTGGCGCCTATGGGCGTAGGTAGCACCGCGGCAGCAGCAGGCCTTCCCGAGAGCTAGGGCCGCTGAGGTGCCACATGAGGCGCGCCGCCGCAGGGCGGCTGCCTAAGCCAATGGCGTGCAGCATTGCCGCCTATGCAGGCAGTGGCGACGGTGCAGTGAGGGTAAGGGAAGAGGGCTAGGGCATCCTTTTGAGAAAAGGATGATCATGCCCCTATAAATTTGAGAAATTTCGAGCACTGTTCTCTTGTATAAAATTCTCAAAAGACCCTCAATAATTCTAAAAATTCTAAAGACTGACCTCTCATCCAGAATTATGAAAATGCCCTTGATAATTCTGAAAATTTCTAGCATGTCTTGATTTCTAGAAAAATAATTAATTAAATAATTTAATTAATTATTATATATATCTAGTAATTCTAAATATGATGTGATGCACATGTGATGTATGATGTGGATGGATGATCATGAGCAATGTGTTGTGATGTGTGTAATTATGATTATTATTATTATTGGGGCCTGCGAGCTTTCGTTTTTCTCATTTATTATCAAGCATGCGTGCCCTTGATTATTTGTAATGACAGGAAGAGGCACGGTGGGAGCATGAAGGTGACAGCGGGACCCATGATGCCATGGCGGGAGATCACGCCACATAATGATGCGACGATCCGACGGAACCGATGATGACGAGATCAATAATCACAAGGCATGGAGATGTGCTGATGCATACATAGATCTTATTGTGAGTGATTAGGCCCATTGGCTCGGGCTTAATCATATTAGATGATGGCTCATGATCATCCGGTGTGGCTTGCATTTGTGATGTACTACACCTACTAGATATATGTATATATATATTTGTATGCTATGTTGATATATATTAAATATATATGTGTATGACATGACATATTAGGAGAACGATATAATATGAAAACCCCTCTAATAAAACCCCAGAAGGAGCTCTATAGATTTTGATCCTTGAGGAGGATCAACTCTTGGAACGCTATAGGGGTTCCTCCCTCCTATGCTTGGCACAAAGCTGAAATAAAATTGATAATTGCTTGATTCAAGAGGAGGGGGGGCGACTACATCTTTAAATAGGGATCAAAACCCTAGCCTAAGGGGGTTCTTGCCTAAGTAAAATTATCCCTTTACCCCTCCTATAGCTGACCTACCTTAATAGGAACAAGGGGCAGCTAGGTTATCTCTATAGCCAACCTAAGCAAGGGGAAACCCTAGCCGACCAACCCAGTAAAGGAGGTGACGACCACTAAGCCCTAAGGGTTAATATAAACCATAGCCATACTTCTTTGTAAGATAGGAGTAACTTTATTACAATTTAGCAGGGTTTTATTGACTACTCCCTAGGGAAATTAGGGCTCAACCCTGCTGGAGTCCTATCACCCTCCTACGATAATATTAAATCGGTAAGCGTGAGACAATAAGATTAACCCACGTAGCCTTCCATCATTATAGGAAGAAATTGAATCATGACATAGGTTGAGTTGGTCGAGTCACTCGAGGCTCACATATCTATATGATCGAGTTCTTGCCTACGACATATAAATGTCACCGATGACCTAAGGACATAGTATGACTTGGTCGAGCAGTCGAGAGCATATCCATCGAATCAGACTCATTTTGTAACGATGGTGATGACTTAACTGAACTTCATAGTTGGTCGAGCAGTCGAGACCATGATGATTCGGATGCCGAACATGATGGGAATCACAAGTAGTTGTGATTAATGAGAGTTGTCTACCTTTTGGGCTTAGTGTAATTAGTCGAGTCCCTTAAGGTTGCACTAAGATACCAATTGGATCTCGATCCCCACTAGGAGTCTGCTGGAGACTTTCGTCTCACATGTCGAGGGTGTCACGTGATTTGCTAGGAAAATAGTGAGAGTATATTAAGATAGAAGTCCATATCTTAATCAATATTTTCTATGAAGTCTACATATTATTTAATTTATGCTATATCTTGTTTATTGCTTGCAAACCCCCTACGTGTCATACGTAATGCCAACCACCTCATTGGTTCAAAGGCTCCATAATTTGAGAATTGTTCTCACGAAAGAGAAAATCCTATATGTCCTTAATATAATTGTGCTATGTTAGAGGAAAGGATAAGCGAAGATGAGATCACTTACTTTATGAAGTATATAGATAGTCCTAAAAGATAACCTCTTTATTAATCTTATACTTCAACCCCTATCATATTCCTTTTTACAGTTCATATGAACAAGTTTGAGGTAACTCTATCTAAACTCCTCAATATATTGAGGGAAGCTGAGAGCACTATCAAGAAAGAGAAGCCAGTTTTCTATATTGGTAAGACCAATAAGAAAAGGAAGGCCAGTAAGACCCTTAAGAAGGGCAAGGGCAAAGAAAGACCGGGTAAGACAAATGTTGCCAAGAAAGACTTGGCAAAGGATAAAGGACAGTGCTTCCACTATGACCAAGATGGGTATTGAAAGAGGAACTGTAAGGACTACCTTACAGATAAGGCGAAACAGAAGCTTAGAGAAGCTTTAGGTATATTCATGATCAGTCTCCACTTATTAGATTTTTATGATAACACATGGGTATTGGATACCAGGACTGTTTATCATATCTGCAATTTGTTATAGGTTTTAGCAAGACCTAGGAGATTAGCTAAAGGTAGGATGGACATTAAGATGGGCAATGGAGCAAGAGTTAATGCAGTTGCTATTAGGGAGGTCATCCTACATCTGCTTGGTGAAGTTATTATTGTATTAGATGTATGCTATTTTGTCCCTTCCATTATTAATAACATTATTTTCATCTCTTATTTAATAATTAGTGGATATAAATTAGTTTTTGAGAATAATAGTTGTTCAATAATTATAGATGATGAGATCATCACTAGAGGGACCTTTATAAATGGCTTATATATATTAGACACTTCACCATATATCATAAATATAAATATATCTAAGAGGAAAAGAGATAAAGTGAATAATGCATACCTATGGCATTGTAGGTTAGGTCATATACATGAGAGAAGGATTCAAACATTGCTGAAAGATGGATACTTAGATCAATTTGACTATAAGTTATATGCAACTTACGAACCTTGCCTTCGTGGGAAGATGACTAACTCTCATTTTAGTAGAATTGGAGAGAGAGCCACCGGGTTATTAGAGCTCATATATAGTGATGTATATGGTCCCATATCGACTTATGTTATATGTGGTTACTCATACTTTATTACATTCGCTGATAATTTCTCTAGGTATGGATATGTGTACTTAATGAAGTACAATTCTAAGGCCTTTTAGAAATTCAGAGAATAAAAGAATGAGGTAGAAAATCAAATTGGAAAGAGTATTAAGACTCTTCGATCAGATCGAGGAGGAGAGTACTTGAGTACGAAGCTTACCTATTTCCTCAAGGACATGAGGACTGAAAGTCGATAGTGTCTATGCCATATGAGATATGGAAGGTGCACATTCGTGGGATACCTAAAGAAAACTTATGGGTATTATTTCTATCACCCCGAAGACCGAAAGGTTTTTGTTGCCAAGAGAGCCGTGTTCCTTAAGAAGAAACACATTCTTGATAGAAATAGTGGGAGCAAAATAGAATTGAGCGAGGTTGAAGAACCTAGCTCAAGCACCATTCTAGAGCCCAAGTCTGTTCAGATGCTTAATATACAAGTTCCAATTTTGCATAGGTCTAGTAGAGTATCTCACTCTCCTGAAAGATATGTAGGACATATCAGTAGAGATGACTCTCAGGATGTTAATCCTCAGACCTACGAAGAGGCTATTATGAGTATAGACTCTAGGAAGTGGTAAGAAGCAATGAATTCTGAGATGGATTCCATGTACTATAACAAGGTTTGGAACATTGGGGTTGCACCTGAGGGTATTGTACCCATCAGCTGCAAATGGATCTTCAAGAAGAAGATTAGAGTAGATAGAAAGTTAGAGACCTATAAAGCAAGGCGGGTAGCTAAAGGTTATCGTCAAAGACAAGGAGTTGACTATGACAAAACCTTTTCACTTGTAGTCATGCTTAATTCTATTAGAATTATTTTGGCCATTGCAGTACACTATGCCTATGAGATCTGGCAGATGGATGTCAAAACGACATTCCTCAATGGCAACCTCGAGGAGGAGGTGTATATGATACATCCAGAGGGATTCGTATATAAAGAGAGTCCAGATAAAGTGTGTTAGTTACTTAGATCCATTTATGGATTAAAGCAAGCTTCCTGAAGTTGGAACATAAGATTTGGTGAGGTGACCAGATTTTATGATGTCATTAAGATCGAAGATGAGCTTTGTGTGTACAGAAAGGTAAGTGGGAGTACTATCACCTTCTTGGTGCTATATGTGGATGACATCATAATTATTAGGAATGATATGAGAATGCTCTCTGCAGTAAAAGATTGACTATTTAGAAACTTCTCCATGAAAAACTTAGGGGAATTATCCTATATTTTGGGGATTCGGATCTATAGAGATAGATCCAAGAGAATACTTTGGCATGGAGAATTATCAAAAGTTTTGGCATGGAGAATTCGAAAGAGGTCTCATGCCGATGAGACATGGAATATCACTTTCTAGGAGTATATCCCCAAAGATTCTTGAAGAAAGAATAGACATGGATAAAATACCTTATGCCTCAGTGTTAGAGTCTATCATGTATGCGATGTTATATACCAGGCCTGATATAGTACATGCCCTAACTATCATGAGCAGGTATCAAGCAGATCCAGATTTAGAACACTAAAAGGTAGTAAAGTGTATCCTTAAGTATTTGAGAAGGACTAAGAATCTTTACCTGGTATATGATGGATGTAGCCTCCAGGTTGAGGGCTACATGGACTCAAGTTTTCATTTCGACATTGATGATAGTAAGTCAAATTCAAGATATGTTTTCACCCTGAATAAAGAAGGAGCAAGTTGGAAGAGTTCCAAGCAAGATACTATTACTGACTCGACCACAGAGGCGGAATACATTGCTTCAACAGAAGCAACAAAGGAAGGGGTGTGGATGAAGAAGTTCATCAAGGATTTGGGAGTCATAAAAAGCAGCATAGAGCTGACTCCCATATATTGTGACAGCGGCAGGGTGATAACTCTAACAAGGGAACCCAGGTCTCATCAGAATTGTTATGAGGAGGTTACATCTGATTAGAGAGATCATGACCCGAAAAGATATAGCAATGGAAAGAGTTCCATCCGAAGAAAATATTGCAGATGCACTAACGAAGCCACTGGCTCAGATTGTATTTGAGCATCACAAGGGTTTGATGGGGATCAGACACATAGGTGATTGACTTTTGGCCAAGTGGGAGATTGCTGGTTACAAGTGCCCTGCAAGCCAATTACGTGAGTGATGGCACGAGTGATACGCTGTGTGATCTTTTTGCTTATGATTAATATTGGCATATTCTCATATTATATTATCCGTAGCATATATACTGTGATATCTTTGGTTTTGCGCAATGAGAATCAGATCGTGATGAGATCACGATAATGAGATTGATTCACCCTTAAACACAGATCCTAAATAATCCCGATTATAGGTTACTCGAGAGGGATATCAAGATAAATAGATAGACTGGTGTACTATATACCCGTCCATATGATGGAGGCGACTGGTCTTATAGCCATTTGTGTGGAGACGCTAAGGATATAGTACAAGTGCTCATTAAAGAATGAGTTCATTGATTGATCCGCTTTTGGAATGCTATATGGTTAATGATACCTAATGTCAAACAATGATTCTAGAGTCCCAGTTGTGTATCTGATCCTTAGACTTGAGACACCAAGGATGCCTTGTATGAGTACTCCTTTCTTTGATGCTAGACTTACAGGTTTGGAAAGTTCTAGATTTGGTACAATTATTTATCGGGATTGGTAGCCAACTTTACAAAGGCAATTGAGTATTAATATAGGATCATCCACTCTCGATATCACGAGAGGAATATCTCATATGTGCTTGCTCAGCCAAATCTCTCACCAGGGTCATTCAGATTGAGAGAGAAATAGTTCTCCAAGAGAATATGATTAGCGCGAGATTTTGACAGATTTTATATGTAACCTGACAGTACCATATCCAATATATGATCTCTGGGATATTAGTTAGATGAGGGATTATAGATACATGGTAACTGTGGATAGCTAGGTCCAATGGATTCGATCCCGTTATACCGTCTGGGGACTATGGCGTAGTGGCCTAGTACGTCTATAATCATTGAGTCGAGTGAATTATTATAGAGATGATAATTCACTATATCAGAAGGAGTTTTGATGAGAGTGACTCATGACCAGCTCGGTATTAGGCCTAGAGGGTCACATATATATGGTGAATGCTTCAGCGAATAAAGGATTCGATGGAGATCCAATTAGCACCTATTCTCATTAGATGAGACTCTATATTGATGGGTTCCTTGATTAAGGCCCAATTAGAGGCCTAAGAAGATTATTGGATAGAGATCTAATAATGCGATATTAGTGAGTAATTAGATGGAGATCTAATACCTACTAAGGAAGGAGCCATAGGGGTTTTTGGTGGCTCTCTATAAATAGGAGGGGAGACTCATGGTTGATAGGCTGCAGCTTTAGCCACCACCTCCTATTCTCCTCCCTCACTCTGCGTAAGAGTTACGAGATCAGATTGGAGGAGTTTTCACTACAGAGATCCATCGTGTGGATATCCTAGAGAGGAGGACACTTGACCTCCTTCATCTTCTTCATATGGATCTAGAATACAGGGATATATGATCTCCCTAGGTAAAATCAATATCTCACATATCATGATTTTTTCAATTTTTGTGAATTTTCTTGCGATCCCAATCTTTTGCACAAAGATTTGATCTACGTGGGAAACTAGTTTTTGTTTTAATTTTCACTGTGCATATGATGCATGCACTGAGGTTTCCCAACACCTTTGCCTTACCTGGTCTTTCTTTGCCCTTACCCTTTTTAAGGGTCTTACTAGCCTTCATTTTCTTATTGGTCTCATCAATATAGAGAACTAGATTCTCTTTCGTGATGACACTCTCAACTTCCTTCAACATATTGAGGAGCTCCGGTAAAGTCACATCAAATTTGTTAAAGTTAATAATGAAATGTGAAAAAGAATCTGATAGAGACTAAAGTATAAGATCAACACACAGGTTATCCTCTAGGATTATCCCTTGCGGACGGGTGCTGCCTATGCTCGCAGGTGGTGCCTTTGTGGGTGTTGACCCTTTCAGCCGGCAAAGGCCGCCTCTGAGGGCGGCCACCCTTGTTGGCGGCCCCGGCCGTGTACGGCCACCCCTGCAAAGGGCATGGTCATGGTCGGCCACCCTTGCAAAGGGCTTAGCCATGGCCAGTCGCCCACTTTCCTCACTGCCTTCATTGCGAAAATGCAACAAGTACATGTAGAACAGTTCTACGAGATTCAATCTCATCACACACAATTTAAAACTAATCTTTTGTACAAAAACCTTAACTCTGATACCACTGTAGGGAAACCTCAATCGGAGTATCACATTCATATTGAAAATAAAAATAAAATATGTTTTCCATGCAGATCAAATCATCATACAAAATATTAGGTCGCGAAAAAGCCATAAAACCGAGAAAACCACGGTATGTGAGAGATTGATTACTTAGGGAGATCGTATATCATTATTTTTCCATATCCGGATGGAGAGAATGAAGGAAGTCAAGCGTCTTTCTCTCTAGTAGTATCCATATGATGGATCTTTATAGAGAAACTCCTCCAATCTGATCTCATAACTCTTGCACAAAGGGAGCGAGGGGAATAGGAGGGGGTGGCCAAAGCTGTAGCCTATCAACCATGAACCTCCCTCCTATTTATAGAGAGCCACCAAAAAACCCTAGGGCTCCTGCCTTAGTGAGTATTGGATCTCTATCCAATTACCCAATAACCTTACATTAGTGGATCTCTATCTAATGATCTTCTTAAGCCTCTAATTAGGCCTCATGTAAGGAGCCCAACAGTGCAGGGTCTCATCTGATGAGAATAGGGGTTAATTGGATCTCCATCCAATCTTCTATTTGCTGAAGCATCCGCCAGATGTGTGTGACCATCTAGGCCCGATGCCGAGCTGGCCATGAGATGCTTCCATCAGAACTCCTTCTAATATAGTGAATTACTATCCCTATAATAATTCATTCGACTCATCAACTATGGGCGTACTAGGCCACTACGACATAGTCCCCATATGATATAGGGGGATCAAATCTATCACATATGTCTATCCACAATTACTATGTATATATAATCCCTCATCTAAATAATATCCCAGAGATCGTATATTAGATATGGTACTATCAGGTCACAAATGGAATCTGTCTGAGTCTCACTCTAATCAGATTCTCCCGGAGAACTCATTCTATCTCAGTCCAAATGACTATGGTCAGGGATCTGTTTGAGCAAGCATATATGAGATATTCCTCTCGTGATATCGAGGATAGATGATCATTTATTAACATTCAATTGCCTTCGAAAGGTTGGCTACCAATCCCGATAACTAACTATACCAGATCTGGAACTTCCCAAACCTATAAGTCTGGCGTCAGAGAAAGGAGTACTCAAACAAAGCATCTTTGATGTCTCAAGTCTAAGGACCAGATACACAACTGGGACTATGGAATTGCTATCTGACATTAGGTATCATTAACCATACAACATTCCATAAGCGAATCAATCAGTGAACTCATTCTCCAATGAGCACCTGTACTATATCCTTAGTGTCTCCATACAAGTGGCTATGAGACCAACCGCCTTCATCATGTAGATGAATATATAGTATACTAGTCTATTCGGTTATCTCGATTTACCTCTTAAGTAACCTATGACTAGGATTGTTTATGATTTGTGTTTAAAGGTGAATCGATCTTATTATTGTGATCTCATCATGATCTGATTCTCATTGCATAGAATCAAGAACATCACAATATATATACAACATATAATATAATATGAGAATATGCCAGTAATAATTATAAGTAAAAAGATCGCGTAGCATGTCACATGTGCCATCACTCACATGATTGGCTTGCAGGGCACCTATAACTAGCACTTTTGAATATGACCCTTATTGGCAAGGATAATGTTTAGAAATTTATTACCTATTTCAAATTTTTCTAAAGTTTATTGTAGTATATTATTTTCTTTTTTAATTGCCTCCAATGACTCACACATAGAGCAAGAAATACATGATGTTGATACTTTATGCATGTTTTTAATTCTACTAGCAAGTAATGCATGTTCCTTCTTAAGTAATTTATAACTTTTGCTAAGCTCCTTAGATTCATCAAATAGTTCATAAAATATATTTAACAATTCATGAAAAGTAAATGAGACCTTGCAAGAATCAATTACCTCATCATTGATAGCTATTAGCGTGAGATTCTCTACTTCTTCTTTATTGTCTTCTTGATTTTTGGAGTGCTTCAACTTCTTGCATTTATAGCAATAAGTTGTATCCATTTTAAGTTTATTTTTATATTTTTATTTATTTATATTAATTTATTTGGTTCTTTGGTCATAAGTCTAAATTCAAAGCCCTCATTACTCGAGGTTTTACTCGAGGAGTCATTTGTTACTTTCAGTGTTAAGTCCTTCATATTCTTTAGAAGGTGTTCATCTTTGGTTTTTAAGGTAATGTTCTTCATATTCTTTGGAAGTTATTCTTCAAGTTTATCATTATAAGTTATTTTATTTGTTTTTGATTCCTTTAATTTAGTTGTGCTTTCGTATGTGACTTCTAAAGTATACCATATATCAAAAGCTAAATCACAATTAAAACCTGATTAAACTTATTTATATCTAAAGTGTAAAACAAAGCATTCATATTTTTAGTTTAATAAAAACATATATTTTTCATGATAATTCCAATCATTTATAGGATTAGATGACTTATGAATCCATTTTGAATGATGTCCTATAAATCAAAATCTAACGAATAAAAAAGATACACATTCTTATTTTTCAAAAGATTTGAACATAGGAGGATATGTGATACATTGACCCTCGTTAATGCTAAAGGAAGCCATTAAATCTCTTTGATACTAACTGTTAGGATCGAGTTGGTACTAGAGGGGGGGGGGGGTGTTTAATTAGTGCAAGTGCAAGGAGTCTTTAGTTTGGAAAATATGCTGGAAGTAAAAACCAAAACAAAAAGCATTTTTTTTTATCAAGATCAAGTTAGAGAGTGATTAAACTTAAGATCGAATGAAGAATCTTGATTTAGCAATGGAATGCTAAAAGCAAAAACATGTAAAGAAGGCTTATATAGTTTATAGTGGTTCGGTCAAAAGCTTGACCTACGTCCACTTCCCGAGTCCTCCTTCGTCGAGGCCCGTTGATGTCCACTGATGATCTTCTTCCATGGGTCAAGATCAAAACCCCTTACACTTTGCTCCTTTTTTCAGACTCTAGAGAAGAACCTTTATAATTCTCTCAACCCTCCCTTAAATAAAAACTACACTTCAAAAAAAGAGGGAAAGCTATCAAGAAATTACAATAGCGCTTTCACAAGTTTTCGCTCTTGATTCTTGCATCCTCAAGCAGGAATGAGTGGAGTATTTATAGACCTCAAATGGCTTCAAGAATGGAGCTAAAATTCTTGAAGACTATCTTCTAAGAGATTGTGTCTTCTCAGAGACTATGTTTTCTCGAAGACCGTATCTTCGAAGATGATGCCTTACCTAACCTTAGGTTACTAAAATCACCTTTTAAATAAGTCTAAATCAGCCCTAATTAAGGCCTAATGATCTCTTAATTGAGTTAGTAAAACTAACTCTTATTATGATGCTAACTATGATACTTAACACATAATCTTTGTTGTTTGATCGTTAATTGATCTTGCGACGAAATCCTGATGAACTCCCTGCATCCTTTTAGTGAACCCTCGGTAAGCTCTTGATTTCTTTCAGTGAACTCCCAACCTACTCTCAGCATCCTTCCAGCGAACTCTCGACAAGCTCCCGACAACCTATTAGCGAACTCCTAATAAACTTCTTGGCAAACGTTTGCTGAGCTCTTGGCGAGCTCCCGACAACATCATCCGAAACTTGGCTGAACTCCGTGAACTCTTGGCAAGCTCCCACTACGTTGTCCGAATCTTAGCCCGATGCCTGAACTTGACTTATGTTGGGAAACCTCAGCGGGAGCATCACATGCGCAATGGAAATCAAAAAAATCGATTTCCTATAGAGATCAAATTGTCATGCAAAAGATTGGGGTCACGAAAAAGCCATAAAAATAAAAAAAACTGTCATATGATAGATTGATTTACCTAGGAAGATCATATATCCCTGTAATCCAGATCCGGATAGAGATGATGAAGGAAGTCAAGCGTCTTCCTCTTGAGCGATATCCACACGATGGATCTCTATAGCAAAACTCCTCTAATCTGATCTCGCAACTATTGCGAAGAAGGAGGGAGGAGAATAGGAGGGGGAAGCCAAAGCTGTAGCCCATCAACTATGAATCTCCCCTCCTATTTATAGAGAGTCACCAAAACACTCTAGGGTTCCTGCCTTAGTGGGTATTGGATCTCCATCCAATTACCCACTAACCTTACATTATTGGATCTCTATCCAAGAATCTCCTTAGGCCTCTAATTGGGCCTCAACCAAGGAGCCCATTAGCATAGGGGCTCATCTAATGAGAATAGGGGCTAATTGGATCTCCATCCAATCCTCTATTCGCTAAAGCATCCACCATATATATGTGACCCTCTAGGCTCGATATCGAGTTGGTCGTGAGTCACTCCCAATAGAACTCCTTCTGAGATAGTAAATTATTATCTCTATAATAATTCACTCAACTCATCGACTATGGATATACTAGGCCACTACACCATAGTCCCCAAATGGTACAGGGGGAATTGAATCCATCGGACTTGTTTGTCCACAGTTACCATGCATCTATAATCCCTCATCCAACTAATATCGCAGAGACCGTATATGAAATATAGTACTGTCAGGTCATATACGGAATCCATCATAGTCTCACTCTAATTGGATTCTCCTAGAGAACTCCTTCTCTCTCAATCCGAATGACCTTGGCTAGGGGTTTGTCTGAGCAAGCACATATGAGATATTTCTCTCGTGATACCGAGAGTGCATGATCCTTTATTGACACTTAATTGCCTTTGTAAGGTTGACTACCAATCCTGATAACCAGTTGTACTAAATCTAAAACTTTACAAACCTTTAAGTCTGGCGTCAAGGAAAGGAATACTCATATAACGCATCCTTGGTGTCTCAAGTTAAAGGACTAGATACATAACTAGGACTACGAAATCACTGTCTGGCATTAGATATCATTAACTATATAGCATTCTATAAGTGGATTAATCAGTGAACTCATTCTCCAATAAGCACCTATACTATATCCTTGTGTCTCTATACAAGTGGCTACGAGATCAACCACCTATGACCGAGATTATTTAGGATATGTGTTTAAAGGTGAACTCATTATCGTGATCTCATCATGATCTGATTTCCATTGCACAAAACCAAGGATATCATAATATATATGCCACATATAATATAATGTGAGAATATGCCAATATTAGTCATAAGCAAAAAGATCACACAGTATGTCACACGTGCCATCACTCACGTGATTAGCTTGTAGGGCACTTGTAACCAGCAACTCTAGCCCAACATCTAATTATAATTCCTTTTTACTATCGTAATTAATCCTGTATCACTTTATCTAACACACAAGTTAGATCATAAAACCCATCAATTGATTTCATCATCAAAATCTGAGATTCAACACATGTGATATATGATGTGGACGGGTGATCATAGACCATGTATTATGATGTATGTATGTGTGATTATTATTATTATTGGAGCCGACGAGCCTTCGATTTTTCTCGTTTATTATTGGGCCTACATGTCTGTAATTATATTATAATTACACGAAGCGGCACCGTGGGAGTGTGGAGGTGCCAACGGGACCCACGATGTTGAGATGAGCGATCATGATGCATGATGATGCCCCGCAGAGTCAACAAAACTGATGATAATGAGATGGATAATTACAGGGCATGGAGATACGTCAGTACAAATATAGATCCTGTTGTAAGTGATTAGGCCCAATTGCTTAGGCCTTATCACATAAGCTGACAGTTCATGATCATCTAGTGTGATATACATATGTGATATGTAATTGATTATACACCTACTAGATGTATATATATTTATATACGATGTTGATATATATTAAATATGTATGTGTGTGACACAACATATTAGGAGACCGAAACAAAACCCTCTCCTATAATAAGACTAAGTCTCTAAGCATGAGAAAATTAGATTGACCCACGTGGCCTTCTATTATTATAGGGAGAAATTGAATCCTAACATATGTTGAGTTTGTCAAGTTCCTTGAGGCTCATTTATCTACATGATTCGAGACCTTGCCTATGACATAGTGATGTCACTGGTGACCTGAGGACATTATATGTTGGTCGAGTCCCTCGAGGGTATATCATTAATTCAGACTTATCTTATAACGATGGTGATAACTTAACTGAACATCATGGTTGGTCGAGTCTCTCTAGACAATGATGGTTCAGAGGCCGAACAAGATGGGAATCATAAGGAGTTGTGATTGACAAGAGTTGCCTACCTTTTTGGGCTTAGTGTGATGGCCGAGTCCTCGAGGTTACACTAAGATGCTGATTGGATCTCTGTCCCCACTAGAAGTCTACCGGAGACTTTCATTTCATGCGTTGAGGGTGTCACATGATTCGCTAAAAAAATAGTGGGAGTAGATTAAGATAGAAGTCCATATTTTAATCAGATTTTCTTGTAAAATTTGTATGTTATTTATTTATGCTACATCTTGTTTGTCAGAAACATGTCGCTTACAAACCCCCTACGTGACATACTTGATGCCACTAGTCCAAACTGCATGGATTAGCTCTGTAATTTGAGAATTGTTCTCACGATAAGTGTATATCCTTGACATGACTCTGCCCACACTAGAAAAAGAGGTTGATAGGACTCCAACATGGTTGAGTCATAATCTCCCTAGAAGTAGTCAATAAAACCCCGCTGGATTGTAGTAAAATCACTCCTATCTTATAAAGGAGTATGGCTAGGGTTTAGGTTAGCCCTTAGGGCTTAGAAGTCACCGCCCCCCTTACTGGGCAAGTCGGCCATGGTTTCCTTGCTTAGGTCGACCATAGAGCCAACCTAGCCGCCCCTTATTCCTATTAAGGTAGGATGGCTATAGGAGGGGCAAAAGGGTAATTTCACCTATATAAGTGCCCCCTTGGGCTAGGACTTTGGTCCCTATTTAAGATGTAGTTGCCCCCCTCTTTGAAAGCAAGCAATTATCATCTTCAATTTAGCCTTTATGCCAAGTAAAGGAGGGAGGAACCCCTATAGCGTTCCAAGGATTGATCCCCCTCAAGGATCAAAATGTATAAGGCTCCTTGTGGGGTCTTATAATATGGTATCAGAGCCATGTTCCTATTGCCCTGTAACCATCTCAGCTGCCTCCACCTTCCCAAGCAATTCCTACAATGGCTATGACACGCACCTCCACCTTCCACCCCAGTAGTAGATCAAATCAATTTGTCGCTACCCCCTACGTTTGATCTGAAAATCTGGTATTTTTTTATCATCCACATATCTTCAATACTGTAAGATTCCTTACTTTATATGTTGAAGATTTTTTTCAAATTTTATCTTCTGCAAAATTTATTCGTCATAAACGTTATCATCGTTGCAAAGATGAAACGCTGCAGAAATTTTCAGCTAATTTTTGCTTATTGAAACTAAAATTTTAGTTGTCCTTTTTAGCTGAAACTTCTATAAAATTTCATAGATCATCTTAGCTTTCACTAAGACTGATCTCATGAAAAAATTCATTCTGGATCTGGACTTATAGCGCTGCGATTCTTTATTGCACAATACTAAAATTTTACAACGTAGAATCTGCCTTCCGTTTATTAGCCTCTTGAAACCAAACTTTTGTTCATTCTTTTTGGCTGAAATTTTTACACATTTCTTAAGATCAAGTTGACTTTCATCTGGATTTGATTTTATAAAAAAACTCTTTTTAAAACTGGTTTTCTTGTGCAATCTTTGACTATCACATAGTTCTAGAATTTTACAATGAAGGAATTTGCCTTTCGTCTTTTGCCCTATTTCCCTACTATTATGCTACCAAAATTTCGTCAAACTTTTTACTGATATTAACAACATCTGAACCAAGGGTTTTTGCATAATTTTCTTAAACTTTCCCCTAGAATTTACATTGAGAAATTAGTGTTTCTCCGATGTAATATCTGGTTCAGCAGGACAACACATCATAACACTTCTTTCCACCGAATTCTATCAGATTTAAGTGCTAATTTTTGTGAGATTTCAGACTCTCCTTTCCTCATCACCAAATCCTACCATCCTTACTAAAACCCTTCAAAACCCTACCCTAAACTGAATGCAAACAGCCCTAAATCAGCCATCTAAATCAACCTACTTTCTTATCGATCCACTTACCTTTTTAGAAAACATTCCTTACCGAAACACCTACCTTTACTGCCATCTATCCCAGATCTAAAACCTATTTTCCTAACCTTCATCTACTACTATCACAGTCCTAAAATCACACCAATTCATAGCCTAAACTCTACAAAATTGCAAGACTAAATTTGCCCTAAACTGTAGCCTACTTCCATCCAAACTGATCCACCTTCCAACCGGCCACCCCCTTCTCCAAAATTCCCATGCCACTAACCTGACAACAGAAAAAAGATCTTAATATTACAGATATTGAGGCATATACTATGGCATCAGAGAAGGATGCAAAGCTTGAAGCCTTTGGAAACCGCATGAAAGAGAAGATGTGATCCCTTTTCGCCGAATTCAGCATTGACCGACCGTCGAGCCCAAGGAAATCACAACATGGAGAAATTTTAGATCGGTGAGATGATCCTCAAGAACATGGCCACATCACCTGTGATCTCAATAATCCACACATAAAGGTTGACTTCCCTAAATGGGAAGAAGGAGACCCGATCGGGGGGCTTCCTAATCATCAATGAGTAGGAGGAAGAAATCAACTACCACTTCTTGGTCTTAGAGGAGTAGTTTCACCTGCGGGCACCGTTGGTCACAATTAAAGATTCGGCCATCGGCAACCTTTACATCGAACTCGTTGCAACCTTTGATTTGAAGCACCAAACGTGCAACAACCTTACTATTGAGGAAGTTAGTGGTGCTGTCCGTGTCGATGAGAATGGTGATGGGTTACTGTTTTAGAAGTCCTCCAACTTTCATCATCTATGGGTTAGAGTAGCCAACCAATGTGTGCACTGCATAGTCGGCCGGTTGAGACTCTTTCTCCAAAGCTTCTTCTTTAAGTTCATCGGCTTCTTTAGATGTTTCATTGTCCTCATCCTCCGCTGGTTTAATCATGAGGAGTCGGCCCTTTTTGCAGTGATGTTCACGGCTCCACGGTTCGACGCGATGCCAACACAACCCCTTGGCCGATCATCCGCGAAGCTCGTCTCTTGTCAACTTTTTTAGTGCGGGGGCTTAGATGACAGTAGAGGGGGCAGTAGGCCTTGGCATGGCTGGTCGAGGAGTGACCCTTGTCCTTCGTACCTCATGGTTCAATTATTCTTCCTGGATACATGCGAAGGAAATCACCGCCCTAAGAGTGTATGATTGTCGCACCTTTACTTCTCCTCGGATCTTTGGCTTTAGGCCCTTGATAAAAATATCTAAAAGTTATTTCTTAGACCAATTCTTCATTTGGTTAGATAAATGCTCAAACCTTGTTTGGTATTCTTGTACTGTAGAGGTTTAACGAATCTTTGCCAATTGTCCGTCGATGTTGTTGAAATTGGTTAGTCCAAAATGGTTTAATAATCCTTCCTTGAATCGCTGCCAAGAGAGTCCTCCATGGGTGTGCTTAAACCAATTAAATCACTGAATAGCATCTCCCTCGAGGTGGATGACAGTAATCTCCACCCGTGTGGCGTCGGCAGTTCGGTAGAATCGAAAGTAGCACTCCACGTGCGAGATCCACCTTACTGGGTCTCCTTCTTCCCATCTAAGGAAGTCAACCTTGATGCATGGATTATTGAGATCAGAGGTGATGTGGCCATATTCTTGAGAATCATCTTGCCGATCTAAAGTTTCTCCGTGTTGTGATTTCCTCGGGCTCGACGGTTGGCCAATGCTGAATTCAGCAAAAAGGGATCGTATCTTCTCTTCCATGCGATTTTCAAAGGCTTTAAGCTTTGCATCAATAGCCTCCTCTGATGCCATAGTATATGCCTCTAGATCTGTAATGTTGAAATCTTTTTCTGTTGTCGGATTAGTGGCATGGGAATTTTGGAGAAGGGGGTGGCCGGTTGGAAGGTGAATCTATTTGGATGAAAGTAGGTTACGATTTAGGGCAGATTTGGGGGGCTATTTGGTTTCAGTTTAGGGTAGGGTTTTGAAAAGTTTTTGGTGAGGATGGTTGAGTTTTGATATGAGGAAAAGAGAGTCCAAAATCTCACAAAAAATAGCACCCAAATATGATAGAATTCTGCGAAAAGAAGTGCTACGGTGTGCTATCATACTGAACTGATTTTACGTCAGAGAAACGATGACTTCTTGACGTAAATTTCAGAGGAAAGTTCAAGAAAATTATACAAAAACCCTTAGTTCAGATGTTGTTAATACCAGTAAAAAGTTTGATGAAATTTTGACAACATAATAGTAAAAAAATAGGGCAAAAGACGAAAGGTAAATTCCTTTATTGTAAAATTTCGGAACTATGTGTTGGTCAAAGATTACACAAGAAAACCAGTTTTAGAAGAAGTTTTTTTGAGAAATCAAATTCAAATAAAAGCCAAATTGATCTTGAGAATTGTGTAAAAATTTTGGCTAGAAAGGAGAAGGAATAAGCTAGTTTCAAGAGGCAAAAGCATGGCTAAAAATTTCTGCAACATTTTACCTTCGTAACAACGATAACGTTTGTGACAAATAAAATTTGCAGAGGATAAACTTTGGGAAAAAATCTTCAACATGTAAAATAAGGAATCTTGCAGTATTGAAGAGGCGTGGATGATAAAAAAAAATCATATTTCTAGATCAAACGTAGGGGGTAGCGGTAGACTGATTTGATCTGCGGCTGGGGTGGAAGGTGGAGGCGCGTGTCATAGCTATTATGAGAATTGCTTGGGAAGGTGGAGGCATAGATGATAGCTACAGGGGCAACAAGATTATTACTCTAATACCAGATGATAGAACCCCAGAAGGAGCCCTATAGATTTTGATCCTTGAGGGGATCAACCCTTGGAACGCTATAACGGTTCCTCCCTCCTAGATTCGGCACAAGGCTGAAATAAAATTAATAATTGCTTGATTCAAGAGGAGGACGACGGGGCTACATTTTTAAATAGGGATCAAAACCCTAACCTAGGGGGTGCTTGCTTAAGTAGAATTAGCTCTTTGCCCCTCCTATAACCAACCTGCCTTAATAGGAATGAGAGCAACTAAGTGGCTCTATAGCCGTCCTAAGCAGGGGAAAACCTTAGTCGACCAACCTAGTAAATGGTGTGGCGGCTACTAAGCCCTAAGAGCTAATCTAGACCCTAGCCATACTCCTTTATAAGATAAGAGTGACTTTATTACAATCTAATAAGATTTTTATTGACTAGTACTAAGATGATTATGACTCAACCTTGCTGGAGTCCTATCATGGTTAATGATATATGATGTCAAATAGTGATTCCGTAGTTCTAGTTGTGTATCTGGTTCTTAGACTTGAGACACCAAGAATAATTTATTTCAGTACTTATTTCTTTAATGCTGGACTTACAAGTCTAGAAGTTCTAGATTTGGTACAATGGGTTATCGACATTTATAACTAATATTACGAAGGCAATTGAATGTCAATAGAAGACCTCCACTCTTGGTATCACGAGAGGAATATCGTATATATTCTTGCTTAGACAAATCCCTAGCAAGGGTCATTCGGATTGACTCGATTATATTTCATATGAGGCATGATAGTACCATACCTAATATACAATCTCTAAGATATTAGATGCATGAGAGATTATAGATATATGGTAACTATGCACAGATAAATCCAATGGATTAGATCTGATATATTGTCTGGGGACTATTATGAAGTGGCCTAATACATCCACAATTGGTGAGTTAAGTGAATTATCATACAATAATAATTCACTAAGTCAGAAGGTGTTCTGATAAGTGCAACTTACAGCCAGCTCAATATTGGGCCTAAAGGGTCACATACAAATAGTAGATATTACGATGAGTAGAGGTTCAGTTCTGTGATATCCGCAAAGTCCTTGTTTTATTGGATATCCAATAAGCCCATATTATTAGATCCTATGGATGAGATCTAATAAGAGCTAATAAGAGATTATTAGATAGAGATCGACTAATCTAAGAGACTTGGGTAGTTGAATATGATCAAATACTAAATATGATAGGATCTATTAGGGTTAAGTAGATAGAGACCTCTATAAATAGAAGAGGGCTAAAAAATTCATAGACTAGAGCTTCTAGTGGATGCCCCTCCTATTCTCCTTAGCCTCCTCTCCTCCTTGGGTGACAGATCTTGAAGAGGGAGATTCTACAGTAATCTGAGGAGCATCGTCGCTGCATCCACCATGTGGATATTGCTATAGAGGAGGATATCTCACCTCCTTCATTCTCTCCTTCAGATCTAACTTTTCGATTTTATAGTTTTTTGTGCACCATTCATCGTACAACGACATTATATAGGGATCAAAGCCCTAGCCTAAGGAGGTGCTTGCCTAAGTAAAATTATCCCTTTGCCCCTCTTATAGCCAATATGCCTTAATAGAAATAGGGGGCGACTAGGTTGGCTCTATAGCCGACCTAAGCAAGGGAAACCCTGGTCAACCAACCTAGTAAGAGAGGTGACGACCACTAAGCCCTAAGGGCTAATCTAAACCTTAGTCATACTCCTTTATAAGATAGAAATAGCTTTATTATAATCTAGCAGGGTTTTATTAACTACTTCTAGGGAGATTAGGACTCAACCCTGTTGAAGTCCTGTCAAACCTGTCCTCTTAAAATCAGTCTTGTCCTCAAGGCTGAAGTTCCATGAACTCAGGGAACTGGGTCTTCAACTCCTCATCAGCTTGAGTGTCAGTTGGAAGAACTTGAGCTGAGTCATCATCTTTAAATTTCCATTTAAGGTGGGATAGTTGGAGGATCAACTATAATTTTGATCTGGTGCACGGATCTGATCTCCAGGTTAGGGCCCTAGTGTGATCCCTAATTTTGCAATGCCCAAAGAAATAGGGAGACCACTTTCTTGAGGCTCGAATTTCATGTTGGTGGAGCTGAAGATAAAAGGGGCCTTGATCTTTCTTAGGAAACTTTCTTTTGCTTTGGCGTTTGTCAGGAAGAAGTTTCTTCCTTGCATAGGCTGCCACGTGGTTGCTTTGTAATAGTAGTCATGCCTCCTTTTGGAGTGAGAGTTGTCCTCTGATAAAATCTCTAGTGGTCTGAGCCCGACTTGAGTCTGAGGTGGGTAGGAGTGGTGATTTTTTGGGGCCCATTTTTACTTCTTTATGTTATTGATCATCTTGCATGAGAAAGGTGCTGACCCCCACTCTGGATGTGTCTGTTCCAATAATAAACATCTGGCCATAATTTTATGTGGATGATATCACGGTCGTGAGGGCTATAGTTCCACTCGGCCAAGGTGGTGCATCTTTCTTTATAATGAGAGGGATGATGTTCATGCTTCATTGAGTCCTACGAATGATCCTTCCCCTTTTCCGATTTTGCCACTGGAGGGGCTTAATTTTCTTGTGGTCTTGGGCTGTAGATTAGAGGTTATTATCAAGAAAGTCTTTAAGCATCATGGTCTGATCCTGGGGAAAATCGTGAAAGTCACCTAAGATCTGGAAGTGCTACATCAGCAATCTTGGTGAGTTTAACATAATGTAATACTTTAGAAGTAACTTATCTCTGGGTAAAAGGATGTAGGGATGTGTTGTATCAAGAAATAAGCATGACCAAACAATCCATGTCTCTCTTAGATGACCCGTTTATCTTCAACCTTCTGAGGTTGTATAAAGCAATCTGGTCGAGCAACAACTAGTAGAAGTTTTGACCTGTTCAGCATAGGGGGATCGGCCAGCTTTAGAGGAGGTAGTCGGCTCAGTTGGGTGGAGACGCTCAAAAATTCAGCAAGCTACGGAAGGGGTTTTTTTTATCTTCGATCTTATGAAACTCTTGAATTTGAATTAGAAAACCACTGGATTCTTCTTTTAGTACCCCCTCCAAGTGTGGTGTTGTGGTTGTAGTCACTGGGCTCCCTCGTAGAATCACTTGCTTTCCTTTTCTAAAAAATTTCATGGTTAGCTTTAAAAAATTTTAGAAAATATCTCCAATTGTAAACAACTAATCAATGCCAAGCACTATATCAAAACTATCAAGAGGGAGGAGGAAAAATTAGCAACTATGCCTTGCTCCTGTGGACTCAATATAACCCACGGGCACTTCTTATTGCACTTCAGAATTTGATCGTTAGCTACCTTGACTTCAAACTCGTTGTAATCTTTTTTGTGGAGCATTAAGTGGGTAGCAACCTTACTGCTCATGAAGTTATGTGTGCTCCCGACGTCGACGAGGATAATGATGAACTACTGCTCAAGAAACCCTTCAATCTTCAATTTTTGCAGGTTGGTGTAGTCGGGTAAGGTAGGGACCGTGCGAGTGACTGATTGTGGTGTATCCTTATCCTTGAGCTCAAGAATCATATCTTCAAGTTTAGGTTCTTTTATCGATCCATCATGAAAGTCTTCTCTTATTAGTTTCTTCGGTTGAGGAGATCGAATGATAGTAGGGGGAGATGAAAGCTTTAGTACCACTGGTTAGAGAATGACCACCCTTGCCCTCTGGGCTTCATAATTCAACTACTCCTCTTGATGTCATGCGAAGGAGATGGCTGCCTTAAGTGTGTATGGCTATTGTGCTTTAACTTCTTTGTGAATCTTTGGCTTTAAGTGCTTAATAAAAGTCCTCAATATCTGCTTTTTAGACCAATCATAAGTTTGATTAGATAATCTTTCAAACCTGGTTTGGTACTCTTTGATGGTAGAGGTTTGACGAATCATTGCTAGTTCTTCGCTAAGTTTCCTTTTACAATCCAAATTTACACCATGTTATAATCTTATTGGGTTTGATGATTGGCCCAATCTAAACTCCTCAAAGAGAATGCATAATTTAACATCCATATGCATATCAAGAGTCTCCAATTTGGCTTCGAATAAACCCACCGATATCATGACGTAATGATCTCCAACCTATCAAATCATTAGTTCTTCATCATGATTCTTGCAATCAATTGGTGTTGAAGGTTTATATGCTGTTGGTTGGAATATGGCTCTCATGCTCTAAGCATCTTGATTAAGGTGCCCTTCTTGAAGTTGTGCAAAAGAGGTTGATGTCGTCGAGGTGTAGGGCTGCTGTGTCTTATCCTCGCTTCTTATCTCTGATAGATTTTTTTTGCAATTAGAATTTGCTCTATGTTGTGATCTTCTTGGGCTTAGTGATCAGTCCAATCTAAACTCCTCGAAGAGAGTTGATAGAACCCCAGAAGGAGCTATATAGATTTTGATCCTTGAGGGGGATCAACCCTTGGAACGCTGTAGGGGTTCCTCCCTTCTAGACTCGACACAAGGCTGAATTAAAATTATAGATTGCTTGATTCAAGAGGGGGGACAGCTACATCTTTAAATAGGGATCAAAACCCTAGCCTAAGATGGTGCTTGCCTAAGTAAAATTACCCCTTTACCTCTCCTATAGCCAACCTACCTTAATAGGAACAGGGGGCAGCTAGGATGGCTCTATAGCCGACCTAAGCAGGGGGAAACCCTGACCGACCAACCCAGTAAGGAAGGTGGTGGCCACTAAACCCTAAGGGCTAACCTAAACACTAGCCATACTTATTTATAAGATAGGAGTGGCTTTATTACAATCTAACAGGGTTTTATTGACTACTTCTTAGGGAGATTAGGACTCAACCCTATTGGAGTCTTATCAAATCCGTCCTCTTAAAATTAGCCTTGTCCTCAAGGCTGAGGTTCCATGAACTCAGAGAACCAGGTCTTCAGCCCCTCATATAATTCTCATGCTATTATTAACTAAACTTTGGCCTCCTCATCAGCTGGGGTGTTAGTTAGAAGGATTTAGGTTGAGTAATCTTCTTTAAATTTCCATTTGAGGTAGGATACCTGACGGATCAACTGTAATCTTGATCTGGTGCGCAGATCTGATCTCTAGGTTAAGGCTCCAATGTGATCCCCAATTTTACAAGGCCCAAAGAAATAGGGAGACCACTTCCTTAAGGCTCGAGTTTCCTGTTGATCGGGCTAGAGGTGTAAGAAAACTCAATCTTTAATTATTCGTCCATTCTAAAGCTTATCGGGAGGCCATTTCTTCTTTGCATGTGCTGGCATAAGCATAAATTATAATTTTTTTAGGCTTACTCGTCTTTCGTGCCATGGACCATCTTGCATAAGGGTGACGCTGATCCCAACTCTGGATGTGTCTGCTCTAAGTATGAACACATTGCCACGTTCAGGTAATGCCAGCATCGATATAGATGGCATCATGGCTGTAGGGTCATGTGGATGCCTTTCTCATGTTCCTTCTTGCGACATGGGCCGTGGATCCGAGATCATCATCAAGGAAGACATTTAGCATCATGATCTGCTCCTCGGTGAAGTCATGGAAGTAGCCCGAGATGAGGGAGCACTGCATCAAAACCCATAACTAGTTTAGCTAAATATAGCACTTCAGGAAGAGCTTATCCCTGTAAACAAAGAGGCAAAATTTTTGGAGATAAAGTATCATTGCAAGGGAAGGTTATGGTCGAATAATCTGTATCTCTCGCATCTCCTAGATGATCTTTTAAGCTTCGGTCCTCTGAAAATATGGACAGTAATATGGCTGAATATGTGCTGGTGGTTTTCCTTATAAGACTAAAATATGGGGGTCATGCAGTCTAGTAGGAAGGAGTCGGCTCGGTTCAGTGGACGTGCCTAAGATTTCAACGAGCTTCTCCAAGCACTATGTTGAGATTATCTTTTCTTCATTCTCTCCTTTCCCACATAAGGTCAGATATTTTCTTTTGTCATTCGTAAGGTCATTGGAGCACTTGGTGTCGACGAAGATGGTGATGGGCTTATGCTTGATGAAGCCATCAATGTCCAATATCTATGGTGGAGCATGAAAGGTGCAGGTAGCTGATTGTGGTTTTTCCTTCATATCCTTCTCCTCAGACTCGAGAGCCATATCTCTGAGTTTAGGTTCTTCAATGGGCTCAACTAGTAGAGGTCTCTCTTTTTTACAATGGTGGTCTTGGCTCCATAATTTATTACAATGCTAACATAAGCCCTTTGTCGATCTATCAAGAAACTCTTCTCTTATTAACTTTTTCAGCGAAGGTGATCGGCTAGTGGTAGATGGGACCGAGAGTCTCTATGATGCTGGTCGTGCGGCGGCTTTGGTCCTCCGAGCATCTTGGTTCAGCCTGTCTTCGTGTAGTCTTGTGAAGGAGATGGTTGTTTTAAGTGTGTACGGCTGTCGCGCTTTAACTTCTTCTTGAATCTTTGGCTTCAAGCTCTCAATGAAAGTCTTCAATATTTATTTTTCAGATGAATCACAAGTTTGATTAGTTAACCTTTCAAACCTGATTTGGTACTCTTTGATGGTAGAGGTTTGACGGATCTTCGTTAGTTCTTCGTAAAGGTTCTTGTAATTGATTGGTGCTGAAGGTTTATATGCTTTTGGTTGGGATGTGGCACTCATGCTCGGAGCATCTTGATTGAGGTGCCTTTCTTGAAGTTATATAAAGGAGATCGACATCGTCGAGGTGTAGGGCTGCCATGTCTTATCCTCGCTTCTTATCTCTAATGGGTTCTTTTTGTAATCAAAATTTGCTTCATGTTGTGATATTCTTGGGCTTGATGATCGGCCCAGTCTAAACTCCTCGAAGAGAATGCATAATTTAGTATCCATATGCCTCTCGAAAGCCTCTAATTTAGCTTTGAATAAGCCCAGCAATGTCATGACGTAAGGATCTCCAACCTGTCAAACAAACCGAATGAAAAGTGTAGCTACAATTTTTAGGATGAAGCAAGTGAATGGCAGTAATGTCGGGATTGACAGGGTGAAGTCTCCAAGTGGAGGATGGCAGCCAAGGGTAGCAGTGACGGTGGAAGAAGAAGAGGGCAGCAGCAACGTCAGTTATGATTACGCTGTGACTTCATGGTTGTAAGTGGCATCAGTTACAGTAAGGGTGCGGCTACAATAGGAGGAAGATGGGGCCGCGATGTACACGACTGTTGCAGAGGAGGGCAGTAGTGGTATGGAGCGAGAGACGACTGCTGTTGTGTTCAATTTGTTGCTGGCCGCGATCAAGATAGTTGACAACAGATGATTGTTATGGGCTGTGTATGTAAACAAATTACAGCGAAAGATCGCTGCTGGTAGCTTTTTGCCGCAAGGATCACTGCTAGCAATGATCAAGGAGGATGGCAGCAAGAGGTCACTATTGGCAGCATTGGGCAGTGAAAGATGTTTGCTGTGATTGAAGGGATAAGGGAGATTGGGCGGCTGAAAGATTGGTGGATCGAAGGCTTCGATTTTTGGGTGCGGTTTGTGGATGCTTTGGGTGTGAGTTAGGACTACAGTTTTATGGAGTTTAGGTTATGAATTGGTATGATTTTAGGGCTGTGATATCAGTAGATAAAGGTTAGGAAAATAAATTTTATATTTGGGATAGATGGCAGCAAAGGTAGTTGTCTTGGTAAAGAAAGTTGGTTAAAAAGGTAAATGGATCGATAAGAAAGTAGGCTGCAGTTAGGGCTAACTTGAGTGGCTGTTTGGTTTTGGTTTAGGGTAGGGTTTTGAAGTGTTTTTGGTAAGGATGGCAGGGTTTGGTGATGAGGAAAAGAGAGTCTAAAATCCCACAAAAAACAGCACTCAAATCCAAAAGAATTGACGAAAAAAGTGTGGCGATGTGCAGTCCTACCAAACAGACTTTATGTCAAAGAAATGATAACTTCTCGATGTAATATCCAAAGGAAAGTTTAAGAAAATTATGCAAAAACTCTTGATTTAGATGTTGGGAATGCCAGTAAAAGTTTGGTGAAATTTTTAAAGAAATCAATTCCAGATGAAAGCCAAGTTGATCTTTAGAATTGTATAAAATTTTACACAAGAAAACTAGTTCTAGAAGGAATTTTTAAGTTCCAGATGAAAGCCAAGTTTCGTTGAAAATTTCTATAGCATTTCACCTTCGCAACGATGATAATGTTTTTGACAGTAAAATTTTGTAGCAAGGAAATTTTGGAAAAACTTCTCCCACATACAAGATAGAGGAATAGTAGTAGCAAGAGGTATGGGCTTTAGAGTTTTTACTAGATCTTTGATGTTGATGCAAAGGAAGGTAGCAGATTGATGGATCTGCGACTTGGTGGGCGATGATGGAGGCGATGTCAAAAGCAATTGTGGGAATTGCTTGGGAAGGTGGAGAGATGGATGATGGCTACAGGGGTAGCAAGATTGTTGCTCTAATACCAGATAATAGAACCCCAGAAGAAGCTTTATATATTTTGATCATTGAGGGGGATCAACCCTTGGAACGCTGTAAGGGTTCCTCCCTCCTAGACTCGGCACAAGGCTGAATTAAAATTATAAATTGCTTGATTCAAGAGCAGGGGTGGCTACATCTTTAAATAGGAATCAAAACCCTAGCCTAAGGGGTGCTTGTCTAAGTAAAATTACCCCTTTACCCCTCTTATAGCCGACCTGCGTTAATAGGAACAAGGGGCGGCTAGGTTGACTCTATAGCCAACCTATGCATGGGGAAACCCTGGCCGACCAACCCAGTAAGAGAGGTGGCGGCCACTAAGCCCTAAGGGCTAATCTAAACTCTAGCCATACTCCTTTATAAGATAGAAGTGGCTTTATTATAATCTAGCAAGGTTTTATTGACTACTTCTTAGTGAGATTAAGACTCAACCCTGTCGGAGTCCTATCAAGAGTACATAATTTAGCATCCATACGCATCTCAAAAGCCTCCAATTTGGCTTCAAATAAGCCCAGCGACATCATGAATAAGGATCTCCAACCTATCAAACAAACTGACTGAAGAGTGTAGCTGCAATTTTCAGGTTGAAGGCAGTGATTGACAGTAATGTCAGGACTGTGGGCGTGAAGTCTCCAAGTGGAGGATGGCAGCCAAGGGTAGCAGCGACGGTGGAGGAAGAAGATGGCAGCAATAATGTTAGTTGTCGTCTTTCGGTGATTCTACAATGTTGATGCTGCAATGTCATCGAAGCAGCAAGTTTTTATGTGGCTGATATATGTTAGAAGATGGCAGTCAAGAGATCTGAGTCAGAAGGCAGCAATGATAATGGAGAAAGAAGAGGGCAGCAGCAATATCAACTGCGAGTATGGCACAACTTTGTGGCTGCAAGTGGCGTCGGATGCAGCAAGGGTGCTGCTGCAATAGGAGGAAGACGAGGCAGCAATGTACACGGCTATTGTAGAGGAGGGTAGCAGCGATATGGAGCAAGAGATGACTGCTTTTGTGTTTAATTTGTTGCTGGCCGTGATCAAGATAGTTAGTAATGAATGATTGTTGTGGGCTGCGATATAAACAGATTGCAGCAAAAGATCGCTACTGGTAGCTTTTTGCCACAAGGATTATTGCTGGCTGCGATCAAGGATAATGGTAGCAAGAGGTCGCTGATCGCAATGTTGGGCAATAAAAGAAGCATGCTGCAGTTGAAGGGATAAGGGAGATTGGGCAGCTGAAAAGTTGGTGGAATGAAAGCTATGGTTTTTGGGTGCGATTTGTGGCTGTTTTGGTGCGATTTAGGGTTACGGTTTTATGGAGTTTAGGCTACGAATTGGTATAATTTTAGGGCCGTGATAGTAGTACTGAAGGTTAGGGAAATAGATTTTTAGATCTAGGATAGATGGCAGCAAAGGTAGGTGTATCGGTAAGAAAAGTTGTCTGAAAAGGTAAGTGGATCAATAAGGAAGTAGGCTACGGTTAGGGTTGATTGGGATGGCTATTTTGGTTCAGTTTAGAGTAAGATTTAGAAGGATTTTTGGTGAGAATGGTAGGGTTTTGAAATGAGGAAAAGAGAGTCTGAAATCTCATAAAAAATAGCACTCAAATTTGATATAATTCAGCGAAAAAAAGGTGTTGGGATGTGCTATCCTATAAAACCAGTTTTACATCGAAGAAACGATGACTTCTTGATGTAAATTATAGCAGAAAGTTTAAGAAAATTATATAGAAACCCTTGGTTCAGATGTTGTTAATATTAGTAAAAAGTTTGATGAAATTTTGGCAGTGTAACAGTAGGGAAATAAGGCAAAAGATGAAAGGTAGATCCTTCATCGTAAAATTCCAAGACTATGTGATGGTGAAAGATTGCACAAGAAAATCTGTTCTAGAAGGAAATTTTTTAGAAATTAATCTCAAATGAAAGCTAAGTTGATCTTTAGAATTATATAAAAATTTTGGCTTAAATGGATGAACAAAAGTTTGGTTTCAAGAGGCCAATACACATAAGGCAGATTTTGCATTATAAAATGTTAGTACTGTGTAATAGAGAATCGCAGCACTATAAGTCCATATCCAGAAGAAGTTTTTTCACAAGATCAATCTTAGATGAAAGCTAGGATGATCTATGAAATTGTTTTAAAGTTTCAGCCAAAAAGGATGAATACAAGTTTAGTTTTAAGAAGCAATAATCAGCTGAAAATTTTTGCAGTGTTTCACCTTCACAATGATGATAACGTTTACGACGATAAAATTTTATAGCAAGGAAACTTTTGAAAAAACTTCTTCAATATGTAAGGTAAAGGATTTTGCAGTATTGAAGAGGTGTGGGTGATAAAAATATACCAAATCTCCAGATCAAATGCAGGAGACGGCGACAAATTAATTTGATCTACGGTTGGGGTGGAAGTTGGAGGTGCGTGTTACAGTAATTATAGGAATTGCTTGGGAAGGTGGAGGCGGCTGAGATGGCTAAAGGGTAGCAAGATTGTTGCTCTAATACTAGATGATAGAACCCCAGAAGAAGCTCTATAGATTTTAATCCTTGAGGGGGATTAATCCTTGGAACGCTATAGGGGTTCCTCCCTCCAAGACTCGACACAAGGCTGAAATAAAATAGATGATTCAAGAGAGGGGGAGGCTACATCATTATATAGGAATCAAAATCCTAGCCTAAGGGGTTGCTTGTCTAAGTAAAATTATCCCTTTGCCCTTCTTATAGCTCACTTGTCTTAATAGGAACAGGGGGCGGCTAGGTTGGCTCTATAGCAGACCTAAGCAAAGGAAACCCTGGCCAACCAACCCAGTAGGGGGGGGGGGCACTAAGCCTTAAGGGTTAATCTAAACCCTAATCATACTCCTTTATAAGATAGGAATGACTTTATTATAATCTAGTAGGGTTTTATTGACTACTTCTAAGGAGATTAGGACTCAACCCTGTTGGAGTCCTATCACACTTCCCATAGGATCCACAAACAACCACTTTAGAAAATACTTTATATAGCTAATATAAATTAAACCATGGACTTTAAAAGCTCTGAACGATTGCACACAAAGGATCAAGCAAGGTCCATTATAAACCGAAGTCCCACAAGTGCCTACATGACATAACTTCTATTTACAAGCCAAAACCGACTAGGAAAGCTAACCAAATTAGGGCTACCAAGCCTACTACAAGTCTGTTACTTACTGTACAAAGAATGTACAAAAATTAAATGACATGGATAAGCATGAGCATTACATCAAATACCTTATTTATATTTTTGTCCGTGATAGTTGGGTAGTTGAATCTGGGCTGATTCGTGTTCTCCCAATTTGGGCTTTAAGTAGAACATGTAAAAGACAAGGTGAATTCTGACATCCTTAGGCAATTTAAGTCTATATGCCACAGCTCTAGTACTCTTTGTGATTTGATATGGCCCATAAAAATATAGAGATAGCTTCATGGAGGCTCGTGTGTTAATGGATAGTTGCTTGTATTGTTGTTGGCAAAGATAAACATAATCTCCTACTGAAAACTCTTTTTGCTTCATCATGTGATGCCTTACTATTTCATTCTAGCTTGAGTGATAGAGAGATTATCCTTTAGCAGCTGTAAGAGTTTGTTCCTATCAATCAAATCTTGGTCGACCTGATCCACTTTGGCCAAGCCAATTACATACTTTAGAATCATATAGGGCTGGTCGACCATATAGTGCCTCATATGGGGTACATTTTGTAGATGAATGGTTCGTAATATTATACCACCATTTAACCCAAGGGAGTCATTTTATCCACTCCTTTGGCTGGTCACTGGTGAAGCATTGAAGGTATGTCTCTAAACACCTGTTCACCACTTTGGTTTGGTCGTCAGTTTATGGATGATATGTTGTCCTCATCTTGATTTTAGCCTACAGTTGAAATAAATCAGTCCAAAGTTTACTTTTGAAGACCCTATCATGATCACTTACAATGGACATTAGCATCCCATGTAGTTTAATAATATTTTCTATGAAAATCTGAGTAATACTACCAGTAGTGTAAGGATGTCATACAGCACAAAAATGAGCATATTTTGTAAGCTGATCAACCACCAAAAGGATTATGCTTTTACCTTAGGATGATAACAGCCCTTCGATGAAATTCATGGAGATGTCAGTCCACACTGAGTCAAATATGGATAGTGGTTATAGCTTTCCTGGACTTGCCATTGTTTCCCTCTTTTGTTGTTGACATACATCACATTGTGCTACATTCCTTAGAAATAATTTTTTTCATCCCTTTTCATAAAAATTTTGCTTCACTCTTTTGTAGGTTCTCAAAATTCAGAGTGCCCTATTAAAAGTGTGGAAAGCATCTCTTGCAGGATGGTTTTGATGTAAGGAGAGTTGGGTATATACACAATGTGACTTTTGTAGCGCAGATCCTTCAACTCCCAAGTATAGTGGGTTATTGCACTTAGATCCTCCTCTAATTTTTTAATGATGTTGATAGTCTCTAGATCCTTCTTCCATTTCTCCCTTATGTCCTCGAGAAAGCCGATGGTAGGAAGAGAGATGGCTGAAATTTCAGCTTATTCGAGTAGCCATGGGAGTGCATATGTAACAATGTTTTCTTTCCCCTTTTTGTAAATAATTTTGCATCAAATCCAAGAAGTTTGGTTACCTATTTTTGCTACTCAACAGATGATATCTTTTGCTCTAAAAAGTACTTGAGGCTTCGATGGTTGATTTTAATTTGAAAGCACCACCGATCAGGTAAGATCTCTACTTTGTTATTACGTGTATAATTGTGAGCATCTCCTTATCATATATTGATATTTTTTTATGAGAGGGAGATAACACCTTGTTGGTATATGCAAGTGATCGACCATCTTGCATTCTTATGGCTCCGATTCTGACTTTAGATGCGTCAACATCAATGATAAAGGATCGGCTGAAATCTGTTAGCGCTAGTACCAACATTGTTGTCATAACTGCCTTTAGTCTGTTGAAGGCAGCGGAGGCTTTGTCTGACCATTGGAAGGCATCTTTTTTTGGTAGAGAGGTGAGGGGTGCACTGATCTTCGTATAGTCCTTCACAATTTTTTAGTAGTAGTCGATTAGTCCAAGAAAACCGTGTAGCAATTTCACATTTATAGGTTTCGGCCAGTCCTACATTGCCTCAATTTTTGTTAGGTCAACTGCCACTCCTTCTGAGATTATATACCTAAGGTACTACGCTTTTCGCTGGAGAAAGTTACACTTCACAAAAAGAGTATTTTCCTAAAGGATCATTAAAATAAACCACAAGTGCTGAAATTGAGTCTCAAGAGAAGGGCTGTAAATGAGAATATCATCAAAAAATACCGATATAAATTTGTCAAGAAAGCTCTAAAAAATATCATTCATGAGGCTTTAAAGGTTGAAGAAGCATTAGTGAGTCCAAAAGGTATTACCAAGAATTCATAATGGCTATTATGTGTGTGGAATGCAGTTTTTGGAATATCATCTTCACATACTTGAATTTGGTGGTAACCGGATCAAAGGTCCAACTTCGTGAAAACTTGAGCTCCCTTTAAGTCATTAATAAGTTTATCTACTACTAGTATTAGGTACTTGTCCTTGATGGTGATGGCATTTAAAGCTCGGTAGTCGATGCACATCTGCCAAGCTCCATCCTTCTTGCATACAAGTAGCACCGGTGAGTAATAAGGGCGGCAGCTTGGCCAAATCACCTCTATTTCAAGCATCTCCTTTACAATATTACTAATCTCATCCTTCTGGAGATGAGGATAGTGGTACGGCTAAGTGTTTGCTGGTGGTTTGCCTAGAAAAATTGGAATCCAGTGGTCGTGTTATCGAGTAGGAGGAAGACCGTGCAGTTCAGCAAAAATGTCAACAAATTCAGCAAGCAATTGAGTGAGGTTTTGATCTTCAATTTTTATTATTTTCTTCTCCTCTGGTTGCTACTAGAGATGCATCAAAAAGCCACCATTTATCATGTGTAAAACTTTCTCCATTCATTAGGTTGAAATAGTGGTTACGTTGCTTCCGCGCTTCCTGCATAGGGTGACTTGTTTGCCTTTGCAGTAAAATTTCATAATCAATTTGGAAAAGTTCCAAGAGACATCAACTAGCATCATCAGCCACTCTATGTCAAGCACAGCTTCATAATCATCAATAGTTAGAAGGAAGAAGTCAGCAATGATCTCTTGGTCTTGCAGCCGTAGTTTCACCAACGGGCATCTTTGATCGTACTTTAGGATTCGACCATCAACAACCTTTACGTCGAACTTGTTGTAACCTTCTATGTGGAGTGCCATATGAGTAGCAACCTTACTATTTAGGAAGTTATTAGTGCTGCTTGTATCAATGAGAATAGTGATCGATTGGTGTTTGAGAAGGCCTCCAACTTTCATTGTTTGCGGATTAGAGTAGCCGACTAGCACATGCACTATAAAGTCTATCTATTGTGGCTCTTCTTTTACATCTTCTTCTTTATGTTCAAGGGTTTTTTCTAGATGTTTAATGTCCTCCTCTTCCACTAGTTCAATCATAAGAAGCCTCCCTTTTTTACAACAATATTTGCGGCTCCATGGTTCGTCGTAATGCTAACATTATCCCTTCACTAATCGCTCCTGAAGCTCTTCTCTCATCAATTTTTTTGGTGCATGGGCTTAGTTGATAGTAGGGGGGCTGAGGGCTTCAGTATTGCTAGTTAGAGAGTGACCCTAATCCTTTGAGCTTCATGGTTCAATCGCTCCTCCTGAAGTCTCGTGAAAGAGATGGTTGCCATAAGCGTGTACAGTTGTCACGCTTTAACTTCTCCTCGGATCTCTGGCTTCAAGCCCTCAATAAAAGTCCCCAATAACTATTTTTTTAGACCAATCATAAGTTTGATTAGATAACCTTTCAAACATGATTTGATACTCTTGGATGGTAGAGGTTTGTTAGATCTTTGCTAATTGTTCGTTAATGTTCTCGTAATCGATTAGTCCAAAGCAGATTAGCAGCCCTTCTTTGAATTGTTGCTATGAGAAGACTCCATGGGTGTATTCAAATCAATCAAACTACTATATGGCATCCCATTTAAGATATATAGCCACAATTTCCACCATAGATGCGTCCGCGATTTTGTGATACTGAAAATATCACTTCACGTATGAGATCTAACCAATCGGGTCTCTTTCTTCCCATCTAGGGAAGTCTACCTTTATGCATGGATTGTAGGGATCGGTCATAGAGCCTCCCCTCTCCTAGAAGTCATCTCTTCAATCAGAGCTCTCTCCTTGATGTGATTTCTTCGTGCTCTATGGTCGGCCCAAACTGAGTTCGGGAAAGAGAGTTTGTATCTTCTTCTCCATTCGGGTCTCAAAGACTTCGAATTTACCATTGATGCCCTCCTCAGATGCCATAGTATAAGCCTCCAAATCTATGATGTTAAGATCTCTCTTTTGTTGTTGGGTTAAGGGCATGGATCGGTCAGGGAAGGTTATGGTCGAAAAGATGGGTGGATCAATGGATATATAGGCTACAGTTTAGGCTTGTTTTATAGCTATTTTGGATGCAGTTTGGGGCTGTGGTTTGATAGTTTTTGGGGCTATGATGGAATTGGGTGAAGGTTAAGCAAAGGGTTTTGGATTTGTGGTAGATGGCACGAAGGGTTTGAGAGAATTCGGTGAAAGTTTGCTATGGTATATGCTGTCTTCACAGAAGCAGAATTGTCACTAAAAAAATAACAATTTCTCGACAAAATTTTCAGTAAAAATTAAGAGATTTGAGGAGGAATTTAACAAAAAAATCTTATATAGTAGCAATAATGATAATTTAGATCAAGGAAATTTCGACAGTATGATAGCAAGGAATTCGGTGCAAGTTATGATAGGCAAAATTTTCATCAAAAAATTTCAACAGTTTGTGACAAAAATTTATAGCAATCCTTCGTTCACAAAGATGATAACTTTTACATGAAAGAAATTCACGGCAAGGGATAGATCAAAACTTCTTTTTGGTATTTTGTAGATGGACAGTTGCAGTAGCAAAAGGTATTGGTGATAGGGAAATACCATATTTCTAATGCAATTGGTGGTGGCAGCAATAGATTGATTTGATCTGAGGTGGGAGGTGATGATGGAGACAGCGACATCAAGAGCAATTATGGGAATTGCTTGGCTGATGGTGGCAGCAAAGATAGTAGCAAAGGTAGCAAGATTGCTACTCTAATACCAAATGATAGAACCCCAGACGAATTCTATGGAGATTTAATCTTTGAGGGGGTTCAACCCTTAGAATGTCGTAGGGGTTCCTCCTAGTAGTTAGCCACAAGGCCGAATTAAAGATTGATCTTGCTTATTCCAAAGTGATAAAGGCTATATGCTTATATAAGGCTCTAAAACCCTAACCCTAGAGAGGCTGCTCCCAAGTCAACCTACCCAATAAAAGGGGGTGGCAGCTAGGAAGCCCTAAAGCCCTAGATATAAACCCTAGCCACTCTTCTTTATAAGATAGAGGTAAGTAGGTGGGGTTTATTATAATCTCATAAGGTTTTTATTAGCTGCTACATGGTTAAGTAAGACCCAACCCTGCTATGGTCCTATCAGGCATCCACCTACGAGTAGGCCCCCTACAGGGGTGATCGCCCATGATTACACTTCCATTAGGGGTGATTGACTATGGCCAGGCTACCTGAAGTGGCGGTCGCCAACGGTAGTGGGCGCCTATAGGGGTGGCCACCCACGACCAACCACCTACAGTGGTGGCCAGGCCACAAGGGGCAACCACCCATGGCCAGGGCTGCCGCTAGTATGGGCGACCGCCTACAGGCAGAATGCTCACTCAAGGGCAATGGCAGCCACCCGTGGGTAAGGGTAGCAGTTGGGTCCTAGTCGATTGAGTCGAGTTCTTAGATTGGACCTCATTGGCTAGCCTAGACCAAACATTAGGTCGGCTATAAAAAAATTTGAGTCCATTGTAATAAATCAGTCCAAATCCTAGTAGGGTTATGATTCGGTCGAACTAGAGTCTGGTTAGGAGTCAACGTTAGATTCAGGTTAGAGTCAACCGAGTCAAGCTTGTAATCAACCCAATTAGCCACCCACCTTAATGAGGGGAAGTCGACTAAGGCTAAGAGGAGGTGGCTAGGGTTTGATATAGGAGTGTTTCACTTAAAGTATGAGTTTGATAAGGAGTTGGAGTCTATTTCAGCCATTATGGTCGACTACCACAGAGGGTAGAATCCCTATAGAGTTCCAAGGAGGGCTGATCTAATAGAACCCCACAAAATTCTATCGCTGGAATGATCTTTGTAGGGGACCAGCCTCCTTGGAACTCTAAGGGGTTCCTCCCTCCTTGGTAATCAGCACAATAGCTTGAAAAAAAGTTGTGAAAGAAAAAGTGGGATACGACTAAATTCTTATATAGGTATCTAAAACCCTAATTCCTAGAGAGACTCCAACAACTTACTCCCTAAATCCTAGCTGCCTCCTCTCAACCCTAGTCAACTTCCCCTCATCAAGGAGGGTGGCTCATTGGGTTGATTATAAGCTTGACTCTAACCCGAATCCAACTCTGACTCCTAACCCGACTCCAGTTCAGTCGAATCCTAACCCTACTTAAATCTCCTTCTACCCGACCTAATATCAAGTCGAGGCTGGTTAACAAGACTCAATCTAAGGACTCGACTCAATCCACTATGACCTGACTCATCTGGGTCCTAACAAACTTGCCCTCTTTAAATCAGTCTTGTCCTTAAGATTGAAACTCCATGACTCTAGGTCCTAATCTACAACTTCTCATTAAGCTCTCTCATGACCCTGTGGCAGTCACATCATGCTCCTATGGTCTAGCATCTGCAGTAGTGTCTAGACGGTGATGCATCACGATCCTATGATCTCATGCAATCTCCAGCTGGAACTGGGCCTCTTCATCAACTTGGGTGTTGGGTGGATGGATCCGTACTGAATTATCCTCTCTAAACTTCCACTTGAGGTAGGACACATAGAGGATCAAGTGTATTTTTTAATCGACACGTAGATCCAATCTGTAGGGCATAGCTCCAACGTGTTCTCCAATTTTGCAGGGTCCAAAGTAATAGAGATACCACTTCCTCGAGGCTTGAATCTTCATAAATTCCTGTTGGTAGGGCTAAAGATGAAGGAAGACTCGATCATTAATAGCAAACGTCCTCTTGCTCCGATATTTGTCAAGCAGCTGCTTCATTCTTGTATGTATGACTATGTAGTTATTCTTTAATATTAGCCAAGCATTAAATTTAGTAGTGATTAGTATCTCCTCGTTGTAGCTTATAAGCCTCATGTGAAGTGAAGGGAGAGCTTTAATGTAGACCATGGTTCGACCATCTTGTTGAGAGCAGCATCGATCCCAACTCTCGATGCATCCACTCTAATCACAAATACCTTGCCACGATTTGGAAATGGTAGCATGGATGTAGATGGCTTCGTGGCTATGGGGGTTGATATTTTACTTGGCTAAAGGGGGCGTCTTTCTCCATAGTGATATTGTCCAACGTAGCAATCACCATATTTTATTGGGCCCTACAAGTGATCTCTCTCTTACTCCTGTAGATGGTGGATGTGATGATGCCTTCTTCCTGATTAGAGATATGTTTCTTCGAAAATTTGATCTCCATCCAGTAAGCTTTGGCGTCACGGATTCCATGCTGGTACTGTCGCTTGAGGAGCTCGATCTTCTTGTGATCGTCGGCAATGGAGTGGAGGTTATCAACAAGGAAGACTTCTAGTAGTGTGGTCCACTCTTGGGAGAGGTTGTGGAAGTAGTCTAAGATCTAAAAGTGTTGTATCAAAAGCCATAGTTGGTTCAACTGGAGGCAGCATTTCAGGAAGAGCTTGTCCCTATAGACAAAGAGGTTGAGCTTTTGGAGATAAAGTGTCGTTGCGGGGTAAAATCGCACCAAGTGATTCGTGTCACCAATGTCTCTTGGATGATTCTCAGCTTCGCCTGATGGCAATATGGCTGAATATGGGTGGGTGGTTACTCCTACAAGATCAGCATATAGAGGTCGTGTAGCCTAGTAGGAAGTAGTTGGCTCGATTCGGTGGAGGTACTTAAAATTTCAGCAAGCTTCTCCAAGCATTGTGTCAAGACCATCGTTACTTTGCTCACACATTGCCCATATAAGATCACCTATTTTCCTTTACTATTCATAAAGTTATTGGAACTCCTATTGTCGGTGAGGTCGACGATGAGCTGTTGCTTAAGGATCCTTCAACTTTCATTGTTTGCAGGTTGGTATAGCCGGCTAGAGAGTGACTCATGCATTCAACCAGTTACTGGTCCTCCTTCATGCTCTCCTCCTCCTTGAGGTCCTCCTCTTCATGTTTAGGTTCAATCCTCGGGAGCCTCCCCTTCTTGCAGTGATGATTGCAGCTCTAGGACTCGTTGTAGCACCGACATAAGCCTCTTACGGATCTGTCACGATGATCTTCCCTCGTCAATTCCTTCGGCTGGGAGGGTTGACTGATAGTAGATGGGGTCGAAGGTCCATGTGCTGCTAATCAAGTGATGACTTTGGTCCTCCGGACATCTTGGTTCAGCCTTTCTTCTTATAGTCACATGAAGGAGATAACTGTCATCATCATGTAGGGTCGTCACACTTTGACTTCTTAAATTTATGGCTTCAAACCCTTGATAAAAGTCCCTAACAATTATTTTTTAAACCAATGCCTTATTTGGTTAGAGATGCTAGGATCAATTGGCACTAAGAGGAGAGGGGGGTTAATTAGTGCAAGTGTGAAAATCCTTGATTCGAAAAACTTGCTTGAAATAAAGAAGAAAAATCAGTTAGAGATGATGCTCATGCCTTTCTTCAAATTAATTAGGAATAATTAAAAGCAGTAAACAAGAAAGAGTAGAAAGCTCATAGATTTATAGTGGTTCGACCACAACTTGGTCTACGTCCACTCCCTGAGTCCTCTTCGCCGGGTCCACCAGTATCCACTACCGATCTTCTTTATGTGAAGACCAAACTCTTATACTTCTTACTCTCCTTTTTGCAGATTCAGGAGAGGAACCTTAGAAACTCTTACTCTTATAACTCACAAAGGGATACTTTACAAAGATTACAACTCTTTTTCTTACTCCCTTGCTCCTTTTTCCTTTCTTGCATAATTTTAGCACTATTTTTTATAAAATTTTTAGCCCAATGTGTTGTGTTAAATCCAAGAAGACTTGGGATATTTATAGACCCCAATTGGCTTTAAAAATTAGAGCCAAAAATTTAAACGTATTCAAAAAATCGGGGTATGGGCAATACCACCACTGACGTCGGTGATGCAGCCACCGAAAGCTACCTAGAAAAGAGGGCAACAGTGGTACAACCATCAACGTGGGCGGTACAACCACCACCCACTAGCGATACAACTATCGAGGATCCTAGAAAAGTGTTTTCCTCCACTTTTCTAATCCTAACTTGTACCTTCAGTTGACCCATTTCCAAGTCAACCAATTGAGCTCAACCGGAGCTCAATCCAAACCCAAGTGTGGACCCGGTTTACCTCACTTGAGTTAATTTAGATTTTTTTCAAATCTAACTTAAGTAGGACTTAAACCTTAACGATGCTAACTATGACTAATTAATTATAACCATTGCGACTATCAAGTCCAACAAGACCCTCTTAACTCTCGGCAAGCTTTGGCAACCCCCAATGATCTTCCGACGAGTCTCTTGGTCTTCTTCGGTGAACTCCCAATGCCTTCCTAACAAGCTCCCGATCACCTCTGGCAAGCTCTCAATGAACTTCCAACGAGCCCCTGATACCTTCGGCAAGCTTTCGGTGAGTTCCTACTACATCGTCCGAACCCCGACCCAATGCCCGGACTTAACTCTAACCCACATTTGATTGTAATTTTCTTTCTCTATCATAGTTAATCTTACATTAATCATCTCTAATAAACATATTAGATCAATAAACCATCAATTGATTTTATTATCAGAATTTGAGATTCAACAATCTTCTCATTTTTTATGATGACAATCAATTGATGATGGGAGTTAAACTTCACTCCCCCTAAATTCATACCATAATTCAAATAAGGAAAACTTAAATTAAAGAGAACTAAACATTCTTGAATTCAACATAACATCCATTTATCAAATTTTAAAATGATATATCATGAATTTTAAAAATCTTAAAAATCATTAAATCATCAATGATACATAATATAACTTTAATTTCAACCATCAAATAATAAAACATTAAATTTTTAAGAATATTCTAGGAATTTCAAAATTCATGCATTAGTCATACAATTAATTTAAAAATTTTCTTCTTTAAAAAGAAGAAATACCTCATTTTATCATTTTTCATCAATATGTTATTTCTTCCCCTTTGTCATATATATGTCATTTTTTATATTTATGTCATCAATATGTCATTTCTCCCCCTTTATCATCAACAAAAAGAGATAAAATAATGAGCAAGTAATTTCAAGATACAAAAACTCAACATACGTCAAAAGTTTTTATATTTGTACAAAGTAAATATTGATTAAATGTTTAATTCTTCATTGCTCCCCCTTATTAAAATAGAATTAAACCATAATTTTTTTATAAAATTTTTTCTTCCCTTTTTGTAAATAAGAAAGAAGTAGAAACAAGAGAGGAGAGTAAAAAATATCATATCACAAAAATAGTGCTCAATCTTATTAATTCCGAAGTCCAAAAAAATTTTGAGCTATTCCTGTAATTTAATTCATTTTATGTAGATTTCAAACAGAAGTAGCAAATCATGCATTTTGATGGTTTAGCATTCCTAGTTCTCTTCTAATAAAGTCAAATTGATCTTCATTTAATAGTTCAGTAAAAATGTCTGCTAATTGATACTTAGTATCAATAAATTCTAAAGATATGTCATGATTATTTTACATGATATCTAATGAAGTGATGTCTAATATCAATAATGTTATGATCAACTGGCACTAAGGGGGGGGTGGGGGGTGAATTAGTGTAAGCTAAGATTTTTGTTTCTAAAGCAAAAGCTTTTCATATAAGATAGAATAGGAAAGCCGAAGCTTTTCATTTTTAATAAAACAAGTGAGTGATTAAAAGTAAAAAGTCGGAAAGATAATCATGTTTGAGGAAATAAACTCATTGTCTTGCTTTCAAGGAGTTTAGTTAAGTTGGAATCATCAATTCAACAAAGTTCAAGCAATGCAAGTATAAAACACTTACAATTTTATAGTGTTTCAGCACCAACGACCTACGTCTACTTTCCACTACCAATCTTTTTTAGGTAAAGATCAAACCCTTATACTTGAGCTTACAAGGGAGACTAGATTTACAAGTCTAAGCTCTCTCCCTTACCCCTTTTTTTTCCTATAATTCTTACATAATATTTTCTCAGAATATAATCCCGCTGACCTGGGCGGTTTACCCACTGTCAACAGTTGGCCGCCATCCAGATTCTATGGTACGAGCGGTTCACCTGTCACTTGGGCGATTTACCCACCGAAAGCTATTGCCCACTGCCTGGATTCTATAGTACGAGCAGTCCAACCGTCACTCACCGGTGGTTTATTCGTTTGAATTTTCGCAAAAGTGATTCCCTCCACTTTTCGAATTCTGACTTGACTTTTACGTTGACCAGCTCTTTGGTTAACTGATTGAGCTCAACCTGAGCTCAACCAAACCCAGTAGTGGATCTGGTGGCCTCATTGAGTTAATTTGGATTCCTTCCAAATCCAACTCAATTAGGACTTTCACCTTAACTATGACTCAATGATTATAATACGTAATGACCAATTAAACCTAATTAAGACCTAACTCCCATATACTCAGGCAACCTCTGGCAATCTTATGACAAGTCTTTCGATCTTCTTTCCGGTGATCTCCCTTTGTGTTCCCAATGAGCTTCCTGATTCCTTCGGTGAATCTCCTAGCGAACTTTCGGCGAATCTCTTAGCGAACTTCCGACAAGATCCCACCGCATCATCCGAACTCAGCCCGATGCCTAGGCTTTATCTTGGCCCATCATCAGGTTGTAACTTCATTGATCCTACCATAGTTAGACCTGCACGATGCTAATTATGACTTAATTAAATATAATCATAATTATTAAAAATATCCATTACAAGATCATCCTGACTCCCGACAAGCTTTTCGGCTACCCTTGATAATCTTTCAGTGAGTCTCGATCTTCTTTTAGTGAACTCCCTTGTGACATCCTAGCAAACTCCTGATACCCTCGACGAGTTTCCGACACACTCCTGGCGAGTTCTCAAACGCATCAACTCAATGCATGGACTTAACTTTGGCCAACCCTGATTGTAATAAGTCTTCTATCGTAATTAATCATGCATCAATCAACTCTAACAATTTTGTTAGATCAATAATTCATCAATTGATTTCATCATCAAAATCCGAGTTCAACAATATCCCCCTTTTTGATAGTGACAATCAATTGATGACAGGAGTTAATCCTAACTCCCCCTAAAAAAACATACCACTTAAATTTAAAAGACGCACTCACTCTTAAATTCAAGCAATCAATCATTCAATACAAATTTCAACACAAATTTACATCAAGTCATCAAATCATGAATTGTAAAATATCTAAATTATATCATCAAGTGTTATCAATGAATATTTTTCAATGTCGTGTCATTAATATATATTTCTCCCCTTTTATCATCAGCAAAAAGGTGAAATATAGAGCTAATAATTTTAAAAACACATGATAACATTACCCCCCCCTCCCTTTAGTATATGCATTAATAGATAAGAAGACTTAAATTCAAGAGAGTCGCATCCTCTTGAATTCAAGTAAATCAAAGCAATAAGCAATTCAAGCATATAACCTTTCAAGTATAACAAAGATTTGCTTTTTAAACTTTCCAACTTATCAAGAATTTTCAAGGATTGTCATGAAGTTGAAAATATTTGAGAATTTTTCTTCAAATCATTAAGCATAGAAAAATTTCAAGTCATAAAAAATTTTAAGTCATAGTGCATAGAAAATTTTCAAGTCATAGAAAATTTCAAGTCATAGTGTTGTTGAATCATTTCATCATAGAAAAGAGCTCTTAATAAATTTTAAAAGTAATATTAAGATAAGCTCAAAAGTCCAAGAGATTTAAAGACTACTTATGTATTTCAAATATAGCAAAAGTCATCTCTTAATATATAAAATTATCTGTTGTAAATTTTAAATGTGGCACATCTTCATGCAATTTTTGAAAACAATAAGATACCAAATCATGGAGAAAGTTTTCAAAAATATTATCACAAAAAGCTTAATCTCATGAAATCTAGATTGACAATTTATATATTTTCATGATTTAGCAGGTCTCAACCTCAATCTTGTAGATATATAAAATTCGAATATGAGCTCAACACATTTTTCTCATGTAAATTTCAAGAAGATATAATAAATAAATCTAGTATATTCTTTCTTCTCTTTTGGGAAGTGCAAGCTAGCAAATTTTTACTTCCTTTGTATTGTTCAAGCTTGCAATTTTACAAGCTAACAAATTTTACTACCACTTTGTCATTGTCAAAAAGAATAGATGGTTGCAATAGTGAAAAACTTTTTCTGTTTCACTATTTTTTTAATATCATCACATGAAATATATCATGAAAGATTAACATAGTGATGAGATGTACAATTAATAAAGATAAATTTTGAATATCAAGAGACAAATTTGTAGGAGAAATAATTAAAATAATATCTCTTGATCCATCCATAAGAATTCTTAAGTTGTCAAGTTCATAATTTGTATAAAAATCTCCTTTTAAATAATACGAAAACACATAACAAAAGATTTTGATTCATAAAAAATTTCAAATTATAATTCTAAGAAATCAAAATTGTGATATCATTTAATTTCAAAATCATCAAAATCACTTTCAAGAGATTTAAAATATAATTAATAGACTTATTAGTCTCTTGAAATGCTAGTGATTTTCTTTCTCTACTTTGTGTGAATACGAAGGTAGAATCAAGGTAGAGAAGTGAAAAACATCACAAAAATACTTAATTTTATAGATTTGGATTCCAAAATCTAAGAAAAAAATCAAGAGCTACCCATGCAATTTAATTTATCTTATACAAATTTCAAGCAAGGTAGCAAATCATATCTCATGTAGATTTTGATAATTATTATCATGAATTCCAAAAGAAAATATGATAGTACATTAAGCTCAAATTATAAACCCAATATTTAGTATGTATTTAAAAAATTCTAATTTTCTTCTAGGCACTTGCTCATCATTCAATTTGTGTTTCTAATCATATTAAAAAATTTATCTCCCATCTTTTGTTATTGTCAAGAAAGAAATATGATTGCATAATTTCTTTTCATCCATATTCAATTTATGTCAAAAATATAAGAGATATTATGTCATTAAAAATTTAAATCTAAAAGACATGATTTCATTTAATAAGTTTATTTTCCTCTTTTTTTTGTTTTGATTTTCTAACCAAAATAATATATATGTGCAGTAGCTCATATTAATGCATTTAACTTGACTTTAGTCATCAAGATTCCTCTAAAATTTTAGTGATTTTTCATAGGGTTCAATAATGCATCATTAATTAAGATAATGAGAAACTCCTTTTCATATGAAGTCATCACAATAATATAATTTTCAAATAAAAACCAATAGTTTCTCTATGTTGAACGATTCCATCATAATATTAAGAAATTTTCTTTTAAAGAAAAATGATTTAATATTGATTTTTTAAAAAAACAACATAAGTCAATATAATCACATAAGTCACTACAATCATCAAAATCTTCATTTTATACATATGACATTTACTAACCTTTCTTTGTTCTAATTAAAATACGCAAGGGTCATGTATCATCAAGATCAAACAAAATTTTTTAACAATTTTGATGATATTTAAGCTAGTGACCTTGAAAGATTATTAGATCTCAAGTTATATATTTTGACATCTAAATCATTATTTGGAGCTTCTATCTTTAATTTTGAAGCAAATCTATATTAAAGATATATTTGGTTTAGTACCCATTTTATATTTGGTCCTTTATAACGATTTTTATTTTTCATTTCTAATCGATTTTCATTATATAGAGTTCTCTTTGGAACCCATACAAGATGATGAGGGGTATATTTTCTAAAAAAGCATTTATTTGACTTATGTCCTAATTTACCACAAAAGTTACATTTAATTCTTGGTGTCATATTCAATGTAGGTCCTTTTACAAAGATAGTTGGCTTTTGTTGAATACTTCCAACAAAGCCTATGCCATATTTATTGTTAATATGACCCTTATTGGCAAATAATGTATTTAGATATTTATTCCCTATCTCAAATTTCTCAAGTGTAGTTCTAAGCATGTAATTTTCTTCTTTAACTTTATCTATTATTTCACATTTCAAGCATGGTTTATATGATGCTAAGGAGTCATGCATTTCATCAAGTCTTTTAACTATTAAATCATGATCAACTTTAAGCAGTTTAAAAGACTTGCTAAGTTTTCTAAAGTCATTAAATAAATCATTAAACATGCTTGATAATTTTAAAAATAAAAAATCTAAAGACTCACTAATCTCATCTTCGATTGCCATTAAAGCAAGGTTCTCCACTTCTTAGTTGAGCATTTGATTTTTGGAGCTCCTCGGCTTCTTGTGTTCATAGCAAGAGGTTGTGTCTAAAATTTTTATAAGGTTCAAGTTTATTAATTTTTTCGGTTCATTTTTCAAAAGTTCATGTCCAAGGTTCTCATCACTCGATGAGTCATATGTCATTCTTAGTTCACAATCCTTCTTGTTCTTTAGAAGGTGTTCTTCAAGTTCATTTTTGTAATGCATTTCATTAATTGATTCATTTATATTAGTTGTGCTTTCATGTATAATTTTCAAGGTATGTCAAACATCGAAAGCCGAATCACAAGCGGAAACACGATTAAACTCATTTATATCAAGTGCACAAAACAAGGCATTCATAGCCTTTGTATTTAGGGAAAAATTCTTCCTTTCTAAATCATTTAACTCATTCATTGGTTTAGAAGATTTTTCAAATCCATTCTCAATTATATTCCATAAATCAAAATCCAAAGAGATGAGAAAAATACATATATGTGCTTTCCAATATATGTAATTCGTCCCATTGAATATGGGTAGACATGAAATGGAATGTCCCTCATTCATGCCAAAACAGTCATTAACTCAAGTGGATGTTAATTCAAAGAGTAATAACCTTGCTCTGATACCAATTGTTAGGATCAATTAGCACTAAGAGGAGGGTTGAATTAGTGCAAGCTAAGATTTTTCTTTCTAAAGCAAAAGTTTTTCGAATAAGATATAATAGGAAATCCGAAGCTTTTCATTTTTAATAAAACAAGTGAGTGATTAAAAGTAAGAAGCTCAAAAGATAATCACGTTTGAGGAAAGGAACTTATCGTCTTGATTTCAAGGAGTTTAGTTAACTTGGAAGCATCAATTCAACAACACTTAAGCAATGCAAGTATAAAACACTTATAATTTTATAGTGGTTCAGCGCCAACAACCTATGTCCACTTCCGAGTCCTCCTTCTTGAGGCACACCAGCATCCACTACCAATCTTCTTTGGGTGAAGATCAAACCCTTATACTTGAGCTTACAATGGAGACTAGATTTACAAGTCTAAGCTCTCTCCCTTACCCCTTTTTTTCTTACAATTCTCATATAATATTTTCTTAGAATATAATCCCGCCGACCTGGGTAGTTTACCCACCGTCAGCAGTTGGCCTCCGCCTAGATTCCGCGGTATAGGCAGATCACCTGCCACTTGGGTGGTTTACCCATTGAAAGTTGTTGCCCACCGCTTGGATTCTATGGTACGGGCAGTCCAACCACCGCTCACCGGTGGTTTACCCATCGAAATTTTCACAAAAGTGGTTCCCTCCACTTTTTAAATTTCGGCTTGACTTTTACGTTGACCAGCTCTTTGGTTAATTGATTGAGCTCAACCAAACCCAGTAGTGGATTCAGTTACCTCATTGAATTGATTTGGATTCCTTCCTAATCCAACTCAATTAGGACTCTAACCCTAACTATGACTCAATGATTATAACACTTAATGATCAATTAAGCCTAATTAAGACCTAACTCCCACATACTCTGGCAACCGTCGACAATCTTGTAGCAAGTACTCTGGTCTTCTTTTCAGCAATCTCCCTTCGCATTCCCAACAAGCTTCTTGATTCCTTCGGTGAATCTTCTAGCGAACTTCCGGCGAGATCCCACTTTATCGTCTGAACTCGACCCGATGCCTAGGCTTTATCTTGGCTCATCATCTTGTTGTAACTTCATTAATCCTACCATAATTATACCTACACGATGCTAATTATGACTTAATTAAATATAATCATAATTACCAAAAATAACTATTATAATACCATCCCGACTCCCAACAAGCTTTTCGGCTACTCCCGATAATTTTTCGGTGAGTCTCGATCTTCTTTTGGCGAACTCCCTTGTGCCATCTTAGCAAACTCTCGATACCCTCAATGAGCTTCCGACACACTCTTGATGAGTTTTCAAATGCATCGACTCGATGCATGGACTTAACCTTGGCCAACCCTAATTGTACTAATCCTTCTATCGTAATTAATTCTGCATCAATCAACTCTAACAATCCTATTAGATCAATAATCTATCAATTGATTTCATCATCAAAATCTGAGATTTAATAAATAATCATAACGTATTGAATGCATTACAAAAACATTCAAAAGTGCTTATTAGTATTAAAAACTATATATCATAAGAGAACACATCAAAAAAGTGCAATGAGTACAACATATTAAGTTCCACCGACTCCTTCCCCTTAGTTCTAAACATAAAAATAATTATTCAAGTGGTGGTAGTCTAAAGTGTCTAGATAAAATATTAAGTTGTTGATAGATTTGTTGCATCTCAGTCATTAATTGATCTTGACATAGTTCAATTCGATCCAGCCGAATCACTATAGAGTCATCAGATGATGAGGGTACTAGTTGCATCACAGGTGGTGCCTCAAAGGGACTAGTAGGAGGAGATAGACTTCCCTAAGTATAGGTGTTTGAGGTTCTAGCTCAAGTGAGGGTGGATCAGTTTTCCTAGGCAATCTAGTCCAAATACCATTTCTTACGATGCATCTTAGTCTTCTTAAGAGATTTCTATTAATGACATTATATCTATCTAACTTGATAATTTCTTCATTTGGTGGAATAGTTATCATGTGCATGTATTAATCTAGTTATTAATCCACCATATGGAAGCATCATATCTTTAGTTGAAAGTTCAATTAGATATCCAAAACAGTAATCATGTCATATCATGATCCAATACATAGTACCTAGTTCTATTTGGTTAATTTCGTCATGATGAAATTGTTTAGGAAGTAGAACACTAATCACTATATGATGAAATAGTTTTGTGTTGAAAGGTAGCATGTGCTCATAACATTTAGGAACAATAGATAGACTTGGATTACCAAAAATGGTGCCTAAGGCTTCAAAATAATTAACCCCTATTGATTCAGTGCCCCATTGTCCTCAAAGTAGCAACCACATCTTTTTATAGGTATTCCTATGAGATTGCAAATTAAACTATCTGTAATAGTTATATGATGGCCAAAGAGATATGTAGATACCCTATCTTGATCATCTACATACAAGTTAATGTAGAATAATCTAACAAGTCTATGATAAATAGGTTCATTCATTTGAAGGATGGGTAGGGCATCTAGGTTAGCAAACCATTGGATTGGTTCTAAATCTCTTAAATCTTCTAGATCTACATATTTACCCTTATGAACACTTCTAAACTCAAGGGTTCATAATTTTATGGCATGTTCATATGTATTAAAGAGTATAAGGTCAAAGGTTTCATTTAATCTCTTCTTTCCTTTGTCCCTTGAAGATATTCTAGGGGCCATTTGAACTACATATATTGCAAATAAAAGGTAAGATCAAAGAATAGATTGAGAGAAGGATTTTGAGAGTTACCTTTATTGTGATCTCCTAGAGATGAAGATTGGTCCTTCGTTTTTAAGAATAGAGGGTTTTCTCTTAAGTTTCTGGAGGAAAAGCAAAGAGAAAGAGAGATTGAGAGGGTTTTAGAGAGGTGTGGAGATGTTTAGGGTCGGTTCCACTGCCAGCCCTAAGTGAGGTTTATATAGGTAGGGTTTTGGGTGGTAGAACTACCACTTGAGCAGTCCAACCGCATCTGGATAGTGTGTTATGGTGGCACCACTGGGTGCCACCGCTGGTACACTGAATTTTTCAAGAAATAATTTTTATATATGTGCAATAAACAACCTATTTCAATTATCATAGCATTTTAAATCAAGGTTACATCTAAACTAATATTCAATCATCAAAATCCCATTTTTCATATATTTCAATAATTTTTCATTAAAAACATTAAGGTTCTGTAGTTCAAGTTTATACTCTAGTCATGCATCATAAAAAATCAATCAAGATTCATTGCATGACAATCAACCATTAAAAGATTTGTTGTCAATAATTTTATCTCAATTTATATATTTTAATTATCGTTGATTAGGCTAGTGAGCTTGAAGGAGCGTTAAATGTCAATCACTTTCAAAATCTTATTTAGTGCTCCTAGCCTTAGTTTGGAGACAAACCTATAAGAAAGTTTTAATTTAGGTACTCATTTTATTTTGAGTCCCTCATGAAGAGCTTTACCAAATTTATCTAAAGGTGTTTGATTGTTTATGGTTCCTTTAGGAACCCAAATTAATTTATGTAAGGCATACTTTCTAAATGAACATTTATAGGCTTTATGTCCTAATCTACTATAAAAGTTACATTTTATTTTTGGTGGTAAGTTTAGAGTGGGTCCTTTAACGAAGATAGTTAGTTTTTGCTGAGTATTTCTAATAAAGTTTATATCTTCTTTCCGATGAACATGACCTTTATTTGCAAGGATCATGTTTAGGGATTTATTTTCTATTTTAAATTTTTTAAAGTTTGTTTTAATATAAGATTTTCTTTTTTAAGTTCATCTAAATTTTCACATTTGATGCATGAGCTATGTGATGGTGATGCTACATGTATTTCTTCAAATTTACTAACTAATGAATCATGCTCTTTCTTAATTAATTTATAAGACTTACTAATTTTTCTAAACTAATTATAAAGCTCATGAAACATATTCAATAATTCAATAAAGGAAATGTTGGAAGACTCACTTACCTCGTCATGGATGGCCATGAGAGCGTAGTTGTGAACCTCTTCTTTGATGTGGTCTTCTTCATATGATGAGCTTGAATCATCTCAAGTCACCGAAAGTACCTTCTTCTTGTGCGGTGCCTTTTTCTTTAATTGAAAACACTCATATTTGAAATGTCTTGGCTTCTTACATTCAAACTATGTAACATTGTCCCTTTTTGGTTCATTTAGCTTGATTCAAGAAAATAGCTTAAAATAAAGATCGGAAGTATTTTTTGAACTTTTGATAGGACCCTAACAGGGTTGGGTCCATCGGTTCATAATTAATTTAAGTTGAGTCATGTTAGTCTGTTTAGTCGGAGTCAGTTATGGGTCAAGTGAGCCCAATCGAATCAGTTATGAGTTGGTTGGAGTTGGTTATTATCTTAAGTTAGGATGGAGTCAGTTATTATTTTCAGTTATGAGTCTATTAATTAGTTAAGAGTCCAAGTTTAGTGGGACCCTAAGTCCAAGCTTAGAGGGACTCTTGGTAGTACACTATAAATAATGGTGTAAACTCTTTCATAAAGCAATCAATGAAAAAGTTATGTTTTAGCCAATAGGCAAAACCCCAAGAGGGTCGATCCCCTATAGAGATCAAGGCGGTAGATCCCCTCGAAGTGATCAAGGAGGCATCATTTATCCCACTTTTACATCTCCATCCATGATAGAATCCTGTGGAGTTCTATCAATTGGTATCAGAGCAGCGATCCTCGGCGTTCTTACTGTGATTCCACAATCGCTCCCCTTGCCATATACATCATTGTCATCATCATCATCTTCGTCACTGTCTTTCATCCTTTACCACCTCTCCTCTTCTTCTTTTCCTATTCTTCTTCTTCTTTCATTTTTCTCCCTCAATCGTCGCCAACGATCGATTTCTCCCTCAATCGACCGTCGAAGGCCAAAATTGACCGCCAACGGTCATTTTCTCCTTCAATCGGGCATCAACGGTCACAGCCAGTGGTTGTCGGACCCTTCTCGCTGCTTCCCATCCCAACTGCCCCCTATATCCCCACTTCCACATTTGTTGCCTCAAAGCAGAGCATATGCCACCTCTGCCATGCTGCCTTCCTCCTCCTCGATCGCAGCCACAGCCGCAACCTCCTCTGCAGTAGTCGTTGCCCTCAAACCTCTTCCTGTCGCCCCTACCACCTCTGCCATGTGGCTCTTCCCCATCTCCCCTGTTACATCCCTCATTGTTGTCATTGCTACCTTCTTCCTCTCCTACCACTGTCGTTGCCCAATTGCCACTACTTCTCACTGTCGCAGCCCACCCACGCACAGCCACCGATTGTTCGCTGCTGCCTTTTTCCTCCCCTGCCACTACCATTGACTAGCCGTATCTTCCTCCCCTACCACTGCCCAGCCACATCTTCTTCCCCGACCATTGCTATCTCATGTGCCTTCACCAGAAGCTCCTACTTCCTCCACCAGCCCTTACCGCTCACCCGTGCATAGCCCCTAATCGCCGAACCCTTGCTGCTGCCCCCTTCTTGCTCTGCAGCCACATCTAAGACATCAGCTTTGCTGCCCTTCTTCTTCCCTCTACCGCAGTTGTTCTTCTATTGTAACCATCGATGCCGATCAAGCTAGCGCTGTTGCCCATCTTCCCTCCCCCAACGCCACTATTGTGGTCACCGCTCTTCCCCATCTCCCTCTACAGCAGTCGCTACCCTCCTTGTCATTGCTGCTTCCCTGCCGTTTGCCGCCATTACCCATTTCCTCCCCTGCATCCTCCTCTGCTACCATCGATAATGCCTCATCCTGCCATCGCCCTAGCCGCTGCAGCCTCGATGACCTCATCCTAGCAGTAACACCGATGGATACAAGATTTGAAGCCTTAAAAGCCTGCATGGAGAATAGACTGCAAGAAATCTTCAATGAGTTTAAAAAAAGTCTATTGGAGAACTCTATCAAATCTCAACATGGTAAAAGTTTCAACCTCAAGGGGAACCGATATGAAAAGTGTGAGCATAGGCAAGATACAGGATACCCACGCATGAAGTTTCCATATAGGAAGATGCAGACCCAACCAGTTGGATCTCTTGTGCTAAAAAGTATTTTCATTTTCACAGGACAATGGAGGAATCCATGGTGGAGATAGCTTCTACTCAACTCGAAGGTGATGCAATCCAGTGGTATGAATTGTATAAGACCTATCACGGAGTCCCTTCGAGGGGAACATTTAAAAGAGAGCTCCTGATTCGCTTTGAATAGTCATAGTACAAAAACATTAATGAACAGCTCACCAAAATCCGTCAGACTTTCACGGTACAAGAATACCATAGCAGATTTGAGTGTCTGTCAAACTAAACTTGAGAATGGTCTGAGATGCAATTCGTGAGAAAATTTATTGAGGAACTTATCCCGAGATTTGGTGCGAAGTTAAAGCTCATCATCTCCGGACCATGATAGTAGCCATATCATTTGTTAGCATGCATGAAGGAAAAAGCAATATCGACATTCACTGAAATAGAAGCTTCAATAAACAGGAAAATTCAATAAAGGAGGACTTCAAAGAGGTCAATATAGAAGAGCAGTTTCTTATGGTCGAGCCAACTAAAGAAGAATTAAAAATTGACAATGTGGAGTTTGATCATGGAAAGCTATGACAAATTCGAAGACAAGATTACTAATGGGCGACTCCTAATTTGTGATAATAGGTGCTCAAAGGTAAAGCTGATTACATAAGGCAAACAACTACTTGTAGATTTATTTTTAATGCCCCAGAAAAACTTTGAAGAGGTGATCCTCAAAGGAAGATATGGTACTACCACTAGCTATCAGAAGACTACGATGATTACAATAATTACTACACTAGAAGATCAACTCATTGCTTACACCAAGTGGAGACCCTACTTGATTGATCAAAGGGTTGTAATGTGTGGCAAATATCCTGGCCAAAGTGCTCTCAAAGTTTAATACTGCTCGACCTTGAGGATAAGACTGATTTAAAGAAAGCGGGTCTCATAGGACCTTAACAGGGTTGGGTCCATAGGTTTACAATTAATTTAAGTTGAATCATGTTAGTCTGTTCAGTCGGAGTCAGTTATAGGTCGGGTGAGCTCAATCAAGTTAATTATGAGTTAGTTGGAGTTGGTTATTATCTTTAGTTAGGATGGAGTCAGTTATTATTTTTAGTTAGAAGTCTATCAATTAGTTAAGAGTCCACATTTAGTGGGATTCTGAGTCAAAGCTTAGAGGGACTCTTGGTAGCACACTATAAATAATGGTGTAAACTCTTTCACAAAGCAATCAATGAAAATGTTATGTTTTAGCCAATAGGTAAAACCCTAGGAGGGCTGATCCCCTATAGAGATCAAGGAGGCAGATCCCCTCGAAGTGATCAAGGAGGTCTATTTTAGGATCAATTGGCACTAAGAGTAAAGATTTTGATTTAAGGAAAACTTTTCTTTTAAATACAATTGAGAAATTGGAAGTGTTTCTTGAAATTAGAATACGTAAATAAATCAAACTTAAGATTGAAAATTTTGATTTAGCTAATGAATGCAGAAATTAAGTAAAAGATATAAACTCACAGTTTATAGTGGTTCAACCAAAAACTTGGCCTACATCCACTTCCCGAGTCCTCTTCGTCGAGGTCCACTAGAGTCCACTAATGATCTTTTTTAGGTAAATACCAAACCCTTACAAGCTTTTTAATCTCAACTCATAAGGGAGACCTCTTTCAAGAAATACAACACATGACATACTCCCTTAGTGCTTTTCTTTTTCTTGCACACTTTTAGCATACTTTTTCATAGAGTTTTTTTACCCAATGACTTGTGTGAATACGTGTGCTAAATGTAAGAAAACTTGAGGTATTTATAGACTCCCATTGGCTTTAAAAGAATAGAGCCAAAATTCAAACGTCTCCAAAAAAATCTAGGTACGGGCAGTACAACTACCAAAAGTTACCTGAAAAATTGGACGGTGGGGGTACAACTATCGGCCTGGATGGTACAATCGCTGCCCACCGGCGGTTCAATCGCTGGGAATCCCAAAAAAGTGATTCCCTTCACTTTTCCAATCCTGACTTGTACCTTCAATTGACCAATTCTCAAGTCAACCAATTGAGCTCAACTTGAGCTCAATCAAATCTCAAATGTGGACCCGATTGCCTTACATTGAGTTAACTTGGATTCATTCCAAATCAAACTCAATTAGGATTCGAATCTAAATACGACTCACTGATTATAACCATATATGATCATCAAGCTTAATAAATGACCTAACCCTCGGCAATCCAACAATCTTCGGTATTCTTACGGCGAATCTTATAGTCCTCCTCTAGTAATCTCCTAGCGTGTTCCCAGTGAGCTTTTCAATTCCTTCAACGAACTCATAGTGAACTCCCGACAAGCTCCCACTACATTATCTAAACCTTGGCCTGATGCCCAAACTTGATCCTGGCCTAACATCTGGTTCCTTTTCTCCGTCATAGTTAAACCTGCATTACTTCCTCTAATACACATGTTAGATTAAACACTCATCAATTGATTTCATCATCAAAATTCGAGATTCAATAATCTCCTTTTTATGGTGATAATCAATTGATGATGGAAGTTAAACCTTATCCACCCTAAATTCATACCATGATTCAAATAAGAGAAACTTAAATTCAAGAGAACAACACACTCTTGAATTCAAGTATCATGATATGATATTTCAATAATTTTCAATAATGCCTCAAAGGAGCAACATCAATTTAGAGATGATATAACATCACTTCAAATATTTTTACCTTAAGTCATCAATCATCAAATCATCAAGAATTTTCCAAATATACAACATACATTTGAATTCATGCATCAGTTATTCATTTATTTCTCCCCCTTTGTTTATCAACAAAAAAAGAGATGTACCCATTTAAAATTTTTCTTACATATGTCATCAATTTGCTATTTCTCCCCCTTTGTCATCATCAAAAAGAGGTGAAATAACAAACAAGTATTTTTATGATACATAAAGTCATCATGTGTTAAAATTTTCATATTTTTACAAAATAAATTTTGCATTGCTCCTCCATAGTAAAATAGGATAAAAACCTAATTTTCTCATGAAAATTTTTCTCCCTTTTGTAAATAAGAAAGTAGAACCAAGGAAGAGGAGGGGATGACAAAGATTCAAAAATTAAAAAAATTGGTACATTCGTCAAATTTTAATATCAAAAGCTCATGTCAAGCATCATAGAAGTTTATATCACATATTTTTCTTTTGTAGATATTCATCATAAATTAAAATGAACTTTGAGAGAGGATAAAAATATTGTCACAAAAGAAACTTTAAACAAGAATCTTATTCTTATCAATATCAAGGTAAATCTTTTTGGAATGTGAGCTCAAAAATCTAAAAAAATCCAAGAAGAGCTAAGAGCTACTCATGTATTCATCTTATATAAATTTCAAGCAAAAATAGCAAATTAAGAAATATGAAAAATATTAAATCATGCATCGGAATGGTTTAGCATTCCTAGCTCTCTTCTAATATAATCAAATTGCTATTCATTTAATGGTTTTATAAAAATATCTGCTAATTGATGTTTAGTGCCAATAAATTTTAAAGAAATGTCTTGATTATTCATATGATCCCTAATAAAGTTATGTCTAATATCAATATGCTTAATTCTTGAAATTGAATGGGATTTTTAGTTAAATATATGGCACTTGTGTTGTCACATTTTATAGGAATATTTTTTATTTAAATTTCATAATTTTCTAATATATTTTTTATCCAAATGATTTGAGCACAACAAGTACTAGCTTCAATATATTCAGCTTGAATAGTAAATAAAGCAACCAAATTTTGTTTCTTGGAAGATTAAGAAATAAGTGCATACTCTAAAAATTGACATGTCCTGGTAGTACTTTTTCTATCTATTCTAAAACCACCAAAATCGGTATCAACATAAGCAAGTAAATCAAAATTTTTAGATTTTAGATACTATAATCCTAAGTTAGAAGTTCCTTTTAAATATCTAAATATTCGTTTAAATGCTTTAAGGTCAGAAAGTTTAGGATTGGATTCAAATCTTACACATAATCCAACATAAACATAATATCTGGTCTAGTGGCAGTTAAATATAACAAGCTACCTATCATTCCTCTATAAGTTCTTTGATCAAAATTTTCTCCTTCATTAATTAAGTCCAATTTTGTAGAAGAACTCATGAGTGTGCTTATGGGCTTAGCATTTTCTATACTAAATTGTTTTAACAAGTTTAAGGTATACTGATAAAACTCCAAAAGGAGCTCTATAGATTTTGACCCTTGAGGGCGATCAACCCTTGGAACGCTATAGGGGTTCCTCCCTCCTACACTTGGCACAAAGCTGAAATAAAATATATGATTACATTCAAGATGGGGGTGGCTACATCTTTAAATAGGGATCAAAACCCTAGCCTAAGTGGTGTTTGCCTAAGTAAAATTATCTCTTTGCCCCTCCTATAGACGACTTGCTTTAATAGGAACAAGAGATGGCTAGGTTGGCTCTATAGCCGACCTAAGTAGGGAGAAGTCATGGCCGACCAACCCAGTAAGGGAGGTGGTGCCACTAAGCCATAAGGGTTAATCGAAACCCTAGTCATACTCCTTTATAAGATAAGAGTGACTTTATTACAATCTAGCAGGGTTTTATTGACTACTTCCTAGGGAGATTAGAACTCAACCCTGTTGGAGTCCTATCAAACTTACCCTCTTAAAATCAGTCTCATCCTCAAGGCTGAGGTTCCATGAACTTGGGGAACCAGGTCTTCAGCTCCTCATATGACTCACATGCTATTATCAACTGAACTTTGACCTCCTCATTAGCTGGGGCGTTAGTTGAAAGGATTTTAGCTAAGTCATCTTCTTTAAATTTTCATTTGAGGTGGGATACCCAGTATATCAACTGTAATCTTGATCTGGTGCACGGATCTGATCTCCAGGTTAGGGCCCCAATGTGATCCCCAATTTTGTAAGGCCTAAAGAAATAGGGAAACTACTTCCTTAAGGCTCGAGTTTCCTGCTGATCGGGCTGGAGGTGTAAGAAAACTCCATCTTTAATTTTTCGTCCATTCTAAAGTTTGTCGGGAGGCCATTTCTTCTTTGCATGTGCTGGCGAGAGCATGGATTGTAATTCTTTTGGGCTTACTCCTCTTTCATGCCATGGACCTATATCTAAATTTTAAATTTGGTAGCAATGAGTATCACCTTTAAAAATCTTGTGTGAAGTGTGGGGGAAGCCTCCATGTGAATTAGGAGTCGACTGTCTTGCATAAGGGTAATGTCGATCCCAACTCTAGATGTGTCTGCTCCAAGTATGAATACATTACCACGTTCAGGTAATGCTAGCATCGATATAGATGGCATCATGGTTGTGGGGGTTATGTGGATGCCTTTCTCTTATTTCTTCTCGTGATTGTGGGCCATGGATCTGATGTCATCATCAAAAAAGACTTTTAGCATCATGGTCCACTCCTCGACGAAGTCGTGGAAGTAGCCTGAGATGAGGGAGCACTGCATCAAAAACCATAGCTGGTTTAACTGAATATAGCACTTCAGGAAGAGCTTATCCCTGCAGATAAAGAGGCAAAGTTTTTGGAGATAAAATGTCATTACAAGGGAAGGTTGTGGTCGAATGATTTGTATCTCCCACGTCTCCTGGACGATCTTTTTAGCTTCAGTCCTCTGAAAATGTGAACAGCAATATGGCCGAATAAGAGCTAGTGGTTCCCCTTGTAAGACCAACATACGGGGATCGTGCAGTCTGGTAGGAAGGAGTCGGCTCGGTTCAATGGACGTGCCTGAGATTTCAGCGAGCTTCACCAAGCACTGTGTCGAGATCATCTTTTCTTTGTTCTCTCCTTTTCCATGTAAGGTCATATGCTTTCTTTTATCATTCATAAGGTCATTAGAGCTCTTGGTGTCGGCGAGGATGGTAACGGGCTGATGCTTGATGAAGCCATCAATGTCCAATATCTATGGTGGAGCATGAAAAGTGTAGGCAGTCGATTATGATTTTTCCTTCATATCCTTCTCCTCAGACTTGAGAGTCGTATCTTTAAGTTTAGGTTCTTTAGTGGGCTCAATTAATAGAGGTCTTTCTTTTTTACAATGGTGGTCTCGGCTCTACAGTTTATTACAATACTAACATAGGCCCTTTGTCGATCTGTCACGAAGCTCTTCTCTTGTTAACTTTTTCGACTGAGGTGACTAGCTGGTGGTAGATGGGGCCGAGAGTCTCTGTGCTGCTAGTCGTGTGACGGCTTTGGTCCTCCGAGCATCTTAGTTCAGCCTATTTTCGTATAGCCATGTAAAGGAGATGGCTACCTTAAGTGTGTACGGTTGTCATGCTTTAACTTTTTCTTGAATCTACGACTTCAAGTCCTTAATGAAAGTCCTTAATATCTATTTTTCAGACCAATCGCGAGTTTGATTAGTTAACCTTTCAAACCTGATCTGGTACTCTTGGATGGTAGAGGTTTGACAGATCTTCATTAGTCCTTCATCAAGGTTCTTGTAATTGATTGTTACTGAAGGTTATATGATTTTGGTTAGGATGTGGCTCTCATGCTCTGAGCATCTTGATTGAGGTGCCTTTCTTGAAGTTGTACAAAGGAGATCAACGTCATCGAGGTGTAGGAATGCCATGTCTTATCCTCGCTTCTTATCTCTGATGAATTCTTTTTGCAATCAGAATTTACTCCATGTTATGATCTTCTTAGGCTTAGTGATTGGCCCAATCTAAACTCCTCAAAGAGAGCGCATAATTTAGCATCCATATGCATCTCGAAAGCCTCCAATTTGGCTTCAAATAAGCCCAGAATGTCATGGTGTAAGGATCTCCAACCTGTCAAACAAACTGACTGAAGAGTGTAGCTACAATTTTTCGGTTGAAGGCAGTGAATGGCAGTAATGTCGGGACTATGGGGGTGAAGTCTCCAAGTGGAGGATGGCAGCTAAGGGTAGCAATGATGGTGGAGGAAGAAGATGGCAGCAGCAATGTTGGTTGTGGTCCTTCGGTGATTCTGCAATGTTGATACTACAATGTCGTCGAGGCTATGATTTTTTAGGTGGTTGATATATGTCGGAAGATGGCAACCAAGTAATTTGAGTCAGAAGGCAGCAGTAATGATGGAGGAAGAAGAGGGCAGTAGCAACATTGGTTGTGACTGTGCTGTGACTTTATGGCTATAAGTAGCATCGGTTGCAGAAAGAGTGCGGCTGCAATAGGAGGAAGACAGGGTAGCGATGTACACGGCTATTGCAGAGGAGGGCAGTAGTGGTATGGAGTGAGAGACAGCTACTATTGTGTTCAATTTGTTGTTGGCCACGATCAAGATAGTGGGCAGCGACCAATTAGTTGCGGGCTACGATGTAAACAAATTATAGCGAAAGATTGCTGCTGGTAGCTATTTGTCGCAAGGATCATTGTTGGCTGCAATCAAGGAGGATGGCAGCAAGAGGTCACTATTGGCAGTGTTGGGCAGTAAAAGATGCATGCTTCGATTGAATGGATAAGGGATATTGGGCGACTGAAAGGTTGGTGGACCGAAGGCCTCGGTTTTTTAGTGCAGTTTATAGTCATTTTGGGTGCAATTTAGGGCTATGGTTTTGTAGAGTTTAGGCTATGAATTGGTGTGGTTTTAGGGCTGTGATAGAAGTAGATGAAGGTTAGGGAAATATATTTTAGATCCGTGATAGATGGCATCAAAGGTAGGTGTATCGGTAAGAAAAGTTGACTGAAAAGGTAAGTGGATCGATAAGGAAATAGGCTACAGTTAGAGCTAATTGGGATGGTTGTTTGGCTATAGTTTTGTTAGGGTTTTTTATGGAGTAATAGTAGGAATTGAAGATGAGAGGGGGAGTCTCAAATCTGGAAAAGATGGCAATGAGATCCGATAAAATTTCGATGAAAGATCATTATGGTATACACTGTACTGCCGAACAGAATTCCCATCGAAGAAGCAACAATTTCTCGATGTTAATTTCAGAAAAAATCCAAGAAATTTGTAAAGAATTTCAATATCAAAATCTTGGTTCAGATGGTGACAATATTAGTAATATGGATTAAGAAAATTTTGGCAGCATAATGGTAGAAAAATTATTACAAACAAGATCACAGAATGCTTATCGTAAAATTTTAGCACTGCATAACGAAGGATTGCAGCGCTATAAGTCTGGATCCAAAAAGAGTTTTTTTCAGAGATCAGTCTTGGATTTAAGCTAAGATGATCTATGAATTTATGTAAAAAATGTTGGCCAAAAAGGATGAACAAAAGTTTAGTTTCAAGATGCCAATAAGCGGAGAGTAGATTCTTCATCGTAAAAATTTCAGCACTACATGATAGTGAAAGATTGCACAAGAAAACCAGTTATAGAAAGAGTTTTTTCTAAAAATCAATCTTAGATGAAAGTCAAGTTGATCTTTGGAATTGTGTAAAAAATTCAGCCAAAAAGAAAAAATAAACCGATTTCAAGAGGCGAAAGGCGGCTAAAAATTTCTATAGCGTTTTGCCTTCGCAACAATGATAATGTTTGCAACTAATGAAATTTGCAGTGGATAAAATTTGAAAAAAATCTTTAACGTGTAAAGTAAGAATCTTATATTATTGAAGAGGCATGGATGATAAAAATATACCAGATTTCTAGATCACACAGGGGGTGATAGCAAATAGATGGATCTGCGGCTTGGTGGCGACGATGGATGGAGGCGACGTCAAAAGCAATTATGGGAATTGCTTAGGAAGGTGGAGGTGGCTAAGATGGCTATAGGGCAGTAGGAACACCACTCTGATACCAGATGATAGAACCCCAGAAGGAGTTCTATAGATTTTGACCCTTGAGGGGGATCAACCCTTGGAACGTTGTAGGGCTTCCTCCCTTCTAGACTTGGTATAAGGCTAAAATAAAATAGATGATTACTTGATTCAAGAGAGGGGGTGGCTACATCTTTAAATAGGGATCAAAACCCTAGCTTAAGGGAGTGTTTATCTAAGTAAAATTATCCCTTTGCCCCTTCTATAGCCGACCTGCCTTAATAGGAACAGGGGGCGGCTAGGTTAGCTATATAGCTAACCTAAATAGGGGGAAACCCTGGCCGACCAATCCAATAAGGGAGGTGGCGACCACTCAGCCCTAAGGACTAATCTAAACTCTAGCCATACTCCTTTATAAAATAGGGGTGGCTTTATTATAATCTAGCAGAGTTTTATTGACTACTTCTTAGGGTGATTAGGACTCAACCTTATTGAAGTCCTATCATATACTTAGTTTGGCTAATAAAGATACTATCATTTAATTATTTTATTTATAATCCTCAAAAAAATGTTAATTCATCTATTAGACTCATCTCAAATTCTTAACAAAATATTCACATAAGGATTTATTTGTTGAACCAAAAATAATATCATCAACATAAATTTAAATAATAAAAAAATTATTTTTAAAATACTTAAAAAATAATATGATATCAACTTTACCTTTCAACAAATTATTTGATGTAAGAAAAGAATTAAAACTTTCATACCAAGCCCTAGGGGCTTGTTTTAATCCATAAAGGGCTTTAGAAAGTTTGAAAACATAATTTGGAATAAGCTTATTTTCAAAATCAGGGGTTGTTCAACATATATTTTTTTGGAAATAAAACCATTAAAAAAATACTTTTAATATTCATATGAAATAATTTAAAATCTTTAAAAGATGCAAAGGCAAGGAGCATCCTTATGGCTTCAAGACTAGCCACATGAGCGAAAGTTTCTTCATAATCGATTCATTCTTCTTAGTTAAAACCCTTGGCTACTAATCTAACCTTGTTTCTAACTACGATATCATTTTCATCTTGCTTGTTTCTAAAGACTTATTTAGTACCAATCACTAAATAATCATTAGATCTATGAACAAGCTCTTATATCTCATTTCTCTCAAATTGATTTACTCTTTATACATTGCATTAACCCAAGAATCATCTCTTAGGGCCTCATCAATTCATCTTGGTTTAATTTGAGAAAGAAATGCAGCATTAGCATAAAAAATCTTTAAAAAAATGAGTTTGAATATCTTTTGATGTATCTCCTATTATAAGCTACTTAAGATGATCATTTATATAATTTTATTCCTTGGGTGATTAGAAGTAGATTTATCCAAGTAGCTTTTAGGAGAGTTATCATTTAAATTCAAAGTGCCAAAATCAAATTCATCATTAAAATCAATTTTCTTAAGTTCGAAAATCTCATTGAAAACAACATGAATAGATTCTTCAATTAATAAAGTTATTTTATTGAATACATGATATGCTTTTGAAATAGAAGAATAACCAAGAAAAATATCTTTATCAGATTTTGCATCAAATTTTCCTAAGGTATCTTTTTCATTCAAAATAAAATATTTGTAATCAAATACTTTAAAATAAGAAATATTGGGTTTCTTACCATTCCACAATTTGTAAGGAGTTAGTAAGTAATGGTCTTACAAGAATCCTATTTAAAATATAGCATGTCGTATTAATGGCTTCGATGGTAGGATATATTCGTTCAACATTGTTCTAGCCATTTCTTAAAAGCTCCTATTTTTTCTTTCTAGTACTCTATTTTATTGTTGATTTCTAGGAGTAGAGAAGTTGTGGACATACCCATTTATTTCATAAAAATTTTGAAACTCATTATTTTGAAATTCACCACCATGATCACTACGTATTGATAAAATCATAAAATATTTTTTATTTTAAATAATTTTATAAAATTTTAAAAAATATTTAAATGAATCACTTTTTGTGCTAAGAAATAAGTCCAAGTATATTTATTATAATTATCTACTAAGACAAATGCATATTTGATACCTCCTAAACTTGTAGTATAAATTGGTCCAAATAAATCCATATGGATCAATTGTAGTGGCTTAGAGGTGCTTATTTGATTTTTTGACTAAAGCTACTTTTAATTTGCTTTCCTAATTAGTAAGTATCACATATTTTATCCTTAATGAACTTGAGGCTAGGTAATAATCTTCTTACTATATCTTTGGTTAAGATTTGATTGAGTAGTTTTATACTAGCATGACCAAGTCTCCTATACCAAATTCAAGTATCATCATTTAAAGCCAAAAAGCATGTTTCATCACAAAAAAATTTAATGTTAATAGTATATACATTTTCTTTCTTAAGACAATTAAAGATTTATTCTTGTATGGCATTTCAATAATACAAGCATTAGATTCAAATTTAACAATATATCCTTTATCACAAAATTGGCTGATACTAAGTAAATTAGGTTTCAAATCGTCAACTAATAATATATCTTCAATCAAAAGGTTCGATATATTACCTATAGTTCCTTTTCTAATGATTTTTCATTTGTTAGTGTCTCCGAATATCATAACTCCTTCATTTAGGCTAATAAGTTTAGAAAAGTAAGTTGGATCTCCGGTCATATACCTTGAGCATCCATTATCAAGGTATCATTTAGTGCTCCTAGTCTTAGTTTAGAGATAAACCTACAAGAAATATGATTTTAATTTAGGTACCCATTTTACTTTTAGTCCCTTATGAAGAGTTTTACCTAATTTATCTAAAGGTCCTTAGTTGTTTATGGATTCATTAGGAACCCAAATTAATTTATATGGACTATACTTCTTAAATGAATATTTGTAAGCCATATGTCCTAATCTACTACAAAAGTTACATTTTATTTTTGGTGGCAAGTTTAGCGTAAGTCTTTTAATTAAGGTAGTTGGCTTTTGTTGGGTTATTGTCCATAAAGTCTATCTCTTCTCTCCTATGAACATGACCCTTATTAGCAAGGATCATGTTTACAGATTTATTCCCTATTTCAAATTTCTACTTGTATTTCTTCAAATTTACTAACTTATGAATCATGATCTTTCATAAGCAGTTTATAAGACTTGCTAATTTTTCTAAACTTGTCATAAAGCTTATGAAAAATATTTAACAATTCAGCAAAAGAAATATTAGATGACTCACTTATCTCGTCATGGATGGCCATGAGAGCATAGTTGGCAACTTCTTCTTCATATGATGAGCTAGAGTCATCCCAATTTATCGAGAGAGCCTTCTTCTTCTGGGATGCCTTCTTCTTTAATTAAAGACACTCATTTTTGAAATGTCCAAACTTCTTGCACTCAAAGCATATAATATTGTCCCATTTTAGTTTATTTTTATTTTTATAATTTTTGTTCCTTTTTATAAATTTTTTTTATTTTTATTATCAATAGTGCAATGTCATTATTCTCATCACTTAGGTTTCACTCGAGAATTCATTAACAGTTCTTAGTGCTAAATCCTTCATATTCTTTAGAGGGGGTTCTTCAAGTTCATTATAAGCTTTACAACTCAGTTCATAAGTCACAAGTGATCCAATAAAATCTTCAAGAGGAAAATTATTTAATCTTTAGCCTCTTGAATTGTAGTTACTTTAGGATCCCAACTTTTGGGAAGAGATCTTGATATTCTACTAACAAGTTCAAAATTAGAAATGTTGAATCTCGGATTTTGATGATGAAATCAATTGATGAGTGTTTAAATCTAATGTATGTATTAGAGGAAGAATTGCAAGTCTAACTACGATAGGAGCAATTGAGTTACAGCCAGATTATGGGCCAAGATCAAGCTTGGGCATTGGGCCGGGTTCTGATAATGTGGTGGGACCTCGCCGGGAGTTCGTTAGGAAATTCGCCGAAGGGATCGGGAAGCTCGCTGGGAATACGCCGGGAGATCACTAGAAGAAGACTAGAAGACTCACCACAAGAATGTCATAGGCTGCCCGATTGGTGAGAGTTAGGTCTTGGTTTAGCTTGTTATTCATTAAGAATTGTAATCATTGAGCCGTAGTTAGGGGTTGAGTCCTAATTATGTTGGGTTTGGATGAAATCTAAATCAACTCAATAAGGCAACTGGGTCCACTATGGGGTTTGGTTGAGCTCACTTAGTTGACTAAAGAATTGGTCAACATCATGTTTAAGCCTGAATTTGAAAAGTGAAGGGAACCACTTTTCCGGAGATTCCAATGGGTAAACTGTCGGTGAGCGACGGTTGGACCGCCCGTACCCTAGAAACATGGCGACTGTCAGTAGCTGAACTGCCAGACCGGTGGGTAAACCGCCCGTACCTAGTTTCGGAGTGGTTGATGGTGGGTAAAACCCCCAGGCTATGCGACTGAACCGCCCATACCCAGGATTCTGGGTGCTTTCGGCTATTGACCCACCCAGGCCTACGATTGAACCGCTCGTACCCAAATTTTTACAAGTATGTTTGAATTTTTGACTCTAATTTCTAAAGCCATTTGGGGTCTATAAATATCCTAAGTTTTCTTACATTCTATATAATAATTTTAGGGATTACATTTTATGAAAAAATTATATATGAATTGTAAAAAACAAAGAGGAGGGGGGAGAGAGAGAGAGTGGGGGAGGGAGGGAGAGTGGGTTTGGTCTTCACCTAAAGAAGATCGGTAGTGGATGTCGGTATGCCTCAAGAAGGATGACTCGGGAGTGGACATAGGCCTGTTCGTACCGAACCACTATAATTGTGAGTGTTTCTTAATTCTTACATTTATTACTCACTTGTACTAATCCCCCTCCCCCCTCCCCCCCCCCCACTCTTAGTGCCAATTGATCCTAACAAGAAAAATATTTACCAAGAGCTTTAAGACTATTGATGATATCTATGAAATGGGTATACATGTCTCCAATAGACTAACTTAGTTTCATTCTAAATAATTCATAATTATGAACTAAAATATTAATTTTAAACTCTTTGACTCTACTAGTGCCTTTGTGTGTGATTTCAAGTATATGCTAAATATCATAACCAGTATCACAAACAGAAACTCGATTAAATTCATTCTTATAAAGTGCACAAAATAAGGTATTCATTGTCTTTGCATTTAAAGAAAAATTATTTCTTTCCAAATCATTCATTTCATTCATTGGTTTGAAAGATTTTTCAAAACTATTCTCAACAATATGCTATAAATCAAAATCCATAGAAATAAGAAAAATATGTATCATTGTTTTCTAATATATGTAATCCGTCCCATTGAACATGGTATGATGTGCAATAGAATGTCCCTCATTCATGCCAAATGAAGTCATTTACTCACTTAGTTATTTAGTCCAATGAGTATAATCTCGCTCTGATACTAATTGTTAGGATTAATTGACACTAAGAGGGGGGGTGAATTAGTGCAAGTGTAAAAATTTTGGTTTAAGAAAAATTTTTCTTTCAAATACAATTGAGAAATTGGAAGTGTTTCTTGAAATTAGAATACCTAAGTGAATTAAACTTAAGATTAAAAATTTTGATTTAGCTAATGAATGCAGAAATTAAGTAGAGTTACACTAACAGTTTATAGTGGTTCGGCCAAAAACTTGGCCTAAACTTCCCGAGTCCTCTTCGTCGAGGTCCACCGAAGTCTACTACCAATCTTCTTTAGGTGAAGACCAAACCCTTATAAGCTTTTGAATCTCAATTCACAAGGAAGACCTCTTACAAGAAATACAACACTTGACTTACTCTCTTGCTTCTTTTCTTTTTCTTACACACTTTTAGCATATATTTTCATAGATTTTTTTTGCCTAATGACTTGTGTGAATGTTTGTGCTAAATGTAAGAAAACTTGTGGTATTTATAAACCCCAATTGGCTTTAGAAGAATAGAATCAAAATTCAAACGTATCCAGAAAATCTAGGAATGGGTACATCTGCCAAAAGTTGCCCAAAAAACTAGGCAGCGACGGTACAACCGCCGACCTGGGCAGTACAATCATAACCCACCAATGGTTCAACCGTCAAGAATCCTGAGAAATTGATTCCCTTCACTTTTCCAATATTGATTGTACCTTTTGTTGATTATTTCTCAGGTCAACCAGTTGAGCTCAATCCAATCTCAAATGTGGACCTAGTTGCCTCATATTTAGTTGGTTTGGATTCCTTCCAAATCAAACTCAATTAGGACTTGAACCTAACTATGACTCACTGATTACAACTATACAGGACCATCAAGCTTAATAAACGACCTAACCCCCAGCAATCTGATAACCTCCGATATTTTTGTAATAAGTCTTACAGTCTTCTTCCAACAATCTCCCAGTATGTTCCCAGCGAGCTTCTTGATTCCTTCGGCAAACTCCTAGCGAACTCCCAACGAGCTCCCACTACATCATCTGAACCTTGGTCCGATGCCTAAACTTGATCCTGGCCCAACATGTGGTTGTAACTCCTTTTCTCCATCGTAGTTAAACCTGCATTACTTCCTCTAATATATATATTAGATTAAACATTCATCAACTGATTTCATCATCAAAATCCGAGATTCAATAGCCTGATCCTCTCGAAGTGATCATTTATCCCTCTTTTCCATCTCCATCCATGATATAATCTTATAGGGTTCTATCAACTTTATTGAAAATGAATAGGCAAATGATTTAAAGAAAAGTCGAAAGATGATGCTCATACCTTTCTTCAAATTAATTAAGAAACCGAAAGTAATAAATGTCGAAAGTAATAGATGATGCTCATACCTTTCGGTCATAACTTAGCCTATGTCGACTCCTCGAGTCCTCTTCGTCGAGGTCCACCGGTGTCCACTGCCGATCTTCTTCGGGTGAAGACTAAACCCTTACACTTCCCACTCTCTTTTTCACAGGCTTAGGAGAGGAATCTTATAAACTCTTACTCTTACAACTCGCAAGGGAGACTTTACAAAGATTACAACTCTTTTTCTCACTCTCTTGCCCACTTTTTTTTCTTGCATAATTTTAGTATGCTATTTTTCATAGAATTTCTAACTCAATGTATTGTGCTAAATGCAAAAAGACTTGGAGTATTTATAGACAAAAATTGGCTTCAGAAATTGGAGCTAAAAATTTAAATGTATATGGAAAATTCAGGTATGGGCAGTACCACCATCCTGCCGATGGTGCAGCCACTGAAAGCTGCTTGAAAAATAGGGCAATGGTAGTATGACCGTCGACTTGTGTGGTACAACCACCAACTTGGTGGTACAACCATCATCCACCGATGGTACATCTACCGAGAATCTAAAAAAGTGTTTGCCGGCAGCTATGTGGCTATAGGTGGTGGTCGAGGGCTATGGCAGAGGATGTGGGAGTAGGCAAGGTAGCTGTAGCAGTGAATGGCAGCAGCGACAGAAGCGACAGCAGCAGAGGAGGGAGCAGCTGGCTATGTGGCTGTAGGTGGCTGATGAGGCTATCTGTTATAGGAGTGATGGTAGCAGCAATAGGAGGTGGCAACGGTAAGGGAGGGGCAGCGACACTGCTATGCACGACTAAAGTGAGTTCTAGTGGCGTCATTGATCTCTGATGGGGCTACCATTCACATGGCTAGGGAGCAGGGAAGAAACAGAGGAGGCAGTGACATTAGCATGAGGAGGTGACCGATAGCGTGTCCCTTCCTCGCTCGAGGAGGATGGATTACTATTGCTTCAAGAGCACTTCAAGGAAAGATTGAAGGAACCTTTTTTCTTTGCTGCAAGGTGTGGCTGCAGTGGACAAAGGAAGGGAAAGGTAGTGGCAACAATGGTGGCATCGGGCAAGGAAGAAAAGGGAAGTGAATGTTGATGGCACGGTTAGGAGTGGCATCACCAAAGTTCGCCGATGGTCCACTGGCCTCGGAATAGCAGCAGCGACGATGGCGAAGGAGGGGTAGCAACTGGAATATTGTCATGGAGTGTAGGGGAAGCAGAGATGGTAGTGGTGAGCAATGGGTGTTAGAGCAGGAGATTGCTGCTAGCAGTATCATGCAGCAAGAGATCGCTGCTGGCAGCGTTATGCAGTGAGAAAGCACTGTTGGCCACAACCAAGGCAGATGCTACTACCTACGAGAGATTGCTGCTAGCCGCAACCAAGGCAGATAGCACTGAGAGATCATTGCTGGCAACATTGTGCAGTAGTTGAAGGCGGAGTTGGTGGTAGTAGAATTTTCATCAAAGAGATAGCAGTTTGTCGATAAAAATTTCCAATAGCGTATCAATAATATGGGATGGTTTTGACAATAAGGAATGGGTGATGTTGACACTAAGAGTCGATAGCAACTTGGTAGAGGTGCAGCAAGAAGCACCGATAATTCTTTTAGCAGTAGAATTCTCATCAAAAAAATCAGTTTTATGATGAAAAGTTTCAATGGTGTACCAACATTATAAATATGATTTCAGCAAGAAACTCATGAAGATGAAAGCCAAGCTGATGTAAAATATGTAGAAGATTTCGTCAGAAAAAGATGGCAGCAAGATCGGCAAATGGCAGCAAGTATGTGGTTGAAACTTTGTAACATAACTTTCGTTGTAAAGATAGCAGATTTGCAATGATAAGTTTTTGCCGCGTATAAATGGCTTATGGGGCATTTACAGCAAGGAATAGATGTAACTTTTTTTGGTATTTTGATAAAAGTAAGGTTCTTGCGAGAAGAGCAATATCATATCTTGTTGCAATGGGTGTAGCGACGGTAGATGATGGATCTATGGCGAAGGGTGATAATGGTGGAGTCAATGCAGAACACAGCAATTGTCGAATTAATTGGGAGGTGGTGGGCGATTGGATGGCAGCGGCAAAGGTGGAAGAGCAGCGAAGTGCTAAGATTATAACTCTTATACCAAATGATAGAACCCCGTAGGATTCTATTGCTAGAATGATCTTTGTAGGGGATCGACCTCCTTAGAACTCTAAGGGGTTCCTCCCTCCTTGGTAATCAGCACAATGGCTTGAAGAAAAGTTGTCTTGCTTAATGAAAAAGTGGGGTGCAACTACATTCTTATATAGGTATTTAAAACCCTAATTCCCAGAGAGACTCTAACAACTTACTCCCTAAACCCTAGCTGCCTCCTCTCAACCCTAGCCAACTTCCCCTTGTCTAGATGCATCTAAAACCCTAATTCTAGAGAGACTCCAACAACTTACTCCCTAAACCCTAGCTGCCTCCTCTCAACCCTAGCCAACTTCTCATCATCAACATGCGCAGCCCATTGGATTAAGTACAAGCTTGACTCTAATCCGAATCCAACTTCTACTCTTAACTTGACTCCAGTTCAGCTGAATCCTAATCCTACTAGGATTTCAACTGATTTATTTTAATTAACTAAAATCTCCTCCTAGCTGACCTAATGTCAAGTCTAGGCTGGCCAACATGGCCCAGTCTAAGGACTCGACTCAATTGACTAGGACCCGACTTATGTAGGGTCCTAACATGATCCCCTACAGAGGTCAACCCAAGCCTTAGAATCCTACAGAGTTCTAATACTTGGTATCAGAGAAATGTTCTTGGCGCCTCACTACCCTTCCACAACTGTCACTACCTTCATCCAGCCATCCACCACCTCCAAGCAATTCCCACAATTATTGTGATCATCGTCAACTCCACCGTCATCACCACTATAGCAAAAACATCATTTGTAGCCTCCACCAAGATTGCATCAGGTTCTAGAATCTACCTATTAGGACCCTAGTTAAGTCGGGTCCTAATCGATTGAGTTGTGTCCTTAGATTGGGCCTTGTTGGCTAGCCTAGACCTGCATTAGGTCGACTAGGATAAGATTTAAATTAATTGTATAAATCAATCTAAAATCCTAGTAAGGTTAGGATTCGGCTGAACAGGAGTCGAAGTTGGATTTGGGTTGGAGTCAATCAATTCAAGCTTATAATCAACTCAATGGGCCACCCATCTTGATGAGGGAAAGTTAGCTAGGATTAGAGAGAGGAGGAGTTTCACTTAGATGGGACTTTCTCTAGGGTTGGTTAAAAGTTAGATTAGGAGTTAAAGTCTTAGTTTAGTAAGAGTCTTGGTTTAGTTGAAGTAGGAGTCCTATTAGGATTTGGGGTTTGTAGACTCTATATAAAGCATGTAGATACCACCTCTTTTGTCAAGTAATAGATCAATCTTTTCAGGCATTGTGGCCAACTACCAAGGAGGGAGGAACCCTTATAGAGTTTCAAGAACGGTTGATCCCCTATAGAGATGAATCAAGCCTTAGAATCTTGCATGATTCTAACACTATCTTACTGCTATTGCAATTTACTTATCTAAAAACCAAAAAAATAGTACATCTATCTCGCTGCAAAAACTTATCATCACAAAGTTATCATGTTTACTGCAAAAGTTGCATTATAAAATTCCAACTGCATATTTGCTATCATATCTTCGATCTTTCTGCTAATATCTTGTTGTCATATTCATCTTCATATTTTACATTGTCTTGGCTTTCCTTACTAGTGGATTCTCATCGAATTCTTAATTATGGTCAAACTCATTCAAATCTTAAGATTCCTTCACTTATGATCGATTAAAATTCAACAACCACTTTTATGCATACTTATTATAATAACTTAACATCATATTCAAGTCTGCTAGTATTTTTTATCTTATTACATTGAAAATTATGCCTTTTTGTTATAAAATATGCATAAAGTAGACATTGATGCTTATATATGCTCCACCAAAATTTTATAAAATATTATAAATAACATATTTTAGGAAACATGCACTTCAATTTTAAAGGCTAAAATATAAATATTTTATTTATTATTGTTAGGATCAAAGTAGCACTAAGAGGAGGAGGAGGAGGGGGGGAGGGGAGGAGGTGGGGGGGGGCGAGATTTGACTTAGTACATATAAAAAATTTATATCGATTTAAATACTCACTTAATAAAAATCATATCGGAAATATGTTTAAATATAGAGATGTTTATAAGAGTGCAAGCAAAGGTAGTAGACAGTTAAATAAGAAAGCAATTAAGATAAAGAGCAAAGAAAAGGAAGCAAATTGATTTTATAGTGGTTCGGTCTCATGACCTACGTCCACTCCTGATTTCTCCTCGTTGAGGTCACCGGCTTCCATTATTGATTTTCCTTCAATGGGTAAAGATCAATTGCCATCTTACAACTCTATTTTCCTTTTACAGGTTTAGGAGATAACCTATAGAAGTCTCTAAGCTCTCCCTTAAGCAAAAAACTACACAAGGCGAAATAAAGATAAGCTCTCAAAGAATTACAAGTGTTTTCATAAGGTTTTTGCTCTTAATGCTTGCATACCTCAAGCAAGGATTGGGGGGGTATATATAGACCCCAAATGACTTCGATATTGGAGCTAAAATTTAAATTTTAATAGTTCCCAAGGTGCTGATCTCGAAGATTGTATTCTGACGATTATACCACATAGCACAGCCTAGGCGGTTCAACTGCCTGACACACCTTCGAAGACAGTGTCATCTTAGAGACCGTGTCTTTTCTAATGCTAGGTTACTGAAATAACTTTTATAGTAAGTCCAAATCAACCCAAACTAAGATCTAATTACCTCTTAATTAAGTTAGTAAAACTAACTCATTATGATGCTAACTACAACACTTAACACACAATCTTCGTTGTTTGACCGTCAACTGATCTCTCGACGAACTCCCGGTGAACTCCCAACATCCTTCCGGTGAACCTCCGATGAGCTCCCGATTTCCTTCGACGAATTCCTGATGAACTCCTATCATTCTTCCAACGAACTCCCGGTGAACTCCGAACCACTTGTCGGTGAACTCCCAATGAATTTCCCGGCAAACCTCTGGTGAGCTCTCGGCAAGCTCCTGACAACATCGTCCAAACTTTGACCCGATGCTCGAACTTGACTCTGGCCCAATATCTGATTGTAATGCCCTTTTACTGTTGTAGTTAATCCTGCATCACTTTCTTTAATACACAAGTTAGATCATAAAACTCATCAATTGATTTCATCATCAAAATCCAAGATTCAACAATCTCCCTTTTTTAATGATGACAACCAATTGATGACAGAAGTTAACCGTAACTCCCCCTATATATATGCATAGGATAAATAAAATAAACTTGAATTCAAAAGCGCCATCACTTTTGAATTCAAACATTTTGATAAGTTTTTCACAATTTAACTATACATAATACTTTACATGACAAAATTTTCAAACATTCATTTTCTTGGTATCATATAAAAATTTTAATTATTATGTTCACCAAATAATAATGTCATTAATTATGATACAACATTTATCTTGAATGTTTCAAAGATCTCAAAACAAATATCTCTCTTATGTCATCAATTATATCATTTCTCCCCTTTTGTCATCAACAAAAAGGAGAAATAATTAACTTATATTTAAATATTCTTCAACATTTATCACATAAAGAAATTACTTTTTCCCCTTTTGTAAATAAAATAGAAGAAGAATAGAGAGGGGGGGATCAAAGATCCAAAATTTTAGTAACCCAAGAAATTAAATATTAAGTAGGGGGGATACTTAAAAATATTTATCAGTATATATATATATATATATATGTATAATGAATCGAAATAATTTTTGAGAGATGATATAAATTAATCTTATCTCAAAATGAACTTTGAATCTCATTTTTCCTCTTGTAAATGTTAATTTTAAATAAAATTATTTCAAAAAATAGCTCAAAAAGTCGAGAAGTCCAAGAAGACTATAAGAGCTACTCACATATTCAAAATTATCTCATGTAAATTTCAAGCAAAAGCTCAAGAAATCTAAAAAATAACAAATCATGCATTTGGATGGTTTAAAATTCCCAACTCTCTTCTAATAAAGTCAAATTATTCTTCATTTAATGGCTTGGTGAAGATATCAGCTAATTGATGCTTAATATCAATAAATTCAAGGATATATCATAATTATTTACATAATCTCTTATAAAGTGATACCTAATGTCAATATGTTTAGTTCCTAGGTGTTGAATGTGATTTTAATTTAAACATATGCACTAGTATTATCGCATTTGATAAGAATATTTTTCAAGTGAATTCCATAATCTTCTATGGTGTTTTTCATCTAAATGACTTATGTATAACATGCACCAACTGCTATGTACTCAGCTTAGGCTATAGATAATGCAACCGATTTTGTTTCTTGGAAGACTAAGAAATAAGAGCATGTCATAAGAATTGGTATTGTCGAATTGTACTCTTTCTATCTATTCTACAACCTCCAAAATCGACATCCATAAAGATAAGCAAATCAAAATTTTTAGACTTACGATACCATAATCCTAAATTAAAAGTTCTTTTTAAATATATAAATATTCGTTTAGCTGCCTTAAAATGAGAATATATAGGATTGGATTGAAACCTTATACGCAATCCAATACTAAACATTATGTCTGATCTAGTAGCAGTTAAATACAATAAAATACCTATTATTCCTCTATATGTTTTTTGATCAAAATTTTCACCTTCATTATCCAAGTCTAATTTTATAGAAGTGCTCATAGGTGTGTTTATGGCCTTAGCATTGTCCATACTAAAATGTTTTAACAAATTTAAGGTACACTTAGTTTGACTTATAAAGATACCAAGATTTAATTATTTTATTTATAATCTAAAGAAAAATATTAATTCACCCATTATGTTCATTTAAAATTCTTGGCTCATAATACTCCTAGCAAAAGATTCACATAAGGATTCATTTGTTGAACCAAAAATAATATCATCAACATAAATTTGAATAACTAGAAAATTATTTGTAAAATGCTTAAAAATAATATAAAATCAACTTGCCTTTCAAAAAATTATTTAAAATAAGAAAAGAGCTAAGTTTTTCATACCAAACCCTGGGGGCTTGTTTTAATCCATAAAGAACCTTAGATAATTTGAAAACATGATTCGAGAAAAAATCATTTTCAAAATCGGGGAATTGTTCAACATAAACTTCTTCGGAAATAAACCATTAAGAAAAGTACTTTTGACATCTATTTAAAATAACTTAAAATTCTTAAAAGAGGTAAAGGCAAGGAGCATCCTTATGGCTTCAAGTCTAGCCACAGGAGCAAAGGTCTCTTTATAATCGATTCTTTCTTATTGGTTGAAACCCTTGGCCACTAATCTAGTCTTATTTCTAACCATGATACCATTTTTATCTTGCTTATTTCTAATGACCCATTTAGTACCAATCACTAAATGGTCACTAGGTCTAGGAATAAGCTCTCATACCTCATTTCTCTCAAATTAGTTTAATATTGAAATAACCCAAGAATCATCTTTTAGGGCTTTCTTAATGTATTTTGGTTCAATTTGAGATAAAAATGTGGCATTAGCATAAAAATTCTTAAATGATGAATGAGTTTGAACACCTTTTGATGTATCTCCTATTATTAACTTTTTAGGATGAGCATCTACATACTTTCATTCCTTATGTAAGGATTTCTTGGAAGTAGATGCATCCAAGTTGTTTTAGAGATGAGGTTTATCATTCAAATCTAAAGTATCAAAATTAAAATCATCATCGAAATTATTTTTTTTTAATTTGGGAACCTCATTTAAAATAATATGGATGGATTCCTCAATTACTAGAGTTCTTTTATTAAAGACATAATAAGCTTTTGAAATTAAGGAATAACCAGGAAATATGCCTTTATCAGATTTTGCATCAAACTTTCCTAAGATATCTTTTTTATTCAAAATAAAATGTTTATAACTAAATACTTTAAAATATAAAATATTAGGTTTTTTATTATTCCATAATTCATAAGGAGTTTTGGAGAGTAATGGTCTTACGAGCACCCTATTTAACAGCTTTGGCCCAAAAATATTTGGGTAGGCTATGTTCGTTTAACATAATTCTAGCTATTTCCTGAAAGCTCCTATTTTTTCTTTTCACTACTCCATTTTGTTGTATATTTTTTAGGAGTAGAGAAATTATGATTATACTCATTTGACTCACAAAAATTTTGAAAATCATGATTTTGAAACTCACCATCATGATCACTACGTATAGATGAAATCATAAAACTCCTTTTAATTTGAATAAGTTTATAAAATTTTAAAAAATATTTAAAAGAATCACTTTTGTATGCCAAGAAATATGTCCAAGTATATCTACTATAATCGTCTATAATAACATATTCATATTTACTACCTCCTAAGCTTGTAGTATCAGTTAGTCTAAATAAATCTATATGTATCAATTGTAGTGGCCTAGAGGTGCTTATATGATTTTTTTGACTTGAAACTATTTTTTATTTATTTTCTTAGTTGGCATGAATCACAAATTATCTTTTATAAACTTCATGCTAGGCATTCCTCTTACTAAATTTTTAGTTGAGATTTGATTTAATAGTTTTATACTAGCATGTCCTAGTCTCCTGTATCAAATCCATACATCATCATTTAAGGCTGAAAAACATATTTCATTATAAAAATTATCAATGTTAATAGTATACACATTATTGCTTCTTAAGACAATCATATAACTATTTTTTTGTAGTATTTTAATTATACAAGTATTAGATACAAATTTGATAATGTATCATTTATCACACAATTGGCTAATGCTTAGTAGATTATATTTAAAACCGTCAACTAATAATACATCTTATATCAAGAGGTTTAATTTATTACCTATGGTTCCTTTCCCAATGATTTTTCTCTTATTGTTGTCTTCGAAGGTGACAAATCCTTTATTTAGGCTAGTAAGCTTAGAGAAATAAGTTGGATCCCGGTCATGTGCCTTAAGCATCTACTATTAAAGTATCATTTCATGCTTATAGCCTTTGTTTAGAGACATACCTACAAGAAAGGGGGTTTTGGTTTAGGTATCCATTTGCCGTTGAGTTCCTCATGAAAAATTCTCCCTAATTTTACTAATGGCATCGAATTATTTATGGTTTCTTTAGGAACCCAAATTAATTTGTATGGACTATAGCTTTTAAATGAATATTTATAGGCATATTATCCAATTCTTCTAAAAAAATTACATATATTTCTAGGTGAAACATATAATATAGATCCTTTAATGAAGATGGTTTTCTTTTGTTGGGTGTTACTCACAAAGCCAATTCTTTCCTTTCTATGAACATGATCCTTATTAACAAGGATCATGTTTAATGATTTTGTTACCTATTTTAAATTTTTCTAATGTTTCTTATAATAAAATATCTTCTTTCTTAAGTATATCTAATTCTTCACACTTAGTGCAAGAAGCTATCCTATATTCATCATACACCTTTATAAAATTTTCAAATTCACTAGTAAGTGAAGCATGATCTTTGTTTAACAATTTATACTTTTTACTAACTAATTTAAAATCATCAAATAAATCATTAAATGCATCAAATAATTCATCATAAGATAAAGAAGACTCATTTAGGTTACTTACCTTATTGCCAAATGCTATTACAGTGTAACTTGTAACTTATTCCTTGTTGGTTGGCTCCTTGTATTCAGATGAACTTGAGTCGTCCCAAGTAGCTTTGAGTGACTTCTTGCTTCTTCTTTACTCGGGGACATTCATTTTTGAAGTGTCATGACTTCTTACATTCATAACATATTTTTTAGTCCTTTTTTAGTTCACTATTTTTCTTAGCATCTTGTTCTGTTTTAGTCATTTTTAAGAATTTCTTAATTTTCTTGTAATAAGTGTGAAGTCCTCATCATCATCATCGTCACTTGAGTTTTCTCCCAAGTGGTCTTCCTTGGTTCTAAGTGCTATGTTTTTCTTGTTCTTTAGAAAGTTATTCTTGAGTTCATCATGTGCTATACATGTCATTCTATAAGTCATCAAAGACCCGATTAGTTATTCAGGCGAAAAATTATGTAGGTCCTTTACTTCTTGCATTGTCGTTACTTTGGGATCCCAACTTTTTAGAAGGGATCTTAATATTTGTTAACAAGTTCAAAATTAGAAAAAATTTTAGTAAGCACTTTTAGACCATTAACGACATCCGTAAAATAGGTGTACATGTCTCCTATGGTCTCACTTAGTTTTATACAAACCAACTCATAGCTATACACCAAAATATTAATTTTCGACTCTTTGACTCAGCTAGTGCCTTCATATGTGACTTCGAGTGTGTACCAAATCTCATGTGCAGTTTCGCATATAGAAATCCAATTAAATTCGTTTCTATCAAGAGTACAAAATAAAGTATTTATCGCTTTAGCACTTAAAGATTAAGTCTTCTTTTATGAATCATTACATTTGTTCATCGGTTTGGAAGACTTTTCAAAACCACTTTCAATAATATGCCATAATTCAAAATCTACAGAGTTTTCAAATACGTATAATCCGTCACATTTAACATGGGAGGACGAGTGATAGAAAGTCCCTCTTGATTGCCAACAAAAGTCATCTCTCTTGGATTTTAAGCTAACTAGAGATAACGTGGCTCTGATACCAATTGTTAGGTTTCAAGCGGTTGCTTATGAAAAATTTACATCGATTTAAATATTTACTTAATAAAAATTATATCAAAAATGTGTTTAACCATAGAGATGTTTGTAAGAGTGCAAGCAAAGGTAGTAGATAGTTAAATAAGAAAGTAATTAAGATAAAGAGCAAAAGAAGAGGAAGCAAACTGATTTTATAGTGGTTTAGTCTCGTGACCAAAGTCCACTCCCAATCCCTCCTCCGTTGAGGTCACCGGCTTATACAACTCTATTCTCCTTTTATAGGTTTAGAAGATAACCTTTACAAGTATCTAAGCTTTCCTTTAAATAAAAAACTACACAAGAAGAAATGAGGAGAAGCTCTCAAAGAATTACAATAGTGTTTTTACAAGAATTTTGCTCTTAATACTTGCAAATCTCAAAAAAGGATTGGGGGTGTATATTTATAGGCCCCAAATGGCTTCAATATTGGAGCCAAAATTCAAATTTTAAGAGTTCTTGAGATGTTGGTCTCGAAGACTATGTTCTAGCGGTTGTACCACCTGACATAGTCTGAGAGACTATGTCTAGGCAGTTCAACTGTCTGGCACAGTCTGGGAGACTGTGTCTAGGTATTTAACCACCTAGTTTGGGCGGTTCAACTGCTCAACACACATTCGAAGACTATGTCATCTTGGAGATTGTATCTTTTCTAACACTGGGTTACTGAAATGACTTTTATAATAAGTCCAAATCAGCCTAAATTAAAATCTAATGACTTCTTAATTGAGTTAGTAAAACTAACTTATTATTATGCTAATTACAACACTTAACACATAATCTTTGTTGTCTGACCTGACAAGGGCTTAACCGATTTTGCCTAAGCTGTGCGGCACCCATGCGTGTCCGTCTACAAAGGTTAACCCTCCCCAAGATCTCCTAGAGTCCCTTAGACTTACAAAAGAGAAAATGGGCCAGAAGAAGCAATTCCCATGGGATCCACAAGCAACTGCTAAAGCAAACACTTTATAAATCTAGATACAAATTACACCCATGGACATTACAAACTCTGAGAGGTTGCACATAAAGGATAATGGTTCATTACAAACCGAAGTCCCCACAAATGCTTATAAAATACACTCGTATTTACAAGCCAAAATTGGCCACAAAGCAAACCAAAATTGGGCTGCTAAACCTACTACAAGCCCGCTACTTGCTGTACAAGGTATATACACAAACCGAAGGACATGGACAAATATGAGTATTTCATCAACCACCTTGTTTATATTGTTATCCATGACATTCTCCCCCACTTATTCCTTCGATGTCCTCGTCGAAGCCACTGTAGATGTTGTATTTCCTCATATTCTGCTGAATCTTCAATCTTCTACTTTGGTTGCAACATGCCCCTTTAGCTCTCAATCGCTCTCCATCGCTGTTGTTGAGTAGTCGAACTCTGATCCATCATGCTACTTCAACTCACCAATGACTGAATCTGGTGTGGGGTTGGTTGAGTTGTTGCTAATCCTGGTTGGTTCTCACAGATTCTTCTGATGAAGGAAAAGACCTGCCTTTTTATGCGCCAGTATCGCAGTATACTCATATTGTTTGAATTGGGTGGATGCTTGTTGGAACTTTGATAAGCATCGCCTCGTAGACTTTAAGGTTTATGAGGTCCTTCCTCCACAATGTTTGCCCATTGATCCTTTCTCCATGTTTAGTTGTCACTTCCAAGTAGGTCCGCATCACTCTCGCTTTCGATTGAGATTCAATTAGAAAATGAAGCAAACAATCTACACTCGGTAGTACTGATCACCAATGGTGAGGATTTGATAATTATTGTCTTTCATAAGATTTTTTTGAAGGGTCACTGAACTTATGCAAAGCTCCTCTACTGGACAAGTAAGAGAACTGGAATACTTAACTTCACCCATTCTCTTAGTAGTTGAGAATGTAAGGTTACTTAGCTTTGCTCATATTTTCGAGTTAAGAGAATTAGGGTACTCAGTTTTGCCCATTCTCTTGAGTTGAAAAGATAAAGGTTACTCAATTTTGCCTGCCTCATCGAGTTTATACTTCATGCATTGAGCTAGTTACTAACATTCGCCTGCTCTTTGCTCATATTTTTGAAGTACTTGAAGTGTTTACACTCCTTGCGTTGAGTTAGCTACTGTGATTCACCTTCTCACTGCTATGGAACTTCTGGAATGCAAGAAGTTTCACTCGAAAAGAGCAAAAAGTTTAATCCAACTTAGAGTCCCCCAACTTGGAGTAAGTCTTTGATAGATTTGGCCGCCTTTGGGATTGTATCGTCTTCTCCATCACCTTTTCCACCTACTCCTCTAAGTAGAAAGGTACAGTACCACGTACTGCCTACTTCGTTCCTTGGTCGAGCACTCCTGCATCAACCCGAAGCCCCTCACTTTCGGCTATCTTGATGAGAAGCTCATCAACACTAATCTTATGAAGTTCCTTTGCCTCTGCCCTTCCGCCCTGTCTTGGTACTTTAAGTTTGCCTTTACATTCTCCACCTCCTTGGCCCCTTTTACAATCAATACTCTCCCTCCATTAGACCAAGCGATCGATGAGTCCACGGAAGTCCTACCTCTGACGTACCATGGTGCTGCCAAGCCCATAGCCCTACTATACGTTGCCTTGCATCTGTATTCCTTCCTTCGTGATCGGTAAATCTACCTCTGTAGCACTGTGGTGCTCCTCCGAGTCCACCTCCTTTCTAACTGACACTTTGCTTTTGGGTAGTTGAACCCCACTGGACTCGTCATCGCTTCCTTGCTCCTTTCGACCACCTGTTTCGATACTATCGTGTCCTCCTAGTAGTTCTCCTTGGTCGATGGAAAGATAGACTACAACTCTCATACATGGCCTCTGCCATCTTGTTCCAGAGCTCGTGCTAATTCTGTTCTCCTTAGCTTCCTTGGTAACAATGTTCGCTTACTCGGCTTCGTCTTTTGACTTGCCGAGCTCCCTTAAGCGAATGTGAGCACTAAAGCAGTCTAACTCTCCAGCCACTCCGATTATACCTTTGTATAATCAAGTCCTCTCCATAGGACTCACTGGTCTTTGCAATCTGACTTCTCCCTCGGTAGTATATAGCCCATATATGTTGACGACCAAGGCTTTCATCTAATGCAAGCTTCGATGCACACGCATGGAAGACCCGCCTTTGCGGTACCATGATATTCACTTCTTGAATCTATAGCTCTTCTTCCTGTTGTGTCGTACACTAAAGTGGAGCTCCCAGTGACTCTTGATCACACCTCCGCATGATCTTGTCCCTTAGGGGACACGAGCGTATGTGTTGCATTGTCACGAACTATTCCACTACTATCTGCTGCACCATGTCGCCTCCTGGTGATATCTCCATTGTATACAGATTCTCGTGTGATGAACTCGGACTACGACTTCTCCATGTGTGACCTCTGCTAATACATCATAGGGCCTCTGCCATCTCTGATTTTTAGTTCACTCCCTTGGCAATTCACCTTCATCCACCCACTCTTAGGTTACACCTGGATAAAGCATAGCTCTAGGACAGTCTGTCGCCTAGTAGCATATGAAGTCCTCCTGACTCAAAGCTCCCTTTATCTTTGACACCATGTAATATAAGTTTGTCCCATCAGAATAAAGAACCCATGGAACGACATGCTCTCACTCTTGCCTTTACAAGAGTTCATGCCCTTGACCTCTGTCCAAGAAAAGCTCTTTGCCTCCGCTCTATGTTCCATCTTCTATGTCGACTCTTTTCATGCGACTTGAATACTTTACCCAGTTCCACCCAAGTCACTTTGCTCTTTGATTGCATTGAGTTGATAGTGGCTCTCGCATCCACCATTCCACGGGTCAGCCCTCTGTTGAGTTCGATCTCTGCATCGACTCTAAGTGTGCCTTCATATGATGTTGCCTTAGATTACTCCCCCACTTGATCTCGAAATGCATGCACCAATGTATTACCTCATTCGAGATCATACGACGACTCTGTCGCTCGCTCGGTCCGTTGAGCTTTATGGAGATATTACCTTGAGAAACTCTTCCTCAATATGTGTGATATATTGCACATAATCTCCCTCTAGAGAATTAAGACTTATCCCTCTTGGATATATGTCATGTTGAAGCAACTTTCCTCTTTACATACTTCTCACTGGAAGTTTCGGAGACCACCATCCCCTTTGAATTACTTCATCTTGCTGAGCAACTTATGCCTTGTTCTACCCCCGCAAATGCACTTACTAGATTACGACTCTTCGCCAATACAATCTCCACTGCACCCTTCAAGGTTTAGCAATGTGCTAAAGTTGTTGTACATTTCAGCCACCTACGGATGTATCCTTTCTATGTCGAAGAAAAAGTTCTAATGCTCCATGGAGTCAAGTTCCAATCGCGCCTTAGGATGCCCACGAGCACACGGTTGTCCATGTACAAGCCCTTGCATAAGTACCGAATCCTTCGAGTTAGCAATTCCCCTCACCTCTGTGAGCTTTGCATAACTCTTTCAGTCGTTACACAATACTTTCCACTTTGTATTGTCTTATCTCTCATCAAGCACCCTGCTTGCCTTGAGTACTATCAAGTTTGGTTGCCAACGTCGAGCTATATCCTTAACTCAACCATCCCAATCTATGTGCTATGCATTCTTCTTCACTTACTTCTCCTCGTGGTGCCTCTCACGCAAAGGGGTTGGCTATTCCTTTGAATGCCAAACCTGGATACCCACTCCTCTGAGCGACTCCTTTACCTCCATCTCAATGTCTGTTTTTCCCTAAACGGTTGCACGTGCTGGCTATCATCCACATAGCCCAACTAGGTCCCCCATGTTTGTATGGCAAGTGTTTCTACGTATGCTTGTCTAGCTCTGATACTATACTAACACAGGCTTAGCTGATTTTGCCTAAGCTGTGTGGCACCCATGCGTGTCCATTAGCAAAGGTCAGCCCTCCCCGAGATCTCCTAAGGTCCCTTAGACTTACAAAAGAGAAAACGGGCCAGAAGAAGCAATTCTCATGGGATCCACAAGTAATTGCTAAAGCTTTATAAAGCCAAATACGGATTACACCCATGGACATTACAAACTCAAAGAGGTTGCACATAAAGGATAATGGTCCATTACAGACCGAAGTCCCCACAAGTGCTTACAAAACACACTCGTATTTACAAGCCAAATTTGGCCATAAACCAAACCACACTCGGGTTGTTAAGCCTACTATAAGTCTGCTACTTGCTGTACAAGGTATGTACACAAACTAAAGGTCATGGACAAACATGAGCATTTCATCAAACACCGTGTTTACATTATTGTTCATGACAGACCATCAACTAATCTCTCAACGAACTCCAGATGAACTCTTGGCATCCTTCTAGTGAACCTCCGGCGAGCTCCTAATTTTGGTGAACTCCCGACGAACTCCCAGCATTCTTCCAGCGAACTCCTAGCAAGCTCTCGACCACTTGTCAGTGAACTCCTGATGAACTTCCTGACAAACCTCTGGTGAGCTCTCGGCGAGCTCCTGACAATATCGTCCGAACCTCGATCCAATGCTTGAACTTAACTCCGGCCCAACATCTGATTGTAATACCCTTTTACTGTCATAGTTAATCCTGCATCACTTTCTTTAACACACAAGTTAGATCATAAAACTCATCAATTGATTTCATCAATAATTATATATATAAATCATTGACATCATAAATCATCACACTAAGTGAGAGTAGTATATATATATTATCTATATTTTTATTGACATACTAGTTATAATTTAATATATGTGAGATTCAGATATTACAAAAGTACTAGTTGAAGCCTATAAAAACATGATATCTTCAAAGAAGAATAAAAAATATATATAATTAAGGTCCATTTTAGCCTCGTTGGTTTTGGCCATTGATTACTTAGGTCCTTAACAGTGTACTTGTGTCTAAAATAACTATATTTTCAAAAACATAATATATAAGTCTCTCTCGTCAAATATGAGTTAACAAATGCTAGAGAGTGCTTACATTTACATGCTGACTTATAGTAAACTATTAACTTTAATGATATGTATAATTTAAATTTTAAAAAAATCAATTTAGCTCTTATGATTTTGGCCATGGACCATTTAAGCCCTTATAGTTTTACTTGTGTCTAAAAAAACCCTTGTATTTTTAAAAGCGTGATATATAAGACCCTCATATCAACTTTAGGTTAAGATGTGAGAGTCTTCTTATATGACATTTTAACTCATAATAAACCATTAATATAATTACACATATAATTTTAGTTAAAAAAAAGGTCCATCTTGTCGAGGAAGAGAGAGTGGTAAAAGTCGTGGCGATAGACGAGTGCGAAGAGACAAACGTAGAAGAGGCCGGAGGCAGAGGTGAGGGAGAGCTAGACCATCATGTCATAGGCCCAATGGGTGGGAGCACAAGAGCAAACAAAGTGGGAGGCGGTGGGGACAAAGACGTTGAAGAGAAGGAAGAGGGATCAAGAGACTATTACATGTTGAGCATCAGACTAGTTGACAACATTCACATAAGAGAGGATCAGAAGCTCCTAAGCTCATCGTCAGCGCGGGAGAGGCTACATGCATGCGACATCCTACTAGGTAGCAATGACTTGGTGGTGTTGTTGGTAGTTGCTTCTACAACCACACCTCCAACTATTAATGATGGTCTTAATTTTTTAATTTAAATTATATATATTGTATTAATAATTTATTGTGAGACAGCATGTCAAGTAAATATACTCTAACATCTCCTAATTCAGACTTAATGGGAGGAGCATATATATTATGTTTTTGTAAATGTAACGGTATTTTATATACGAGCAAAATCATAAGAGGTTAAGTGATCCATGATCAAAACTATAGAGACTAAAATAAATTTTTAAATTTAAATTTAATGTATCATTATATTAATAGTTTATTATAAGTCAACATGTCACATAAGCAGACTCTAAAGTCTATTTACTCAAACTTTTCAAGAGGAACTTATATATTATATTTTTTTAAATGTATGGATTGTTTTAGATATCAATAAATCACAAGGTATTAAGTGATTAATGATTAAAACTATAAAAATTAAAAATAAACTTTTAACCCAAAAAATAACACTAAATTTAAAATATATACCATAACTAAATTGGATAAATGCTCTTACATAACATAATCACAACACACCCAACTATGCCGATGTAGGATGGTTCAGAGTCAACCAATCCACTATAACATGTATAGCCTGAATAATGCGGATCCTGCCACCAAAATAATTTAGAACGCACCATCATATCCCAACTTCAACTTCAACTTAACAAGAAGAAAAAAGATGACGAATCACCACGTTCGACTATATGCCGTCTGCACCAACAAAGTCCATCACCTTCGGACTCTCTTCCACCTTGAAGGGACTACAACCACCTAAAAAGCAGATGGTAAGCTAATTCTGTACTCATTAAGTTGATGTATTCCAACCTCATAGCAACAGGTAAGATATAACTCGTAACCTTATTAGAATATTCCCTGAAGTCAACAACATTTGCATTTGCCTTGTTAAGAACGGTGTTAGAACCAATTGCTCTTAAGTGATATTTCTTGTGGTGAAATTCTACCCTCTTCCAAAGCTTGCGTCAACAAGTCAAACTTGGTAAACCTGTCAAAGAAACCGAGAGACGGAATCCTGTGACAGAAGAATAACAGAGAGCTCAAAAGTTTTCATTCTGTATGAGACAACATGATCCACTCCGTTGGTACCGTTTAAGTAGGCTATTTATGGGTTGGGCATTTAAGTCACAATTTACAGAGAGCAAAACATCCATCTGAGACTAATTACAGAGAGCAGAGTGCAGTGTGCATACCATTGGCCGGTGATGCCGTCGGCGAGGCGGTTGAGTCGATGGCCGATGAGGCATCTGGCGGCGGCGATCTTTCGGGCGACGTCGGGGTCGATGGCGTGGAGCACCGCGAGCACGTTGCGTGAAGTTGTGTGGGCCTGCGATGGCGGCCCTCTCCCCGGACGGCGCTCAGATGTTTTTCGAACCCCGGCACCTCGAATCCCGTCCGCTTAGCCACCAGCGTCAAGACCAAGCCGGCCGCCCCGCCACCGGCCACCAATATCCGTGGCATCCTCTGCCCCGACTCCGCCACCCCGAGACGAGGCATACTGGCAGATGGGAGTAACAGAGAGACTAGAGGGAAGGCTACATAGGAAAGCACGCGACGAATGAAAGAGGGAGCGGCGTCACAGTCGAGGAACGAGGAAGAGGATGTGTAATCGATCTCTGTGCCCTTTAAACTCCGACTTCTAATTCCGAGAATAAATCGTCGATAGACCAATAGAGACCTATATATATATATATATATATATATATATATTCTGTAATTAACCATTGAATTCCCCAAGAAGAGCAATGAATAAAAACCTCTTAAGTTTCGCAGTCCCCAACTACAGATCGAGCACATTCTGCTTAATGGCAGAAAACATGAGCTTCCCAAGTCTCCTTGCTGTGATAAGAACCATGATAAATAACATTTCGACACACTGTGCATTATATCATATGATGATATGGTAATACATTTAGAAACCGGCCCATCCGGCAGGCTGGTTTGCATCTGCCTTCTTTGTTGCCCCACTGTTAGTCCTCATGGAAGCATTTCCTTGAGCAGAGCTCCCAGATATCTGTGAACCAGATGAAGCTGTAAAACTCCCCAAATTAAAGTCCCACAGATCTGTTGAGGGATTCAAGGCCGATATAACATTTTGATGGCCATTGGTTGCCCCAAAAGCATTCCACGTCTTTGTCTCGCGTCTAGGTGATGGGGAAGGGTGCATCATTCGTTGCTGGAGTTCCCACACAGTTCCTTCAATCTTCATCCTCAGCTGCAAGGGGCATAGAGAATTAGTGTGAAGCCACAAGTTGGGAAGCTTTAAGAGAAGTGACAGTGGAAGCACCGGAGTTATGGACTGCAAGCTCCCAGGATTCTCATGCTTCTTTGAGCTGTCTTTGCCCGGTGGTGATGGGCTTACTGCTGCAAGAGCATGCTTCAAGTCCTGTATCTCTTGTCGTTGAGAACGGCAAACTGCGGATAGCTTTTCACATCTGGATGTAATTTCAGCTTTCTCCAAGTTGGCCATCTTCAGCTGTCCTTTTAGCTGGTCAACTTCTACTTCTAGCTCTCTTTTATGTGGTATATTATCACCGGTAATGTTCTTGGAGTTCAACTTGCCAGTATCGAAATCAGCCACAAAAGTACTAAATGTCTCATTCTCAGAACCTGGTTTCTTCTCCGGGTTGGAACTTTGTTTCATCTCTTGGAAAATTTTGATCTCAAAGTCCTCACCAGTGCGTTCATCTGGCCTCTTCACAGGGTCCCCTTGTTCAATCCTAACATGATTCCGAAGATAAACATGTCTTTCTCTTGGAGGGCTAACTTTGCAAACACTTGTATTGGGATTTTGAGTCGATGCTGATTGTTTGATTGGTTCATCAAAGTGCGGACCTTTGTTATCAATAACTGCAGAATCCTTTGCATGTTCAGTGGACCAGAATGCACCAATCGCCCCTCGACCTGTCTTTGGAGAATCTTGAAAGGGTTTGGTCTGACGCATCTCCTTCTCGGATTCCCGTGATGATGGTAGGGAAGCAAGGCCCCTTCGAGGCATCAAAGTGGTCTTTCTTGGAACACCTTTAGAATTCAAATTGCAATAATCATCATAATTAGGATATACTGCAAATAATATCAAATAAAAAAAATCAAATGATGTTGGTATCTGTTTTCAAGAGAGGCATCTGATGATGTGTTTTTAGACAGTGTAGCAACCAGATACAAGTAGATTTCTTCATTGCAGCAAATGGAAGTACGAAAATAAAACAAGTACAATTCTCCTCCAACTTCTCCAGGTTTTTATCAGGCAATCCAAAAGTGAGGTTTTACTTGAAAAGAGAGATCTTCACAAATAACTTTTCTGACAATCAAAAAAGCAACTGATTGTTGTTATCTGCAAGATTTCTTTTGCCTAGAGGTTTTCAAGGGAATAGAATACTCAGCAGAAAACTACGATAAAATGATCATAACTACTAGTTTTGTATGAATCGTCATGTATGATCATAATTCCTTCACAAGGAAAACAAACTTTTGGAGATGACTTATCTACCCATATGCATAAATTGGATCACTAACTAAGAAGTTTGAAGCATATTTTTACCTTGATGTTGAGAACCTGAAGGAGGTGGATGCATTTCAACAGCTCCACTAGAGCCATCAGGTAAGTGTTTTTGCAACCCCAAAGGAAGTAGTTCATTAACACGAAACCAGACCTGTCAGATAGATACACTATCAGTACAAGGATATCAGATTATCCCAACTCCATGATTACCACATATGCAATAATCTATGACTAACCTAGATTCATGGAGATGAATGACCAATCAAGCAAAGCCCTTGCCTGCATGATGTCTGGCCTGGTGTTTGGAGAAGCCTTGAGCATATCCTTGATCAGATCGGTCATTGCAGAACTGTACTTTGGTCTGTCAGGGATGCAATAGTTCCCATTCAAGACTTGAAGCTTTGATTCACCATCAAATGCAGATTTGAGGAAGCAGATTCGGTATAGAAGACATCCAAGAGCCTGAAAGATGTGAAAATTAAGTTATATACTGAATAAAGTGAATCCAATATCTCTATTATGCATGCAGAAGCAACTCCAGTTCAGAGTGTGATCTGTTTATAAACAGGGAAAATAGGTTTGTATCACATTTGGCAACTTTGTTTCTTTCTTTCTGTACAGCCTTTCTTTTCTGGGTCACATGGAATAACTTGTTTCTGAAGCTTTCTGTAGTAGAAACTTTTTTTTCTATAAATTTCAGAAACAAAAACCAGGAACAAAGATGGACTGACTGCTGTCCTGATAGACTATAATTTTATGAGAAGTTATTTAAACACTAAAAGTAATTGAGTTGGGACCAGCAAAATTACTTCTGAAGTTCGAAAATGAGAGATAAACTTAGTCTCTTATTTTTCAAATACAAGAAAAACAAAAAGACAAAGTCAAGTAATGTCCACGTTAATTGCAAACATATCAAAAAGTGTGCAGAAACGTAAAAGTAGAATAACTTCACTATTAGTTCAAAACATCAGATTAAAAAATCAAGCTTAATTTTGTGTATAACAACAAAAAAGTGAAGAAAGGAAACATAACGTTTGCTACAAAACTCAAACTGGGCAGGCATTACATCCTGGAGCTTAACAACACAAGAAGCAAGATATCATTTGTACAGAGCAAAAAGATAAGATCCTTGAGAGTGGGAAAAAGAAGCTCCAACTGATAAAAGGTGAGGGAATTCAGTCAGATAACCAACCCAGATGTCCACTTTCTCGCATATAACTTTCCTTCTAAACAGATCCCACATCTGGATCAATTTAAAAATTAAGAATCAAACCACCATTAGTTGGATAATTTATAACAGCATTTTTTTAATTAATTTAAAATCAAATCAATTCTTTGGTTAAACCTCAGGGGCCCTATATGCAGGAGTTGTGTACTTTCTGATATTGTCTTCTTCAATCCCCATCTCTTCGGGCTTGTCAAAGCATTTGTGACTGGTTGAGGTGCTGCCAAAGTCGCATAACTTCCAAGCTCCATCAGGTCCTAGAAGAACATTTTCAGCTTTTAAATCCCTGCAAATATCAATAAACACGATACCTGGCATGAGATATTTTAAGCAGAATGAAGAGAGATTTAAAGCTACTGATCATTTTTAGCAACTGATGTGGATTGACGTGTCGACATTGAAGGACAACTTGTCAACCAATTTAATTTTCATCTCCGTTTCTAATCCTACCTTCTAACGGTGATCATAAAAGGATGAGAAATGATAGCAATTTGACAATTTGTCCCCTTTGGAAAAGGAGAAAGATTTGATGAAAAGATGCTATTACATTACAGAATAACCTTGAAGTTACTAGATCATAAAAAAGTGTAAGAATCACCAGCTAATTTATATATTTTTTTACCATTCCTTCCAAACTCCACAACATACAATGAACTTTTGGGCATCAGCAAGAACAAGATAAATAGCTAATGTGTTGGCACGTAAATATCATGGTAAGCTAAAATTGGAACATTTAGAACAGGTATGTAAGCCTACCTGTGGGCTACGGGTGGTGATTGGGAATGCATGAAATATACTGCATTGCAAACATCTCTAAAAATCAAGAGGACCTGTTTCTCCTCAAAGTATCCAGACCCTCTGTTTTCCAGCGAAGTAGCCAGAGACTTCTCACAGAACTCCATTACAAGCAATGCTTCCTTCCTCCTGCCCATGTCCAATATGGTGTGTGCCACAAGAGCAACAACATTTGGGTGACCTCTGAGCAGCTTCATCACAGAGATCTCCTTCATGATGAGATCCAACAAATCATCATCATTGCAAATCACGTGCTTCAGGGCATACTGTTTGGATGGTTGCACAACATCAGTGGCAACATAGATGCAGGAAAATCCCCCTTCCGCGATGGCATTTCGAACATGAACCTTTACATTACCAACATCGATTGTTCGGCCTTCAAGGCTGGCAGGTTCCTTGCCAGCAAATGACTTAAACATCCACATGATTGCAACAAGCAACCCAAATAGCACGCGTAACTTCAACTGCAGATCAGATAAAAGGTGTTAATAAATATAGACCTATTATCTAAACAAAGTAAACCGCGTAGCAAAATGAGTTAGATCAAATTTCACAGAAGAATAAAGGAGACACAGATAGGAAATTCCATAACATAGCCTCAATACCTAATCTGCACCAAAGCCTTTAGACACAACAATCCAGGATTTTAGACTAGTAATATTGAATAGTTAGTACCAGCTGCCATCAGATGCCAATTTTCCAGACTGCACAAAAATGCCTGACATCAATAGACACACATAATTCTGGAATTATCCAATGAAGTATTCAACTTAACTCTGTAGTTAGCACTAAGATATTGTAAACGACTGATCTAACTAGTCTTATTTAGTCCTTTCAACGACCAACGAGTGTGTTGTCTAAGAATCGAGCGTAGGATCTAAAAATACGCAACGCATTACAGATCGGCTTGGAGAAACAAGAACCAAGGAATGAAGAGCCCAAATTTGGCGCAGGAAAGCGGGTTTCTGGAAGCGGCCACGGATATCCTTTCGGGCTCCGATCAGACCGAGAGAAACAGGAGAAAAAGTTCGAGATTTGGGCACATACGCGATCCGGAGGCTCCCTAGGAGATGAACACGAAAGACGCCACGATCGAGGACTTCGATCAAAGCGAGATCGGAGGCAGGCAGTCTCCCACGAGATCTGGATCCCAGATTCCTGGCTTGGAAGCGCGAAGACGAGAATGTGGGAAGGCGAAGAAGGTTTGGGGATTTGGCCTTTGTAATCACTCGTAGCTCGTCGCGGAGAGGAGCAGCTGCCTGCGCTCGAGACGCGTGGACGAGGATGTGCGAGCAGTTTTATTCTCGTGACATCACTGCCGTCCAATTTGCGAAGTCTACATTTAGAAGGATCAGGACTGTCCAATATCTCGTCGGTGGCCCAAAACGCTTAACTGACACGTATGTGGTAGCATAGCTATTTGGCGGCTTGTGGGGTAAGTTGGAAGTTCTATTGATTGGTTGCATATCTTGATATTTATGGAAAACTGTATCAGAATCATTCTTAAAAAAAAATTTGAATTTTCTAAATATTGTATTATATTTGTTAGAAATAAAAAAATTATTTTATAAACATTTTACTGTACACTTGGGTTGACATTATTGAATCAAAAGATTTTCATTTTTCTACTTGTTTTCTCTTCTAATCAAATTGTGTAAAGAGTTTTGATTAAAGGATCTTAAACCATCAAAGTTTCATGCAATCTAATTACCAACGTTCTTATGATAATATTGAAATATAATATTTTTAATACCCTCTCCCCTTAAATTTGGAGACATAGGAAATAAGAAGCAGCTGAACAATAATACGGTATGCTCATGTTTGTACCTGTAACCAAGGTCAGTCTTCTTTTGGACTATTTGTGCTTAGTTATTCTTATCATTATTGGTGGAACACTTCATTTCATTTATTGGTGCGATCAAAAAGATTCAACGGAAAGGAAAGAATACGTCCATAATATAAAGAACCAAAAGAGTTGGTGGTATATATTGCATTTATCCCAATTTAACAAGTGTAAGATCTTGGATTAAATTGGTGCCTAATCTTAACCCTCAACAGATTGACTTAGACTTGTTGATTTAAAATTTAAACATGATATCAAAGTCAAATTCATAAAATAGTGAGTAGGTCAAAATTAAAAAAAAAAGCCCTGCGTGAGTTTTTTTATAAAAAAAAACTATGTCAGGTGTTCCTTGCACCTTTTTGCACGTTTAAATATTTCAGGATTGATAGTTTATTTAATGCTCGTTATTCTTATTTCGAAGATCTTATTGAAACATCTAAGCAGTTTTTTTTTGGCATCTCTGCCTTCTGTTGGTCATCTTTGAATTGTCATACTGTTGTGTGGGAACAGTCTTATGGTGGCTTAATTATTTTTCTGAAGTTAATATGGCTTTGCTTCTATCAATTTAGATTTGTTTACCTAATTTAGAAAATTTCTCTTAATAGATTACGATTTTCATAGAAGTAATTTTTATTATGGATTTTATGATAAGCAAACTCTAAATTTCTTTTAACTTTCCCCTCATACTGATCATATTAGACAGCCAGTAGCATATGTGACGTGAGGGAATCATATTGAAAGACTTGTCAAGAATCTAACCCCTTGAAGATTTGATTTTTGAGATATGATAAATTTAAAAAATTAAATGAGGTCGGTTCAAAAGCAGTTCTTTCGATCGACATCTTCCTCTTGAATTCCTGAAGCATCGCAGGGTGTTATGGCAGCTCCCTAGTCGTCGATCCCTCCGTCTGGTCGTCCTTCTAGTATCGTAGCTCTGCATCTTTCCTTGTCTGGTGTTGTGGAGGCGCCCTTGTCTTTGGCCCCTCCTCTATTGGAGAGTGCCTATCTTCCGGTCCTCCATCCGTTGGGGGTGTGGGGGGAATCTGCTCTACCAAATATTACTTGTGTGATGATGCTCAACGATGGTGAAGATACTCATTTGGCTGATGCTGGTGCGAGGGAGATTGCACTATCTTCTGGTCCATCATCCACTGGAGGTATAGGACAAATTGCTTAGTCGACTACTGTCAATGCAGTGGCACCCGACGGTGGTAAAGGTGATGGTAAAAGGGTGTCGTGGGTGAAACTGCTTGCTAGTTGTAGCAAGGACACTGTTTCTTATTTATCTCTACATCTATTTTTGATAGTATCAAGCTCTCATTCAGTGCTCTAGTCAAACATGAGGAGGAGACTATGAGGCAGTGAAGGAAACCTTGGGTGTTCGGCCTCGTAGAAAGTTCCTCAAGAAATCACCTCCTCTGCACATCTTGAGAGATTTTGTTTCCAAAAGCTATAAAGTCTCCTCTCTGCTTTAAGTTTTACATTTAACGAATGATTTCTTTTTATTTCATTTTCAATCTAAAATAGATGTGATTTTAGTGCTTACATATGGTCCATGATTTTTTCATTATGATAGGGTAAACAATGGGCTAATCCAACTCATCCGAGCCTATGCCATGTCGACGGCCACGTCGACGTCCGGGGGGAACTATGCCCGTTCAAGTATACAAGTCAGCAGCGACGTCAGCATCCGAGATGAAGGGATCTAGACACTGCGTCACCCGACTCCCCCTCCATGTGCCATTAGTGCTGCATGGCGGACCATATCCTCACCCATACCACTGCACCAACGGGTTCGCTGTATGACTTGGCCATGCCTGGGGTGACGGCAGGGGTAAGGCCGAACATACGGGCGACCTCCTCTCAGATAAGTATAAAATCCTCTTCCAACAACATCGAGAAGAGGGGGGAAACCTCCTTTTACACACACTCTCTCTCTCTCTCTCTCTCTCTCTCTCTCTCTCTCTCTCACACACACACACACACACTCACACACTAGCCTCCTCGAAAGGGGAAACAATTCACCTCCTTTCTCTATAAAACTTACTAACTCAGGCGTTAGAGGGGTCACGTCGAACAACTCCCACCCCCGGTGAGACCTATGACTCGAGCGCAGAGCGGAGCAAGCGGGCAGACGGTCGAACTGACGCTAGGGCGCTAACTTCCGAGAGGCGGTTCCAACCAGAGTTGGAGATCCTAATCCTGACCTACGTGGGCGAATTTGCGTACTCGGCTGGAACCAGGTCGGGCCAATACCTCAGCATGACCCCAAAAAGTTCAATAACATTTTGGTGCTAGAAGGAGGGCCGATGTCTTGGAGATTACTTAACGACCCGGGATTCACTCCTCTAGCACCAAACGCCGGACCTCCTGCTATTTTGATTGAAGCATTCCTTAGCCTCACCCAGCAGGTCCAAACACTAGCCAGGATGATGCAAGCCATCATCCCCTACATTCCCCAATTGGCGCAAGCACTGGCGCACTAACGCCAGGACGCTCTTTGGCAAACGCTGCAATAGGAAGTACCTCAATCAATATTGACTCGAGAGGAGCATCCCGACAATGAGGTACCACGCCACCTCCCGAATGAAGTTATGGCCAAGAACCCGAACGCCTCAGTAAGTCAACCGATGAGCCGTTCCCGGAATATCATACGTATCCCATCTGAGCCAAACACCGTCTCCTTGGATTCAATCGACTCGGTGAGGAAATAGCTTCGCCAAGTCAACCAGAGGCTAGACGAGGTCCAAAGAGACTTTGTCAAGTCTAAGGAAGAAGTCGGAGAGACCTCAAAAGGTGGGTCTCCATTTATTCCCGAGATTCAAGACAAACCAGTCCCACCCAGCTTTCGGCTCCCGATCTTGGAGCCCTATGACGGAAGCACCGACCCATCAGAACACGTCATGATATTTAGAGCTCAGATGGCTCTCTATGACACCTTTGATATTTTGAGTGTCGTGCCTTTCCCACGACCCCCAAGGGGCCGGCTTAGATGTGATGCAACTGGCTGAAGCCGTCTTCTATCTCATCCTTTGACCACCTCGCCAGAGAATTCGAGCTCAACTTCATGGTGAGTTCCCGCCCAAGGCCAACAGTCGCTTCACTACTCGGCCTCACATAGGGAAGTGATGAACCACTCGCCTAATTTGTCAGCAGATTCGCGACAGAGGTCCGGAGGATGCCCGATGCACATCCTTCGCTATCAATCCAGGCATTCTTAATAAGGCTCCATCCCTCCCGATTCTTCTGGTCTCTAATCGAGCGACCCCCATCAATAATATCGGAGATGTTGCAATGGGCAAATCAGTATGTGGCTGCCGAAAAGCTGGTGGCTGGAAAGTGGGAGGATCATAAGAGATCACGAAATGACAAACCCCAGGAACAACCCCCAGGAACCTCCAAAAGAAGGGATAGGCTAAAGCTACCTACTCTCAGGCCTCTCCTGATCCCACTCAACTCAACCTGAACGAAGGTTTTCTTCCAAATCCATGACAAAGGACTCCTCAAGACCCCTAACCCGATCAGCACAAAGATCAGAGGTTGCGACAAAAGAAGATATTATCATTTTCACCGAGACTACGGGCACGACACAGAGGAGTGCAACGACCTCAAGAATCAGATTGAGGACTTAATTCACCGAGGACACCTTCATCAGTTCGTCCGAGACCAGCGAGCACTTACTGACAAGGGCCCTTATCAAGAAAGAGAGTCCTCCCCCCAACCAGAGTGACTGATTGAAAAGCAAATAGACATCATCATCGGTGGACCGGCGTCCAAGGGAGACAATTCCTCGGCCAAAAAAGCTTATGTATGATCCACAGTGGAAAAAAGGCCAAGGAGCAACCAGGACCTTGAGATTACCTTCAGGTGGGGAGTGAGGTGTACCCAGACCACGACGATGCTTTAGTAATCTCGGCCCAGGTCACCAACGCCCAAGTCAAAAGAATCATGGTCGACACGAGAAGTTCAGTTGACATCTTATATTTTAATGCTTTTCAAAAACTTGGGCTGGCTAACAAAGATTTGCTTCCTATGACATCAATGTTGATAGGATTCACTGGAGACTCGGTCTCCCCCGCTAGAACAATGACCCTTCCAATCACCATTAGAGAAGAACCAAAGTCAAAGACATTGATGGTGTCGTTCATTGTGGTTGCACTCCCCTCAGTATACAATGCCATCATTGGCAGGCCAACGCTCAATAAACTCAGAGTGGTCATCTCAACATACTACTGAACCATGAAGTTTCTGACTAGAACTGGGGTCAGAGAAGTTAGAAGCGATCCTCGAGAGTCTAGGTAGTGCTACCTAACGGCGATAATGCTGCCCAAGAAACTCAAAGCTTCGGCCCCTACCCTTGACACCCGAGATGCATATAGAACATCACCAAAGCCCGAGCCAGTAGAGAAAGTAGTCGAAGTCCCCCTAAACCTGAGGATCCCAAACAAAACCATTAAGGTTGGCTCGATGCTTCCGGAGGAACAATGTGTCCAGCTGATATAATTTCTTGGCAAAAATGCTGACATCTTCGCTTGGTTCCCGAAGGACATGCTCGGCATCGATCCCGAAGTGGCTCAACACCATCTCAACATAGAACCTGCTACTCGACCCATAAAGCAACAACCAAGGAAGTTTGCCCCCGACCGACAGAAAGCCATTGAGAAGGAAGTCACCCGCTTGCTAGACACAGGGCTCATCACAGAAGTAAAGTATCTGACTTGGCTGTCTAATATTATACTAGTCAAAAAATCTAATGGAACCTAGAGGATGTGCATTGACTACACGAGCCTCAATCGGGCTTGCCCAAAAGATTGCTACCCCCGCACGAGAATTGACCACCTGGTCGACGTAACCTCTGGCTACGAGCTACTCTCGTTCATGGACATCTTCTCAAGGTACAATCAGATCAAGATGGTACCAGAAGATCAGGAAAGCACAACCTTCATCACACACCATGGTACCTATTGCTATAAGGCTATGTTATTCGGGCTAAAGAATGTCAGAGCAACCTACCGAAGGATGGTTAATCGGCTGTTTGAAAAATAAATCGGGCGTAATATGGAAGTATACGTCGATGACATGATAGTAAAAGGTTGGGAAGCAAGTACTCACTTTGTAGATATAGTCGAGATGTTCCAAATGTTAAGGCAATACAAGATGAGGCTTAACCTGACCAAGTGTGTATTCGATATCGGATCTGAGAAGTTCCTTAGGTTCGTCATTTACCAGAGAGGAATCAATATGAACCCTGAAAAGGTGGACGCCATCCTCCAAATGCAGTCCCTCCAGACAGTGAAGAATGTCCAACGACTCACCGGAAGACTAGTAGCACTAAGTCGATTCATCTCCCAAGCCGAAGATAAGAGTTTCCTCTTCTTCAGAGCCTTAAAGCGAGCAAAGGACTTCGAATGAGACCCCAAATGTGAAGAGGCATTCCAGCAACTGAAGGCGCATATAGCCCACCTACCATGCCTTATCTCGATCGCTCCTAGGGAACCCCTCTGGATTTACTTGGTGACCTCAGAACGATGGTCAGCTTGGTCCTAGTCAGGCTCGGAAAGGATGGATAAAAACTAGTATACTACTATAGCCACATCTTAAGTGGTCTTGAGGAGCGATACCCACCAATTGAAAGACTCACCCTCGCACTGACCTTGGCATCAAGAAAGCTGAGGCCCTACTTCCAAGCTCACCCCATTAAGGTGATCACCGACCAACCCTTGCGTCAAATACTCTCAAAATTTGATGTTGCAAGTCAGATGTTGAAATGGTCGGTCGAACTCGAGGAATTCGACCTCGAATACGTTCTGAGGACTATAATAAAAGCCCAGGCTCTAGCCGACTTTATATCAGAGTCGACGAGCCCCGAGAGTCCACCACCAACCCTGAGGTGGACCCTGTACATTGACGATTCTGCCAATTCAGAACGAGGAGGAGTCGGGCTTATCCTTAAAGACCCCGTCGACCAAGTTTTTGAGCACACACTTCGAATAGAATGAAGCATTATTGTTCAGCTTAAAGCTCGCCAACGAGCTGCATGTTGAAGACATTGAAGTCTTCATCGACTCCCATCTCATCGCCAGATAGGTCAACGGAGAATTTGAAGCCCGAGACTAATCGATGATCCACTACCTGGCTGAGTTACGACACTGCACCCAATGATTCAACTGTTTCGTCATTACCAAAATACCTCGATCGAACAACGTGCAAGCTGACACCCTAGTGAAGCTAGCCTCCATGCGTGGACTGGTGGAATGCCCAACGTGGATGGCCAAGATCCTGAAACCTTTAATTTCTATCGAGGTGGCTGTGACCGAAGTCAACCACGATTGGGTCAAGGAAATGCTCAGGTTCAAGGGCGATGACACGTTACCCCAAGACCACAGTGCAGCTCAGCGTGTGAAGAGGGCGAGCCCATGGTACTTTGTTCTCAATGCATGCCTATACCGATGAGGATTCGTGCAGTCGTTGCTCCGATGCTTGCATCCATTGGAGGCACAAACCACATTAGTCGAGGTCTACGAAGGTATATGTGGTGAACATATCGGTGCCCAAACCTTGGCCCACAAGATACTCAGACAGGGACACTATTGGCCAACCATGCGCCGAGACGCACAGGTCTATGTGCTGAAGTGTGAACAATGTTAAAAGCATGCTAGAATCCAGCACTAATCGATGGTCCCGATATCCACCTCAGATTGCGCCTAGTCATTCGCCTAGTAGGGAATGGACCTGCTCAGCCCATTCCCCCTAGCGTCGGGATAGCGAAAGTTTCTCATAGTCGATGTCGACTATTTTTCCAAATGGGTCGAGGCTAAACCACTTGTATTTATCACCAAGAAACAAGTTAAGGGGTTCGTTTGAAAAAAATATCATCACGAGGTTCAGCATCCCAAGGGTAATCATCACCGACAATGGAACACAGTTTAACAATTCTAAATTCAAAGCATTTTGTGAAAGCTACAAAATCCAACTAAGGCTCAATTCGGTCGCCCACCCTCAAGCAAATGGACTAGCCGAAGTCATGAATCGAGCCATCCTCGACGGATCAAAGAAAGGGAATAAGGTGCACGCGAGACTTGGGTGGATGAGCTCCCAAGCATCCTATGGGCATCACAGATGACTCCGAAATGCCCCATGGTGAATCATCGTTTAGCATAACCTTCGGGATCGAGGCGGTCCTCCCACCCAAGGTCGGGTTCTACGAAGATTCCTCTTCGGCCAACCAACTAAGGGAAAATCTTAATTTTCTCGAGGAACGAAGGGCCATCGCACACCTACGAATCCTCAAGTATAAGAAGGTAGTAGCGAGGCTCTACAATCGTAGAGTGCGCCATCGAAAAATCAAAGTGGGTGACCTAATGCTACGGAAGGAAGAGGTTAGTGATCCAACTCAGTCTTGGGGTAAGCTGGCTGTGAATTGGGTGGGGCCATACCAAGTGGAAAGTTCACCCCGGGAAGGCACTTTTACCCTGGCTACAACAAAAGGGAAAAGGCTGTTGAGAACTTGGCATATTTCAAATTTATGAAAATTCTATGTTTAATGAGAGCCGAGCAATTTCACAAAAGTAGTGCTTTGCATTAATTAGAAAGAAGTATAACCACCAGTCGTGGGTCGACACAAAAAGAAAAGGAAGACCTCCGACAACTAAAACCAAGCAACAATAGGACCTACAAGTACTCTCATTCCTCGGGCGGTGGAAGGGAATTGTCGAAGGGCTATTCATCGGCCATCGGCACGTCGTCATCCTCGGGAAGAGAAGCAAAGGGGTCCAACTCGATCTCCACTCTTGGGTGTCGAGCCTGAAGCCGAGCTAATGCCAATTGGTACTCGTACTCTAGCGACACACGCCCCATCCATACCAGACCGATCTCGAACCCAAGCAACTTCTTGTGGTCCTCGATCGCTCTCCTTGGCAGATCCTCCTGAAGAGCATCCTTGGATCGAGTCAATTCCAGCAGCTCAGTCTCCATTTGGCGGACTTGAGTCCTCATACTTCAGAGTTGGCCCTCGGAGTCGTCAAGTCATTCCCGTGAGTCGGTGAGCTATCTCCGTAAGTTGGCCGACTCCGCCCAAGCTGCCTCCAGATCCACCTTTGTCGACGCCCGATAGCCATTTGCCTCATCAAGTTCGACCCGGAGATACTCTACCAAAGACTGGGCCTATGATGCTCGAACTTCTACCATGGCCATTGTGTCTGAATCTCCACCCTCCTTCAGCCCCTACACTTCTTAGTGCAGGAGGTTCACTTTACTGTCCAAGGAGGTAATCACCCGACCCATGTCATGAACGTGATCAAATAGGGCTGCCTAATAATGTTGATTCTACAAGAAGAAGGTCGGACAACAATTTTAGGGTCAGATACCGAGTAAAGGAAAAATGGAAAAGGACCGAGGTAAAACTTACCAGCACCATGGCTTTCGCTGCCCCCTCCATTAACACCTTGGATGGTAAAGTATACAGATCTGTGGCCAACCACGGGATCAATGTGTCTCAGACATATTTGGCTGAAACCTCCCCGTTTTGGCAAACCAGCATCCCATGGGTCAGCAGCCTTAAGTCGACTTTAAGGGGAGCATCAGGAGCTTTCTCCTATAGGTTACACATCCGGATGGCATGGTAGTCTCGGCCATCCACCCTGGCGCTGGCGCTGTAGAGCTCCCTCATCGACTTCCGTTTTCACCTCAGAGCCAGGGGTTCTTTTGAGACGTCTGTCGGCCCTCTGCCCTTGGTCGTGGCCCTATCAGCTTTGCAAGGAGACTTACACTAGTCTTTCTTTCTCTAGTCGACCATGTCCTCCCTTCATCATTTGCGGGAAACCTTGGGCACCCCTCTTGCCTCTTCAATGGGGATCTCTTGCACTTTAGACACTGAGCCAAATTTAACACACAGTGCTAGCGGGGGTGGCAATGCTGAAGCTGGGAAAAAGGAAGCAGCTCCGGGACACCCCATCCAGTTCGGGGATTATCGTGCATCATGCTCATACTCACCATCTCTGCAAAGCCAATCATGAGTCGGGAAATCAGGCAACGAAACTCATAAGTGGGAAAAATAACGCATACCGCCAGAAGCTGGACTGAGGCCCGCCTTGACCAGCCACTCCTCAGTTAGGCTCTTAATGGCCCGAGACACGGACAAGATGCCCTTCAGTCACCCAATTAGGTTCGTCTCCTCATCAAAAAGGTTCGGGGGAACATTTCTAATAGGGTGGGCCGACCATTCGACGCCGAAGTCCCAACCCCGATGCCTACTTACAAACATAAACCGTGCCTTCCAACCCTTATTGTTGGAAGGGGCACTCCCGACCCTAAAACCTACTCAAGAGGTCAAGTAGTAGCCCCCAGACCCCTGCATAAACAAAAACAAGATAGGAACAAGTCCCAAGTCGGGACGATGCCCGACCCCTTACACTCCCCGAGAAAGGTTATAATGTAGCATTAGGAGTTTGGTGCTACCTGACCAGGCGATATCCACCACCATCTGAGATACTCCCCGATGACTGGGTGAAGGGGGAACCTCAGCTCCACCTCTAAAGCATCAATAGAGATGCTGAACCCCCCAGGACAAGAGTGGTACGGCCGTTGCCCTGGCCCCGGAGTGTATAGAACATACTCATTCGGAATGTTAAAACACTTTTGAATCAATGCTAAAGACTCCAGACTCACAATTGAGTCAAAGTCATGGTGCGACTTCATCGCTTCTAGGGCTTGAAGAGCCTTAGCATCTGCCCCGACCATTACGCCCGAGGATGAACTCTGGGGATCGGACTGATCTCCCAAGGAACTGCTAGGCCTATACTCCTCCTGAGGAAGGGGAACAGGGGAAGAAGGGGCAGAAGAAAAACTTGAGACCAAGAATGAGGGAGAAGACACCATCTCAACCTGATCGAATGAGAGGAGCAGAAGATGAAGATGGAACAGCTGAGACACAAGGTCCGAAGGCTCAGAGAAGGGAAGATGAAGAATGAAAGTGATTCCTCGCCACCACCGCGATGAGGCTTATATGGAATGCATCGGTTTGACTTCTCGAGGAGGCGAAAGGACTTCGCTTGGGGAATACATGAACCGCATCCACGACGATGCATAAACGAATAGGGGAATCGCCATGTCAGCCCAACACCTCGTAAGTCACTCGCCCCTCTCTCGTCACACACCTTTACCTCATATCACATGCATAGACACTGCGTGTTACGAATGGACTGCACCTAGGTGCCAATCCATCAATCTTTTACTCGAGTTGTGTACCTCGACCAGTATCAATCTTTTACCCGAGCTATATTCCTCGGCCAGTATCAGTCTTTTGCTCGAGTTACTTATCTTGGCCAGTCCATCAGTCTTTTCGCCGAGTTGCGTATCTTGGCCAGTCCATCAATCTTTTTCCCGAGTTATGTACTTCGGCCAGTATCAGTCTTTTGCCCGAGCTGTATTCCTTCGCTAGTATCAGTCTTTTGCCCGAGCTATATTCCTCGGCCAGTCCATCAATCTTTTGCCCAAGCTGTATTCATCGGCCAGTATCAGTCTTTTACGAGTTATGTATGTCGACCAGTATCAGTCTTTTGCCCGAGCTATATTCCTTGGCCAGTATCACTCTTTTGCCTGAGATATGTACCTCAACCAGTATCAATCTTTTGCCCGAGTTGCATATCTTGGCCAGTCCATCAATCTTTTGCCTGAGTTATGTATTTTTTTTTTGGTAAGTCTGAGTTGTGTACCTCGGCCAGTATCAGTCTTTTGCCCGAGTTGCGTATCTCGGCTAGTCCATCAATCTTTTGTCTGAGTTGTATTTCTCGGCCAATATTAGACTTTTGCCCGAGTTGTGTACCTCAGCCAATATCAATATTTTGCCCAAGTTGTGTCTCTCGGCCAATCTATCAATCTTTTGCCCGAGTTATGTACCTTAGCCAGTATTAGACTTTTGCCTGAGTTGTGTACCTCGGCCAGTATCAGCCTTTTGCCCGAGTTGTGTCCCTTGGCCAATCAGTCTACTACCCGAGTTACGTACCTTGGCTAGTCTCTAACCTCGGCCCAGGCTGCGGAACTCAGTCGAGTCATGACGAACCCACAAAGAGGCAAGGACCAGTGACAACTAGCATTTAGGATCTTCCCTTCGGTCTATGGAATGCCTCGGCAAGACCCCTTTCCGGGGGGAGAAGAATGATAGAGATAACAATGGACCAACCCAACTCATTCGGGCCTATGCCAGGTCGACAGCCACGTCGACGTTTGGGGGGAACCACACCCATTCAGGTAGCCAGGTTAGTAGCGACATTAGCATATGAGGTGGAGGGATCTGGATGCTGCACCACCCGACTCTCCATCCGCGCGCTATTAATGTTGTATAGCACACCATATCCTCACCCCATACTACTACACCAACAAGCTCACCATACGACTCAACCATGCCTTGGGTGACGACAGGGGTAAGGCCGAACGTACGTGTGACCTCCTCTCCAGTAAGTATAAAATCCCCTTACGGCAACACTGAGAAAACGAGGGGAGTGGGAGGGGACGGGACGGGACTTCCTCCTCGAAAGGTGAAACAGCTCACCTCCTTTCTCCCCAAAAATGACTAACTCGGGCGTCGGAGGGGTCACGTCAGACAATCCCCACCCACGGTGAGACCCTTGTGCAGGACCCACAACTCGGGCACGGAACGGAGCAGGTGGGCAGATGGTCGAACTGACACTAGGGCGCTGACTTTCGAGAAATGGTTTCAACCAGAGTCAGAGACCCCAATCCCAACCGACATGGGCGAATTTACATACTCGATTGGAACTAAGTCGGGTCGACAGCTCAGCACGATCCCAAAAAGTTGAACAACACATGGGATGGCTCTTGCATCTCTTTCATTAGATGCTGAATTTGAACTCTATCTTTAAAACATTGAAAACTTCCCCTGTTTGGATCCGTTGCTATGGATTACCCATGGAGTATTGGAATAGGGAATGAATTTTCGGGCGTGATGAATGCATTGGGTCGCCCTCTAAAGATCGACGAGCACTCTTTGAAGATGGAGCAGGTAGATATATAATGGTTTGTGTTGAGATCGATCTCACCACCCTTCTGATGCAAGGCACTTCGATTGGGAACCAGCAAACTAGTTTCTTTCAACCTTGTTTGTACTAGAATTTGCCTGCTATATGCTTTTGGTGTAGGCATGTTGGACATCGCCTGAGCAGATGTCCTTCTTCTCTCGTGAAGCATGGTGTGGAGGAGGGAAGGTTGGATGCTCCTATGGAAAATTCTCCTACTTCGACTATGCCATTGACGACGAGAGATCGACGGGCACCAGATGAAGAGGGAACATCTTGGGACACCAACCTCTAGTGTCGGGAATGAAAGGAGGCTTCCACTGGTTCACCTACGTCTTCAAGTGCGGAGAACGTGACTGCCACAGTTGGCTCGTCCGTCAGCATGTGGGAAGCAAGTGTCTTATATTTATTATGTCAACAAGGCTTCAGTTTTCTTTACTCAAGTTAGGCTGTGGGACTGTATGGTATTGGCTTCCCAAGGCTAAATGAAGTACAAGGTGCGATCAACTCGAGTGTAGGTGCAGCTAAACCCAAAGTCTATTCTGAGTGGTACTGACCCTGGTGCAGCTAACTCAATTTCAGGGGACAAGCCTGGTGTTTGATGACCTAAGTTCTACGGATCCTGGTGCAACCCAATGTGATCAATCGGTGGATGAATCAGCTGAGAATGCAAACGTTGCAACGGGTGATGCGCCCTCAACTTTGCAACACCTCCCCCCTCCCCTCCCCTCCCCTCCTCCTCCTCTATTGTGATGGGGCCCCTTGTGATGTCTTGCCTGCCATGACCATTTCTTCATTGGTGTCTCATTATCGCCTACCATCATCTCGCCTTCACAAGGTCCTAATGAAATGGTGATCCTCCCAACATCGCAGGTTGAGGTTCCCCACCGACACTCTTCCTGAGAGCGGTAATGTTCTTACTAGTAACACTTCTAGTGACACAAGTGGAGAGCACTTAGAGGTTGGGTGACATGGTGTCCCGTATAGAGGAAAATGATAGATCTATCAAAATTGGGGCTCTTGTGGCCTCCATCCAACCAATTTTGGTAATCTTTAATTGCCTCTCATCATTTGATTCCTCTCCAATGATTGAAGTGGATGATGAACCTATCGGGGTTTCATCAACTGCCATATCTAAGGGTAGATCGAGGAGTAGATGATGAATCTATCGGGATTCCATCAGTTGCCATATCTAAGGGTAGATCAGGGAGTAGATGATGAACCTATCGGGGTTCTATCTGCCATATCTAAGGGTAGATCGGGGAGTAGACTGGCGACAAAAGCCAGCATGAGGGCGTTGTGCAAAAGGTTAAGCTCCAAAGGGGCCATGGGCACAAATGGTAGGATTCCCCGCTTGACTTCCACTTTCTTTAATTATGAGTGTTTTAAGCTGAAATTTTAGGGGCTTGTGTTATAGACCATTTTAAGATGTGGTATATTTTGTTGTCCGTTCTCATGGATGTAATCTGATTTTTTTTCCCTTCATGAGATGCATTCGGATAACTTCATGAGTCGGTATGATTGATTCATTATCGAAGGTGTAGACTTATTCATGTGTCTCTTGATAGGTGACATGAGAGATTTAATGGGGTGAGACCACATAGGCGGTTTAATCGAAAGTCATTTTATTGATAAGGACCTAGTTTACGGTGGTCAGGTACGCGGATTGGGATGAGGCTTGGGTCGTCCGGATGTCCTCGATCATTCGATGATCCTATATAACAAATTGGCACCGAGGGTTGTTCGACGTGGCCCCTTGGATGTTGAAGTTGATGAAGGAGAGAAGACAGTAATGTAAGCTATGTGATTGAATTAGTAAGTAGAGAGAGTCCTATCAGTTATAGGTGTATTGTAATCCAATCACGTGAGCAATGACATGGGTGATAGATACACTATATATAATTTTTTGTTATTATTATTATAGTATTTTTTTACTTTATATTATATAAGTAATGTATTATGATATCTTTATATCTTTTAAATGATGATTGAATCATGATGATATCATAATAATGAGACTAATTCATATTTAAATAAAGACTATAAATAATCTCAGTTATAGGTTACTCAAGGGGGACATTGAGATAACTAAAGAGACCTGTGTGCTATATACCCATCCATATAATGAAGACAATTGGTCTCATTGCAACTTATGTAAGGACACTATGGATATAGCGCAGGTGTTCATTGGAGAATAAGTTTACTAATTAATCTGTTTACGAGATGTTGGATGATTAATGATACATTATCATCAGGCAGCGATTCCACAATCTTAGTTATGTGTCTGGTCCTTAAATATGAGACACCAAAGATGCGTTTGAGTATTCTGTTCTTTAATATAAGACTTGTGGGTCTAGAAGTTCCCAATCTGGTATAGCGATTTATTGGGAATGATAGTCAACCATATAAATATGATTGAGTATCAATAAAGGATCATCCACTCTTGTTATCACGAGAGGAATATCTCATGTGTTCTTACTTAAGCAAATTCCTAGCCAAGGTCATTCGAATTGAGAGAGAAAAAGTTATCTGAGAGAATATGATTAGAGTGATACTTAGATGGATTTCGTATAGGCTTGACAGTATCATGCCTGATATACGATCTTTGGGATATTAGATAGATACGAGACTATACGTATATGATAATTAAGGATAGACAACTACAATAGAATATATCCTCTAGTACCGTATGGGGACTATGTCATAGTGGCCTTGTACATCCATGGTCGATGAGTTGAGTGAATTATTATGTGATAATAATTCATTAAATCGAAAGGAGTTCTAACATATGCGACTCACGGCCAACTCGGTGTTAGGCTTATAGTGTCACACACATATGGTGGATTATGCGACGACTCGAGGATTGGGTATATGATATCCAATAAACCCATGTATTATTGGATCCATTAGATGAAACCCAATAGGGGCTTAGAATGGATATTTAGATAGAGATCCAAATTCAATTAAGCTAGAGACAATTGAATAGAGATTTAGTGTCTAATATGTTAGGGTAATTGGATGGAGATCCAATACCTAATATGGTAGGATCCAATAGGGTTAAGTTAATAGGACTCTATATAAATAGGAAGGGAACCAAAGGGTCATAGGCTGGACTCCTATGACCACTCACCTCCTATTCTTTTCTCTCTTTTTTCTCTCTTGTAACCAGCCCTATTTATAGCATGAGGACAACAAGAAGGGTCCGCCCCTTCTTAAATTTGATATAGCCTTGTGGTGTATGAAAGTAATTAAAGATTATGCTATGAGAGGAGGTGCGTCCCTACTTCATCCGTTGTGTGGATCACCACTAGCAAGGAGTTCATGACATCCCTTTCTTCCATAGACTTGGATCTGTAATTTTGGAGATGTACGATCTACCCCTAGGTGAGAGCATCTCATGAATCTTACATAGTTTTTCGATTTCACAAGTTTTGCACTCTCAATCTTTGCACAACGATCCTATATCATTATTTTGAGAAAATTATTTTATTTTATTTTTTTCATTACACATGTGATGCTATCCAAGATTTCTCAATAGTGGTATCAAAGTTAAGTTCATTATGCGATGATTGATCATAACTGCATGTGTTGTTGAATCGCATGGAATCATTTTTTTATGTAAAGTTTCTGTTTGTCATCGATCTCAATTTTGGAAGTGACTCTTGTTGGGAAACCTCAACGGGTGCATTACATGTGTAGCAAAAATCAAAACAAAAAACTAATTTGCTATGTAGATCAAATCATTGTGCAAAATATTGGGGTCGCGAGAAAAACGCAAAAACTGATAAAACCACGATGTGTGAGAGATTAATTTTATCAAGAGAGATCGTATATCCATGTATTCCAGATCTGGATGGAGAAGATGAAGGAGGTCAAGCATCCTCCTTTCTAGTAGTATCCACATAATGGATCTCTGTAGCGAATCTCCTCCAATCTGATCTCGCAACTCTTGCGTAGAGGGATAGAGGAGAATATGAGGTGGTGACTAAAGCTACAGCATATCAACCATGAGTCTCCCCTCCTATTTATAGAGAGCCATAAAAAAACCCTAGGGCTCCTGCCTTAGTGGGTATTGGATCTCCATCCAATTACCCACTAATCTTACATTATTGGATCTCTATCCAATAATCTCCTTAGGCCTCTAATTGGGCCTTAATTAAGGAGCCCATCAGCATAGAGTCTCATCTAATGAGAATATGGGCTAATTGGATCTCAATACAATCCTCTATTTGCTGAAGCATCCACCATATGTGTATGACCCTCTAGGCCTGATACCGAGTTGACCGTGAGTCACTCCCATTAGAACTTCTTCTGATATAGTGAATTATTATCACTATAATAATTCACTTGATTCATTGACTATGGACGTACTAGGCCACTACGCCATAGTCCCCAAACGGTACAGGAGGGATCAAATCTATCGGACCTGTCTGTCGAGAGTTACCGTGTATCTATAATCCCTCATCCAACTAATATCCCAGAGATCATATATTGGACATGGTACTATCAGGTCATATATGAAATCCGTCACAATCTCGCTCTAATCAGATTCTCCCGGAGAACTCTTTCTCGCTTAATCTGAATGACTTTGGCCAGGGATTTGTCTGAGCAAGCATATATAAGATATTCCTCTCATTATACCGAGAGTGGATGATCCTCTATTGACACTCAATTACCTTCGTTAGGTTGGCTACCAATCCCAATAATCAGTTGTACCAGATTTGAAACTTTCTAAACTTATAAGTCATATATTGACATAAGGCTCATCTTCGTTCTTAACGAAGTCATATGATTTGATCACCTCATCAAATCTTGTGTTCCAACTTCGGAAGGCTTGCTTCAATCCATAAATGGATCTAAGTAACTTGCACACTTTATCTGGACTCTCTTTGGATACGAATCTCTCTGGTTGTATCATATACACCTCTTCCTCGAGGTTGCCATTGAGGAATATTGTTTTGACATCCATCTGCCAGATCTCATAGTCATAGTGTGGTGCAATGGCCAAAATAATTCTAATGGACTTAAGCATTGCTGCAGGTGAAAATGTTTTGTCATAGTCAACTCCTTGTCTTTGACGATATCCTTTAACTACCAGTATTACTTTATAGGTCTCTACCTTTCTATCCACTCCAATCTTCTTCTTGAAGATTCATTTGCAGCCGATGTATATAATACCCTCAGGTGCATCTGTAAGGTTCTAAACCTTGTTAGAGTACATGGAATCCATCTCAGAATTCATGGCTTTTTGCCACTTCCCGGAGTTTATACTCATAGTAGCCTCCTCGTAGGTCTGAAGATCAATATCCTGAGGGTTATCTCCATTGATATGTCCCTTTCAAGAGGGTGAGATACTCTCTAGACCTACATAAAGTTGAAATTTGTGTGTTAGGTACCTGAATAGACTCGAGGCCTGGAATGGTGCTTGAGATAGGTTCTCCAACCTTGCTCAATTCTCTATCACTCTCACTATTTCCACCAAGAATATGTTCTTTCTTAAGGAACACAGCTCTCTTGGCAACAAAGACCTTTTGGTATTCGGGATGATAGAAATAATACCCTAAAGTCTCCTTAGGATATCTCATGAATGTGCACCTTTTCATCCTTGATTCTAACTTGTAGGGGTTGTATCTTCTAACGTGGGCAGGACAGCCACAAATCTTAACTACCTTAATATCAGGCTTCTTTCATTTCCATATCTCATATGGTGTAGACACTATCGACTTTGATGGAACTTTATTCATAAGTTAAGCTGCGATTTCTAGGGCGTACCCCTAGACTGAGATGGGTAGGTCAACGAAACTCATTATGGACTACACCATGTCTAACAGCGTGCGATTCTTCCTTTCTGATACACCATTGAGCTGAGGTGTCTACTAGAATAAAATCTCATTGTCCTTGAGGAAATGGGTGAACTTCATACTCAAGTATTCCCATCCTCGATCTGATCGAAGAGTCTTAATACTCTTTTTAATTTGGTTCTCTACCTCATTCTTATATTCCCTGAATTTCTCAAAAGCCTTAGATTTGTACTTGATTAAGTACATATGTCTATACCTAGAGAAATTATCAGCAAATGGAATGAAGTATGAGTAACCACATATATCCTGAGTCGACATGGGACCACATATATCACTATATATTAGTTCCAATAACTCAGTGGCTCTCTCTCCAATTCCACTAAAAGGAGAGTTAGTCATCTTCTCACGAAGTTAAGGTTAGCAAGTTACATATGACTCATAGTCAAATGGATCTAAGTGTCTATCTTTCAGCAACTTTTGAATTCTTCCCTCATGTATATGACCTAGCCTATAATGTCATAGGTTTGCATTATTCATCTCATCTCTTTTTCTCTTAGACATATATTATATTTATGATGTGTGGAGAAGTGTCTAACACATATAAGCCATTTACAAGGGTCTCTCTAGTGATGATCTCATCATCTATAATTATTGAATAATTATTATTCTAAAAAACTAATTTATATCCACTTATTGTCAAACAAGAGATAGATATAATGTTTTTGATAATAGAGAGAACAAAATAGCATACATTCAATGCAATGATAACTCCACCAAGCAGATGTAGGGTGACCTCCCTAATAGCAACTACAGCAACTCTTGCTCCATTGCTCATCTTGAAATCCATCTCAGCTCTAGTTAATCTTTTAGATCTTATCAGAAAATACAATAAATTACAGATATGATAAACACTCCCAATATCCAATACCCATATGTTATCATGAAAATCTGATAAGTGAAGATTGATCATGAATATACCTGAAGCTTCTGTTTCACCTTCTCTACAAGGTAGTCCTTACAGTTCCTCTTCCAATGCCTGTCTTGGCCGCAGTGGAAGCATTGTCCTTTGTCTTTTGCTAGGTCTCTCTTGGCAACTTTTGCCTTATATAGTCTTTTTTTACCCTTACCCTTCCTAGGGGTTTTTACTAGCCTTCCTTTTCCTATTGGTCTCACCAATATTGAGAACTGACTTCTCTTTCTTGATGGTACTCTCAGCTCCTCTTAACATATTAAGGAGCTCAGATAGAGTCACCTCAAACTTGTTTATATTCAAGTTAATAATGAATAGTGAAAAGAAATCTGGTAAGGACTGAAATATAAGATCAACATATATATTATCCTTCAGGACTATTTTTATACTTCATAAAGCGAGCAATCTCATCCTCGCTTGTCCTTTCCTCCAGCATGGGCACAATCGTGTTAAGGACATATATAATTTTCTCTTTTGTAAGAACAATTTTTAAATTACGGAGCATTTGGACTAATGAGGTGGTTGGCATCAAGTATGCCACATAGGGGTTTTACAAGCGATAAACAAGATATAGCATAAATAAATAATATACAGACTTTACAAAAAATACTAATTAAGATATAAACTTTTATCTTAATGTACTCCCACTATTTTCCTATCGAATCACGTGACACCCTCGACATGTGAGACGAAGTCTCTGACAGACTCCTAGTGGGGATCGGGATTCAATTGGCGTCTTAGTGCAACCTTGAGGGACTCCAATTACACTAAGCCCAAAAGGTAGGCAACTCTTACCAATCATAACTCCTTATGATTCCCATCATGTTCAGCCTCCGAATCATCATGGTCTCAAGGGACTCGACCAACCATGATATTCAGTTAAGTCATCACCATCGTTACAAGATGAGTCTGATTTGATGATAAGCCCTCGAGGGACTCGACCAAGCATACCATGTCCTAAGGTCACCGACGACATCTCTATGTCATAGACAAGAACTCGATCACATAGATAGGTGAGCCTCGAGGGACTCAACCAACTCAACATATGTCGTGATTCAATTTCTTCCTATAACGATAGAAGGCCATGTGGGTCAAGTACATATAGGATATTCCTCTCATGATACCAAGAGTGGATGATCCTCTATTGATACTTAATTGCCTTTGTTAGGTTAGCTACCAATCCCGATAACCAGTTATACTATATTTGGAACTTTCTAAACCTATAAGTTTGACATCAAAGAAAGAAGTACTCATACAAGGCATCCTTGGTCTCTCAAGTCTAAGGACCAGATACACAATTGGGACTATAAAATTGTTGTCTGACATTATGTATCATTAACCATACAGTATTCCATAAGCGGAACAATAGTAAACTTATTCTCCAATGAGCACTTGTATTATATCCTTAGTGTCTCCACACAAGTAGCTATGAGATTAGCCGCCTCCAACATATGGACAAGTATATAGTACATCGATCTGTCTGGTTATCTCAATGTCCCTCTTGAGTAATATATGACCGCGATTATTTATGATCTGTGTTTAAAGGTAAATCGATCTCATTATCATGATCTCATCACGATTCAACTCCCATTACACAGAACCAAGGACATCATAATATATATATAATAAATAATGTAAGAATATGTATGCCAATATTAATTATAAGCAAAAAGATCACACAACGTGTTACACATGCCATCACTCACGTGATTGGCTTGTATGACACCTATAAGTAGCACCTCTTTATATGATTTAAAAGTATTATAGATTAATGTTTGTTATCAAAATTATTGACACAAAATATAGGCAGAAGGGCTGCAACTGTTGCTACCCTACATCAAGGCTGAAGGCTGCTTGTAGCCTTAGCTGAGAGCAACATTTAGTGCTCTTGACCTAGCCAAAAGTAGGCTGGCTGAGAGTAAATCCTACTGCTCTCAGCCATGGTTGAGCAACCCCGATGCGACCAAGGAGTCCTAGCCATATAGGGAACCATGGCGGATAGGGTTTCCTAGCCACCTGAGGCAATCAGCCTTCGACCAATATGCAATTAGCCATCGGCCAATGCTGCAATCAACCTTTGGCTACTCTACAAAGCAGCAACAGTTGCTACCCTTTTTCTCCCCTTTCATGTCAACAATTTTGACATCAAAGGACCTCTCTACAACATATCTCAACGGCGAGAAAGGGTGTTGTCCATATCTAAAAACTACGATAAGATCGTGGCAAGTTATGTAGAAAAAATAATCTACATGTTTAAATCTCATCACACATAGTTTAAAAGCCAATAATTGTACGAGTAACCTGGCTCTAATACTATTATTGGGAAACCATGAGAGCATTACATATGCAGCATAAAAATAAAATAAAACATTTCCCTCATTTATCATGCCGTCATGTAATGATCGGTGTATGAAAAAATGTAAAATCAAAAAATTATAAATCGTGTGAGATATATTACCTAGGAAGATTGTATATCCTTGAAACTTTTAGATCCAATAGAAGAGAATTAAGAAGATCAGATGTCCTCCTCTATAGTGGTATCCACATGGTGGATCGATGCAACAATGTTCCTCAATTCACAACCAAAAGCTCATAACTTTTACGCACCACCTTGTAGTGAACGTGGAAGAACTCCTTTCTTCTTCGATGTCCTCTCATAGCAAGGAAATGGGTGGTCAACTAAGAAGAGATGGGAGGGAGGAGAATAGGAGGGGGCTGTTGAATCTTAGATTTTGATGATGAAATTAATTTATGAAGTTATAATCTAATCTATGTTCAAGAAAAGTGATACATAATTATCTTCGATCATGAAAAGACAAAACAATTAAAGTAGTAAAATCTTACATTGGCCCGGAGTTAGAGATCGGGCATCGGGTCGAAAAATCTGGACATTACGTCAAGATCGGATGTTATGGGAGTCAACATGCTGATGGATTAAGCAATACGCTAAAGAAGAGCATGATGCATTGATGGTTCGGATGAGCTAATGACATACCGGACAACACAAGACTTAAGCTTTGTAATCGTTAATGTCATGATCATTGTAGTTTATGTCTTAATTGAGTTTTTTTTCTGTAACATACTAACTCAATTAAGGGGCCATTAGGTCTTAATTGGGGCTGATTTGTACCTATTAAAAGGCCCAGTGACCCAAAGTTAGGTCTAGCGGTGGCACCACCCAGACCAGGCAGTGGTATCGCCCAGAAGATACAGTATTTGAGATTGTGTCAAGCGATAGTACCACCCAGACTGGGTGGTGGTATCACCCAAACACAGTCTCCCAGACTATATCAGGCGGTGATATCACCTAGGCTGGCGGTACTACCACCAGAACATAGTCTCTAAGATTGTCAAGCAATGTGGTATCACCCATTAATGGTGGTGGTATCGCCAACACCTTAAAATTCTAAAAATTTAAAACTTTTAAAATTATTTAGGCCTATAAATACCTCATTCATTCTTACTTGAGGAAGCAAGAACTGAAATAAAAAACTTGTGATTCTAAGTGTGTAAACATTATTGTAATCTCTTGAGAGTTTCCCTCTCTTAAAAGTCTAGAATTCATTCTAAGGGAGGTGTAAGATTTGTAAAGGTTATCTCCTAAACCTTTAAAAAAGAGAAAGGGTTGTAAAATGGTAGTTGATCCTAGTGGCCTCAACAAAGGAGTAATTAGGAGTGGATGTAGGTCACGACGACCGAACCATTATAAATCTGGTATGTTTTTTTCCTTATGTTTTATTCCTATTGCTTAAATAATAGCTCACTACTCTCATTTGCATTCCAAGTCTAACATATTTCTTATATGAGTTCGAACCAAATAATTTTTTTAATCAACATAATTTTTTTTAAAAGTACTAATTATGCTAGGACCTCAGTTGAGTCAGGTCCTAATCGATTGAGTTAAGTCCTTAGATTGAGCCTTGTTAACCCAAGACCTAATATTAGGTCGGTTAGAAGGATATTTGAATCTATTATAATAAATCAGCCTAAATCCTAGTAGGGTTAGGATTCGGCTGAATTAGAGTCTAGTTAAGAGTTGGAGTTAGATTCAACTCAAGTCAACTAAGTCAAGCTTGTAATCAACTCAATTGGCCACCCACCTTGATGAGGAAAAGTAAGCCAGGGTTGAGAGGAGGCGGCTAGGGTTAGAGAGAAGGAGTTTCACTTAGCTTGGGACTCTCTCTAGTGTTTGAGCAAGAGTTTAATTAGGAGTTGACATCTTATTAAGAAACATCATCTATAGCCTCCACCAAAATTATATCAGGTTCTAGTACTACCTTACTACTACTGTAATTTACTTATCCAAAAATAAAAAAAATAAATAGTTACATCTACCATTGTTACAATCCTTACCATCCATCTATTTTGCTGAAAAAATTGATGGCCGAAATAAACTCAATGTTGACGTAATTTTTCAACCACTTACTAATTTGTCATCATGTTTTTGCCAAAAATTCACTGTCATATTCTCTTCAATACTTTGCATTGATTTAGCCTTCATCATCATCTATCTCGTTACAAAAAAACTTATCATTATAAAGTTATCATCTTTACAATGAAAGTTGCGCTGCAAAATCACAATTGTATGTTGCCGCTACATCCGATCTTGTTGTCATATTTGCCACCATATCGCTATCATTTATATTACTGCTATCCTTGTTGATATTATGCTACCATATTTCTCAAAATACTGCTATAATATTGCTAAAACTTTCATCATAAAATTGTTGTCTTTTGATAAAAAATTATGCTGCCATACTTTTTGGTGTTTCTTGCTGCATACACAATTGATCTATGTCGAATTTACTATTACCACCCATAACAACCCTAAGTAACCCCTTTAGCCTTAAACAACCATCATAGCCCACTTTTAATCTCTATAGATGGCCCAAATAGCAATGTAAAACTACTACAATGATCTTCTGTTGTTGACGTAATTTTTCAACTGTATATAATCTTCTTGCCAATCTTGTTGCTATATTTTATTGTTATATTCTTGTCAATATTTTGTATCGGCTTGGCTTTCATCATCACTTAGTCTTTGTTGGAATCATCTGTATATTATTGGCCTGCCGCTAAAACTTTTCATCATAAAGTCATTATCTTTACGACGAAAATTATGCTGCAAAATCGCTGGTATTTCTTGCTGCACAACTAAGCATCTTTGCCGACTTTGTTGCTATCAATATTTCTACCTATTTATTGCCATCCTCCTATACTTCTTGTTGGCAAATTTACACCAAAACCCTCAACATATTGCTAGAATTCGTTTGTTATAAAGCTGCTACCCGCGATAAAGAATTATGTAGCCTTATTCCTAGGTACTTCTTGCTACAACCACATCAAACTGGTTGCTGCCCTTAACAACAATCCTAAACCTTCCTTCCTAGCCTCAAACCACTCCATTGAAACCCTTTCTAGCCCTCATAATACCCTCAAACTGCAACACTAATAGCTTGATCCATCAATCCAAAACCGCAACCTTGATCCATCACCCTTTCAACCACCAATCTCTACTAAAACCATTACTATCACCAATAGTAACCCTAAGCCATGCCTCTAACTTTAACCCTTGGCTGTCATACCCCCTATATGACCCCTACAACAATTTTATACCATAGCCCCAATAGCAACCAAAAATGGTAAACTATCAGCCCCAAAACATAGTCATCTATCCTTGATCCACCGCCTCTTTCGGCCACCAATCCACCCAATCGGTTCACACCATTATCCTAATAGCAAGAGAAGGATCTCAACATTACAGATATAGAGTCTTACGCCATGACATACATAGATCTGATCGATGCCAAGTTGGAGACCTTCAAGATGCATATGGAGGACAGACAATGCGCTCTCTTCGTAAAGTTTAGGTTGGGCCAATCATTGAGCCCAAGAAGATCATAGCGTGATGAGAGTTCTAATCACAAGGAGAACCCACCAGAGAAAGAGGAATAAGCAACAGACTTATCATATTCATGCATAAGGGTGGACTTCCCTCGATAGGAAGTTGAGACCAAACTAGGTAGATTTCGCACAAAGAGTGATACTTCCGCTATCACAGGACCCCAGAGGCTTCTATGGTCGAGATTGTTGTCATCCATTTAGGAAGAGAAGCTATTTAGTGGTATGAATGGTATAAGCATACCCATGGAGTCCTCAGATAGAGGCAATTCAAGAGTGGGTTGCTAATCCGCTTTAGACCAACAAAGTATAGTAACACGAACGGTCAATTCGTGAAGATTCATCAAACCTCAACCGAGCAAGAATATTAAATTAGGTTTAATCATCTTTTAAATCAAACTCAAGATTGGTCTAAAAAGTAGTTGTTAGGAACATTCATCGGATGATTAAAGCTGGAGATCATCTACGAAGTCAAGGCACGACAACCATATACATTAAGGGTTGTCATATCCTTCACCCGCATCCATAAGGAACGACTGAACAATGATGGCCGAAGGACCAAGATCATGAATCGACTAGCAACCATCAAGCCTTCAGCCTCCCCTGCTGCCAACAAAACCTCTCAGCCCAAGGAACATACCCGAGAACTCCAAGAAAGATCAGTGAAAGGGCTATGTGGGTATTGTGACGAACCATAAAGTAGAGATCACCGCTGCAAAAGGGGAAAGCTTTTGGTGATTGAACTAATTAAGGATCCAAAACCTGAAGACGTAGATCCTGAATCTGATAAGGAAGATGCATAGTTGGCCATTAGCACCATACATGGCCTAGCCAGCTACGCCAACCCATAATCTATGAAGGTCGACGAATTTCTCGAACACCAGCCGATCACCATTCTTATCGACACCAGAAGTACCAATAATTTCATGGACAGTAAGGTTATTGCTTAATTAACTCTCAAAATTGAAGATTGTAGTAGGTTTGATGTAAAAGTCGCAAATGGCTGAATCCTTAACTACAACCAAAAGCGCCCTTAAGTGAAACTAGTTTTGCAGGGGGCCAAGAAATCACCACGAATTTCTTCCTCCTACCACTTAATGATTATCAAGTAGTACTCGACGTTGAATGGCTATCCACTCTAGGTGATGTTTCCTAAAAATTTTCCAAATTAATCATTAAATTTTTCAGCTATGGGAAATAGGTGATTCTACGAGGAAAGTGCGAGAGCAAAGTATCGATTATTTTTATGCAACATATGGAGAGAGTGCTGCACAAATTGCATATTGGATTCCTAATACAACTTCAATGGCTACCAACGGAGGAATCAATGATGAAAGAAGATCCAAACCTCCATTTATTACTTACTAAATTTTTGGATGAGGTTGTTGAGCCAACAAAACTACCCCTTACCTGGTCGTATGACCACCACAAGTTCATGGAGGACAATGGCAAGATTAGTGCTCCCCTCATGATATTCCTGAAAAATGATGTCTTCCTCTGGCTGGATAAAGCTACACCAGCCTTTGATGCCTCACGGTTGTGATTTCATCTACACTAGTGCTAACTTTACCCGATTCTGACAAAGTATTTATGGTCAAATCTGATGCATTGGGAGCCAGAATTGGTATTGTCCTCATGCAAGATGGCCAACCCTTAGCCTACATAAGCAAAGCCCTCTCTCCATATCACATGAAGCTTTTAATCTACGATGAGGAGATGTTGACCATTGTTGAATTTGTGGCTTGGTATGATACCAGTCAATGACACAAAGAAGAGATGGTAGCAAACCCAGGAAAATTATAGCTTCTACTTACTCCAAACTCAGATCGGGCTCACATTACTATGAACTCTACCAGAGGGTAGCCACCATCTCAGAGGAAAGCTTGGCTAACATTAAAGAACAACCACATGCCAACCCACGCAATAAAGAAATAGTTGTTACGATCAATTGGCACTAAGAAGAGGAGGAGAAGGGAGGGGGGAGGGGTGGGGGCGGGGAGGCGGTGTGTAGGGTGGGGTGTGAATTAATGCAAGCATAGAAAATGACAGTTTAAAGAAAACTTTTCATTCAAATAAAATTAAGATCAAAAATATTTCTTAGAATTTTAAGTACATGAGTGAATTAAACTAAAGATCGAGAAATTCATATAGCTAATAAATACTAAAAATAAATAAGAAAGAAACAATTATAATTTTATAGTGGTTCGGCTCCCATCTTGGCCTACTTCCACTTCCTGAGTCCTCTTCATCGAGGCCTATCAGTGTCCACTACCGATCTTCTTTAGGTAAAGACCAAACCCTTATAGGCTTTTCAACTTATAAGGGAGACTTCTTATAAGAATTATCGTACTTGACTTACTCTCTTACCTCTTTTCTTTTTCCTGCACACTTTTAGCATACCCTTTTTTCACATATTTTTTGCCCTTTGTGTGACTTTTTATATTAAACACAAGAAAACTTGAGATATTTATAGACCCTAATTGGCTTCAAAAGAATTGAGCTAAAATTCAAATATATTCAAAAAATCTAGGTACGAACAGTACAACCATTGACACTAGTGGTATTACCGTCAAAAGCTGCTTAGAAACTGAGTGGCGATGGTACAACCACCGACCTTGATGGTACAACCATTGGCTTGGGTGGTACAATTGTCACTTACCGATAGTACAATCGCCAGGAATCCTGAAAAAGTGATTCTCTCTACTTTTCTAATTTCGACTTGTACCTTCTGTTGACTAATTCTCAGGTCAACCAATTGAGCTCAACCTAAGTTCCATCCATTTTCATACTAGATCTGGTTGCCTTACATGGAGTTAATTTGGATTCATTCCAAATCAAACTCAATTAGGACTCAAACCTAACTATGACTCACTGATTACAACCATACATGACCATCAAGTTTAATAAACAACCTAACCCCGAGAAATCCGACAACCTTTGACATTCTTGCGATGAGTCTTACGGTCTTCTTCCGATGATCTCCTAACGTGTTCCTAGTGAGCTTTCTAATTCCTTCGGTGAACTCCTAGCGAACTCCCAACGACCACCCACTGCATCGTTTGAACCTTGGCCTGATGCCCAAACTTAATCCTGGCCCAACATTTGGTTATAACCCCTTTTCTCCGTCGTAGTTAAACTTGCATTACTTTCTCTAACACACATATGTTAGATTAAACACCCATCAATTGATTTCATCATCAAATCTGAGATTCAACAATCTTCTCCTTTTTGATGATGATAATCAATTGATGATGGAAGTTAACCTTAACTCCCCTTATTTGTATGCAATAAACCAAATAATGTAAACTTAAATTCAACATAACTACACTCTTGAATTTAAGTATCATGAAATGATTTTTTAAGCAATCAATATTTTAAGGATGCAACCAGACTCATACATTAATTTCAGAAATGATATAACATCAATTTCAACAAAAAATTTGCTTTTAAGTTATCAAGTCATCAACTCATCAAAGATTTTTAAAGTATATAACATGAATTTTAAAATTATGCATCGGTCATACATTTTAAAATCTTCTCTTAAGTTATTAATCATTTCTCCTATTTGTTTATCAATAAACAAAGAGAAATGCCCATGTTAAAATTTTCATTACATATGTCATCAATATCTATTTCTTCCCCTTTGCTATCAACAAAAAGTTGAAATGTAGAGCTAATGTTTTCAAGACACATGTATCATAGCTCCCCCTTAGTAAAATAGGATATAAGCCATAAAAAAAATTTTATAAATAAGAAAAAAGAAATAATGGAGGAGTATGAAAACATTACAACATTAAGAAGAGTTCTCGATCTTATAGAAGTAAATTTTGAAAATAATATTTGAAGATGAGCTCAAAAATCTAAGAAATTCAGAAAGATTCAAAATTTTAAGAGCTAATCATGCATTTAAATTATATGATCTTTAAACATAAATAACAAATTATGTTTTTGAAGATCATATTTATGCAAATTTTCTTCCCTTTTGGTAAACAAGAAAGTAGAAACAAGGAAGGAGAGTGAAAAACATCATCACAAAAATAAAGCTTAATTTTGTAAATTCTGAAATTCAAAAGTTAAGAGCTACCCATTCAATTTAATTAATTTTATATATATTTCAAATAAGAGTAACAAATCAAGCAATTTATGTATTCTCATGATTTAACATTCCTAGCTCTATTCAAATTGCTCTTCGTTTAATAGTTTAGTAAAAATATCTACTAATTTATGTTTAGCATCAATAAATTCTAAATATATATCATGATTGTTCATATAATCTCTAATAAAGTGATGTCTAATATCAATATATTTAGTTATTAAGTGTTGAATAAGATTTTTAGTTAAACATATGACACTAATATTGTCACATTTTATAAGGATATTTTTCAGTTGAATTTTATAATCTTCTAATGTGTTTTTCATCCAAATGAGTTGAGCACAACAACCACTAGCTGCAATATATTCGGCTTCAGCAGTAGATAAAGCGATAGAATTTTGTTTCTATGCATGCCCTAAAAATTGACATGTCTTGGTAATACTTTTTCTATCTATTCTACATCCTTCAAAATTGGCATCCACATAGCAAGTAAATCAAATTTTTAGATTTTGAATACCATAACCCTAAGTTAGAGGTTCCTTTTAAATATCTAAATATCTGTTTAACTGTTTTAAGATGAGAAAGTTTATAATTGGATTGAAATCTTGCACATAATCCAACACTAAATATTATATCTAGTCTAGTAGCAGTTAAATACAACAAGCTACCTATCATTCTTCTATATGTTTTTTTATCAAAATTTTTTCTCTCATTATCTAAGTCTAATTTTGTAGAAGTGCTCATAGGTTTTGTTTATAGCCTCAGCATTTTTTATATCAAAACATTTTAACAAGTCTAAGGTATATTTAGTTTGACTAATAAAGATATCATCATTTAATTATTTTATTTACAATCCTAAGAAAAAGGTTAACTCAGACTCATCTCAAATTCTTGGTTAATACTTTTGACAAAAGATTCATATAAAGATTTTATTTATTGAACTAAAAATGATTTCATCAATATAAATTTAAATAATAAAAAAAATATTTTAAAAATACTTAAAAAATAATATGATATCACATTGCCTTTCAAAAAATTATTTGAAATAAGGAAAGAACTAAGTCTTTCATACCAAGCCCTAGGAGCTTGTTTTAATCTATAAAGAGCTTCAGATAGTCTGAAAATATGATTTTAAAAGAAGACTATTTTCAAAACCAGAGGATTATTCAACATACACTTCTTCGAAAATAAAACCAATTAAGAAAAGTACTTTTAACATCCATTTGAAATAATTTAAAATATTTAAAAGATATAAAGGCAAGGAGCATCCTCATGGCTTCAAGTCTAACTACGGGAGCGAAGGTTTCTTCATATTCGATTCATTTTTCTTGGTTGAAACTTTTGGCCACTAATTTAGCTTTGTTTCTAACCATGATATCATTTTCATCTTGCTTGTTTCTAAAGACTCATTTAGTACCAATCACTAAACGGTCATTAGATTTAGGAACAAGCTTTCATACCTCATTTCTCTCAAATTGATTTAACTCTTCATTGCAATAATCCAAGAGTCATCTCTTAGGCTTTCATCAATGTATTTTGGTTCAACTTGAGAAAGAAATATGATATTTACATAATTTTTTAAAGAAGAAGAATAAGTTTGAATACCTATTGATGTATCACCTATTATAAGCTTCTTACGATAAGCATTTTGCATACTTCAATTCCTTGGGTAAGGATTTGGAAGTTGATTCATCCAAGTTACTTTTAGGAGAGTTATCATTTAAATTCAAAGTATCAAAATCAAATTCATCATCAAAATCAATTTTCTTAGGTTTAGAAATCTCATTGAAAATAACATGAATAGATTCTTCAATTACTGAAGTTCTTTTATTGAATATATGATAAGCTTTTGAAATAGAAGAATAACTAAGAAAAATACCTTCATCAGATTTTATATCAAATTTTCCTAAAGCATCCTTTTCATTCAAAATAAAATATTTATAACCAAATAATTTAAAATGCATAAAGAGTTTTAGTGATTAATGATCTTACAAGAATCCTATTTAAAATATAGCATACCATATTAATGACTTTGGCCCAAAAATATTTGGATAGGCTATATTCGTTTAACATGGTTCTAGCCATTTCTTGTAAGCTCATATTTTTCTTTCTACTACTCTATTTTGTTGTAGATTTATAGGAGTAGAGAAGTTGTGGATTTACACATTTTACTCATAAAAATTTTAAAACTCATGGTTTTGAAGTTCATCACCATGATCACTACGTATTAAAGAAATCCTAAAACCCTTTTTATTTTGAATAATTTTATAAAATTTTTAAAAATATTTAAAAGACTCACTTTTGTGTGCTAAGAAATAAGTCCAAGTGTATCTACTATAATCATCTACTACAAATACATATTTATTGACTCCTAACTTGTATTATTAATTGGTCCAAATAAATCCATATGGATCAATTATAATGGCCTAAAGATGCTTATTTGATTTCTTTGACTTAAAGCTATTTTTTATTTATTTTCTTAATTAGTAAGTATCATATATTTTATCCTTAACAAACTTAAGGCTAGGTAATCCTCTTACTAAGTCTTTAGTTCAGATTTGGTTGAGTAATTTCATACTAACATGGTCTAGTCTCCTATGTCAAATCCAAACATCATCATTTAAAGCCGAAAAACATATTTCATCATAAAATTTTTAATGTTAATAGTATACACATTATTGTTTCTTAAGACAATAAAAGATTTATTTTTGTGTGGTATTTCAATTATACAAGCATTAGATTCAAAATTAATAATATATCCTTTATCACATAATTGGCTAATACTAAGTATATTATGTTTCAAAGCATCAACCAATAGCACATCTTAAAACAAAAGGTTTGATTTGTTACATATAGTTCCTTTCTTAATGATTTTTCCTTTGTCGTTATCTCCGAAGGTGACAACTCCTTCATTTAGGCTAGTGAGCTTAGAAAAGTAAGTTGGATATCCGATCATGTACCTTGAGCATCCACTATCAAGATACTATTTAATGCTTCTAGCCTTAGTTTGGAGATAAGTCTATAAGAAAATTAGTTTTAATTTAGGTACCCATTTTACATTGGGTCCTTCATGAAGAGTTTTGATTAGAGGTTTTTGGTTGTTTGCGGTTCATTTAGGAATCCAAACTAATTTATATGGACTATATTTTCTAAATAAGCATTTGTAAGTTTTATGCCCTATTTTTTAAAAAAAATATATTTAATTTGTTATAGTAAATTTAGAATAGGTCCTTTAACAAAAATGGTTAGCTTTTGTTGAGTGTTACCAATAAAATCTATACTGTTTTTTCTATTAACATGACCCTTATTAACAAGAATTATGTTTAGAGATTTATTCCTTATTTCAAAATTTTCTAATATTTGTTTTAGCATGACATTTTCCTTTATAACATCTTCTAGCGTTTCACATTTTGAGCAAAGATTGTATGATAGTAATATATCATGTATTTGATAAAATCTACTAACTAGATAATCATGTTATTTCTTAAGTAACTTATAAACTTATTAATTTTTCTAAACTCATCAAATAGTTCATAGAACATATTTAGTAATTTACAAAAAAAATATTTGAAGACTCACTTGCCTCGTCATGGATAGCCATAAGAGCATAGTTGGCTACTTCTTTATTGGAATGGTCTTCTTCATCCGATGAGCTTGAGTCATCCCAAGTTGTTGAAAGAGTCTTCTTCTTGTGGGATGTCTTCTTCTTTAATTGAGGATACTTATTTTTGAAATGTCTAGGCTTCTTGCATTTAAAGCATATAATGTTGTCACATTGGTTCATTTTTAATTTTATAATTTTTGTTTTTTATAATTTTTTCTATTTTTTTTTGCCAATAGTGCAATATCATTGTTCTCATCACTCAATATTTCATTTGAGGAGTTATTAACATTTCTTAGTGCTAAATCCTTCCTATTCTTTGAAAGAGGTTCATCAAGCTCGTCATGAGCTTTACAGTTCAGTTCAGATGTCATAAAAGATCCAATAAGTTCTTCAAGATAAAGGTTATTAAGATCTTTGGCCTCTTATATAGCAGTTACTTTAGGATCCCAACTTTTAGGAAGGGATCTTAATATTTTACTAACAAGTTCAAAATTAAAAAAAATATTTACCAAGAGATCTTAGTCCATTAACGATATCTGTGAAATAAGTGTACATATCTCCAATAGACTCACTTAGTTTCGTTATAAATAATTCATAACTATGAACTAAAATATTGATCTTAGATTCTTTAACTCTATTAGTGTCTTCGTGTGTGATTTCAAGTATATACCAAATATCATAAGCAATTTCACAAACAAAAACTTGATTAAATTTATTTTTGTCAAATGCATAAAATAAGATATTCATAGCCTTCATATTCAACGAAAAAGCTTTCTTTTCAAATTCATTAGCTTCGTTTATAGGCTTACAAGATTTTTCAAAACTATTTTTAACAATATGTCATAAATCAAAATCTATAGAAATCAAGAAAATACGCATCTAATTTTCCAATATATGTACTCCATCTTATTGAACATGAGAGGACATGCAATAGAATATCCTTCATTCAGGCCAAATAAAGTCATTTACTCATTTTAGTTTTTAGTCCAATGAGTAGTATGTGACTCTGATACCAATTGTTAGGATCAATTGATACTAAGAGGAGGAGAGGGGTGAATTAATGCAAGTGTAGAAAATCACGATTTAAAGAATACTTTTCGTTCAAATAAAATTGAGGTTGGAAGTGTTTCTTGGAATTTTAAGTATGTGAGTGAATCAAACTAAAGATTGAGAAATTCAAATAGCTAATAAATATTGAAAATAAATAAGAAAGAAACACTCACAATTTTATAGTGGTTCGGCCTCAATCTTGGCCCACATCCACTTCCCGAGTCCGCTTCATTGAGGTCCACCGGTGTCCAGTACTGATCTTATTTGGGTGAAGACCAAACCCTTACATGTTTTTCAACTCACAAGGGAGACTTCTTATAAGAATTCCAACACTTGACTCACTCCCTTGCCCTTTTTCTTTTTCTTGTATACTTTTAGCACACCCTTTTTTCACATATTTTTTGTCCAATGACTTGTGTGAATTCTTGTGCTAAATATAGGAAAACTTGGGGTATTTTTTTTGTTTAAGCCCCAATTGACTTTAGAAGAATGGAGCCAAAATTCAAATATATTCGAAAAATCCGGATACGGGTAGTACAACTATCGACACCAGCGATACTACTGATGAAAGCCGCCCGAAAAACTGGGTGACAGTGATACAACAACCGACTTGGGTGGTACAATCGTCACTCATCAGTAGTACAATCGTTGGGAATCTCTAAAAAGTGATTCCCTCTACTTTTCCAATCTCGACTTGTACATTCTATTAACCAATTCTTAGGTCAACCAATTGACCTTAACTTGAGCTCAATCCATCCTTATACTAGACCCTGTTGCCTAACATGGAGTTGATTTGACTTCCTTCTAAGTCAAACTCAATTACTACTCGAACCTAACTACGACTCACTGATTACAACCATACATGACTATCAAATTTAATAAACAACATAACACTAGGTAATCTGATAACCTCTGACATTCTTGCAATGAGTCTTATAGTCTTCTTTTGGCGATCTACCGATGTGTTGCTAATGAGCTTCCTGATTCCTTCGGTGAACTCCCGGTGAGCTCCCAGTACATCGTCTGAACCTAGACCCGATGCCCAAACTTAATCCTAGCCTAACATCTTATTGTAACTTCTTTTCTTCGTCATAGTTAAACTTGTATTACTTCCTCTAACACACATATATTAGATTAAACACCCATCAATTAATTTCATTATCAAAATATGAGATTCAACAATAGCCCAACAAATATTAGAGTATAAGGAAGTTTATTATTAAAGTTCAAGTCTTCCTTCGTCTTCAACCCTACTTGCATGAATCTATGAAGTCTCAAGCCTCAAGGAAATGGTCTCCCTATTTTTTTAAACCCTACAAAATTGGATATCATATTAGAGCTGTGACTTATGGATCAGATCTACGCACCAATTTAAAAATACAATTGATCCTCCAAATATCTCATAGTAAATGGAAGTTTAAAGAGGATGACTCAGCCCAGATCCACCCACTGGACATCTTAGCTAATGAGGAGATCCAAGTTTAACTGATGATCGTGTGTGATCGCAATATCATAATACCCTCCAAACACCAGTACCACTAATAGAGAGATACAAGATAATGTTGGACCGCAGGATTATGGTGCACCTACCGTATATACCATAAGAAAGCTTCAAGAAGAATTACAGACTAGGACCCAAAGTTCATAGAGTCTCAGCCTTGAAGACAAAGCTGATTTGAAGAGAGTAGGTTTCTTAGGACCCCAGCAAGTCGAGTCATAATAGATTGACTTAGATTGAGTCTTATTGGTAGACCTAGACCTGAAATTCGACTAGGAGGAGATTTAAATCCATTGTAATAAATCAGCCTAAATCCTAATAGGGCTAGGATTCAACTGAATTAGAAACTGGTTACGAGTCGAAGTTGGATTCGATCGGGTCAACCAAGTCAAGCTTGTAATCAACCCAATTGACCATCATCTTGACGAGGGAAGTTGGCTAGGCTTGAGAGGATATGACTAGGGTTAGAGAGGAGGAGTTTCACTTAGCTTGGGACTCTCTTTAGGGTTTGAGTATGAGTTTGATTATACGTTGGAGTCTTATTAAGAAGAAATTTACTAGAAGTAGGAGTCCTATTAGAATTAAGGTTTATGAATTCTATATAAACACTTATAGCTACCCTTTTTCAACAAGCAATAGATCGATCTTTTTCAACCATTATAACCGACTATCAAGGTGGGAGTAACTCTTGTAAAGTTCTAAGGAAGGTTAATCTCCTACAAAGATTAACCCAAACTTAGAATCCTGCAGGATTATAACAAATTCACTACCCCCTCTCCCTTCTAGTCTTAACACGATCATAATAGTTAGTATTAAAGTAACATTCACTCAATTGGATTAACACTCAAGTGAATTTTTAATAACTTCTTTTCTGGCATTACCGAGGGTTGCTTTATCACTCGTTCTTCTATGTTAAATGAGATGAAATATATTTACTGAAAAATATGAATGAGAATTTTTCTAATTTTTATGGATTTAGAACTGTGAAACATTATTGAAAATAACTTTTAAAAGTATTTCAATCTAATAAATAATTAAAATAATTAAAAAATATTTTCTTTAAATATTAAAACTATAAATATCGTATTTTATGTCTTGGATAAAAATAAATTTAACCGTATTTACTATATATGGCATGCGAGTCCGAATCACGACTCACACCGAACGTTAATATATAAGCGTTAAGACGGAACATTAAGTACAGGCGACTCACACCGAACTCCTACTAATTCCTGTTGGTGCCCACGGGAGCCCCAAAAGCCTTTCCTTCGTTTGCTCTGCGGCGCTTCGACGCTTCGCCTTTCGTGCCCTCTCTCTCTCCTAGATTCTTAGGGCTCCGATCGAAGCGGAGCTCTCCCCTCGCCGCTGCCTCCTCCTTTTCTCCCGATCCCTAAGAAAGTAATCTGCTTTCCCTCACTCTTTGCGATCCATGCATTTGCTTGATTTCATTTCTTTTTGAGATTCGTCGAATCTATCTATTCCTTCGCTCTGTTCTTGTGTTTTATCTTGACCGTTGGTTTCCTCCGACGGAGACATACAAGAGTCTGGTTTGGTCTCCGGTCTTAGAATGAGGGAAAGGAAACAACTTTTGGTATTTGCTGTTGGTACGCTGACGGATGATTTGTTACGCTGGATACTTTTGATGGTTCGATTTAGGGTTTTAGAGGTTTTCGTTCCCTGACTGCTATTGCCCGCGATATGATGATTTAGGGTTTTGGATCTGATTTATTGTACCTTGATCTATTTACGACCGTAGGTCTTCTTGGGTGTATAACGCGATTCTATTTGCATTTGGGCTTTAAGTAGTTATTGTTATTTAATGCGACTGGAGTTCTTCTATGGTCTCTCATGGTTCTTGATCAGTTCTTCCCTTTTGAGGATAATGAGTACAAGCTTAGAAGGATGCTTTGTTTCTTACATACATCTGCATGGGTAAAACTTGGTTCGACACTTTGGCATGCACTTTGTAGTTTGCTTGTGTTGTTCTGTTGTGTTGGGTTATTAAGGGTGCCAGAGAATGTCGTTGGACCACAAGTAAATATATATGTATACATATTTGGAACACAGAAGCGGTTTTGCTTTTCTAGTTTACCTTTATCTATTTATTTTTGACTTAGACTATTGGATAGCCTGCTGTGACTGAGTTATCTGATTTCTTGATATTATTTTCTTTCAGATTTTCATTTTCTGGTTTAAAGGATCCAGCATATTTTCCTTTCTTTTTGTTGGTTTTATGTACACTCTCCATTACAGTGAACTGGGAAGCACATTTTCCTTTTTAATTTTGCACTTTTGTATATAGCTTCACTATACAGATTGTTCCCGACTTTCTATTGTTTCTAGGATTGAAACTGCTCTTATGTTGCATATGTACTACTTGTGCTGTGATGTTATTTCTTGCCCCTCTAGTTATTTGTTTAAGAAGCCAAGAAATATCTAAGTATGGTTGTCTCTTTTTATATTTATATATTTTGCTTATATGGATGATGAGCATTATAGTTCATTTTTTCACTGTCCTATTAGTATAAGATGAACCTTGGTAGATTTCTGATGTTTGTATGTTAACTGTCGTATTACTCTTTTTGTATCATCTTGGGGGTTGGTGATATTTTTGCCCTATGTTAACGTAGCGCTGGGTGTTAATGTGTGTGTACTGTATGGCTCTTTCAGCAGCATGCCATTGATTTATGTAATCTGTTTGAAGATTTTCACAAGTCTCCATGTCATGACTATTTGCATTGCAACCTAAAAGATTTTTTCACCCTAATAGATGTTCCTAATGTTTTATCAGGCATGGCATTGCCAACTGCATCTCCTGTTTCTCCTCTAAGTCCACAAGTGGTATGACTTGGTCCTGTGTGAGTTTCTCTTTCATGAATTTGGTTTTTGTCACCTTAAATCTGACATTTTGGTCAATGGCTTTGCAGATTGGTAATGCATTTGTTCAACAGTATTACCAAATTCTGCACCAATCACCAGAAATGGTTCACAAATTCTATCAGGATTCAAGCATTCTAAACCGCCCAAATTCTGATGGAGAGATGACTTCAGTGACAACAATGCAAGTATGTTTATCCAAAAACAAGTAGTACAAGTTGTACTACTTCAGTTTATATATTATAGATGATGTTTGAATGCTCTTTAAGATTCAAGAATATGCTTTAATTGGATAAGTGAATTGTTTGAATGAACGAGTATGGAAAGATTTAATGATTGGCTTGCATGAAAATTGTCACCATTGCCTTTAATATCATGGTTCATGTTTCTCTTTTTGTGTTTTTTTTCTTCTTGGATTTATTTTGGTTTCTGTTTATACTAGTGTATTTTTCTGATAATTTATTAGTTTGTCCTTATGTCGTCTTGACAATGTAATTCATTTTTCTATACATTCTTCATTGTAACTAATGATGTTATATTCTATTTATTATTTATGGAAATGTAAAACCTGCAAACTCCATGAACTCTTTGTTTAAATAACATAAACAGAGTAATTATAAAATTTGTAGATATTTGGTTCACATTATTCATCTTTTGTGGATTGGACAAGCGGAGGTAGAAAACTGGAATCGTATTATGATTGGTTTGCGTTATTGTTTTTGCAGCTTGTGTCTTTGATGGAGGGAGAATATGGAGATTTTGGATAGACATTTTTTCTAACCAATAGTTTTTGTTATTTAAGCTGTGTAATAGAATGATTGCGAACCTTGCTATACATTGTTTTCTTTATATATATTATGTGTTTGGTATGGATTATATTGTTTCATGTTATGTCTTTTTATCATTAATGATTCCTTACCAATGCACATTTATTTTCCTTGTAAGATTGGACTGATCTAAATGTACATTTTCAAATATGGAGCAGGCGATCAATGAGAAGATAATGTCCTTGGATTTCAGAAACTGTTTCACTGAGATAAAGACTATTGACTCACAACTGTCTTACCAGAATGGGGTGCTTATTGTAGTGACTGGGTCGTTTATTGGACATGAAAATGTCAAGAGTAAATTTGCACAGTCATTCTTCCTTGCACCTCAAGAAAATGGAGGTTACTTTGTCCTGAACGATGTGTTCAGGTTTTTGAGTGAGACACAGCCAAGGGAAATGAACCATTTTTTGAGTGATGGCACAAATGATGATGCCCCCAAGGCTCCTCTAACATCTGAAACAGGTACAAAATTTGATCTATAAATTAGCTATATTTTCTTGCTTGAGATAACTGACATTTTTTATTTTTTTTTCAGAACAAAATTTGCAGGAGTATCATGATGAAACGCTACAAACTGAGGAGGACGGTGACAATATGGAAGATGTACTCAACCAATCAGAGGATGGTGGTTCAGGTACTGAAGATGGGGTTGTTGTGGATCTTCCAGCCAATGCAAGCGAAATTGATCCACAGACAACTCGTGAAGTGATTGCTTCTGGGGCTCAAGATGATCTGCCTAAGAAGTCTTATGCATCAATTGTGAGTTAATTTTGCCTCTTTTTTAGCGATCAAATTGCATTAGAAGTTCTTTTCCTTGTAGTATTGTAGCTGTTTAGTTGATGATGTTTTTTGCAATTTTTTTTAAAAATAGCTTCTTTCTATCTCCCAACTGTTGCTGTTTTTTGGGAATTTTAATTTTGTTTAAGAGAGTTGTTTACAAATTTAACTCTGCCGGCAGGTTAAGGTGATGAAAGAAGGCCCATCATCGGCACTGGTTCATGTGACTCCTAAGGCAAAGGTGGCTGCAGAGAAACCAGTGGTGGTTTCTCCGACACCAGCTACTGTCCCTGAAACTTCTGTTCCTGCTAGCAATGATGTCCCTGAGAACAAAAACAATGTCGAAGGTATTTCTAGAATAAAATGTTCTACCTTTTTCTTTGAAACATATTCTCCTTACATGTATACTTTCTTATTGTAGAGGAGGGTCATTCAATCTATATCCGGAACTTATCTCCGAATGCAACAGCCGAGAAGGTTGAGGAGGAATTTAAGAAATTTGGACCTATTAAGCCCGGTGGTGTGCAAGTCAGGAGCCACAAGGTTTGGCAAATTCTGGAGATTTTGTTAAGTAAGTTTATTTGATAATTACATTTTTTTGCTTCTTTTATATTTTTGCAGGTTGAGCGGTACTGTTTTGGTTTTGTTGAGTTTGAGTCGTTGAAATCCATGGAAGCAGCAATTGAGGTATTATAGTAGGACTTAACTAGACTGGATTTGATTTTGAAGGTTGTGTGTGTTTGAATATTATGTTGGTGGGAATATAAAATTTATATAAACTTTAGAGGAAGTCTGTTTCTTTCATGAGAGAATATTTTAGAGACATTATCATGTTTTACCATTAGATACTCTTCAGATTTTGATTTTGAAGGTCATGTTTTTATTGAATATTTTGTAATAGAACTGTATACTCTAGATAAGTTTATCTCGCAAGAGAAATCTTTGAGCCATTATCTTGCTTTACCGTTAAATATTTTCTGCCCCAGCCTGTGATGTTCTTGGACAACACCGTATCAACCTAAAAATTGCCCCATCAGTCTGCTGTCATTTTCATTTAGGATTTTCTGCAGTGTTAGATCTGCAGTGGTTCGAGAATTACTATGGTATTTCTACTCTGTTTCATCTGTGCTTCAGATTTCTTCTTATGACATGACTAAATGGGGTCCCGGTTCAGTGTTTGGTCATTGCTCTAGATGGTTATTGTTAGTTTATGTTGTATCTTCTTCTTTGTCACTTGTACTTTGACTTGATGTTCAAGGGAGCAAACTTTATTTTGTATGCTTAAGGTTTCATGAAAAAGAAGATGCTAGATTTGTTTAATCATTTTATTACAGTGGGAGCTACATAGTGACTGATGTATGCTCTTTATAATGGTACTAACAAGAAAGATCTTTAAACAGAATTAGTAATTGAATAAGGTGGTAACTTTTTCTTGACTTATGACGATGGCAATTGACAAGTATAAACTTAATTGTTGTCAGGAATACAAGTGGTTGAAGTGTGATCAATCAAATATCACGGTTCTTGAAAATCAGGAATTGTCAGGTTTTGTCTATTGGAATTCTTACTAAAATTTCAGTTTGGATCAGTATAATTAAGGAATTCTTACGACAAGGTGCTTCGGCACTCGCTTAGGCACCTATGATATAATTAAAGATGGTTGGATAACATAATTGGCGGGCACTTGCATTTCTCACTAAAATCAGGAATTGTCAGGTTTTGTCTATTGGAATTCTTACTAAAATTTCAGTTTGGATCAGTATAATTAAGGAATTCTTACGACAAGGTGCTTCGGCACTCTCTTAGGCACCTATAATTAAAGATGGTTGGATAACATAATTGGCGAGCACTTGCATTTCTCCTATGGTATTATAATCAGGGTTTTCAAAACCGAATCATATCCCCTGCTACCGGGTGGTACCGTTGTTCTAGCCTCGTGTCGTCCTCTATAGGGTTGTTTTCGTCTCGTTACCACTCGAAACAGGTCGATAACGGTCGATTTTGATTGTCGTCACCCGCTATTGGGTGATATCAGCCTGGCTGCTGCAAGGCATGAAGCGGAGAGAGAAGGAAGAAGAAAGAGGAAGCGCTCGAAGAAGAGGGAGAACCTCTACGCGTTTCAATTCGATGCCCCTTGACGACCCTGATCTAGTAGGTAACGGCGAGGCGGTGGCTCAGCTTCTTCGTTGCGTTCTTTGCCAAAGACCGAAGACGTCTACGGCCTTTGACGTCTTCGTCGACCGTCGCATATGAGGAGAAGATCGCATTCTTCTCCTCATCTGAGGTGACAAAAAGAGGTGACGCTGTCGAGGTAACATACACCTTATTATTTTTATATTCTTTTTATTTTGATATATATACATATATATATATTTATATATTTATATAGGTGTACCGCTTGGTACGCTCATAGTGTACCAAGCAGAGCTCGGTATGGCACAAAATTATGATCCCTGGTTATAATGAAGTCAACAATAGGTTTGAATTTTTTTAGCAGTGAAAAGTTAATCATCATGTTTTGAGAAGTCTATATTTTTAGATGAATTGGTTGTAAGAGTTGAGTATTTACTCTAGAATTCATCTGCCTTCAAGGGGAGTTGAGTATTTACTGTTGCCCATGCCCTCTGTAGGATCCAAACTGATCTATGTTATGTTTGGCAATGGCCAAGGGTTTACTGCATAATTGGATGGTTGTTTTGGTCACAATAGCCCCTTCGTAGTGGTTGTAAGATTGGCTGATTTTGGACCTCTCCAGTTCAAGTAGGTGAAAATATTTCCAGAGAAGTAGGAAGAAAAAATAAGTTGCATTGATGATAAAGTAAACTGAAAATGGCAAGGATCGCCATAGAGTACACCATATGCATGTCAGCCACTAATTTTTGCATTTGGCTCATCATCGTGCATGTTATGTTCTTGAATGCCAAATGCCAATGTGACTCCTGCTGCATGCAGCCTGCAATTAATTATGAACTGTTGAAACCTAAATCAATATTCTGAACTGATTGCACTTGGACAGTATTGACAGTGTTTGCATCTCTACCCATGTGAACAGTCAGTTGTATGCATATATGGATAACCATGTTTGGGTCCATATTTTATAGTGTGCATGTGATGCATGTGTTTGTGAATGCTTGTGTGAAAATGTGGTTTTTATAAAAGTTATTCTTCTTCCTTTGATCTTGTTAGCATAATCTCTTTACTGATAGTTTATACTGGTTTTGTTGCAAACTCCTAGGCATCACCGATCACGATTGGAGGTCGTCAAGCTATTGTTCAGGAGAAGAGAACAACAACACGAGGCAAGTATTGCTTTTTCTTCATCTAGTTGATTGGTGTATATTATGCAAAAGCTGTTTCATTATTAAAATCTTAATTTCTGAGCATGATATCTACTTGCTGTTCTTGCGTGAAACTACTGTGGTTTCATGTTCCATTCTTTCGTTTTCAGGAATTAGGATTGTCAACTGTCTATAATTTTGTTCAGTTGCTAGAAACATAACAGTTTGAGGACATTGAGCAACCCTTTAATTGTTGTTTAGAATTTGATATCCTAGCTTGATCATCAGCCTTTTTTGCCAGCCATGCAGATAGGTCGTCTTTCAAATTTTATTATATTATGATTTATATCATTTATTGCTTGCCTTTTCACCCATTTTGTCCTGGACTTTCTAGGTTTGGAATGGATGACATTGTTAGTAGTAGCAGATATTTTGATGGACTTAATGTTATTAAACTGGGATTTAATGTTATTATAACTGGCGGTGTTAATTTCATTGGGATCATAAATTTTTGGCTTGCTTGCAATTTTGAATGATAAACTGATTTCTTTACGTATTTAGTTGTGAATGGTGTGGTCACCAATAGCAACAGTAGCAGTGGGGGGCGAGGGCGCTTCCAGTTGGGAAGAGGTGCTTTCAGAAACGATAACTTCCGGGGACGTGGAAGCTTTGGCTCCAATATGGGCTTCAGGAGGAATGAGTTCAGGAACCGGGCTGAGTACTCTGGGCGTGGTTGGGACCCGACTTCTGGTGGGAGTAATGGTTATCAGCCACGAGCCTTTCAGAATGGGAATGGCATGGTCGGCCGCCCTAGAGGACCCAAGCCAGGTGTTGTTTCAGCTTAGAGCATTTGATGATTCTGCCTCTTTACAGTAATGGCAAAACAATCTATTTCTTGATTAGGTATTTGATCTGTAATTGGAAACCTTATCGGAAATCAATTTTTGTCTGGGTTTTTACTCTCGGCAGTAGTTCTTGTTTTCTCTTTGTCTTGGTGCATCTTGTACTATTTTTTAATCAAAATCTAGGTAGCCCGTCTCATCTATACTAGTTTCATTTTGTGGAGTACATTTGAGATCCGCCCCAAATCTTTTGCAGAAGTTTTTTGTTGATTGAATATTTTATTGTTTTTTTTACTTATAGCTGCTAAAGCCATTATTTATCAATTTTAGACATTAAAAGTACGGCTTCTGACTGAGGAGAAATTTTAGACCGGGGAACACATTGTACTTTTAATTAATTGCTTCCATTTGGATTATGTAGTTGAATTATACTGTTGGTCTCAAAATAAAATATCATTGTTTATAAATAAGGTTCATGATTGACCTTTTTGTTAATTTCTTGTTGATGGTTTCATGATCTAATATATATGTTTTCCTGTCAGTATATAGAGGAGGTATTTGTTGTCTGATTTGCTTTTTCCATCAGACTTTGGATGTTTCTGCAGGTTGCAATTATTAGGTGCCAATTGGATTTCATTATGTCCAATGGAGTGTGTTTGGCTGCATGTTTAAAATTTCAACCTGAGATTTTTAAATCTCAAGATATTTCTTTTTTTTAGGTTTGTGGAACTTTCATGCTCATTAATGTTAAAATGTTCTTGTGATCTATATACATTTTGGTTTTTGTTCTTGTTTCGGAATGGAAGTGAATTCTCAACGTTTTTCGTTGTTATTCGTCCAGATTGCCCTACCCGCAGGTTCCACCTTTGACAAATTCATTCTCATATATAATAAACTTCAAATTTAGACTGTTTTTTCATAGCTTTCCTGCTGATACAGTTTGCCAGGCATTGCTCCGACCCTTACCGCGATCATCATGGTTTTTCATATTAGTGGATCCTTCACACCTTCTGGATCGCAGTTTTCTTTAATTTTCGAGAATTTTTTTTATTTTTGCCCCTTTTATCCTTTCATCCAAGAAAGACAAAAGAAAAATGTCAGGCATATTTACCCGTGGCCCATCTACACTAAATACCGAGAGAGGAGTTGTACTGCTTTGTCATCGGCTACGTGACGGAGTTCACTTGTGACTGAAGATGAACATTAGAGAACGCTCTACCTCTCTCTAAAGAAGCCTCACATGAGTCGAAGGTTTTCTACGATCAACTGCCGATGCATCATCATAAGAAATATACACCCTTGCATATCCAGAAACAAATCTTATAACTCAAATATTACATAAGAAAAGGGTGAATCCAATGCCATACGTCTCCTGCCAACTCGGGATGCTAGCATCTAGTGATTCAAACCCTGCCACCAGTCACCTAGGTTACAATGAAGCAATCTTACCATTGTAAGAAGGCTCAGCACTTCAAAACCAAAAAAAAAAAAAAGTCTTCGAGTCTGAAGGCTCAAATATACTCTTCATATCTCAACAATATAAGATTGCATAAGCTAGATTATATGATTTGCATCAGATATAAACAGGTAACAAGTCTCGAAAAAGTAGTAGTGATTTTTTTTAAAAAAAGAAATCTGTATGTATATGCTGAAGCAGAACATACAAATCAGATAACAAAGGGTGCAGAACCCAAGCATCTCTGACTTGACCATTCTCTTCACAAACAGGGTCTCCACAACTAGTAATAAGTAAAAATGTCAGTGATTAACTAGATAGAGAGAGAAGCGTCACCCCCTACATCTCTGACTTGACCAGTCTCTATTTGCCGGTGCTCTACGCCCACATCAGCATCAGCAATAGGTTTGACATCAATGGGCTTTTCCATCTCATCAAACTCGGCAAAAACGAAGATCCAGGGGGTTGACAATCCCGGTTTCACACAAAATCTACATCAAAAAGTCAAGGCTGTGCAACCAGAGTGAACCAACAACATGAAGAATGCAACTCTCAGATCACAATCTTAGTTTGGCACAAGATCTACAAGAAAGGAACAGATTGGACTACCAGAGTGCTGTGCCAATCCGGAATCCAAAAGCAAATCGATGGTTTCAAAGACCTCAACTCAAGTCATGAAAAATCCCATCAAATTAGATGGGAGTTGAGCTAAATATAGCTATACTAGTTGGTCTCCAATTGGTGGGTATACTGGGATCAGCTTGGTGGAAGCTTGATTTGTTTAGGATCAACTCAAGTACTTTCATCCAATGAGGCTACTTCAATTGTCCTAGTGCTTATTGATGAATGAGATGGTGTGATGAAACTTTTAGCTTATAGTTCTAGGTTATAACATCTTAAGAGGAGACATGGGTTTTCTGGTTGACTGTTAGCTGTTCAAAAGCAGCTCTCTTCCCTTTTCTTTGTTTGAGACTAGCAGTGAAAAAGATACAACAAAAACACATGCACAGGTTTGCTTCTTGTTATTGTTTGGCACTTGATACAAAAACTAGAAGACTAAAATAACACAACTCAATTACAAATTCTCGTGAAAAATCGAACAAACTAAAGATTAATCAATTATCAGACAACACTAGAAAGCACAAATAACATGGACCAGATCCATGTTACAATGCTGTCATCTCCAGCATCCATTAATGAAGACTTTCTGCTCTTGGTTTTGCTTGCGGCTTGACGGTCTTACCGGTTCATGGTGGAGTCCAGTTAGGGTTCAAATTTGGCTTGAAGTTCAAGATCTAATATTAGGTCTGGGATCAATTTTATAATGAAACTATTTTTCTATATATCTTCTTTCATTATGAAATTTTTTTTCCCTTCCAATTCCAAACTAGAAAGATCAATATCATCACAAAGATTAATTAATTTAAAGATACAACTAATTGCAACATGGAAAAGTTACCAACCTGGCTTATGGCATCATGTTTGCTTCTTTTTATTTTCACAAGTTCTTCAGAAGATTCACATGTTTAGAATAAAAACAATATCATAATGAGCACATAAAAGAACAAGGCAAAGACTGCTACAACAAAAATGGATCTACTGGTAGACACTTGATTCTTGTATCACAAAAACCATCATATACTATAACTGAAAGCGCGAAAGACCTAGATATTTAAAGGAGGATTAGGTTCACTGTATGATGAGAATCACAAGTTTGATGTTGCAGAAAGGATGTCACAATCAACACTAGAGTTCTGGATAGCATAGATTCTCATAATCATCTCTCAGTAAACTTGACAAGAAAAAAAACATTGATTATGAGCCCTATGAAAAGTGAAATATAATCCACCTTGTGCAAGTGCCCTTAAATTTAAAACATGCACAACAGGCCGAGTGAAGATATTAAACATTGGTCATGCAAGCGTAAACTTGTGAACTTGTTGATTTACATCTTGTGAAGTGGTACAAGAAGAAAGCAATTGATATAATTCACTCAGGTAACCCAGGTAAAGGATAAAGAGAAACTTAATCACCGCTGATATCCAAACCGAATAAAAAGGGCGTATCTCCCACAATTGATATAATACAATGCAAGAGGTTCCTGCCAATGCGAGGTCAAAAAGGTCAGTCTTATCTCTAAATATAGAGAGGTTGTTTCTATGACTCAAACTATGATCTCTCACAAAGAAGCAACCTTACTATTGCACCAAGTAAGCATTTTTATCTCGTACCACGTATTGGTCCCTAGTCAGATTGGTATGAATCAGTTGGTACCAATGTATAGATGCATGATACACTAGTACGAACGAAAGACTTGAAGAGGAAGAAGAAGGAAAAGAGGAAGGAAGGTATGGTGATGAGGAAGAGGACGAAGAAAGAAGGAAGAATAGGGAAGAAGAGGAGATAGTAGAGGAAGAAGAACGAAGAGGTGGCAGTGGAGGAAGAAGGAAGAAGAGGCAATGGAGGAAGAGGAAGGAAAAAGAGATGGTGAAGGAAGAGAGGAAGAGGAAAGAACAATAGGAGGGGATAAAAGAAGAGGTATGAGGAAGAGTAGGAGAAAAAAACAAACTTGAAGTCAATGATAGGCGATGGGCGATGGGCGACGAGCAGTAACAGCTCATAGGTTTGTCCGCGAGTGACTATGGGGAAGAGGGCTCATAATCCTGTGAAATATATATTTTTTTCCTTTCTGTATTTGTGGAACCGAACTATCAAAACGCGGGCACGGGTTCATGCCTACCCGTGTACATACCACCCATTATGTAATGGTCCAAGCAAAACCATCGTCCACGATACCAATGCTTACCCTCAAAATGTGAATTATGTCTAAGCCTGGTAAAATAAGAAGAAGATGCAACATAAGTATAGGAAGTGGCGAAGACATCACATTAAAGAATACTAGTTGATAAACAAGGTCATTCAACTCCAAGGCCCGTCATACACACACTGCCTCCAGTTTCTTTCTGCTAATGCAAAACTTGGTAGAAAATTTTCCTAGCCTACACTGATGGCTGAAACTTTAAAATGTTAGCAGATGCATCACAGATCATAAAGCTGACAAAAGAAAACTGTAGGCAGATGTATTACCTTTACACATGTTTCCACTCTTCCTATGTGAGCCTTCTGTGAACGCATGTCAGCATCAAATAGTATCCAAAAGAAACAATGAGCAATGACTAATGTAACTTTTCCAGAACAATATAAAGCATATATATTTTCTTCAAACATCAATAATTAAGGTCAACACATTACTTTTATGATATTCATAGAAGTATAGAACAATAACTTGGTGAAACAACTAATATCATTTCTGGCTATCTTGGTGAATTTTTTCGTCAAGCATGTAAGCAAAACTCATGCACTTGACAGAGAGCAATTTATTAAACATTTAGATTTTGTAATGCTCATATATTTTGTATCTCTCTTGTTAATGGGTAGAATAATCAAATATCTTAGTAGAGGAACCACCTAAGGTATTCAATGTGTCAGTTACCCAAGGAAAGTTGGAAAAATACTTCACAAAAGTCTATGAAAATCTCAATTAATCTGGTTAATATACAACTGACCTTTTCTTGTTTCCTTTGCAGATATATCAGTGAGCGACTAAAAAATTTATAATTTACTGGCAACAGCTACAATTTAGCTTCTTCTTGAAGATGATAAAATAATGGACCATATGAAGTAGAAATTACAACCAATACTGAACGGGTTAATCATGCAGCTAATATTGGTGCTAGCAAATAGATGGCTGAAGTTGCTTTAGCCGTTGAACAACTTGCTTCATGGTCGGTCTGATAGAAAGTGAATCAACTGTACACCTGACAGCTAAATGCAATGTCTCCAACAAATCATCATGAGGCCCAACATCCCACAGCCCTTCCATGAAGAATTCACGGGCCCGCCCCTGGCGGGCAACAATATTAAAGCCATTTCCATATGGAGAAAATGAAGGATCCAATGCTTTCTTGTCTGATATCAACTCCATCAGTACCACACCATAGCTGTATACATCAGCCTTATCAGAAACACGACATGTCATTGCATACTCTGGAGCAACATAACCAAAAGTTCCAGCTACACCGGTAGTTGCATGTGTTTCTGAGTGGCCTAGAAGCCTTGCCAATCCAAAATCAGAGAGATAAGCTTTGTAATTGTCCAACAGAATGTTGCTTGGTTTAACATCCTGGTGGAGGATACGGGGCACACAATGGTCATGCAGGTAAGCAAGTGCACATGCAATATCCATAGCAATTATATGGAGTACCCTCCAATCAACAGCTCTTTTGTGCCTTTCTTGTATAAACCTTTCAAGATTTCCTCCTGAAAGGTAGTTATAAATGAGAAACATTTCCTCCTCACTAAGATGATACCCTATCAAAGTGACAAGATTTGGGTGGCGCAATCTCCCAAGTGTTTTAATCTCTGCATGGAATTGTTGTACCCCTTGAAATCTTCCTAGAGAAAGTCTTTTTATGGCCACTAATACTCCAGGTGAAATTTCAGCCTTGTAAGTTGCTCCAAAGCCTCCATGTCCAACGCAATTGCTTGCATTAAAGTTGCCAGTGGCTCGAACAACACTCTCAAAGGTAACTGGTGCTCCAATGTCTGTGAAAAGTGTAACCTCTCTTCTTGAAGACTGGGCTGCAAATCTTGGCGCACATTTTCTTGTGTATATGTAGAGGACAATTAAAGCTAAAATAACAGAAACAACGGCTGCTGCTGAAGCTATTGAAGCAATTTCTATAGTGCTGAAACCAGTATTGTTACTATCATTTGTTGGCCCCACAGGTGAAGAATCAATGTCATCCTGTGTGTTGCGCCCTTGCCGGCCAGAAAGTGATGGAACAGATACAGTATTTACAGGACAAGAGTGGATCAAAGGGTTTCCAAGAACACTATCACATGTCAGCATACTGGCGTTCATTGGTAATGGCCCAGACAAGTTATTGAATGACACATTAAACTTTGTTAAAGATGTCATTCTAGCTAAATTCAAAGGAATTATTCCAGAAAGATTATTGTTGTCGAGAAGAAAAATAGTAAGATTCTTCAGGTTGACAAGGTCAGTGGGAATTTCCCCTGAAAGATACTTGGAAGAAAGATCAAAATACTTAAGATGATGCAATCGACCAAAACCAGCAGGAATGTTGCCTTTAAGATTATTCTTTCCCAGTGAGAGATACTGCAGATGCTTCAAAATGTCAAACTTTGAAGGAATCTCACCTTCAAGATGGTTTCTGCTGAAATCTAGACTGATAATGCCTTCCAAGAATCCAAAACCTCGAGGAATCACTCCAGTAATATTATTACGAGAAACATCAAAAACCACGAGAGGCAGGCACATGGCACCAACTTCTGTTGGAATTTGTCCAGAAATCCAGTTATTACTTAAGTTGACGATGAACGCTTTGACCTCATTACACTTATTAAATATGACATCACTTAATGGCCCAACAAGATTATTACCATTAGCGAGGAAAGCATAGACAGCCTCCTTCCCGCATCTATCAGTCGAAAGTGGTAAAGATGGTAGGACGCCAGTGAACTTGTTTTGTCCAAAGTTATGCAACACTGTAATATCATCACCAAAATCATACATACCCAATGAGATTGCAGCCAGTGTTGTATATGAAAAGAATGACGAATACCCATATACTAGGTCATCTAGCAGCAACTTTGATGAAGGGCAAGATTTCAAGTTAAAGCTTGGGATGGAACCTGACAGACGATTACCACTAAGATCAAAAACATCCATACAAGGGACAGGAAGATTCTGGCCCAGCCAACCCGTCAACTTGTTTGAGCTCAAGTTAAGAAATTTAAGATTCTGGCACTGACCAAATGCTTTGGGAATACCCCCAGTGAAGAGATTTTCCCCTAGATTAACAATTTTTAAGCTCTCGCAAGTAACTCAACTGCTTCGAATCTCCCCTTGTAGCATTGCCTTCGGTGCCCATAGCACTCTAAGATTTGGCAGGGCGGTGATATTCTCATTGATCCTACCTTGGAAATAATTGAACTCATCAGCGTCAACATTGCTTGAATTATCTTTAAGAATTGTTGGATTGTACGGGTTTGAAAGCACGATAACAGATAACTCAAAGCACCCTCCAAGTTCAGTAGGCACAGGGCCACTCAGACAGTTCCTCGAAACATGTAAAACTTGGAGCTTTCTCAACCGGCCCAACTCTGGAGGAATAACATCATCCAACAGATTAGATGATAGTCTGAGTGAGCGGAGCTCACTGCAATTTCCCAAAGCTTCCAGGAATGCTACCGACCAGAATATTACCGGACAGGTCCAAATGCTGCAAACTCCGGCAACCGTCCCCCAGCTCATCTGGAATTGAACCACTGAGCTGATTCGAAGATTAGATATAGTTCTCTGAGGTTAAGAAAATCGGCAACGAAACCAGGGATTGTGCCATTGAACTGGTTGCCGGAGAGGTCCAGGGTTTCCAAACGAACATAACTAGAAAAAGAGTGTGGAATCTCACCACGGATCAGATTCGAAGCCAGGTTCAGCACTCTTAAACTACGTGGTAAATTCGATGGGAGAAAGCCGGAGAGCAGGTTGGCTTCAAAATCGACCACCTCGAGCTTCTCCAATCCCCAGATCTCACTGGGGATCTCGCCACCGGAGGCATGGAACGGAAAGGAGAGGACTTTAATCTCCACGAGCGCTCCCATGGCGGGGCTCAGCTTTCCGTACAACCGCCTGCACGAATCCGGGCGGGCCGGACCGAGAGCAGGACGCAGGGAAACGACCACCGTCGGCGGAGATGTTGAGGGCGGCCACCCTCGATCTCGCGTCGCAGGAGACGCCGGGCCAGACACAGTGGTCGTAGCCGGTTGCGTTGGACCAGAGGGTGAGGAGACCGGCGGGGTCGGAGACGACAGAGGCCTTGAACTGAAGGAGGGCAACCCTCTCGGCCGAGCGGGAAGCTGCATCAAGTGAGGACGAAGAAACGACGGCGGCGGCGGCGGCGGCGGCCAATGGGAATATGAGGAGGAGGAAACGGACTGGGGAGGTAGGAGAAACCCGGCGGCGTGGCATCGCCAGCGCCCGGCGCATCTGAAGGGGAACCGGAGCCCCTACGCCAACGTTAGGACGGAAAAAGAAACCCTAACCCTAGTTATCGAGAGAGGGTGACGAGGGAGAGACGACAGAGACTTAAAAAAGTAATTTTCGAGGCCCAAAGGGGCTTTTTTGTTGGGGAGAGCTTCTTCGTCGTCGTCGTCGTCGTCGTTTATTCTCCCACTCTTATTTATCTTTTTATCTTCTAAAGATACATCTTATAAAAAAAATCCCACATCTACACCCCCAGTAAACCGATAGGCCAACCCGAGTATTACAAGATCGTGTGGCCTGGGATACGGGTATCGGGAAACCGCGTCCATTCTCTAGGTTCTTCCTCGGGCCCACTGCTTTGCTGCCGCTGCTCTCTCCCACCGCGGACAAATCCAAACGGCAACTACTGAACGGTACCCCAAGGAAGCAGGGCCCACCATTCGAGCCTGTGAGCTGCAATTTGAGGTGTTGCAGACCGAGTGTGAAAAGCGCGTGCCGCTTCGCTCTTCTTTCTCTTTCTCATCGGAACCTGCCTGCATCAGTCCACGCTCGGGGGAGACCGTCGACGCGTCGGGAAGGATCAGAATCGGAAGACACGTGGCGGGTGGCTCGGACGAGAGGGTAGGCGTGACGCCAGAGTGACATGGACCGTCGGATTTGGATATGGAAGCTGGCATCCGTTTGATCTCATCTAGATTCATTGAGGTGCTTAGAGAATGACGTCATGAGGTTGATGATTGTTAGGAATATTGTCTTATTCTCTCAGTTGTATTTTCTTCATCTTTCATAACTAGTTATGCATGTTTTCTTTTGTAAAAAGGTTTACTATTATATATTAATTACAAATTTACTATCATCGGTCGACGTTCAACGTAGCATTTGAGGTCACTGGGAGACATTAATTTGTATGCCTTGTTAAAATCATAAACTTTAACAACAAAAAATTGGAAGGTAAATAAAAGCAATTGGTGCAATCATATAGTTTCAATTAATAGGTAGGTACCATCTCCAGCACCCACATCTCCGAAGAAACAACGCAGATGGATGGGATGGTGATAGGTGCTTTCAATTGGACGACACATTTCACACGTTCAATCCGTGTCTTATTCTTCATTCTTAACTAAGTAGAGTTATGTCCTTATCACAAAGTGCCTAACATGTGTAGTTGGACTAACACCCAATATGTTGGGTTGAAAGATGTAGCTTCCAACAACTTGTGGTGCATGTGGGCATGCAACAATTTGTCACCATTAGTTGGTTTTGAAGTGTTGCAATCCCAAGCTTTTCGGCAAATTATTTGGACCTAAGCACTTAGAAGACACTTTTTCTTTCTCAATATCTGAAAATAAATGTGAGAAATACGAGGGAAATAATTTAGCCTTTTTTTTTTGTTAAATTATATATATATATATATATATATATATATATATATATATATATATATATATATATATATAAGCCTCATTCAAAATGCTATAATCGGGTCAGTTAAATAAAAATCACTATAATCGTAATAACCGATAATTTTTTCCCTTAACATAACTTAAATTACCATTAAAATGTATTACTTTATTTAAATTATTAGTTTTTATTTGTATATTATATTTAAGAATGATTAAAAATAAGTTAAAATTTTATCATTAAATTAAAATATTAATTTATTTATTTTATAATAAGTGATGTGATTTGTAGAAAGTAAATAGTTCAAAACTTATTTTTATATGTGAACCATAAAAAATATAATGCATATGAATATTAATTAAAAATAAATTTAAAATAAAATTATATTATTGCTTATCTTTCGACGAGAGTTCATCTACTTCTATGTGAATAAGATGGCTCCTCCTCTTTTACTCCTCATCGAGCTTGGCAGTCGGATTGAGAAGATGATTTCTTAAGAAGAGGATCTTCGAGAAAATATATGATCTTTTAATTTTTTTCTGACTAACATTTATTCATATTTTGAAATCTTTGATATTAAAATTATTATAATTTATATGATGTATAAAAATATTTTAATTTTAAAATTTTATAATTAATAAATAATGATCATTGAATTATGATGTTAAAGTAATTAGTTAAATTAAAAATAGTTCTAATTTTTAATTATATATATTTATATTTTAAGGAATTATATATAAATTTTTATGATTTCATTAGTTTTAAATTTAGAATTATGAATCTAAATTAGTTATTCATGAGAAAGAATAAATTTAAGATAAATTATTATTTTATAATATTTTAAACTTTTTTAAAATATTAAAATTTAATTTAATAATAGAAATCAAATTGAGGTCTAACTTGAGTTAAGTTAATTAACCAAACCAACCCATATGACTATATACAACTCAACACATACGATCTGGTATAATTAGGTCCATGTGGCTATGTATAATTTAACCTATATGGTCAAACATGACGTAACCCATGTGACCATGTATAGCTCATGTAGTTAGGCATAACTTAGCCCATGAAGGGACAATCGTATCCCTATAGTCAAGTATGATAAAACTCATATGATAAAGCATGATCCAACTCATGTGGTTAAGCACGACTCAACTCATATGATCAATTATATCTCAAACCCATGTGGTAAGTTATAACTCAACCCATATGGCTAGACATGACCTAAGTTACGAGCCAAGCATGACTTAGTTCAGTGTTAAGGCCTAGCCTAACTTGTGAGGCTTAGCTTAGCCCATAAATCTAAGACCGCCTAACTATGTGATCGAGTTTAGACACATCATCAGTCTCTATCCAGCTCATTGTTCCTCAACCCAACCTGCTACCTAGAGTAGGCATGTGCAATACATGTGACCCATCCAAAGCTTAGGTGGACTAGTTCAATCTGGGCTAATATTATGCGATGTAGGTCAATTTTATCTCTTTTAATTGGTTGAAACTCATTGATTGACTGAATCAGATATGTTTGATCAATTCAAGTTAGTTCAGGGTGATTCCAGAATAACCTAATTTTATACCAATTAAATTTAAATTAGACCAATATAAGGTGATTCCAATTCTATAGGAATTAGTATTAGTTATGTTAGGTACTAAGTAAAATTGAATTTGGTTTAAGTTAATTGAGCTATTCCGATTAGGTGCTTGATTGATTGAGAAGTATTAAGAGATTGATGCCTCATATCTTTATGATTTAATGAAATTAAAATTTTTATTTGAAAGTATTATTTAAAAATGATTAGTGGTATTTTATTATTTTTTAAGATTAAGTTGATGATATTGATGTGATTGTAACCATGTAGTATTTATGATTATATTGATTGGTCTATGTTAGAGGTGCAACATGTAAAAGGAGTTACGATCGATCACAATATGGAGCCATCAATGGATATAATATAGTAGGTCATATATCACATATGAATCCTCATAATATTTTAGCATATAACTACATCTATATATATAAATGAATGAATTAATATAAATGAATAATCATGATTATTTATATATCTATACCAAAAGCAGGTAGGGTGATTTAATTTGGGGATTAATGAGCCATCATATGTGATCATTAGATGGTTTCTCTATCAACTATTAGAAAGAACATGTCCTTACTTGGACAGGTTAGGAATACCACACTATTCGCTATTAGGAGTACGATGAGTTCCCTCCATTCGTTGTTTAGAAGAATCTATCATGTAGACTATTGGGAGGTATGACGTACACTATATATTGCATGTGACTAATGCATCATTTTATTTACTATATAAAAATTATCATTACTTTTTTATGCATCAATTTTATAATAAATTAATATGATATTATTTTATATTAAATTATTAATATATATATTTTTTACAAGTATTAAAGATTATTTTTATATATTTTTTTAAATTTTAACTAGCATGATTGTTAGTGTGTTTTAATCTTATCTTTACTTTTAGAGTAACCGACTATTTTACAATAGATCTTAGACGTGATGAATGAGAATTTTATGTCACTTACAGAACTACTAAGAAGATATAATTTTTTTAATTTAAAAATATCTAATATTATAAAGATAAAAATTTAAATTCAAAAATAAAAATAGTCTTATGTAACTTTTAAATAATAAAATAATAATTTATTTTATTTATAAATTTGGGATGAGATAATTTAATGACTTTAGTATTAGGATCGTAATGACACTAAGAGGGGAGGGTGAATTAGTGCTATGGCAAAACGAATTTGATTTTAAGAGTTTAATCAATAAAATTTGTATCAAAAGTATGTTTAATTAAAAGTGTAAGTAAAAGTAGTGAGTAAGTAAATCAATATGCAATGACAAAGCAAAGACAAGAGAAAGTAAATCGATTTATAGTAGTTCGGTCTTCTTGACTTAAGTCTACTCCCGATTCCTCTTCCCTTGAGGCCATCAATTATCACTATTGATCTTCTTTCCAACATATAAAGATCAACTATCCTTGTTATAACTTTTTTCCTTTTAACAAGCTTAGGAAAGAATCTTTGCACCTATCTTTTACAAGTGACTTCACACCTTCTACAACTGAGAATCACTTCTAAACTCAAGGAGGAGGAAAAGACTAAACTAATGCTCAAAGAGAGTTTAACACCTTTTTCCTCTAGAATTTTTGCTTCATTAAGCATACATGCGTTGGATATTTATAGACCCCAAAAGACTTCAAGAATGGAGCCAAAAATTTAAATATCAAGATTTCAACTGAAATAGAGCCCGTAAATCTGGCTTTAGTGGTACCATCATCAGCCTAGGTGGTACCATCGTTAGCAATCCCAAAAAAGCACAAATAATTCTTTTTGGCTCTCAAGCAGTATCATCGCTTATGCCTAATGGTACTACCACCTAAGCCAATTTCAAGTCAATGAATTAGCCTTCTAAAAGGCCCAATTCGGCCCAAGTTCAGGCTCAATAGATTTCTAATTAAATTGACATAGTTTTGACCCAATATCAACTCAATTTGAGCCTAAACAATCTCGATTAAGACTTAACCACTCAATCACATATATAACACAATCACGAAGCTTTCAACATATTGTTCAACATTCCAATATGTCATCTGATCATCAGGCACTTTGTCTGAATCTCAAAGACATCGTCCTTTCTTTTAGCGTATCGTATGATCTATCGATATGTTGATTTTCCACAACATCCAAGCTTTTGGTGTAATACTCGATCCTTCTTGCTCAATGCCCAAACTTATAGCACAAAGTTCATCCTTCGACATATTAACTAGTACTTCGACCCAATATCCAATCTCCGACATAATACTTTTCGGCCATACGTTTGATTCTCCTACTTCGACAATTTTACTTGTGATGGTTCATTTCTATGATCGAAGTTTTTTTTTATGTCACTTATCTCAAAAGCTTATTAGTCCATAATCTCATTAATTGATTTCATCATCAAAATTCGAGATTCAACAAACTCTCATTTTGATTATGATAACTAATTGATGATGGAGCTTTAACTAACCTCCTCCCGTCTATATGCTATTTTGGAATATAATAAATTTGAATTTAAAATAATAATAACCTTTCAGTTCCAGTCTTTCAATAAATCTTAGTGACTTTCAATAATAATCATTGCAAATATCATATACATAACTTTAATTAAAATATCAAAATAGTTATTACATACTTCATATACATAGTTAAAATATCAAAATAATTATTACATACATTATATGCATAATTCTAAATTAGCATAGGTTAAAACATCATAGTTTTTTCATTTCATCAAAGACTACAATAGACTTCTCTCATTTTGTTAAAAAATATAATTCTCCCCCTTTATTAATAAAAGACATGACTTATAACTTATCTCTCCCCTTTTATCATTATAAAAAAGAAGAGAAATATATTATACTATCATGGTGTGAGTTCTCTCCCTTTACATCAATCTCCTAATTATAAAAATAAAAACTACTTTGATATGAAGGATATTAATATCAAAGATAAGTTAGAGATAATATATGATAGGCTATCATCAAAACTCCCCTTATCTATATGTCATCTTAAAATTTAATGAACTCAAATTCAAAATGAAACTTTTTTCAATAATACTCTTGAATTCAAGTTGAGATACATTCAATCTTGATATTGTCATTTCAATCCCAAATAAATCAAGCTTCAAATAATAAAAGCAAAACATGAGTCACTTCTAATAAAAGGTTACAAGTTTTCTTGTTCAACACATAAACTAGGCATGAATCTACTACTTTTGTTGTTTTGTCATTAGCACAAATATAAATTACTTCTTCTCCTTTTCAAAATAGAATACACAAGTCATGAATACAAAATAGTCAAAATAAATTTTATTCATACAAAAATAAATTTTAAGTTGTAAACATCAAGAAGTCAAGTGAAAGATCATAATTCATTTGAATAATTCTCTTCTTTAGTAAAGAACAAAAAGAATCATAAGAGAATAAATAGTAAAAGATCTTGATTCATATAAATCTCAAGTTATAAGTATCCAGAAGATATATGAAAGATCATAATTCATTTCAATAAATCTCTTTTTAAAAAATCATCCATGCATTTGAACAAATAATTTTTTAATAAAGAACGAGTTTGAATATTTTTGATTTATATCCGATAATCAGCTCCTTAGGATGTGCATCTACATACTTTCATTCCTTGGATAAGGTTTCTTTGGATGTAGATATATCTAAATTATTTGGAGAGAAGAATTCTTATTCAAATTTAATTAATAAAATTTAAAATAATCATCAAAATTATTTTTCTTACATTTGAAAAATTCATTGAAAACATGGACATATTCCTATAAAATTTAAAAATAACTATTGTTCTTAAGGTCTAATTTATGAGATTACGTTTATACTTTCATGTCCTAATATCTTATGTCAATAGTATTAACATTATTGCTCATTAAAGCCATCACAAATTTGTTCTTATTTGGTAACTTTATGATACGAGTATTAGATTCAAATTTAATATTATATCATTTTATCACACAATTGATTAATACTTAATAAGTTATATTTGAAATCATCTACTAACAAAATATATTCAATTAAAAGATTTAATTTGTTAATAATATTTTTAATGTCGATAATTTTTCCTTTATTATTGTCTCCAAAGGTGACATATCCTCTCTCTCGGCTAGTGATGTTTGAAAATTATATTGGATCTTCGGTCATATGCTTTGAGCATCCATTATAAGATATAAATTTTTGCTCATAGCTCTTATATGGAGACATACCTACAAGAAAGAGGGTTTACTCTAGGTACCTATTTAACTTTAGGTCTTTCATGGTTATAGTTCTTTTAGGAACCCAGACTAATTTATGAGAGCTATATTTTTAGAAGAGCATGTATAAGCATAATAACCAAATCTTCCACAAAAATAATATTGAACTTTAGGGGAATATGTAGTGTGGGTATTTTTATAAATTTTTTGATTTTTTATTGAGTGTTACTACTTACAAAGTTGATTCCTTCCTTTCTATTTATATAACCTTGATTAAAAAAAATATATTTAATGATTTATTTCTAATTTTAATTTTTTTTAATATTTGTTGTAATAATATATTTTCCTTTTTGAGTAAGTACAACTCTTCACATTTAGAGTAAGGAGTACAAGATGTTTATGTTTCATGCATAATTTTAACGTATCAAATTTATTAGTAAGTAATGCATGATCCCTTTTTAGTAAATTATATTTCTTATCAATCTTTTTGAGTTCATCATATAAATAATGAAATGTATCAAATAATTCATCATAAGATAAAGATATTTCAGAAGAGCCATAAACCTTATCGTTGAAGGCCACCAATGCGTAGTTTGCCACTTCGCCTTTATTGATTTGTTCTTCGTCTTATGATACACTTAATTCATCCCAAATTGCCTTGAATGATTTCTTTTTATTTTAGGTTAGTAATTTCTTCTTCAGTTATGAACACTCATTTTTGAAGTATCCTGACTTTTTGTATTCATAGCATAATATTGTATCTCTTTTAGGTTTATTTTTATTCTTATATTCTTGTTTTACAGAATTAGTTTTGTTCATTTTCATAAACTTTTTAAGTCTTCATGTGAGGAGTGCAATGTCATCATCATTATCAATTAATCTTTTGCTCGAGTAGTCTTATTTGGTTCTAAGTGTAAAATCCTGATATTCTTTAGAAGGTTTCCTCTTATTTATCATGTATTTTACAAGTTATTTCATAGGTCAATAAAGATCCTATCAGTTAAAATTATTTAAATCATTTGCTTCTAAGATAGTCATTACTTTTAGATCCAAACTTTTTGAAAGAGATCTTAAAATCTTATTTACCAATTCAAGATTAGTATAGCTTTTACTAAGAGCTTTTAAACTATTGACAACATCTATAAAATGAGTGAACATGTTACCAATAGTTTCACTTGGCTTCATTTTAAATAATTCATAACTATGTGCTAAAAGATTAAATCTAAATTTTTTTATTCTCTGTGTGCCTTCATGAGTTATTTTAAATATGTGCATATCATGTGTAGTGTCACATATGAAAACATGATTAAACTTATTTTTGTTTAAAGTATAAAATAAAGCATTCAGAGTTTTAGCATTTAAGAAAAATATTTTCTTCTCAAAACCATTCCATTCATTCATCAGTTTAGAAGATTTTTTAAAACTACATTCAATGATGTTCCATAAATCAAAATCCATAGAAATAAAAAATTCCTCATTTGTATTTTTTGATAAGTGTAGTTTGTCCCATAAATATAGGAGGATGAGTGATGGAGTAACCCTTTTGATTGTCAGAGAAAGATATTAAATCTCTTTTAGGTGTTAATCCAGTTGAGAGAACCAGACTCTGATACCAATTGTTAGAATCGTAATGACACTAAGAAGGGGGGTAAAGTAGTGCTATGATAAAAAAATAAAATCTGATTTTAAAAGCTCGATCGATAAAATCCATATTGGAATTGTGTTTAGCTAAGAGTGTAAATAAAGGTAGTGAGTATGTAAATTAATATACAATGATAAAACAAGGCAAGAGAATGTAACCTGACCTATGTCCACTCCCAATTCCTCTTCCCTTAAGGACATCGGCTTTCATTGCCGATCTTCTTTTCAATGAACTAAGATCAACCACCATTGTTATAATTCTTCTCCTTTTAATAGGTTTTAGGAGAGAACCTTTATGCCTCTCTTTTACAAAAGACCTCATATCTCCTACAACTGAGAATCACTTCCAAACTCAATGAGGAGGAAAAGACTCAACTAATGCTTAAAGAGAGTTTGTAATACTTTTTTCCTCTATAAATCTTACTCCATCAAGAAAGTATAAGTGGGGTATTTATAGATCCCACAAGGCTTCAAGAATGGAGTCAAAATTCTAAATCATCAAAATTTTTGGGTACTAACAGTACTACCATCGATATTGGACGGTACTACCACCAAAATAGAGTTCGAGAATCTAGGCTCTAGTAGTACCAATGTTGGCTTAGGTGATACCATAGCCGCTTGGGCGGTACCACCTCCAACAGGGGTGGTACCATTGTCAGCATTCTCGAAAAACCAGTAATAGTGCTTTTTTGGCTCTTAAGTGATACTACCACTTAAGCAACTTTAGGTCACTGAATTAGCCTTCTAATAGGCCTAACTTAGTCGTGGTTGGGCTTTTAATTAAGTTGGCATGGTTTTGACCTAATACCAACTCAATTTGAGCCCTAACAATCTCAATCAAGATTTAACCACTCAATCACATATCTAGTACAATCACGAAGCTTTCAACACGTTGTTCAACATTCTAGCATGTCATCTGATCATCTAACATTTTGTTCGAACCTTTGGTGCTTATCCTTTTTTTTGACGTATTGCCTAATCTATCGGCATGTTGACTTCCTAAAAATTAGATCTTTAGCGCAATACCTGATCCTTCCGGCTCGATGCCCGGACTCATGGCACAAAGTCCATCCTTTGGCATATCAACCAATCTTCTGACTCAATATCTAATCTTTAACATGATACTTTTCGGCCTAATGTCTGATTCTCCTACTTCGACAATTTGCCTTATGATGGTTCGTATCCGTGATCGAAGTTCTGCTAGTTACAAGTGTCATGCAAGCCAATCACGTGAGTGATGACACGTGTGATACACTACATAATCTTTTTACTTATAATTAATATTGGCATATTATCATATTATATTATTTATTAAATATATATTATGATGTCCTTGGTTCTGTGCAATGGGAATCATATCATGATGAGATCATGATAATGAGATCGATTCACCTTTAAATACATAATCTCGGTCATAGGTTATTCAAGAGGGACATTGAGATAACCTGATAGATCGATGTACTATATATCCATCTATATAATGGAGGCGGCTGGTCTCATAGCCACTTGTGTGGAGACACTCGTACATGTGCTCATTAGAGAATGAGTTCACTGATTAATCCACTTATGGAATGTTATATGGTTAATGATACCTAATGTCAGACAACGATTTCATAGTCTTAGTTGTGTATTTGGTTCTCAGACTTGAAAAACCAAGGATGTCTTGTATGAGTACTCCTTTCTTTGACGCCAAACTTACAGGTTTGAAAAGTTCCAAATCTGGTACAATTGGTTATCAAGATTGGTAGCCAACCTTACGAAGGTAATTGAGTATCAATAGAGAATCATCCACTCTCGGTATTATGAGATGAATATCCCATATGTGCTTACTCAAACAAATCCCTGGCTAGGGTCATTTGGATTGAGAGAGAAAGAGTTCTCGAGGAGAATCCGATTAGAGCGAGACTATGATGAATTCCGTATATAACCTGACAGTACCATGTCTAATATACGGTCTTTGGGATATTAGTTGGATGAGAGATTATAAATACATGGTAACTGTGGACAGACATGTCTGATGAATTTGATCCCCCTATACCATCTGGGGACTATGGCGTAGTGGCCTAATACGTCCATAGTCGATGAGTCAAGTGAATTATTATGGAGATAATAATTCACTATATAAGAAGGATTTCTGATGGTAGTGACACACGACCAGCTCGGTATCAGATCTAGAGGGTCACATATATATAGTGGATGCTTCGACGAATAGAGGATTGGATGAAGATCTAATTAGCCTTTATTCTCATTAGATGAGACTCTATGCTGATGTGCTCCTTGATTAAGGCCCAATTATAGGCCTAAGGAGATTATTGGATAGAGATCAAATAATACAAGATTAGTGGGTAATTGGATGGAGATCTAATACCCACTAAGGAAGGAGCCCTAGGATTTTTTGGTGGCTCTCTATAAATAGGAGGGGAGACTCATGATTGATAGGCTGCAGCTTTAGCCACCACCTCCTATTCTCTTCCCTCCCTCTGTGAAAGAGTTGCGAGATTAGATTGGAGGAGTTTCACTATAGAGATCCATCATGTGGATACTGCTAGAGAGGAGGACGCTTGACCTACTTCATCTTCTCCATCCAGATCTGGAATACAGGGATATATGATCATTCTAGGTATAATCAATCTCTCACACATTACGATTTTATTGATTTTTATGTTTTTCTCAAGACCCTAATATTTTGCATGACGATTTGATCTGCGTGGAAAATCAATTTTTGTTTTGATTTCCATTGTACATATGATGCACTCACTGAGGTTTCCCAACAGTGGTATCAGAGCCAAGATTTTCTTGCTATGTTTTCACAGTGAAGCCAGCCACGACTAGCCCCCATGCATGGCCGGTCACCATGACCGGTAGAAGGGAGGCCAACGACACACAGGCGGCTGCCGTGGGGTGGCTCCTGTGACGCGCCGTGTGCAAGGCCGACTCGACCGACCCGCAAGGCGGCGTGCCGTGGCAATCGCTGCGACACCACATAGGGGGGTTGCAGGCACCCACAATGGTCGCCCGGCAACACGCCAGCGGTGGCCGCCTTGGTAGGGTGGCCAGCGCAAGGCACGTGTAGGGGTAGCGGTGGTTGTGGCGGCGCAGAGGGGGAAAGAGGGATTACGACATCCTTTGGAGAAAAGGATGATCCTGCCCCTATGAATTTAAAAAATTTTGAGGACCGTCCTCGTGTACATAATTCCTATAATACCCTTAATAATTTTAAAAATTTCAAGGACTATTCTCTTATCTAAAATTATGAAAATGCCCTTGATAATTCTAAAAATTCTAAGCATGTCCTGATTTCTAAAAAAATAATTAATTAAATAGTTTAATTAATTATTATATATCTAGTAATCCTACATATGATGTGGTGTACATGTGATATATGATGTGGATGAATAATCATGAGCCATGTGTTATGATGTGTGTAATTATGATTATTATTATTTTTGAGGCCTGCGAGTCTATATTTTTCTCATTTATTGTCGGGCCTGCATGCTTGTGATGATTTGTAATTACATAGAGAGGCATAGTGGGAGCGTGAAGATGACAGCGGGACTCACGATGTCGTGGTGGGAGATTACGATGCATGGTGATACAATGATATGACAGAACCGATGATGACAAGATCAACAATCACAGGGTATGGAGATGCGTCGATGCACATATAGATCATATTGTGAGTGATTAGGCCTATTGGATTGGGTTTAATCATATTAGGTGATGACTCATGATCATCCGGTGTGACTTGCATATGTGATGTGTTATACACTTACTAGATATATGTATATATATATATTTGCATACGATGTAGATATATATTAAATATGTATATATGTGACACGACATATTAGGAGACTGATACAAAACAAAAACCCTTCTTATGATAATATTAAGTCGATAAGTATGAGACAATAAGATTGACCCACGTGGCCTTCCATCGTTATAGGAAGAAATTAAATCACGACATAGGTTGAGTTGGTTGAGTCCCTCGAGGCTCACCTATCTACGTGATCGAGTTTTTGCCTACGACATAGAGATGTCACCGATGACCTGAGGATATGGTATGCTTGGTCGAGTCCCTCGAGGTCATATCATCAAATCAAACTCATCTTGTAATGATGGTGATGACTTAACTAAATATCATGGTTGGTCAAGTCCCTTGAGACCATGATGATTCGGAGGCCGAACGTGACAAAAATCAAAAGGAGTTGTGATTGGTAAGAGTTGCCTACCTTTTGGGCTTAGTGTAATTGGTCGAGTCTCTCGAGATTGCACTAAGATGCCAATTGGATCTCGATCCCCACTAGGAGTCTGTCGGAGACTTTCGTCTCACGTGTGGAGGGTGTCGCATGATTCGCTAGGAAAATAGTGGGAGTATATTAAGATAAAAGTTCATATCTTAATTAATATTTTCTGTAAAGTCTGCATGTTATTTATTTACGCTATATCTTATTTATCGCTTGCAAAACCCTTATGTGGCATACTTGATGCCAACCACCTCATTAGTCTAAATGCTATGTAATTTTAGAATTATTCTCACAAAAGAGAAAATTGTATATGTCCTTAACACGATTGTGCCCATGCTGGAGGAAAGACAAGCGAGGATAAGATTGCTCACTTTGTGAAATATAAAGATAGTCCTGAAGGACAACCCGTATAGTGATCTTATACTTTAGTCCCTACCAGATTCCTTTTCACTAGTCATTATTAACTTTAATATGAACAAGTTTGAGGTGACTCTACCCGAGCTTCTTAATATGTTGAGGGGAGCTGAGAGTACCATCAAGAAAGAGAAGTTAATTCACTATATTGGTGAGACCAATAGGAAAAGGAAGGCTAGTAAAGACCCTTAAGAAGGGCAAGGGAAAAGAAAGACTATGCAAGACAAGGATTGCCAAGAGACACTTGACAAAAGACAAAGGACAGTGCTTCCACTATGGCTAAAATGGGCATTGGAAGAGGAACTGTAAGGACTACCTTGCAAAGAAGGCGAGACAGAAGCTTGGAGAAGCTTAAGATATATTCATGATCAGTCTTCACTTGTCAGATTTTTATGATAACATATGGGTATTGGATACCGGGAGTATTTATCATATTTGTAATTCGTTGCAGGTTCTAGCAAGACCTAGGAGATTAACTAGAGCGAGATGGACCTCAAGATGGGCAATGAAGCAAGAGTTGCTACAGCTGCTGTTGAAGAGGTCACCCTACATCTGCCTGGTGGAGCTATTATTACATTAGATGCATGCTATTTTGTTCCCTCTATTATCAAAAATATTATTTCTATCTCTTGTTTGATAATTAGTGGATATAAATTAGTTTTTGAGAATAATAATAATTTAATAATTATGGATAATGAGATCATCACTAGAGGGATCCTTTTAAATGGCTTATATGTGTTAGACACTTCTCCATATATTATGAATGTAAATATGTGTAAGAGGAAAAGAGATGAGGTGAATAATGCATACCTATAGCATTGTAGACTAGGTCATATACATGAGGGAAGGATTCAAAAATTACTGAAAGATGGATACTTAGATCCATTTGACTATGAGACATATGCAACTTACAAACCTTGCCCTTGTGGAAAGATGACCACCTCTCCTTTTAGTAGAATTGGAGAGAGAGCCACTGAGTTGTTGGAACTCATACATAGTGATATGTATGGTTCCATGTCGACTCAAGCTATAGGTGGTTACTTATACTTCATTACATTCACTGATGATTTCTCTAGGTATGGACATGTGTACTTAATGAAGTACAAATCTAAGGCCTTTGAGAAATTCAAGGAATATAAGACAGAGGTAGAGAACCAAATTGGAAAGAGTATTAAGACTCTTCGATCAGATCGAGGAGGAGAGTACTTGAGTATAGAGTTCACCTATTTTCTCAAAGACAATGAGATTCTATCCCAGTGGACACCTCCTTATACACCTCAGCTCAATGGTGTATCAGAAAGGAGGAATCATATGTTGTTAGACATGGTGTAGTCCATAATGAGTTTCGCTGACCTACCCATCTCATTTTGGGGGTACGCCCTAGAGACTACAGCTTACCACAGAGTTCTATCAAAGTTGGTAGTGTCTACACCATATAAGATATATAAAAGAAAGAAGCTCGATCTTAAGATTGTTAAGATTTAGGGCTTTCCTGCCCACATTAGAAGATACAACCCTAATAAGTTGGAATCAAGGACAGAATGGTGCACATTCGTGGGATACCCAAAAGAAACTTGTGGGTATTATTTCTATCATCCCAAGCACCGAAAGGTCTTTGTTGCTAAGAGAGCTGTGTTCCTTGAGAAGAAACACATTCTTGGTGGAAACAGTGGGAGTGAGATAGAATTGAGCGAGGTTGGAGAACCTAGCTTAAGCACCATTTCAGAGCCCGAGTCTGTTCAGGTACTTAACACACAAATTTCAACTTTACATAGGTCTAGTAGAATATCTCACCCTCCTAAAAGATATGTGTGACATTTCAATGGAGATGACTCTCAGGATGTTGATCCTCAGACCTACGAGGAGGCTATTATGAGTGTAAACTTCAGGAAGTGACAAGAAATCATGAATTCTGAGATGGATTCTATATACTTTAATAAGGTTTGGAATCTTGTGGATACACCTGAGGGTATTGTACCCATCGACTGCAAATGGATCTTCAAAAAGAAGATCAGAGTGGATGGAAAGGTAGAGACCTATAAAGCAAGGCTGGTAGCTAAAGGATATTGTCAAAGACAAGAAGTTGACTATGACAAAACCTTTTCACCTATAGCCTTGCTTAAGTCCATTAAAATTATTTTGACCATTGCAGCACACTATGACTTAGATCCGGTAGATGGATGTCAAAATAGTATTTCTCAATGGCAACCTCTAAGAGGAGGTGTATATGATATAGCCAGAGGGATGCATATCCAAAGAGAATCCAGATAAAGTATATAGGTTGCTTAGATCTATTTATGAATTGAAGCAAGCTTCCCGAAGTTGGAACATAAGATTTGATGAGGTGATCAAATCTTATGACTTCATTAAGAACGAAGATGAGCCTTATGTGTATAAGAAGGTAAGTGAAAGCACTATCACCTTCTTGGTGTTATATGTAGATGACATCCTAATCATTGAGAATGATGTAGGAATGCTCTCCACTGTAAAGACTCGGCTATCCAGAAACTTCTCAACGAAAGACTTACGGGAAGCATCCTATATTTTAGGGATTCAAATATATAGAGATAGATCTAAAAGGATGCTTGGCTTGTCCCAATCTAGGTACATAGATTCTATTGTCAAAAGGTTTAGCATGGAGAATTCCAAGAGAGATCTCATACTGATGAGACATGAAATATCACTTTCTAGGAGTATGTCCCCAAAGACTCCTGAAGAAAGGGTAGACATGGATAAGATACCTTATGCCTCAGTGATAAGCTCTATCATGTATGCGATACTATGTACTAGGTCTGATATAGCACATGCTCTGAGTGTCACGAGTAGGTATCAGGTAGATCCAGGTTTAGAACACTGGAAGGCAGTAAAGTGTATCCTTAAGTACTTGAGAATGACTAAAGATCTTTTACTAGTATCTGGAGGAGGTATCCTCTAGGTTGAGGGCTACACCGACTCAAGTTTTCAGTTTGACATTGATGATAGCAAGTCAAATTTAGGGTATGTTTTCACTATGAATGAAGGAGCAGTAAGCTGAAAGAGTTCCAAGCAAGATACTACTACTGACTCGACCATAGAGGCGGAATACATTACTGTAGCAGAAGCAGCAATGGAAGGGGTATAAATAAAGAAGTTCATTAAAGATTCGGGAGTTGTACCGAACAACATGGAACCAATTCCCATATATTGCGACAACAATGGGGTGATCACTCAAGCGAAGGAACCCAGGTCTCATCAAAAATCTAAGTATGTTCTGAGGAGGTTCCATCTGATAAGAGAGATTATAGCCCATAAAGATATAGCAATAGAAATAGTTTCATTCGAAGATAACATTACAGATCCACTGATGAAGCCGATGATTCAGATTATATTAGAGTGTCACAGGGGGTCTGATGGGGATCAGACACATAGGAGATTGGCTTTAGGTCAAGTGGGAGATTGCTAGTTATAGGTGTCCTACAAGCCAATCACGTGAGTAATGGCATGTGTGACACACTACGCAACCTTTTTTGCTTATGATTAATATTGATATATTCTCACATTATATTATTTGTTACATATATATTGTGATGTCCTTGGTTCTATGCAATGGGAATCCGATCATGATGAGATCACGATAATGAGATTGATTCACCTTTAAACACAGATCCTAAATAATCCCGATCATAAGTTACTCGAGAGGAACATTGAGATAACCATACAAATCAGTAGACTATATACCCATCCATATGATGGAGGCAGTTGGTCTCATAGTCACTTATGTGGAAACACTAAGGATATAGCACAGGTGCTCATTGGAGAATAAGTTCATTAATTGATCCACTTATGTAATACTGTATGGTTAATGATACCTAATGTCAGACAACGATTCCATAGTCTTAGTTATGTATCTGGTTCTTAGACTTGAGAAATCAAGGATGTCTTGTTTGAATACTCATTTCTTTGATGCTAGACTTACAGGTTTAGAAAGTTTCAAATCTGGTACAGTTGGTTATCGGGATTGGTAGCCAACCTTATAAAGGCAATTGAGTGTCAATAGAGGATCATCCACTCTCGGTATCAAGAGAGGAATATCCCATATATGCTTGCTCAGACAAATCCCTTGCTAGGGTCATTCGGATTGAGAGAGAAAGAGTTCTCCGGGAGAATCCAATTTGAACGAGACTATGACGGATTCCATATGTGACCTGACAGTACCATATCCAATATACGATCTTTGAGATATTAGTTGGATGAGAAATTATAGATACACAGTAACTATAGATAGACAGGTCCAATCGATTTGATCCCCCCTCTACCGTTTGGGGACTATGACATAGTGGCCTAGTACATCTATAATCGATAAGTCGAGTGAATTATTATGGGGATAATGATTCACTATATCAGAAGGAGTTCTAATGGGAGTGGCACACATATGGTGGATACTTCAGTAAATAAAGAATTGGTTGGAGATCCAATTAGCCCCTATTCTCATTAGATGAGACCCTATGCTGATGGGCTCCTTGATTAATACCCAATTAGAGGCCTAAGGAGATTATTAGATAGAGATCCAATAATGCAAGGTTCGTGAGTAATTTGATGGAGATCCAATACCCACTAAGGAAGGAGCCCTAGGATTTTTTGGTAGCTCTCTATAAATAGGAGGGGAGACTCATAGTTGATAGGCTGCAGCTTTAGCTAACACCTCCTATTCTCCTCCCTCCCTCTGTTAATGAGTTGTGAGATCAGATTGGAGGAGTTTCATTGCAGAGATCCATCATATGGACACCACTAGAGAGAAGGACGCTTGACCTCCTTCATCTTCTCCATCCGGATCTGGAATACAAGGATATACGATCACCCTAGGTATAATCGATCTCTCACACATCGCGGTTTTATCGATTTTTATATTTTTCTTGCGACCCCAATATTTTACATGACGATTTGATCTACGTGGGAAACTAGTTTTTGTTTTGATTTTCGCTGTGCATGTGATGCACCTGCTATGGTTTCCCAACAAGTTCTTCTTGTGTCACTTATCTTAAAAGTTTATTAGTCGAGAATCTTAGCAATTGATTTTATCATTAAAATCCGGGATTCATCATTTAAAATAATGATTTTGATGATATGTTAAAATATAAGATTATATAATTAGAATATTAGATGACCCACTTGGTTTTGAGATTTAGATTGTGGGTTGACACATTAGTGTAATTGAAACATGATTTTAAGAAGGATTATTTTATTGAGCCAAATATGATTTCTTTTAGATAAAATTAATTAATTAAAAATATTATCTTAGTAGTCTTATTAAATGGCTTAAATTGAGATTACTATGTAAAAAATCAAAATTTTAATATGTTTTTTCTAAATAATAATAAATATTATAATATTTTATTGTAGACACCCTTTTATAGTTTTATATGTTAAATAGAATTTTGCCACAATACTTGTTAGGATTGTAATGGTACTAAGAGAGGGTGTGAATTAGTACAATGACAAAAAGAATCCGATTTTAAAAGTTTAATTGATAAAACCCATATCGAAAGTGCTTTTAACTAAAAGTGTGAATAAGGGTAGTGAGTAAGTAAATTAATATGCAGTGGTAAAGCAAAGGCAAGAAAAAATAAACCGATTTATAGTGGTTTTGTATTTCCAACCTACATCTATTTCCGATTATTTTTCCATTGAGGTTATTAGTTTTCACTATCGATCTTCTTTCCAATGGGCGAAGATCAATTATCCTTATCACAACCCTTTCCTTTTAATAGGCTTAGGAGAAAACCTTTATACCTCTTTTTTACAAAAGATCTCAACCCTCTTATAACTTAGAAATATTTCTAAACTTAAGAAGGAGGAAGAGTCTAAACTAATGCTCAAAGAAAGTTTACAATAATTTTATCCTCAAGAATTCTTACTCATTACCTCAAGCAAGCATGAATGGGGTATTTATAGACCCCAAAAGGCTTAAAAAATGAAGTCAAAATTTATATAACCGAGATTTTAGGATACTTGTGATACTACCATCGAAATAGAGCTAGGTATCCTAGCTCTAGCAATACCACCGCTAGTCATGGGTGGTGCCACCGTCGAATTTTTGAGAAAAGCACAAATAATGCTTTTCGGTTCTTCGGTAGTACCACCGCCCTAGCCAATCTTAGGTTATTGAATTGGCCTTCCAATAGGCCCAATTTGGCCCTAGTTCAAATCCAACGGGCTACTATTAAAGTTGGTATAATTTTGACTCAATACTAACTCAATTTGATCTCAAATAATCTCGATCAAGGCTTAACCACTCCAATCATATATCTTGCTTTCAGCACATTGTCTATCATTTTGGCATATCATTTGATCATCTAATATTTCGTTCGAACCTCTAATGTATCGTCTTTTCCTTTACCATATCGCTCGATCTATCGACATATTAACTTCCCACAACATTCGATCTTTTGGCATAGTACATGATCCTTCTAGCTCGATACTCAAACTCATCGCACAAAGTCCATCCTTAGGCACGTCGACCAATCCTTTATCCCGACATTCAATCTCTGATATAATACTTTCTAGCCCAATGTCTGATTTGTCTACTTCGATAATTTGCCCTATGATAGTTTGTTTCCGTGGTTAAAGTTTTTTCCTTTGTCTCTTATTTTCAAAAGTTTATTAGTCCATAATCTTATCAATTGATTTCATCATCAAAATTTAAGATTCAATAATCTCCTCATTTTATGATAACAACCAATTGATGATAAAGTTTTAACTAAACTCTTCCTATTTATATGTTATTATGAAAGATTATAATAAACTCAAATTCAAATGATCATATATTATTTTAAATGCAATTATTAAATTCAAGTTGAAAGAAATTTGATTCTCGATATTATGATTCAATCATTCAAGCCCAAAAAATTAATTTTTAATCAAGTTTCATAAATTATAATCATTTTAAGTTTTATATTTTAATAATTATAAATGTATAATATTGATCAAAATATAATTATAAGTTAACCATTTGCATAACAAAGAATCATAAGTAAGACATCATGATTCTCCCCCTTGGTTAATAAAAAAATATACTTCTTCCCCTTTATTAATAAAAGACATGAGCTATTACTCTCCCCCTTTGTCATCATAAAAAAGAATAGAATGATATCATGGTATCATGGTACTACTTCTCTCCCTTTATATCAATATTCCAATTGTAAAACTATTTTGATATCATACATGAAGGATATTAATATTAAGGATAATTTTAGGTTATGTGAGGTCAATTGATGATAGGGCTATATAAGTCATAAATATAAAAGAGTAATATGAAATAAATCTCACATCATAAACATCGAGAAGTCAAATGAATGATCATAATTCGCTTGAACAAATCAACTCTTTAGTAAAAAGAAAAAAAAATCATAAAAGAATGAACACAAAATAATTCTCAAGTCATGAATATTAAGAAGTTAAGTGAAACATTATGATTCATTTGTATAAATCACCTCTTTAGTAAAAGTAAAGAATTATATGAGAACAAATAGTAAAATGTCTTGATTCATGCATTTGAATAAATATTTTTTAACAAAGAACAAGTTTAAATACCTTTTGATGTATCTTTAGTAATAAGTCCCTTATGATGTGCATCTACATACTTCAATTCCTTAGGTAAAAACTCTTTGGAAGTAGATATTGTTGAATCTCAGATTTTGATGATGAAATCAATTGATGAGTTATTGATCTAACATAGGTTGTTAAAAGTTGATTGATGCAGGATTAACTACGATAGAGAGAATATGACAATCAAGATTGGCCAAAGTCAAGTCCATGCATCGAGCCGGGGTTCGGATGATATGGTTGGGAACTCACCAGGAGTGCATCGGGAGCTCGCCAAGAGTATTGGGAGCTTACCAGGATAACACAAGAGAGTTTGCTAGAAGAAGACCGAAACTCGTCGGAAGATTATCGAGGGTAGCTGAAAAACTTGTCGGGAGTTGGGAAGGTCTTGAAGTGGATGTGTTTGGTAATTATGATTATAATTAATTAAGTCATACTTGGCATCATGTAGATTAACTACGATGATGAAAAAGAATTATAGATTAGACATGGATCCAGGATCAAGCTTAGGCATCGGGCCAAGGATTGGACAATGCGATGGGAGATCGCCCGGAGTTTGCTAGGAGAATTGTCTAAGGGATCAGGAAGCTCACTAGGAACATGCCAAGAGATCATCAGAGGAAGACCGTAAGACTCGTCGCTGTAGAATCCAGAGGTTGTCGGATTATGGGAGTGAGGTCGTAAGCTTGGTGGTTATGTTTGATTGTAATAATTGTCATAAGTTAAGAGTGAGTCCTATTTGAGTGTGATTTATAAATCAACTCAAAGAGGTAACCGGGTCCATTATTGGGGTTTGATTAAGCTCATGTTGAGCTCAATTAGTTGACCAGAGGATTGGTCAACTGATGGTTCAAGTCAGAATTCGAAAAATAGAGGGAACCACTTTTTCAGAGATTTCGATGAGTAAACCACTGGTAAGCAATGGGTAAACCATCATCGCCTAGGTTTTGGGTGGTTGACGACAGCTGAACCGTCTAGGGTCATGATAAAACCATAGGAGCTCTATAGATTTTGACCCTTAAGGGGGATCAACCCTTAGAATACTATAGGGGTTCCTCCCTCCTAAACTTTGCACAAGGCTGAATAAATATTGATAATTGCTTGATAAAGAGAGGGGGCGGCTACATCATTATATAGGGTTCTAAACCCTACCCATGGGGTGCTTGCCTAAATAAAACTATCCCTTTGCCCCTTCTATTGCTGACCTACCTAAGTAGGAATAGGTGGCAGCTAGGATGGCTCTATAGCCGACCTAAGTAGGGGGAAACCCTGGTCGACCAGCCCAGTAAAGGGGGCAACGACCATGAAACCCTAAAGCCCCAATCTAAATCTTAACCATACTTCTTTATAGGATAAAAAGGCTAGGTGGGGTTTTATTATAATCTCATAGGGTTTTATTGACTACTTCTAGGGATATTCGGACTCAACCCTACTGGAGTCCTATTAAACCTGCTCTCTCAGAATCAGCCTTGTCCTCAAGGTTGAGGGTCCATAAACTCTAGGAACCAGATCTTCAGCTCCTCATGCAACTCCCATGTTGCATCTTCAGATGGTAAGCTATTCCACTTCACAATCACTTCAGTTGAAGGGTGTCATCAACGCATCACAATTCTTTGATCAAGTATAGCTTCAAGTTGGGTTTGGATTTCACTATCAGTTATAGTGTTCGACAGTTGAGTCTATGCTAACTCTCGTTCTTATAATTTTAGCTTTAGCAAGGATATGTGGAAGACATGATTGATCTTAGCGTCATCTGGAAGCTTTAATTCGTATGTCATGGCCCCAATACACTCCAAAATCTAATATGGTCCATAGAATCGTGGAGATAGTTTCATCGATGCTCTGGTGTTGATTTACAACTGCTTGTACGGTTGTAGGCGAAGGTAGACCCAATCTCCTATTGAAAATTCTCACTCGCTCCAGTGAGTATTTGCTTGTTGCTTCATGCGGGCTTGAGCGGCAGTTAGGTTGTTCTTCAACAGCTACAGAATCTTGTCCCTATCAATTAAATTTTGGTCGACCTTATCTACTTTGATCGTACTAATTACATATTTCAGTATTATAGGGAGCGGTCAACCATACAATGCCTCATAAGGAGTACATTTAGTTGATGAATGATAAGTTGTGTTGTACCACCATTCGGCCCAAGGAAGTCACCTTATCTACTCTTTAGGCTAGTCACTAGTGAAGCATCATAAGCAAGACTCGAGATATCTGTTCACCACTTATGTTTGGCTATCTGTCTGTGGATGGTAGGCTGTGCTCATCTTCAGTTGGGTGCCTTGTAGTTTAAAGAGCTCGATCCAAAATTTACTTGTAAACACCATGTCACAGTCACTCACAATCGACCTTGGCATCCCATACATTTTTACAATATGTTCCATAAATAGTTGAGCAATGCTGGCAATGGTATAAGGATGTCTCACTGCATAAGAATGAGCATATTTAGTTAGAGGATCTACCACTACAAAAATCATGCTTTTACCTTGAGATGATGGCAGCCTTTTGATAAAATCTATGGAGATGTTAGTCCATGTTAAGTCCGATATAGGTAGTGGTTGTAGTTTGTCTATATTTGCCACCGTTTTACCTTTCTACTATTGGCATACATCACATTTGGATACATAGCCATAAATTAATTTTTTCATGTCCTTCCAAAAGAAGTTTTGTTTCACCTTGATCCTTCTTCAACTTTTCTATGATGTCTTAGGTCTCTAAGTCATTTATTCCATTCCTCCCTAATATCTTTGATGAAGTCAGTGGAAGGAAGGGAGATGGCTGAAATTTCGGCTTGTCCTGGTGGCCATGATAGAGCATTTGCAATAACATTCTCTTTCCTTTTTTGATAAGTAATTTCATAATCAAAGCTAAGAAGTTTAGTTACCTATCATTGTTGCTCCGATGAAGATATTTTCTACTCTAAAAAATATTTAAAGCTTTGGTGGTTGGTCTTAATCTGGAAGCATCGGTCAATCGGGTAGGGTCTCCACTTCATGACGGCGTGTACGATGATAAGTATTTTTTTATCATACACAGACATTTTGAGATATGAGGGAGATAAAGCTTTATTGATGTAAGGGGTCAACCATCTTGCATTAGAACAACTCCAATTCTAACTCCTGATGCGTCTGCCTCAATGATGAAGGTCCGATTGAAATCGGGTAGCGCTAGAACTAGCGTCATTGTCATGGCTGCCTTGAGTCGCTCGAAGGCTGCAGAGGCTTTATCCAACTACAAGAAGAAGTCTTTCTTTAGTAGGGATGTGAGTGGGGCACTGATCTTGCCATAATCTTTCACGAATTTTCGATAGTAGCCCGTGAGTCTAAGGAAGTCGTGCAACGATTTTATGTTCATAGGTCTCAGACATCCTTGCATTGCCTCAATCTTTCTTGGGTCTATTGACACTCTATCTTCTGATATAATGTACCATAGATACTCCATTTTACATTGTAAAAAGCTACACTTTAACTGTTTAACATAAAGGGTGTTTTCCTCAGGAATCGCTAGAATAGTTCGTAAGTGCTAAAAATACATATCAAGCGTATGGCTATAAATAAGAATATCATAAAAAACCAACACGAACATGTGTAGAAAACTCTGAAAGATGTCATTCATCAGGCTTTGAAAAGTGGGAGTAGCATTTGTAAGTCCAAAAGGCATTACTAGAAACTCATAGTGGCCATTATGTGTGCGGAATGTAGTTTTCGGTACATCTTTAGCGCATACCTAAATCTGGTGGTAACCGTAATAAAGATCCAATTTTGTGAAGACTCGGGCTCTTTTTAATTCATCCTAGAGCTCATCTATAACTGGTATAGGATATTTATCTTTGATGGTGATGGCATTTAAAGCTTGGTAATCGATGCACATCCGTCACGTACCATCCTTCTTGCACACTAGCAACACTGGCGAAGAGTAAGGGTTGCAGCTTGGTCGAATTACTCCGATGTTGAGTATCTCCTTAACAATATTCTCAATCTTGTCCTTCTGTAAGTGAGAGTAGTGGTATAGTCTCAAAGTTGATGGAGGTTTGCCCAGCAGAATAGGTATGCAGTGGTCATGTGACCGGTTAGGGGCAACCCTCGTGGCTCTGTGAAAATATCCGTGAATTCATCCAGTAAGAGGGCAAGCTTAGGATTTGAATTTTATAAGTTCTCCTCCTTGGATGGCTACTGGATATATATAAAAAGTCCTCTATGTGCTTTGTGCAAAACTTTCTCTATCCGTTGTATCGAAACGGTGAAAATATGGCTCCCATGCTTGCCTCACAATGTGACATGTCTTCCTTTACAATAAAACTTCATAATTGGTTTAGAAAAATCCTAGGAGATATCACCTAGTGTTGTGAGCCATTTGATCTTGAGTATGGCTTCATAATCATCGATAGCTAAGAGGAAGAAATCGGCTACCACTTCTTGGTCTTGGAAGAGCAATTTCACTCGTGGGCATCGTTGGTCGTAATTGAGGATTCAGCTGTCGGTGACCTTTACATCAAACTTTTTGCAACCTTCAATTTGAAGTGTCATACGTGCAGCAACCTTGCTGTTGATGAAGTTATTTTTGCTTCCCGTATCAATGAGAACGGTGATGGGTTGCTATTTTAGAAGTCCCGCAACTTTCATCGTCTGCAGGTTGGAGTAGCCGGCCAATGCGTGCACTGTATAGTCGGCCGGTTGGGGCTCTTCCTCTATGGCTTTCTCTTTAGGTTTGATGCCTTCTTCAGATGGTTCACTATCCTCATCCTCCATTGGTTCAATCATGAAGAGCTGACCCTTTTTGCAGTGATGTTCTTGGCTCTACAGTTCATTGTAGTTCCAACATAACCCGTTGGCTGAACGTTCATGAAGCTTGTCTCTTATTAATTTTTTTAGTGCGAGAGCTCAGATGGCAATAGAGAGGCTGTAGGCCTTGGCATGGCTAGTTGGGGAGCGATCCTTGTCCTTCGTACCTCATAGTTCAATCGTTCTTCTTGGATACGCGTGAAGGAAATCGCCGCCATAAGAGTGTACGGTTGCCGTGCCTTTACTTCTTGAATCTTCAGCTTTAGGCCCTTAATAAAAGTTTCTAAAAGTTGTTTCTTAATCTATAGTTTGGTTAGATAAATGTTCAAACGTTACTTGGTATTCTTGTATTGTAGAGGTTTAATGAATCTTTGCCAATTGTCCATCGATGTTGTCGAAATCGATTGGTCTGAAGTGGTTTAGTAGTCATTCCTTAAATCGCTACCAAGAGAGCCCTCCATGGGTATGCTCAAAATCAATTGAATCACTGAATAACATCTCCTCAAGGTGGATGGCAGCAATCTCCACCCGTGTAGTGCCGGCGGTTCGGTAGAACTAAAAATAGCGCTTCGCGCACGAGATCCATCCGGTCGGGTCTCCTTCTTCCCATCTTGGGAAGTCTGCCTTTATGCAAGGATTATTCTAATCAGGGATGATGTGTCAATGCTCTTGAGGATCATCTCACTGATTTGAAGTCTCTCCATGCTGTGACTTCCTCGGATTTGATGGTCGGCCTATGCTGAATTTAGTGAAAAGGGATCACATCTTCTCCTCTATGCGACATTCAAAGGCTTCAAACTTGGCGTTGATGGACTCTTCTAATGTCATGGTGTATGCCTCTAAATCTGTAATATTAAGATCCTTTTTCTATTGATGGGTTAGTGACATGAGAATTTTTGAAGAGGTGGTGGCCGGTTGGATGAGTAGATCGGTTTAGATGGGAGTAGGCTACGATTTATGGCTGATTTGGGTGGCAGTTTAGGATCAATTTAGGATACAATTTGGAAGAATTTTTAGTGAAAATGGTAGGGTTTGCAGATAAGAGAAAGAGAATCTAAAATTCCACAAAAGATAGCACTCAAATCTGATAGAATTCGATGAAGAAAAGTGCTGCGATGTGCTATCCTACTGAACAGATTTTATGTTGGAGAAATGATGAATTCTTGACATAAATTTTACAGAAAAATTTAAGAAAAATATGCAAAAACCCTCAGTTCAGATATGGTCAATACCAATAAAAAGTTTGATAAAATTTTGGTAGCGTAACAGTAGGGAAATAGGGCAAAATACAGAAGGCAGATCCTTTATCGTAAAATTACAGCATTGCGTGATGATGAAAGAAGGCATAATAAAACCGGTTCCAGAAGGAATTTTTTCTAGAAACTAATTTCAGATGAAAGGTAAGTTGATTTATGGAATTATATAAAAATTTTAATCAAAAAGGAGGAGACATAAACTGGTTTTAAGAGGCGAAAATGCAGCTAAAAATTTCTGCAATGTTTCACTTTCGCAACAACGATAACGTTTGCGATGAACAAATTTTGCAACGGATAAGATTTGAAAAAAAATTTCAACATGTAAGGTAAAAGATCTTATAGTATTGAAGAGGTATGAATAATGAAATTATACCAGATTTCTAGATGTTGACACAAAGGATGACAGTAGATTGATGGATCTGTGGCTTGGTGGGCGATGATAGAGACAACATCAAAAGTAATTATGGAAATTGCTTAGGAAGGTGGAGGTGGCAGAGATGACTACAGGGTAGCAGAAATGCGGCTCTGATACCAGAAGATAGAACCCTAGAAGGAGTTCTATAGATTTTGACCCTTGAAGGGGATCAACCCTTGGAACGATGTAGGGGTTCCTCTCTCTTAGATTCGACACAAGGCTGAATAAAAGTTGATAACTACTTGATAAAAGAGAGGGGGCAGCTACATCATTATATAGGATTCTAAACCCTAGCCCATGAGGTGCTTGCTTAAGTAAAATTACTCCTTTGCCCCTTCTATAGCCGACCTGCCTATGTAGGAATAGGTGGCAGTTAGGTTGGCTCTATAGCCAACCTAAGTAGGGGGAAACTTTGGCTGACCAGCCCAGTAAAGGGGGCGACAACCACTAAACCCTAAGGTCCCAATCTAAATCCTAACCACACTTCTTTATAGGATAGAAGTGGCTAGGTGGAGTTTTATTATAATCTCATAGTGTTTTATTGATTACTTCTAGGGAGATTAGGACTCAATCTTGTTGGAGTCCTATCAGGCCAACGGGTAAACCTCCCTTACCTGGATTTTTCTAGTATGTTTGAATCTTGGCTCCAAAATTTTGAAGTTATTTAGGGCTATAAATATCCCAGGTTTTCTTGCATTCTACACAATAATTTTAGGGATTATATTTTGAGAAAATATTATGTGAATTGTAAGAAAAAAAAGGGGTAAGGGAATGATCCAAGAGTTGTAATATTGTCTCTCTTGTTAGTATTATAAGGGTTTGATCTTCACCCAAACAAGATCAATAGTGGACGCCGGTGTGCCTTAAGGAGGAGGACTCGGAAGTGGACGTAGGCTAGTTAGTGCTAAACCACTATAATTGCAAGTGTTCTTAATTCTTTAATTTACTGCTTACAATTGCCAGGTTTTTAATTGATTTTAAAATACCAATAGACGCTTCTGATTTTTATTTACGCTTTAAAATTAAGGCTTCGAAATCAAGCACTTCACTTACGATATTGTCTATCTCCTTATTTGAATTTGCTTGTTCTTTTAAGTTGTCTTTAAGCAAGAAGCTTATCACTTCTCTATAAGATTTGCTTGCTTAACTTAAACGAAAAACTTCGAATTTTTTATCTTACTTCAAGCAAAAAGTTTTTATTTAAAATGTTAATTTAATCTTGCACTAATTCACCCTCCCTTTTAGTGTCAATTGATCATAACAATTGGTATTAGAGCCACATTTTTCTCATTTGGTTTAACACCCAAGAGAAATGACTTTTTTCGGCATTAGCGAGGGTCAATGCATCACAAGTCCTCATATATTTAATGAAAATAACTACACATCTTGAAAATTTTGAATGCATATCTTTTTGATTTCAATAGATTTCGATTTGTGGTGTATTATTGAAAATTTTTTTTAGAAGTTATCCAATCAAATAAATGATTAGAATGATTATGAAAAATAAATATTTTTATTGAATGCAAATGCTATGAATGCTTTATATTGTGCACTTGATAAAAATGAATTTGATCGAATTTCCTATTTTGATTCAGCTTTTGATATATGACATGCATTGGAAATAACACTTGAAAGCACACATAATCTAAATGTATCATTAAATAAAAATACTTCTAAAAGTGAATAAGAAGAACACCTTCCTACGAACCGGAAGGAATGTGAACCGAGAAGAACATATGACTCCTCGAGTGAAATCTCGAGTGATAACTTTGAACATTTGACAAATGAACTAAAAAATTTAATCAACATGAACCATAAAAATGATTTAAAGATGGACAAAACTTCTTGCTATGAAAGCAAGAAGCTGAGGCACTCTAAAGATGAAGAACATAATCAAGAAGAAGTGGAAGATCTCGCGCTCGTGGCCAACCACGATGAGGTAAGTAACCCACCTGAAAGCTCTTTTACCTTTAATGAGTTATTACTTTCTTTTCATGAGCTTTATGATGAATTTAGAAAGATTAGCAAATCCTATAAATTACTTAAGGTAGAGCATGCATCATTAGTTAGTAAACTTGATGAAATACATAAAGTAGCATCATCACACAATACATGCACCAAATATAAAACCTTGTGTGATACTTTACCATTACACAATGCTTATTCTAAATGTGATATGCTAGATAGTATTAAAGAAGAAAACATCATGCTAAAACAAACCTTAGAGAAATTTGAAATAGGGAATAAATCCCTTAATATGATTCTTGCTAATAATGGTCATATTAATAGAAGAAATGAAATAGGTTTTGTGGGCAATACCCAACAAAAGCTAACTACTTTTGTTAAAAGACCAACCTTAAATCTACCATCAAAAGTTAAATATAATTTTTGTGGAAGATTAGGACATATGACTTAAAAATATCAATTTAAAAATTATAGTCCCCACAAATTAATTTGGGTTCCTAAAAGAACTATAAACAACTTTAAACAATTAAAGAAAATGGAAAGAACATATCATGAAGGACCCAAACTCAAATGGGTACCTAAATCAAAACCTCCCATAATATAAGATTACATACTAATAAGGCTAAGAGCACTAAGTTATGTTTTGAAAGTAGATGCTCAAAGTACATCATATGAGATCTAATATTCTTTTAAAGCTCACTAGTTTAAGTAATAACAAGAAAATTATTGAAATTGAAATTATTGACAATGAATCTTTTGATGTTTCATCATTATACAATTAATATTGATGATACATAGCTAGAGCATACAAGTATAAAAATGACCTAGAACCAAAGAACCTTAGTTTTTGAAAATTATATTTATTGAAACTTACAAAAAGGAGATTTTTGATTGAATGTTAAGATTAGAATTATTGGCTTGAATATTTGGAAAGATTATTGTTGAATGAGTTAAATGCTATGGTTATTGAATGATTGATTTAAATGATATGAATGTGTGTTGATAAATGATAGATTACTTTTGAATTTGAATATAAAATAAATAAAAATTTAAAAATGAGTTTGTCAACTATTTGCATCATGTGTAAAGAGTTAGACTCTTTTAAAATTTAAAATTGAGATAGGTTGAATTTTGATTGAAGATGTTTTATAAAACCATGTTTGATGAATTAATGATGGATTATGACCATGCTTAATGAGTTTATATTTCAAACTTATGCATGATGATCTTTGTGATTTATAGTTTACTGATCTTTGCCATAATGAAAGCTCTTTTTTGGTTTTAAATGAAAATACATGTTTTTATTTAACTTAAAAGAAAAAGACATGCTTGTATGAAATAAAAAAAGAATATATATATTTTTAAAATTTTTCTATCTTATAAATTTTTCAGAAAGAGATTAAGGAATCAAATATGTTATTTTTTTATGAATCTCTTGAACTATGAAAGTGATTTTTGTTGATTTGATGATTTGAGCTTGAATAAGTTATTATCATGATTTTTGGTAAGTTTAAAAAATAGAACTTGAAATCTTTACATAAATACTTTGATTATAAACTTTACACAAATTTTCTAATTGCTACTTTGACAATGATTAAGGGAGAAACAAAAATGATATTTTGTAATAATGAATTTAAATACTTTGACTATGAAAAACTTTCATTGGATGAGGAGCGATTTGTTAACAAAAAAATTATGAATTTAAATATATGAGATTTGTATGATTGAATTTCTATCTTATTTGAAATTTTGAATACATAAGATTTCTTAATTACTTTTGTTGAAATTTACAAACAATAAGGAGGGGCAAATTTATTAGTTTAAATAATATCTTTTAGTACTTAAAGATTTAATTTTATGATATGATCTCTTTTTACTTTTGGACGTAATTTGAATATGGATATTAAGAAGAAATTATGCAATCATATTTCTTTCTTAAAAATGACAAAAAGTGGTAGATAAAATTATCAATATGATTGGAAGCAAATTGGATATGATAACATTGAATGAAAAATAATTTGCTTAGAAGAAAATTAAAATTTTTAAATTTTCTAAGTACATGCAAAATGAATGATTTGCTACCTTGCTTGAAATTTGCATAAGATAAATTAAATTGAATGGGTAACTCTTGATTTTTTTTAGATTTTGAAATTTACATCTATAAAATTGAGTATTTTTGTGATGTTTTTCACTTCTCTACCTTGATTCTACCTTCTTGTTCATACAAAGTGGAGAAAGGAAATCACTAGCATTTTGAGATCGATAAGTCTATTAATTTCATTTTGAATCTCTTGAAATTTATTTTGATGATTTTAAAATTGAATAAGTTCTTTATCTATATCATGATTTTGATTCCTTGGAATTATAACTTGAAATCTTTTATAAATTTAAATATCTTGTTATATGTTATCATAATTTTATATACATCATGCTCTTGACAACTTAAGATTTCTTATGCATAAATAAAATATTTCATTCTCCTATGATTTGTCTCTTGATACTCAAAATTTGTCTTTATGAATTGTAAATCTTATCATCATGTTAATTTTTCTTGATATATTTCATGTAATGATTTGAAAAATAATGTAATGGGAAAAGTTTTGCACTATTGTAACCATCACTTCTTTTTTACAATGACAAAGGGGGAGCAAAACTTACTAGCTTACACAAATTGCTAGCTTGAACATTACAAAAAAAAGCAAAAATTTGCTAGCTTATACTACTCAAAAGAGAAGAAAGAACTAACTAGCTTGCATGTTCTAAAGTGATGAAAAATTTACTAACTTGCTAAACTTTCATATATCAAAAACTTGCTAATTGCACTTCTTTTTATTGATAATAAAGGGGGAGAAGATATGATGATGAGAAATTATGTATGATGATAATGCATGTTGATTTTTAAAATATACATGATGATTTGAAACAATACTAATTATTTATTATAATGATGTGATGGCGTGATTAAAATAGTTTCAACTTGGACTTTTGAGATTATCTTAATATTCTTTTTAAAATTTATAAAAAGTTCTTCTAAATGATATTTTACAAAAACTCATGTGCCTTAAAATTCTTAGCCCTATATTTCACCTTTCTGTTGATGACAAAGGGGGAGAAATATACATTGATGACATATGACATTAAGAAATATACATTAACAACACATGATACTAATCATATACTTGGGTATCTTGGATATCTTTTTGAAACTCATGAATTAATGACTTGATGCAATTTTGTGTTGAAATTTGTATAGAATGTTGATTGCTTGAATTTAAGAGCATGAGAATCTCTTAAATTTAAGTGGCATTGATTTAGGAGGAGTTAGGATTAACTCATATCATTAATTGATTATCATCATAAAAAAGGGGGTGATTGTTGAATCTTGGATTTTGATGATGAAATCAATTAATGGGTTATTGATCTAACATGGATTGTTAGAAGTTGATTGATGTAGGATTAACTATGATAGAGAGAATATGACAATCAGGATTGGCCAAAGTCAAGTCCATGCATCAGGCAGGAGTTCGGACGATGCGGTTGGGAACTCGCCAAGAGTGTATCGGGAGCTTGCCAAGGGTATCGAGAGCTTGCTAGGATGGCACAAGGGAGTTTGCTAGAAGAAGACTGAGACTCACCGAAAGATTGTCGGGGATAGCCAAAAAGCTTGTCGGGAGTTGGGAAGGTCTTGAAGTGGATGTGTTTGATAATTATGATTATAATTAATTAAGTCATAGTTAGCATCATACATGTTAACCATGACAGTGAAAAGGAATTATAGATCAAACATAGACTCAGGATCAGACTTAGGCATTGGGCCAAGGATTGGATGATATAGTGGGAGCTCGCCGGGAGTTCACTAGGATATTCGCTGAAGGGATTAAGAAGCTCACTAGGAACACGTTGGGAGATTGCCGAAGGAAGACCGTGAGCTGTAGAATCCGGAGGTTGCTCGATTACAGGAGTGAGGTCGTAAGCTTGGTGGTCATGTTTGATTGTAATCTTGAAGTCATAGGTTAAGAGTGAGTTCGATTTGAGTATGATTTAGAAATCAACTTAAAGAGGCAACGTGTCCATTATTGGGGTTTGATTGAACTCAAGTTAAGCTCAATTAGTTGATCAGAGGATTTGTCAACTAATGGTTTAAGCTGAAATTCGAAAAGTGGAGGGAACCACTTTTTCGAAGATTCCAACGGGTAAATCACTGGTAAGTGGCTGGTAAACCACTGTCACCTAGGTTTTTGGGCTACTGAACCACCCAGGGCTGATGGGTAAACCGCCTATACCCAGGGTTTCAGGCGGTTGAACTGTCCTAGTTGACGGGTAAATCACCTATATCCGGATTTTCTGGGTATGTTTGAATTTTGGCTCCAAAATTCTAAAGCCATTTGGGGCTATAAATACCCTAAGTTTTCTTAAATACTACACAATAATTTTGGGGATTATATTCCGAGAAAATATTATGGGTGAGTTATAAGAAAAAGAAAATGGGTAAGGGAGTCCAAAAGTTGTAATCTTGTCTCCCTTGTAAGTATTGTAAGGGTTTGATCTTCACCTAAAGGAGATTAATAATGGACGTTGGTATGCCTTAAGGAGAAGCACTCCAAAGTGGATGTAGGCCAGTTAGTGCTGAACCAATATAATTGAAAGTGTTATTACTTCTTTGATTTACTGCTTACAATTGTCGGGTTCTTAATTGATTTCAAAATACTAATAGATGCTTCAGATTTTTATTTATGTTTTGAAATTAAGGCTTTGAAATCAAGCACTTCACTTACGACATTGTCTATTATTCGAATTACGACATTGTCTATTATTCGAATTTGCTTGTTCTTTTAAGTCTTCTTTAAGCAAGAAGCTTAACTTCACTTATGACATTGTCTATTATTCGAATTTGCTTGTTTTTTTAAGTCGTCTTTAAGCAAGAAGCTTAGCACTTCTCTATAAATTCACTTGCTTAACTTAAACGAAAAACTTCAGATTTTTATCTTGCTTCAAGCAAAATATTTTTGTTTAAAATGTTAATTTACTCTTGCACTAATTCAACACCCCCCTCTCTTAGTGCCAATTAATCGTAATAGATATATATAAGTTACTTTGATGAGGAGAATTCTCATTCAAATTCAATTTATCAAATTCAAAATCATGATCAAAATTATTTTTTTAACTTCGGGAGATTCATTATAAACAACATAGATAGATTACTCAATAACTAAATATCTTTTATTGAAAACTTGATAACCTTTAGAAAAAAATACCTTCATCTGATCAAATTTTTTTAAGGTATCCTTTTCATTTGGAATAAAGCATTTACAAGTAAAAAACCTTTAAAATATAATATGTTGGGTCTTTTATTGTTCCATTATTCACATAGAGTTTTAGATACTTGAGGTCTTATGAAAACCTTGTTCATGACATAGTATACCGTTTTAATAGCTTTGGTCCAAAAGTATTTATGTAGGCTATGTTCATTAAGCATGATTCTTGCCATCTCTTATAAACTCATATTTTTCTCTCAACAACTTTATTTTGTTGTAGATTTTTTAGAGTAGAGAATTTATGATCATACTCATTTGAATAACAAAATTCTTAAAATTTATGATTTTTAAATTCATCACCATGATCACTACGAATAGAAAAAATCATACAATCTTATTTATTTTGAACTTGTTTACAAAATTTGATAAAATATTTAAAACAATTACTTTTATATGCTAAGAAGTTTATCAAAGTATATTTACTGTAATCATTAACAATCATAAAGCATATTTACTACTTCCTAGACTTGTGATATTAATTGATCTAAATAAATTTATATAAATTAATTGTAATGGTCTAGAAGTACTCACTTTCTAGGTTTAAAGCTATTCTTTATTTGTTTTCCTACTTGGCATGCATCATAAATTAATTTTTATCAAATTTAATTTTAGGCATTGCTCTTACAAGTTTTATAGTTCCAATTTATAAGACTAATATCATAGTTGCTTATCCTAATCTCTTATGCCAAAATTATGCATCATCATTTAAAATTAAAAAATAAATTTTATCGTGAAAATTATGAAGATCAAAAGTATAAACATTATTGCTCCTTAAAACAATCATAGATTTATTCTTATTTGGTATTCCTATGATGCAAGTATTCGATTTAAATTTAACATTATATCCCTTATCACAAAGTTGACTAATGTTTAATAAGTTATGTTATAATCTACTAAAAAAATATTTTTAATCAAAAGATTTGATTTGTTATCAATATTTTCAGTGCTAGTTACTTTTCCTTTATTATTGTCTCCAAAAGTGACATATCCTCCGTCTCAACTAGTGAGATTTGAGAAGTGTGTTGGATCTCCGGTTATATACTTTGAGCATCCACTATTAGGATATCATCTTATGCTCCTAGCTCCTATATGAAGACACAATTGCAAAAAAGAGACATTTGCTCTAGGTACCCATTTAACTTTGAGTCTTTTATAGTTAGATCTACCCTTCTTGACGTTTGGTATTAAATCATTTAGAGTCCTTAGGAACCTAAACTAATTTATAAGAACTATATTTTTTAATAGAGCATGTATAAGCATAACAACTAAATTTTTCATAAAAACTACATTTAACTTTAGGATGAATGTTTAATTCGGGTCTTTTCACAAATTTTATTGGCTTTTGATGTGTGTTGCTACTCATAAAGTCAATTCATTATTTTCTTGAGATACAACTTTAATTAGCAAGAATTATGTTTATTAACTTATTTTTAATTATTAATTTTTTAACTTTTATTATAGCAACATGTTTTTTCTTTTAAGAGATTCTATTATATTATTACTATCAATTAATTCTTCTAAGCAATTCTCTAGTTTCTCATTTATGGTAGTTTCTTATTCATGGTAATTAAATCCTTTTCATGTTTTCCAAAGCATGTGATTTTTGAAATATTTCTTTTTATGTTCAATATTAGATAATTTTAGATATTCACATTTAGAGCAAGGAGTACCTTGATGAATATTTATAATGCATAATTTTTAATGTGTCTAATTCATTAGTAGGCAATCCATGATCCATTTTTAATGTTATATTTTTTACCAATCTTTTTGAGTTTATTATATAAATCATGAAATGTACTAAGTAATTCATTATATGATAAAGATGTTTTGAGTGAGTTACATACCTCATCGTTAAATGCCATCAATATATAGTTTGTCATGTCATCATCATCACTTTAGCTTTTGAGAAAAATGGTCTTTTTTGGTTCTAAGTATAATATCATTTCTTTTCTTAGGGAAGTTTTCTTCTTCTTTATCACGAGCTTTATAGCTCATTTCATAGGCCATTATGTTGAATCTTGGATTTTGATGATGAAATCAATTGTTGATTTGTTGATCTAACATGTATGTTAGAGAGAGTAATGCAAGATTAACTATGATGAAGAAAATGAGTTACAACTAGATGTTGGGCCAGAATCAAGTCCGGGCATCGGGCCAAGGTTCGGACGATATAGTGGGAGCTCGCCAGGAGTTCGCCGAAGGGATCGAAAAACTCACTAGAAACACACCGGGAGATCGCCAGAAGATGATCGTAAGACTTACTAGAAGATTATCGGAGATTGCCGGATTGCTAGGGGTTAGGTCAATTGTTGAACTTGATGGTCTTATACGATTATAATAAGTAAGTCGTAGTTAGTTTTGAGTCCTAATTGAGTTAAGTTTAGAAAGAATTTAAATTAACTAAAGTGACGTAAACCGAGCCTACTTTTGGGTTTAGGTTGAGCTCATTTGGCTAACCCAAGAAGGGGTCAACTAAAGGTACAAGTCGAGAATAAAAAAGTATAGAAAACACATTTTCGAGATTCTCGATGATAGGACCACCCAGGTTGATGATTGTATTGCCGCCTTGTTGTCGAGGCAACTTTCGACGGTAGTACCACTAGCGTCAGCGGTAGTACCACTAGCGTCAGCGGTAGTACCACCCGTACCAAGATTTTCTAAATACGTTTGAATTTTTAGCTCCAATTTCTGAAGCCAATTGAGGTCTATAAATACCCCAAGTTTTCTTGTATTGATAGTAAAAAATTTGGCAAGAAAACTGAGAAGAAAAGTGTACTAAAAGTGTGCAAGAAAATGAAAGGGGTCAAGGGAGTAAGCAAGAAAGTATTGTAATCCTTGTAAAAGTCTTTAAAATCCCCCTTATGAGTTGTATGTGAAATACTTGTAAGGTTCATCTCTTGTGTTGAATCTCAGATTTTGATGATGAAATCAATTGATGGGTTATTGATCTAATAAGTATGTTAGAGATGATTAATACAGGATTAACTATAATAGAGAGAGAATTACAATTAGATATGAGCTAGAGTCAAGTCCGGGGCATCGAGCCATGGTTAGGACAATATAGTAGGGAACATGCTGGGAGTACACTGGGAGCTCGCTGAAGGAATCAGAGGCTTGTTGGGAGTTCACTAAAAGCTGGCTGAGGGTATCAAAAGCTTGCCGAGAGTTCGCTGGGAGCTTGCCGAAGGAGATCAGGAGCTTGCTAGGATAGCGTTAAGGAGTTTACCAGCAGAAGATGGAGAGATTCGTCGGAAGATCATCAGGGGTAGCTAAAAAGCTTGTCGGGACTTAGAAAGGTCTAATGGGACTTTTTGGCTATGTTGATTATAATTAAATCCTAGTTAACATCAATTATGGCTTGAGTCCTACTTGAGTTAAACTTGGAAAGAATAAACGAGGCAAACCGGGTCCACTATAAAGAGTGGATTGAGCTCAGATCAAGCTCAATTACTTGACTTGAGAAGTGGTTAACAGAAGGTACAAGTCGAGATTGGAAAAGTGGAGGGAACCACTTTTCAAGGTTTTTCGGTGATTGTACCGCTAGTGAGTGATGGTCGTACCGCCTAAGTGGTAGTTGTATCACCCAGGTCAATGGTTGTATCACCACTGCTCAATTTTTTAGGCTGCTTTCGGTCGTGGTTGCTGATGTTGGTGGTGGTACCACTTGTACCCAATTTTTTCGGATACATTCAAATTTTTGGCTCTAATTCTGAAGCCAGTTGGGGTCTATAAATATCTCAAGTTTTCTTACATTTAGCATAAAACTTTAGGCTGAAAATTCTATGAGAAAATTATGTGCTAAATTATAAGAAAAAGAAAAGAGACAAGAGAGTGATGGAAGAAGTGTAATTCTTGTAAATCTTCCTTGTAAGCTTGTAAGGTTCATCTCCTAAGCCTATGAAAAGGAGAGAGGAAGCTATAAGGGTTTGATTTTCACCTAAAGAAGATCGATAGTGGACACCAGTAGACCTCGGGGAAGAGGACTTGGGAGTGGACATAGGCCAGGTTGAGGCCGAACCACTATAATTGTAAGTGTTCCTAGTTGCTTTGCTTTATACTTATGATTGCTCTTATTTAATTTATACTTAGACACAAGCTACTATCTCTTGACTTATCTTAAATTGGTTTTAATTGGTTCTAATGAAACATAAAGGAGCTTCTGTTTTTCTATCTTTACTATCTGTAAGCAAAGATTTAATTCATCTCCCCACTTAGTGTCAATTGATCCTCACTCATTCTACTAACACCCAAGTGAGTAAATGATTTCATTTGGCATGAACGAGGGATATTCCATTACACATCCTTTCATATTCAATGGGACGGATTACACATTGGAAAACAAGGATGCATACTTTTCTGATTTCTATGTATTTTGATTTATGTCACATCGTTAAGAATGATTTTGAAGTCTTCTAAACCAATGAACGAATAGAGTGATTTGGAAAAGAAGGCTTTTTATTTAAATGCAAAAGCAATGAATGCTTTATTTTATACTCTTGATGAGAATGAGTTTAATTAGGTTTCTATTTATGAAATTGCTCACGACATTTGGCACACACTTGAAATTATACACGAAGGCACTAATCAAGTTAAAGAGTCTAAAATTAATGTTTTAGTGCATAGTTATGAATTATTTTGAATAAAACCAAGTGAGACTATTGGAAACATGTACACTGGTTCACAGATGTCGTAAATGGTCTAAAAGCTCTTGGTTAAAGTTTTTCTAATTTTAAACTTGTTAACAAGATATTAAGATCTCTTCCAAAAAGTTGGGATCCTAAAGTAACTACAATTTAAGAAGCTAAAGATCTAAATAATTTTCCTCTTGAAGAACTTATTAGATCACTTATGACTTATGAAGTGAGCTGTAAAGCTCATAATGAACTTGAAGAATCCCTTCTAAAGGACAAGAAGGACTTGACACTGAGAACTAAAGATGAACACCTTCTAAAGAACAAGAAAGACTTGGCAATGGGAACTACAGATGACTCCTTGAGTGAAACCTGGAGTGATGAGGACAATGATATTATACTATTGATAATGACATTGTTGGCGGCTATGATATCAAGTTGGAAGGCAGTAGCATCAATAGCACAAGATAAGGAGATGATACGGTGACGATGATGCTATTGGCGACTGCGATCTGAGGTTGGAAGGCAATAACGTCGGTAGCATAATATGAGGAGATGATAGTGTGATGACGGTGCTGTTGGCAGTTGCGATCTGAGGTTGGAAGACAGTAGCAATGGTAGCACAAGATGAGAGGATGATTGGGCAACAACGATGCGATTGGCGGCTATGATATAAAGTTAGAAGGTAGCAGCGACGACAACACAAGGAGGAGAGGAGGCAGCTACGATCTAGGGTTGGATGACAACAGCGGCTGAAGGCACGAAGATGAGAGGTGGGGTGGCGATGGAGATGTTGGACATCAGCATATGAAGATAACAGTAGCATTCCGATGAAGATCACAACAATATGGCAGTGATACTTCAATGAATATAACAGTAATAATTTTGAGGAGATAGCAGCAACATGGCAGTAATACTTCGACTAATATAATAATAATAATTTATCGAAGATGGTAGCAATAACAGAGACAGATAGATGTAACAATATTATGACAAAGATGAAGATAGGTGCAACAATATTACAACAAAGATGAAGATAGATGCAGCAGCAATAAGGATTACAACAAAGGGTGATGTAATACCAGACTGCTGTAGCAGATGTAGATGACGACAACACCATAGGGGTCGACTATAGCATATGACGGTGGTCGGTAGTGGCAGCACTAGGATTGGCTGTAGCAAGTGATTGCAATGATATCAGCGGTAGTAGAGGGATCAGTTATAGCAGATGGAGGTGGGGATGTAGATAGCAGCGGCAAGGGTGGACGAACAACAAGACACCAAGCACGCTGTGTTGGTACCAGATGATAGAACTCTAAAGGTTTCTATCGGGGATAACTGATCTCTATCGGGGATCAACCATCCTTAATCTCTATAGGGGATCAATCATCCTTAATATATATAAGGGATTGACCCTCTTAGGGTTTTGGCCTATTGGGTAAAATATATTTTCTTTATTGATTGATGAAAGATAAATAGTTATAGCCCTATTTATGGAGTTATACCGAGAGTCCTCTAGACTTAGACTCTTCATTAAATAATAAAAAAATTAAATAAACTCCTAATTAACTCAACCAAACTCATAACTGACTTAATTGGACTGACCAACATGACTCAATCATAAAATAGATGATGACCCGACCCTTTTAGGGTCCTATCAATCATGTGAATAATCATAAAATATCTTTAAAAATTATTAATACAAAACATCAATTAGCTGATAATTTCACAAAACCATTAAATGAAGAGCAATTTGACTTTATTATAAGAGAGTTAAGAATATTATATCATCCAAATGCATGATTTACTATTTGTTTTAAATTTATTAAGCCTTTTCTTGAAATTTATATGAGATGATTTTAAATGTAATGAGAAGCTCTTATATTTTTCTCAGATTTCTTGATTTTTTTTTTAGCTCTCTCTCTTTTAAAATGATTCTTTCCTCTTGACATTTATAAAAGAGAAAATGCGATTTGAATTTTTTTGTGATAAGATTCATGAGATCTTCATGGATCTTATAAATCTTTGATAAAATACTTTCACATGTGGATCCATTTCTCAATATTTGATTTTTGGATCTTTGACACCACCCCTCCCCCTCCTCCACATGACTCGATCATGTGGGAGGAGGGGGAGGGATGATGTCAAAGCATCAATCATGAAATAGATGAGGACCCAACCCTCTTAGGGTCCTATCAATCATGTGAATAATCATAAAATATCTTTAAAAATTATTAATACAAAGCATCAATTAGCTAATATTTTTATAAAACCATTAAATGAAGAGCAATTTAACTTTATTAGAAGAGAGTTAACAATGTTAAACCATCCAAATGCACGATTTGCTATTTTTTTTAATTTATTAAGTCTTTTCTTGAAATTTATATGAGATAATTTTAAATGTAATGAGAAGCTCTTATATTTTTTTTTTCAGATTTCTCAACTTTTTTTAGCTCTCTCTCTTTTAAATGATTCTTTCCTCTTGACATTTATAAAAGAGAAAATATGATTTAAATTTTTTGTGATAAGATTCATGAGATCTTCATGGATCTTATAAATCTTTGATGAAATACTTTCACATGTATCCCCCTTTCTCAATATTTGATTTTTAGATCTTTGACACCACCCCTCCCCCTCCTCCCACACACGCCCACCCCTTCTTCTTCTTCTATGTTATTTACATAGGGGGAGAAAGCAATTTGATAATAAATGGATTAAACTTTATTCTTCTTCTTAGTTTACTAAGGAGGGTAATCGATAAACTTCCTCTCTTTATGTGCTAAATATTATATTAAATATTTAAAAATATTTAAATATAATTGAGCATCCCTCCTTTTTATTGATGACAAAGGGGGAGAAATGAAATACCAAATGATATGATGATGCCAAATAATATGTTTGATCTTTGAAATGAATATCATAATATTTGAAATTTTTATGTGATATTAAGAAGATGAATGCTTTTAAAAATTTTATAATGTGTTGTATCATGTATGGTTAAATTGTGAAAATTTCAATATTATTAAAATGCTTGAATTCAAAAGTGATGGGTTCTTTGGAATTCAAGTTTGTTCTATTTATCCTATGGCATATACATAGGGGGAGTTAATGTTAACTCCCGTCATCAATTGATTATCATCATAAAAATAGGGAACACTGTTGAATCTCAAATTTTGATTATGAAATCAATTGATGAGTTTATCTAACTTGTGTGTTAGAGAAAATGATGTAAGATTAACTACGATAGTGAAAAGGTAATACAATCTGATGTTAGGCTAGAGTCAAGTTTGAGCATCGGGCTGAGGTTCAAACGATGTAGTGGGAGCTCACTGGGAGTTCGCTAAGAGTTTGTCGAAGGTGACTGGAAGCCTATTGGGAGCACGTCGGGAGTTCATTGGAAGATGATCGAGAGACCTGTTGAGAGTTCGCTGGGAGTTTGGAAGATCAATTGACATGCCGAACAAAAATGATTGTAATTTTGTAGTGTATTGTAGTTAACATTATAATTAAGTCTTAATTGAGTTAGATTTAGATAAATTCATATTAACTTAATGTGAGAGAACCAAGTCCACTTTGGGTTAGACTTAAGCTCATGGTTGAGCTCATTTCATTGACCTGAAAAGGGGTTAACATGAGGTACATATTACTGGTTACAGGTGCCCTATAAGTCAATCACGTAAGTTATGGCACCTATGACACATTGTGTGATGTCTTTGGTATATTCTCACATTATATTATCTGTTGTATATATATATTGTGATGTCCTTGGTTCTATACAATGAGAATCAGATCATGATGAGATCATGATAATAATATCAATTCACCTTTAAACACATATCCCAAATAATCCCAGTCATAGGTTACTCGAGAGGGATATCGAGATAACCGAACAGATCAGTGTACTATATACCCATCCATATGATGGAGGTGGCTGGTCTCATAGCCACTTGTGCGGAGACACTAAGGATATAGTACAAGTACTCATTAGAGAATATATTCACTGATTGATCCGCTTATGAAATATTGTATGGTTAATGATATATAATGTCAGACAATAATTCCATAGCCCCAGTTATGTATCTAGTCTTTTGACTTGAGACACAAAGGATGCCTTGTTCGAGTATTTTTTTTCTTTGACGTCAGACTTACAGGTTGGAAAGTTCTAGATTTGGTACAACTAGTTATCGGGATTGGTAGCTAATCTTATGAAGGCAACTAAGTGTCAATAAAAGATCATCTACTCTTGATATCACAAGACGAATATCCCGTGTATGCTCGCTCAGAATAATCCCTAGCCAAGGTCATTCGGATTGAGAGAGGAGTTCTCCAGGAGAATCCAATTAGAGTGAGTCTTAGACGAATTTCATATGTGACCTGATAGTACTATGTCTAATATATGATATCTGGGATACTAGTTGGATGAGGGATTATAGATACATAGCAACTATGAATAAACAAATCTGATGGATTTGATCCCCCTATACCGTTTGAGGACTATGGCATAGTGGCCTAGTACGTCCATAGTGATGAGTCGAGTGAATTATTATGAGGATAATAATTCACTATATCAGAAGGAGGTATGATGGGAGGGACTCATGACCAACTCAATATTGGGCCTAGAGGGTCACAAACATATGGTAGATGCTTTAGCGAATAAAGGATTGGATGAAGATCCATTAGCCCCTATTCTTATTAGATGAGACCCTACACTGATTGGCTCCTTGCATGAGGCCCAATTAGAGGCTAAAGGAGATTATTAGATAAAGATCAATAATACAAGGTTAGTGGGTAATTGGATGGAGATCCAATACCCACTAAGGTAGGACCCTTAGAGTTTTTGGTGGCTCTCTATAAATAGGAGTGGAGGCTCCTAGTTGATAGGCTGTAGCTTTGGCCACCCCCTCCTTTTCTCCTCCCTCCCTCTACGTAAAAGTTGCGAGACCTGATTGAAGGAGTTTTATTATAGAGATCCATCATGTGGATACTGCTAGAGAGGAAGACGCTTGACTTCCTTCATCCTCTCTATCCGGATCTATATACAAGGATATACGATCTTCCTAGGTAATCAATCTATCACATGATGCAGTTTTTTTTATTTTTGTGGCTTTCTCATGACCCAATCATTTGCACGATGATTTGATCTGCATAGGAAACTTGGTTTATTTTGATCTTCCGCTATATATGTGATGCTTCTACTGAGATTTCCCAATAGTGGTATCAAAGCTAAGGTTGTTCGTGTGAAAGTTTGGTTTTAAACTTCATGTGATGTGATTAAAATTGTGTGGAACTGTTCTACGCATTATTGTTGCATTTTCATGGTGAACGCAGTGAGGATGGGGGCAGTTGACAACCTCCAGGGGCGATTGGCCACGACCAGGCCATGCCACCTACATGGGAGGTCGGCTTCGGCTAGGGCTAGTCCAGGTGGCACCAGCCGTAGGCGTGTTGCGACCCACCATCTACAACTAGGTGGTCAAGGGAGGCCAATGGCACCTATCGCAGGGCAACGCCTGCGTGGGGTGGCCACCAGGCGCACATCGCCTGCGGACCGTTCTTTGCATGAGGCGACGTTGCCCACCCAGGCGGCCAGGCGATGGATCACCGTGGCATGGACAACTATTGCCTGCATAGGGGCGGCGACGATGGTGGTCGAAAGAAAGGAGCAACAAGGGCTAGGGCTTCGTTTTCCAAAAAATAACTATTTTACCCCTTGGAATTTAAGAAATTTCATGGTCTGTCCTATACCGAGAATATCAAAAATGCCCTCAATAATTCTGGAAATAACGAGGACTGTCTTATTATTCAGAATTCTCAAAATACCCTTAACAATTCTAAAAGTTCCTAGCGTATCCTAATTTTTTTAAAAATAATTAATTAAATAGTTTAATTAATTATTTTATATCTAGTAATCCTAGAAGTACATGTGATGTATGATGTAGATGGATGATCATCAGTCATATGTTGTGATGTGTGTAATTGTGATTATTCTTGTTATTATTATTGGGGCTTGCGAGCCTCTGTTTTTCTCGTTTATTATCGGGCCTGCGTATCAGTGATTATTTTATAATTATATAGAGAGGCGCGGTGGGAGCATGGAGGTGGTAATGAGACCCACGATGCCATGACAGGAGATCACGATGCTTGGTGATGCGACGAGGATCTGACGGAACCGATGATGACGAGATCAACAATTACAGGGCATGTAGATGCGCTGATGCATACATATATCTTATTGTGAGTGATTAGGTCTATTGGCTCATGCTTAATCATATTAGGTGATAGCTTATGATCATCCAATGTAGCTTGCATATATGATGCGTTATACAACTACTATATATATATATATATATATATATATATATATATATATATATATATATATATATATATATATATATATATATATATATATATATATATATATATATATATATATATATATATATATATATATATATATATATATATATATATATATATATATATATATACATGCATGTAATGTAGATATATATTAAATGTGTTTGTGTGTGACACGATATATTAGGAGACCGATACAAAATAAAAACCCCTCATACGATAATATTAAGTCAGTAATTGTGAGACAATAAGATTGACCCACGTAGTCTTCTATCATTATAGGAAGAAATTGAATTACAACATAAGTTGAGTTGGTCGAGTCCCTCGAGGCTCACCTCTCTACGTAATCAAGATCTTGCCTACGACATAGAGATGTCACCAGTGACCTATGGACATGGCATACTTGGTCGAGACCCTCGAGGGTATATTATCAAATCAAACTCATCTTGTAACAATGGTGATGACTTAACTAAACATCATGGTTGGTCGAGTCTCTTGAGACCATGATGATTTAGAGGTCGAACATAACGGTAATCATAAGGTGTTGTGATTGGTAAGAGTTGCCTACCTTTTGGGCTTAGTGTATTGGCCGAGTCACTTAAGGTTGCATTAAGATGCCAATTGGATCTCGATCCCTACTACGAGTCTGCCGAAGACTTCCGTCTCACGCATCGAGGGTGTCGTATGATTCGCTAGGAAAATAATGGGAGTACATTAAGATAGAAGATCATATCTTAATTAGTATTTTTTTGTAAAATCTACATGTTATTTATTTGTGCTATATCTTGTTTGTCAGAAATATGTCACTTGCAAAACCCCTATGTGTTATACTTGATGCCAACCGCCTCACTAGTCCAAACTACATGGATTGGCTTCGTAATTTGAGAATTATTCTCACAATAGAGAAAATCGTGTACGTCCTTAATACAATTATGCCTACACCGGAAGAAGGGTTAAGTGAGGTTGAGATCGCTCGCTATGTAAAGTATATAAATGATTCCACATTGGCAAAATATTATATGTCATGACTCCTGAGTTACAAAGGCAACATCATAGCATGGATACAACTATCCTTCTTCATCTTTGTCAGCTGTTTGAGAAATAGGAAAGAACTCAAAGATATGAGATATCTAAGAGACTCTTCCAAGCTAGGATGACAAAAGGGACATCGGTTGAGAACCATGTCCTACATATGATAGAGTGAATAAATAAACTCATAAGTCTAGGAATAGTCCTAGAGGACAACCTGTGCGTTGATATTATAATTCAGTCCCTACCAGGTTCCTTTTTTTACTTCATCATAAATTGTAACATGAGCAAGTTTGAGGTGACTCTCCTTGAGCCTCTCAATATGTTGAGGGAAGCTGAGAGTGCCATCAAGAAAGAGAAGTCAGTTCTATATATTGGTGAGACCAAGAAGAAAAGGAAGGCCAATAAGACCCTAAAGAAGGGCAAGGGCAAAAAAAGATCGGGTAAGGCAAAAGTTACCAAGAAAGACCCAGCAAAGGACAAAGGACAGTGCTTCCACTATGGCCAACATGGGCACTAGAAGATAAACTATAAGGACTACCTTGCAGATAAGGCAAAACAGAAGCTTGAAGAAGCTTTAGGTATATTCATGATCAGTCTCCACTTATCAAATTTCTTGATAATACATGGGTATTGGATACCGGAAGTGCTTATAATATCTGTAATTCATTGTAGGTTCTATCAAGATATAGGAGATTGGCCAGAGGTGAGATAAACTTCAAGATAGGCAATAGAGCAAAAGTTGTTGTAGTTGCTATTGGGGAGGTCATCCTACATCTGTCTGGTGGAGCTATTATTGCATTGGATGCATGCTATTTGTTCCCCTTATTATCAAAAATATTATTTTCATCTTTTGTTTGACAATAAGTGGATATAAATTAATTTTTTAGAATAATAATTATTCAATAATTATGGATAATAAGATCATCACTAGAGGGACCCTGATAAATATCTTATATATGTTAGACATTTCTCCACACATCATGAATATAAATATATCTAAGGGGAAAGAGATGAGGTAAATAATGCATACCTGTGACATTATAAGCTATGTCATATACATGAGAGAAGGATTCAAAAGTTACTAAAAGATGGATACTTAGATCCATTTGACTATGAGTCATATTCAACTTACAAACCTTGCCTTCGTGGAAAGATGACCAACTCTCCTTTTAATGAAACTGGAGAGAGAGCCACTGAGTTATTGGAACTATGAACAGACATGTCCGATGGATTCGATCCCCATGTACCGTCTGGGGACTATGGCATAGTGGCCTAGTACATCCATAGTCGATGAGTCAAGTGAATTATTATGGGTATAATAATTCACTATATCAGAAGGAGTTCTGATGGGAGCAACTCACGGCCAGCTCAGTATTAGACATAAAGGGTTACACATAAATGGTAGATACTTCAACAAATAGAGGATTGGATGAAGATCCAATTAGCCCCTATTCTTATCAAATGAGACCCTACACTGATAGACTCCTTACATAAGACCTAATTAGAGGCCAAAGAAAATTATTGGATAAAAATCTAATAATGTAAAGTTAGTGGGCAATTAGATGGAGATCCAATACCCACTAAGGCAAGACCCCTAGGGTTTTTTATGGCTCTCTATAAATAGGAGGGCAGGCTCTTGGTTGATAGGCTACAGCTTTGGCCACCCCCTCCTATTATCCTCCTTCCCTCTATGCAATAGTTGTGAGATCTGATTGAAGGAGTTTTGTTGCAGAGATCCATCGTGTGGATATCGCTAGAGAGGAAAAAGCTTGACTTCCTTCATCCTCTCCATCCAGATCTAGAATACAGGGATATCGATCTCCCTATATAATCAATTTATTATACAATATAGTTTTTTCAAATTTTGTGACTTTCTCACGACCCAATCTTTTGCATGATGATTTGATCTGCGTGAGAAACCTATTTTGTTTTGATCTTCCGCTATGCATGTGATGCTTCCACTAAGGTTTCCCAACACACCTTGGGTATAGAACAATACGAGAAAGTACTATTCCCAAGTTGCTTGATGGTAGTACCATCGATGGGAGATGGTAGTACCATCCAGGTGGTGATGGTATCACCTAGGCAATAGTAGTACTACCACCACCTAGGTTTTTAGGTGGCTACCAGCGATGGTATGTTAGGACCCTAGCTAGGTCGGGTCCTAGGTTTACCGAGTCATGATATTAATAGAACCCTGAGACATATAATAAGCCCTAAATCAGTTGCCACCCACCTTGTTTGAAGAGGTCAGCTAGGGTTATAGAAGAGTCCTCATGGAGTGGGGGTCTCCTACCCCCTAGCCCCTACCCCTACCTATTAGAGAGGCTAGCTAGGGTTAGAGAGGGAGCGTTTTATATAGTTAGGACTCTCTCGAGGGCTGATTAAGAGTTAAATTAGGTGTTGAAGTCTTAATTTACTTGGAGTATGAGTTTCACTAGGACTTGGAGTCTTCCATTATGGAAGAGTCTTCATGGAGTATGAGTCCTATTAGGATTTGGGTTTTGATACCCTATATAACCACTTGTAGCCACCACCTTTTTTATCATGAATTGATCAATCTTTTTCAGCCATTGTAGCCAACTACCAAGGAGGGAGGAACTCCTGTAGAGTTCCAAGGAGGTCGATCCCTTACAGAGGTCAACCCAAGCTTAGAATCATGTCGGGTTCTGACACTTGGTATCAGAGTCACGTTCTTAGCACCATGCTACTCTTCCACCTTTGCTGCTGCCATCCAGCCACCCATCATCTTCCCAAGAAATTTTTATAATCGTAAAATAGTTGTCTTTCGATGAAAAATTCTGTTGTCATGCTTTTCGGTGTTTCTTGCTGCATACACATATGATCTCTACCAAAATTGTTAGTACCACCCACATTAACCCTAAAGCACCTCTCTAGCCTTAAGACACAGTCATCGTATCCCACTTTTAATCTCTATAGTCGGCCCAAACAGTAATGTAAACAATCGCCCAAATAATAACCTATCGTAGCCTTGTTCCTAGGCACTTCTTGTCGCAACCACACTAAACTGGTTACTACCCCCAACACCAACCCTATTGAATCTCAGATTTTAATGATGAAATCAATTGATGGGTTATTGATCTAACACATGTTGTTAGAGTTCATTGATGTAGGATAAATTATGATAGAGAGAATATGATAATCAAAGTTTTGGCAAAAGTCAAGTCCACGCATCGGGTCGGGATTCGGACAATGTGGTTGGGAACTCGCCAGGAGTACGTCGGGAGCTCGCTGAGGGTATCAGGAGTTTACTAGGATGGCACAAGGGAGTTCACCAGAAGAAGACTAAGACTCATCGAAAGATTGTCGGGGTAGCCGAAAGGCTTACCGGGAGTTGGAAAGGTATTAAAGTGGATATGTTGGCCATTATGATTGTAATTAATTAAGTCATAGTTAGCATCGTGTAGGTTTAACCATGACGGGAGAAACAATTACAAATCAAACATGAACCCATGATCAAGCTTAGGCATCAGGCCAAAGTTTTGGACGATGCGGTGAGAGCTTGTCGGGTGTTCGCTAGGACTTCACCGAAGGTATCGAGAAGATCGCTGGCGGAAGACTGTGAGACTTGCCGCTTAGAATGCCGAAGGTTGCCGGATTGCGGGAGTAAGGTCATAAGCTTAGTGGTCATGTCATGATTATAATATTTAAGTCGTAGATCCATTGGTGTCGAACCACTATAATTGTTAGTGTTTCTTAATTCTTGCATTTATTACTCAAGAAGGAGGACTCGGGAGTGGACGTAGGACTATTGGTGCCGAACCATTATAATTATAAGTGTTTCTTAATTCTTGCATTTATTACTCACTTGCAATTATCGAGTTCTTAATCATTTTGAACTGAATAGATGCTTTCGATTTTTTACTTACTCCTTGAAAGCAAAGTTTCAAGTTAAGCACTTTCCTTTGACATTGATTATCTTTTATTGAGATTTGCTTGTTTCTTCTTAAGTCAAGCACTTCCCTTCAAATCATTCACTTGTTACGAAAAGCTTCGATTTATCTATCTTGCTTAAAGTAAAAAGTTTTTCATTAAAACTAAAATTTACACTTGTACCCCCGCCTTTAGTACCAATTGATCCTCTAGCAATTGGTATTAGAGCCACGTTCTTCTCATTTGGTTTAACACCTAAGAGAAATGACTCTTTTCAATATTAACGAGGGCCAATGCATCACAAGTCCTATGTTTAATGGGACGGACTATACATCTTGAGAAATATGAATGCGCATCTTTTTTATTTCGATAGATCTTGATTTGTGGTGTATTGTTGAAAAAGGTTTTTAGAAGTCATCTAATCCAATAAATGATTGGAATAATTATAAAAAATAAATATTTTCGTTAAATGTAAACCCTATAAATACCTTATATTGTGTATTTGATAAAAATGAATTTGATCAGATTTCTTGTTTTGATTCAACTTTCGATATATGGCATATATTAGAAATAACATATGAAAGTACAACTAATCTAAATGAATCATTAAATAAAAATACTTCTAAAAATAAATTTAAATATCACCTTTCTAAGAACAAGAAGGAATTTGAACTAAGAATATATAACTCATTGAGTGATGAGGACTTTAAACCCTTGACAAATGAACCGGATAAATTAATAAGCATAAACCTTAAAAATGATCTAAAGATAGACAAAAACCTCTTGCTATGAATGCAAGAAGCAAGAGGAGCTTCAAAGATAAAATGCACAACTAAAAGGTGAAGAACCTCGCTCTTATGGCCATTGACAATGAGGTTAGTGATTCATTAAGCATTTCTTTTTCAGAATTATTAAATATGTTTCATGATTTGTTTGAAAAGTTTAGAAAAGTTAGCAAATCTTTTAAGTTACTTAAAAATGAATATGATTTGTTAGTTGGTAAAGTTGATGAAATACATAAGTTATTAGCATCATATAATCCTAGTTCTAAATGTGAAATACTAGACAACATTAAAGAATGAAATATCATGCTTAAGTCAACATTAGAAAATTTTAAAATTGGGAACACATCCCTAAATATGATCCTTGCCAATAAAGGTCATATTAATAAAAGAAATGACATAGGCTTTGTTGGTAATGTTCAACAAAAGCTAACCATCTTTGGAAAAGGACCTACTTTAAATGTGCCACCAAAAATCAAATATAATTCTTGTGAAAAATTAGGACATAAAGCCTATAAATGTTCATTCAAAAATTATAATCCACATAAGTTAATTTGGGTTCCTAAATGAACCATAAATAACCTTCAACTATTAGAGAAAATGGGAAGAACATATTTTGTAGGACCCAAACTCAAGTGGATATCTAAATCAAAATCTCCGTTAATATAAAGTTATCTCCTAACAAGGCTAGGAGCACTAAGTAATATTTTGAAAATAGATACCCAAGGCATATGTCTTGAGATCTAATACCCTTTCAAAGCTCACTAGTGTAAGTAGTAACAAGAAAATTATTGAAATTAAAATTAATGACAATAAATCTTTTGATGGTTCATCATAAATAATTAATCTTGATGATGCATGAGCTAGAGAATGAACTAGAACCAAAGAACTTTATTTATTGAAAAACATGTTGAAATTTATATAAATGAGATTTTGATGATAACTGAATAAAATGTTCAAAATTATTAGCTTGGATGTTGGTTTAAATGTAAAAACTATTGTTAAATAGTTCAAATATTGACAAAGTCTATTAAATGATTGATTTAAACATTACATTGATTGAAATGCTATGATTAAATGATTATGTTGAATGATAAAATTTCAGCATAGAACAATATAGAAAAGGGAGAGAAAAATCAGGTTTTATTGTCTAGTATTTTTGTAAATTAAAAATATATTTAATAAGAATGAAATGAGTATAGTAACTCACTACACTAAGTCTAAAAATTATTGGAGTTAAAATAAATTAATTTTTTTGTTTAAAAATATTTTATTACAATAATCTTGATGAAATTTCGTTTTTGACTTTAAATAACATTGCATTCTTGAAATAAATTTCAAAACAAAGACAATTACTCTTGAAAGAATTTTTATCCTGTTAATCCTTCAACAAGAGATAAAATAATACTACCATTGTTGAATCTCTTAAATACAAGAATAAATTAGAAAACTTTAGCTATTAAAAAACAATATATGATACCTTCATTAAATTTTGAAAAGTGATTTTTGATGATGATTTTAGATAAGTTTTCAAATGATTTTTATTTTAAAAAAGAGATTGATGAATTTGTCCAACGTTATTGATATTTTGATGATTTTATCATGATCTTGACAAGTTGAAAAATTGTAACTTGAAATATTTATAAAAATCAAGTTCGTTTGAATAAGTTTATAAATGAATCATAAGTTTATCTATTTGGAACTACAACATGAATCTAAACAATAATCTTAATGATTTGAAATCACATAAATAAGTTGAGATCCTATATTTCCATATCTCATTTTACAAAATCATACTTGTAACTTGACAATTTTCATGAATTAAGATTTTACTTATAAAAATTGATCTCCTAAAAATTTTTATTATTTAAAAGGAGATTTATTAAATTAAATTATATCATTCGATAGTAATATCCTTCTTGACATGATTTATTTTACAATTCATGAATGTGATAAGTTGAAAATTAAATGAAATATGAATGATTTGATAATTTTACTTGGAAATATATAAGATGTCTTGATTACTTATATTCACAAACAAAAGATGGGGCAAATTTATTTAATCATGTCTTTTGGATTTGAATTTTTATTTTTAATGACATCATACCCCTTATACTTTTTGGGAGTAATTTGAACATGGATGTAAAGAAATTATACCATCATATTTTGTGGTAATGACTAAAAAGAAAAAATAAAATTATCAATATGATTAGGAGAAAATTGGATATGATAATATTGAATGAGGAACAATTACTTAGAAGAAAATAAAAACTTTCTAAATGCATGCAAAATACTTGATTTGCAATTTGAGCTTGATCTACTATCATGTTTTCTTTTGTAATTCTTGATGCTTATTATCAAAATTTATATGAGATAATCCTTAAAATGCATGATTAGATTGATTTGCTACCTTGCTTGAAATTTACATAAGATGAACTAAATTGTATGAGTAACTTTTGATTTTTTCTTGGACTTTGAAATTCACAACTATAAAAATTATATCTATAAAACTAAGTATCTATATGATATGATATTTTTCACTTCTCTACCTTGATTCTACCTTATTGTTTACACAAAGGGGAGAAAGGAAATAACTAGCATTTCAAGAGACCAATAAGTCTATTAATTTTATTTTAAATCTCTTGAAAGTGTTTTTGATGATAAATTGAATGAGTTTTTTACCTATATCATAATTTTGATTCCTCAGAATTATAACTTAAAATCTTTTATGATTCAAAATCTTGACAACTTGAGGTTTCTTATGCATGAATCAAGAGATTTTATTTGTTTCTCATATGATTTGTCTCTTAATATTCATATTGTGTCTTCATGAATTGTATATCTCATCACCATGTTAATTTTTCCTGATATATTTTATGTGATGATTTGAAAAATGATGTAATGGAAAAAGTTTTGTACTATTATAACCATCCCTTCTTTTTGACAATGATAAAGGGGGAGCAAAACTTGTTAGCTTCTATGATGTAAAATTGCTAACTTGAACATTGCAAATAAAGTAAAATTTTGCTAGCTTGCATTTCTCAAAAGAGAAGAAATAATTCACTAGCTTGCATGTTCTAAAGTAATGAATTTATTAAATTGCTAAGCTTTCATATATCAAAAACTTGTTAATTGTACTTCTTCTTTTGTTGATGATAAAGGAGGCAGAAGGTATGATGATGTGAAATCATATATGATGATTATGCATGTAATGCTGATTTTAAAAATCTACATGTAGATAATGATTTGTTATAGTTCAGATTTATTTGCTATATTTTCTTAAAATTTACATAAGAAAGATTTGTTAAGCTCATATTCGAAATATTCTTTTCAAATTTTCTATCTACAAGATTGAGGTTAAGAGCTAGGAATGCTAGATCATGAAAATATATAAAATATAATCTAGATTTTATGAGATTAAGTTTTTTGTGATAATATTTTTGAAAACTTTCTCCATGTTCTTTATCTTATTATTCATAAAAGGAGAGAAAATTTGCATAATATTTTGCTATTTTACGGATTTATTTATCATGCTTAAAATTACATGAAATGATTTTAAATGCATGAGTAGCTCCTAGATTTTTTAATCTCCTTGAATATCTTAGAGTTTTGAGCTCATTTTTCAAATTCTCCTCTATAAAATTAAGAGCTATATTTAATGATGTTTTACAAATCGTCCTTAGTTTTCTTTCCTTCTTTTTCAAGAGGAATAAAACTCTTTATAACTCATATTGTATCTTAAAAAGGGGGAGCAAGAACTCATATGCTTTAAAATCCCTAGTCCTATATTTCACCTTTTTGTTGATGACAAAGGGGGAGAAATATACATTGATGACACATAATATTAAGAAATATACATTGATGATAAATGATATTGATGATATACATTAATGACATATAATATTACGTTGATGACACATGATATTAATGATATACTTAGATATCTTGGATATGGATGCATAATCTTTTTGAAACTCATGATTCGATAACTTGATGCAAATTTATGTTGAAATTTGCTTGGAATGTTGATTGCTTAAAAATACTTAAAATTTAAGAGTGTCTGATTCTCTTAAATTTAAGTGGCATGGATTTAGGGGGGTTAGGATTAACTCCTGTCATCAATTGATTGTCATAATTAAAAAGGGGGAGATTATTGAATCTCGGATTTTGATAATAAATCAATTGATAGGTTATTGATCTAGTATATATTGTTAGAGTTAATTAATATATGATTAACTACGAGAAAGAGAATATAACAATTAGAGATTTGGCCAAAGTAAAGTCCATGCATCGGGTCGGGGTTTGAATGATGCGGTTGGGAACTCACTAGGAGTGCGTCGGGAGCTCGCCGAGTGTATTAGGAGTTTGCCAGGATGGCATAAGGAAGTTCATTGGAAGAAGACCAAGACTCATCGGAAGATTGTCGGGGGTAGCCGAAAGGCTTGTCGGGAGTTGGGAAGGTCTTGAAGTGAATGTGTTGGCCATTATGATTATATTTAATTAAGTTATAGTTAGCATCATGCAGGTTTAACCACAATGAGAGAAGGAGTTATAGATCAGACATGGACCCAGGATCAAGCTTAAGCATCGGGCCAAAGTTTTGGACGATGTAGTGAAAGCTCAGCCAAAGTTTGCTAGGACTTTGCTGAAGGTATTGGGAAGATTGCTAGGAACAGCCGAGAGATTGCCGGAGGAAGATCGTGAGACTCGCCGCTTGGAATGCCGGAGGTTGTCAGATTACAAGAGTAAGGTCATAAGCTTGGTGGTCACGTCTTGATTGTAATCTTTAAGTTGTAGATTAAGTTTGAGTCCTAAATGAGTGTAATTTAGAAGGAATCTAAATCAACTCAAATTGGCAACCAGGTCCACTATGGAGTGTAATTAAGCTTAGGTCAAGTTTAATTAGTTGACTAAGGGATTGATCAACTGATGGTTTAAATCAGGATTGGAAAAGTGAAGGGAAACAATTTTTTGGGATTCCCGACGGTTGAACCGCCGATGGGCGACGGTTCAACCGACCATACCAGGATTTCGAGCAGCTATCAGTAGTCGTACCGGGATTTTTCAGGTGAGTTTGATTTTTGGCTCTAAATTCTGAAGTCATTTGAAGCCTATAAATACCTCAAGTTTTCTTGCATTCCTTACAATAATTTTGGAGATTACATTATGTGAAAAAAATAGGGAGAGAGCTTAGAGTTAGAAAGTTCTTAAAGTCTCCCTTATAAGCAAGTGTACGAGTTTGGTCTTCATCCAAAGAAGATCTATAGTGGACATCGGTGTGCCCCAAGAAGGAGGACTTGGGAGTGGACATAGGCCCGTTGGTGCCGAATTACTATAATTGTGAGTGTTTCTTAATTCTTGCATTTATTACTCACAATTGTCGAGTTTTTAATCATTTTGAATTGAATAGATACTTTTGATTTTTTACTTACCCCTTTAAAGCAAAGTTTCAAGTCAAGCACTTCCCTTCTACGTTGATTATCTTTTATTGGGATTTGCTTATTTCCTCTTAAGTTACTTTTAAGCAAGTAACTTAGTAATTTTCTTTCTATAGAATCATAGAATATTATAGAACCTTTAAACACAATCATAATGTTTTTATGAAAACATACACTTGGCCTATGTTCTGGGATTCTTCTCAGAATGCTTCTAATGAGTCCCCGACTGCACCCAATAGTCATGATTTGTCACAATCAAACCACTGCCATAAAACCCTTAGTGCCAATTGATCCTATCAAACCCTACACCTTCTTTTCCAACCTCGAACCACTGCCATGAAACCCTTTCTAGCCCCATAACACCATCAAACCACAACACCAACAACAACCTAAATCGCAAACTATCAATCCAAAATCGTAACCGTGATTCATCACCTTTTGGACCACCAATCCCTACCAAACCGATTGTTATCATCAATAGTAACCCTAAGCTACCTTGATTAGGAGTCCAAGTAGGCATCTATTTTAGGAGTCCAAGTTCAATTAGGAGTTAAGAGTCTATATAAATAAGGGTGTCACTATTTTGTTTTAAGCAATTAATGAAGAAACTATGTTTTAGCTAATAGGTGAAAACCCTAGGAGGGCCGATCCCCTATAGAGATCAAGGAGGCTCGATCCCCTACTGTGATCATTTATCCCCCCTTTTTTGTCTCCATCCATGATAGAACCCTTGGGGTGGTTCCTATCAATTAGTATCAGAGCAGCGTTCTTGGCGTCTCGTTGTTTGCCCACTCCACTACCGCCCCCTATAGCAATCGTTTATCTTTGATAGAAACCTTTGGGTTTGTAATATTTAGTATCAAAGCAGCATTCCTTGGCACTTTCGCTGCTACCGTTCATCATCTCCATCGCTCGCCTTGCCATTGCCATCATCATCGTTGCACCTGCCACCTTCAACTATTGTCGCCATCTATAATCCTAGATTGCAGCTACCGTCTTCCATACCTTGCTACTACCATGCCACCATTTAACCCTAGATTGTAGCTGCCTTTTCCAACCCCTTGCTGCCATCTAGCCAAAGTTGCAACCGCCCCTCTTATCCTCTTGCTACAGCCATCTAGCCCAAGTTGCAACCGCCCCCCTCATCTTGTGCTGTCGTCGTTATTGCCTCCCAACCTCATATCACAACAACCAACAACACTGTCATCTCAACCACCTTGCTGCAGTTTCTTATAATCTTCATTGCAATAATCATCAGCCTCACTCTCTGCAACTGATGCATATCCCTCGCTAATCTACTGTAGTGATCAATGATACCTTCAATAGATCGTAGTAGCAATTTGCATGCTGCCTCCACACCACTGCCCGATGCTGCCATCTCACTACATTCTTCAAAATAGTTGTTTCACATCATTGCAATGCTGCCATCGTCGTCACCCCCTATCGCTGCTACTGCCGCCCTCATCTACCACATGCAGTCCATGCAACCATAGCCACAGCCACCATTGTTGTTGCCTTCGTCTACTGTAGCCATCTCTACCTCCCACTATAACCCACACCCTCACTATTGCTTCCTCTGCCTCTCCTTTATCGCAACACAAGGACTACAACGAAGGAATCTCTCACTGTTCGACCCTAAAAGCCACCTCGCACCGTTGCTTCCTCTGCCTCTCCTTTATCGCAACACAAGGACTACAACGAAGGAATCTCTCACTATTCGACCCTAAAAGCCACCTCGCCGCTTCTGCCACTACCACCATCTCACTTTTCCTCTTCAGCTATAGTAAGCATCACTGTCGGAGATGATGTTGCCAGCGTCCCCTTCCAGCAACACACCTTATGTCGTCGCCCATAGCCACTACGACATCATCCTAGCAATAATCACAACTCTCGCCGCTGCCCTCTTCCTTCTCTTCTCATCACTGTCATGTCCTTGCTCCAACCCCCCTTCTTCCTCTGCCCAGCAAAGCCATCTCTAGCCCACTACTGTAGTTGCATGACCCTGTTGTCGCTATCCTTTCCTTACTATTCCGGCGCCGACCATACTACTACTGCCTCCCGCTCTAATTACCCCTACTTCTGCCTTTACTACCATCATTTCTTAACTGAGCAATCCCTATTAAATCTCATATTTTGATGATGAAATTAATTTATAGTTTATTGATCGACATGTGTGTAAGAGAAAGTAATGCAGGTTTAATAATAATGGAGAATATAAGTTATAACCAGATGATGGGCTAGAATCAAGTCAGGCATTGAGCCAAGGTTCAGACGATATAGTGGGAGCTCATCGGGAGTTCGCTAGGAGTTCGCGGAAGGAGTCGAGAAGCTCGTTGGGAACATGCACGGAGATCACTAGAAGATCATAAGACTCATTGGAAGAATGCCAGAGGTTGTTGGATTCCTAGTGGTTAGATCAATTATTGAACTTAATTGGCTTGTATGGTCGTAATCAGTGAGTCGTAATTAGGTTTGAGTCCTAATTATTGGTTACAGGTGCCTTATAAGCCAATCACGTGAGTGATGACACGTGTGACACGTTATGCAATCTTTTTGTTTATGATTATTATTGACATATTCTCACATTATATTATATATTGCATATATATATTGTGATGTCCTTGGTTCTATAAAATGAGAATCAGACTATGATAAGATCATGATAATAAGATTGATTCACCTTTAAACATAGATCTCAAATAATCTCGATCTTAGGTTACTCGAGAAGGACATCAAGATAACTAGATAGACCGGTGTACTATATACTCGTCTATATGATGAAGGTGACTGGTCTCATAGTCACTTATGTGGAGATATTAAGGATACAATACAAGTGCTCATTGGAGAATGAGTTCACTAATTGATCCACTTATGGAATGTTGTATGGTTATTGATACCTAATGTTAGATAGTGATTCCATAGTCCTAATTGTGTGTCTGATTCTTAGACTTAAAACACCAAGGATGCCTTGTATGAGTATGCCTTTCTTTATATCGGATTTACAAGTTTGAAAAATTATATATCTAGTACAGTCGGTTATCGAAATTGGTAGCCAACCTTACGAAGGCAATTGAGTGTCAACAAAGGATCATTCACTCTCGGTATCATGAGAGAAATATCTCATGTGTGCTTGCCCAAATAAATCTCTCGCCAGGGTCATTTGAATTGAGAGAGAAAGTGTTCTTTGGGATATTAGTTGGATTTTGTATGTGGCCTAAGAAATACCATGTCCAATATATGGTCTTTGGGATATTAGTTGGATGAGGGACTATAGATACATGGTAATTATAGATCGACAGGTCTGATAGATTTGATCCCCTTGTACCGTCTAAGGACTATGGCACAATGGCTTAGTACGTCTATAGTCGATGCGTCGACTGAATTATTATAGGGATAATAATTTACTATATCAAAAGTAGTTCTGATATGAGCGACTCATGGCTAACTCGGTTTTGGGCCTAGAGGGTCATACATATATGGCAGATGCTTCAACGAATAGAGAATTGGATAGAGATCTAATTAGCCCATATGCTCATTAAATGAGCTCCTTGCATGAGACACAATTAGAGGTCAAAGGGGATTATTAGATAGAGATCCAATAATACAAGGTTAATGGGTAATTAGATGGAGATCCAATACCCACTAAGGCAGGACCCCTGGGGTTTTTGGTGGCTCTCTATAAATAGAAGGGGAGACACATAGATGATATGTTGCATCTTCAGCTGCCCCCTCCTATTCTCCTCTCTCCCTCTGCGTAAGAGTTACGAGACCTGGGATTGTGATTGAAGGAGTATCGCTATAAAGATCCATAGTGTGGACACCACTAGAGAGGATGACGCTTGACCTCCTTCATCCTCTCTATCTATGTCTAGAGAAACATGGGTATACGATCTCCCTAGGTGAACAATTTCTCACATGATGCAGTTTTTTGGTTTTGTGGCTTTCTCGTAATCCAATCTTTTGTATGATAATTTGATCTACATAGGAAACATGTTATATTTTGATCTTCCACTACACATGTGATGCTCTCGCTTGGTTTCCCAACAGTGGCATCTGAGCTAAGGTTGTTCGTGCAAAAGATAAGTTTTAAATTGCGTTGATGAGATTGAATTGCACAGAACTATTCTACGCATTCTTATTATATTTTCACAGTGAAGGAAGCAAGGAGAGGGGCAGCCACATATAGGCAGGTCACCTGTAGGGGCATGCTCTCGGCCAGGCCCATGCAGGAGTGGCCGCCTGCAAGGGTGGCCGGCTGTGGCCAGGGCTGTTAGCAAGTGTGGCCACAAGGGGTAGCCACCCATGGCCAGCCTACAAGGGACGGTCGCTTGCGGGCACGGTGCCTGCCCGTCCGCTGGGTTACCACCCAAGGGCAACGGTGCTTGCCTGCTCACTAGGCAAGTAGCAATCACTTATGAGGACAGTCGCTTGTAAGTAGAGGCAGCCAGCGGTGGCATGTAGAGCTACCACCTGCGTAGGGGCGATGATGGTGACCTCTAGAAGAGGGCAAAAAGGGCTTAGGGTTTCTTTTCTATAAAAGGATGATAATGCCCCTTGGTATTTTAGAAATTCTAGGTTCTGTTCTCCTTTACAGAATTTTTAAAAAAACCCTTGATATTTCTAAAAATTTATAAGTCTATCCTTTTTTAAAATTATAAAAATATCCTTTACAATTCTTAAAATTCTTGGCATATCTTGATTTCCAAAAAATAATTAATTAAATAATTTAATTAATTATTTATTATGTAGTAATCCTACATGGTGATATGTACATGTGATCGATGATTATGAGCTATGTGATGTAACGTATGTATATGTGATTATTATTATTATTAGGGCCTACGAGCCATCATTTTTCTCGTTTATTATCGGGCCTATGTGCCTCTGATTATTTTGTAATTATACGTAAAGACACAATGGGAGTGTGAAGGTGACGATGGGACCCACGATATCGTAACGGGAGATCACGACAGATGGTGATGCGACGAGGATCCGATGGAACCGATGATGATGAGATCAACGATCACATGGTATGGAGATGTGCTGATGTACATTTAGATCCTATTACGAGTGATTAGGCCCATTGGCTCAAATTTAATCATATTAGGTGACGACTCATAATCATCTAGTGTGGCTTGTATATATGATATGTGTTATAAACCTACTATATATATATATATATATATATATATATATATATATATATATATATATATATATGCGATGTAGATATATATTAAATGTATATGTGTGACACGATATATTATGAGATCGATACAAAATAAAAACCCCTCCTACGATAATATTAAGTCGGTGAGCGTTAGACAATAAGATTGACCCACATGGCCTTCCATTTTATAAGAGGAAATTGAATCATGACATAGGTTGAGTTAGTTGAGTCCCTCGAGGCTCACCTATCTACATGATCAAGATCTTACCAATGACATAAAGATGTTACTGATGACCTAAGAATATGGTATACTTGGTCGAATCCCTCAATGGCATATCATTAAATCAGACTCATCTTATAATGATGGTGATAACTTAACTAAATATCATGGTTGGTCGAGTCCTTCGAGACCATGATGGTTCAGACACATAACATGACAAGAATCGTAAAGAGTTGTGATTGGCAAGAGTTACCTACCTTTGGGGCTTAGTGTAATTGGTTCAGCCCCTTGAGGTTGCATTAAAATGTTGATTAGATCCCGATCGCCACTAGAAGTCTGTCGAAGACTTTCATGCCGAGGGTGTTGCATGATTCGCTAGAAAAATAGTGGGAGTACATTAAGATAGAAGTTCATATCTTAATTAGTTTTTCTACAAAATCTGTATGGGTTATTAATTTACACTACATCTTGTTTATCGCTTGCAAACCCCCTACATGGCATACTTGATGTCAACCACCTCATTAGTCCAAACTACACATATTGGCTTCACAATTTGAGAATTGTTCTTACGTTGGACGAAAGGACAAGGGAGGATTAGATCACTCATTTTATGAAGTATATAGATAGTCCTAGAGAATAACCTATGTGTTGATCTTATACTTTAGTCGCTACCAAATTCCTTTTCATAGTTCATTATTAATTTAATATGAACAAGTTTGATGTGACTCTACATGAGCTCTTTAATATATTGAGGGAAGCTAAGAGCACCATCAAGATAGAGAAGCTAGTTCTCTATATTGGTAAGACCAATAAGAAAATGAAAGCCATTAAGACCCTTAAGAAGGGCAAGGGTAAAAAAATACTGGGTAAGGTAAAGATTGCTAAGAAAGATCCGACAAAGAACAAAGGACAGTGCTTCTACTATGACTAAGACAAGCACTAGAAGAGGAACTGTAAGGACTATCTTGCAGATAAGGCGAAGTAGAAGCTTAGAGAAGTTTTAGGTATATTCACGATCGGTCTCCATTTGTCATATTTTTATGATAATAAATGGGTATTGGATACTAGGAGTACTTATCATATTTACAATTCATTGCAGGTTCTAGCAAGATCTAAGAGATTGGCCAAAAGTGAGATGGACCTCAAGATAGGTAATGGAGCAAGAGTTGTTATAGTAATCATTAGGGAGGTCACCTTACATCTACCTGGTAGAGCAATCATTGCATTGGATGCATATTATTTTGTTCCCTCTATTATTAAAAATATTATTTCCATCTCTTGTTTGACAATTAGTGAATATAAATTAATTTTTGAGAATAATAATTGTTCAATAATTATGGATGATGAGATCATCACTAGAAGGACCTTGATAAATGACTTATATAGTTAGACACTTCTCCACACATCATGAATAAAAATACGTCCAAGAGGAAAAGAGATGAGGTGAACAATGCATATTTATGACATTGTAGGCTAGGTCATATACATGAGGGAATGATTCAAAAGTTATTGAAAGATGGATACATAGATCTATTGGATTATGAGTCATATGTAACTTGTGAACCTTGCTTTCGTAAGAAAATGACTAACTCTTCTTTTAGCAGAATTTGAGAGAGAGCCATTGAGTCATTGGAATTCGTACATAGTGATGTATGTGGTCCCATATCGACTCAAGCTATAGGTGGTTACTCATACTTCATTATATTCATTGATGATTTCTCTAGGTATAGACACCTATAGTTGATGAAGTATAAGTTCGAGGCCTTTGAGAAATTTAGGAAATATAAAAATGAGATAGAGTACTAGATTGGAAAGAGTATTAAGACTTTTTGATCAGATCGAGAAGGAGAATACTTGAGTGTGGAGTTTACTCATTTTTTCAAGGACAATGAAATTCTATCCTAGTAGATACCTCCTTATACACCTCAACTTAATGGTGTATGAGAAAGAAGAAATCATAAACTGTTAGACATGGTGCAGCCCATGATGAATTTCGTTGATCTACCCGTCTCATTCTAGGGATATGCTCTAGAGACTGTAGCTTACCTTCTGAATAGAGTTTTATCAAAGTCGACAGTGTCAACACGAAGGAAAAGAAGCCCGATCTTAAGGTGGTTAAGATTTGTGGTTGTCCTGCCCACATTAGAAGACACAATCCGACAAATTGGAATTAAGGATGGAATAATACATATTTGTGGGATATCTTAAGGAGACTTTAGGGTATTATTTTTATCATCCCGAGAATCAAAAGTTCTTTGTTACCAAGAGAGTTGTGTTCCTTGAGAGGGAACACATTCTTGGTAGAAACAGTAGGAGTGAGATAGAGTTGAGCGAGGTTGAAGAACCTAGCTCAAGCACCATTCCAAAGCCCGAGTTTGTTGAAGTACCTAATACATAAGTTCTAACTTTGCATAGTTCTAGCAGAGTATCTTATCCTTCTTGAAGATATGTACGACATGTCAGCGAAAGAACTCTCAGGATGTTAATTCTCAGACCTATGAGAAGGCTACTAAGAGTATAGACTCTGGGAAGTGACAAAATGTTAGAACCCTTACTGATTCTAAGCCTGAAGTGATCTCTATAGGGGATTGACCTCCTTGGAACTCTATAGGGGTTCCTCCCTCCTAGGTTTTATGCACAAAGGCTGAAAATAATATTGATCTATTGATGATGAAAAATGGCTAATTACACTATTATTTATAGGGGCTTCTAAACCCTAACTCCTAATATGACTCCTGCTCAAGACTCCTACTTCTAACAAATCCAACTCTAAGAAGCAACTCTTACTTCCAACAACTTCAATCTCTTCTCTAAGAAGCAACCCCTAGCCAACCTCTCTTAAGAGGAGGAGCTAGGAGACTCATAGTAGGATCAATTGACACTAAGAGGAGGGAGGGAGGGAGGGAGGGAGGGAGGGGGAGGAGGGGGGAGGGTGTGGGTGGTGAATTAGTGCAAGTGTAAAATCACATTTTAACGAAAACTTTTTATTTAAAAAAAATGAAATCGAAAGCATTTCTTAAACTTGAAGGAGAATAAGTAAATAATTTAAAATCATAATCGAAAGATGATACTCTTACTTTTCTAATTAAGAACAATTGAAAGTAGAGAATAAGCTAAATAGATAACACTTATAATTTTATAGTGGTTCGACATCAATCTTAGCCTACATCCACTTTTGAGTCCTCTTCGTCGAGGCCCACTGGTGTCTACTACCGATCTTCTTTGGGTAAAGACCAAACCTTTACAAACTTGAACTTATAAGAGAGACTCTTTACAAGAATTTTACAACTCTTAGCTCACTCCCTTCCCCTTTTCTTTTTTTATAATTGTCACACATAAATTTTTTCATAAAATTTCTATCCCAAAATTATTGTGTGAAATGCAAAAAAAAACTTGAGGTACTTATAGACCTCAATTGGCTTCAGAAGTTGGAGCTAAAATTCAAGCGTACCCAAAAAATCTAGGTATGGGTAGTACAACAACTAGCGCTGGTGGTGCAGTCACCGAAAGCAACCCTGAAAATAGGGTATGCGCGATACAATCACCGACCTGGGCGATCCAACCACTGTTAGCTGAGTGGCGACGACAGTACAACTGTCGCTTACCGATGGTTCAAGCGTCGGGAATCTCGAAAAAGTGATTCACTTTTTATATCCCGTCACGTATCTTCAGTTGACCACTTCCCTGATCAACTAATTGAGTTCAATCCAATCCCATCATGGAACCAATTGTCTCTTTGAGTTGATTTGGATTCCTTCCAAATCATATTTAATTTGGACTCAAACTTAACATACAACTTAAGAATTACAATCATACATAACCACGAAGCTTAACTAATGACTTCACTCTTACAATCCGGTAACCTCTGGCATTCTCTACAGTGAGTCTCACAGTCTTCCTCCGGCGATCTCCCGGCGTGTTCCTAGTAATCTCAATACCTTTGACGAAGTCCTAGTGAACTCTCGATGAGCTCCCACCACATCGTCCAAACCTTGGCTCAATACCTAAGCTTGATCTTGGGTCCATGTTTAGTATGTAATTCCTTTTCACCATCATGGTTAAATCTACATCACTTCCTCTAACAACATGTTAGATTAAACACTCATCATTTAATTTCATCATCAAATCTGAGATTCAACAACTCCCATCCCATAAGGACTTCTCCTAACCCTAGCCAACCACTTCTTTACTAGGGGGTGGTGGCTAGATTAAGGTTTATTATATTCATGATGTAATTGACTTTAACCTGTATCCATCTTCGACTCCTAACCAAACTCCAGATCAGTCGAATCCTAACCATACTAGGACTTGGGCTGATTTATTACAATGAACTTAAATCTTCTCTTAGCTGACTTAATGTCAGGTTTAAGTTAGCCAACAAGGTCTAATCTAAGGACTCGACTCAATCGACTAAGACCCAACTCAGCTAGGGTCCTAATAGACCCACCATCTTCAAATTAGCCTTGTCCTCAAGGCTGAGCTTTACGTCTCCATGTCCTGATCTGTAACTCCTTATGAGGCTCTCTCGTGAACCCTTTAATAGGCGCATCCTGCTCTTATGGTCCAACATCAATAGTAGGTCTAATCTTAGGACTCGACTCAATCAACTAAGACCCAACTTAGCTAGGGTCCTAACAGACCCACCACCCTCTTCAAATTAGCCTTGTCCTCAAGGCTGAGCTTTATGTCTCCACGTCCTGATCTGCAACTCCTTATGAGGCTCTCTCGTGAACCCTTTAATAGGCACATCCTGCTCTTGTGGTCCAACATCAATAGTAGTGACTGGACGGTGATGTATCACGATCCTACGATCTCATGTAATCATCTGCTGAACCTGGGTCTTCTCATCAACTTGGGTGTTATGTTGATAGATCTGGGCTGAGTCATCCTCTTTAAACTTTCATTTGCGATGTGATTCCTATAGGATCAATTGTAATTTTGAATTAGTGTGTCAATCCACTCTACACGTTATGGTTCCAATGTGATCTCCAATTTTGTAGGGTCTAAAGAAATTGGGAGACCACTTCTGTGAGGCTCAAGTCTTCATAAATTCCTAATGGTAGGGATGAAGATGAAGGAAGACTCGATCTTTAATAGCAAACTTCATTCTACTCTGGTGTTTGTTGGGCGACTGTTTCTTTCTTGCGTGGGCTGGCATGTGGTTGTTCTTTAATGGTAGCCAGTCTTTCCTCTATGATGATGGTTGCTCTCTAGTAGAGTCCATGGTAAGGTGAGTCCGATCTGAGTTTGGAGGGAGTAGAAGCTGTAATTTTTCAGAACTTAATTTTATCTCCTCTTTGTGTTGTTGTCCTTTATCATACCAAGCCATAAATTCAGCAAAGGTTAGCATTTCCTTATCATTGATTGATAGCTTCAGGTGATTTAAAGTGAGGGTTTTGTTGAGGTAGGCTAGGGGTCGGCCATCTTGCATGTGGATAATACAATTTCTAGTTCTCGATGCATCAATAATAAACACTTTGCTAGAGTCAGGTAAAACTAGCACCAGCGAAGAGTAGGGCTGCAATTTGGCCGAATGACCCCTGTGTCCAGCATCTCTTCTTTAATCCTCTCTATTTCAGCCTTCTAGAGGTAAGGATAATGACATAGCTGAGTGTTTATTGCTGGTTTGCTTGAGAGAACCAGAATTCGGTGGTCATGCTAACAGGTAGAAAGTAGGTTGTGCGGTTCGACAAAAATGTCTAAAAATTCAGTAAGCGATTGGAGAAGGTTTGGGTCTTTAATTTTTGTTTGCTCTCCTATAAAGTGCTACTGAAGTTGTATCAAGAAGCTGATGTTCACTTTGTTCAAAACTTTCTTCATTTGCTGCATGCAATTATCGTTACGTCACTCCAGCATTTCCCGTGTAGGATCTCCTGTTTCTCATGGTTGAAATTTTCATGATAAATTTAGAAAAAAATTCTAGGGAACATCACCTAGCATAGTCAGCCATTTGATGGTAAGCACAGGCTCATAATCATTAAGAGGAAGGAGGAAGAAATTATCAATTATCTCTTGGTACTATTGTAATAATTTTACTCGTGGACATCTTTGGTCACACTTCATAATTTGGTTGTCGGTGACCTCAACGTCAAACCTATTGCAATCTTTATCTTGGAGCATCAATTTGGTAGCAACCTTGCTATTCATAAAGATGTTGGTACTCCTAGTCTTGATGAGGATGGTGATGGGATGCTACTTAACAGTTCTTCAACTTTTGCTGCTTGTGGGTTTGCATATCTGGCTAAAGCATGAGTTGTGAAATCGGCTAGCTGCGGGTCTTCTCTCATGTTCTCCTAGTCAGGTTCCTATACATCTTCAGATTCTTTAATAGATTTTATCATGGAAAGCTCCCCCTTTTTGTAGCGATGGTTGTGGCTCCAAAGTTTGTTGCAATGCTAACAAATGCCCTTCACCAATCTATCTCGTATCTCTTCTTTCATTAATTTTTTTGGCAACGAAGAATGGCTGGGAGCAGAGGGATGTTTATATGTTGCAGGGTCACCACGCTTTAACCTCTCCTTTAATTTCTAACTTGAGTGCTTTGATGAATATCCCTAATAATTGTATATCAGACTAGTCACGAGCAAGATAAGATAATTCCTCAAATCTGATCTGGTATTCTTGGATCGTAGAGGTTTGTCGGATCTTGGTAAGTTGTTTGTTGATATTCTTGTATTTGGTCAGCCTAAAGTGATTTAGCAGTTTTCTTGAATTGTATCCATGTTAGAGCCCCATGGGTGTATTCAAGTCGATTGTACCACTAAATTGCATCTCCTTCAAAGTGGATAACAACAGTGTCCACCATAGAATCCTCCGGTGTTCGGTAATAGCAGAAGTAATGTTCAACATGTGAAATCTATCCCGTCGGGTCTCCTTCTTCCCATCGAGGAAAGTCGACCCTCATGTGTGGCTGCATTATATCAGTGGCCCATACTTCCTTTTTGGGAGACCTCTTTGAACTTGCACCTTGCTGGAATTTTATTAGGCTCAGAGATCGGCCCAATCCAAATTTGGTGAATAAGGCACATAATCTATCCTCCATGCATAATTCAAATACCTCAAACTTGGCATTGATTGAACCTTGAGATGTCATTGCATGTGCCTCTAGATCTGAGATGTCAATATCCTTCTCTTACTACGGTTTGTGGCTGACAGGTTACTATTTTTTTGTTATTGTTGGGGCTATGATTTAGGGCTGTTGTAAGGGCCGTATAGAGGGTATAATGGCTGAGGTTTAAGGTTAAAAGAATGGGTTAGGGTTGCTATTGATGACAACAACAAATTTGGTAGGGATCGGCTATGGATGCAACAAGTAGTACCTAAGGTAGTGCAGCAAAATTTTTTGACAAAGAGGATGCTATTGATGCTACTGGTTAGGGCTATTATAGAGGCTATAAGGGGGGTTCAATGATAGAGGTATAGGGTTAGAAGGGTGGCTTAGGGTTGCTGTTGATGGCAATAATCGGTTTGGTAGGGATTAGTGGCCAAAAGGGTGATGGATCAAGGCTACGATTTAGGGTTGATAGCTTGCAGTTTAGGTTGCAGTCGGTGTTGCGATTGGAGGGTGCTGTGGAAGCTACAAAGGATTTTTGTGGTAGTGGTTTGAAGTTGGAAAGAAAGGTTTAGGGTTGTTATTGGGAGTAGCAACCGGTTTGGCAAGGTTCGGGTGTTGGTGCAGCAAGATATGACGAAGTGTAATGCTATAGGATTCTTCATTAAGGAACAATAGTATTATGATGCTATTTGGGTCAGCTGTAAAAGTCAAAAAAAGGGCTATGGTGGCTGCATCTTAAGGCTAGAGAGATGCCCTAAAGATGACATGGTTGGTGACTGCATGATAGTTAGGGTTTGGTGGGTTGAGAAGAAAGACAAAGGTACAACAGCATATTTTTTCGTCAAAAAAATTTTAGCAGTATAGATATAATTTTTCTAGAAATTCAATAAGGATTCGAGTAAAACTCAATGGGAATGCACTATTAAGAGAGAGGTAATGCTATCAAAAAATTCATGGAAGAAAATGGTAGCAAAAGATTCGGCAAGACTAAATATCACGGGAAGATACTATGGTAGATTTTTACGTCTAAAAGGTAGCAATTTGGACATAAAAGATCAACAGTTTATATCGATGAAACTAAAAGAAAATCCACTATTAAAGAGTGCTACATCCATTATAAAAAACTTGTGGAAGATTGGATAGAAAAATTATAGTATCAAGATCAAATAGGTAGTATAACTTTCATCATAACTTTCATCGTAGAGATGGAAACTTTATGACAAAAAGTTTATACAGGAAGATAGGAACAATTTTTTTAGGTTTTTGGAATAAGGATAACTAAATTACAGTAGTAGTAAGGTAGGACACTAGAACCTGTTGTAATTCATGGGGAGATCAAAGGATGATCTACGGTAATGGAGATGATGGTGGAATTTGACGATAAACTTTAAGTAATTATGGGAATTGCTTGGGCGATTATGAAGGGATGATGAGTAGCTATAGAAGGGCAGTGAGATGCCATGAACACTGCTGTAATATCAAATGTTAGAACCCTTGTGGATTCTAAGCTTGGCATGATCTATAGGGGATCGGCCTCCTTGGAACTCTATAGGGGTTCCTACCTCTTAGGTTTTCTGCACAAAGGCTAAAAATAATATTAATCTATTAATAATGAAAAGTAGCTAATTACAAGGCTATTTATAGGGCTTCTAAACTCTAACTTCTAAGAGAACTCTTACTCGAGACTCCTATTTCTAATAACTCCAACTCCAACTCTAAGAAGCAACTCCTACTTCTAACAACTCTAACTCCAACTTTAAGAAGCAACTCCTACTTTCAACAAGTCTAATCCTTTCTCTAAGAAGCAACCCCTAGCTGGCCTCTCTTAAGAGGAGGAGGGGCTAAGAGACTCTCATCCCATAAGGACTCCTCCCTAACCCTAGCCAACCACTTCTTTACTAGGGGGTGGCGGCTAGATTAGGGTTTATTACATCCATGACGCAATTGGCTTTAACCCGTATCTATCTCTAACTCCTAACCTGACTCCAGATTAGTCGAATACTAACCCTACTAGGATTTGAGCTAATTTATTATAATGAACTTAAATCTTCTCCTAGTTGACCTAATGTCAGGTCTAGATTAGCCAACAAAGCCTAATCTAAGGACTCGACTCAATCAACTAGGACCCAACTCAACTAGGGTCCTAACACAAAAAGCCATGAATTCTGAGATGAATTTCATGTACTCTAATAAGGTTCGGAACCTTGTGGATACAACTGAGGGTATCATACCCATCGGTTGCAAATGGATCTTCAAGAAGAAGATCAGAGTAGATGGAAAGGTGGAGACCTATAAGGCAAGGATTGTAGCTAAAGGATATTGTTAAAGGCAATGAGTTGACAATGATGAAACCTTTTTACTTATAGCTATACCTAAATCCATCAGAATTCTTTTAGCTATTGCAATACACTATAACTATGAGATCTGATAGATGGATGTAAAAACTATATTCCTCAATGGTAACCTCAAGGAGGAGCTGTATATAATACAACTAGAAGGATTTATATCTAGAGAGAGTCCAAATAAAGTGTATAGGTTGCTCAAGTCCATATATGGATTGAAACAAGCTTTCCGAAATTAGAACATAAGATTTAATGAGGCGATCAGAACTTATGACTTTGTTAAGAACGAAGATGAGCCTTGTGTATATAGGAATGTATATGAGAGCACTATCACCTTCTTGGTGTTATATATAGATGACATCCTAATCATTGGGAATAATGTAAGAATGCTTTCTATAGTAAATACTTAGCTATCCGGAAACTTCTCTATGAAGGACTTACGGGAAGCATCCTATATTATGAGAATTCGGATCTATAGAGATGATCCAAGAGGATGCTTGGCTTGTCCCAGTCCAAGTATATAGACTCTATCGTCAAAAGATTTGGAATGAAGAATACCAAGAGCGGTCTCATACCGATGAGGCATGGAATATCACTTTCTAGGAGTATGTCCCCAAAGACTCCTGAAGAAAGGGTAGACATAGATAAGATAATAATGAACTGTGAAAAGGAATCTAGTAGGGACTGAAGCATAAGATCAACATATAGGTTATCCTTTAGGACTATCTTTATACTTCACAAAGCGAGCGATCACATCCTCGCTTATCCTTTCCTCTAGTGTAGGCACAATCGTATTAAGGACATATATAATTTTCTCTTTTATGAGAATAATTCTCAAATTACGGGTCCTTTGGACCAATGAGACGGTTGGCATTAAAGATGTCATATAGGGGTTTTGTAAGCAAACAATAAGATATAGCAAAAATAAACAACATGTAGATTTTACAGAAAATACTAATTAAAATATGGACTTTTATCTTAATATACTCTCACTATTTTCCTAGCGAACCACGTGACACCCTCGATACATGAGACAAAAGTCTCCGGCAGACTCCTAGTGGGGATCAGGATGATATTGACATATTAGTGCAATCTCGAGGGACTCAACCAACTACACTAAGCCTAAAAGGTAGACAACTCTTGTCAATCACAACTCCTTGTGATTTCTATCATGTTTGGCCTCTGAATCATCATGGTCTCGACTGCTCGACTAACTATGAAGTTTAGTTAAGTCATCACCATCGTTACAAGATAAGTCTGATTCAATAGATATGCTCTCGACTGCTCGACCAAGTCATATCATGTCCTCAAGTCACCGGTGATATATATATATCATAGGCAAGAACTCGATCACATAGATAGGTGAGTCTCGAGTGACTCGACCAACTCAACCTATGTCAGGATTTAATTTCTTCCTATAGGAGGGGTTTTTGTTTTCTATCGATCTCCTAATATGTCGTGTCACAGACATACATATTTAATATATATCTACATCGTATGCAAATATATATATACATATATCTAGTAGGTGTATAATACATCACACAAACAAGCCACACCGGATGATCATGAGCTATCACCTAATATAATTAAGCCTGAGCCAATGGGCCTAATCACTCATAATAGGATCTGTGTGCATCGGCACATCTCCATGCCCTGTGATTGTTGATCTCATCATCATCGATTCCGTCAGATCGTTGCATCACCATACATCATAATCTCCCGCCACAGCATCGTGGGTCCCCCACTATCACCTCCACGCTCCCGCCGTGCCTCTCCATGTAATTATAAATAATCACAGGCACAAAGGCCCGACAATAAACGAGAAAAATGGAGGCTCGTAGGCCCCAATAATAATAATAATCACAATTACACACATCACAACACATGGCTCATAATCATCCATCCACATCATACATCATATGTACATCACATAGGATTACTAGATATATATAATAATTAATTAAGCTATTTAATTAATTATTTTTTTAGAAATCAGGACATGCTCAAAATTTCTAAAATTATCAAGGGCATTTTCATAATTATGGATGAGAGGACAGTCCTCAAAATTTTCAAAATTGTTGAGGGCATTTTTAAAATTCTATCTATGAGGACATTCCTCGAAATTTTTGAAATTCAGAGGGGAAGGATTATCCTTTTTTCAAAAGGATGCCCTAACCCCTCTTGCCCTGCTTCGCCACCATCCTCGCAGCTGTGGTCGTGGCGGGCCCCCGCACCGCGAGCACTGCCTGTGGCTGGCCAGCCATGCTGGCACCTGTGCTTGTGCCAGCGCCGTAGCGCCAAGACGCCCGCCTCGTGGCCTTGGCCGTAGCTGACTGGGTGGTAGATCGCATGGGGCTGGTCGCCCCTCCTCATTGTCTTTGTTGCGAAATGCAGCAAGAATGTGTAGAACAATTCTACGCGATTCAATCTCATCATACGCAGTTTAAAACCAATATTTCATACGAAAACCTTAGATCTGATACCACTGTTGGGAAACCTCAGCGGGTGCATCACATGCGCAGTGGAAATCAAAACCAAAATCAGTTTTCCACATAGATCAAATCATCGTGCAAAAGATTAGGGTCACGAGAAAAACTAAAAAAATTGTGATACGTAAAAGATTGACTATACATAGAGAGATCATATATCCTTCTATTCCAGATCCGGATGAAGAAGATGAAGGAGGTCAAGCATCCTCCTCTCTAGCGATATCCACACGATGGATCTCTATAGCAAAACTCCTCTAATCTGATCTTGCAACTCTTGTTCAAAGAGAGGGAGGAGAATAGGAGCTGATGGCTAAAGCTGCAGCCTATCGACCATGAGTCTCCCCTCCTATTTATAGAGAGCCACAAAAAATCCTAGGGCTCCTACCTTAGTGGGTATTGGATCTCCATCCAATTACCCACTAACCTTGCATTATTAGATCTATATCCAATAATCTCCTTAGGCATCTAATTGGACCTTAATCAAGGAGCCCATCAGTAGAGGGTCTCATCTAATAAAAATAGGAGCTAATTGGATCTCCATCCAATCTTCTATTCGCTGAAGCATCCACCATATGTGTGTGACCCTCTAGGCCCGATACCGAGCTGGCCGTGAGTCACTCCTATCAGAACTCCTTCTGATATAGTGAATTATTATCTCCATAATAATTCACTCGACTCATTGACTATGGACGTACTAAGCCACTACGTCATAGTCCCTAGACGGTACAGGGGGATCGAATCCATCGGACATGTCTGTCCACAGTTACCATGTATCTATAATCCCTCATCCAACTAATATCCCAGAGATCATATATTGGACATGATACTATCAGGTCACATATGGAATCTGTTATAATCTCGCTCTAATCGGATTCTCCTGGAGAACTCTTTCTCTCTCAATCCGAATGACCCTGGCCAGGGATTTATTTGGGCAAGCACATATGGGATATTCCTTTCATGATACCAAGAGTGGATGATCCTTTATTGACACTCAATTGCCTTCATAAGGTTGGCTACTAATCTTGATAACCAATTGTACCATATCTGAAACTTTCTAAACCTGTAAATCTGGCGTCAAAGAAAGGAATACTCATACAAGACATCCTTTGTGTCTCAAGTCTAAGGACCAGATACATACTGGAACTATAGAATCGTTGTCTGACATTAGGTATCATTAACCATACAACATTTCATAAGTGGATCAATCAATAAACTCATTCTCCAATGAGCACCTGTACTATATCCTTAGTATCTATACACAAGTGACTATGAGACCAACCGCCTCCATCATATGGATGGGTATATAGTACATTAGTCTGTCCGGTTATCTCGATGTCCCTCTCGAGTAACCTATGACCAGGATTATTTAGGATCTATGTTTAAAGGTGAATCGATCTCATTATCATGATCTGATTCTCATTGCACAAAACCAAGGATATCACAATATATATATATATATATATACACACACATAATAGATAATATAATATGAGAATATGTCAATATTAATCATAAGCAAAAAAAGATCACACAGTGTGTCACACATGCCATCACTGCAGGGCACCTGTAACCAACACCTACACCATCTCCCTAGCCTTAAGCCACTACCATTGAAGCCCCCTATAGCTTCTATAATAGCTTTAAATAGCAGCATCAATAGCACCCCCATTGACGAAAAATTATGTTGCACTGCCTTCGGTATTACTTGCTGCATCCACACCTAATACTTACCAAACTCATTACTGTCATAATCAACAACCCTAAACCATCTCTCTAACCTTAAACCACTACCATCATAGCCCCCATGCAACCTCTATAGCAGCACCAAATCGTAGCCCCAAGAGCACCCCAAATAGTAGCTTACCAATCTGAAACTACAACCCTCTACCTTTGATCCTTATTTCTTTTGGCCACCAATCCATCCAACCAGTCCATGCCCTTAACCCAACAGCAAAAGAATGACCTCAATTTTCAAATTTGGAGACATACGCTATGACATTAAAAGATCTAATCGATGCCAAGTTAGAGGCCCTCGAGACGCGTATGGAGGACAAACTACGCGCTCTCTTTCCGAAGTTTAGATTCAACCGATCATCGAGCCCAAGGAGATCATAGCGTGGTGAGAGTTCATATCACAAGGAGAACCTACCAGAGAAAGAAGAATGAGTGACAGACTCATCATGCCCATGCACGAGGATGGATTTCCCTCGGTGGAAAAAAGGAGACCCGATCAAGTAGATTTCACGCACAGAGTAATACTTATGCTATCATAGGACCTCGAATGCTTCCATGGTCAATATTGCTCCCATATATTTAGAAGGTGATGTGATCCAATTGTACGATTGGTTCGAGTATACACACGAAGTCCTGATATAGCGGTAATTCAAAAGTGGGCTGTTACTTTGCGTCGAATCGTCTGAGTATGAAAACATCGAGAGTCAACTTACAAAGATCTATCAGATCTCCACAGTTCAAGAGTATTAGACCAAGTTTGGAAGACTTTAGAATCAAGCAAGACTAGTTTAAAAGACAGTTGCTAGAGACTTTCATCGATGGCTTGAAGCTAGAGATACAAGGAGAACTCATGGAGCAGCAACCCTACACGATAATGGCAACTATTTCCTTCATGTGACTACAAGAAGAGTGATTGAACTAAGAAGCTCAGAGGACTAAAGTTGTTAGAACACTAGCGGATTCTAAGGGTGATCACTCTAGGGGATTAGCCTCCTTGGAACTCTATAGGGGTTCCTTCTTCCAAATTGCTACTCAAAGGCTACAGAAAATATTCTTATATTGATGATAAAAAGTAAAGAATTACAAGGCTATTTATAGGCCTTCTAACCCTAATTCCTAAGAGGACTCTTACTTTAAGACTCCTGCTCTCAATCAACTCCTAAAGGAACTCCTATTGCATCTCTAAGTCTAACTTCCAACCGGCCCATCTAGGGGTGGTTAATTATGGTAACATACATCCTACTTTTTTCTTAAAATATCTTCCTCTCAGCTAATCCTAACCTAGCCGGCTTCTTTACTTCTTTATTAGGAGTCGGCTAGATAGGATTTATATAAATGACCTTTAGATTTATATATTTGTCCTCTTTAATGAAACTAAATTAGGACTCTCCTAGCTTGAGTCCTAACAGCCCCGTCCTCTTTAAATCAGCCTTGTCCTCGAGACTGGTGCTCCATGAATTCTAAAAATTTAATTTTTAAATCATCATAGTTCTCTCAAGTGACATCTTCTTCTAGAAGGTTCGCCCACTATATTAGCACTTTAGTAGTGTGTCACCATCGTCGTGGCATGATCCTTCAGTCAATAATAGCATTCAACTGAGTTTAGAGCTCTCCTTAGATAGTCATATTCGGTAAATGTCTTTAAATTGTCTCGTTCTGTCCTAATTTGAGCTTCAAGCACGAGACATAGAAGACTAGATAGATTCGAAAGTCTGCGGGTAAGTCCAATTTGTATGTTACTGCCCCGATACGCTCCATAATCTGGTAGGGTCCATAGAACTGAGGTGAAAGCTTCATGGTTGCTTTGGTTTGGATCGATGTTTGCTTGTATGGTTGGAATCGTAAAAATACCCAATCTCCCACTACAAATTTCCTTTCACTTTTATATTGATCATATTATTGTTTCATCCTTGCATGGGCTGCAGTGAGATTATCTTTTAATAGCTTCGGCATTTTATCTCTGTCATATAGTTCCCTATCTACTTGTTCTACTTTAGAGGTGCCCAATATATATTTTGGGATTACAGGAGGACGTCGGCCATACATAGCCTCATAGGGTGTAATTTTTGTAGATAAATGATAAGTTGTATTATACCACCACTCGGCCCAAGGGAGCTACTTTGTCTACTCTTTTGGCCAGTCACTGATGAAGCATTTAAGGAATGTCTCTAAACACTTGTTCATCACTTAAGTATGGTCGTTGATTTGTGGGTAATATGTTGTGCTCATCTTTAATTTAGTGCCCAGCATATAAAATAATTCTGTTCAAAATTTACTCGTGAAGATCCTATCACGATCACTTACAATAGATCTCAACATCCTATATAATTTTATAATATTTTTCATAAAGGTTCAGGCAATGTTGGAAGCAGTATAGGGATTGCTAACTGCACAGAAGTAAGCATACTTTATAAGGCGATCAACAACAATAAGAATCATACCTTTTCTTTGTGATGAGGGTTCCCCTTCAATGAAGTCCATTGATATATTGATCCATATTGAGTCCAGAATGGGTAAAGGTTGCAGCTTTCTAGGGCTTGCCACAGTTTCACCTTTATGTCATTGGCACACACCACATTGTGCCACAAATTTAGCAATAATATTTTTTAACCCTTCCTAATAAAAATTCTGCTTAATTCTCTTATAGGTTCTAAGGACCCCAGAATGCCTGATCGTGGGTGTAGAATGCATCTCCTGAAGGATGATCTTTATGCAACTAGAATTTGGCACAAGCACAATGCGTCTCTTATAGTGTAAGTCTTTTGAGTCCCAACTGTAATAAGCCATGGAACTTGGTTCTTCCTCTAATTTCTTTATGATCTTGATAGTTCCTGGATTATCTTGTCATTCTCTCCTAATGTCCTCAAGTAAGTTGCTAGCCGAAAGTGAAACAGTCGAAAATTTAGCTTGCTCAAGTAGTCGTGAAAGTACATCTGCAACAATATTTTCTTTTCTTTTTTTATAAATTATTTCATAATCATATCCATGAAGCTTTGTTACCCATTTTTGCTACTCGGGGGAAGATATCTTCTACTCCAAGAAATATTTCACGCTCTTATGGTCGGTCTTGATTTGGAATCGTCGCCAGATTAAGCCTTACTTGTATATGCTAGTGAGCGACCATCTTGCATTAACACAGCACCTATTCCCACTCCGAAGGCATTAGTTTCAATAACAAAAGTCTTGTCAAAGTTGGGTAGTGCTAGTACGGGCATTGTTGTTATTGTAGTCTTAAGTTTGTTGAAGGAGGTAGAGGCTCTATCCGACCATTAGAAAGTATCTTTTTGTAGCAAGGAAGTGAGAGGTACACTGATCTTCCCATAGTCTTTCACGAACTTATGGTAGTAGCCTGTTAAGTCGAGAAAGTCACGTAATGATTTTATATTCCTTAGGATCGGCCAATTCTGCATTGCTTCAATTTTGGAATGGTCCATGCTACTCCTTCCTCTAATATGATATGCTCAAGATACTCCACCTTCTATTGAAGAAAGCTACACTCCAATTTTTTGATAAAAAGGACATGCTCTCGAAGAATCATCAAAACAAGTCATAAGTGCACAAAATGACTTTCAGTAGAAGGGCTATAAATAAGGATATCATCAAAGAAAACTAGCCCAAACTTACAAAGATAATTTCAAAAGATATCATTTATAAGGCTCTGGAAGGTGGAGGGAGCATTGGTGAGACCAAAGGGCATTATCAGAAATTTGTAGTAGTCGTTATATGTCCGAAAGGCAGTCTTAGGTATGTCTTCTTCGCACACTTGTATCTGATGATATTCAGATCGAAGGTTTAGCTTTGTGAAGATTCGTGCTCCCTTTAATTCATCAAGCAATTAATCTACTACTGGAATAGGGTACTTATCCTTGACAGTTATACTATTGAGAACTCTGTAGTCGATGTGTATTCACCATATTTCGTCCTTCTTTCATACAAAGAGTACCGGTGAAGAGTAGGGGTTGTAACTCGACCGAATGACTCATGTTTCGAGTATCTCCTTTACAATCATTTCTATTTTATCTTCTATAGATGAGGGTATCGATATGGCTGAGTGTTTACTTGAGGTTTGCTCAGAAGAATCGATATTCGATGATCATACTAGCGGCTAGGAGGTAGGCTGCGTAGTTCATCAAATACATCTGAAAATTCAGCAAGCAAGGGAAGTAGATTTGGGTCTTCAACTTCGGTTTCCTCCCCCTTGGATTGTTGCTCAAGTTGTACTAAGAATATGCTGCATGTTTTATGCAAGACTTTCTCCATTTATCGTGTGCAAATTGTTGATATGTCACTCCCCCGTTTGTCATGCAGTATCACCTGTTTTCATGATTAATTTTAAAAAATTCCAAGAAACATTACCTAATGTTGTCTACCATTCAATGCCAAGCATGACTTCATAATCATCAAGAAGGAGGAGAAAAAAATCTGTGATTATGTCTTGATTCTGCAATAAAAGCTTCACCCGCGGGCACCGGCGATCACACTTCAGAATTCATCCGTCGTTGACTTTAACATCAAACTTACTACAATCTTCAATAGGCAAGACCATATGGACAGCAACCTTATTGTTCATAAAATTATTAGTGCTTCCGGTATCAATGAGAATGGTAATCAGTTGTTGCTTCAGAAATCCTCTCACTTTCATTGTTTGCGGGTTCGCATAGCCGGCATGAGCATGCATTGGAATATCAATTGGCTGCTCTTCTTCATCCATGGCCTCTTCCTCATGCTCTTAGACCTCCTCCTCCACATCTTCAAGAGGTTTAATCAATAGGAGATGACCCTTTTTGCAGCGATGATCACAACTCCATGGTTCATCGCAATGCCAACAAAGCCCCTTTGTTGATCAGTCACATAGTTCTTCTCTTGACAATTTCTTTGGCAGCGAAGGACAACTAGGAATAGAAGGAGGCTTATATGTTGTGGGCCTAGGAGTGGTTCTCGTCTTCCAGGCATCTTGGTTGAGCCGCTCTTCTTGTATTCAGGCGAAGAAAATTACAACAACTATGGTACGGGGCTGCCGCGCCTTAACCTCTCATTTTATCTCTAGCTTGAGTCCCTCGATGAAGTTACCTAGCAATTGTTGGTCAGTCTAATCATGAGCAAGGTAGGATAGCTTCTCAAACCTAGTTTGGTACTCTTGAATTATAGAGGTTTGCCAATTTTTTGTGAGTTGGTCGTCGATATTTTCGTACTCCGTAGGTCCAAAGTAGTTCAGTAGTGCATTTTTAAATTGATTCTACGTCGGAGCCTCATGATTATATTCCAGCCAATTGTACTATTAGATTGCATCACCTCAAGGTGAATGATAGTGATTTCCACCATAGTATCATCCGAAGTTCGATAGTAGTAGAAGTAACATTTGGCATGTGAAATCCACCCTGTCAGGTCTCCTTCTTCCCAACATAGGAAGTCCACCTTCATGCATGGCTGAAGCATGTGTGAAGATTGTCCCTCCTTCTCTAGAGGCCTCTTTGAATTCTCTCCTCACTTAGATTTGGTTGGACTTGGTGGTTGTCCAAATTTGAACTCCGTGAACAAAGCGCGGTGTTTATCCTCCAAGCGCGATTCGAGCCACGATTCAAGCCGAGATTCCAATGCTTCAAACTTGGTATCAATTGGATCTTGGGAAGCCATAGTGAATTCTTGTAGATCAGATATTTCCTTATCTTTTTTCTATTAACGGGTCAATGGCATGGGTGGTGGAAGATTCAAACAATCGGTTGGTGATAGAAGGATTCGGCTGCAATGGGTTTCTATTTTGGGCTACGGCTTTTGGGAGTGTTAGGGTTATGAAAATAGATTATGATGGTTGTGTCTTAAGGCTAGAGGGATACCCTAAAAATGTCTTAGGTGGTGGCAGCAAGATGGTTGGGCTTTGGTGGGTTAAGAAGAAGAAGAAAGACAAAAGTGCAACGACAGATTTTTCATCGAAAAAATTCCAATAGTGAAGACAAAATTTTTTCCAGAAATTCTCAATGAAAATTCAAGTGAAACTTAAAAGATCAGTAGGTTATCTTAATAATTTTTTGACAAAATCAAAGGGAGATATGAGGATAGGAAGTTCTAAAGTCGTAGTAAAAATTTTGTAGAGATTTGATTAGTAAAAACACAATAGCAAATCAAATAGTTAAGGGTGTTCGGCTGGAATTCTACGATATAACTTTCATCATAAAGATAGAAACTTTACGATAAAAAGTTTATGCGGCAAATAGGAATGAATTTTTTATATATATATTTTGAATAGGGGTAACTAAATTGCAATAGCAGTAAGGTAAGGAATCAGAACCTGTTGCAATTCATGGGGAGATCACAGGATGAGTTACGATAGTGGAGATAACGGTGGAATTTGATGACGATCTTCAAGCAATTGTGGGAATTACTTTGGACGGCTATGGGGGCTAATGAATGGCTATGGAAGGGTAGCGATACGCTAAGAACATTGCTCTAATACCAAGTATTAGAACCCTAGTGGATTCTAAGCTTGGGGGTGATCACTCTAGGGGATTGGCCTCCTTGGAACTCTATAGGGGTTCCCTTCTCCAAATTGCTGCTCAAAGGCTGCAGAAAATACTCTTCTATTGATGATAAAAAGTGAAGGATTACAAGACTATTTATAGGCCTTCTAACCCTAATTCCTAAGTGGACTCCTGCTTTAAAACTCCTACTCTCAATCAATACCTAAAGCAACTCCTAGTGCATCTCTAAGTATAACTTCTAATCGGCCCATCTAAGGGTGGTCGATTGCTTATTGTTTCCTATTTGTACTCTAACTTAACCCCTCCTCAACCAACCCCTCTTTAACTAAGATAAGGGGTGGTTAATTAGAGTAATATGTATCTTATTCTTTCCTTAAAATATCTTCCTCCCATCTAATCCTAACATAGTCAGCCTTCTTACTTCTTTATTTGGGGGTCAGCTATATAGGATTTACATGAATGCTCTTACATTTATATATTTGCCTACTTTAATGAAACTAAATTAGGATTCCCCTAGCTAGAGTCCTAACAAAAGTCACCACCCAACCAGCAGCACTCGAGCCTTCAGCCTCTTCTACTACTAGCCTACCTTCTTAGCCGAAGAAGTTGACGCGAGAAGAAATTTGTAACAGAACCACGAAGGGATTGTGTTGGCATTATGATGATCCTTGAAGCTGCGATCACCTTTGCAGAAAGGGGAGGCTTCTAATGATGGAGCCTATTGAAGAATCTAAACCTAAGGACGTAGATCGCAAGTCTAAGGAGGAGAACATGGAGGAGGACTTGCAACCAGCCATTGACACAATTCATGCTTTAGCCAGCTACGTGAACCCGCAAATGATAAAAATTGAAGGGTTCCTCAAGCACCAGCTCATCACTGTCCTCATCGACATTGGAAGCACCAACAACTTTGTGGACAGTAAAGTTACTGCTCAGTTAACACTTCAAATCAAAGATTGCAATAGGTTCAATGTCAAAGTTGCTAATGGTCGAATCCTGAATTGCAACCAGAAGTGCTCATGAGTGAGACTAGTTCTGCAGGGCCAAGAGATCGTTACTAATTATTTCCTTCTACCAATTGAAAATTATGAAGCTGTGCTCGGCATCGAATGATTGTCCACATTATGTAATGTTCCATGAAATTTTTTGAAGCTATTCATGAAATTTTTCAGCATAGGAAAATAGGTGATCCTATGAGGAAAAGGCGAGAGCGAAGCAACAATAGTTACCACACAACGTATGGAGAAGGTTTTACATAAAGTGGATAGTCGCTTCCTAATCCAAATTCAAGGACTACAAATGATAGAGCCGAAGGAGATTGAAGACCTATACCTTCCTCCACTACTTGCTGAATTTCTAGATATCTTTGTCAAATCGAAAGGTCAATCCCCTACTGGACTACATGATCACCATAAGTTCATGAAGGACGATGACAAGATCAGCACTCCCATCATGATGATGTTGAAAAAAAATGCCCTCCTTTGGCCGAGTGAAACTATAGTAATCTTTGATGCCCTCACAATCGTGATGCTATCTACATCAGTAATAGTGCTACTTGATTTTATCAAAGTGTTCGTAATCAAAGCAGACACATCGGGAGCTGGAATTGACACTGTCTTCATAGAGAATTGTCGACTCCTAGCCTACATCAGCAAGACCCTCTCCCCACCTCACCCGAAGTTTTCAATCTACAACACAGAGATGTTAACCAAAGTTACTAAATTTGTGGCTTAGTATGATACCAACCAACAACACATAGGAAAGAAAATAAGTTCGAGAAAAATTTCACTACCATTAAAGGACAATCACATGGCAGCCCACATAAGAACAAAACAACCACTTGACAAACACCGGGGCAGAAGTAAGTTTGCTATTAGAAATCAAGTCTTTCTTCGTTTCTAGCACTACCGGCAGAAATCCATGAAGGCTCAAGCATCAAGAAAGTGGTCTCCCTATTTCTTTGGACCCTCCAAAATTGAAGAACACATTAGAGCTGTGCCCTATAGATTGGATCTACGCATCGACTCAAAAGTACACTTGATCCTCTATATCCCCTATCATAAATGGAAGCTTAGAGAGAATGACTTAGCTTAGACCCATCCACCTGATAATCACATGGGATCGTAGGATCATGATGCACTATCAACACACCTCTACTAATTTACCTACCACAGATGACACGAGGAAGCTCGATGAAGATTTACATACTAGGTCCTAGAGTTCATGGAGCCTTAGTCTTAAGGACAAGACTGATTTAAAGAGGGTAGGTCTAATAGGACCCCAACCGAGTCGGGTCTTAGTTGATTGAGTCGAGTCCTTAGATTGAGCGTTATTGACCGACCTAGACCTAACGTTAAATCGACTAGGAGTTGATTTGAATCAATTGTAATAAATTAACTTAAATTCTAGTAGGATCAGGATTCGACTGAATCAGAGTTGCCCTCCATCACTTTATATCGCTTGTGTACACTATTGTTATTATTGACTCTGCTTATCAATCGTTATCATCAATTACCACTCTATGCTCGCTCCCCGTCATTTGCTATCATCGATGCTTTTCCCTTGTTGCTATCGACTTTACTAACTACAAATGTCATCACCTCATTCGACATCAAGGAGAAAAAAATAAAAGGGAAAAAAGAGGTTTTACATGATGAGTGAAATATTTTATTAGAATAGACAAAGAAATAATCTAGAAATATTCAAGGTTCTACAAATAATAATATCTTTTTGGTGAACACTTTTAACTAATAAGGAGAAAACACTATTGTGTCATTTAAACAGCATGTCAGGCTATTTTAGTAAATTAGGTCGGCTTTAACAACCCACCACCGAACAGCGTCCCGATAGAGGATAGAAATAATCTGGTAATTAAATAAAAGAGAGAACATGTTCGATAATTACTGCCTTTTTGCCCCTTCTGTCTTTTCGCAGCCAAATTCACCGATTGTGATCCAGATTTCCCTCCGATTATTCCTCGGAATCCCCAAATCGACGACGTCTTCGATCCGACCTCGTCGTCTTGTTTCGATCAGTACCGATTTTGTGGCCACTCGAAGCGTGCGAGCGCTTATAGGGTTAGATTTTTTTCCGACCTCGACATCGCCGCTCTATCTCCGGATCTGTTGCATCGATAGATTCTTAAATTAACCTTCAGTGTTTGCCCTATTATGGATTTGTTCTGATTGGTTATCTGGTCGGTGATATCGATCCGAGGGTTAGGGTTTGTTTCGTGTTCTCGATCCTGTGGGTTCCCGAATCCCTGTTCCTAGATCTCCTCTTCCATCATCTTGTCTTAGATTTTGCAGCCTTTCCCTTCTCGCGATTTAGTGTTATCGTTACACCTGTGGCATCGAGATCGGGTGGCTTTAATTCTGGTACATAAGCTCTCTGATGCTACCAATTTCTTGGGGTAAATCTTGTTTACCTGTCGAATTGAAGGTGTCTTGATTGAATTTGCTTGTTAGGACTTATTTTCTTTGCAGCCTATCCCCTCTCGCGATTAAGTGTTATCGTTACACCTGCGGCATCGAGATCGGGTCGCTTCAATTCTGGCAAATAAGCTCTCTGATGCTACCAATTTCTTGGGGTAAATCTTGTTTACCTGTCGAATTGAAGGTGTCTTGATTGAATTTGCTTGTTTCGACATATTTTAGGGAGTAATTAGGTCCTAGGGTTGATATATGTATTTTTTATTATCTGAAATAGGCAAGTGTCAGCTTGTTGGTTGGGTTAAGACATCGTTTCTTCAATATTCTTTTGCCATTTCCTTGTAACCTTTGATCGAATTTTGTTACTTGACTGCTGTTGCATGGAGCGCTAGGTCTTTGTTGGATTACTCCTTAAAGGTAAATTGCAGCACAAAGCGCCATTGCCTGTCTTTATGCTTTCAGTTATTTGGCAAGAAAATTATTCTCCTTTAACACTGCAGAAATTTATTTGTTGCTCCTAGTTTAATTTTATAGTCTGGAAATACATTCTTGTTCTAGACAACTATGTTGATTGAAGAGGAAATGTGTTGGGGTTTGCATCTTTTTCTATGCACAATTTTATGCTTTTTCATACTTTTCATGTTTTACACTACATTACAAAAATGTGGGTGCTTGCACAAAATGTCTTTCCATAAAAACACTTGATGAAAGATTACATGTTTTGTGTGCTATGTTAGATAGGAAAAGTTATATTATCTATATGAAGGAGTAAAAAGACAATTATTCATCACCCAAAAGCATCTTAATGATGCAAAATTCAAAATTTTTGTGCCTTTAACATGCTCATTATCCGAGTTTTCTCTTAGCCAGTATTGCCTTGCAATGTATTATGACTTGTTCTGCCAGGTTACAGCATGGAGTATGATGTTGTCATGGACACATCATGAGCACTAGCTTTCTAAAAAGTAGTCTTAATCTGCAGAAAGTCAGGGTGTCTTATTCACATATAGTATGTGCATTGACAAATGTGGTTCTTTTTAAATATCCAAGATCTAGATATTTAAGTGGTCAAATCCAAATACGTAGTAGGTAGATTTACACCGTTCATATCAAAAATTTATTGGTTGACATTTTGTCATTTATGAAGTAAGTAAAAGTCTAAGCAATTAATGCTATATTTTCATTGATCAGTATTGAAAATGACAATGTATATAGTACTAAGACCGTATATTCACACGTGATCACATTTAGTGTTTATGTTCTTGATGCATATGCTTGCATATACTACATGTAATTAAGACTATTGTGAGGTTGCATAGAAATTATGCAATATGGTAATATAATCTCATTGATGTACCATGCTTTGTAACGCTAAAGGTCATTCATGCAACACAGCTTGGATTGCTATATGTCATGTACCACGTCAGTGTTCATACTAACAAGGCAATCTGATTTGTTTCAATTGTAATTTTTCTTATTTCTATATTTTTTTATACTTGGGCCTATAAAAAGGCTAGAACATTGTAATGAAGATCATCATAAATAAATCATTAAATTGAGTTCTTCTGTGTTAGTGGTGTTATGTCATTTTATTTTTTAATGATTTATTGTCCATATGGGAGACATCTGGAGGTGCTAGGCCTTAATTCTAGGAGCTCTCCCCTGAGCTAGAGTATGATATTTATCCATTTATTTTTCTATTATATTTCTATTATTATTATTCTTTTACCAATTTTCTTGTCCTTTGTCTTTAAAAGAATCTATTATTACTTGATTGGTATCAGAAATTTTGATATTTCCAAGATGTACGTCAATCTAAATCTTAATTATATGAACTCGGGGTGAGTTCCTACACAGTGGAAGCATATGATGCAGGAGCATTTAAGTTTGTTTATTGATCAGTTTAGGGGAATTTTGTATATGTTATAAGTTGTCACATGACAATATCTATTCAAGTCGAAAAAAAGAAAACAAATACAAAGAAAAAAGAAAGAAATACTAATTGAAGATTACAAATCGTGGCTAAAGATCTTAAGGATTTATCTATATATAGATAAAAATCTATCAACGAAGGATATATTAAAAAGGAAAGATTATTCTTCGGATCAAGTCAAGAATATTATCTTCATAAGAGGAAATTTTGATTTTATGTAATTATGGTTTTCTTTACTTTTATTTTTTTTGTGTATTAGAGACTATATTAAAATGGCTAGAACATTATAATGAAGATCATTAGAAATGGATCAATTTATAAATTGAGTTTCTTACCACTTTATGTGTGAGCAATATGAGGCCACATTTCTTTTTTTAATGTTATGATTCCATTTACCAGTACGAGACATACAGAGGAGGTGCGAGGCCTTCACTTTGGGAGTTTGCTCCTTTCTAAGCCAGAGCAAGTCTAATATTTATCCTTTTATTTTTTTATTATCTTTCAGGTATTATTATTTTCTACCTATCGTTTTAGTCAGCGTTTTAAATAGGTGCTCGGGCGCCGAGCAACCCCAAGTGGCGCGGCTCAAAGAGCGCGCGCGATCACCCGAGCCTGTGCAACGGCGCCGGTTTAATCTAGGCGACTGAACTAGGCTTTTAGCTTTGGTTCGGTCGGTCGTGTTAGTTGGTTCAATCGAACCAACTAACGTAGCTATACATCTCATGTTACTCAACCCTAATCCTCATCTTGAATCGGGATTAGCATCTCGCTGCTGTCTTATTTGCTGCCGCTACTGTTGTCTTCGCCGTCCATCGCTCTCGCCGAGTGCCCGATCACTTGGATTACGTCCCCCATTCTTCTGTCGTTTCTCTTGGCCGTTCGCGCTCATGTCCGCCGCACATCCTCATTCCTTTCGCCTTGGTCAGTCGTCACCTCGATTCTACTATTAACGATATCGTTAAGATATTAACACTTAACAGGATACTGTTAAGTTGACTAATTATTAACAGTGTACTATATTATTAATATATTGTTAACACTTAACAATATATTAACGATATACTGCATACAGTATATTGTATAATGTATATTAAATATTAACAGTACATTGTTAATATACTGTTAACATTATAATGTATATTAAATATTAATAGTATACTGTTAATATACTGTTAACAGTGTAATATATATTAAATATTAACAGTATATTTGTTAATTATATTATATATTTTCTAATATTTTGGCGCCTCACTTCGCTCAGGGCGAGCGCCTGGCGCCTAGCACTTTTTTAATCATTGGTTTTAGTCCTCTGCCATAGAAAATGTCCTTTATTACTTGTCCTATATCACTTACAAAAGGCTTTGGTACTCAATTTGAAATTGGTACAATATTTCATCTCATTCTCAAGAAGATGGTTAATTTGAAAAGGACAATACAAACCTTAGATGATCTTGTAAGAGCTTGTACATTTCATTTAGGAGGTAGTTTGAATAAGAATGTGCACCTAATTGACTTCGCCTATATATATGACCGCTGTTGAAGGTTATGAAAGAAATTGTAGATCGTGGAATGGGCATGTGCACCTAATTGACTTCACCTGTGCATGCAGCCTCTTTTGAAATTTACAGAAGAAATTGTATATCACCTGTGTATTGGGATGATGTTGGAGAACAAAAGCTTCTTTGACCTCAGTCAACAAAGAGAGAGTCAATTGAAAAGCTATGCAGATTGAACAAGAAGGTACTTAGAATTTAAGGTCAAGGATTCCTTCTTTTTGAAAGTAATACCTGATATAAGGAGTTATTGGATTTGGATAGAGGGGTAAACTAACTTCTAGATTTATTGATCCTTTTGAAATTTTGTAGAATATCAGGTGTGTGGCTTATTGATTGACCATGCCCTAGCACTTATTAGGCATTCATATTGTATTTCATGTCTCGATGCTCTGAAAATATATTAGGGATTCATTTCATGTTATTACATATCAACTTATGCAGTAGAATAAGTTGATTAATATCAAAATAAATAAGGAAATTTTGAAAAGGAAGGTATGTCATGTTAAAGTTCATTAGCAACACCATTCAAGAACCACTTGGGAAAGGAAGAGGTTATCATAGAGCAATACCCACATTTATTTCCTTAAGGTAAAGTAATTTTGGGCTCCAAATTTTCTTAAGGGAAGGAATGTAACTCCCAAATATTTTTAATTTGTTTTTCTAAAATTGGAATGTTATAAATTATAATTTTATCCAAATTGTGTCAGTTGTCTCATTGTTTGGATAAGCCTAACTAGGAAGTTTGAAATATTTTCCTAGTGGAGATATAATTCTTGATTAATGCTGGTAATTTAGGATAGGATAGATTTAATTAATTAATTATTATTTCTAAAAAAATGCTCCCTTTTATTTAATGATGGGTCGATCCCTCATACGTCAATAGAAACTCTAGTTTCTTAATCAGTGAAGGAGATCATGAGGGAATAAGATCTTTGGGAGAGATAGGTTCTCTGACTCTCCTCTAGAGCTAGAGCTAGATTGATTTTCCTCTAGTTATTATTATTATTTATGAAAATTTCAATTTATAAAAATTGTCTGATCATGTTTGTAATTATTTTGTATTTTTGGAAATTTAACATTGGTTGTTTATGATTTTTAGAATTCAAAAGAAGATATTTATGCATGATCTTATTATTGAAATGTAGATAATAGATTAAATAATAGCTTTTATTGAATATTTGAATTTATGTAGTATATTAGATCTATGGTTGTTTTTTTCTATGATCTACAAATAATTCTTTGATGTTCTTGTTAATTTGAATTTATTGGAATTTTTAATTTATGAAAATAGATTAAAGATTTAATTAGTATTAATATGATTTTGACATTTACTCTTTTTTTCCTGCTATACATGTTTAAGTTATTAAACCAATCAATTTTTAAATTTTTGAAAAAAGAATGCAGATGAGAATTTAATTGAATTTAGGATTAGAATTGAATCTGACCTGAGCCAGGTGGATGGGTTGAACCACATCAACCCAACGGCTTATGGGCTAATGCAGATTCAATGTATTCGACAACTCTGTGGGCCAATGCACGATGGTCCATGGCTTGCCTCAATAGGACTTGGCTTAGATTCTGCTTAGAGTGGCTTGGTGCTACTCAGCTTGTGGCCCAATGCTGTGACTTGATTGATGTCCAGCTTGTGACCATCTTACCGCTCATGGGCCACAATGGCTCAACATTTGTGGCCCTCTCATAGCCCATCCAGTAGCCCTTTGTGCCTCGGTCTATGTCCTGTATGGTGGCCGAACCAGATCAGTTTGGCTGGTTCCAGGTGATTCCAGATCAATTATGATCGGTTCTGTTTAGGTTAAATTGGACCATCCGAAATCCAATTAGACCAGTTTTGATTGATTCTAAGCTGGTTTTATGTTAATTTGATGCCATTCAGTTGGGTTTTACCTGAAATCAATTTGGTTCAAGTCAATTGAACAGCTTCTGTTAGAGTTTAAGCCAATTAGGTGTTGTAGATGGATCGGCATTTGATGATATGGATGTTTGATGGATTTCAAAGATTTGTTGATGCATTTGTTATTGATTTCAATGAAATTGATGAAATTTTAATGTGAAATTGGATTACATGACAAAAACGACTGATATAAGCTGTGATATGAGGACTATGTATTTTGTAGGCCAATATTGTTAGGACAATTCCCTTAGGCGATTAGTGGGCTTTCAGAGATAGTTCCTTCATTGTAGGAAGGAATGTCTGCCAAAGGGAATGTGAAATAGGTCCTCTTTATTCATTGTTGGGAACATAAGGAGTCCATCCAGTGAGGTAAGACCTATCCATCTGTTGAGTGCATGATCGATTGCCCAACCTACTAAATCTTATGAACATGAGACTCGATATGTGGCATGAATTGGCTGACATTTGTTTATGATTTACTCAGTTTGAGGCTTTGTTATATGTTATGAGATGGTATTTTGAGAGGATACTACTCAGCATCTTTGCTGATATCTTCTGTTTTTGTTATTTTTTTTTCAGTTCAACCTTCTGATATTAATTGCGACTCTGGCACAGAGAAGACTGTCATCTACTCATCTACTGCCAGGTGTCATTTCGAGGAGACCTAATATTTTATGATTTCTAATGCAAGTTGATCGAGCTTCTTTTGCTTTTTGTCATACAGACAATTGTTATTTTATGAAATCAATTGAAATCTTTGTTTGAATAAAATTAGTTTACTTTTATACTGCTCTGGATTTGATGATTCTGGAAAGATTGTCACATTTCTGTACCTTTGGAATAAAAATTTTGTGTAGGATGTGATGACAACTGGTACTGACTCTATGTATTGGTATGTTGATCCATATTGGTATTCTACCAGTTTGTTCACCAACTGGTATTGGCACTGGACCTGTTTTGCTTTTGTGACATTTCTGCCAATTAATGGATCAGTAGGATCAACTAAGATTGAGGCTTACATTTTCCTTTTAGCATGATCAAACTGTGGATGTGCACCTAACTGCAATCCTCCTTTTACCCTTCAGTCTAGCATGAAGTATTTAATGGTCACTGGTCAAAATCTCTATTCACCTATTTTAGTATATCTGTAAAATTTTCTTGCCTAAGAGATGCAGTAAATTGCTTCTTGATGGAGGAGAACAAAATAGGTCATGTTAATATTTGTAGTAACACAAGTTTTTGTCCTGAGAATTCATTATGAAGCCCATCTTTTCTCCCTTGATTGTGGACAATTCCTTCTGACAGAATGTGAGGCAAGTTTCAGTGGCTGGCTACTCATCTTCTTGTGAGCTATGTTTATCCTTCCTAGCATTCGAGGCTGTCCTTCTTGCTTATGTGATTTTGATTACTGTTGGTTTATACTTTCTAATTTGTGAACTCTTCCTTCTTGGTTGGTTGCTTTCATAGCAAGTTTGGGAATAATTGGGTTGATATACATCAATGCTTGGTCAAATCAAATTCTTCATTTTTGCTAGTTGTTGTTGTGGTCTAGGGAAGCATTGTATGGTTGCTCCTTTGTTGCACAAGCTTAAAATTTAACTAATTGGATAGGGATTTTGCCATGTTGGCTATTCCTTCTATCTTTTTAAAATTTCCGTGATTAGGAATGCAGCATAGAATTTAAGTTGATGTTGACTTGATGGCTTGTTGTATAATTGTCAGAACTTTTATTGTCATACAATATGTTAATCACTTATTCTCCTAAATTGTTTTACTTGTTAACATGTCCATTTGAACTTATTTTCTCTGTTATGTAATGCAGGTTAAAGATGGTGTTCAACCATAGCAAACAATCTTCTGCTGATCACACATCTGACCAATTTGCTTGTGAGCATGCAAGACGTCTGGCTTCTGATGATCAACTTGCACAATATGCTGAAGATTCTCTATCTGTGGCTATCCCTGCTAAATCACCAGCTTCAGGTAACTAAAAGGAAACTTTTAATATGCAAGTTGTAGAGTTATTAGCCCGTATGTCCTCATCATTTTCTTCTGTTTTAAAGGTGAAGAGAAGAAGGATTTTTTGAGCTGTCACAAAGATTTTGAGAATGAGACTGCTGATCATTCGTATGACAACTCTGATAATGGTCTCAGTGGCAATCCTAGCCTGTCGTGGGTAACAGGCAACACTAGCATGGATATTTGGTTAGATAATGCCAAACGACCTCTTTGTGATGGTGAGACTTGTGAACATGCTAGCAAGCGTTCGAAGCAAGCGGACCAAAATTTACAATTGTGTTCGTCCAAAATTTGCATCAGCGCTTTTGAGGAGTCACCTTCAGGTAGTTTGAGTACTTAGCTATTTTCATGCTTTAATCAGGTAATATATTTTTTTAGGAGAGTAAATTTTTTGTCTGATCATGCAATTATGTTTCTAGCTGCTTCTGAGGACATGAAGGATAGAAGGACTGCTGCTATTGCTGGCGATCTTGTTAATCAGGCAACTAGCAGCAATTGGTTCTGCCAAGAAGCTGCTTTGGACTCACCTGTTAGGATACCTGCCTGTCCTAGTTATTATGGAGATACCTGTCAGGCAGCTGAATCTGATCAAGTCGAGGATACATATTCACCTGTTTTTTATTACCATGGTCGGAAACATGTTCCTATTGGTGCTAATCATCAGGCTGATATTCCAGAGTGGGGGTCCCATGAATTTAAGAACCATACAAGGGATAACGATGTTTGTGCATCTCCAATGACCCCAGTGACAACTTCAATGTCATGTGATAATGTTGTAATTGATGGGGATGACGGTGATAAATGGGTTGGGACATGTGTAATGCCTATGCCTGATTCTGCGGTATTGGCTTCAGATGTTTTATCCTACCATAAGACGGAGTGTAGCTGCCTAAATGCAGGTTCAATTAGATGTGTGAGACAGCATGTAATGCAAGCTAGACAAAAGCTCAAGCAAAACTTGAGGCACAACACATTTTTAGAGCTGGGTTTCAGCAATATGGGCGAGGTTGTAACTGAAAAATGGACTGAAGAGGAGGAACAACTATTTTATGAAGTTGTGTTATTAAATCCTGCATCACTGGGCAAGAACTTCTGGAAGAAATTGCCTCAGGTGTTTCGGACTCGAAGTAGTAAAGAACTAATAAGTTACTACTTCAATGTATTCATGCTTCGAAAGCGAGCTGAACAGAATAGATTGGATCCACTGCATGTAGACAGTGATGATGATGAATGGCAAGAAAGTGATTATGGTGAATCTTCAATGGAAGAAGATTCTGTTGTCGAATCTCCTCCACCAGATCAAGATATTGCTGGTGAAGAAGATGATCTTGAGGAAGCAGAAATAGCTGAGGAAGCTGATGATGTAGAGGATTGTGTTTATTACCACCTTGCTGGGTACAATCAGAAACAGCTCTCTGGTGATATAAACAGACACATTGTTGGTGAGTCAACCCTTCATTCTAGCATGACTGCGAGCAATTTGCACCATTTTATGGAGGAGCATGACATTCAGGATGATTCATGCACAACTTATGAGGGTCAGCCCAACAGGGCTGTTTCTTGTGATGCTGTTGATATATCTGACTTGCATCATGGGTTGATTCGGGAACATGAGAACTTGCACAACCTGCATGGTCTGAGTGGGTTAGCAGATTATGGGTTCTTTGATGGCCATTATGATCTAAAATCATGGGATATGAGGTATAGCTGTGGAACAGAGAAAGATGACTTCTTTTCGACATGTAACGTGATAGAGGAGGTGTTTGGAAAAGAACCTTGGGATAAGTGAAAACCTAGCTGTCCTGATCTCAGTGGTTCTTGATTAGAGGAGGTGTTTGCTTCCTTGCTTTATCTTGTGTTGCCCTTCATGAGGCATTTTTCTGAGTTAAAGCTTTGGCGTCTACGATTAGGTTTCCTAATCAAATCTAATCGGTGTAGCCTTTGTGTCTTCCCTTTGTAGATTACGTGAATTAGGGGCTGTCCTGCCTTGTGAAGAAACTTGTGTTATCCAGAACCTTATGTATCTGGGGAACTTATCAGGGAGGATAAAGCTATTTAATCTGGCAAAATGCATGCTCAAGTTCACCTAAATATTTGTTTGTCATAGAACTATTGGTTCTTGTAAATGTATATGAATATTTTCTCTTACGGCCTCTGGCTAATTCTAAGCCCATGCGTGCGTGATTCTGATGGTACAAAATTTTCTTCAGTTTAATTATTTCGGTAGGTGTGTACTTGAGATATAATTGATTTGCTATCATTTGCTTGTTTCCTTTGTGAACGCTGGATATTGCACATCAAATACTTGGATGGCATTTTCTTTTATCGAGGGCTACTGATTTATTTTTGTTTTAGAGAGCTTCAGCTTGCATCTCTACCTGCATTATGTTTAAGTGGAATGTAGATTTGTGTTTCTAAAAAATTTAGCCATTCATTCAATTGGATGATCTTTCGGTTTTCTTTGATATATTTATTCATCCATCAGCCGATCACCAAATCTCATGTTCATGTATTCATGATGTGGCAAGAATTGTCAGATTATTCTTCTCTATTTTCCTATAAGGTATGGAAAAATAAAATAGTAAATTTGATGGGTGTCATGTGATCCTTGCTGCTTGTGTTCGACTGTTCTTTTTTTCATATAAGAATTATTAGATTCTTCTCTCTCTCTCTCTCTCTTACCATATAAGATTTATATGATAATATTTAAATCCTGTGCATAACGAGAATTCCGAGAGTGAGAATGTACATCAATTATGCACAGAAGGGAATGGCATATCTTTTTGACAAATAGCATCTTGTGATTGCAAACGCCCTCAATATATATTATAAAATAAAAAACACTGATAAGAATATTCTTCTTTTAAGGAATGGAATCGTGTTCATTGGGGTGGGGAGGGGGAGATTTGAGTCGATTCATCTGATAAATTTTAGGCCATCTAATAAGTCAACTATATCATGGCTTACCTCCTAAGCGTTAAATAAGTATTAAATATAAGAATTTATATATGTTAAGCCTTATATGATAAATATATATGTTAAAAGTATTGGTATGGTCCACTTGCCAAAGGCCGACTAATTCCATCTTCACTCACCACTTGCACACAATAAAAAAAAAAAAAAAACCAAAATATGCAAGTGAAAAAACATAAAAAGGAAAAACTTTTAAAGTGATATCAGCATCAATATTTTGTTACGCTATCCTAGACCATCGCTACTTATCTCATCTTTTAGAATTTAACAGAGAAGGGACTCTTAACAGATTCATCGTGTCATCTCTATCTAAAACTCAGAGCACAACTCCATTTCGTCGTTCCTTCTTAAAGCCTCCCTCGCCCTTCCTCCTCTTCTGAGCTCACATCTCATCTTTGTGTCTTCCTCATGCATAAAAGAATGCCGCTTTCTTTATCTTTCCCCGTCCCCCTCCTCTTCCTTCTTCTCTTTTCTGGTTTATGTCCCACCCTAGGCGCGATAGTAGTCTCAATCAAGTCAGTGACCACCATTGCGAAAACGGATGATAATTTCGTGTGTGCAACCATGGATTGGTGGCCACCTGACAAGTGCAACTACGGCATATGTCCCTGGGGAAACGCATCCATTCTCAACCTGGTATTTGTCTCTCACTCTCCTACTCTTTGATCGGCATCCATGCATGTGAGGTATCATGCAACAATGTATTGCTTGATGCAAGTTCTTCATATGCTCCCCAAGATACATAGCAATGTGGAGCTCAGGTTCTATCCTGTGATTCATGTTTCATGTCAGATATGGAGAACTGTCCACAGAGGAATATATATATATATATATATATATATATGTATGTATGTATGTATGTATGTCTTTTCACTTAGTTGATCATTGATTTCTGTCCAATCTTTTCTTTTTTATGTGGAACAAAGGTGATCTTCAAACTGTGGTCTCAGTTATCAGACCACAGTGTTAGTGTGTATATATTGATGAGAATTAATATGCATAAGCAAATATGTCCAAATAGATTATAACATTTATCGTTTTTTATTTTGATATCCTGAGTTGTCAATACGGAAGAAAAAAAAGTCCAATATACATGTCAAAGGTTTCTTCTGGATGATATATATGAGGCAGGTTAATAAACCATTGCTCCAATAAATTTACGTGCATATTAATGTTTTTTCTTTATGATTTTATTGTTAATATCATTTTTAGTTTAGGCACCCCTGTGCACTCACTTTTGTTAGCCTGACAGCAACTGATGATTTGAAATGCATATTTTGCAGGATTTGAACAATCCCATTCTTGTCAATGCCCTTAAAGGTCGGTGAAGCTAGCATTCTTCTCCCCTTTAATCCAATTGGTAAACTTGGTTTGCAAAAACATGAGATAAAGCTTCTGTTTGTGGTGACAGCTTTTGGGTCTTTGAGGATTAGAATTGGAGGGTCACTGCAGGACCACGTGTCGTACCAAGTGGGTGACAGTGCCCATGCATGCCCAGACTTCAAGATTAACCAGAGTGAGTTGTTTGGCTTCACCAAAGGCTGTCTTCCCATGCAAAGATGGGATGAACTCAACAAGCTTTTCATAAGTACAGGGTAACCTACATCTAAAAGTTCTCTTATTTCATATTTGATTGCATCATAGCTTCAATATTCCAATGTTTTTGTTATATATTGTGATCTTCGTTTGCAGGTCCATAATTACTTTTGGACTAAATGCATTAGCTGGGAGGTCGAAGTCAAACTCCAGTGGAAATTTATATGAAGGTCAATGGGACCCTACAAATGCTCGTGACTTCATCAAATATACCTTGTCTAAGAACTACACCATTGAATCCTGGGAGCTAGGTGATTTCCACGGCAATGTAATCAGATTTCTTTCTGGACCCGGAGCAACTCTTTCTCATCCAAGCGCTTTTTATTGTTTCTTCGTGTATCCTCTAGGAAATGAGCTCTCTGGATCTGGAGTTTCAGCAAGTGTTGAAGCTGTGCAGTATGGCAAGGACATGATCGTCCTGAAGAATGTCATCAATGATCTGTATGGACAATCCAAACAACACCCAAAACTTTTAGCACCAGGAGGATTCTTCGACGAGAAATGGTTCGCAGACATGCTTCAGACATCAGGACCCGGTGTCATTGATGCAGTAACACACCATATCTACAACCTCGGTCCAGGTGAATCATCTCATCCTTCCCATTGTTCTAAGCTTATGATCTGAGAATCGCTCCTGTCTTTACTCGAATTCTGTGGTCAGGTAATGATAAGGATCTTTTCCGCAAGATTCAGGATCCATATTACCTGGATCAAGTAGCTCAGACCTTCAATGATGCCTTGATCACTGTCAAGGAGTTCGGCCCATGGAGTTCTCCTTGGATCGGCGAGTCCGGAGGTGCCTACAACAGCGGTGGCAAAGGCGTCTCCAATGCGTTTGTGGATGGTTTCTGGTGAGTTCAATCGATGCCCACATCATCATGTTCGGATCTTTTCTTACACTACAAATATTTTCTGCACTGAGTAGGTATTTAGATCAGCTTGGCATGGCGTCCGCATACAACCACAAGGTCTACTGTCGACAAGCTTTGATTGGAGGAAACTACTGTCTTCTGGACACCACAACCTTCGTCCCCAACCCAGATTTCTACGGGTTTGTTCCACAGAATTTGTTTGATGTTTTCTGTCAATTGCTGCAGTTCTAGAGTGAGATCTCTTCTATGTTCCTTTTTATCTACAACCAGTGCTTTGCTTTGGCACCAACTGATGGGACCGGGAGTTCTTAACACAACAAACGACGGCTCGCCTTACCTTCGTGCATACGCTCACTGCTCCAACAAGAAGGCAAGATAAGAAGAATCATTGTCTTCTTCTCTCGCACAATCTTACATGCTGCTATTGATTTGTTCTTGCAGTCCGGTGTTACTCTCTTGCTGATAAACCTGTCGAACTCCACCGCCTTCGACGTCGAGGTCACCAGCGACTTGAACTTGTATTCGCCTCGCTCCGCCGGATTCAGCTTCACTTCAGCGAATGAACAAGGACAACATGGGGAGAGGGAGGAATACCATCTCACAGCTCAAGGTGGAGACCTCAGGAGCAGTGAAATGCTTTTGAACGGGAAGCTGCTGAAGCTTACACCGAGCTTTGAGATCCCGCCTATGGAGCCTTCCATTGCAAGTGCTGGTGCTCCTCTCTCGATTGCTCCTCTCTCGATTGCTTTTGTCAGATTCAAGGACTTCAAAGCTCCTGCTTGTGCAGGCAACTGAGTGCTCCTCTTTAGGGTTCGTATGAATCGTAGCGTGTGGCGTGTGTTTGATGCGATGCTCCTCTTTTTGTCATTTAACATACTGCCGAAGTTAGAGGTAGCTTTTTTTTTTTAATTCCAATTCCATTATTGTCGTCAAGGGGTTCTCTTATAGTTTTTCTTTCTTTTTTATAAAGGAAATAATAAAAACAAAATTACTATTACTTAAAAATATTTTTTTTATCATAAATGCGCCTGCCAGAGTGCTCTATAAGATTATATGATACATCATACTATATCTGTTTTCAGTGGTATATTTGAAGCTTTGTTACTGTCTCTATATACACGATAAATATTAAAAATGTAAAAAGATTATAATTAAATATGGTTGAATTAATAGAAAATGCCTCCCCTTTTGAGCTTTTCCTTCCATGACCCTCCGTTTTTTTAATTTTCTACGTTTTTGTTTAATAACTTAAATATTTCTTTTCCCTTCATTTCTATTTTTTTATATGGATCAGTTTATAGTATGAACGGACACAGTTATAACGTTTTTATATCATGTTATTCAGTATTACTAACCAAATACAGTATAGAACATTGTAGCATAATATTTTTTAATAAATTTTAGAAAATAAAATTTATTTTTTTTCATCATGTTAGAGTACTTCCAGTAATTGCCAAAATATTATTATGTAATACAAAAATATAACATAGTATTTTTCTTATATTGTTGAAAACACTATAATAATGATTGGTTCGCCCTATGAAATATTTGTCCCATATGAAAAAAAAAGGTGATTGGGGTATTTTAGGTATTATGTAAAAAAGGGTTCGTTGATAGGAAATTTTGAAAATGAAAGAACTTCTCTAGAGGATTTTTTGACATTTTGCTCATCAAATATCATAAATGTAAGATTTGTCGCAAATTTTAAATGCATTAAAATAGTATGATTAACATAGAGATGTCATTAAGATTGAGTATGAAGTCTGCACATGAATACATTGAGCTCCATTCTTCAGGTTTTTGAGGGCTACAAAAAGAAAATTCATTTTAAACATAGTTGAGTCGAATTTCAAATGTTGTAATCGAAAAAGTTCATATATTACTCGGTTGGAATCAAATATATTTAAACATAATTTTCAATAATTTTACTCTATTTTGAAAAAAATTATATTGAAAAAAATGTAAACAGTAGGACATGAGTTGGAAAATTTTTGATTTTTAAATATTCATTAGACCATAAATATAAATTATACATGCGTGTTATGCTATATTATCTCCTTTTCTATTTAACATTGGAAAAATATATTATAATGTTTTAATTGATTTAGTAATACGTCAGTTACCATAATCTTTGACTGAAACCATTTATAGAACAGTGATATATCTTTGATATGTTAATATTATTAAATGTTAGTTTTACAGTATCTGTTTCTCATTCAGCATATTTTATAATAAAAATATCCAAAAATCCAAATATTCACAAGAACCTTCATATAGGTTAAAATAAGCATCTATAAATAATAGATTAATAAAGAAGACATGTCATTTATTTTTATAATAAAAAATCGTGAGAGACTGTGTAATTACTCTCAAAATATGCCAATTACTACAAGATCAGCTCTAGATCGTTTTTAAATAATTTTGCAGGTAACTATTTTCATACATTAATAGAGTTAAACAGTAACTTTGAAGGATTTTATTCTTGTTAATTAAGCTTAGTTATATAGTTTAATATGATAATTATGGAAATTATTAATAAGAACCATTTTATAAGTTATATATTGTGCGAAAACAACACTATTTTAATGAAAAGTCTAACGCTATGTAAAAAAAATATATATTCACCTAGATTCCTATGCTTTCTACTCTAAACTCTACAATAGTTAAATATTATATTGAGAGAAATTAATTGACAAAAGAAATTTGTAAAATTTTAAAAATAAGGTTGACTTTGAATTTTTTTAAAAAAAATTTATAAGAACCTCAGTATCATTCCTATTACATAAAAGTATGCTAGCTATACTATTTTCACAAAAATAATAATAATAACATTGTATGGAATTCCACATTGAAACTATCTTCAAAATAAATCAATTCATAATTTTTTAGTTAAACTTTTTATAAGCGACTTGTAAGTGATGTTTTTGACGCTTAGTAAGATTGAATACTATCTCTGAAGGATTTAACTCTATTTTGGTATATTCTTTCATAAAAAGATCGTATAACAATAAAAAAACAAAATTTATAATTCAAAATGTGCTAAATATTCGTAAGAACCACAATATGAGCCATATAATTGGCTAAGTATTTACTGTAAATTGGTGAAGAAGATAAGCCGTTTACACTATTTTTCGAAAATATCTTATTATTTTCTTAAACAATAAAATTGCTGCATGTGGCTCTATAGCGAAACCGTTAATATCAATTTTTGGTTTTCAATTATGTTATTTTATAAAATAGTATTTTTTTAGTTATTTGTAATGAATGATTTATTGACACATAGTTGGTTGTTCTCTTAAAACCAAATAATATTATGAGAAAAGATAAAAACAAAAAACATTTTTGCGATTTTAAAAAGTAGAATTTTCGCGTTCAGCGCATCTCACATGGAACACGAATCTCCAGGCATTCGCGGCTTGAGTCAAACGGTTCCGCTACCCTCCCGCCGGGCCAAGCGGCCCGGCAACAGGCAATGAAACTGAGAGCTCTCTTCCCCCCGCCCCCTTTCTCCGCTTTTGTTATGTCGCCTCCTCCCGATTCGGAATTCCCGATGGCATCGAAGCTCGATCATTCGCCGTTTTAGCGGATCACGCTCGGTTATCTTCAGGATTCGACGAAACGACGGTCAGCTGCTGATCCCTCCTCCTCCGTCTTTTACGCCCCTATTTTCTTTGGACAATTTTGTCGATCTATCCGTTTATTTGCAAATCTGACGAGACTTGATTTGTTCTTCTTCACTTTCTGATTCTTCTAGTTGACTTGCAAATCTAAGGAGACTTGATCTGTTCTTCTTCGGTTTCCAATTCTTCCAATCGCGTGGTTGTATCAGTTTGTATCGAGCGGATTCTTGGGTTCCAACTGTGGATTTGGGAAGAATCCATTTAAGGACTCTGCTTAGTGATCGGAATCGATCGGCCAAGGATAAAAAGGAACAGATTTTTTTGTTCTGAGATGATGACATGATATGTGACTTGCGTTGATACAGTATTAGAGATCGAACTTGGATAAAAGGAAGAATATTTGTTTTGCGAAATCAGGGAGAGGAGAGCCCAAAAAAAGGACTATATGTGAAGATGTTATTCTGCTATGATATCTTTCAATAAAAAATAAAATACCACATGTGCATAGGTCCAATTGTTTATAATGTTTAGAATGATGTTTGTGACATAAAATTTTGAAGAATGTAGGTCCAATTGAATTAAATTTCTAGTTTGATTCAATTAAATTGAACCGGTTCATTAATATATATATATATCTTGGTTAATCATTTACTCGAATCACATTAACTGGTTTTGTACCGGTTTGATTAGGTAGATACGACATGGTTCCCGAATCCTTTTTTCACAATTTGGTTGGATTGTATCATAATGGTTCAATTTGAATCTCTATGAACACCCATAGGCTATAGAATCGAATTACTGTCTGAACTAGTTTGCTGGATCCTCTGTAACAGGATGTGCAATGAAGTCTGTGATTTGGGCAATTTGGACAACCATTACTAGCTTTAGATATTGTTGCTTCTGACTATACTCATACTAATATTGAATCTTTAAATGTTGTCAGTTCCGTCCTGTTTGTTACATAATATTAGCTCCTCTTCTACGAGAGTTATCTATTAGATACACTAAACAAAAAGTCTGTGACTATCCCTTTGGAGCGCAGGAGGTAGTTTCATGTACTCTAATTCATTTCAGATAATTGTTTGGATCTTTGCTTTGACGTATGAGGTTTTAATGGTTCATCATTTGCAGGTTCCAATGGAGCAGTGCAATATGAGGGCTGGGGCAGATCCCCAGTCAATGAATGCACCAAACTGGACAATTGATGTTTCAGATGTGAGGATTATAGCTTTGTTTTCTATACATTGTTTGATTCTTGGCTTGCTCCATCTGCTGCTCGGAAAGTCCATTCCAGTTTAACTGAATTCGTTTTATTTAGTTCATCATGAGTAGATTGTATCGTGGGATATATTTGATTGCATCTTTGGATATATTTCTTCTAGTTGCTTTTGTAGTTATGCATCAGGTTTGCTATCATTTCTCGGTCTTCATGTAGATTTTTTTTTATTTAAATTTTATGCCTGTGTCAGAATTAAGGAGAAGTTGTTTTCTTTTTCTCCTTCTGCAGGTAACAACTGTCAAACTTAACAATGTAGATTTTTTTTTTTAATTTTATGCCTGTGTCAGAATTAAGGAGAAGTTATTTTCCTTTTCTCCTTATGCAGATAAGGCTGTCAAAATTAATAATTAGATTTTTTTAATGTTAATCCTATGTGTCAGAATTAAGGACAAGTTATTTTCGTTTTCTCCTTATGCAGATAACGCTGCTGTCGAAATTAATAATTAGATTTTTTTTTAATGTTATTCCTATGTGTCAGAATTAATTAAGTAGAAGTTGTTTTCTTTTTCTCCTTATGCAGGAACTAACTGTCAAAATTAACAACGTAGAATTTTTTTAAAAATTTTAAGCCTATGTGTCAAAATTTAGGAGAAGTTATTTTCTTTTTCTCCTTATGCAGGTAACAACTGTCAAAACTAACAATATTTCTTCGGCTGTGTCTGTGAAGGATATGGAAGAATTCTTCTCTTTCTCTGGGCATATCGAATACATTGAAATGCAAAGGTCATTCTATTATCCTATTGTGTGTTTGATAACTTTTGACCCAAAAAAAAAAAAGAAGAAGAAATAGAGTGTTTTTCTTTTGGCAGAGAATCAGAAATGTCTCAGCTTGCTTATGTCACTTTCAAAGATTCACAGGGAGCATATACTGCACTTCTTCTTTCGGTGAGTTCAAAATTATAAAATTCAAAGGCATCTTGCTTTAGTGTATGTATTATGTATGTACAAACAAAAAAAAAAAAAGAAAGAAAAAAAGGGGCAGAATTTTTTTAAAAAAGCCATAAGACAAGTAAGTTGCAATCTTGAAAGTATGGAAGATTCTAATTTATGTTATGTTTGATTTCAGGGATCAGCTATAGTTGATCGTCCTGTCACTATTTCAAGAGTTGAGAAGTACCAGTTGCCTCCTGAAGCTTGCAGCTTGCTGGCGCACACTGGTGACTCTTAGTTATTACCCTAATTTTATTTGTTTTAGGTTGTGTTTGCATGAGAATCGAATGCTTGTCCATAAAAGCAAAACCTATTTGTGTGTAGATCTTTTTGGTTCCGGTGGACTTCTCCATCACACCATCAAAAAGGAAATTACTTTTTTTTTTTGGGCTTATGTCATTCAAATTCTCCTGGGGCATAAAACTTAAATTAAATTGATAGGAGCCTTGCGCACTGGTTCGTTAGCATCATTCAACTTCATCCCATGGATCAAGTCACTCAAACAATTAGATAAGATTAGGCGTATAGTTGAACTTTTCATCAAAATTTTGGTCAAGTGAACAAGTGAAAGACTTTTTTTAAGTGGGAGACTCAAACGTGCCCGACAGACTATTATTGCATATTGTTCATGAGCTACGCTTTTGTGCAACAATAATTAGCAACCAAGGAAAGGCAAGGCAACATAATTCTCATTTGTGCGACATCCCAAGGCTTCTCTCTAATATGGAAATATAATTGTGATATGCTGCAATTTGGTTTAGGTCCATCTCTTTATTTCTTTTGTGTGTCTGCTGTGCTTGAAAGGAAGACAAGTCATCGCCGACCAGTGCAGCAGTCAGGAAGACAGAAGATGTGGTAAAGTACCATGTTGGCCAAAGGTTTTGTTGTTGGCAAGGATGCACTCAAAAGAGCCCGATCCTTCGACGAGCGACACCACTTCCTGTCAGCTGCATCTGCCACCATCGCCTCTCTGGACCGCAAGATGGGCCTAAGCGAGAAGATCACCACCGGCACAGCCATGGTCAGCGGCAAGGTGAGGGAGGTGGACGAGCAGTTCCAGGTGTCTGGGATCACCAGGTCCGCCGTTGCGGCAACCGAGCAAATGGTCAGCAATGCTGGATCAGCCATCATGAGCAACCACTATGTCTCCACCGGAGCATCGTGGGTCTCGAGTGCACTTAGTAAAGTGGCGAAGGCAGCCGAGGATGTCAGCACGATGACCAAGGAGAAGGTGGAGAAGGCTGAGGAGCAAAGGAAGGAGATCATTTGCAGGGACATGAGGGAGATGGTGAGTGAGTTTGCACAGGTCTATCTTGATGAGCCCTCAGTCGGTGAGCCTGCAATTGTTCCTGTGGTTTCGGTGGACGTAAAGAAGCTACAGATCATATGACTTTGTGAAGATTTCTTCTGTTGGTTGTTCTCAGGATGAGTCGTTCTTTGGCAATGTTGGATGCTGAATTTAGCATGTTTGGTGATTCAAAACATCGTGTCCCGTTCTTTACCTCTTGCTGATCCAAATCACTCATTAGAGTTTGGAACACGAGGAGTTAGATGATAGCAAGGCAAGTGGTTTATTTTAGTTTTTCATTTTTTTTAAAAAAATATCTTTCGATATTGACAAAATATTTGAGATGAAATATTGAATTCCAAACCTTTGATTTGATAATTGGGTTTCTTGCCAAATCGCTATTTTAGTTGCAAGAAAAGTTCGTCAGATGGGTGTCTTAGATCCTCCCATCTTGGATACGTAGTTGATGATTCCATTTTCTCCCAAAATTTTTTGCTACGTTACTTCAGTTATTACTATTTACAATCTTATTTTAATTTTTTTAAATATCTTTAAATTACTCTATTAAATGGAGATAAATACGTTTTTATCCTCCTCCTTCCTCTTCTTCTAAGTAGGGTTAGACGACAATGAATGGTGTGGTATCATCGGTAGTAAGGATGAAGTGAGGGTTTATGGGATAAAAAAATAAAAATAAACTTGATAATACTGGAGCTATAAATAATAAAATATATTTTATTTTTTAGAATTTATCAATAATAAGAGGATTGTCAATGATAAAAAAGAGATTATGAATAATAAATTTATAATAAAAATAGTCATTGCAATGGGGTGAAAAACAAGACAATTGTAGCAAAAGATTCTTGATTAATCCACCACATAAATTTGGTCTTATTAGATAATAGTCATAAATCAAACAAAAGGTAAAACGTGACTTAATAATATAAATATATAATATAATTTTCTTTATAAATAATAAATGATGAAGATGAGATTTGAGTCCAGAATTTTATTGCGACCTATTAAAATTTTTACCGACTAAATTAGTTGGTACCCTCAAAATATACCACTACCAAATCCAATATTTTAGGTATACCAACGATAGTTTATCTATCATATTTACCCATCAATAATCTCAACTATGCAAAATATATTAAAAAAAACTTAAAAGAATTGAGCCGCAACAAGTTCACGGCATCAACCTTGATCTTTAACCAATTTAAATTGTGTGCAACAGTAACAAAATCACAATATGATATTAGTTGAGAAATCGGAATCCCGAGACATCAATACTGTGGTATGATCTGTAGCCAACAACAGAAGTGCAAGCCAAATCATGATGTTCTTATCCGGCATGTCCTGACAAAATTTTGGTGGATTCTTCAAACATGAAGGAACCTATTTGCCGTTTCACATTTTAATATTACATACAAACAACCCAAAAGCATATATATTGTTATAAATTGTTCAAATTAAAAAATAAAAATAAAAAAAAGGTGTTTTCTTTTATTTTGGTAGTTATTTTTTAAAGGTTGTGTCTTTTTGATAAAATAGTTATTTTTCAAAGATTGTGTCTTTTGAGAAAATATCTATAAATAGATATTTGAGGGTAAATTATAGAACAGGAAAAAACTCTTTTATGCTCTTCTTCTTTACTCTCCAAGTGATTGAGTTAGACATTAAGTGATTGAGTTAGACATTCTCTAATTCCTCTCTGAAGATTCTTTATTGTTTGCTCAATACAGATCTTCTAAAGGCTTGTCATATCCACTAAAACTATTTACATCAAACCCATAGCAATCTTATTGAGAAGAGGGTGCAAATATCGTTTTTAGGAAAGTGTTTATACATGTTTCAAGCCTAAATATCTTTCCTAAAGTATTCTTTATCTTGTGTTTGTTTTTTGTTTCCATAGTGTTTTTTATCCTCTTCTTTTGTCGTATCTTTTCCCAACAATCTAAAAACGATATTTTGTGAGTTTATACAAATTCACTATGGAGGCTACAAATACCATCAAATTATTGAATCAAGATTTTATTCGTTTGGATCGTTTTGATGGAACGAATTTTACCCGTTGGCAAGACAAGATGAAGTTCATGTTGACTGCTTTGAAGATCTTTTATGTGCTTGATCCAAATCTTCAACCAATTCCTGATCCAACCGACGATGACACCAATGAAGTCAAGGCTGAACAAAAGAAAAGAAATGAAGATGAAGTCATGTGTAGAGGACACATTCTCAATGCTCTTCGGACCGGCTTTATGATCTTTATACGGTGGAACCATCTGCAAAAGCAATTTGGAATGCTTTGGAATTCAAATATCATGTCAAGAAGAAGGTACAAAGAAATTTTAATTTCTAAATTTTTGATTACAAGTTTGTGGATGACAAGCCAATCTTGGCACAAGTGCATGAGTTACAAGTTATTGTTAATCAATTGAAGGCTGAAAAAATTGAACTTCCTGAACCTTTTTAAGTAGGGGCTGTAATAGCCAAGTTGCCTTCATCTTGGAAAGGGTATAGGAAGAAAATTTTGCATGACTCCAAGGATATCACTTTGGAGCAAATTCAAAAATATCTTCGAATCGAGGAGGAATCGAGGATGAGAGACAAGAGTGAGAACTCTTTTTGCAATATAAAAGCAAATGTTATGAATCAGCCTAAGAATTCCAACAAAAGCAAACAAAACAAGGAGCATCATTTTGGCCCCAAAAGGGATCAAAGAAAATTTAAGAAGCCAAAGAGTGGAGGCTGTTTTGTTTGTGGAAAACCTGATCATTTTGCTAGGGATTGCAGATTTAAAAAGGGCCAGAAACCAAAAGTCAACTCCGTTGAGGGAGATGATAATATAATCGCTACGGTGAGCGAAGTGAATGCCATATTTGGCAAGGTTTCTGGTTAGTGGTACGATACTTGTGCTACCGTCCATGTTTGCTATGATAAAGGCCTCTTCAAGACTTACAAAGAAGTCACAGAAGGGCAAGAGATTCAAATGGGAAATGAAGTTCATTCTAAGGTGATTGGAAAGGGAAATGTGGAACTCACTTTCACTTCAGGTAAGAAAGTCACTCTTACTAATGTTCTTCATGTACCGGATATGAGTAGAAATTTAGTGAGTGGGAATCTCCTTAGCAAACCTGGAATTAAATCTGTATTTGAATCCGGAAAGTTAATTCTATCCTGCAATGGAACTTTTGTTGGAAAAAGCTATTCCGCTGAGGGAATGGTCAAATTATCTATTGTTGACAATGATTCTAAAGTTAATAAAGATGTTACTTCTATTTATATTGTTGATTCTTATTCATTATGGCATGATAGATTAGCACATATTGGAATCAGCATGATTAGAAGAATGGTTAAGTGTGGCTTAATAAATTATCATTTTGATGATCTTAATAAATGTGAAATTTGTGTTAAATCAAAGATAACGAAGAAACCTTTCAAAAGTGTTGAAAGATATACTACTTTGTTAGATTTAATACATTCTGATATATGTGAATTAAATGGCATATTAACGAGAGGAGGTAATAGATATTTTATTACTTTTATAGATGATATGTCTAGATTAACATATGTGTACTTATTGAAACATAAAAATGATGCTTTTAATGCTTTTAAATCATATAAAGCAGAAGTTGAAAATCAATTGGGGAAGAAAATTAAAGCTTTAAGAAGTGATAGAGGAGGAGAATACTTTCCTAATGAATTTAACTTGTTTTGTGAACAACATGACATAATTCATGAATGTTCAGCACCTAGAACACCTGAGCAAAATGGATTAGCAGAAAGAAAAAATAGAACTTATCTAGAGATGATTAATGCTATGTTGTTGCATGCTAAATTATCTTATAATTTGTGGGGAGAAGCTTTATTGGCTGCATGTCATATCTTAAATAGAATTCTCTAAAAGAATAAGATCTCTCCATATGAGTTATGGAAAGGAAGACAACCTAACATTGGTTATTTTAAAGTGTGGGGGTGTCTTGCATATTGTAAGAATAATGATCCTCAAAGGACAAAATTGGGACCTAGAGGAATCAAATGTACATTTATAGGCTATGTCTCAAATAGCAAAGCATATAGACTTCTTAATTTGGAGTCTAATATCATAATAGAATCTCGAGATGTGGAGTTCTTTGAACATTTATTGACTTCTAGTAATAATGTTCATCCTCCAACTAGTGAAGAGTCACTAATGGAGAAATCTCAAAAGGTTGGTGAGCAACCTAAAATTCCTTTGATTGGACATCAATCAAGTTCACAAGAGGTTGGAGAGCAATCTTATGAATTAAGGAGAAGCACTCGTGTACGAAAAGCAAAAACATTAAGATCGGATGAGATTGATTCTCAAAGTATTTCTTTTTACCTTGTAGAAGGAACTAATGAGAGAGTATTAAAAACAATTCCTCTTGTTTTACAAGTGGAAGATAATCCTAAAACATTTAAAGAAGCTATGGCTTCTCGTGATGCTGCTTTTTGGAAAGATGGTATTAATGATGAGATGGATTCTATTATGTCAAACCAAACTTGGGAACTTGTCGATTTACCTTTTGCCTCAAAACCTATTAGTTGTAGATGGATATTTTGTACAAAGTATCATACAAATGGTACTCTCAAAACATTCAAAGCAAGGTTAGTTGCTAAAGGATTTCGACAAAAGGAAGGAATAGATTATTTTGACACATATGCTCCTGTGGCTAGGATCACATCTATTAGAATTATTTTTGCTTTAGCATCAATTTTTGATCTTTATGTTCATCAAATGGATGTCAAAACGGCATTTCTAAACGGAGACCTCGATGAGGAGGTATATATGGAACAACCCGAAGGTTTTGTTCTACCGGGAAATGAACATAAAGTGCGTAAACTTATTAAGTCATTGTATGGTTTAAAGCAGGCTCCAAAACAATGGCATGAGAAATTTGATGCAATAATTCTTTCTAACGGATTTGTTCATAATATTGCAGATAAATGTGTTTATCTCAAAACTTGTGATGGCTATATGGTGATAGTTTGCCTTTATGTTGATGATATGCTAATAGTGAGCAACAACATGAAAGGTATTGTAGAAACAAAGAGGTTTCTATCTTCAACATTTAAGATGAAAGATCTTAGGCAAGTTGATACTATACTAGGTATCAAGGTAAAAAGAAATAGTGGGAGATATGTTTTGAGTCAAACTCATTACATAGAGAAAGTACTGGAGAAAAGAAGCAAATACCCCATTTGACCCAAGTATCAAATTAGTCAAGAATGTTGGAAGAACAGTGGCTCAATTAGAATATTCAAGTGCTATAGGAAGTCTTATGTATGCAACGCAGTGCACAAGACCTGATATAGCATTTGCAGTTAGTAAATTGAGTAGATTTACTAGCAATCCAAATGTAGAGCATTGGAAGGCTATTGAAAGAGTTCTTGGGTACCTTAAACGAACCAAAGATTATGGCCTACAATACTCAAAATTTCCTGCTATTTTAGAAGGATATACTGACGCAAGTTGGATATCGAGTTTTGGAGATAACAAATCCACTACTGCTTGGGTGTTCACCTTAGGAGGTGGCGCTGTTTCTTGGAAGAGCAAGAAACAAACGTGTATAACTCACTCAACTATGGAATCAGAATTTGTTGCTCTAGCAGATGCAGGAAAGGAGGCTGAATGGTTGAGGGACTTTCTATTAGAAATTCCATTGACTTCTAAGAGTATGAATTCAATTTCTATACTTTGTGATAGTCAAGCCACTTTAGCTCGTGCGTATAGTGAAATATATAATGGAAAGTCAAGACATATAAGTCTTAGACATGATTATGTGAGGAAATTAATCAAGAGTGGGATTATTTCACTCACATTTGTGAAAACAAGTGAGAATTTGGCTGATCCATTCACCAAACCTCTTACAAGAGAAGTTGTAAGATCAACATCAAAATGGATGGGACTAAAACTCCTTGAATAAAAGATCCACCAATGATAGCAACCCTACTCAACATTATGAAATGAGTAATGAAGAGTTCAAAGGGTAAGAACAAGTCATTGACATGTGGAGTGGTTCAGCACTTTGAAATATTTTACAAGTCCCATCTAAAGATGTTAAAGTGCTGGTTGTCACCGAATGAGGGTTGAGTTAATTATACTCTTAATGAAGTTCAGTCAAGTTAGGACAAGTATCTCAAAGAGTGACAAAGATACTATAAGAACTTCACCTATATGAATTTAGAAGTGGTGCCGCTTCGATTGAGAGTTGGAGTTTCTCTCATAAAAGTTCATGAACTTGGATGAGCCCAAGACCATATTAGGGCTAAGCGAGATTTTATGAGGAATACAAGAATGTTGTATTTATGTGTGTGGTATCACTGGTGTTGTCATGAGGAATAACAAATTCAAAGCTTTTATGCTATTTGGGATTTCAACTTCACTTTGTGATGCTTACACTAAGGTAATATTCAAATCGAAAGATATATTACTTTATTCATAAATACTATTTAATCACTTGGAGAAAATTTTAAATTTGAACAAGTGGGGGATTGTTATAAATTGTTCAAATTAAAAAGAAAAAAGATGTTTTCTTTTATTTTGGTAGTTATTTTTTAAAGGTTGTGTCTTTTGAGAAAATAGTTATTTTTCAAAGGTTGTGTCTTTTGAGAAAATAGTTAATTTTCAAAGGATGTGTCTTTTGAGAAAATATCTATAAATAGATATTTGAGGGTAAATTACAGAACAGGAAAAAACTCTTTTATGCTCTTCTTCTTTACTCTCCAAGTGATTGAGTTAGACATTCTCTAATTCCTATCTGAAGATTCTTTATTGTTTGCTCAATACAGATCTTCTAAAGGCTTGTCATATCCACTAAAACTATTTGCATCAAACCCATAACAATCTTATTGAGAAGAGGGTGCAAATATCGTTTTTAGGAAAGTGTTTATACATGTTTCAAGCCTAAGTATCTTTCCTAAAGTATTCTTGATCTTGTGTTTGTTTTTTGTTTCCATAGTGTTTTTTATCCTCTTCTTTTGTCGTATCTTTTCCCAACATATATATATATATATATATATATATATATATATATATATATATATATATATGTCAATCGATATAGAATAATAATGGTCAACATACCATCCAAAATACTGGTATCATTGTGGAATGAAGGGCTTGATCAAATAAGCGGTAAAACCCTTAACCGTCATGACATTCTAAGGGTGGTCATACACAGCATTGCCTCTCACCTCTACCTGCAGAAAGACTGCCTCTAAGCATCAACTTCACTAGTTTTGTAGGTCAGTCTTCGCAAGTCATCTAGCAAAATAATAAACACACTAATGCTTCATTAAATGACCTCTTTAAGAACTCATAAGCTGAAGAAAGGACAACATTGATGTCAAAGATTTTTCTCCATCCCGCACTTTGAAACGTAGTCCGGTATGATGTGCTATAAGAACTGTGTATCTCACCTTCAGGCACACTATGTGAGTGGGACTCTTGGAGTATTGCAGTGAGTGGGTTACCTGCTCTCTCACATGCCAGTCTTAGAATAACATACACCAAGGATAAAGAGCTTTTAGCATGAAAGATATGAAGGAACTGACGCTTGGATTGCATAGATAGTCTTTATTACGTGATAGCATCGAATATACGGAGAATGTTAGTAGAATGGATCATCAATACGATTACATTGAATATATTGAAGGATATGCTTGAATTGGCTCCAGTATAGCTAGTTTGCTCCGTTCAGATATTTTAGTTGCCGAGCGTCACCAGAGTTGGAATTTGCCCATGATCAACAAGATCAATCTTGTTCAGCCTCATGCAGCAGAGGACCTGCTCCGGAAGTTCCTCCTGCTTCTGGGCCTGCATCAATTCTTGCTGAAGTTAGCTCAACATCAGACGGATAAGCATTAGTGGATGTTCAAGATGACTGGTGACCATGATGCTTTAATCTTTTGTTTGACCATGAACGGATAAGAAAGGAGGTTCTGATCAATGCCCCCGTTGAAGCTTCCATGGTGTTGTAAAGAGAGACATAAGATCCTCTTGATAGTTAATGTGCAAATCAGTCAAGTGATCAAGTACATTCAAGCAATACTGATCCATCTTATCTTTTGGCAAAGAAAACGGCAACTGATCTATGAAAGACAAACACAAAATATTACTCCATTCGGAACCTTAAAAAGATCTCCCCCCACTAGGGTCTGCAATACCATACCATACAGTTCGGTATGAGCGATATGTGCCGATCCGATAGAGGACCACTATACTCGATACAGCTCGGTAGCTGTGTACCATATGTTGGTATGCTCGGTACAATTCGGTACGTATCATACTGACAGTTGATTAATACACTAATACGGTACAGTATTCAGAACCTTGCTCTACACATCTCAATCCTGAAGTCCAATTTAAAGATTAAGGACTACAAATGAATAAACTTATATTAGAACAAATGTACTCTATATAAAGCCTCAAGAAAGATATTTCCACACATTTAATATGCTGTTAATACAAATCGAAGATTGAGGACTACAAATGCATAAACCTGATTGTTTTTCTTTATTGGATTCTTATATGATTGTAAATTATATGGGTAGGAAAAATGGACAGAACAGCAAGACTCGAGATGTGATCCAATAAGAAGAGTATTATAAAAGCACAGCCAGTGTGTACAAGAACCACATGAAGGTGCAATTGCAATATAGTAATATCACTTTCTAGCAATGAGCTATATATGTTATAGTGGAACTTGTAAATGGGCAAAGATCCAATGGGACATGGAGTTACAAGTGCGATAAAACCAAATATATTGTGTGCATTTATCATGATAAATTAACCAAGAATAAATTTGATATGTGGGTAACAGTGATCTCATGGGGTCAGAGGAAAACTCTTCTATAGTTTGATCTCTTTAATTAGATATACATTTATTGTCAGTATCAGATGTATCATGCTTCTTCCACTTGTGTAGGATAATTAGAGTATGATGCACTAAAAGTACAGAATATATATTTCTTCTGTTTCTGTTTAAGTTATAAAAAAAAATCAATATTTGAATTACAAAGTAATGTTATATCAAATTCACCTTTTATATCTGATAAGGATGAGTTCATCTTACATCAGCAAATTAGGAACTTCTTCGCCTAAATATTACAATACATGAGAGATTATACAAGAACAAATGGATGTTCTGGAAAGCAAGGTATGCCAAACAAATAGCAAAGAGTAATCCTTGATAAAGTGTGTCTTGACTTAATGATCATGTCATATATGTGAAACAAAAATGAAGAGGATTTGAGGTGCTAAATATGTCTTTTTGTGTCACCCTCTGCTCTAGCTTCAAATTTTCTTCAATCTCTAATTCTCCACTGTTTCACCAACTTCTCTTCACTTAACTTTTACTTGTCTTTTCTTTTAGACTGTTTCAAAATGCAGCAATTTTTGATCTGATTACTCTTGCGTGTTGACTATATGATTTGTTGGGAATATTAATTGAAATTATATTTATTGGGAATATTCATTAACTTGAAGGATGCATGATAACTTTTTGGCACAATAATTAAAGCACACAACTTTGCTGTACAATAACAAAGCTGAGTAATTTCTGAGGCTGCTTCATTTCTTGTACTATGTGGTATACATTTACATCTCTAGTTAATTGATAGGTGAAGGATCATATGTTTTCATTGATCTATATGCTATGATGGCCTTTCTTAGGTGGTATTATATAGCATAGCTTTTTCTATAAACAAAGAAAATTTGAAATTCAGGTTTAGTTGCTTCTAGCCTTCTTGTTTCTTTCCCAACTCTCCATCTCTCTACCTCGATTTCTGTCTTGCATATCTGGTTTTATAATCATTTACATAGTCTTCTCTGCTTTGACTTCTATCTGATCTATATTTACTCTTGTTTCCAGTTGTGGATTTATATAGGACCTACTTCTTCATGTAAGGTACTTAATACAGCTTATTTGGGAAAGTCTTGCATTCAAAGCTTTAGATGCATTTTTCTGTATTATATCTACAATCTATAAAATTTGATCCATAGTTAAAGTTAGTCTCTAGTCTCTCACTCCTCTCTCATATATATTCCAAATTTTGACCCAAGCCTGTTATGGAGCTTAAATATTACTGAGAGTTCTCAGCGCAACTGGAGTTTATGCATCATGCACATTCAAGATGCTAATTATGGAGATGGATGCTTTGCCACAGTCTGGAGATATTTCCTAATGATTTTCTTTCTTAGTGAAGTTGTGGTTGATAGTTCGATACCTATATAGGTGTTAAAGAAAGCTAAGCAAACACAAATCAAAGGTGGTTCGGCTTAATGAAGCTCCACAATATGTGCAAATCTGTTTCTTTGATGTTGCTACTTGACCATTTGTTGTAGCTCACATTACTTAGCATTAAATTGAGATTGTGTAACAATTAAAGGATCTGTACACTAAGATCCTAACAGGCATACATATTTATCATTAAAATTGGAGATCAATTTGGATTGAATATTTTAAGCAGCTTTGCTCATTGAAGATTCAGGTGAAAACTCCACACTTATGAGAATTAGTAATTTGTCATCAAACAATCTATTTTTATCATGATAATCTAAGCCAAAACAGAAAACTGGGCCATACATGCATCAAAAGTTACCTGGATTGTTAAACCCAAATCAAGGATCCCATTCTTCAGACGATCTCGAAAAGCTTCTAGGCCTTTTCTTGATATGTAACTGAAGCGATGTATGTCAAGGTCAATCTCAAAGTAATTTTCACCCTGCAATAACAGCATGTAAAGAGTAAGGACTATCCTAGTTCTCAAGAACAAAGAACAAAAGATGTTCATGGTACCACAGAAAAACTACTGGATAAAAAGGATGTTATAAAACTTGGAAGATACAGGATTTAAAGTTTTAACATGATTCATTAACAATTTCCTATGGCCCATAACACAAAATTGACAGACGATACAACTAATTATCCAATTTTAAGATTAAAGTGAATTTTCAAGTATATAGGTTAAGCAACTTCTGCACAGAAATGCATCTCAAAGTAACAACATTTTAGAATAGTTTAACCAGAAACAGAGTACATCTTTTATCCATACCTGATAAAAATTGTGTTGAGGGCGTGAAAGCACTGGCTTCCTATTATATCCTTGTATTAGCTTTCTTTCTGCAGCGCTCAAATTAAGATCCTCTGGGTTGACCACTCCACCAATAATTTTTAACCTCTCTCTAAAGGGTACGCTGGATTCACTTGCAAATCCTTTAACCCTTTCCGTTTCATCATCAATAAATTTCTGCAGAAGGCTAAATACTATCAGCTGAAGGAAACATAGAAGTTGAAAATGTGTACAAGCCACTTGTTTTTCTCCTTTTCCCTTTCTGTTTGTTCTAAGAGTGCAACTAACACATTTATTGCACCGGTCAACTGTCAATGATTCCTAAAAAGAAACTTACCCTTACTAAATCCTGGAAACTAGAAGAAACTTCTTTGTCATATGATTCAGAAATTTTAAAATACAACACAAGGCTCATTCCTTCACCATCACCTTCACCAAGAAACATTGCAGCAGGATAAGTAGGCATCTGTTAGGAAGACATGAAACATAAGCTTTGCTTCTGACCTTTTTAGTCAAGAAAAAGGCAGTCCTCGTAATAAGTAGCTTGACTAATACCTGAATATTAACAATCAGTAGCGACGGAAGTTTCCCATGTGGCTTGACATGTGGAAGCTCAATGTGTTGAGCAATATGATGTATTTTGCGTGGGCATACAAACAGGTCAACGCCAATAGGATAATATGGTGCATAGTTTGGAGCAGGAGATTTTTTCTTATCCCTGCATAAGAATTTTTACATAAAATATAAATCAAATGACAGAAGCAAAAGACGAAAATATTATCAGCTTCAAGCCACAGAAAGAATGAGTTTGACAAGAATACTGAAGAACTCATGCATGAAAAGTTTTTGGCTACATAGAGCAAAAAGAACGTTCATTTAACATGTACAGGGAAAACTCATGCCTGAAGTAGCTTTCTCCACGAAGATCAAAAGTAGAAGGATCAAGATAGGACCAGCATCCTGGAGTTGGTTTCTCCCCTCGAGCATGTGGAATAACTAGACCTCCTCGTGGACGAAATAAGAGTCTTGTTGAGGCACCTATTGCAATAAAAGAAAAAGTAGATCTTGTTGATAATTTTTGGACACAAATGCAAGTTTAGATGAAAAACTTTCAAGAATGAAATATATAAAGATAAGTTCCACAACGATCTTGAAAGCAGTAGCGACTTGCAGAAAGCCAACTTGTCAAGTTTGATATTTAAAAGACTAATGACAAGCACAGAGTACCCAAAATGCATTGACAAGGTTACCAAATATATTGCTTACCAAATATGTTGTCACCACAAACTCTTGAATAATTCATCACAGGTATGGATTTTACAAAAAAATAGTACATGAAGAAATGGTTCGTCTTACCAGTCCATATCGTTGACCGACCAGCTATCAATATGATGCATATTTTATTGACCGAGCCGTACCGAGCATATCGACATATGATATATGGGGGCATACCAATGTACTGCCCATTCCGGTCCCCTATCGGATCGATACGTACCGCCCATACTGAGTGGTACGTGGCGATATGACGAACCTTGCATGAAGTATGGTACTAGAATGAAAGCAAAGACACAACTAACATGTAGAACAAAAAAAAGCTATGTATCAACTAGTTCTAGAAAACAATTTATAAGAAACCTTTAATCCTGATTGTCTCCTACAATTTCTTAAGATAGAAGGTTCCAGAACTTACAGACTATGTAAAAGGCTCCTTTTTGATCCTCGAAGAAACCATTAATAAGAGAAAGCACCCAATAATATTTTGTATATGATAAAAAGTGAAACATTATGATAACTTTGATAACATTCAAGTGACATTTAAATATCCATAACAGCTAGGTTGATGAGGGCCATCAGTATATATATATATATATATATATAAAAATAGAAAATAAAAATTAAACAGAGTGGATGTTAATTGTTTATTATACTCACGGAACTCAGTGGTTTCTTCTCCATCATAAGACTTCCTCGTGTAAGAAAGCCTGATAACTGCAGACTTTTTCTTTTGACGAGATGGGCTAAGTTTTGTCATGTGATAGATCTTATCATTGAAGCTCACAGAAGAAACTAATTTGTGTAAGTATGATTGCTTCTTGTTCCCAAGAGACTTCTCTTCAGTATCATGTCTTTCTCTCAAACCTTTAAAGCTACCATATGAATCTGCCAAAAACTTTCTCTTCTTCAAACAAGCTTCAGAGCCTACATTCTTATTGACCTTTCCAATAGGAAGTTCACGACGGTGAGGCTTTATAATTTCTGAGCCATCAGCATCCTTTGCTTCATCCTTGCATGAAATCTTATCCATCTTACCTTCTCTTTTTAAGTAGTGTTCAACTGCCAATGTCACCGGAGTAGTACCACAAAATCCCTCCAACTTATGCATTGCATCAACTAGTCGTGAAGCATTTTCATATTGCAACATTTGAGCCCCTATTTCATCCACTGATGGACTAGAATCTGCAAATGATAAAAAGTAATAAGTACTTGTTGGAAGGTCAGTTATGAAATTAAATCTCATAGGATTCATGTACTTTACCTCCATGGACACTGCTGAAATCATCATCAGAATCAGACTCTAAAATGCTGACCGAGTCAAACCATGTGTCTTCCTGGCATATTCCTACAAACATTTGCATGTGGGTTACACTTTGAGGAAGAAAATAGCCATATACATAGTATCAAGAGAGCAAATGACCATCTGATGTTGTAGTGGGTAATTCTTCTTGTTTTCTTCAACATGGTGCCTTCTACCACTATCTTCTATTTTCACAGGATGTATGAAGAAATTGCTCATGTCAAAAGAAGTGAACTCCCATTCGAAAGTAAATTATTATGATGATTATTATTGTAGCTATGTTGATTCATTGGAATTAACTTCAGTAAACACTTCTTTTAGATTTAACTCTTCATCAGGATAAATACAGAAAAGAAAATGTCTGGCTAGTCCTAGTAAAGGAGTAGATCTAGGAAGGTGCAAGATTATTATGATGCAAACCAATTAGGCAAAAGCAAATCCCAGGTTGTATATATTTGAATAAGAAATAGAAAGTAAAACAATCAACTTACAAAATACAATTCTAAGAAAAGTCTAGGAAAACTGTTATACAATTTACAGTATACAGATCCAGAGGGAAAATAGTTTGAGTTTGAAGAACAGTACCATAAGAGTCAATCTGACTATGGTGCCACTGCAACTGCGTTAGATGGAATTTTCCGCTTGTTCTTGCAGCAGTCTCAACATGAACAAACTCACTTAAAGCATAATCAGTTAAGCAATTTCCAGCAGTGCCAATCTGAGTTTTAGATGCTTTAGGACGGGAACCTGAAATTTTTCCATGGTATTTTCTGGATCTGTGGGTGTACTTCCGAGTCCTAGATCTACCACTTGGTTTTGATATGCACACACCCATGATGATCACTCAGCGTTATGAAGCTGGGAAACAAGGACAAATCCTTTGATCAATATTCAGAACTCTATAGAAAATCCAGGATAAAATATACACAAACTTCAAGAGAAAAAGATCTAAGTTGTATGTGCTTCAATAGAAAATGTCAGAAATTACAGAAAACAGGTGAGACTCAGACATCATTAAATGTTTTATCCATCTTTTTTTCTGTCAGACAGGACTAATACATGTCGAGTTCACCTGTTTAGCAAATGACATTATTTGTAGGCTCCATTTTCCAAAAAAATTTTCAGCTGCTTTAGTACAGTTTTTTACAAGTTTCAGATGTTCTTGATAATATCATGTTGACCTGACACTTGAAAATGATGACTACAAAACACATGTTTTCAGCATTTTATTTAGAATCAATCAATTCCAGCAATTGCAATGGATCTCTGTTGCAATGAATTCAGTTGAGCCAATCCAAAGAATGAACTAAATAATACTGGGGAGTATTCTAAAAAAAAAAAGTGAGATATCATAATCATCATTGTCTCATAAATTTGATACGCTAGACCAAAAAAACCCAACATGAACAATAACATAAAACTTTACCAACAAAGACTTAGAAACAATGTAAGCCACTCATCTACCTAACAATCAAATTAAAAAAGAATGAACTAAATAATACTGGGGAGTATACTACTTAGAAAAAGATAAGTGGGATATCATAATCATCATTGTATCAAACATTTGATATGCTGGAGCAAAACTTACTCAACAAGAACAATAGCATAAAACTTTACCAACAAAGACTTAGAAACAATGTAAGCCACTCACCCCCCTAACAATCAAATTTAAAAAGAATAGCTCGCCACAATTGCAAAAACCTCAGACATGCCTTCACCTATTTGACACCTTTCACAATGCACAGCCTTAGGAGCCACAAGTTACACCCTAGAGATGCACAGACAATCCAGTAAAACAGAACATCTTGTGCACATCCAATATTCAATCACAAGAAACACCAACTGCTTTTACTTCACACATGGACTTCTACCTCTTCCACAGCACACTCACAAGATCTATCACTTCCTATAGCATGCCCTAAAGAGAGACCAAAGTCATGTTTTATAACTGTGATTCACACAAGCAACTTTCGCAAAGAAAAGACAACTTTAGAATGATGAGGAGAGTTTTCATCAGGATCATTTGAGAGATAATGAACATAAATATAGATAGAAGAACAAAGATGAAAAAGAAATGAATCAAGAGAGAATAGAGCTACACGATAAAGGAAAGAGGAGGGAATAGTATTCAAAACTAAAAGAAGGAGATGAAGCTCCAATTTATGTCAAGTTTGAATTTCAGGTATATGTCTTAAGCATTAGCCACCCATGAGATGTTAATACTTTGCATGATGTACCAGTGATGTGTCCATCATAATTCATGATATCGGTCAATTTTAATATCGTTCAAGGCTGATCCAGTCTTAGCTGATTTCTTGGTCTTATAGCCAGAAATATATCATAATAAACTACACTTAGTGAAAATGAACTAGAGTCGGCAAGTTTTAACCAAATCTAGCTTACTAAATAGCCTGAAAAGAAGAAAAAGAAGAGAGGACAGTAGAAGGAAAAGGAGAAGAGGAAAACCAAGGCGGAGAACAGTAAAACGAAATAGACTTGAGATTGAGTAACAGAGGAGATGTTTGTACTATTATATTTACTAGTCATAGCAACTCTGATATTTGCCATCTGCACCACTGTTACAACATTCTCCATACACTATCACATAAAAAGGAAAGCAAATCAAAAGAAGGGAAGCAAAGGTTAGAGAGAAGCTTCTAAATGTAAGAAGATAAAGATCCCAACACAAAAGAAGTGAGATGTCATAAGATTATGAAGTAGCATTAAATTCAGTGGCCACTTGTTTCAAGTAAAGTTTTTGTTTATTTGTCTGTGTATTATCCAATATTTGATTCTCACAAACATTCAAGAAGCATTGGGCCACTGTGATGCCTACTGTAATCTTAGCTACAAGTGAAAAGTTTTGGTCATCATCATTTAGTATGATAGTTTATAATACATATACATAGTTACTTTTATTGAATTATTCTCCCTTATTTTTCGTTGTTATCTTTTATATTTTGGATTTTATGCTTTTCAAAAGTGATCCATCTTTTGAATGTGAATGTAAAAGAATAATTTAGAACAAAATATTTTTGGCTTCTCAAATTATTTGATTTTATATCTTTATGTGACCAATCCTAATCATACTGATATGCTCCAATCATTCCTGTTAATCTCAATCATTGCAAAAACTATTACCAATTTTGCAAACTATGTTATCTATATAAGACATCAAAACTTGCTAGTTTTGCCAGATATTAGATACTCTGAAACATATTAGAAATATTCTACAATTTATACATATTTATATTAAAATATTGAGTATATGTGGGACACTTGTATCATTTTTATAAGGCTTCAATGCAAGTTGGACAATCATTAAAAGTTGCATCTAATAAGTACTTTTGACATAGTATTTAATGATTTTGTGAATATGCATGTAATAACTTTGTGCATTGAATGATTACTATAATTAGTAAATATTTGACAAATGAAGATCTCAACCTCTACAACAATACATTAAAAAGGTATATGCATTAATTATCATGTCCATGTCATGGCATGTCATACTTTTATAAGATTTGTCTTATGTATCATCAAAATTTACCTCATGGTTGATCACCTGAATTATGTTATAACATATTTATATTCAGCTGTTTCTTATTTTTTTTATTTCTATTATCCCATAAATACTAGTTTTAGCAAATCCATCCACTTGTTGTAGGTTTCTTCACTTTTTTCCCGTGGGCCAAAAGTTTGATCCAATTTTATTGCATATCTACATAAATTTAAATTTCTGTAACACCACAGAGAGAAAATAGCAGTTGATATATTTTCCCTCGATCTATTCACCCTTTGTTGATATAGACACACTCCCAGAAAAAAGTCCTCATTGTTTCTAATCATAATTTTGTGTTAAGTTTATTAGTCATTTGACGATATTAACCTTCATGATAGGAACCAATTTTTATAATTCTGAGGCCTGGCTGTATTTGATTTAACACTACAAAAGACTGGAAATTCTAGATGAGAACACAGTACTACAAACAATTCCATATTGATGAAGATCAATTTGAGCTTAGATCCAAATTAAGTATAATTAGATAGAGGTCAGGTGTAGAAGTTATAGGCTTAAGTTTACTTTTCTATAATGAATTTATTTTATAGACATTTTCTAGGTTTACTTTGTCGCAAAAACCTTTTTATTTTCAATGTGTTATGTGATTATTGTTATTAAAATTTGGTCTAAATTGAGCTTATGTTAGTTTAAATTAACATGGCCTTAGTTAGCCAATTTATTTTTTTATTCAGTAGTAATTTGGTTTAGACTTATAGCTTTGTTATTAATGCCCAATTTTGGATAGTTTAAAATTGTTGCTCGTTGGGGAACTTCAAATGGATGTATTCTGATCTGTTTTGTGGTCAGAGAAGGTATATAAGTTTATTACTATAAAAGTCTATCACTTGAACAAATATTTTTTTTCTTTATAATAAACCAGTTGATGTATTAAAGAAAACAAACATTAGCCAATAAAAGAAGAGCAAATAACCATTGAGAAGTCCACATTTGATAGAGACAGTTGATCAGATTTGAAGCCACAAGAACAAAAATCCACAAACTGCTGGAAGTAAAATAAATCTAATTTTTTCCAATTCTTTCCTTAGTTGGAATATTTTTCCACAATTTGTTTCAATTGGATATGATTTCATCAATGAGAAGTTGAATTTTTTTTAAGATCAATCACCTGAATCCTTTGATATTGGTTTTTTTAGTTCTTGTTATTCACCAACCCATGACTTTGGATGCAACCTTATCATCTCACTCTCTTTTAGAATTGGAAGTTCTTCGTGTATGTTTCAGGAATGCAATGCTCACTACCCCATCCAACAACATCAGCAGTCATGATGCTCACTCTCTTTAAGACCAAGTTTTCACTCATGTACGAAAAGCCTAATACTTACTCTTGAAATTATATTTTTATTATTAATGATAAAATTTAATACCATGAGAGACTAATTCTAACAAATTACAACTGACCAATACTGCACTTCAACAATGTACAGTTTTCTGTTTTCACATCATAAAATAAATCTCAATTAGAAGACAATTACAAAACACAAAGTTTGACTAGGATTATCAAGCAATATAAAACACAATCAGCTTGTGATCAAGATCATGAGATCACCCCCAATGAGCAACAACAAGAGGTTATATAGAGGATTATCATTTGTCCCTCACTATGGACTTAACAATATAACTAGATGGTTAAAGTTAGTCATGCTGCAGAGTAGCATTTCACCTTAAAAAATTACAGAAATCTTAAGAGAAATATACTTTGATTTGCAACAGTCAGTTTGAATTGAACAACATTGAGACTTTCACTGTTACTTACAAGCAAAGGAGGCAGGTATGCAGCAGTTTTACCTAGTTGAAAAAATAATAAACAAAACATTATCCCTTCGATTTTTTTGAATTTTAAAATGGGATACACAAGAAATGAGGTGACTGGAAATTCCACATTGCAGACCACATACCACTGTCAAAACTTATATGAAACTGGGTACAAAAAAATCTAAATATAGGAAAATGAATCACGACTTAAATGCATGCGTTCATCTTATAACTCCAAAATTACACGAAAGAACATAGACAAACAAAGAACATCAACTAGAATCTAGATAACAAACTCGTGAGCAAAACATTAAAGTAACCAAAGATAGGCTGGTACCACCAACAGAGCACCCTCATCCCAAAGAAAGGATTTTGAAGGTTACACCGTATCAGATAAAGTAAGACGAGCATTGGAACAAAAAAATCCATTATACAACAGCCGATGATGAAACTAAAGAAACAAATGGGAGGGCGACAAATACCTGAGAGTAATTTATTAGATCAGAACAGGACGAGAGGTATAGTATAACCCACGTAAAAGATTAGCACGGCATGGAACGAAAAAGAGAAGTGACCATTCTAACCGGCAACGATTGCCAATAGGAGAGGGAGCGGCATCTCAAAGATGTCGTGCCCTCTTCTCTTCTTCGAGTCCCTACGAGGAGGAGGGAGACGAGAAGAGGATAAAAGGAGAGATCCCCACCCTCGCATCCTGGCTATTCTTAGACTGCTTTCTATTTAGCGATCTGGAAGCCCTCTCCGGATCGAGCGAGACTCGGAAGCTCGAAGCTGCCTCCTCGCCCCATGTGGAAGCCAAGCCCGACGAGAACGGGCAACTACAACGATTCGACGCTCTCTCTCTCTCTCTCTCTCTCTCTCTCTCTTTGAAAACTTCTATATTTGAAAAATTATTGCAGGACGCTCTATTTTCGTAAATTGTCATTTTGGCTCTGTCGGAGCGCCTTTGCCTTCCGACGCGCACTGCCCCTGTCGAACCTGTTATCGCCTTGGCCCTCGGCTCTCGCCAGACTCAACGCTTCCGCCCGTGTGGTGAGCAATGACAGTGACCTGGCTAGATCCTCCTCTACGTGCGACGGGCCCTCTGTGAACGCAGTCGAACCCTCCCCTGCGCGCAAGGGCCACGAATGAGGATACCGAGGGCCATCATTACCGTGCCCCCTCCTTCCTTAGGTTAGGGTAATCAGAGTCGCCATCGCCGCACCCCTCCTTCCTTGCAGGAGAACGAGGCGGGTTCATGAAGGCAATTATAGGTTTGGTAGGGCAGAGAGGAGGGGAGGTAGTGGCGGAGGCGGTGCAAGGGCACTCTAGGGTGGCGGTGGCGATGGGCCTGACGGAGATAGGGTAAATTAGTCTTTTCATATAATAAGGGGTGCTTTGCAAGAATTTCCTAATGATAGGAGTTTTTCCCAAAATTCACCTAAATATATATTAAGAGTAAAAAAATTGAGGTACTTCTACATATGTATTCTTAAACTATTTGAAAATACTGTATCTACCCTTATAAGTTTGACATGCTTATTGATATTATACTCAACATATACTCGGTTACAATTCAGGTTCGTCACGTCTAACTATATCTACTAGCTAGATAAAGTTAAAACAAAACGTAGAAATATAATATACCTTAAATAGGCATAATGTTCTTATCATCAGAAGAAGAAAAATTAAAGGTGTTTTACATAAATATATTTGCAAAATTTTGAAAATATTGTATTTATCCTTACAAATATTGATATGCAAATATATCCCTGTGTGTATTAATAGCCTTCATACTTATACATATGTCCCTCTTCTACTGCATTAATATTGATAGATAGTACATATGTATTAATATCCTTCATATTAGTACAGATATATCTCTCTTCTACTAAAATTTTAGGTTAATCACTTTTAACTATCGATAACATTTACTAATAGTTGAAAAAAAATATAACATAAAAGTATCTTAATTATTAAGACATCTCACTATCTTTTGGATAATTTATTAAAAAAATCCACTAATAGGATCGGATTATGCCCCATGTTTGTTTTGTTAGGGGCAGCCATTTTATTTCTAGTAGGATCAAACACCCTTACTAACTTTAAAAAAAACGTTCAATATCCATTTACCTTGGTTAACTTTGGTTTTTTTGAGTTGAACGGATGTGATGTACTTGTTGAAAAAAATTATTGAATAGTAAATAATATTTTTTCTATTAAAATGAGTTTTTCATCAAATTACTAATTTATTATCAAAAGTAAATATTAATACCAAGATAATAATAGATCAACCACAAAGTGAGACACCAGATTTTTAATGTGAAAAATCTAATGTAAGAAAAACCATAGAATCGTAGTCCACTAAAACTTCCACTATCACCAATAATAATAATAAGTTTAAAATGAAACTTTTCTAGAATAACTAGAGGATCACAATGACATCAAGAACATATATCTTGGTTCATCAATGACATAACATTATCAACATTAATGAATCTCACAATAGGAAAGATTAAAGCTCACTAAGTGGATAAATCAAAAAATCATCATAGAGAGGGTAAACCATAGATCAATATCGTTAGGATTGTAGATCTTGTTACAAGGATTCTTCATATAAAATTTGGATCAAAACTAACAAAGTCTTACCGTTTGATCCCAAGATCTGTGGGTTACGGGCCCATTACGCTTTCGCTACTATAATTCATGATGATTATGGGGGAGATTGACAAGAAAATGGTGGTGAGAATATTAATGATGATGCTACTATAATTAATGAAGTTGACCCAACTGAACAAACTGAGCAAGCACCTCCACCACCAGATGAGATTTCACTGAGAAGATCCATAAGAAAGTGAATATTATCTATCATCCACATAAGTATGTTATGCTTACTGACGAGGAAGAGCCAGAAACTTATCAAGAAGGTACTCTACATGAGCATAAGAATGAATGGGTTAAAGCCATGTAAGAAGAGATGAGATCCTTGAGAATTACACCTATAACTTGGTAAAGTTACCTACAAGGAAGAAAGCTCTCAAGAATAAATGAGTTTATACATATATATGTATATATATATATATACATATACATATATATACATACATATATATATACATATATATACATATATACATATATATATATATATATACTGCCAACTGGACCCCTCAGCCCAAGAGACTTACCCGAGAAGAACTCCGAGAGAGATAAGCAAAAGAGTTATGTTAGTACTACGTCGAACCATGGAGTAAAGATCACTATTACAAAAAGGGAAAGCTTTTGATGATTGAATCAATTGAGGATCCATAACCCGAAGGCATAGATCACTAACTTGAGGTGGAAGATGTGGAGGAAGAACCACAATCAGCCTTCAATATTGTACATGCCTTAGTCGGCTATGTCAACCCGTAAACAATGAATATCGATGGATTCCTTATTTACTAGCTGATCACAATTTTTATCGACAATAGAAGTACCAATAACTTCATAGACAACAAGATTGCTGCCCGATTAACCTTCTGGATCGAAGATTGCAGTAGGTTTGATGTGAAGGTCGCAGATGGTCAAGCCTTATCTTGCAGCCACAAGTGTTCGCGGATGAAACTAATTATGCAAGGCCAATAGATCACCTCAGACTTCTTCCTATTGCCGTTATATGACTATAAAGTGGTGCTCAACATCGAGTGGCTATTTACTCTAGGTGATATTTCCTGAATCTTTTTCAAACTTATGAAAATTTTCATTTATTGGAAATATATGATCCTACGAGGAAAACTCATGGGCGAAGTTTTGACCGTTACGACTCAACAAATGGAGAGGGTACTGCAGAAGACATATATTGGCTTCCTAATCCAATTGCAGGGGCTATAAATTGAAGATCCAACGATGCACAAAGACCCAAATCTCTCCTCTTGCTTGCTAAATTTTTAAATGTGTTTGCTAAATTGAAAAAACTACCCCTTGCCCGACTTTGCCAAGTTGTTCATGATCGAACCTGACACGTCAAGAGCTGAAATTGATACTGTCCTAATGCAACATGGCCGACCACTAGCATATACCAGGAAGACTCTCTCCCCATCTCATCTGAAGCTATCAATCTACGATAATGAGATATTGGTCATTGTGCACGTGGTGACAAAATAGAGACCCTACTTGATCGACCGGTGCGTTTAGATCAAGATCAATCACAAGAGCCTAAGGTACTTCATGGATAGAAGATTTTCTCCCCCAAACAGCAAAAATGGGTAACATAATTACTAGGATTTGATTATGAAATTGTTTGTAAAAAGGGAAAGGATAACTTGGTTGCAGGTGCGCTTTCCCGATACCTAAGCATGTTGAAATTACTGTCATCTCCCTTTCGATTTGTGACCTTATGAAAGATATCAGGAAGGAGTGGTAAGGCGACTAAGAGATACAGGAGATCATCAAGAAATTAGAGGAGGAACCAGGCTAAATAACGCACTATAGCTGGGACTTGAAGGACCTGTAATACAAGGGTTGAATGGTGTTGGTGCCCAACTTCCGTTACCAAACCGCCATCCTACATGAGATGCACTCATCACTAATGGCTAAACACTCTGGATTCCTTTAGACCTACAAGAGAGATTGGCAAACCTTTTATTGGAGATGCATGAAAAAGACCATGGCTGAATTTGTGGCCCAGTATGACATTATCGATGACACAAAGGAGAGACAATAGCAAGCTCAGGAAAATTATAGTCTCCACCCATTCCGAACTCAGCTTGGACCGATATTCTACGGAATTCACTGAGGGGCTACCAACATCTCAAGAGAAAGTTTTGCAGTCAATGAAGAATGATCATATGATAGCCCAAGCAAGAATGAAATAGCCACCGGACAAATGCAGAACCGAAAAGAAGTATGCAAGAGAGACGATAGCAAGCCTAGGAAAATTACAACCCCACCTACTTTAGACTCAGCTTGGACTAACATTTTCATGGACTTCATCGAGGGGCTACCATCATCTTAAGGAAAGACTATTGAAGAACAACCTCTCAGTCACCCAAGCAAGAATTGAATAATAGGCTGAAATTGTTGACAAACGTAGGAGCAAAAATAAGTTTGCTATTGAAGATCGAGTCTTCCTTCGCCTTTAGCTCTGCCAGCAAAAATCCATGAAGTCTTGAGCCTCGAGGAAGTTGTATCCCCATTTCTTCAGACCCTACAAAATTGTGGAGCTCATTGGAGCCATAGCTTATAGACTAGATCTACCCATAGATTCTAAAATTCTTCCAATCTTTCATGTATCATGCATTAAACTAAGGCTTGGAGAGGATGAATCAGCCCGAAGCAACCTACCTGACATCTCAGTTGATGGAGAGGTTAAAGTTCAGCCAGATACTATATTGGACCACAAGATTGTGATGTATCGCCTGTTGGAAAACTTTAGTGGGAGCATCACATGCATAATAGAAATCAAAATAAAACATATTTCCCACATAGATCAAATCATTATACAAAAGTTTGGGTCACGAGAAAGCCACAAAAATAAAAAAATCACGTTATGTGATACATAATAGAAATCAAAATAAAACATATTTCCCACATAGATCAAATCATTATACAAAAGTTTGGGTCACGAGAAAGCCACAAAAATAAAAAAATCACGTTATGTGATAGATTAATTACCTAAAAAATCTTATATCCTTATTTTTCAAATCCAAATGGAGAGGATGAAGGAGGTCAAGTATCCTCCTCTCTAACAGTATCCATACGATAGATCTCTACAATGAAACTTCTCAAATCTAATATCGCAACTCTTATGCAGAGATAGGAAGGAGAATAAGAGGGTTAGCCAAAGCTGTATAGCTTATCAACTATGAACATCCCTCCTATTTATAGAGAGCCACCAAAAATCCTAGGGTCCTACCTTAGTGGGTATTGGATCTCTATCCAATTACCCACTAACTTTACATTATTAGATCTCTATATAATAATCTCCTTTAGTCTCTAATTGGGCCTAATGTAAGGAGCCCATCAGTGTAGGATCTCATCTAATAAGAATAGGGGCTAATTGGATCTCTATCCAATTCTCTATTCACTGAAGCATCACCATATGTGTGTGATCCTTTAGGCCCGATACTGAGCTGACCGTGAGTCACTCCTATTAGAACTCCTTTTGATATAATGAATTATTATCCTTATAATAATTTACTCAACTCATCGACTATGGACATACTAGGCTACTATGCCATAGTCCCCAGACGGTACAGGGGGATCAAATCCATCGGACCTATTTATCTATAGTTACATATATCTATAATCTCTCATCCAACCAATATCCTAGAGATCGTATATTGGATATGGTACTGTTAGGTCACATATGGAATTTGTTTGAGACTCGCTCTAATCGGATTCTCCCAGAGAACTCCTCTCTCAATCCGAATGACCCTGGCCAAGGATTTGTCTGAGCAAGCATATATGAGATATTTCTCTCGTGATATTGAGAGTGTATGATCATTTATTGACACTCAATTGCCTTTGTTAGGTTGGCTACCAATCCCGATAATCGGTTGTACCATATCTATAACTTTCCAAACCTGTAAGTCTGACGTTATAGAAAGGAGTACTCAAATAAGGCATCATTGGTATCTTAAGTCTAAGGTCCAGATACATAACTAGGACTATGAAATCACTATCTCACATTAGGTATCATTAACTATACAACATTTCATAAGTGGATCAATCAGTGAACTCATTCTCCAATTAACACATGTACTATATCTTTAGTGTCTCTACATAAGTGGCTACGAGACCAGCCACCTCTATCATATGGATAGGTATATAGTACACTGATCTGTCCGGTTATCTCGATGTCCCTCTTGAGACCAACTGCCTCTATTATATGGACTCAGGATCCATGTTTAAAAGTAAATCGATCTCATTATCATGATCTCATCATGATCCGATTCCTATTGTATAAAACTAAAAATATTACAATATATATATATATATATATATATATATATATATATATATATGCAACAGATAATATAATGTAAGAATATGTCAATAATAATCATAAGCAAAAAGATCGTACAGTGTGTTACATGTGCCATCACTCATGTGATTGGTTTGTAGGGCACCTGTAACAAACAATCTCACACTTGACCTAAAGCTAATCACCCATATGTCTAATCCCCATTAGACCCTTGTGATGCTCAAATACAATATGAGCTAATGGCTTCGTCAATGGATCTGCAATGTTATCTTTAGATGAAACTCTTTCCAATGCTGTATCTTTACGAGCTATAATCTCTCTAATCAGATAGAACCTTCTTAGAATATGCTTATACTTCTGATGAGACCTGAGTTCCTTCGCTTGAGCAATCGCCCCGTTGTTGTCATAGTATATGGGAATCGACTCCATGTTGCTTGGTACGACTCTCAAATCTTTAATGAACTTCTTCATCCACACCCCTTACTTTGCTGCTTCTGCTGTGTAGTATTTTTCGCTTCGGTGGTCAAGTCAGTAATAGTATCTTGCTTAGAACTCTTTCAGCTTACTGCTCCTTTATTTAGGGTAAAAACATAACATGAGTTTGACTTGCTATCATAAATATCGAACTAAAAACTTGAGTTCGTGTAGCACTCAACTTTGAGGTGTCCTCCATATACCAGTAAAATATCCTTAGTCCTTCTCAAGTACTTAAGGATATATACTTTACTGTCTTATAGTGTTCTAAACCTAGATCCACCTGATACCTGCTTGTAACACTCAGAGCATGTACTGTATCAGGCTTAGTAAATAACATAACATACATGATAGACTATATCGCTGAGGCATATGGTATCCTAGCTATGTCTAACCTTTCTTTAGGAATCTTTAGGGATATACTCCTAGAAAGTGATATTTTATATCTCATAAGTATAAGACCTCTCTTAGAATTTTTCATGCTAAACTTTTTGACAATGGAGTCCATGTATGTAGACTGAGATAAGCAAAGCATTCTCTTGGATCTATCTATTGGGAAACCTCAGCAAGTGCATCATATGTGTAGTAGAAATCAAAACAAAAACTGGTTTTCCACGCAGATCAAATCGTCATATAAACGATTGGGGTTGCGAGAAAAACATAAAAATTGAAAAACCATGATATGTGAGAGATTGATTTTACTTAGGGAGATCATATATCCATGTATTCCAGATCCAGATGGAGAAGATAAAGGTCAAGCGTCCTCCTCTATAGCAGTATCCACATGATGAATCTCTATAGTAAGACTCCTCAAATATGAACTTGCAACTCTTGCACAGAAGGGGGAGGAGAATAGGAGGGGGAAGCTAAGGCTGCAGTCTATCAACCATGAGTCTCCCCTCCTATATATAGAGAGCCATAAAAAAATATCCTAGGGCTCTTTCCTTAGTGGGTATTGGATCTCCATCCAATTAATTATCCACTAATCTTGCATTATTGGATCTCTATCCAATAATCTCTTTAGACCTCTAATTGGGCCTTAATTAAGGAGCCCAACATCTTAGGGTCTCAACTAATGAGAATAGAGGCTAATTGGATCTCCATCTAATCCTATATTCGGTGAAGCATCCACCATATATGTGTGACCCTCTAGGCCTGATACCGAGCTGGCCGTGAGTCACTCCTATAAGAACTCCTTCTTATATAGTGAATTATTATCCTCATAATAATTCACTCGACTCATTAACTATAGACGTACTAGGCCACTACGCCATAGTCCCCAAACGGTACAGGGAGATCAGATCCATCAGACTTGTCTGTTCACAATTACCATGTATCTATAATTTCTCATCCAACTAATATCTCAGAAACTATATATTCGACATGGTACTATCAGGTCACATACAGAATCTGTCATAGTCTCGCTCTAATTGGATTATCCCGGAGAACTCTTTCTCTCTCAATCCGAATGACCCTGGCCAGGGATTTATCTAAGCAAGTACATATAGGATATTCCTTTCATGATACCGAGAGTGGATGATCCTCTATTGATACTCAATTGCCTTTGTAAGGTTGGCTACCGATCCTGATAACTAGTTGCGCTAGACTTGGAACTTTCCAGACCTATATGTCTGGCGTTAAAGAAAGGAGTACTTATACAAGACATCCTTGGTGTCTCAAGTCTAAAGACTAGATACACAACTAGGACTATAAAATCACTGTTTGACATTAGGTATCATTAATAATATAATATTCCATAAGCGGATCAATTAATACACTCATTCTCTAATGAGCACCTGTACTATATCCTTAGTGTCTCCACATAAGTGGCTATGAGACCAGTCGCCTCTATCATATGGATGGATATATAATATACCGGTCTATCCGGTTATCTCGATGTCCCTCTCGAGGAACCTATGATCGAGATTATTTAGGATCTGTGTTTAAAGTTGAATTGATCTCATTATTCTGATCTCATCATAATCAGATTCCTATTACACAAAACCAAAGACATCATAGTATATATGCTACAGATAGTATAATGTGAGAATATGCCAATATTAATCATAAGTAAAATAATCACACAGCATGTCACACATGTCATCACTCATATGATTGGCTTGCAGGGCACTTGTAACCAACAATCTCCCACTTGACCAAAAGCCAATCACCTATATGTCTAATCCCCATCAGACCCTTGTGATGCTCAAGTACAATCTGAGCCAACGGCTTCATCAGTGGATCTGCAATGTTATCTTCGGATGTAACTCTTTCCATTGCTATATCTTTTCAGGTCATGATTGCTCTAATCAGATGGAACCTCCTCAGAACAATTCTAATAAGACTTGGGTTCTTTTGTTAGAGTTATCGTCCTGTCACTGTCATAATATATGGGAATCGACTCCACACTATATGTTATAACTCCCAAATCTCTGATGAACTTCTTCATCCACACCCCTTTCTTTGTTGCTTCTGCGGCAGTAATGTATTCTACCTCTGTGGTCAAGTCAGCAGTAGTATCTTGCTTGGAACTCTTTTAGATTACTACTCCTCCATTTAGGGTGAAAACATATCTTGAATTTAGCTTGTTATCATTAATGTCAGACTGAAAACTCAAGTCTGTGTAGCCCTCAACCTTGAGGCTACCTCCACCACATACTAGTAAAAGATCTTTAGTCATTCTCAAGTACTTAAGGATATACTTTACTGCCTTCTAGTGTTCTAAACCTGGATTTGCCTGATACCTGCTCATGACACTCAGAGCATATACTATATTAGGCCTGATACATAGCATCACATACATGATAGATCCTATCGCTGAGGTATAAGGTATCTTATCCATGTCTGCCCTTTTTTTAGGAGTCTTTGGGGACATACTCCTAGAAAGTGATATTCTAAGTCTCATCGGTATTGGACCTCTCTTGGAATTCTCCATGCCAAACCTTTTGACAATGGAGTCTATGTACCTAGATTGAGATAAGCCAAGCATCCTTTTGCATCTATCTCTATAGATCCGGATCCCTAAAATATAGGATACTTACCCTAAGTCTTTCATTGAGAAGTTTTTGGATAGCCAAGCCTTTATTGTGGAGAGCATTCTTATATCATTCCCAATGATTAGGATGTTATCCACATATAGCATCAAGAAGGTGATAACGCTCCCACTTACCTTCCTATACACACAAGGCTCATCTTCGTTCTTAACAAAGTCATAAGATCTGATCACCTCATCAAATCTTATGTTCCAATTTCGGGAAGCTTGCTTTAATCCATTAATGGATCTAAGCAACCTGCACACTTTATTTATACTCTCTTTTGATATGAATCCCTCTGGCTGTATTATATACACCTCCTCCTTGAGGTTGCTATTGAGGAATGTCATTTTGACATCCATCTGCCAGATCTTATAGTCATAGTGTGTTGCAATAACCAAAATAATTCTAATTGACTTAAGCATGACTATAGGTGAAAAGGTTTCATCATAGTTAACTTATTATCTTTGACGATATCCTTTAGCTACCAACCTTGCTTTATAGGTCTCTACCTTTCTATCCACTCCGATCTTCTTCTTGAAGATCCATTTGTAGCCAATGGGTATAATACCCTCAGGTGTAACCACAAGGTTCCAAACATTGTTAGAGAATATATAATCCATCTCAAAATTCATGGCTTTTTGCCACTTCCCGGAGTCTATACTCATAATAGCCTTCTCGTAGGTTTGAGGATCAACATCCTGAGAGTCATCTCTATTGATATGTCCCACATATCTTTCAGGAGGGTGAGATACTCTAAAGTTGGAATTTGTGTGTTAGGTACCTGAACAGACTCGGGCTTTGGAATGGTGCTTGAGCTAGGTTCTACAACCTCGCTCAATTCTATCTTGCTCCCATTTTTTCCACAAAAAATGTATTCATTCTCAAGAAACATAACTCTCTTGGCAACAAAGATCTTTTGGCCCTAGGGGTGATAGAAATAATACCCACAAGTTTCCTTTGGGTATCCCATGAATGTGCACCATTCTATCATTCATTCCAACTTATTGGGGTTATGTCTTCTAACATGGACAAGACAGACCCAAATCTTAACAATCTTGAGATCAGACTTCTTTCCTTTTTATATCTCATATGGCATAGACACTACCGACTTTGATGGAACTCTGTTCAGAAGGTAAGCTACGATCTCTAGGGCATACCCCCATAATGAGACAAGTAGGTTAGCGAAACTTATCATGGACCATACCATGTCTAACAGCATGCGATTCCTCCTTTCTGATACACCATTGAGCTGAGGTGTATAACGAGGTATCCACTGGGATAGAATCCCATTGTCTTTGAGGAAATGAGTGAACTCCATACTAAAGCACTCTTATCATCGATATGATCGAAGAGTCTCTAATATTCTTTCTAATTTGGTTCTCTACCTTATTCTTATATTCCCTGAATTTCTCAAAGGCCCCAGATTTATACTTCATTAAGTACACGTGTCCATACTTAGAGAAATCATTAGTGAATATAATGAAGTATGAGTAACCACCTATAGCTTGAGTTCACTATGTATGAGTTCCAATAACTCGGTGGCTCTCTCTCTAGTTCCACTAATAGGAGAGTTGGTCATTTTCCTATGAAGGCAAGGTTCGTAAGTTGCATATGACTCATAGTCAAATGGATCTAAGTATCCATCTTTCAGTAACTTTTGAATCCTTCCCTCATGTATATAACGTAGCCTATAATGTCATAGGTATGTATTATTTACCTCATCTCTTTTTCTGTTAGATATATTTATATTCATAATATGTGAAAAAGTGTCTAGCATATATAAGCCATTTATAAGGGTCCATCTAATGATGATCTCATCATCCATAATTATTAAACAACTATTATTCTAAAAAACTAATCTATATCTATTAATTATCAGACAAGAGATGAAAATAATATTTCTGATAATGGAAGGGACAAAATAGCATGTATCTAATGTAATAATAGCTCCACTAGGTAGATGTATGATGACCTCTCCATAAGTAATTGTAATAACTATTGCTCCATTGCCCATCTTGAGGTCCATCTCACCTCTGGCCAATCTCCTAGGTCTTGCCATAACTTGCAACAAATTACAGATATGATAAGCACTCTCGTATCCAATACTCATGTGTTATCATGAAAATCTGACAAATAGAGACTGATCATGAATATATCTGAAGCTTCTCCAAGCTTCTGTTTTACCTTATCTGCAAGGTAGTCCTTATAGTTCATCTTTCAATGCCCGTCTTGGCTGCAGTGGAAGCACTGTCCTTTGTCCTTTACCGGATTTTCCTTTGCAACATTTGCCTTACTTGGTCTTTCTTTGCCCTTGTGCTTCTTAAGGGTCTTGCTGCTCTTCCTTTTCTTTCTGGTCTCACCAATATAGAGAACTAGCTTCTTCTTCTTGATGGCACTCTTAGCTTCCCTCAACATATTGAGGGGCTCAGGGAGAGTCACCTCAAACTTGCTCATGTTAAAATTAATAATGAACTGTGAAAAGGAATCTGGTAGAGATTGAAGTATAGGATCAACATACAGGTTATCTTTTAAGACTATCTTTATACTTCACAAAATGAGCGATCTCATCCTCGCTTGTCCTTTCCTTCAGTGTGGGCACAATCGTATAAAGGACATATATGATTTTATCTTTTATAAGAATAATTCTCAAATTATAGAGACTTTAGACCAATGAGGCGCTTGGCATCAAGTATGCCACGTAGGGGGTTTGCAAGTGACAAACAAGATATAGTGTAAATTAAATAACATGCATATTTTATAGAAAAATTAATTAAGATATGGACTTCTATCTTAATATACTCCCACTATTTTCCTAGTGAATCATGCGACACCCTCGACACGTGAGGTGAAAGTCTCTAGTAGACTCGTAGTGGGGATTGGGATCCAATTGACGTCTTAGTGCAACCTCGAGGGACTCGACTAATTACTAAGCCCAAAAGGTAGATAACTCTTACCAAGCACAACTCATTATGATTCTCATCATGTTCGGCCTCCGAATCATCATGGTCTCGACTGCTTGACCAACCATAAAGTTCAGTTAAGTCATCACCATTGTTACAAGATGAGTCCGATTCGATGGATATGCTCTTGACTGCTCGACCAAGTCATACTATATCCTCAGGTCACTAGTGACATATATATGTCATAGGCAATAACTTGATCACGTAGATAGGTGAGCCTCGAGTAACTCGACCAACTCAACCTATGTCGGGATTCAATTTATTCCTATAACGATGGAAGGCTATGTGGGTCAATCTTATTGCCTCACGCTTACTGACTTAATATTATCGTAGGAGGGGTTTTTATTTCATATCAGTCTCCTAATATGTCGTGTCACATACATATATATTTAATATATATCTACATCGCATGTAAATATATATATATACATATATCTAGTAGGTGTATAATACATCACATATGCAAGCTATACCGGATGATCATGAGCTGTCACCTAATATGATTAAGCCCGAGCCAATGGGTCTAATCACTCACAATAGGATCTATGTGTGCATCAGCGCATCTCCATGCCTTGTGATTGTTGATTTCGTCATCATCGGTTCCATCGGATTGTTGCATCATAATGCGGTGTGATCTCTCACCACGACATCGTGGGTCCCGCTATCATTTCCATGCTCCTGCTGCGCCTCTCCATATAATTATAAATAATCACAAGCACACATGCCTGACAATAAATGAGAAAAATAAAGGCTTGTAGGCCCTAATAATAATAATAATAATAATAATAATAATAATAATAATAATAATAATAATAATAATAATAATAATAATAATAATAATAATAATAATAATCACAATTACACACATCACAACACATAATTCATGATCATCCATCAACATCATATATCACATCATATGTAGGATTACTAGGTACATATAATAATTACTTAAACTATTTAATTAATTAATTTTTTAAAAATTAGGACATGCTCAAAATTTCTAGACTTATCAAGGGCAGTTTCATAATTCGGGATGAGAGGACAATTCTTAAAATTTTTAAAATTATTGAGGGTATTTTAGAAATTATGTATATGAGGACAGTCCTTGAAATTTCTCGAATTCATAGGGGGCAAGATCGTTTTTTTCTCAAAAGGATGCCCTAACCCCTCTTGCTCCTTATGCACCATCATCGTTGCTGCGGTGGCGGCCTGCCCACCAGATCCACCACCAGGCGGTCACCCTGCGGCGCGCCCTGCAGTGGTAGGGCCGCGACTGCGGTGCCCTATAGTCGGCCTCCCTTTGCGGGCACCACACTACAAGTAGTTGTGCTGTGTCCGCCCTATAGTCGCCACAGTTGGGCGCAGGACTATAGTCCACAGTGCCACCCTTGCGGCTAGCCACAGTGCAGTCGGCCCCCTTGTAGGGGGCCTTGGCCGTGGGTGGCCGACCCTGCATGGGGGCTGGCCGTGGTTGGTCGCCCCTCCTCCTCACCGCCTTCACTGTGAAAACGTAGCAAGAACGTGTAGAACGATTCTACATAATTTAATCTCATCATATGTAGTTTAAAACCAATCTTTCACATGAAAACCTAGGCTCTGATACCACTATTGGAAAACCTCAACAGGTACATCACATGCGCAGCGAAAATCAAAACAAAAATTAGTTTTCCTCACAGATTAAATCATCGTGCAAAAGATTGAGGTCATAAGAAAAACACAAAAATCGAAAAGCTGCGATATGTGAGAGATTGATTTTACCTAGGGAGATCATATACCCCTGTATTCTAGATCCGGATGGAGAACATGAAAGAGGTCAAGTGTCCTCCTCTCTAGCGGTATCCACATGATGGATCTCTGCAGTGAGACTCCTCAAATATGAACTCGCAACTCTTGCACAGAAGGGGGAGGAGAATAGAAGGAGGAGGCTAAGACTGCACCCTATCAATCATGAGTCTCCCCTCCTATTTATAGAGAGCCACAAAAAAAAAACCCTAGGGCTCATTCCTTAGTGGGTATTGGATCTCCATCTAATTATCCACTAATCTTATATTATTGGATATCTATCCAATAATCTCCTTAGGTCTCTAGTTGAGCCTTAATCAAGGCGCCCATCAGTATAAGGTCTCATCTAATGAGAATAGGGGCTAATTGAATCTCCATTCAATCCTCTATTCACTGAAGCATCCACCATATGTGTATGACCCTTTAGGCCCGATACCGAGCTGGCCGTGAGTCACTACCATCAGAACTCCTTCTGATATAGTGAATTATTATCTCCATAATAATTCATTCGACTTATCGACTATGGATGTACTAGGCCACTAAGCCATAGTCCACAAACGATACAGGGGGATTGAATCCATCAGACCTGTTTGTCAATAACTACTGTATATCTATAATTCCTCATCCAACCAATATCCTAGAGACCATATATTGGACATGGTACTGTCAGGTCATATACGAAATTTGTTATAGTCTAGATCTAATCGGATTCTCCCATAGAACTCTTTCTCTCTCAATCCGAATGACCATGGTCAGAGATTTGTCTGAGCAAGCATATATGAGATATTTTCTCATGATACCGAGAGTGGATAATCCTCTATTGATACTAAATTGCCTTCGTAAGGTTGGCTACCAATCCCGATAACCAATTGTATAAGATCTGAAACTTTCTAAACCTGTAAGTCTGACGTCAAAGAAAAGAATACTCATATAAGACATCCTTGGTGTCTCAAGTCTAAGGACCAGATACACAACTAGGACTATGGAATCGAATGTCTGACATTAGGTATCATTAACCATATAGCATTCCATAAACGAATCAATTAGTGAACTCATTCTCCAATGAGCACATGTACTATATCCTTAGTGTCTCCACATAAGTGGCTATGAGACCAACTACCTCCATCATATGGACAGGTATATAGTACACCGATCTATCCGGTTATCTCGATGTCCCTCTCGAGTAACCTATAATCGAGATTATTTAGGATCTATGTTTAAAGGTAAACCGATCTTATTATTATAATCTCATCACGATCCAATTCCCATTGCACAAAACCAAGGACATCATAGTATATATGTTATAGATAATATAATATGAGAATATGCCAATATTAATCATAAGTAAAAAGATTACATAGCGTATCACACGTGCCATCACTCACGTGATTGGCTTGCAGGGCACTTGTAACCAGCAATATCTCTATATATCTGGATCTCCAAAATATAGGATGCTTCCCCTAAGTCTTTCATGGAGAAGTTTCTGGATAGTCAAGCCTTTACTATGGAGAGTATTCCTACATCATTCCTAATGATTAGGATGTCATCCATATATTGCACCAAGAAGGTGATAGCTCTCCCACTTATCTTCCTGTACACACAAGGCTCATCTTTATTCTTAACGAAGTCATAAGATCTCATCACCTCATCAAATCTTATGTTTCGACTTCGGGAAGCTTGCTTCAATCCATAAATGGATCCAAGCAACCTACACACTTTATATAGACTCTCTCTAGATACGAATCCCTCTACTTATATGATATATACCTCCTCCTTGAGGTTGCCATTGAGGAATATCATTTTCACATCTATCTGCCATATCTCATAGTCATAGTGTACTATAATACCAAAAGAATTCTGATGTATTTAAGCATGGCTACAAGTAAAAAGGTTTCTTTATTGTTAAATCCTTGTCTTTGACGATATCCTTTGGCTACCAGCCTTGCCTTATAGGTCTCCAGCTTTCCATCTACTCCAATCTTCGTCTTGAAGATCCACTTGCACCCGATGGGTATGATACCCTTAGGTGTATCCACAAGGTTCCAAACCTTGTTAGAGTACATAAATCCATCTTAGAATTCATGTCTTCTCGTCACTTTTCAAAGTCTATACTCATAATACACTCCTCATAGGTTTGAGGATCAATATCCTGAGAGTCCTCTCTACTGATATGTCCTATATATCTTTTAGGAGGTTGAGATACTCTGCTAGACCTGTACAAAGTTGAAACTTATGTACTAGGTACCTGAACAGACTCGAGCTCTGGAATGATACTTGAGCTAGGTTCTCCAACCTCATTCAACTCTATCTCACTCCCACTATTTCTACCAAGAATATATTCCTTCTCAAGGAACACACTCACTTGGCAAACAAGACCTTTCAGTCCTGGATGATAGAAATAATATCCATAAGTTTCCTTGGGGTATCCACGAACTTGCACCATTTCCCTTGATTCCAACTTTATCGGGATCTTTTTTTTATAGCCCCAAATCTTAATCATCTTAAGATTAGACTTCTTTCCTTTTATATCTCATATGGTGTAGATACTATCAACTTTGATGAAACTCTGTTCAGAAGGTAAGCTGCAGTCTCTAGAGCATGTCCCTAGAATGAGACAGATAGGTTAGCAAAACTTATCATGGATCACACCATGTCTAATAGTATGCAATACCTCCTTTCTAATACACCATTAAGCTAAGGTATATAAGGAGGTGTCCACTAAAATAGAATTCCATTGTCCTTGAGGAAATAGGTGAACTCTGTACTCAAGTACTCTCATCCTCGATCAAATCGAAGAGTCTTAATACTTTTTTCAATCTGGATCTCTACTTCATTCTTATATTTCCTAAATTTCTTAAAGACCTCAGACCTATACTTAATTAAGTACGTGTGTTTATACCTTGAGAAATTATCAGTGAATGTAATGAAGTTTGAGTAACCACCTATTAGCCTGAGTTGACATGGGACCATATATATCATTATGTACGAGTTCCAATAACTCGGTGGCTCTCTCTCCAATTCCACTAAAAAGAAAGTTGATCATATTGTCATGAAGGCAAGGTTCACAAGTTGCAGATGATTCGTAGTCAAATGGATCTATGTATCCATCTTTTAGTAATTTTTGAATCCTTTCCTTATGTATATGACCTAGCCTACAATGTCATAGGTATGCATTGTTCACCTCATCTCTTTTTCTCTTAGACGTATTTATATTCATGATATGCAGAGAAGTGTCTAACACATATAAGCCATTTATTAATGTCTCTCTAGTGATGATCTCATAATCCATAATTATTGAATAATTATTATTCTCAAAAACTAATTTATATCAACTAATTATCAAACAAGAGATGAAAATAATATTTTTGATAATAAAGAGAATAAAATAGCATGCATTTAATGTAATAATAGCTCCACCAGGAAGATATAGGGTGACCTCCCCAACAATAATTGCAACAACTCTTGCTCCATTGCCCATCTTGAGGTCCATCTCACCTCTAGCCAATTTCCTAGATCTTGCTAGAACCTACAATGAATTGCAGATATGATGATAGGACTTCAGCAGGGTTGAGTCCTAATCATTTCAGTGGAAGTCAATAAAAACTTTACTAGATTGTAATAAGGCCTCTCCTATCTTATACAGGAGTATGGCCAGGGTTTGGATTAGTTCTTAGGGCTTAGTAGTTGTCGCCCCCCTTACTAGGCAAGTTGACCAGGGTTTCCCCTTGCTTAGGTTGGCTATAGAGCCAACCTAGCTACCCCTTATTCCTATTAAGGCAGGATGACTATAGAAGGGCAAAAGAGTAATTTCACTTATATAAGTGCCCCCTTAGGCTAGGACTTTGATCCCTATTTAAGATGTAGCTACCCCTCTCTTTTAATTAAGTAATTATCATCTTTAATTCAGCCTTTGTGCCGAGTCTAGGAGGGAGGAACCCTTATAGCATTCCAGGGGTTGATCCCCCTCAGTGATCAAAATCTATGGGGCTCCTTCTGGGGTCTTATCATATGGTATCAGAGCTATGTTCCCACTACCCTGTAGCTATCTCAGCCGCCTCCACCTTCCTAAGCAATTCCCACAATTGCTATGACACGCGCCTCCACCTTCCTCCCTAGTAGCAGATTAAATCAGTCTGCCGTTGCCCCCTGCGTTTGATCTAGAATTCTGGTATATTTTTATAACTCACACCACTTCAATACTACAAGATCCTTCATATTATACATGGGAGAAGCTTTCCAAAGTTTTCTTGCTGTAATTTTTTTACAATCGCAACCGTTATCATCGTTGTAAAGGTAAAATACTACAGAAATTTTCAACCGATTGTTGCTACTTGAAACTAAACTTTTGTTCATTGTTTCTGACCAAAATTTAACACAATTTTCAAGATCAAGTTGGCTTTCATCTGAATTTCATTTCATAGAAAAATCCTTCTAGAACTGGTTTTGTTGTATAATCTTTCACCATCACGTAGTTTTAAAATTTTACGATGAAGGAATATGTCTTATATCTTTTGCCCTATTTCCCTACCATTATGCTGCCAAAATTTTGTCAAAATTTTTATTGATATTAATAACATCTAAACCAAGGATTTCTGTATAATTTTCTTAAACTTTCCCTAGAATTTACATTGAGAAATTATCATTTCTCTGACATAAATACTGGTTCAGTAGGACAACATATCACAATACTTCTTTTCACCGAATTCTATCAGATTTGAGTGCTATTTTTTATGGGATCTTAGACTCGTTTTTCCTCATCACCAAACCCTACCATCCTTACTAAAAACCCTTCAAAACTCTACCTTAAACCAAAACCAAATATCCACCCAAATAAGCCCTAACCACAACCTATTTCCTTATCGATCCACTTACCTTTTTAGCCAACTTTCCTTACCGAGACACCTACCTTTGCTGCCATCTATCCTAAATCTAAAATCTATTTTCCTAACCTTCATCTATTGATATCACAGCTCTAAAACCATACCAATTTACAGCTTAAACTCCACAAAATTGTAGCCCTAAATATGCCCTAAGCCACAGCCTACTTCCACCAAAATCGATCCACCTTCCAACCGGCCATCCCTTCTCCAAAATTCCCATGCCACTAACCTGACAATAGAAAAAAGATCTTAATATTATAAATCTTGAGGCGTATACTATGGCATCAAAGGAGGCTATCAATGCAAAGCTTGAAGCCTTTGAAAATCGCATGAAAGAGAAAATGCGATCCTTATTCACCGAATTTAGCATAGGCTGACCATCAAGCCCGAGGAAGTCACACCATGGAGAGACTCCAAATTGGTGAGATGATCCTCAAGAGCATGGACACATCACCTATGATCCCAACAATCCACGCATGAAGGTTGACTTTCCAAGATGGGAAGAAGGAGGCCCGATCAGATGGATCTCACGCGCGAAGCGCTATTTTTGGTTTTATTGAACTACTGATGCCACATAGGTGGAGATCGCTATCATACACCTTGAGGGAGATGCTATTCAGTAGTTCAATTAGTCTGAACATACTCATGGAGGACTCTCTTAATAGCGGTTGAAGGAAGGGCTTTTAAACCGCTTCGGTTCGATCGATTTCAACAACATCGATGGACAATCGGTAAAGATTCATCAAACTTCTACAATACAAGATTACCAAATAAGGTTTGAGCGTTTATCTAACCAAACTCAAGATTGGTATGAGAAATAACTTTTAGGTACTTTTATTGAGAGCCTAAAGCCAAAAATCTGAGAAGTCAAAGCACGACAACTGTACACCCTTATGGCGGTAATTTCCTTCACACATATCCAGGAAGAATGATTGAACCATGAGGCACGAAGGACAAGGGTCACTCCTTGACTAGCCATGCTGAGACCTACTACCCCCTTTACTACCATCTGAGCCCCTGCACCAAAAATATTGACAAGAGACAAGCTTCGTGAACGATCGGCCAAAGGATTATGTTGGCATTGCGACGAATTATGGAGCCGCGAACATCATTGCAGGAAGGGCTAGCTCCTCATGATTGAACTAGTGGAGGATGAGGACAACGAACCATCTGAAGAAGGCCTTGAACCCAAAGAGGAAGCTATAGAGGAAGAGCCCCAACCGACCGACTATACAGTTCGATGTAAGGTTGCTGCACATTTAGCACTTCAAATCGAAGGTTGCAAGAAGTTCGATGTAAAGGTCATCGACGGCTGAATCCTCAATTGCGGCCAACGATGCCCGCAGGTGAAGCTACTCCCCCAAGACCAAGAAGTGGTAGCCAATTTCTTCCTCATACCTATCGATGATTATAAAGTCATGCTTGGGATCAAATGGCTCACAACGCTAGGTGATATCTCTTGGAATTTTTTAAATTAATTAGAAAATTCTATTGCAAAGGGAGACAGGTCACATTATGAGGCAAGCGCATGAGCCATATCTCCATCGTTTCAATGCAACATATGGAGAAAGTTTTGCACAAAGCACATAGGGAATTTTTGATGCATATCGAGCAGCCATCTAAGGGAGAGAATATACAAATTTCAGATCCTAAGCTTGCCCTCTTGTTGGATGAATTCACGGACATTTTCACGGAGCCGCGCGGGCTGCCCCTTAACCGATAGCATGACCACCATATTCCTATTCTACTGGGCAAACCTCCAGAAAATTTGCGTCCATACCACTATCCTCACTTGCAAAAGGATGAGATTGAGAACATCGTTAAAGAGATGCTTGACACCGGGGTAATTCGACCGAGTTGCAGCCCTTATTCTTCACTGGTATTGCTAGTGCGCAAGAAGGATGGTACATGGCAGATGTGCATTGATTATCGGGCCTTGAACGCTATTCTCGTCAAGGACAAATATCCTATACTCATTGTAGATTAGCTCTTGGATGAATTAAAAGGAGCCCGGGTATCCATTAAACTGGATCTCTGTTCCAGTTATCACCAGATTCGGGTATGCACCGAAGATATTCTGAAAACTACATTCCGCACGTATAATGGCCACTAAGAGTTTCTAGTAATGCCTTTCGGACTTACCAATGCTCCTTCTACTTTCCAAAGCCTAATGAATGACATCTTCCAGAGTTTTCTATGTAAGTTTATATTAGTGTTTTTTGATGATATCCTCATTTATAGCCCTACGCTTGATATATATTTTCAGCACTTACGAACTGTTCTAACAATTCTCCAAGAGAATACTCTTTATGTGAAACAGTCAAAGTGTAGTTTCTTATAGTGTAAAGTGGAGTATCTTGGGCACATTATATCAGAGGATGGAGTGGCGGTAGACTCGACGAAGATCAAGGCAATGAAAGGATGGGCGAAACCTACAAACGTAAAATCGCTGTGTGGCTTCCATGGACTCACAGGCTACTATCAAAAATTCGTGAAAGATTATAGCAAGATCAGTGCCCCGCTTACATCCATACTAAAGAAAGACTCATTCTTATGGTTGGAACAAGCTTCTATAGCCTTTGAATGGCTCAAGGCCGCCATGATGATGACGCCGATCCTAGCGTTGCCTGATTTCTACCACACCTTCATGATCGAGGCTGACGCGTCTGGAGTTGGGATTGGAGGTGTTCTAATGCAGTATGGCCGACCTCTCACTTACACTAGCAAGGCTTTGTCTCCCTCACACTTGAAAATATCGGTATATAATAAAGAAAATTTTGCCATTGTACATGCCGTCACAAAGTGGAGATCCTACTTGATCGGCTGGTGCATCCAGATTAAGATTGACCACCGAAGTCTTAAGTATTTCTTGGAGCAAAAAATATCTTCCCCAGAGCAGTAATGTTGGGTAACTAAACTTCTCAGCTTTGATTATGAAATTAATTATCGAAAAAGAAAAGAGAATGTTGTTGCAGATGCTCTATCTTGGCTCCTAGGGCAAGCTGAAATTTCAGCCATCTCCCTTCCCACCACCAACTTCCTCGAACACATTAGGGAGGAGTGAAAGAATGATCTAAAAATCTGAAGCATCATAGAAAAATTGGAGAAGGATCCGGATTCTGTAGGGCACTATACGTGGGACTCGAAGGACTTACGCTATAAAGACCGAATTGTTGTTGTTCCTTCTTCTCCTCACATTTAAGTTATTTTGCATGAAATGCACTCTTCACCTTCGGTAGGGCACTCTGGATTTCTGAGGACTTATAACAGGGTGAAGCAAAACTTCTTCTGGAAGGGCATAAAAAATTAATTTATAACTATGTATCCAAATGTAATGTATGTCAGTGGCATAAAGGTGAAACAATGGCAAGTCTCGGTAAACTACAGTTGCTACCTATATCAGATTCGACTTAGACGGACATCTCCATGGATTTCGTCGAAGGACTGCCACTATCTCAAGGTAAAAGCATGATCTTTGTGGTAGTAGATCGCCTAAATAAGTATGCTTATTTTGTGCCGTGAGACATCCTTATACTGTTGCCACTATTGCTCAGATTTTTGTGAAAAATATTGTAAAATTGTATGGGATGCCAAGGTCGATAGTAAGCGACCATGACAGGGTGTTTACAAGTAAATTTTGGACTGATCTCTTCCATCTACAGGGCACCCAATTGAAGATGAGCACAATCTATCATCCACAAACAGACGACTAAACAGAAATGGTGAACAGATGCCTCGAGACTTACTTATAATGCTTCACCAGCGACCGACCTAAAGAGTGGACAAGATGGCTTCCCTGAGCTAAATGGTGGTACAACACAATTTTTCATTCATCGACTAAATGTACCCCTTACGAGGCACTGTAGGACCGATCACCCCCTGTAATTCCCAGATATGTACTTAGTTCGGCCAAAGTAGATCAGGTCGACCAAGACCTAATTAACAAGGATAAACTGCTACAGCCGCTGAAGGGCAACCTAATTGCCGCTCAAGCCCGCATGAAGCAACAAGCAGATAATTACTAGAGTGAGCGAGAATTTTCAGTAAGAGATTGGGTTGGGTTTACCTCTGCCTATAACCATACAAGCAGCTATCTATCAACACCAGAGCATTGATGAAACTATCTCTACGATTTTATGGACCATATCAGATTTTGGAATGCATTGGGTCCATGGCATACCGACTTAAACTTCCAGATGACGCCAAAATTTATCCTGTCTTCCACGTATCCCTACTGAAGTCGAAATTGGGTAAACATGAACTAGCTTAGATTAAGTTACCGAGCACTATAATTGAAGGTAAAATCCAAGCCCAACCTAAAGCTATACTTGATCGAAGAATTATGATGCATTGACGAAGCCTCTCCACCGAAGTACTTGTAAAGTGGAATAACTTACCATCTGAAGACGCAACATGGGAGTCATACGAAGAGCTGAAGACTCAGTTCCCAGAGTTTATGAATCCTTAAGGCTGAGGATAAGACTGATTCTGAGAGGGTGGACTTGATAGGACTCCAGCAGGGTTGAGTCCTAATCATTTTAGTAGAAGTCAATAAAAACTCTGCTAGATTGTAATAAGGCATCTCTTATCTTATAAAGGAGTATAACCAAGGTTTGGATTAGCCCTTAGGGCTTAGTAGTCGCCGCCTCCCTTACTGGGCAAGTCAGCCAGGGTTTCCCCCTGCTTAGGTCGACTATAGAGCAAATCTAGCCGCCCCTTGTTCCTATTAAGGCAGAATGGCTATAGGAGGGTAAAAGAATAATTTTACTTAGATAAGTGCCCTCTTAGGCTAGGACTTTGATCCCTATATAAGATGTAGCCACCCCCCTCTTTTAATCAAGCAATTATCATCTTCAATTCAGCCTTTATGCCGAGTCTAGGAGAGAGAAACCCCTATAATGTTCCAAGCGTTGATCCCCCTTAGTGATCAAAATCTATAGGGCTCCTTTTGGGATCTCATCATATGATAAGCACTCTTGATATCTAATACCCATGTGTTATTATGAAAATCTGACAAGTGGAGACTGATCATGAATACCCCCGAAGCTTCTCCAAGCTTTTGTTTCGCCTTCTATGCACGGTAGTCCTTACCGTTCCTTTTCCAATGCCCATCTTGGTCATAGTGGAAGCACCATCCTTTGTCCTTTATTGGGTTTTTCTTAGCAACCTTTGTCTTATCCAGTCTTTTTTTGCCCTTGCCCTTCTTAAGGGTCTTACTGGCCTTCCTTTTCTTCTTAGTCTCACCAATATAGAGAACTCAACTTCTCCTTCTTGATGGCAGTCTCAGCTTCCCTCAACATATTGAGGAGTTCAGGGAGAGTCACCTTAAACTTGCTTATGTTATAATTCATGATGAAGTGAGAAAAAGAATCTAGTAGGGACTGAAGTATAAGATCAATGCACAAGTTATCCTCTAGGACTATTCCTAGACCTGTAAGTTTTTCGATCCACTTTATTATATTTAGGATATAGTTCTCAACTGATGTCCCTTCTGTTATCCTAGCTTGGAAAAGTCTCTTAGAAATCTCATATCTTTGAGTTCTTCCCTATTTCTCAAACAGTTGGTGAAGATGAAGAAGGATAGAATATGCATTTGTACTTTCATATTGTCTTTGTAACTCAGGAGTCATGAAGGCCAATATATAACATTTTGCCAATGTGGAATCATCTATATACTTTATATAGGGAGCGATCTCATCCTCGCTTGGCCTTCTTCCGGTGTGGGCACAATTGTATCAAAGACGTATGTGATTTTCTTTGCCATGAGAACAATTCTTAAATTATGAAGCCAATCCGTATAGTTTGGACCAGTGAGGCGGTTGGCATCAAGTATGCCACGCAAGGGGTTTATGAGCAACATGTATCTGACAAACAAGATATAACATAAATAAATAATATATATATTTTATAGAAAAACTAATTAAGATATATACTTCTATCTTAATATACTCCAATTATTTTCCTAGTAAATCACGCGACACTCTCAACATATGAGACGGAAGTCTCCGATAAACTCTAGTGGGGATTAGGATCCAATTAGTGTCTTAATGCAACCTTGAGGGACTCGACCAATTACACTAAGCCCAAAAGGTAGGCAACTCTTGCTAATCACAACTCCTTATGATTCCCATCATGTTTGGCCTCTGAATCATCATGGTCTCAAGGGACTCGACCAACCATGATGTTTAGTTAAGTCATCACCATCGTTACAAGATGAGTTTGATTTGATGATATGTCCTTAAGGGACTCGACCAAGCATACAATGTCCTCAGCTCACCGGTGACATCTCTATGTCATAGGCATGATCTTGATCACATAGATAGGTGAGCCTCGAGGGACTAGACCAATTCAACCTATGTCATGATTCAATTTCTTCCTATAATGATGGAAGGCCACGTGGGTCAATTTTTTTACCTCATGGTTGCCGACTTAATATTATCGTAGGAGTGGTTTTGGTTTTGTATCAGTCTCCTAATATGTCGTGTCATAAATATACATATTTAATATATATCTACATTGTATGGAAATATATATATATATATATATATATATATATATATATATATATATATATATATATATATACACTAGATGATCATGAGCCATCACCTAATATGATTTAGCCCGAGCCAATAGCCCTAATCACTCACAATAGGATCTATGTGTGCATCGGCACATCTCCATGCCCTGTGATCGTTGATCTCATTATCATCGATTCTGTCGGATCCTCATAGCATCACCATGCATCGTGATCTTCTGCTACGGTATCGTGGGTCCCACTATTACTTCTACGCTCTCGCCATGCCTCTCCATGTAATTACAAAATAATCACAAGCATGCAGGCCTGATAATAAACGAGAAAATGGAGGCTTGTAGGCCTCAATAATGATAATAATCATCATAATTACACATATCATAACACATGACTCATGATCATCCATCCACATTATACATTATATATACACGTCACATCATATATAGGATTACTAGATATATAATAATTAATTAAACTATTTAATTAATTATTTTTTGGAAATTAGGACATGCTCGAAATTTCTAGAATTATCAAGGGATTTTCAAAATTATGGACAAAAGATAGTCCTTAGAATTTCCAAAATTATTGAGGGCATTTTTGGTATTCTAGGTATATGATAGACCCTGATATTTCTTAAATTCTAAGGGGCATAAACATCCATTTATCAAAAAGAAAACCCTAACCCTTTCTACCCATATCCATGCCGCTACGGGTGACGGTGTGGCGCCGCCACGACGTGGGCGCCATGCCTACAAGTGGTGCCTTTGTGGGTGCTGCCCCTCTACGCTTGTCGCGGACAAGTGCCACCCTTTACGGGCTGGCCGTGGGTTGGCCACGGACGGGCTTTGCCCTTGCGGGCTAGTCGCCCTTGTAGAGGGCCTGATCGTGGCCTCTCGCCATGTTTCCTCATTGCCTTAGTTGCGAAAACGCAACAAGAATGCGTAGAGCATCATATTCACAAGAGAAATCAAAATAAAATAGGCTTCTCATGCAGATCAAATCATCATGCAAAAGATCGGGTCGCAAGAAAGTCACAAAAAATGGAAAAGACCACGTCATGTGATAGATTAATTAGATAGCAAGAAAGTCACAAATATCCTCTTCTCTAGCGGTATCTACATGATGGATCTCTGCAGTGAAACTCCTCCAATCAGATCTCGTAACTCTTGCACAAAGGGAGGGAGGAGAATAGGAGGGGGTGGCCAAAGCTGTAACCTATCAACTCTGAACCTCCATCCTATTTATAAAGAGCCACAAAAAACCCTAAGACACCTGCCTTAGTGGATATTGGATCTCCATCTAATTATCCACTAACCTTATTATTGGATCTCTATCCAATAATCTCCTTTGGCCTCTAATTAGGCCTTATGCAAGGAGCCTATTAGTGTAGGGTGTTATCTAATGAGAATAGGGGCTAATTGGATCTCTATCCAATTCTCTATTCGCTGAAGTATCCACCATATGTGTGTGACCCTCTAGGTTCAATACCGAGCTTGTAGTGAGTCACTCCCATCAGAACTCCTTTTGATATAGTGAATTATTATCCTCATAATAATTCACTCGACTCATCGACTATGGATGTACTAAGCCACTACACCATAGTCCCCAAATATAACAAGGGGATCAAATCCATCAGACTTGTCTGTCCACAGTTATCATGTATCTATAATCCCTTATCCAACTAATATCCTAGAGACCTTATATTGGATATAGTACTATCAAGTCACATACAGAATCTGTTTGAGACTCGCTCTAATCGGATTCTTCTAGAGAACTCTTTCTCTCTTAATTTGAATGACCCTGACCAAGGATTTGTTTGAGCAAGCATATATGAGATATTTTTCTCATAATACAGAGAGTGTATGATCCTTTATTGACACTTAATTGCCTTCATAAGATTGGCTACCAATCCCGATAACCTATTGTATCAGATTTGGAACTTTCCAAACTTAGAAGTCTGACATCAAAGAAATGAGTACTCAAACAAGACATCTTTGGTGTCTCAAGTCTAAGGACTAGCTACACAACTAGGACTATGAAATTGCTATTTGACATTAGGTATCATTAACTATATAACATTCCATAAGCAGATCAATCAGTAAACTCATTCTTTAATGAGTACTTGTACTATATCCTTAGTGTCCTCACACAAGTGGCTATAAGACCATCTGCCTCCATAATATAGATGGGTATATAGAACATCGGTCTGTCTAGTTATCTCGATATCCCTCTTGAGTATCCTATGATTGGGATTATTCAGGATCCGTGTTTAAAGGTGAATCGATTTAATTATCGTGATCTCATCATGATCCGATTCTCATTGCATATAACCAAAGACATCATTATATATATATATATATATATATATATATATATATATATAATGTGAGAATATACCAATAATAATCATAAATAAAAATATCATGCAGCGTGTCACATGTGTCATCACTCACGTGATTGGTTTGTAGGGCACCTATAACCAATACCGTCGACGCCCCTCAACTGAAATGCTGGTGCAATGGACCCAATTGCCTATTGAGGATGCTACCTTGTAGTCCTATAATGAATTGAAGCTAAAGTTCCTAGAGTTCATGGAGGCTCAGCCTTGAGGACAAGGCTGATTTGACGAGGGCGGGTCTAATAAGACCGTAGCTAGGTCGGATCCTAGTCTATTAAGTCGAGTATGTAGATTAGGCCCTATTGGCCAGCCTAGATTTGATATTGAGTTGGCTAAGAGTTGATTTGAATAAACCAGCTCCTAGTGGGATTAGGATTCGGTTGCATTGAAGTTTGATTAGTTGTCAGAGTTGGAGTTAGAGTTCTATTCCTAGTAGGACTCTAATTAGGAGTCATGATCTAGAGGATTTCTTCATGAACCCTATAAATACTTATGTAATTTCTCATTAGAAAGCAATGAAGAATTTGAGTTTCCTTTCAGCCTTCTGATCGAAACCTTAGGAGGGCCGATCTCATATAGAGATCAAGGAGGTTGATCCCTTATAAAGATTGAGGAGGGTCGATATCCTTCAGAGATCAGATAGGAACCTCCCGGGTTCTATCATGGCCACCCCCTATAATTCTTAAATATATAGCTAACACATCAAAAGTAGCCGACCCAAGCAAGAATGAAGTAGTAGGCTAACACACGAAGGAGCGAAAGAGAGTTCTCTGTTGGAGATTGGGTCTTTCTTTGCCTTCAGCCCTACAAGCAGACTTCAATTAAGACTTGAGCATTAGTAAAGTTGTCTCCCCGCTTTTACAGACCCAACAAAATTATGAAGCATATTGGAGCTACGGCTTACAGATTGGATCTATCTACAGACTCCAAAATTCATCTGATTTTCCATGTGTCCTGCCTCAAACCAAAGCTTGGAGAAAATGGATCACCCTAGAGCCATCTACCTGACAGCTTTGCTATGGAGAGGTCCATGTTCAGTCGAAGACCATACTCGATCGTAGGATTGTGATGCGTCGTCGATGCTCCTCTACTAAAGTGCTAGTACAGTGGACCAACTTACCTGTTAAAGATGCTACGTTGGAATTAGTTGAAGAATTAAAGACAAGGTTCCCAGAGTTCATGGAGGCTCAGCATTGGGAACAAGGTTGATTTGAAGAAGGCAAGTCTGATAGGACCCCAGGAGAATCAGGTCCTAGTCGATTGACTCATGATTACAATAAACCCTGATTATCCAACCACCTTGATTAAGAAAGTTGGCTAGGGTTTGATGGATCCAAGTCCTACTAGGGTTAGGATTCATCTAGGAGAGTTTCACTTATAGTAGGAGCTCAATTAGGAGTTCTAAGTAGGAGTTTAATTAGGAGTTAGATGAAAGTCCCTATAAATAAGGGTGTAAACATTTCAGTCACTTTTCTTTAGCTCTTATAGCCGAAACCTAGGAGGGCCGATCCCCTATAGAGGTCGAGGAGGGCTGATCCCCTATAGAGATCAGTTATCCTTGATAAATACCCTTGAGGTTCTATCGTAAAATTTCACCCCAACTTGGAGCAAGTCTCTAATAGTTTTGGTCGCCTATAGGATTATGCTATCTTCTCCATCATCTTTATCGCATACTCCTTTGAGTAGAAAAGGTATAACACCACATACTGCCTACTTCCATCCTTGGTCGAACACTCTTGCATCAACCCGAAAGCCTCCACTTTCAGCTATCTTGATGAGAAGCCTATTGACACTAGTCTTATGAAGTTCCATGACCTCTACTCTTTAGCCTTGTCTTAGTACTTGGGGTTCGTCTTTGCATTTTTCACCTTTGCGGCCCTTATCATGACCAACACTCTATCTCCATTAGAGTAAGGGATTGATGATTCCCCGAAAATCTCGCATTTGTGGTACCATTATCACGGGCTTAGCTGATTTTGCCTAAGCCGTGCGGCACCCATGCATGTCCGTCCGCATAGGTCAGCCCTCCCCGAGATCTCCTAAAGTCCCACAGACTTACAAAAAGAGAAAATGGGCCAGAAGAAGCAATTTCCACGGGATCCACAAGCAACTGCTCAAGAAAAACACTTTATAAAGCCAAAATATAAATTACACCTATGGACATTACAAACTCAGAGAGGTTGCACACAAAGGATAATGGTCCACTACAGACCGAAGTCCCCATAAGTGCTTATAAGACACACTTGTATTTACAAGCCAAACTTGACCATAAAGCAAATCAAACTAGGGCTAATACGCCTACTGCAAGCCCTCTTCTTGTTGTACAAGATATGTACCCAAACCGAAGGACATGGACTAACACAAGCATTTCATCGAACACCTTGTTTACATTGTTGTCCGTGACATTCTCCCCCACTTATTCCTTCGACGTCCTCGTCGAAGCCACTGTAGACGCTGCATCTCCATCATCTTTATCGCATACTCCTTTGAGTAGAAAAGGTATAACACCACATACTGCCTACTTCCATCCTTGGTCGAACACTCTTGCATCAACCCGAAAGCCTCCACTTTCAGCTATCTTGATGAGAAGCCTATTGACACTAGTCTTATGAAGTTCCATGACCTCTACTCTTTAGCCTTGTCTTAGTACTTGGGGTTCGTCTTTGCATTTTTCACCTTTGTGGCCCTTATCATGACCAACACTCTATCTCCATTAGAGTAAGGGATTGATGATTCCCCGAAAATCTCGCATTTGTGGTACCATTATCACGGGCTTAGCTGATTTTGCCTAAGCCGTGCGGCACCCATGCATGTCCGTCCGCATAGGTCAGCCCTCCCCGAGATCTCCTAAAGTCCCACAGACTTACAAAAAGAGAAAATGGGCCAGAAGAAGCAATTTCCACGGGATCCACAAGCAACTGCTCAAGAAAAACACTTTATAAAGCCAAAATATAAATTACACCTATGGACATTACAAACTCAGAGAGGTTGCACACAAAGGATAATGGTCCACTACAGACCGAAGTCCCCATAAGTGCTTATAAGACACACTTGTATTTACAAGCCAAACTTGACCATAAAGCAAATCAAACTAGGGCTAATACGCCTACTGCAAGCCCTCTTCTTGTTGTACAAGATATGTACCCAAACCGAAGGACATGGACTAACACAAGCATTTCATCGAACACCTTGTTTACATTGTTGTCCGTGACATTCTCCCCCACTTATTCCTTCGACGTCCTCGTCGAAGCCACTGTAGACGCTGCATCTCCTCGCATTCTGCTGAATCTTTAATCTTCTGCTTTGGCTGCAACACGCCCCTTTGGCTCCTAGCCGCTCTCCGCCGCTGTTGTTGAGTAGTCGAACTCTAATCCGCCATGCTGCTTCAACTCACCAATGACTGAATCTGGTGTGGGGTTGGCTGAGTTGTGCTGATCCTTGTTGGTTCTCGCAGATCCCTTTAATGAAGGAAAAGACCTGCCTTATTATGTGTCAGTATCACAGTATACTCATATTTCTTGAACTGGGTAGATGCTTGTTGGAGCTTTAACGAGCATCGCCTCACAGACTTTGAAGTTTTTAAGGTCCTTTCTCTATAATGTTTGCCCATTGAACCTTCTTCCGTTGTTAGTTGTCACTTCCAAGTATGTTCGCATCACTCCCTCTTACTCAATTGGGAAATAAAGTGGAAAAACTACTCTCAATAGCACTGATCACCAACGGTGAGGATTTGACAACCATTGTCTTCCATAAGCTTTCTTTGAAGGGGTCACTGAACTTGTGCAGAGCTCCCCTGCTTGGATAAGTAAGAGAATTGGGATACTTGACTTCACCCATTCTCATCGTAGTTGAGAAGGTAAGGTTACTTGGCTTCGCTCCCCTCCTCGAGTTAAGAGAATTAGGGTACTCGGTTTCGCCCATTCTTTCGAGTTGAGAAGGCAAAGGTTACTCGATTTCGCCTGCCTTCTCGAGTTTGTACTTCATGCATTGAGCTGGTTACTAATATTCGCCCGCTCATTGCTCACACTTCTGAAGCACTTGAAGTGGTTGCACTCCTTACGTTGGGTTAGCTACTGTGATTCGCCTTCCCACTGCCATTGAACTTCTGGAATGCAGGAAGTTTTGCCCGAAAGGAGCAAAAAGTTTACCCCAACTTTGGGGTCCCCAACTTGGAGTAAGTCTTTGATAGATCTGATCACCTTTGGGATTGTACCGTCTTCTCCATCACCTTTGCTGCCTACTCCTCTTGAGTAGAAAGGTACATTACCATGTATTGCCTACTTAGTTCCTTGGTCGAGCACTCCTGCATCAACCCAAGTCCCTTAATTTCGCTATCTGGATGAAAAGCCCATCGACATCGGTCTTATGAAGTTTCTTGGCCTCGCCTTCTCGCCTCTTGGTACTTGGAGTTTGCCGCATTCTCCACCTCCTTGGCCCCTTTACGACCAATGTCCCTTCATGAGAGCAAGGGATCGATGACTTCACGAAAGTCCCGCATCTATGGTACCATGGCGCCAAGCCCATAGCACTACTATCCGCTACCTTGCATCTTCATCCCTTCCTTCGCGATCGGTAGATCTCTCGTGGCACCGTGGAGCTCCTCAGTCCACCTCCTCTATAATCGATGCTTTTCTTTTGGGTAGTGAGCCCGTTGGACTCGCTGCCGCCTCGCCTTTCGACCACCGCCGACACCACCGTGTCCTCCTAGCGATTCTCCTTGGTCGATAGAGAGATCGCAACTCTCATGCATGGCCTCCGCCATCTTGTTGCAGGCTCACGATTCTGCTCTCCTTAGCTTCCTTGGTAGCAACGCTTGCTTACTCGGCCTTGTGCTCGACTTGCTGGGCTCCCTTGCGAATGTGAGCAAGCAAAGTTCAACTCTCCACTACTCGATTAATCAAGTCCCTCCATGGGACTCACGGTACTAATCGACTACTCTCTCGGTGGTACATCCCATATGACGACCAAGGCTTTCATCCGATGCAAGCTTGATGCATACACATGGAAGACCCGCCTCTGCGGTACTGTGGCATTCACTCCTTGAATCCACAACCCTTCTTGCCATTACATTGTTCACCGAAGTGGAGCTCCCAGCAGCTCCTGATCATTCACATGATCATATCCCCCTCCATGGGACTCACTGGTACGTGCACTTGGACTTCTTCCTCGGTGATATACAACTCCCATATGCTGATGACTAAGGCTTTCATACAATGCAAGCTTTGATGCACACACGAAGACCCGCCTCTGCGGTACTACGACATTCACTCCTTGAATCCATAGCCCTTCTTCTTGTTGTGTTGTACACCAAAGTGGAGCTCCCGGTAACTCCCGATCATACCTCAGATGATTTTTGTCCCTCACGGGACAAGATTGCTGTATTGCATTGCCACGAACTATTCCACCACGATCTGCTGCACCATGTCGCCTCCTGGCGACATCTCCATTGCATACAGATTCTCATGTGATGAACTCGGACTACGACTTCTCCACGTGTGGCCTTTGCCAACACATCGTAGGGCCTTCGCCATCTCCAATTTTTAGTTCGCTCCCTTGGTAATTCCCCTTCGTCCCCCCCACTCCTGGGTTACACCTGGACGAAGCATAGCTCTAGGACAGTCCGTCGCCTAGTAGCTCCTGAAGTCCTCTGACTTCGCTAGAGTTGGTGCACCATTGTCTGGATCTTGGGCCTCTATCCCCTACCAACACAATCTTGTTATGCACCTCCTGTACCTGACAAGTCGAATGGCAACACTGTAGCATATTCTTCAAGAGTACCCGCCTCTACATCCTCTTGCCCCGTACTAAGGTCTCATGATCCCAACTTTGCCTCCGCAAGTTGAATCACCTTAGTTACTCCATCAAATGCATCTCTGAGGTAGCTTACATGTGCCTTGAAACTCCTTTCATCTTTGGTACCATGCAAAATAAGATTGTCCCATCAGAATGGAGAATCCATGGAACGACATGATCCCACTCTTGCCTCTATAAGAGTTCATGCCCTTGACCTCTGTCCAAGGAAAGCTCCGTGCCTCCGCTCCATGTTCCATCTTCTATGTCGACTCCCTTCATGCGGCTTGGATACTTCACCGAGTTCCACCCAAGTCACTCTGCTCCTCGATTTGCACTGAGTTGATAGTGGCCCTCACGTCCACCATTCTACGGGTCAGCCCTCTATTGAGTTCGATTTCTGCATCAACTCTAAGTGTGCCTTCATATGATGTTGCCTTGGATTGCTCCCCCACTTGATCTCGAAATGCATCCACCAATGCATTACCTCCTTTGAGATCATGCGACAACTCTTCGTCGCTCACTCGGTCCGTTGAGCTTTGTGGAGATATATCCTTGAGGAACTCTTCCTCAATATGTGCAGTCCGTTGCATATGATTCTTCCACTGGAGAACTAGGACTTATCTCTCCTGGATATGTGTCCTGCTGGAGCAACTTTTCTCTTTACATACTTCCCATTGGAAGTTTCGGAGACCATCATCCCCTTTGGACTACTCCGACTTGCTGAACTCGAGCTTTGTTCTGCCCCCACAAATGTACTTACTAGATTGCAACCCTTCTCCAATACAGTCTCTACTGCACCCTTCAAGGTCTAGCAACATACGGAACTTGTTGCACATTTCAGTCGCCTACGGATATATCCTTTCCATGTCGAAGAGAAAGTTCTGATGCTCCATGGCGCCAAGTTCTGATCGCGCCTTGGGATGGCCACGAATACTCCGTCATCCGTGTACAAGCCCTTGCATGAGTTCCGAATCCTTCGAGTTAGCAATTCCCCTCACCTTTGTGAGCTTTGCACAACTCTTTCGGTCGTTACACAACACCTCCCACCTTGCACGGCCTCATCTTTCACCAAGCGCCCTACTTTGCCTGGAGCACCGTCAAGTTTGGTTGCCAACGTCGAGCTATAGCGCGAACTCAACCATCCCAATCTTTGTGTGCTACATATTCTTCTTCGCTTGCTTGTCCTCGTGGTGCCTCTCGCGTAAAGGGGTTGGCTATTCCTTGAATGCCATACCAGGATGCCCGCTCCTCTTAGCGACACCTTTCCCTACATCTCAATGTCTATTTCCCCCAAACGGTTACGCGTGCTGGCTGTCCTCCACACATCCTAGCTAGGTCCCCCACATTTGTATGGCAAGTGTGTCTGCGTGTGCTTATCCCGCTCTGATACCACATTGTCACGGGCTTAGCTGATTTTGCCTAAACCGCGGCACCCATGCGTGTCCGTCCGCACAGGTCAGCCCTCCCGAGATCTCCTAAAGTCCCAGACTTACAAAAGGGAAAACGGGCCAAGAAGTAATTTCCACGGGATCCACAAGCAGCTGCTCAAGAAAAATACTTTATAAAGCCAAAATACAAATTACACCTATGGACATTACAAACTCAGAGAGGTTGCACACAAAGGATAATGGTCCACTACAGACCGAAGTCCCCACAAGTGCTTATAAGACACACTTGTATTTACAAACCAAACTTGGCCATAAAGCAAATCAAACTAGGGCTGCTACGCCTACTGCAAGCCCTCTTCTTGTTGTACAAGATATGTACCTAAACCGAAGGACACGAACTAACACAAGCATTTCATCGAACACCTTGTTTACATTGTTGTCCGTGACACCATGGCGCTGCCAAGCCCATGACATTACTATCCATTGTCTCACATTCGTGTCCCTTTCTTTGTTGTTGATAGATCTATCTCTATGGCATTATGACACTCCTCTAAGTCTACCTCCATTTTGATCGACATTTGGCTTTTAGGTAGCTGAGGCCCCTCTGGACTCGTCATCACTTCCTAGCCCCTTTCGACCCTCTACTTCAATGCCTTTATGTTCTCTGAGCAGTTCCCCTTGGTCGATGAAAAGATAGACTACAACTCTCATGCATGGCCTCCGCAATCTTGTTGCAAGGCTCACACTAATTATGTTCTTTATACCTTCCTTAGTTGCAATGTTCGCTTACTAAACCTTGTCTTCTGAATTGTTGGGCTCCCTTAAGCGAACATGAGTATTATAACAGTCCAACTCACTAGCCGCTTCGATCATACCTCTGTATGATCAAGGCCCCCTATGAGACTCACTGATACTTATACTCAAAATTCTCTCTCGGTGGTACATAGTTCCTATATGTTGATGACCAAGGCTTTCATTTGATGTAAAATTTAATGCATATGTGGAAGATATGCCTTTGCGATACCATGACATTTACTTCTTGAATCTATAGCCCTTCTTGTTGTCATGTTCATCGAAGTGGAGCTTCAAGTAGCTCCTGATTAAACCTTCGCATAATTAAGCCTCTCACGGGACTTCTCCTGTGTGTGTTGTATTGCCTCAAACTATTCCACTATGATCCGATGTACCATGTCACCTCCTAGTTTGTGATGTATCGCCGAAGACTATACTGGACTGCAGGATTATGATGATGTTAGGAAACCACGTGGGAGCATCATATGCACAACGTAATATCAAAATAAAATAGGTTTCCCACGCAAATCAAATCATCGTGTAAAAGATTAGATCACGAGAAAGTCATAAAAATCGAAAAACCACGATATGTGAGAGATCGATTACCTAGGTAGATCGTATATCCCTATTTTTCTAGATTCAGATGGAGAGGATGAAGAAGGTCAAGCGTTCTCCTCTCTAATAGTATCCATACGATGGATCTCTACAACAAAACTCCTATAATCAGATCTCATAACTCTTGCATAGAGGGAGGGAAGAGAATAGGAGGAGGTGCTAAAGCTGCAGCCTATCAATCATGAGCCTTCCCTCTTATTTATAAAGTATTGGGAAACCTCAGTGGGTGCATTATATGCATAGTGGAAATCAAAACAAAAATTGGTTTCCTATACAGATCAAATCATCATGCAAAAGATTAGGGTCACGAGAAAATTGCAAAAATAAAAAATCTATGATGCGTGAGAGATTGATTTTACCTGTATTTCCATATCCGGATAGAGAGGATGAATGAGGTCAAGTGTCTTCCTCTCTAGCGATATCCATACGATGGATCTCTACAGCGAAACTCCTCCAATCTGATCTCGCAACTCTTGCGCAGAGGGATGGAGGAGAATAGGAGGGGGAGGCCAAAGCTGTAGCCCATCAACCATGAGTCTCCCCTCCTATTTATAGAGAGCCACCAAAAATCCTAGGGCTCCTGTCTTAGTAGGTATTGGATCTCCATCCAATTACACATTAACATTGCATTATTAGATCTCTATCTAATAATCTCCTTAGGCCTCTAATTAGGCCTTAATCAAGGAGCCTATCAGCATAGGGTCTCATGCAATGAGAATATGGGCTAATTGGATCTCCATCCAATCCTCTATTTGCTGAAGCATTCACTATATACGTATGACCCTCTGGGCCCGATACCGAGCTGGCCATGAGTCACTCTCATCAGAACTCCTTCTGTTATAGTGAATTATTATCTTCATAATAATTCACTCAACTCATCGACTATGGACGTACTAGGCCACTACGCCATAGTCCCCAAACGGTATAGGGGGATCGAATCCATCGGACTTGTCTGTCCACAATTATCGTGTATCTATAATCCCTCATCCAACTAATATCCCAAAGACCGTATATTGGATATGGTACTATTAGGTCACATATGGAATCTATCATAGTCTCGCTCTAATGGGATTCTCGCGGAGAACTCTTCTCTCTCAATCCGAATAACCCTAGCCAGAGATTTGTCTAAGCAAGCACATATAAGATATTTCTCTCGTGATACCGAGAGTGGATGATCCTCTATTGACACTCAATTGCCTTCGTAAAGTTGGTTACCAACCCGATAACCAATTGTACCAAATTCAGAACTTTCTAAATCTGTAAGTCTGGCGTCAAAAAAAAGAGTACTCATACAAGGCACCCTTGGTGTCTCAAGTCTAAGGACCAAATACACAACTGGGACTATGAAATCGCTGTCTGACATTAGGTATCATTAACCATTTAGCATTCCATAAGTGGATCAATTAGTGAACTCATTCTCCAATGAGCACCTGTACTATATTCTTAGTGTCTCCACACAAGTGGCCATGAGACCAGCCACCTCCATCATATAGATGAGTATATAGTACACCGGTCTATCCGGTTATCTCAATGTCCCTCTCGAGTAATCTATGATCAGGATTATTTAGGATCTGTGTTCAAAGGTGAATCGATCTTATTATCGTGATCTCATCATGATCCAATTCCTATTGCATAGAACCAAGGACATCACTATATATATATATATATATGTGTGTGTGTGTGTGTGTGTGTGCAACATATAATATAATGTGAGAATATGTCAATATTAATCATAAGCAAAAAAATCACACAACATGTCACACGTGTCATCACTCATGTGATTAGCTTGTAAGGCACCTTTAACTAGCATAAAGAGCCACCAAAAACCCTAGGGTTCTTGCCTTAGTAGGTATTGGATCTCCGTCCAATTACCCGCTAATCTTGCATTATTGGATCTCTATCCAATAATCTCCTTTGGCCTCTAATTGGGCCTCATGTAAGGAACCTCGTCTCATCTAATGAGAATAGGGGCTAATTAGATCTCCATCAAATTCTCTACTCGCTGAAGTATACACCATATGTGTATGGCTCTCTAGGCCTGATACCAAGCTGGCCGTGAGTTGCTCCCATAAAAACTCCTGATATAGTAAATTATTATCTCCATAATAATTCACTCGACTCATCGATTATGGATGTACTAGGCCACTACGCCATAGTCCGCAGATGGTACATGGGGATTGAATCCATCGGACCTGTCTGTCCACATTTACCATGTATCTATAATCTCTCATCTAACTAATATCCCAGAGACCATATATTGGATATGGTACTGTTAGGTCACATATGGAATATGTCTGAGACTCGCTCATAGTCCACATATGGTACAGGGGGATTGAATCCATCGGACCTGTCTATCCACATTTACCATGTATCTATAATCCCTCATCTAACTAATATCCCAGAGACCATATATTGGATATGGTACGGTTAGGTCACATACGGAATATGTCTGAGACTCGCTCTAATCGGATTCTCCCAGAGAACTCCTTCTCTCTTAATTCGAATGACCCTAGCCAGAGATTTGCCTGAGCAAGCACATATAGGATATTCCTCTCATGATACCGAGAGTGAATAATCCTTTATTGACACTTAATTTCCTTTATAAGGTTGGCTACCAATTATGATAACTAGTTATACCAGATTTAAACTTTCCAAACTTATAAGTCCAGCATCAAAGAAATTAGTACTCAAATAAGGTATATTTGGTGTCTCAAGTCTAAGAACCTGATATACAACTGGGACTATATAATCATTATCTGACATTAGGTATTACTAACTATAAAATATTCTAAAATCAGATCAATTAATGAACTCATTCTCCAATGAGCACCCGTACTATATCTTTAGTGTCTTCACACAAGTGGCTATATGATAGAACCCCAAAAGAAGCCCTATAGATTTTGATCTCTGAGGGGGATCAACCCTTGGAACGCTATAGGGTTTCCTCCCTCCTAGAACTCGGCACAAAGGTTGTAAAAAAGATTATCTTGCTTGATAAAAGAGAGGGGGCAGCTATATCATTATATAGAATTTTAAACCTTAGCCCATGGGGTGCTTGCCTAAGTAAAATTATCCCTTTGCCCCTTTTATAGCCAACTTACTTTAGTAGGAATAGGGGGCGACTAGGTTGGCTCTATAGCCGACCTAAGCAGGGGGAAACCCTAGCCGACCAGCCCAAGAAAGGGGGCGACGACCACTAAACCCTAAAGCCCTAATCTAAACCCTAGCCACACTTCTTTATAGGATAAAAGTAGCTAGGTGGAGTTTTATTATAATCCCACAGGATTTTTTATTGACTACTTCTAGGGTGATTATGACTCAACCCTGTTGGAGTCCTATCAAACCCGACCTCTTAAGATCAGCCTTGTTCTCAAGGCTGAGGTTCCACAAACTCTGGGAACCAAGTCTTCAGCTCCTCGTAAGACTCCCACGTTACATCTTCGGATGGTAAATTATTCAACTTCACGAGTACTTCAGTTGAAGGGCATTGATGACGCATCACAATCCTCTAATCAAGTATGTCTTCTGGTTGGACTTCAATCTCACCATCATTTGTAGTGTTCGGCAACTAAGTCTACGCCAACTCTCGTTCTCCCAATTTTGGCTTTAGTAAGGATACATGGAACACAGGATAGATCTTAGCGTCATTTGGAAGCTTTAATTTATATTCCACGACCCCAATACGCTCCAAAATCTGATATGGTCCATAGAATCATGGAGATAGCTTCATCAACGCTTTGGTGTTGATTGACAGCTGCTTGTATAGTTGTAGGTGATGGTAGACCCAATTTCCTACTGAAAATTCTCACTTGCTCTGGTGAGTGTCCACTTGTTGCTTCATGTGGGCTTGAGTGGCAATTATGTTATCTTTCAACAACTACAGAAGCTTATCCCTGTTAATTAAGTTTTGAGTGACCTGATCTATTTTGGCCGTACCAATTTCATGTTTTGATATTACAAGGGGTGATCGACCATATAATGTCTTATAAGGGGTACATTTAGTTGATGAATAATAAGTTGTGTTGTACCACCATTTGACCCAAGGAAGCCACCATGTCCACTCTTTGGGCCGGTCACTAGTGAAACACCGTTAGTCTCGAGGCATTTATTCACCACTTCTATTTGGTCGTCCGTTTGTGAATTGTAGGCTGTACTCATCTTTAGTTGGGTGTCTTGTAGTTGGAAGAGCTCGGTCCAAAATTTACTTGTAAATACCTTGTCATGGTCGCTCACAATCGATCTTGGCATCCCATGCAGTTTTACAATATTTTCCACAAAAAAGTTGAGCAGTGCTGGCAGCGATATAAGGATGTCTGACAGTACAAAAATGAGCATATTTAGTTAGACAATCTACCACCACAAAAATTGTGCTTTTACCTGGAGATGATGGTAACCCTTCGATAAAATCTATGGAGATGTCAGTCCATGCTGAGTCTAGTATAGGTAGTGATTGTAGTTTTCCCAGATTTGCCATTGTTTCACCTTTGCATACATCACATTTGGATATATAATCATAAATAGATTTTTTCATACCCTTCTAAAAGAAGTTTTGCTTCACCCTCTTGTATGTTCTCAAAAATCCAGAGTGCCCTACTAAAGACGAAGAGTGCATCTCATGCAAAATAATCTGAATGCAAGAGGAAGAAGAAACAATCACAATTCGACTTTTGTGGCATAGGTCCTTCGAATCCCAAGTGTAGTGATAAGACCCCAGAAGGAGCCCTATAGATTTTGATCACTATGGGGGATTAATCCTTAGAACGCTATAGGGGTTCCTCCCTCTAAGACTCGGGACAAAAGCTAAATAAACGAGGATAATTGCTTGATTCAAGAGAGGGTCGGGGGGGGGGGTAGCTATATCTTTAAATAAGGATCAAAACCCTACCCTAAGTGGGTGCTTGCCTAAGTAGAATTATCTCTTTGCCTCTCCTATAGCCACCCTGCCTTAATAGGAACAGAGGGTGGCTAAGTGACTCTATAGCCAACCTAAGCAGGGGAAACCCTAGACAACCAACCCAGTAAAGAGTGTGGTGGCTACTAAGTCCTAAGGGCTAATCTAAACCCTAGCTATACTCCTTTATAAGATAGGAGTGGCTTTATTATAATCTAATAGGGTTTTTATTAACTAGTACTAAGATAATTATGACTCAACCTTGCTGGAATCCTATCAAGTCCGCCCTCTTCAGATCAGCCTTGTCCTCAAGGCTGAGGGTCCATAAACTCTGGAAACTAGATCTTCAACTCCTCGCATGACTCCCATGTTGTATCTTTGGAGGGTAAATTAGTCCACTTCATAAGTACTTCGGTTAAGTACTTAAGTATAGCTTCATCAGTGCATCACAATCCTCTGATTAAGTATAGCTTCAAGTTGGGCTTTGATTTTGCTATCATTCGTGGTGCTCGACAACTGAGTCTAGGCCTTCTCATGTTCTCCCAACTTTAGCTTTAATAAGGATATGTAGAAGATGGGATGTATCTTAGCGTCATCTGGAAGCTTTAATTTGTATGTCATAGCCCCAACTCACTTTAAGATTTGGTATGGTCCATAAAATAATGGAGACAGCTTTATTGATGCTCTTATGTTGATTGATAGCTACTTGTATAGTTGGAGCCGAAGGTAGACCCAATCTCCCATTGTGAATTTCCGCTCACTCCGGTGGTTGTCTACTTGTTACTTCATATGAGCTTGAGTGACATTCAAGTTGTCTTTCAGTAGTTGTAGTAGTTTGTCCTTGTTAATCAAATTTTGGTCGATCTAATCTACTTTGATCGAGCCAAGCACAAATCTGGGTATTACAGGAGCCAGTCGACCGTACAATGCCTCATAAGGGATATATTTAGTTAATGAATGAAATGTCGTGTTGTACCACTATTCAGCCCAAGGAAGCCACCTTGTCCACTCTTTGGGCCGATCACTGGTGAAGCACCGTAGGTATATCTCGAGGCATCTGTTCACCACTTCTGTTTAGCCATCTGTCTGGGGATGATAGGCTATGCTTATCTTTAACTGGGTGCCCTGTAGATGAAAGAGCATTGTCCAAAATTTACTTGTGAATACCCTAATCTGCAATAGAGTCACTTATCTCATGGATTACATCTGGGGCTACTTCTGGGGTCTTATCTCATGGATTGCAATTCTTCTAGTTTAACTCCTCTTTCATGCCATGGACCTGTATCCAACCATATTTTAAATTTGGTAGTAATTAGTATCTCTTGTAAAAACTTCGTATGAAGTGTGGGGGAAGCCTCCGTGTAAATTAGGAGTTGACCATCTTGCATTAGAATAGCCCCAATTCCAACTCCGGATACGTTGGTCTCAATCACGAAAGTTCAACTAAAATTGGGTAGCACTAGGACCGGCGTCATCGTCATAGTGGCCTTAAGTCTTTCAAAGGCTGCGGAGGCTTGATCCGACCATGAAAAGGAGTCATTCTTCAGTAAGGACATGAGTGGAGCACTGATCTTACCATAATCTTTCATAAAATTTTGGTAGTAGCCTGTGAGTCCAAGGAAACTGCGTAAGGATTGTACGTTTGTAGGTCTTGGCCATCCTTACATTGCCTTAATCTTTATCGGGTCTATCGCCACTCCATCCTCTGATATAATATACCCTAGATACTCCACTTTAGGCTGGAAGAAGCCACACTTTGACTGTTTAACATAAACAGTATTTTCTCAAAGAACAGTTAGAATAGTTTGTAAGTGCTCAAATATATATCAAGCGTGGGGCTATAAATGAGAATATCATCAAAGAATACTAATACAAACTTGCATAGAAACCTTCAAAAGATGTCATTCATCAAACTTTAAAAGGTAGAAGGAGCATTTGTAAGTTCGAAAGGCATTACCAAAAACTCATAGTGGCCGTTATACGTGCGAAATACAGTTTTTGGAATATCTTCAGTGCATACCCGAATCTGATGGTATCCAGATCAGAGATCCAATTTAATGAAGACTCGAGCTCATTTTAATTCATCCAAGAATTCATCTAAGACTAGAATAGGATATTTGTCCTTGACGGTGATGGCCTTTAGAGCCTGGTAGTCAACGTACATCCGTCACGTACCATCTTTCTTGTGCACTAGCAACACTGGTGAGGAGTAATGATTTCAACTCAGTTGAATCACCACGGTGTCAAGCATATCTTTAACAATGTTCTCAATCTCATCATTTGCAAGTGAGGATAGTGGTATAATCAAAAATTTGCTAGAGGTTTGCCTGGCAAAATAGGAATGTGGTGGTTATGTGGCCGGTTAAGGGGCAGCCCACGCGGCTCCGAGAAAATATCCATAAATTCATCCAGCAAAAGGGCAAGCTTAAGATTTGAGTTTTATATGTTCTCCCCCTTAGATAGTTGCTGGATATGCATCAAGAATCCACCATGTGCTTTGTGCAAAAGTTTCTCCATTCATTGCGACGAAATGGTGGAAATATGGCTCCCGCGCTTGCCTCATAACATGACCTGTCCCCCTTTGCAATAAAATTTTATAATTAATTTAGAAAAATTCTAGGAGATATTACCTAGCATTGTGAGCCATTCGATCCTGGGTACAACTTCATAATTATCGATGGGTAGGAGGAAGACATCAACTACCACTTCTTGGTCTTAGAGGAGTAGTTTCACCTGCGAGCACCGTTGGTTGCAATTAAGGATTCGACTGTCGATGACCTTTATGTCAAACTTGTTGCAACCTTTGATTTGAAGCACCAAACATGCAGAAACCTTACTATTGAGGAAGTTATTTGTGCTGCCCGTGTCGACGAGAACAGTGATGGGTTGTTATTTCAGAAGTCCTCCAACTTTTATCGTTTGTGAGTTGAAGTAGCTGGCCAATGCATGCACTGCGTAGTCAGCCGGTTGGGATTCTTCATCTATGGCTTCTTCTTCAGGTTCAAGGGTTTCTTCAGATGGTTCATTGTCCTCTTCCTCCACTGGTTCAATCACAAGGAGTTGGCCCTTTTTGCAGCGATGTTCTCGGCTTTACGGTTCATCATAATGCCAACACAATCCTTTGGCCGATCATTCACGAAGCTCATCCATCATCAATTTTTTTGGTGCAGGGGCTCGGATGGCAGTGGAGAGGGCTGTAGACCTCGGCATGGCTGGTCGGGGAGTGACCCTTGTCCTTCGTGCCTCTTGGTTCAATCGTTCTTCTTGAATACACAAAGGAAATCGCCACCATAAGAGTATACGATTGTCACACCTTTACTTCTCCCTGAATCTCTGGCTTTAGGCCCTCAATGGAAGTCCCTAAAAGTTGTTTGGTATTCTTGTATTGTGGAGGTTTAACGAATCTTTGCCAATTGTCCGTTGATGTTGTCAAAATCGGTTGGTCCGAAGTAGTTTAATAGTCCTTCCTTGAATCGTTGCCAAGAGAGTACTCCATGGGTGTGCTCAAACCAATTAAAACACTGAATAGCATCTCCCTCGAGGTAGATGGCAGCAATATCCACCCGTGTGGCCCTAGTGGTTCAGTAGAATAGTCCTTCTTGAATCGCTGCCAAGAGAGTCCTCCATGGGTGTGCTTAAACCAATTAAAACACTGAATAGCATCTCCCTCGAGGTGGATGGCAGCAATATCCACTCGTGTGGTGTCAGTGGTTCGGTAGAACCAAAAGTAGTGCTCTGCGCATGAGATCCACCTGATCGGGTCTCCTTCTTCCCATCTAGGGAAGTCAACCTTCATGCATGGATCATTGAGATCAGAGGTGATGTGTTCACATTCTTGAGGATCATTTTGCTGATATGAAGTCTCTCTATGCTGTGATTTCCTCAGGCTCGATGGTCGGCTAATGTTGAATTCGGCGAAAAGGGATCACATTTTCTCTTCCATGTGGTTTTCAAAGGCTTCAAGCTTTGCATCGATAGCCTCCTATGATGCCATAGTATATGCCTCTAGATATGTAATATTGACATCTTTTTTTTGTTATCGGGTTAGTGGCATAGGAATTTTGGAGAAGGGGGTGATCGGTTAGAAGGTGAATCAGTTTGGATGAGAGTAGGCTGCGGTTTAGGGCAGATTTGGTTAGCTGTTTAGGTTCAGTTTAGGATAAGGTTTGGAAGGGTTTTTGGTAAGTATGTTAGGGTTTTGAAATGAGGAAAAGAAAGTCCAAAATCTCACAAAAAATAGTACTCAAATCTGATAGAATTCGACAAAAAAGTTCAAGGAAAGTAAAAAGTTTGGCGAAATTTTGGCAGCGTAATAGTAGGGAAATAGAGCAAAAGACGAAAGGTAGATCCGTCATCGTAAAAATTCTAGAACTACGTGTTAATGAAAGATTACACAAGAAAATTGATTCTAGAAGGAGTTTTTTTGAGAAATCAAATCCAGATGAAAGCCAACTTGATCTTGATAATTGTGTAAAAATTTTAGCCAGAAAGAAGGAATAAACCAGTTTCAAGAGGTAAAAAAATAGCTAAAAATTTATGCATCATTCTGCCTTTATAACAATGATAAGGTTTGCGATAAACGAAGTTTACAATGGATACAATTTTGGAAAAATCTTCAATGTATCCAGTAAGGAATCCTACAGTATTAAAGAGGCTTGGATGATAAAAAATTACCATATTTCTAGATTATGCAGGGAGGCGGCAACAAATAGATGGATGTACGGCTTGGTGGGCGATGGTGGATGGAGGCGACGTCAAAAGCAATTGTTGGAATTGCTTGGGAAGGTGGAGGCGACTGAGATGGCTACAAGACAGTAGGAACACCGCTCTGATACCATATGATAAGACCCCAGAAGGAGCCCTACAGATTTTGATCACTGAGGGGGATCAACCCTTGGAATGCTATAGAGGTTCCTCCCTCCAAAACTCGGCATAAAGGCTAAATAAAAGATGATAATTGCTTGATTCAAGAGGGGGGGGGGCTTCATCTTTAAATAGGGATCAAAACCCTAGCCTAAGCGGGTGTTTGCCTAAGTAGAATGACCCCTTTGCCCCTTCTATAGCCAACTTACCTTAATTAGAATAAGGGGCGGCTAAGTGGCTCTATAGCCAACCTAAGCAGGGGGAAACCCTAGCTAACCAACCCAGTAAGGGGTGTGGTAGCTACTAAGTGCTAAGGGCTAATCTAAACCCTAGCCATACTCCTTTATAAGATAGGAGTGACTTTATTACAATCTAACATGTTTTTATTTACTAGTACTAAGATGATTAGGACTCAACCCTGCTGGAGTCCTATCATATAGTGGGTCATTAAACTCAGATCCTTCTCCAATTTTTCTATAATATCTCGGGTCTTTGGGTCATTCTTCCATTCCTCCCTAATATCCTTGAGGAAGTCGGTGGAGGGAAGGGAGATGGCTAAAATTTTGGCTTGTCCCGATAGCCATGATAGAGCATCTGCAACAATATTCTCTTTCCCCTTTCGATAAGTAATTTCATAATCAAAGCCAAAAAGTTTAGTTACCAATCATTGCTACTTCAAGGAAGATATATTATGCTCCAAAAAAATTTAAGACTTCGATGGTCAGTCTTAATTTGGAAGCGTCGGTCGATCAAGTAGGGTCTCTACTTCATGACAGCGTGTACGATGACAAGCATTTGTTTATCATACACAGATATTTTAAGATGTGAGGGAGACAAAGCTTTGCTTGTGTAAGTAAGAGGTCTATTATCTTGTATTAAAATAGCCCTAATTCTAACCTTGGACACATCAGCCTCAATCACAAAGGTGCTGCTGAAATTGGGTAGTGCTAGAACCAACGTCATCGTCATGGCTGCCTTGAGTCATTCAAAAGCTGTGGAGGCTTTATCCAACCACAAGAAGGAGTCTTTCTTTAGTAAAGGCATGAGTGGGGTACTGATCTTACCATAATCTTTTATGAATTTTCGTTAGTAGCCCGTGAGTCTAAGGAAGCCGCGTAGCGATTTTATATTCGTAGGTCTTGGCTATCCTTGCATTGTCTCGATCTTTGTCGGATCTACCGCCACTCCATCCTCTGATATAATATGCCCTAGGTATTCTACCTTATGTTGTAAAAAGTTGCACTTTGACTATTAAACATAAAGAGTGTTCTCCCAAAGAATCATTAGAACAGTTCGTAAGTGCTGAAATGCATATTAAGCATAGGGCTATAAATGAGAATATCATCAAAAAAATACTAATAGGAACTTATGTAGAAAACTCTGAAAAATGTCATTCATCAGACTTTGAAAAGTGGAAGGAGCATTCATCAGTCCGAAAGGCATTAATAGAAACTCGTAGTGGCCATTATGTGTGCGGAATATAGTTTTCGGAATATCTTCAGTACATACCCGAATCTGATAATAACTGGAATGGAGATCCAATTTAGTGAAGGCTCGGGCTCCTTTTAATTCATCCAAGAGCTCATCTATGACTGGTATAAGATATTTATCTTCGACGATAATGACGTTCAAAGCTCGATAATCAACACACATCTGCTATATACCATCCTTCTTGCGGACCAGCAACACCGGCGAAGAGTAAGGGCTGCAGTTTGGTCAAATTACTCCAGTGTCGAGCATCTCCTTGATGATGTTCTCAATCTCATCCTTCTGCAAGTGAAGATAATGGTATGATCTCAAATTTGCTAGAGGTTTGCCCGGCAAAATAGGTATGCAGTGGTCATGCGACAGGTTAGGGAGAAGCCCTCGCGGCTCCATGAAAACATCCATGAATTCATCCAGTAAGCGAGTAAGCTTAGGATCTGAATTTTGCATGTTCTCCTCCTTGGATGGCTACTGGATATGCATTAAAAATCCATCATTTATTTTGTGTAGCACCTTCTCCATTCGCTGTGTTGAAACGATAGAAATATGGCTCCCGCACTTCGTAATGTGACCTATCTCCATTTACAATAAAACTTCATGATTAGTTTAGAGAAATTTTATGAGATGTCACCTATGTTGTGAGCCATTCAATCCCAAGCATGACTTCATAATCATCAATGGGAAGGAGGAAGAAATTGGCTACCACTTCTTGGTCTTGTAGGAGCAATTTTACCCGTGGGCACCATTAGTTGCAATTAAGAAGTTGGTCGTCGGTGACCATTACATCGAACTTGTTGCAACCTTCGATTTGAAGCACCATACATGCAGTGATCTTACTGTTGATGAAGTTATTTGTGTTGGAATTAAACTTGTTCAAGTATCATAAAGAGGTTCATTTCATCAAAAGAGGTTCATTGCATCAAGAGAGAGATTTATTACATCAAGAAGAAAAAATGGATTAAAAGACTATAGAAGGATAAGTCAAATTGGTTATTGGTTCTTGAAAGGGTTTCTTGAAAAAGAATGGTTCATCTTGAATACAATTAATATAATGTATCTTTGGGGACTATATAAACCCCATATGTTGAGTCATGAGAGAAGCAGAAAGGGAGTTTCTGAAATTTGTAAAGAGTTTTTTAGAAGATTGAACCTTGTCCTACTCTTCCTCTGTTTCATACCTCTATTCCCTCTTCCTATCAACATTAACATCTGGTATCAGAGCATAGGTTAAGCTATGACCTCTTCCTCAAGTGCCATCCAACTTCAGATCCCCAGATTAACGAAAGAAAATTATGACATATGGTGCATCCAAATGAAGGTTCTTCTAGGCTCCCAAGATGTATGGGAGTTTGTAGAAGATGGATTCGCTGAACCAACTCCAGCAGAAGAAGGAGCAATGAATGCAGAAGGAAGAAAGCAACTCAAAGAAAGAAGGAAGAAGGAGAAAAAGGCTTTGTTCACAATCTACCAAGGGCTTGATGATACAATGTTCGAGATCATCGCCCAGAAATACTTCAAAGGAGGCTTGGGAAATACTTCAAAAAGCATTCTGGTGTTGATAAGGTAAAGAAACTTCGTCTACAAGTTTTACGAGCCGAGTTTGAAAAACTACAACAAGGTACTTGAAACTATTTCTGATTACTTCTCAAAAATCATTTCTATTGTTCATCAAATGAGACGAAATGGTGAACAAGTAAATGATCAGAGAGTAATATAAAAAATATTGAGATCCCTAGACCCGAAATTTGATTTTATTGCTGTTGCGATTGAAGAATCTAAAGATTTGGAAAAAATGTCTTTAGAAGAACTTATGGGTTCCCTTCAAGTTCATGAACAAAGAATTACAAAAAGAGGAGAAGACAAAACTATGGAGCAAGCACTACAAGCTAAGTTTGCTCTTGAAAATAAAGGAGAATCAAATTCTCAAAGAGGAAGAGGACGAGGACAAAGAGGAAGAGGAGGCAGAAATCAGACCAATTAAGAATCTCCATATAATGAAGAGGCTAGAGAAAATTCTAGCCAAAGAGGCCATGGTTATGGTCGAGGACGTAGCCGAGGCCGTGGACGTGGCAGAAACTCTAAAAGGTCTGAAATACAATGTTATGTTTGCAAAAGGTACGGACATTACTCTTATGAATGTTATTATAATCCTAACAATCAAAGTGGTGAGGCAAATTTTGTTGAGGAAGAAAAGAAGGAAAATCAAGTTTTGCTAATGAGTTATGAAAATTTGAAAAATGATCAATCTATGACATGGTATCTAGATACAGGAGCCTCAAATCACATGTGTAGCATGAAAGAGCTATTTTCAGAAATTGATACAAGTTATTCCGGGAACATTACATTTGGTGATTTGTCTCAAAGACCAGTAAGAGGCAAAGGTAAAATTCTCCTTGAACTTAATAATGGCAAGGAATTATGCATTTCAGATATTTATTATGTTCCTGATATGAAAAATAATATTTTAAGCATTGGACAATTACTTGAAAAAGGTTATGAAGTTGAGATGAAAGATATGGCTCTCTCAATTCGTGATAAGAATAAAACATTGATATCACATGTGAAAATGGCAAGGAATAGAATGTTTCCTCTACATTTGAGTATTTTTGATCAATCAAATTGTTTTAAAGCTGATATTGAGGATATTTCTACACTTTGGCATCTTAGATATGCTCACTTAAATTTTGAGGCTTTGAAACTTCTAGAGAAGTATAATATGGTGACAGGAATGCCAAAAATTGATCACCCAGCAAAATTATATGAAGTATGTGTCATGGGTAAACAAGAAAGAAAACCTTTCAAAGTGAGAAGAACAAAAAGAGCATGGCATCGACTCGATCTGGTGCACTCGGATGTTTGTGGCCCTATCAATCCAGTATCACTTGGAGGAAGCAGGTATTTTCTTACATTTACTGATGATCATAGTGGCAAAACTTGGGTTTACATGTTAAAAGAAAAGAAAGAAGTTTTAAGCAAATTCAAAGAATTTAAGGATTTGGTTGAAAGACAAAGTTGTTGTAAGATTAAATGTTTAAGAACAGATAGAGGTGGTGAATATATATCAAATGAATTTGAAAGTTTTTGTAGAAATAATGGAATTCTACATCAATTCACCATGCCATACACACCTCAACAAAATGGTGTCTCGGAAAGAAAAAACAGGACTGTCCTTAATATGGTCCGATGCATGTTAAAGGAAAGAAAAATTCCGAAAGAATTTTGGGGTGATGTCTTGTGCTTTATTTGCTTAATGGTTTACAAAGCGAATTGGTAATATTACACCAGAAGAAGCATGGAGCTTACAAAAACCAAGAGTTGATCATTTGAGGATTTTTGGAAGTGTTGCATTTGCCAAGATACCAGAAGAAAAGAGAACGAAATTGGAGGATAAAAGCCAAAAATGCATTTTGCTAGGTTATCCAGAGAATTCCAGTGGTTACAAACTCTACAATCCTATCACAAATAAAGTTGTGATGTCAAGAGATGTTGAGTTTGATGAACAACAGATTTGGAACTGGAAAAGTGATGAGCAGCATAAGAAAGTTGTAGCTTCAGAAGAAGATGATATAATACAAGCAAACACTGAAGTGACTTTGCCAGAATCATCACCTAGATCAGCTAGGTCACATGATTCAAGAAGTCCAATTATAAGAAGGACAAGACCGATTCAGGACCTATATGATGTGACTCGAAGGATTGATACTAACAATGATGAACTTTCTTTATTTTGTCTTTTTGCAGGATATGATCCATTAATCTTCGAAGAAGCTTATAGAGATGAAAATGGCGACAAGCTATGAATGAAGAGATTCATGCCATTAACAAAATAATACATGGGAGCTTATTACACTTCCAAGACCACCAAGCTATCGGTGTTCGTGGATCTTCAAAACAAAAAAATGCAAAAGGAGAGATGGAGAAATACAAGGCTAGATTAGTTGCAAAGGGATATAAACAACAATATGGAATTGACTATGAAGAAGTATTTGCATTGCTCGATTGGAGAAGAAGATTACTTATCTCTCTAGCAGCTCAAATGAAATGGAAGTTTTTACAAATGGATGTGAAATCAGCATTTCTTAATGGAGTTCTTGAAGAAGAGGTATATATTCAACAACTTCGAAAGAAACTTGGCATGCTAGATGGAACAAGTTTAAGGGGGGAAAATGTTGGAATTAAACTTGTTCAAGTATCATAAAGAGGTTCATTTCATCAAAAGAGGTTCATTGCATCAAGAGAGAGATTTATTACATCAAGAAGAAAAAATGGATTAAAAGACTATAGAAGGATAAGTCAAATTGGTTATTGGTTCTTGAAAGGGTTTCTTGAAAAAGAATGGTTCATCTTGAATACAATTAATATAATGTATCTTTGGGGACTATATAAACCCCATATGTTGAGTCATGAGAGAAGCAGAAAGGGAGTTTCTGAAATTTGTAAAGAGTTTTTTATTGAGAGAAATATAGAAGATTGAACCTTGTCCTACTCTTCCTCTGTTTCATACCTCTATTCCCTCTTCCTATCAACATCAACAATTTGTGCTGCCCGTATTGATAAGAACAGTGATGAGTTGCTATTTAAGAAGTCCTCTAATTTTCATTGTATGCGAGTTGGAGTAGTCGGCCAGGGCATGCACTGTGTAGTCGGCCGGTTGGGGCTCTTCCTCCATGGCTTCATCTTTGAGTTCGAGGCTTTCTTTAGATGGTTTGTTGTCCTCATCCTCTATTGGTTCAATCATGAGAAGCCGACCCTTTTTGCAGCGATATTCTTGACTCCACGGTTCATCACAATGCCAACACAACCCCTTGGCCGATCATTCACGAAGCTCGTCTCTTGTTAATTTTTTTTGGTACGGGGGCTCAGAAGGCAATAGAGGGGGCTGAAGGCTTCAGCATGGCTGGTCGGGGAGTGACCCTTGTCCTTCATACTTCATTGTTCAATCATTCTTCTTAGATTTTCATGAAGGAAATTATCGCAGTAAGAGTGTATGGTTGTCGTACCTTTACTTCTCGAATCTCCGGCTTTAGGCCCTCCATAAAAGTTCCTAAAAGTTGCTTTTTAGACCAATCTATAGTTTGGTTAGATAAAAATTCAAACGTTGTTTGGTATTTGTGTATTACTGAGGTTTGTTGAATCTTTACTATTTGTCCGTCGATGTTATTAAAATCGGTTGGTCCGAAGTGATTAAGTAGTCATTCCTTAAATCGCTACCAAGATAGACCTCCATGGGTGTTTTTATACCAATTAAACTATTGAATAGCATCTCTCTCGAGATAGATGGCAGCAATCTCCATCCTTGTAGCATCCATGGTTCGGTAGAACTTAAAATACCATTCCACACATACGATCCATCCGATCAGGTCTCCTTCTTCCTATCTAGGGAAGTCAACCTTCATGCATGAAGTATTTAGATTAGGGATGATGTGTCCATGCTCTTGAGGATCATCTTACCGATCTGAAGTTTTTCCTTTTTGTGATTTATTCTGGCTAGGTGGTCGGCCCATGCTGAATTCAGCGAAAAGGGATCACATCTTCTCCTCCATACAACTTTCAAAGGCTTTGAACTTGGCATCGATGGCCTCCTCTAATGCCATGGTATATGGATCTAGAACTATAATATTAAGATCTTTCTTTTGTAGTTGGGTTAGTGGCATGAGAATTTTTAGAGAGGGGATGGTCGGTTGGATGGGTGGATCTGTTTAGATAAGAGTAGGCTATAGTTTAGGACTTATTTGGGTGGTTGTTTAGGATCAATTTAGGGTGTGGTTTGGAAGTGTTTTTAGTGAGGATGGTAGGGTTTTCAGATGAGAGAAAGTGAATATAAAAACCCACAAAAGATAGCACTCAAATCCGATGGAATTCGATAAAGAAAGGTGCTGCGATGTGCTATCCTGCCGAATAGATTTTATGTTAGAGAAACGATGAATTCTCGACATAAATTCTAAAGAAAAAGTCAGGGAAAATATATAGAAATCCTCAATTTAGATGTGGTTAATATCAATAAAAAGTTTGATAAAATTTTGATAGAGTAACGATAGGAAAATAGGGTAAAAGACGAAAGGCGGATCCTTCATCGTAAAATTCCAACACTGCGTGATGACGGAAGAAGGCACAATAAAACTAGTTCCAGAAGAAATTTTTTTAGTGATCAATCTCATATGAAAGCTAAGTTGATCTATAGAATTGTATAAAATTTCAGCCAAAAATAAGAAGCAATAAACTAGTTTCAAGAGGCAAGTAATCGATTGAAAATTTCTATAGCATTTCACCTTCGCAATAATGATAACATATGCGACGGTCAAAATTTGTAGTAGATAAAATACAAAAAATATCTTCAAAATATAAGGTAAAGGAGTTTTCAGTATTGAAGAGGTGTAGGTGATGAAAATATACCAGATTTCTAGATCAAACACAATGGGCAATGGTAGACTGATTTGATCTACAGTTGGGGTGGAAGGTGGAGGTGCGTGTCACAGCAATTGTAGGAATTACTTGGAAAGGTGAGGGTGGCTGAGATGGCTATAGGGGCAATAGGAATGCTACTCTAATACCAAATGATAGAACCCCAGAAGGAGCCTTATAGGTTTTGATCTCTGAGGGGGATCTACCTTTGGAACGCTATAGGGGTTCCTCCCTCCTAGAACTCGGCACAAAGGCTGAAGAAAATTTAATCTTGCTTAATAAAAGAGAGGAGCAACTACATCATTATATAGGATTCTAAACCCTAGCCCATGGGGTACTTGTCTAAGTAAAATTATCCCTTTGCCCCTTCTATAGTCGACCCGCCTTAGTAGGAATAGGGGTGGCTAGGTTGGCTCTATACTTGACCTAAGCAGGGAGAAACCCTAGTCGACCAGCCCAATAAAGGGGGTGACGATGACTAAACCCTAAGACCCCAATCTAAACCCTAGCCACACTTCTTTATAGGATTGAAGTGGCTAGGTGGGGTTTTATTACAATCTCATAGGATTTTTTATTGACTACTTCTAGGGCGATTGTGACTCCACCCTGCTGGAGTCCTATCATTATGAGACCAATCGCTTCCATCATATGGATGGGTATGTAGTACACCAGTTTGTCCAGTTATCTCGATATCCCTCCCGAGTAATCTATGACTGAGATTATTTAGAATTTGTGTTTAAAGGTGAATCAATATCACTATCGTGATCTCATCACGATTTGATTCTCATTACACAGAACTAAGGAAATCACTATATATATATATATATGTAATATATAATATAATATGAGAATATATCAATAATAAGTATAAGTAAAAAGATCGTACAGCATATCACACGTGTCATCACTCACATGATTGATTTGCAAGACACCTATAACTAGTAGATGCACTACCAACGCCCCTCTACTGAAGCCCTAGTACAGTGGACCAACTTGCCTACTAAAGATGCTATATGAGAATCCTATGAAGAACTAAAGATAAGATTCCCAGAGTTCATGGAGGCTTAACCTTGAGGACAAGGCCAATTTAAAGAGGGCGGATCTGATAAAACCCTAGCAGTGTCGAGTCCTAGTCGATTGAGTCATAATTACAATAAAACCCTAATTGGCATGTAATAAACCCTGATTAACTGATCACCTTTATTTGAGAAAGTCAGCTTGGGTTTGATGGATCCATGTCCTACTAGGGTTAGGATTTATCTATGAGAGTTTCACTTATAGTAGGAGTCCTACTAGGGTTAGGATTTGAAAACCTAATTTATCAAATAATAAAATTTGATGAAGTATGCAACTCCTTCTCCTTCATCAAATAATAAAATTTTAGCAAATTTATTCATTCTGGTGGCTGAATATTGGAGGGTCGAACCCCTATATGTTGAATCTTAGATTTTGATAATAAAATCAATTGATGGATTATTGATCTAATAGGATTGTTAGAGTTGATTGGTGCAGGATTAAGTACGATAGAAAGATTATTACAATCAGGATAGGCCAAGGTTAAGCCCATGCATCGAGTTGATACATTTGGAAACTCGCCAAGAGTGTGTTGGAAGCTCGTCGAGGGTATCGTAAGTTTGCCAAGATGGCGCAAGGGAGTTTGCCAAAAGAAGATCGAGACTCGTCGAAAGATTGTCGGGGATAGCCGAAAAGCTTGTCGAGAGTCGGGATAGTCTTGTAATGGATATTTTAGTAATTATGATTGTATTTAATAAAGTCATAATTAGCATTGTGCAGGTCTAACTATGATAGGATCAATGTAGTTACAACAAGATGATGGGCCAAGATAAAGCCTAGGCATCATGTCGAGTTTAGACGATGCGGTGGGATCTCATCAGAAGTTTGCTAGGAGATTCACCAAAGGAATCAGGAAGCTTGCTGGGAACGTGAAGGGATATCGCTGGAAAGAAGACCAGAGGACTTGCCACAAGATTGACGGAGGTAGCCGGAGTATGTAGGAGTTAGGTCTTAATTAGGCTTAATTGGTCATTAAGTGTTATAATCATTGAGTCATAATTAGGGTTAGAGTCCTAATTGAGTTAGATTTGCAAGGAATCTGAATAAACTCAATGAGGCAACCAGATCCACTACTGGGTTTGGTTGAGCTTAGGTTGAGCTCAATCAGTTGACCAAAGAGCTAGTCAACATAAAAGTTAAGCCGAAATTCGAAAAGTGGAGGGAACTACTTTCACGAAAATTTTGGTGGATAAACCGTCAGCGAGCGATGGTTGGACAACCTGTACCACAGAATCCGAACGACGAGCAATATCTTTGGGTGGGTAAGTTGCCCAAGTGGCGGGTGAACCACCTGTACCACAGAATCTGGGTGGCGGCCAACTGTTGACAGCGGGTAAACCGTCCAGGTCAACAGGTAAATCGCTTATACCTGAATTTTCCGGATACGGTTGGATTTTGGCTCAAATTTTAAAGTCAATTTGGGGCCTATAAATACCCTAAGTTTTTTTATATTCAGAATAACACTTTTGGGGGATTATATTATGCGAAAATATTATGTGAGAATATTCTTATATTCAGAATAATACTTTTGGGGGATTAATCATGTTTCCACTTGTGATTCGGCTTTCAATATTTGGCATACTTTGAAAATCACACATGAAATCACAACTAATATAAATGAATCAATGAATGAAATACATTACAAAAATGAACTTGAAGAATAACTTACAAAGAACAGGAACGATTATGAACTAAGAATGATATATGACTCCTCGAGTGAAATCTCGAGTAATGAGAACCTTGCACATAAGCTTTTGAAAAATAAACTGAAAAAATTAATGAACTTGAACTTTATAAAAATTATGGACACAACCTCTTGCTATGAACGCAATAAGCCGAGAAGCTCTAAAAATCGAATACTCAACCAGAAAGTGGAGAACCTTGCTTTAATGGCAATTGAAGATGAGGTTAGTGAGTCTTTAGATTTTTCATTTTCAGAATTATCAAGCATGTTTAATGATTTATATTTAATGAGTTTAGAAATCTTGATGAAATGCATGACTCCTTAGCTTCACCTAAACCATGTTTAAAATGTGATATGCTAGATAATGTTAAAATAGAGAATTGTATGCTTAAAACTACATTAGAGAAATTTGAGATAGGGAATAAATCCCTAAATATGATCATTGCCAATAAGGGTCATATCAATAATAGACATGACATAGCCTTTGTTGGAAATATTCAACAAAAGCCAACTATATTCGTAAGAGGACCTATATTAAATATGCCACTAAGAGTTAAATATAATTCTTATGAAAAATTGGGACATAATACCTACAAATGTTCATTTAGAAATTATAGTCCACATAAATTAATTTGAGTTCCTAAAGGAACCATAAACAACCTTAAGCCATTAGAGAAAATGGGAAGAACATGTCATGAAGTACCTAATATTAAATGGGTACCTAAATCGAAACCTCTCATAATATAAAATTGTTTCCTAATAAGACTAGGAGCACTAAGTAATATTTTGAAAGTAGACGCTCAAGATCTAATACTCTTTCAAAGCTCACTAGCCTATGTAACAATAACAAAAATAATTATTTGAACTAAGATGTTTAAAGCTTAATGATCCATGTTTCTATTATAACAAATCCTTTTATTGAAAATAGTTCATCATTATATAATTAATCTTGATAATGCATAGCTAGAGCATGCTAAGACTAGAACTAAAAGAACCCAAGTTATTATTAATAAAAAATTACTCATGTTAAAATTTACATAAATGAGATTTTGATGATGATTGAAAAATTGATTTAAATATAAAAACTATTGTTAAACGGTTCAAATATTTACAAAGTCTATGGAATGTTTGATTTAAATGTTACATTGATTGAAATATTATGATTGATTTGAATGATAGAATTATAGCATAGAACAATATAGAAAAGGGAGAGAAAGAAATCACATGAAACAACCAAAAGGAGAATAATTAATCTTAAATGTCATTGTATTCTTGAAATAAATATCAAAAGAAGGATAATTCTTCTTGAAAGAATATTTCTATCCTATGAATCCTTTAACAAGAATAAAATAATGACTTTATTAAAAATTTTCGAAAAGTAATTTTTGATGATGATTTTGGATATGTTTTCAAATGATTTTGTTTTAAAGAATGGATATGTTTGAATCTATCCAACTTCATTGATATATTGCTTTTGATTCTTTGATAACTTATATCATGATCTTAAAATCTTAAAAATTATAATTTGAGATCTTTTTATTTATTAAGATTCCTTTCATCCTAAACATGATCTTGATTTCTCAATATTTATAACTTGATATTTCTATAAGAATCAAGATCCTTCTTACATTGTCTCCTGAGATTTCAAAAGGTCTTAAATTTCATCTAGGAAGAAATGTGTCAAAATAAATCATGTTCTTAGCATTTATGATTTGATAATAATATTCTTTATGATATAATTACTTATAACTTTCTTCTTAGAATTAGTATTTATTAACATTGTGATAAGTTGAAAATTAAAAAAGATTTGCACTATCATGAATATTCCCTTAACTTCTTGACTCGACTTATATGTTATGGGAATCACATTATTGATCTTTATGATTTTCTTTAAAAGGAGATTTATGATTTTAATAATAATAATTAAAATTTTTATCAAGATCATTCTTCTTTTCTATTAAAAAGATTTGTCTTGGATAAATTAAGATTATCCCCTAAGACTCATTTGTAATATTTACAAAAGAGGGGAAAGAAAACTTATTAAATGAAATTATGTCTTTTAGATTTGAATTTTTAATGACATGATATCTCTTATACTTTTTGACATAAATTGAACATGGATGAAAAGAAATTATGCAATCATATTTCTTTCTTAACAATAACAAAATGTAGGAGATAAATTTTTTAATATGATTAGAAACAAACATTAAATGATGAATAAGTGCTTAGAAGAAAATTATAACTTTCTAAATGCATAAAAAATACTTGATTTACAATTTGAGTTTGATCTACCATCATGCATTCTTATGAAATTCTTGATACTTTTTATCCAAATTATATGAGATGATTTTAAATGCATGAGTAGCTCTTAAACTTTTGAATCTCCGTAAATATCTTGAAGTTTTGAGCTTAATTTTGAAATTCACATCTATAAAATTTACATCTTTAAAATTGAATATTTTTTGTGATATGATATTTTTCATTTCTCTACCTTGATTCTACATTCTTATTCACACAAAATAGAGAAAAGATATCACTAGCATTTCGAGAGACTAATAAGTCTATTAATTACATTTTAAATATCTTAAAAGTGATTTTAATGATTTTAAAATTAAATAATATCAGGATTTTGATTTCTTAGAATTATAACTTGAAATCTTTTATGAATCAAAATCTTTTGTTATGTGTTTTTGTTTTATTTAAAAGGAGATTTTTATATAAATTATGAACTTGACAACTTAGATTTCTTATGGATGAATCAAGAGATTTTATTTTAATTGTTTCTCCTACGAATTTATCTCTTGATATTCACAATTTACTTTCATGAATTATACATCTCATCACTATGTTAATCTTTCATGATATATTTTATGTGATGATATTGAAAAATGGTGAAATGATAAAAGTTTTGCACTATTGCAATTATCCCCTCTTTTTGACAATGACAAAGGGGGAACAAAATTTGCTAGCTTGTAAAATTACAAGCTTGAACAATGCAAAGGAAGCAAAAATTTGCTAGATTGCACTTCCCAAAAGAGAAGAAATAACTTACTAGATTTATTTATTATATTTTCTTGAAATTTACATGAGAAAAATATGTTGAGCTCATATTCGAATTTTATATATCTACAAGATTAAGGTTGAGACCTAGAAATGCTAAATCATGAAAATATATAAATTGCCAATCTAGATTTCATGAGATTAAGTTTTTTGTGATAACATTTTTGAAAACTTTCTCCATGAATTGGTATCTTATTGTTTTCAAAAAATGTATGAAGCTATGCAACATTTGAAATTTATAAGAGATGATTTTTACTATATTTGAAATACATAAGTAGTCTTTAAATCTCTTAGACTTTTGAGCTTATCTTAATATTACTTTTAAAATTTATTAAGAGCTCTTCTCATAATGAAATGATTCAACAACACCTCACCTCCCCTGTTTCTCTCTTTATCAATTATAAAAGGTATGGTTGATGATTAGAGATTAATTTTTAAATATATTAAATTTATTAAGAAAGGTATGCTTAATGACTTGAAAATCTTCTATTCTCTATGACTTGAAAATTTTCTATGCTTATTGATTGAAAAGTTTCTATGCTTGATGATTTGAAGAAAAATTCTCAAATATTTTTAACTTCATGACAATCCTTGAAAATTCTTAATAAGTTGAAAAGTTTAGAAAGCAAATCTTTGTTATACTTGAAAGGTTATATGCTTGAAATGCTTATTGCTTTGATTTACTTGAATTCAAGAGGATGTGACTCTCTTGAATTTAAATTTTTTATATTAATGTATATACTAAGGGGGAGTAATGTCATCATATGTTTTTGAAATTATTAACTCTATATTTCACCTTTTTGTTGATGACAAAAGGGGAGAAATATATATTGATGACATATGACATTGAAAAATATTCATTGATAACACTTGATGATATAACTTAGATATTTTACAATTCATGATTTGATGACTTGATGTAAATTTGTATTGAAATATCCATTGAATGATTGATTGCTTGAATTTAAGAGTGAGTGCATCTCTTAAATTTAAGTGGTATGGTTTTAGGGGGAGTTAGGATTAACTCCTATCATCAATTGATTGTCATCATCAAAAAGGGGGAGATTATTGAATCTTAGATTTTGATGATGAAATCAATTGATAGATGATTGATCTAACATGATTGTTAGAGTTGATTGATGTAGGATTAAGTACGATAGAAGGATTATTACAATCATGGTTGGCCAAGGTTAAGTCCATGCATCGAGTCGATGCGTCTAGGAACTCGCTAGGAGTATGTTGGAAGCTCGCCGAGGGTATTACGAGTTTACCAAGATGGTATAAGAGAGTTCGCCAAAAGAAGATCGAGACTCACTGGAAGATTATCGGGGGTAGCTGAAAAGCGTATCGGGAGTCGGGATGTTCTTGTAATGAATATTTTGATAATTATGATTATATTTAATTAAGTCATAATTAACATCATGTAGGTCTAACTATGATAAGATCAATGGAGTTATAACCGGATGATGGGCCAAGATAAAGCCTAGGCATCGGGTCGAGTTCGGACGATGTGGTGGGATCTCACCGGAAGTTTGCTACGAGATTCGTCGAAGGAATCGGGAAGCTTGCTGGAAATGCGAAGGGAGATCACCAGAAAGCAGACCGGAGGACTTACCACAAGATTGCCGAAGTATGCGGAAGTTAGGTCTTAATTAGGCTTAATTGGTCATTAAGTGTTATAATCATTGAGTCATAGTTAGGGTTAGAGTCCTAATTGAGTTGGATTTGGAAGGAATCCAAATCAACTCAATGAGGCAACCAGATCCACTACTGGGTTTGGTTGAGCTTAAGTTGAGCTCAATCAGTTGACCTAAGAGCTGGTCAACGTAAAAGTCAAGCCGGAATTCGAAAAGTGGAGGGAACCACTTTTGTAGAAATTCTGGTGGGTAAACCACTAGTGAGTAGCAGTTGGACCGCCCATACCATAGAATTCAGGCGGCGAGCAGCAGTTTTCGACGGGTAAACTGCCCAGGTGGTGGGTGAATTGCCCGTACCACAGAATCTGGGAAGCGGCCAACTACTAATAGTGGGTAAACCTCCCGTACCCAGATTTTCTAGATATGATTAGATTTTGGCTCTGGTTTTGAAGCCAATTTGGGGTCTATAAATATTTCAAGTTTTCTCACATTCAGAACAACACTTTTGGGGGATTATATTGTGAGGTAAGACTTGTAAGGAAAAAAAAAGGGTAAGGGAGAGAGCTTAGAGTTGTAAATCTAATCTCCCTTGTTAGCTCAAGTGTAAGGGTTTGATCTTCACCTAAAGAAGATTGGTAGTGGATGTCGATGTAACTCAAGAAGGAGAACTCAAAAGTGGACGTAGGCCGTTGGTGTCGAACCACTATAAAATTGTAAGTGTTTCATACTTGCATTGCTTGAATGTTGTTGAATTAATACTTCTAACTTAATTAAACTCCTTGAAAGCAAGACAATAAGTTCTTTTCCTCAAATGTGATTATCTTTTCGGCTTTCTTAACAACTTACTTTTAATTACTCACTTATTTTATTAAAAATAAAAAGCTTCAGATTTCCTATTCTATCTTATTTGAAAAGCTTTTGCTTTAGAAAAAAAAATTTTAGCTTGCACTAATTCACCCCCTCCCCCTCTTAGTGCCAATTGATCCTAATACTATAGAGTTCGAGGAGGGCTAATCCCCTACAGCAATTAATTATCCCCGATACCCTAGAGGTTCTATCAAGGGATTGGGTACTTGTTTTTTACGGTGATGTTGTTGAGGGCTCGGTAATCAATGCATATTCACTATGATCCATCCTTTCGTATGAGGAGTACTGGTGAAGAATAGGAGCTGACACTTGGCCTTATAATCCCTCTTTCTAGAATCTTTTGGATGATCCTCTCGATCTCAGCCTTCTGAAGATGAGGATATTGATACAACCGAATGTTTACTGGAACGTTTCCCGGCAGATGGGTATTCGGTGGTCATGTAGACGGGTAGGGGGTAGTCCTTTTGGTTCAGCAAGGACATCTACGAATTCAACAAGCAAGGAGGAGATATTAGGGTCTTCGTGCATTGCTAGATCTTCAATTTGTAGCCCCTGCAATTAGATTAGGAAACTGACATGTGTCTTGTGCAGCACCCTCTCCATCCCTTAATTCGTAATGGTGGAAACTTCACCTCCGCATTTGCCTCATAGGATCACTTATTTCCTATCGATGAAAAATTTCCTAAGAAGTTTAGAGAAGTTCTAGGAAACATCACCTAGAGTTGTAAGCTACTCGATGCCGAGCACCACTTCGTAGTCAATGACAATAAAAAGAAGTCCACGGTGATCCCTTGGCTTTGCATGGTTAGTTTGACTTGCAAGCACTTGTGGCTACAAGATAGGGTTTGGCCATCTACGACCTTCACATTGAACCTACTATAATCTTCGATCTTAAGGGTCAATCAAGTAGCAACCTTGTTGTTTATGAAGTTGTTGGTGCTTTCGGTGTCAATGAATATTATGATCGATTGGTGTTTGAGGGATCCATCAATTTTTATCATTTGTGGGCTGACATAATTGGCTAGGGCATGAACAATGCTGATGGACGTATGTGGTTCTCTCTCTGTATCTTCCTCCTTAAGTTTGGGATCTATGTTCTCCAGTTCTAGATCCTTAATTAGTTCAATCATCAAAAGCCTTCCTTTTTTGCAGTGATGATCTCTACTCCAAGGTTCGTTATAGTACCAACACAACCCTTTAGTTGATCTCTCTTAGAGTTCATCTCAGGTAAGTCTCTTGGGCTAAGGATTTTGGTTGACAGTAAGGGAGACCGAAGGCTTGATGGTTGCTAGTCTACTCATAATCTTGGTCCTTCGAGCATCGATGTTCAGCTTTTCTTCTTGGATGTGGACAAAGGAGATGTCAGCCACTATTTTCTTCTCTGGCTTAAGTCCTTCGATGAATGTTCCTAGCAACTATTTTTCAAACCAATCATAAGTTTGATTCGAGAGATGTTCCAACCTGGTTTGATATTCTTATATGTTCAAGGTTTAACAAATCTATTGGGAAACCTCAGCGGGATCATCACATATGTAGCTGAAAATCAAAATAAAATCGATTTCCATGTAGATTAAATCATCATACAAAAGATTGGATCGCAAAAAAGTCATAAAAATAAAAAAACTACATCATGTGAGAGATTGTTTACCTAGGGAGATCGTATATCCCTGTATTCTAGATCCGGATGGAGAGGATGAAATAAGTCAAGTGTCATCCTCTCTAGCGGTATCCATATAGAACCAAGGACATCACAATATATATACATGCAATAGATAATATAATGTGAGAATATGCTAATAATAGTCATAAGCAAAAAGATTGTACAGCGTGCATATGTGCCATCACTCATGCGATTGGCTTGCACGGTACCTAAAACCAACACTCCTTGCAATTTGAACTTTATCTATGCTGAGATCTTTTTGGGCTCTTTGATCGGCCTAATCTAAATTCTTGGAAGAGTGCTTGCAACTTGTCCTCCATGCAGGCCTCGAAAGCTTCAAGCTTTTGTGTCAAGTGCATTAATTGAGGCCATTGCATAAGATTAAAGATTTGTAATATTTAAATCCTTCTTCTATTGACGAGTTAGGGGCATGAGGTGTTGGCAGCAACAACAAGAAGGGAGGACATGATAGTAGCAACAATCTAAGGTTAGATAGCTGTGGTAAATGGTTGCTGATAATGGCGACAATAGGGGTGAAGATGACAGTGATCTAGGGCTAGATAGTAGATGAAGATGGCAACAAGGTAGCAGCAGCAATAGGGGTTGGCTACAACAGATGAAGATGGCAGCGACAACAATAGGGGTCCACTGTAGTATATGAAGATGGTAGTGGTAGAGGGTAGATGAATAACAAGACACCAAGAATGCTGCTCTGATATCAGATGTTAGGAACCTGAAGGTTTCTATTATAGGTAGATTGATCGCTATAGGGGATCAGCCCTCCTTGTTTCTATAGGGGATCAACCCTCTTAGGTTTTGGCTACAAGAGCTAAAAATAAATCTAAAATTTTCATTGATGAAAGGAAAAGTTTATATGCTTATTTATAGGGTTTCAAGTCAAAACCCTAATAGAACTCCTACTCCTACTCAAACTCCTACTATACCAGAATCCTAGTCCAACTAGGGCTTGGACTCTCTTATTTAAATTAACTCCTAGTCGAATCATATTAGTTCTAGGCTAACCAATCATGATTTAAATCAGCAACATGACTCAATAGATTAGGACCCGACCTTGCTAGGGTCCTATCACTATTCTCGGGTCACACCCATATGCATCGCTCTAGGATAGTCCATCACCTAATAGCTTTCAAAGTCCATAGACTATTGAAATTGGTGCACCATTGTCTGGATCCTAGGCCTTTATCCCTCACTAGCACAATCTTCATTGTGCATCGCTTTCTTCATGACAACTCGAATGGCAGCACTGTGGTATATTATTTAAGAGTACTTATGTTTGCATCTTTTTGCTTTATGCTAAGGCCTTATGATCCCAATTTCACCTCCGCAAGTTGAATCGCATTGGTTTCTCCATCAAATGCTTCTCTGAGATAAGGTGCATGTGCCTCAAACTCCCTTAATCTTTGGCACTATGCAGGATGAGTCTACTTCATCAGAATAAAGAACCCATGGAATGACATGATCCCACTCTTGCCTATGCAAGAGTTCATGTCCTTGACCTCTGTCCAAGAAAAGCTTTGTGCCTCTACTGTATATTCCATATTCTATGTTGACTCCCTTCATGCGATTGGGGTACTTCACCAAGTTCTACCCAAGTTGTTTCACCCCTTGATTTACATTGAGTTAATGGTGGCTCTAGTGCCCACCATCCACAGGTCAGTCCTCCATTAAGTCCGATTTCCACATCAGCCCCAAGTGTGCCTCTATTTGGTGTTACCATGGGTCGATCCCCCATATGATCTCATAATGCATCTACCAATGTATTATCTTATGCGACATCATGCGATGACTCCTTGTCACTCGTTTGGTCCGTTGAGCTTTGTTGAGTTATTGGCTTGAGATACTCCTCTTCAACATGTGCGGTCCGCTATACATGATTCTCCCTCTGGAGAACCAAGACTTATTCCTTTTAGATTTATGTCCTATTGGAATAGCTTTCCTCTTCACATCCTTCTTTTTAGAAGTTTTAGAGACCACCATCCCCTTAGACTACTTCATCTTGCTAAATAAACTTTGTATTGTTCTACCCCGCAAACACAGATGCCAATCTCGGATACTCACTCCTTTACATGACTCATTTTCTTACATCTCAATGCTCGTTTCCCCCAAACGGTCACATGTGCTAGTTAGTTGCTCTCAATGCAACCTGTTAGGTCTCTTATATTTACATAGCAATTGTTTGTATGTGTGCTTGCACTACTCTGATACTAAATGTCACAAACTTAGCGAGTTTTGCCTCAGTTATGCGACACCCTTTGTTGAATCTCAGATTTTGATAATGAAATCAATTGATGAGTTATTGATCTAACAAGTATGTTAGAGATGATTAATGCAGGATTAACTATGATAGAGAGAGACTTATATTTAGAAGTTTGGTCAAAGTCAAGTCTAAGTATATGGCCGGAGTTAGACAATGCTATTGGGAACTCACCTAGAGTGAGTCGGGAGCTCACCGAGGATATCAAAAGCTTGCTAGGGGTTTGCTAGAAGCTTGTTGAAGGAGATCAAGAGCTTGCCAAGATGATGTAAGGGAGTTCACTAGAAGAAGACTGAGAGACTCACCGGAAGATTGTCAGAGGTAGCCAAAAAGCTTACTGGGAGTTACAAAGGTCTTGAATTAGATTTCTTAGCCATGGTAATTATAATTAATTAAGTCGTAGCTAGCATCGATTAAGGTTGAGTCATACTAAAGTTAGATTTAGAAGGGATACAAATTAACTCAAGTGAGGCAAATCGTGTCCACTTTAGGGAGTAGATTGAGCTCAAGTCGAGCTTAATTAGTTGACCAAGGAAGTAGTCAACTGAAGGTATAAGATAAGATTGAAAAAGTGGAGGGAATCACTTTTTCGGGATTCTCAAAAGTCAAACCACCTAGGTCAACAGTTGTACCACCGTCGCCCTATTTTTCGGGTTGCTTTTAGCAGCGGCGTTATTGGCGCCGACGGTAGTACCGCCCATACTCAGGTTTTTATAGTGCATTTAAAACTTTGGCTCCAATTCTGAAGTCAATTGGAGCCTATAAATGCCCTAAGTTTTTTTATATTTCATATAATAATTTTGGGCTAAAATTCTGAGATAAATTGTGTGCTAAACTTGTAAGAAAAAGAAAAGGGGTAGGAGAGTGAGGAAAGTCTTATAATATTTATAAATCTCCCTTATAAAGTTGTAAGGTTCATCTCTCAAGTCTATGAAAAGGAGATATGAAGGTGTAACTTCATCCAAATAAGATTGACAATGGATGCCGGTGGGCCTCGGAGAAGAGGACTCGGGGACTGGATGCAAGCCAGGTTGAGACCAAACCATTATAATTGTGAGTGTTCTTTAATTACTTATTACATTTGATTGCTCTTAATTGCTCTCTACTTAGATATGAGCTTCAATCTCTCTACTTCTTTAAATCAGTTTTGCTGAAATATAAAAAGAAGTTTTCGCTTTTCCTTCTTCACTTTTCGAAAGCAAAGGTTTTTAAATCAAGCACTTTATTGTTTGCACTAATTCAACCACCCCCCCCCTCTCTTAGTGTAAATTAATCCTAACAATTGGTTTCAGAGTGAGGTTCTACTCATTGGGCTAAAAATCCAAGTGAGTAAATGACTCATTTAGCAAGACTGAGAGACATTATACTTATTGGAAAAATAAAATGCATATTTTCTTGATTTTCATATATTTTAATTTATGGCATATTATTGAAAATAATTTTGAAAAATCTTCTATGCCCATGAACGAATTGAATGGATTTGAAAAGAAAGTTTTTTCATTGAATATGAAGGCTATGAATGTCTTATTTTGTGCAGTTGATAAGAATGAATTTGATTGGATTTTCTCTCATGATTCAACTTTTGAGATTGGACATGCATTATAAATGACACATAAAAGCACATTTAATCTAAATGAATCATTAAATGAAATATCTTATAAAAATGAATAAGAAGAATACCTTCCAAAGAATAGGAATGATTTGACATTGAGAACCTAAGAATACCTTCCAAAGAACAGGAAGGAATTTGAACTAAGAAGAACATATGACTTCTTGAGTGAAATCTCAAGTGATAACTTTGAACTAGTGATAAATGAATCAAATAAGTTAATAAATAAAAACTATAAAAATAAACTTAAATTGGACAAAACCTCTTGCTATAGATGTAAGAAGCTGAGGCACTCTGAAGATGAAGAGCACAACTAAGAAGTGGAGAATTTTACGATCGTGGCTAACCATGATGAGATAAGTAACCCACCTGAAAGCTCTTTTACCTTTAATGAGTTATTACTTTCTTTCATGAGCTTTATAATGAGTTTTAAAAAAAATCAATAAGTCTTATAAATTACTTAAGAAAGAGCATGATTCTTTAATTAGTAAATTTGAACAAATGCATGATGCATCACCATCACACAATTCTTGCTCTAAATGTGATATGTTAGAAGAAGCCAAAAAGGAAAATAACATGTTATAACAAACCTTAGAAAAATTTGAAATAGGAAATAAATCCCTAAACATGATCCTTACAAATAAGGGTCATGTTAATAGGAAAAAAAGTATAGGCTTTGTTGACAATATTCAACAAAATCCAATTATTTTTGTCAAAGGGCCCACTCTAAACTTAACATAAAAATTAAATGTAGTTTTTGTGATAAATTAGAACATAAAGCCTATAAATGTTTGTTTAGAAAATATAGTCCATATAAATTAATTTGGTTTCTAAACGACCTCAAGCCATTAGAGAAAATTGGAAGAATATTTCATGAGGGACCCAAACTCAAATGGGTACCTAAAATAAAACCTCCCATCTTATAGAGTTGTCTCCTAATAAGGCTAGGGAGCACCAAATGATATCTTGAAAGTGGATGCTCAAGCCACATGACTTGAAATCTAACACTCTTTCAAGCACACTAGCCTAAGTAATAATAAGAAAAATTATTAGAATTAAGTTTAGTGATAGAAATCTCATGATGGTTTATGATTATAAAATTAATCTTAATGATCTTTTGATTATGAATAATGATGCATAGCTAAATCATGCTAAAATTTAAACTAAGTTCAAAATTATTAGCATGGATGTTGGTTTAAATGTTAAGGCTATTGTTAAATGGTCTAAGTATTATATTTAACTAAGTTCATGGAATGATTGATTTAAATGTTATGTGATTTAAATGCTATGATAGTTGTATGAATAAATAATTATTGTTGAATGATAGAATTTGAGTATAGAATGATATAAAAAGGGAGAGAAAAATCATGCTTCATTGTTTAGTATTTATAAAAAATTAAAAATATATTTAATGAAAATGAAATGAGCATGGTAACTCATTACAATGAAAATATTTTATTGTAATGATCTTGATGAAACTTAGTTTTTGACTTTAAATGACATTGCATTTTTGAAACAAATCACATGAAATAACTAAAAAGAGGATAATTCTTCTTGAAAATATTTTTATTCTATCCAAACTTCAACTAAAGATAAAATGATACCATTACTGTTAAATCTTCTAAACTAAAAAAATGAATTAGAGAACTTTAGCTATTTTTTATTTGAAAAACAATCTATATTGCCTTTATTGAAATTTTCTAAAAATTAATTTTTGATGATCATTTTAGATATGCTTTCAAATGAAAAAAAAAAGGTTCATGAATCTATCCAACTTTATTGACATTTCGATGATTTTATCATGATCTTAACATCTTGAAAAATTATAACTTAAAATCCTTTTATAAATCAAGTTCGTTCAAAGAAAATAATGTAAATAGATCATAATCTATCTCTTTGGATCTATAACTTGAAAATCTTCTTATGAACCATATTCTTAACAACTTGAAGTTTCATGTATACAAATCAAGTTCTTATATTTTTTCTTCTTTGAAATTAACTCATGATCTTGATATTTATAATTTGATATTTTTATGAATGAAGACTCTTCCTTGATATCTTAAGATCCCATTTTATCATCTAAGAGGGGATTTATTAAATTGAATCATATCTCTTGGTATTTATAAATATCTTTTGATATTAATATCTTTATTAACATGATTTATTTTATAACTCATGAATGATACACTTTATCACCAAAATTAATATTCTTTAAACTTGTGATAAGTTAAAAATTAAAAGAGATTTATTTTATTATGAACATTTTCTTGATTTCTTGACTTGATATATTCTTTATGTGAATCACATTTAAATCTATCTGATTTTTACTTTTTAATAAAAAGGATACTTATGATCTTAATAATTATAATTGAGATTTTTATTAAGATCATTTCTATTTTATTAAAAAAATTATCTAAATGAATTGGGTGTCATAAGATTTATCTTGGATGAATTAAAATTATTTAATCCCGTAAGACTTATTTTCATTATTTACAAAAAAGGAAAAGATAATTATTAAAAGAAATGATATCTTTTGGTACTTATATTTGATTTTTTTCATCCTTAATGATATGATTCCTTTGTACTTATGATCATATTTTGAACATGGGTTATACTATCATATTTTTAACAATGACTAAAGAGGGAATAAAATTATCAAGATGATTAGAAACAAATTGGATATCAAAAATATTATAATATTAAATGAGAAATAATTTGCTTACAATAAAATTTAGAATTTTAAATTTTCTAAATACTTATGAAATACATGATTTACAATTTGTGACTTTTACAAATTGTGCTTCTTATTAAAATTTACATGTGATGATCTTCAAAATTCATGATTTGCTATATTTTAGATTTCTTGATTTGCTATTGTGTTTGAAATTTTACATAAGATGAGTGCATATGCAAATTTTGAATTTTTGAGCTTATCTTTAAAATAATCTTTTCAAAATTTACATCTATAAGATTAAGGTTTTGAGCCCTATTCTTAATGTATGATGTTCTTCACTTCCTTCTCTTGTTTCTACTACTTTCTTATTTACAAAAAGAGAAGACAAATTTTCATGAGAAAATTATGTTTTACTAAGGGGGAGCAATGAAGTATTAAATATTCAATCAATACATATTTTGTAAAAATATAAAAATTTTGACACATGATTAGTTTATGTATCATGAAATTATTTGTTTATTATTTCACCTCTTTTTATTGATGACAAAGAGGGAGAAATAATATATTGATGACACATATATGAAAAATGATACATGACAAAGGGGAAGAAAATTTTTCATGAAGAATATTAGGTTCTTATCCTATTTTATTAAGGGGGAGCAATAAGTACTCAAACATTTAATAATAATTATTTTGGCATATGATGACTTTATGTATTATAAAAATTAATTGCTTGTTATTTCATCTTTTTTAATGATGACAAAGGGGAAGAAGTAGTATATTGATGACACAAAATAATACATATATGTCAAAGGAGAAGAAATAACACATGACAAAGAAGGAAAAATAGCACATAAAAAATTTGCATAAAATTCTTAGAATAATCTTAAAATCTGTTGGATGAAATTAATATCATGATGATTTTTAAAAGAAGGAAATTTTGCATGAAATTCTTGAAATATTCTTGAAAATTTGATGATTCATGATTGGTTGAAATAAATATCATGTATCATGTATGATTTGATGATTTTAAAATTCATAATATATCATTTCAAGATTTGAATGAATGATATGATACTTGAATTTAAGGGTATGTGGTTCTCTTGAATTTAAATTATATTTGAATCATGACATGAATTTAGGGGGAGTAAGATTTAACTCCCATTATTAATTGATTGTCATTATAAAAAAGGGGGAGATTGTTGAATCTCGGATTTTGATGATGAGATCAATTGATAGGTTATTGATTTACTAAGTATGTTAGAGATGATTGATGTAGGATTAACTATGATAGAGAGAGAATTATGATTAGAGGTTTGGCCAAAGTCAAGTTCAGACATCAGGTCAGAGTTAGGACGATGTTGTTGGGAACTCACTTAGAGTGCGTTAGGAGCTTGTCGAGGGTATCAGAAACTTGCCGGGGGTTCGCCAGAAGCTTGCTTGCCAAGATGATACAAGGGAGTTTGCTGGAAGAAGACCAAGAGATTCACCAGAAGATTGCTAGGGGTAGCCGAAAATCTTATCGGGAGTTGGGAAGGTCTTGAATTGGATTTGTTAGCTATGGTGATTGTAATTAATTAAGTCATAGTTAGCATTGGTTAAGGTTGAGTCCTACTTGAGTTAGATTTGGAAAGGATCTAAATTAACTCAAGTGAGGCAAACTGGGTCCACTTTAGGGAGTGGATTAAGCTCAGGTCGAGCTCAATTAGTTGACTAGGGAAGTGGTCAATTGAAGGTACAAGATAGGATTAGAAAAGTGGAGGGAATCACTTTTCTGGGATTCCCAGTGGTCGTACTACTGCCACCCTATTTTTCGAGCTGCTTTCGGTGGCAACGTCGCTTGCACCGGTGGTAGTACCACCCATACCCGCATTTTTCGAGTGTATTTAAAATTTTGGCTCTAATTTTGAAGTCAATTAGGGTTTATAAATATCCTAAGTTTTCTTGCATTTCACACAACATGGCTAGAAATTCTGAGAAAAAATTATGTGCTAAACTTGTAAGAAAAAGAAAAGGGTTAGGAGTTAGGAATATCTTGTAATACTTGTAAATCTCCCTTGTATGGTTGTAAGGATCATCTCCTAAGCCTGTGAAAAGGAGAGAGGAAGGTATAAGGGTTTGATCTTCACCTAAAGAAGATTGATAGTGGACGTCGGTGGCTTCGGAGAAGAGGACTCGGGGAGTGGACGTAGGCTAGGTTGAGGCAAAATCAATATAATTGTGAGTGTTCTTTAATTACTTTACTTATTACATTTGATTGCTCTTAATTACTCTCTACTTAGATACGAACTTCAATCTTTCTACTTCTTTAAATCGGTTTTGTCGAAATATAAAAAGAAGCTTTCACTTTTTCTTCTTCACTTTTCGAAAGCAAAGGTTTTTAAACCAAGCATTTTATTGTCTGCATTAATTCACTGCCCCCCACCCTCTTAGTACCAATTGATCTTAACACCTATGTATGTCTATCCACAAAGCTCAGCCTCCCGAAAATCTCCTATAGTCCCTTAGGGCCTATAAAAGAGAAAACAAGTTAGAGAAAATATTTCACACACGATCCACAAGTAACCGTTTCAGCAAATACTTTATAGTCAATACAAATTACAACCATGGACTTCACAAGCTTTGAGTGTTCACATACAAAGGATCATAATCTATTATAAACTAAAATCTCCATAAATGTTCATATGACACAACTCATTTATAAGCCAAAAATGACCACAAAATCTAACTAAACTATGGCTACCAAGCCTATTGCTAGCCTACTAATTGCTATATAAGGCATGAATAAAAATCAAATAACACAAACATACATGAGCATTATATCAAACACCAAATTTATATTTTTATCCATGATAATATGGTTGATATTGCAACAAGTAGAGAATTGGATATGAGATATCTAATAAGCCCTTATTTTATTGGATGAGACCTAATATTAATGGATTCCTTAGATAAGACCCAATTAGAGGCAAATTTAGATTTCACATCATAATTTCTTCCCCCCTCTCCACCTTACCCCCACCCCACACACCCACCCCACCCCCCTTCTTTGTCATCAACAAAAAGGAGAAACATTCAATAAATATTTAAACCATATAAGCTAGTGTTTTTGGTAAGTTTTACATCACTTTTAGAATATACAAACTAGCCAGTTTTTGAGATGTGAAGTTAAGCAAAATTTTTGCTTCTTGAGATGTGCAAGTTAGCAACTTTTGCTTCTTGAAATAGGCAAGCTAACACTTCTCTTGAGATGTGCAAGCTAGCATTTTTGCTTTTCTTGATATGCTAATAAGATTCTTTCTCCCCTTTGTAAAAAAAATAAGAAGAAGAATAATAAGGGAGGAATTCATTCATCACTTAAAAAAAAACAATCAAGTCATAAGTTCCGAAAGTCCATGAATCAAGGCTCTACTTCTGTAAATAGAAAGATGAAGGATTCATAGGAAATGATCACATAAATGATCAAGTTGTGCATACCAAAATTCTATGAATCAAATTTCTTCTTTTGTAAATAGCAAGAGAAGGAATGATAGGAAACAATCTCGTAAGAAAAAGAAAACTCAATTTACAAAATCTGAGAAATTAAAAAAAATGTATAAGAGGAATTCATGCATTAGGAAGATTTAACATGCCTAATTCTCTTCTTATAAAGTCAATAGTTTAGTGAATATATCTGCTAGCTGATGTTTTGTATTAATAAATTTCAAAGATATATCATGATTGCTTATATGGTCCCCAATAAAATGATGTCTAATATCAATATGTGCTTGGTTCATGAATGTTAAATAGAATTTTTAAAGCATATTGCATTCGTGATATCACATCTTATAAGTATGTTTTTAAGACAAAGTCCATAATATTCTAAAGTATTTTTATCGATATTACCTATGCACAATAAGGACTTATTATTATATATTCAGCCTCGACTATAGATAATGCAACATATTTCTTAGAAGACTGAGAAACAAGTGCATGACCAAGGAGTTGACATGCTCCAGATGTATTTTTTCTATCTATTCTACATCTTTCAAAGTTAGCATCAGCATAAGCAATCAAATCAAAATGTTTAGACTTTGGATACTACAATCCTTGATTAGGGGTACCTTTTAAATATCTAAAAATCCTTTTAACTGCCTTAAAGTGAGATTATCTAGGATTAGATTAAAATCTAGTATAAAGTCCAACACTAAACATAATATATGGTCTAGTTGTAGTAAGATATAGCAAACTACCTATCATGCCCCTATAAGTCTTTTGATCAAAACATTCTCCATTTTGGTCTATGTCTAATTTTGTGGAAGTGCTCATTTATGTGTTAATAGCCTTGGCACTATCCATATTAAATCATTTTAATAGATCTAATACATAGTTTGACCAATAAAAGTTCTATCACTAAATTACTTAATTTGTAATCCTAAGAAGAATATTAATTATCCTGTTAAACTCATTTCAAATTTTTGGCTCATACTTTTGGCAAATGACTCACATAAAGATTTGTTTGTATAACTAAAAATAATATCATCAACATAAATTTGAACAACAAAAGAATATTTTTAAAATTTTTAATAAACAATATGGTATCGACTTTGCCTTTTGAGAATTATTTTGAATGAGGAAAGAACCAAGCCTCTCATACTAAGCCCTAGGGGCTTGCTTTACTCCATAGAGAGCCTTAGATAACTTAAAAACATGATTTGGAAAAAGAGCATTATCAAATCTGAGTGGTTGCTCAACATAAACTTTTTCAGAAATAAAACCATTTAGATAAATACTTTTAACATCCATTTGAAATAACTTAAAATTATTACAACATACATAGGCAAGGAGTATCCTTATGGCTTCAAGTCTTGTCATAGGAGCAAAGGTTTCTTCATAATCGATACCTTCCTCTTGCTTGAAATATTTGACCATTAATGTAACCTTATTTCAAACCACGATACTAAATTCATCTTGCTTGTTTCTAAAGACCCATTTAATGCTAATTACAAGATGGTCACTAGGTCTAGGAACAAGCATCCGAATCTTATTTCTCTCAAATTGATTTAACTCATGCATTGCAAAAGCTTATGATTCATCTTTTAGAGCATCGTCAATGCATTTAGGTTTAATTTGAGACAAAAAGGCCACATTCACACAAAAGGTTTTAAAAGAAAAATCAGTTTGAATACCTTTGAATGTATCTCCAATGACTAGCTCATTAGGATGAGCATCTATATACTTTCATTCCTTGCGCAGAGATTCTTTGGAAGTAGATACATCCAAGTTACTTGGGAGAGGAGAATTCTTATTCAAATTCAAAGTATCAAAATCAAAATCATCATCAAAATCATTTTTCTTAAATTTGATAATCTCATTAAAAATAACATGAATTGATTCCTCAATAATTAAAGTTCTTTTATTAAAAACATAATAAGCTTTTGAAATAGTGGAATATCTAAGAAATATGCATTCATCAGATTTAGCATCAAACTTTCCCAAGGCATATTTTTCATTTAAAATAAAATATTTACAACTGAAAACTTTAAAATACAAAATATTGAGTCTTTTGTTGTTCCACAATTTATAGGGAGTTTTAGAAAGTAGTAGTCTTATGAGAACCTGTTCATGATATAGCATGTCATGTTAATTGTTGAATCTTAGATTTTGATGATGAAATCAATTGATGGGTTATTGATCTAATAATTATGTTCGAGATGATTGATACATGATTAACTATAATAGAAAGAAAATTATAATCAAATGTTGGGCCAAAGTCAAGTCCAAGCATTGGGCCGGAGTTAGGACGATATAGTAGGGAACTCATTGGGAGTACGCCAGGAACTCATCAAAAGGATTAGAGGTTTATCAGGAGTTCACCGGAAGCTGGTCGAGGGTATTAGAAGCTTGCTGAGAGTTTATCGGGAGCTTGCTAGGATAGCATTAGGGAGTTACCAGAAGAAGACCGAGAGACTCGCCACAAGATCATCGGGGGTAGCTGAAAAGCTTGTCGGGAGTTCGAAAGGTCTAATAGGACTTGTTGTACATGTTGATTATAATTAAGTCATAGTTAGCATCAACCTACTTGAGTTAGATTTAGAAGAAATCCAAATTAACTCAAACGAGGTAAATCAGGTCTAGTATAGAGAGTGGATTAAGCTCAGGTCGAGCTCAATTAGTTAACATAAGAAGTAGTTAATTAAAGGTACAAGTTAGAATTAGAAACGTGGAAGGAATCACTTTTTCGGGATTTCCAGTGATTGCACCACTGGTGAGCAGCGATCGTACTGCCCAAGCAGCGATTGTACTGCCCAAGTCAATGGTTGTACTGTTGTCACCCTATTTTCTGGGTTGCTTTTGGCAGTGATGCTGTTAACGCCGTTGACGCCGATGAGCCTATACTCGATTTTTTCAGATATGTTTAAATTTTTTGCTCCAATTTTGAAGCCAATTGAGGTCTATAAATATCTTAAGTTTTCTTGCATTTAGCACAACACTTTGGGCTAAAATTCTATGAGAAAATTATATACTAAATTGTAAGAAAAAGGAAACAGGCAAGGGAGTGAGAGAAGAAGTGTAATTCTTATAAATCTCCCTTGTAAGCTTGTAAGGTTAATCTCCTAAGCCTGTGAAAAGGAGAGAGGAAGCTATAAGGGTTTGATCTTTACTCAAAGAAGATTGATAGTAGATGCCAATAGACCTCGAGGAAGAGGGCTCGGGAGTGGATGCAGGCTAAGTTGAGGCCGAACTGCTATAATTGTGAGTGTTTCTAATTGCTTTACTTTCTACTTGTGATTGCTCTTATTTACTTTATAGTTAGACATGAGCTACTATCTTTCAACCTATCTTAAATTGGGTTTTAATTGGTTCTAATGAAACACAAAGGAGTTTCCATTTTTCTATCTTCACTATCCATAAGCAAAGGTTTTTGAATTAAGCACTTTCTCTTTTGCACTAATTTACCTCCCCCTCTTAGTGCCAGTTGATTCTAACAATTGGTATCAGGCCACATGCTACTCATTGAACTAAAAACCCAAGTGAGTAAATGACTTCTTTTGGCATGAATGAGGGACACTATATTGCATATCCGCCCATGTTCAATGGAATGTCTTGTACTTATTAGAAAACTAGAATGCATATTTTCTTGATTTCAATAGATTCTGATTTATGGTATACAGTAGAAAATGGTTTTAAAAAATCTTCTAAGTCCATGAATGAATGGAACAAATTTGAAAGGAAGGCTTTTCATTGAATGTGAAGGCTATGAATGCTTATTTTACGCTCTCAATAAATATGAATTTAATCGAGTTTCTATTTATGAAACTGCTAATGATATTTAGCATACACTATAAATCACATACGAAGGCACTAGTAGAGTTAAAGAATCTAATATCAATATTTTAGTTCATAGTTATGAGTTGTTTAGAATAAAACCAAGTAAGTCCATTAGAGACATGTACACTCATTTTATGGATGTCGTCAATGGTCTAAAAGCACTTGGAAAATAATTTTCTAATTTTAAACTTGTTAGTAAAATTTTAAGATCCCTTCCTAAAAGTTGGGATCCTAAAGTAACTACTATATAAGAGGCCAAAGATCTTAATAACCTGCGTCTTGAAGAACTTATTGGATCACTTATGATATATGAACTAAACTGTAAAGCTTATGAAGAGCTTGATAATCGCCTTCCAAATAATAGAAAGGATTTAGCACTGAGAACTATAGATGACTCCTCGATTGAAACCTCAAGTGTTGAGGACCATGACATTGCACTGTTATCTAGAAAATTTAAAAAGTTTATAAAAAATTATAAAAATAAAAATAAACAAAAAAAGGATAATATTGTATGCTTTGAATGTAAAAAATTAGGACATTTCAAATTTGAATATCTTAAATTAAAGAAAAAGGCGCCACACAAGAAGAAAGCTATTTCAGTAACATGGGATGACACAGACTCATCAAATGAAGAGGAGCATAACAAATAAGAAGTAGTCAACTATGCTCTCATAGTCATTCAAGACGAGGTTAATGAATGTTCAAGTATTTCTTTTACTGAATTGATAAACATGTTTCATGAATTATTTGATAAATTTAGAAAAATTAATAAATCTTACAAGTCACTTAAAAAGAAATATGATTCTTTAGTTAGTAAATTTGATCAAATGCGATACTTTACTATTACACAATCTTTGCTCTAAATGTGAAACACTAGAGAATTTTGAAAAGAAAAATGTTATGCAAAAACAAACATTAGAAAATTTTGAAATAGGGAATAAATCCCTAAACATGATCCTTGCCAATAAGAGTCATGTTAATAGAAAAAGAGGTATAAGCTTTGTTAGTAACACTTAACAAAAGCCAACCATTGTTAAAGGACCCACTCTTAACTAACCATCTAAAATTAAAAATAATTTTTATAAAAAATTAAGACATAAGGCCTACAAATATTTATATAAAAATATAATCTACACAAATTAGTTTGGGTTCCTAAAGGAACTACAAACAACCAAAAAATAATAGACACGATTGATAAAGTTCTTCATATAGGTCCCAATGTAAAATGGGTACCTAAATTTTTCTTGTAGGTTTATCATCAAACTAAGGCTAGTAGCACTAAATGATACCTTAATAGTGGATGCTCAAGCCATTTGACTTAAGATCTAACTCACTTATCAAGCTCTCTAGCCAAAATGTCAAAACTAAGAAAAATTATTTGAATCAAGATGTTTGAAACTTAATGATATTTAGTTCTATTATAACAAATATTTTTATTAAAAATAGTTCATGATTATATAATTAATCCTGAGAATGCATAGCTAGACCATACTAGTATAAAAATAAACTAGAACTAATGAACCTTAGACATTGAAAATATGTTTATATTGAAATATATAAAAAATAAGATTTTAATGATGATTGAATATTATGTTCAAAATCATTGGCTTGAATATTTAAATGCAAAGGCTATTGTTGAATGACTTAATTATTTTGTTATTTTTGACAAAGTTAGCTTATAAATATTATTGTTGAATGGTTGCTTTAAATAGTTGAATAGTTGTATGTTGAGATTGAATGTGTGTTGTTAAATGATATATTATTCTTGAATTTGAGCATAGATTAAAATATTAGAAAAAGAGAGAAAAATTATACTTCATTTTTATGTATTTAAAAAAATTAAAAAAATACCTTTGAAATGAGAATGAAGATTGTATGATTGCACTGTGTCAAGAGACTCATTTAAAAGTTAGAATTGAGTTAGGTTGAATTTTTGAAAATGTATTATTATTTTGATGACTTTGATGATTTCTTCTAGAATGACATTTGGTTTTTAATCTTAAATGATAATTTATTGATTTAAAAATTATTCTTAAAATAAATCAAATGAAGCAACTAAAAAGAGTATAATTCTTCTTGAAAATAATTTTATCCTATCAATCCTTCAACTAAAGATAAAATGATATCCATAATTGTTTAATCTCCTCAGCTACAAAAATAATTTGATGATTCAAATATTATATTGACTAAGTTTGTAGAATGATTAATTTAAATGTGATGATGATTGTTGTATGTTAAAATAGGTTATAATTAGATGATGGTTCTTGAATTGAAACTTAAATCCTTACATAAATCAAGTTCATTCAAATAGAATTATATAAGTGAATCAAAATTTGTCTCTTCTGACTATAATTTGAAAACCTTCTTATGAACCATATTCTTAACAACTTGAAGTTTCAAATATACAAATCAACATCTTTCATTTTTTTCTCCCTTGCAATCTACTTATGATCTTGATATTTATAATTTGATATGAATAAATACTATTATTTGATCTCATATGATTCCTATAGCTTTCAATCTCATCTAAGAAGAGATTCGTTAAAATAAATCATATCCTTTAACATTCATGATTTGATAATAATATCCTTCATAACATGATTACTTATAACTTCCTTCTTGGTAAAACTTATCATCAAAATTAATTTTTTTAATTTATGATAAGTTGAAAATTAAATGAGATTTGTTTTATTATGAATTCCCTTAATTTCTATACTTGTCACATCCTTAATGGAAATTCAAATTTTGAACATCTATGATTTATTTGTTTTAGTAAAAATGAGATCTATGATTTTGATAATTATAATTTAAGATCAAGATTGTTTAGATCTCATAGGATTTTCAATCAAGATTGTTAGGAGAGTTATTCAATCATGTCTTTTAGTACTTAATTATTTGATTTTTCATAACATGATTATTTGTACTTATGGTCATAAAGAAAACATATCATCATAATCCTTTTAACAAAAACAAAGGTGGAAAACAAAATTATTATTTTGGTTAGAAGAAAACTGGATATAAAAAAATCTTCTAACATTGGATGAGTAGCAATTTGCTTGAAAGAAAATTAAAAACTTTAAATACATGAAATTTGCATTATTTGGTTTCTATTTTACTTGAAATTTTAAATACATAAGATTTCTTGATTACATATATTAAAATTCTCAAACAAAAAATGGGGTAAATTTATTAAATCATATGTTTTGGATTTGATTTTTAAGGACATAATCCCCTTACACTTTTGGGTGTAATTAGAACATTGATGGAAAAAGAAAGATTATATTATTGTATTTCTTTTCTTGACAATGACAAAAAGGGAAAATAAAATTGTCAATATGATTAAAAGAAAATTGATATGTTGAATCTTATAATATTGAATGAGGAGCAATTTGCTAAGAAGAAAATTTAGAATTTTAAAACACATGTGAAATGCTTAATTAATTAAGCTTGATTTACCATCACATTTTTCTTTGGATTTCTTGGCCTTTGTAAATTGCACTTCATATCAAAATTTACATGAGAAGATCATCAAAATGCATGATTTGTTTGATTTGCTACTCTTGTTTGAAATTTATAAAATTACATAAATAATTTCTAACTTTGGATTTCAAAATTTATGAGATTAAGATCTATTTTTGTGATGATATTTTTCAAATCCCCTTCCTTATTTCTACTTTCTTATTTATAAAAAAGGAAGAAAACTTTCGTGGGAATATTAGGCTTTTATCCTATTTTATTAAGGGGGAGCAATAAAGCACTAAAGCATTTAATCATATTTATTTTGGCATATGATGACTTTATGTATTATAAAAATGACATTCTTGTTATTTCATCCCTTTTTTATGATGACAAAGGGGAATAGAATATTGATGGCACAAAATGACACATACATGTTTAAAAAAAAGAAATTTTTTGAATAACGCATGAAAATCTTAGAATGTTCTTAAATATTCGTTAGTTAAAATTAATGTTATATATATCATGATGATATTTGAAAGAAGGAAATTTTACATTTCTTGAAATATTCTTGAAATTTAGTGATTCATGATTGATCAAAAATTAATATTATGATGATTCGATATTTTTGGAATTCATGGTATATCATTTGAAAAATGAATGTTATGATACTTAAATTCAAGGGTATGAGATTCTCTTGAATTGAAGTTTTTCTTATTTGAATTATGGTATGGTTGTAGGACGAGTAAGGTATAACTCCCATAATCAATTGATTGTCATCATCAAAAAGGGGGAGATTATTGAATCTTGGATTTTGATAATGAAATCAATTGATGGGTTATTGATATAACAAGTGTATTAGAGATGATTGATGCAAGATTAACTACGATAGAAAGAAAATTACAATTAGATGTTGGGCCAAAGTCAAGTCCGGATATCGGGTTGGGGTTTGGACGATGCAGTAGGGAACTCGACGGAAGTACTCCAGGAGCTCATCGAAGAGATCAGATGCTTGTCGGGAGTTCGCCGGAAGCTAGCCGAGGATATCGAAAGCTTGTTAGGAGTTCACCGAGAGCTTGCCGAAGGAGATCGGGAGCTTGCTAGGATAGCGTCAGGGAGTTCACCAGAAAAAGACCGAGAGACTCCCTGGAAGATCATTAAGGGTAGCCAAAGAGCATGTCGGGAGTTGGAAAGGTCTAATGGGATTTGTTAGACATATTGATTGTAATTAATTCATAGTTAGCATCAATTGTGGTTTGAGTCCTACTTATGTTAGATTTAGAAGAAATCCAAATTAACTCAAGTGAGGCAAACTGAGTCCATTATGGAGAGTGGATTGAGCTCTGGTCATGCTCAATTAGTTGACTTAAGAGTGGTCAACATAAGGTATAAGTCAGGATTGGAAAAGTGGAGAAATCACTTTTCTGGGATTTTCGACAGTTGTACCGCCTAGGCCAGTGGTTGTACCACCGTCATCCTATTTTCTGGGCTGCTTTTGGTGGTGGCGCTAATAACACCGACGGTGGTACTGATCATACTCGGGTTTTTTCAAATACGTTTAAATTTTTTGCTTCAATTTTGAAGTCAATTGGGGTCTATAAATATCTCAAGTTTTCTTCCATTTGGCACAACACTTTGGGCTAAAAATTCTGTGAGAAAATTGTATGCTAAATTATAAAAAAAAATGGCAAGGGAGTGAGGGAAGAAGTGTACTTCTTGTAAATCTCCTTTGTAAGCTTATAAGGTTCATCTCCTAAGCCTGTGAAAAGGAGAGAGGAAGTTGTAAGGGTTTAATCTTCACACAAAGAAGATTGATAGTGGACACCAGTAGACCTCGGGGAAGAGGACTCAGGAGTGGACGTAAGTCAGGTTAAGGCCGAACCATTATAATTGTGAGTATTTTTATTTGCTTTGCTTTCTACTTGTTATTGCTCTTATTTATTTTATAGTTAGACATAAGCAACTATCTCTTGACCTATCTTAAATTAAGTTTTAATTGGTTCTAATAGAAACAAAGGAGTTTCCGTTTTTCTATCTTCACTATCTGTAAGCAAAGGCTTTTGAATTAAGCACTTTATATTTTGCACTAATTCACCCCGCCCCCCCCCCCCCCCCCTCTTAGTGGCAGTTGATCATAACATTAGTGGTTTTAGCCCAAAAATATTTGGGTAGACTATGTTCATTTAACATAGTTCTTACTATCTCTTGTAAGCTCCTATTTTTTCTTTCAACTACTTTATTTTATTGTGGATTTCTCAGAGTAAAGAAATTGCAGTTATACCTATTTGACTCATAAAAATTTTAAAAATCATAATTTTAAAACTCACCACTGTGATTACTACGAATAGACCAAATCATAAAACCCTTTTCATTTTAAACAAGTTACAAAGGTGTATTTACTATCTCCTAGACTTGTTGTACTAATTGGTCTAAATAGATCCATATGGATCAATTGTAATGGTCTAAATTGCTTATTTGATTCTTTGATTTGAAGCTACTTTTTATTTATTTTTCTAGTTGGCATACATCACAAACTTTTTCTTTGACAAACTTGATACTATGCATTCCTCTTACAAGTTCTTTAGTTGAATTTGGAGACATTAGTTTCATGCTAGCTTGACCTAATCTCCTATGCTAAAGCCATGCATCATCGTTTAAAGCTGAAAAATATGTTTCATCACAAAAATTATCAATATCGATAGTATACATGTTATTATTTTTTAAGACAATCATAGATCTATCTTTGTGTGGTACTTCAATTATACAAGCATTAGATTCAAATTTGATGATATATCTTTTATCACACAATTGACTAATGCTTAGTAGATTATATTTTAAACTATCTATTAATAACACATTTTCAATCAAGAGGTTTGACTTGTTATCTATGGTTCCTTTGCCAATATTTTTTCCCTTGTTGTTGTCTCCAAAGGTGACATGCCATTCGTTTTGGCTAGTGAGCCTAGATAAGTGTGTTGGATCTTCGATCATGTACCTTGAACATCCACTATCAATGTATCATCTCTTGCTTCTAGCTTTTGGTTGTAAACATATCTACAAGAAAGGGAGTTTTCTTTTAGGTACCTTATAAATAGGTCTTCCTATCTTAACTATTGGCATTGAGTTATTCATGGTTCCTTTAAGAACACAAACTAATTTGTGTAGACTATACTTTTTAAATAAACATTTATGGGCATAATGTCCAAACTTGTAATAAAACATATATTTATTTTCGGGTGAAACATGTAATATGGATCCTTTAACGAAGATAATTGGCTTTTGTTGAGTGTTACTCACAAAGCCAATTCCTTCCTTTCGATGAACATGACCCTTATTAGCAAGGATTATATTTAAGGATTTGTTACATATTTTAAAACTTCCTATTGTTTCTTGTAGTAAAACATTTTCTTTCTTAAGTAAATCTAACTCTTCACACTTAGTGCAAGGAGTTAACATACAATCATCAAGCTCATTTTTTTATTTTTTAAATTCACTAGCAAGAGAAGCATGATCCTTTTTTAATAATTTATACTTTTTACCAACTAATTTAAAATCATCAAACAAGTCATTAAATATATTGAATAATTCATCATAAGATAATGAAGATTTGTTTGAGTTACATACTCATTGCCAAATGCCATTAATGCATAATTTATAATTTTTTCCTTGTTTGTTAGCTCCTCATCTTCAGATGCACTTGAGTCGTCCGAAGTTGCTTTGAGCACTTTCTTCTTTTTCAGTAACTTCTTCTTCACTTGGGGATGTTCATTTTTGAAGTGTCCTAGTTTCTTGCATTCGTAGCATATCATTGAGTCCTTTTTTTAGTTCACTTTTGTTCATAGTATCTTATTTTATTTTGTTCATTTGTAAGAATATTTTAAATTTTCTTGTTAGAAGTGCCAAGTTATCATTATCATTATTGTCGCTTGAGTTTTTTCCCAAGTGGTCTTGTTTGGTTCTAAGTGCCATATCCTTCCTATTCCTTGAAAGGTTGTTATCAGGTTCATCATATGCTATATGTCATTTCGTAGGTCATTAAAGACTCAACAAGTTCTTCAAGCATACAATTATTTAGGTCCTTTACTTCTTGTATTGCTATTACTTTTGGATCCCAACTTTTTAGTAGGGACCTTAGTATTTTATTAACAAGTTTAAAATTAAAAAAACTTTAACCAAGTACTTTTAAACCATTGACGACATCCGTAAAATGGGTATACATGTCTCCAATGGTCTCACTTAGTTTTATAGAAACAACTCATAGCTATATACCAAAAGATTAATTTTTGACTTTTTAACTCTACTTATGCTTCGTGTATGACTTGTGTGTCAAATCTCATGTGTAGTTTTATATATAGAAAATCGATGAAATTTATTTTTATTAAGAGCACAAAACAAAGTGTTCATCTCCAAATCATTCTATTCATTTATTGATTTGGAAGAATTTTTAAAATTACTTTTAATAATATTGTATAAATCAAAATCCATAGAAAGCAAGAAAATTCTCATTCGAGTTTTTCAATACATGTAGTCCGTCCAATTGAACATAGGAGAATGAGTGATAAAAAGACCATCTTGATTGTTCACAAAAGTCATCTCTCTTGGGTTTTAGACTAAATTGAGAGAAACCTTGCTATGATACCAACTATTAGGACCGAATCAACACTGAGAGAGAGAGAGAGAGAGAGAGAGAGAGAGAGAGAGAGAGAGAGAGGGGGGGGGGGTGTGTGGTTGGTGTGTGAATTAGTGCTTTTGAAAAACTTCCATTGATTTGAAGATTTGTTCAATAAAGCTTATATTAGAAAAGTGTTTAAACTTAAAAATGTTTGTAGGACTGTAAAGAGCAAGTAAGGTAATTTGCAAAGTAATTAAATAGCAAAAAAGAGAAGGCACACCAATTTTATAGTGGTTTGGTCGATGTGACCTACGTCCACTTCCGATTCCTCCTCCGTCGAGGCCAACAATATCCACTAATGATCTTTCTTTAATGGGCGAAGAACAACTTTCCTTTTACAATCCTTTCTCATTTTCTTAGGTTTAGGAGAGAATCTTTACAAGTCCCACGCCTCCTTTAGAATGAACTCTAAACTTTCAAGAGGAGGGGAACTCTCATGATTACAATAATGTTTGACACTTAGAATCGCAAGCTTTTCAATCTCTATTTTTGCTATTCCAAGCAAGAATATTTATAGACCTAAAATGACTTCAAATCTTATAGCCAATATTTAAATCCTCGAGTTTTTAAGGTATGAGCATGTTAGGACTCTAGCTAGGAGAGTTCTAATTTAGTTTCATTAAAAATGATAATTATGTAAATCCTAAGGGCATTCATGTAAATCCTATCTAGCCGATCCCTAATAAAGAAGCAAAGAGGCCGACTAGGTTAGGATTAGATGGGAGGAAGATATTTTAAGGAAAGAGTAGGATGTATGTCATCCTAATTAACCACCCCATATCCTAGTTAAAGAGGGGTTAGTTGAGGAGGGGTTAAGTTAGAATAGGATTAGGATTAGTTTTGAGGTTGCTTCTTAGAGTTAGAGTTGGAGTAGGAGTTATTAAGAGTAGGAGTCTTAAGTAGGATCCTTTTAGGAGTTGGGATTATAAAAGCCCTATAAATAGCTTTGTATTCTCCCCTCTTTCATCATGAATAGATCAATCTTTCTTTAGCCAATGGCTTGAGTACCAAGGAAGGAGGAACCCTTATAGAGTTCCAAGGAGGTCAATCCCCTATAGAGATCACCCCAAGCTTAGAATCCGCAAGGGTTCTAACACTTGGTATCAAAGTAGCATTCTTGGCGTCTCGCTGCCCTTCCACAGTCATCTATCAGCCCTCCACAGCTATCCAAAGCAATTCTCATAATTGCTTGAAGACTGTCACCGAATTCCACCGTCATCAACACTATCGCAGATCATCCTTTGATCCCCTCATGAATGGCAGCAGGTTCTGGTTTTCTCTCTTACTGTTGCTGTAATTTAGTTATCTTTAATCCAAAAACCCAAAAAAAAAATTATTCCCATATTGTTGCATAAACCTTTCGTCGTAAAGTTTCCATCTTTACGACAAAGGTTATGCCATAGAATTCTAGCCACACACCACTTACTGTTTGATTTGCTGCTATGTTTTTACTGATCAAATTGCTACAAAATTTCTACCATGGGTTTATAACTTCCTATTCACAGATCTTCCTTTGGTTTAGTAGAAAAATCTTCAAGATAACCTATTCATCTTTTATGTCCAAGCTACTGCAGTTTAGACATAAGAATCTACTGCTGCACTTCATGATCTTTGATTTTGCCAAACCTATTGATGTTATTTCTTTCCACAAAATTTTTATTGGCATTACTCTTACTACCAGTAGAACCCCCTTGAGTTTTGCATAAATTTTCATTGGGAATCTCTGGAAAAAATTACATCTTCATTGTTGGATTTTTTTGATGAAAAATCTGCTACTGCACCTTTGTCTTTCTTCTTCTCCTTAACTCACCTAAACCCAACTAACTTGCTACCACCACCCAAGACATCTTTAGGGCATCCATTTAGCCTTAAGATGCAACACTCATAACCTATTTTTCTTACCCTAAAAGTACCCAAAACCGTAGCCCAAAACAGTGACTAGCGCAGCCTATCAACACAGAATCCTGTAGCACTACCTTTCAGTGTTTTTTACTACGCCCATATCTGATCCTTATCAAAATTGTTGTTGCCACCCACATCATCTTTAGGGCACCCCTATAGCCTTAAGACACAGCTATCATAGCCTTTTTTTTATTTCTATAGCCAACCCAAACTGCAGCCCAAACAATAGTCTTCCACAGCCACTGAGCCTTCCACAGATCCTTATTTTCTGCAGCCACTGAACCTTCCCAAACCAGTTGCTACCCTAATAGCAACCCTAAATCTTCCTTCCCAACCTCAAACCACTACCACAAAAATCCTTTGCAGCCTCCACAGCACCCTCAAACCATAGCACCAATAGTAACCTAAACCGCAAGCTATTAACCCTAATCTGCAACCTTGATCTGTCACCCTTTTGGCCACCAAACCCTACCAAACTGGTTGTTGCCATCAATAGCAACCCTAAGCTACCCTTTTAACCCTAAATCTCTGTCATCGAACCCCCCTTACAGCCTCTGCAATAGCCCTAAATAGCAGCATCAACAACACCCTCTTTGCCTAAAAAAATTGCTTCACTACCTTCGGTACTACTTGCTGCATTCACACCCAATTCCTACCAAATCCATTGTTGTCATCAATAACAATCCTAACCCATTTATTTAACCTTAAACTGCAGCTGCTATACCCCTATACAACCTCTATAATAGCCCTGAATCACAGCCCTAGTAGCAACCAAAACTAGTAACTTCTCAGCCCCAAACCGCAGTCATCTACCCTTGATCCACCATCTCTTTCGGCCATCAATCCACCCAATATTTTCATATCACTGACCCAACAATAGGAAAAGAATATTGACATCTCAAATCTGGAGGTGTAGGCAATGACATTTCAAGGTTCAATCAATGCTAAGTTGGAGGCGTTTGAATCACGCGTGGAGGACAGATTGCGCACCTTATTCACCAAATTCGGATTGGGCTGATCTCCGAGCCCAAAAAAATTCCAACAAAGTGCAAGTTCAGAGACGCCTCTCAAAAAGAAAGAATGAGCCACTGATATGAGGCGGCCATGCATGAGGGAGGACTTCCCTCAATGGGAAGAAGGAGACCCGATGAGATGGATTTCACATGCCAAACGTTACTTCCATCATCACCAAACACTAGAGGATTCCATGGTGGACACTACTGTCATCCACCTTAAAGGAGATGCTATATGATGGTATAATTGGCTTGAATATAACTATGGGACTTTGACGTGGAAATAATTTGAGTACGCACTGTTGAACCGCTTTGGGCCGATTAAGAACGAGAATATCAACAAACAACTTGCCAAGATCCGACAAACCTCCACAATCCAGGAATACCAAAACAGGTTTGATGAATTATCTTATTTTGCTTATGATTGGTTTGATAGATAATTACTAGGGATGTTCATCGAAGGACTCAAGCCAGAAATTAAAGGAGATATTAAAGCGCGACAGCCCCCAACCGTGAAGGTTGTAATCTCTTTTGCCTAAATCTAAGAGGAATGGCTGAACCAAGATGCTCGAAGGATGAGAACTACTCCTAGACTAGCAACATATAAACTTTTAGCAACCCCCTGCTCCTAATTATGCTTCGCTGCCAAAGAAATTAATGAGAGAAGAACTTCGTGATAGATCGATGAAGGGCTTTTGTTGGCATTACAATAAACTTTGAATTCACAACCATCATTGCAAAAAAGGGAAGCTTTCCATAATAGAACCTATAGAAGAATCTAAAGGAGACGACCTTGAACCTGAGGAGGAGAACACGAAGGAGGACCCACAGCCGGCCGATTCCATGACTCACGCTTTAGCCGACCATGTGAACCTGCAAGCAGCAAAAGTTAAAGACTCTTTTAAGTAGTAACCCGTCACCGTCCTCACCAATAATCTTATGAATGGCAAGGGAGAACAAGTGACCTTACGTGAGAAATATGGGAGTGAAGTAATAATGATCTTATCACAATACTTGCAGAAGTTTACTGAAATTTTAGTCGCCTACATCGAACCGAACCGACTACTTCCTACCAGGCTATATGATCTTCATATGTTGATCTTGCAGAACAAACTACTAGCACATATTCGGCCATATTGCTATCCACATCCTCAAAGGGTCGAAGCTGAAAGAATTATCTAGGAGACGTAAGAGACACAGATCATTTGATCACGACCTTCCCTTGTAATGACACTTTATCTCCAAAAGCTTTGCCTCTTTGTCTGCTGAGATAAGCTCTTCCTGAAGTGCCATATCCAATTAAACTAGCTATGGATTTTGATGCAGCACTCTCAGATCTCAGGTTACTTCCACTACCTCTCCCAGGAGCAGACTATGCTATTCGAAGTCTTCCCTATTAACGATTGTAAGAAGATCAGGTCCTTCCAGCAATAGTACCAGCGTGGAATCTATAATTAGATGAAGATCAAAATTCTAAAGGAACAGGAGGAAGGCATCTACTAGTCCACCATCTATGGGGCCTTCATAGCTACGATGCCATCTATATCGATCTTAGCATTACCAGATCAAAATGAGATGTTTAAAATTGGAGTAGACAAAACAAGAGTTGAGATCGACACTACCCTCATGCAAGATGGCCGACTCCTAATATACACTAATGCTCTCTCTACATTTCACATGATGCTTTTGATCTATAAAGGGATACTAATTACTACTGAATATGAAGTTTGGCATGATACAGGTCAACAGCAAAAAAGAGAGATGAAAATAAGCTCAGTAAAATTACAGCTCCTAACATCCTTGGACTCAGAATGAGCTCACACCACTAGGGACCTTATCAAAGGGTATCAATTATTCCAAAAGACGGCTCAGTTACTATTAAAGAATAACCAAGTGGTAGCCCATGCAAGAAAGAAACAATTACCCGATAAATATCGGCCCAGAAGAAAGTTTGCTATTGAATATCGAATTTCCCTTCATCTCTAGCCCAACCAGTAGAAAATTCGAGTCTCAAGGAAGTGGTCTCCCTACTACTTTCTCCCTTGTAAAATTGGGGATCATAATGGAGTTATGACTTATGGATCAGATCAGTACATCAATTGAAAAATATAATTGATCCTCCAAGTATCTCATCGTAAATGAAAGTTTAGAGAAGACAACTCGGTCCTGACTTATCCACTCGACACCCAAGTTGATAAGGAGGCACAAATTAGACTGATGATTGCTTAGGATCATAGGATCATGATGCACTACCGTCCGAATACTACTAACCTTGAAGGAAAGATACAAGACAATGTTGGACTGTCGGATCACAGTGCGCCTACCGTAGATATTACAAGGAATCTTAAAGGAGAATTGCATATCAAGACCCAAAGTTTATGGAGCCTCAGCCTTGAGGACAAGGCCGATTTGAAGAGGGCAGGTCTGTTAGGACTCTAGCTAGGGGAATCCTGATTTAGTTTCATTAAAAAGGATAGTTATGTAAATCCTAAGGGCATTCATATAAATCCTATCTAGCCAACTCTTAATAAAGAAGCAAAGAGGCTGGCTAGGTTAGGATTAGATGGAAGGAAGATATTTTAAAGAAAGAGTAGGATGCATGTCACTCTAATTAACTACCCCTTATCCTAGTTAAAGAGGGGTTGGTTGAGAAGGGGTTAAGTTAGAATAGGATTAGGATTAGTTTGAAGATTACTTCTTAGAGTTGAAGTTAGAGTTATTAGAAGTAGGAGTTGCTTCTTAGAGTTGGAGCAAGAGTTGTTAGTAGTAGGAGTCTTAAGTAGGAATCCTTTTAGGAGTTGGGGTTTGGAAGCCCTATAAATCAATCTTTCTTTAGCCAATGGCTTAGTTCCAAGAAGGTCGATCCCCTATAGAGATCACCCCAAGCTTAGAATCCGCATGGGTTCTAATATAACGGTACCATCGCCGAACAAAGTCTAGTAATCTAGGCTCTAGCAATACCACCGTCGGGACTAGGTAGTCCTACTACTTACAACTGAAGGTACCATCGCTCGAGAACTAAAAAAAATATATTTTAGTGCTTTCCTTACCTTGGACTGTACCATCTCTTGACCAGGCGATACCTCCTCCTACGTCAATGAAATAAGCCTCCTAATAGACCCAAATAAGGCCCAATGGATCCTTAACTAATTGAGTTACTATGGTTATATCCAAAACTTACTCAATTAAGACCTAAACTACTTTGATCAAGAATAATCAATTACATATCATGAATCTTATGTTGTCCGAGATATCATTGGTTCATCTGGCGCTTCGTTCGACCCTTCATCGGTGTATTGCCCAATCTATCGGTATATTGACCTCCATAACATTCGATCTTCTTGGCATAATGTCAAACCTTCTAGCTTGATGCCCAAACTTACAACACGAAGTCCCTCCAGCACGTTGACCAATTCTTTGGCCCGACGTCCAATCATTTAACATGTTCCGTTTTGGCCCAACGTCTGATTCTTCCTACTTTAATTGATTTATCTTTTCATGATTGAAGTTAGTCTTGCATTACTCAAATGTATATTAGATCATAACTTTATAAAATTGGTTTCATCATCAAAATCTGAAATTCAACAAGGTTGATACCATATTGTTTATTAAGCATTTTGAAAATAATTTTATTATTATTCAAATTTATGGTGATAATGTTTTTTTTTATTCTACTAATAAATCTTTATATTAATCTTTTATCAAAAGTATGAACCAAAAATTCGAAAAGAGTTTGATGGGTGAATTAACATTTTTCTTAGGATTACAAATCAAGCAACTAAATGAGGAAACTTTTATTGGTCAAACTAAGTATGCTTTGGATTTATTAAAAAGATTTCACATGGATAGTACCAAGGTCATTAATACACCAATGAGTACTTCTGCAAAATTAGATATGGACAATGAATGTAAATGCTTTGATCAATAGACTTACCAAGGAATGAAAGGGAGCTTATTGTATCTTACTATAACTAGACCTGATATAAGGTTTAATATTAGACTTTATACAAGATTTTAGTCTAATTCTAAACAATCTCATTATAAAGCAGTTAAAAGAATATTTAAATATTTAAAAGAAACTCCAAATCTAGGATTATGGTATTTGAAATCTAAAAATTTGGATTTGATTGTATATGCTAATGCTGACTTTGTCACGATGCCAAATAGATATAATAAGTACATCTGAAACATGTCAATTCCTAAGTCATGCACTTGTTTCTTGATCTTCTAAGAAGTAAAACTCTATTTCATCATATATAGCTTGCTAGTTATAGGTGTCCTGCAAGCCAATCACGTGAGTAATGGCACGTGTGACGCACTGCGTAATATTTTTGCTTATGATTAATATTGGCATATTCTCACATTATATTATATCTAGCATATATATTGTGATGTCCTTGGTTCTATGCAATGAGAATCGGATTGTGATGAGATCACGATAATAAGATCGATTCATCTTTAATCATAGATCCTAAATAATCTCGGTTATAGATTACTCGAGAGGGACATCGAGATAACCGGATAAATTGGTATACTATATACTCATTCATATGATAGAGGCGGCTAGTCTCATAGCCACTTGTGTGGAGACACTAAGAATACAGTACAGGTGTTCATTGGAGAATGAGTTTATTGATTGATCCGCTTATGGAATGTTGTATGGTTAATGATATCTAATGTCAGACAATGATTCCATAGTCCCAGTTGTGTATCTGGTCCTTGGACTTGAGACACCTAGGATGCCTTGAATGAGTACTCCTTTTTTTGACGCCAGACTTACAGGTTTAGAAAGCTCCAAATATGGTATAGTTGGTTACCGAGATTAATAGCTAACCTTACGAAGGTAATTGAGTGTCAATAGAGGATTATCCACTCTCGGTATTACGAGAGGAATATCTCATATGTGCTTGCTTAGATAAATCCCTAGCCAGGGTCATTTGGATTGAGAGAGAAGTTCTTTGGTAGAATCCGATTAAAGCAAGACAAACTGATTCTGTATATGACTTGACAGTACCATATCCAACATACGGTCTCTGGGATATTAGTTAGATGAGGGATTATAGATACATAGTAATTATGGACAAACAGGTCTGATGGATTCGATCCCCCTGTACCGTTTGGGGACTATGGCGTAGTGGCCTAGTACGTCCATAGTCGATGAGTCGAGTGAATTATTATGGAGATAATAATTCACTATATCAGAAGGAGTCCTAATGGGAGTAACTCACGGTCAACTCAGTATTGGGCCTAGAAGGTCACACACATATGGTGGATGCTTCAGCGAATAGAGGATTGGATGAAGATCCAATTAGCCCCTATTCTTATTAGATGAGACCCTATGCTGATGGGCTCCTTGATTAAGACCCAATTAGAGGCCTAAGGAGATTATTCGATAGAGATCCAATAATGCAAGGTTAGTGGATAATTAGATGGAGATCCAATACCCACTGAGGCAGGAGCCCTAGGGTTTTTTGGTGGCTCTCTATAAATAGGAGGGGAGACTCTTGGTTGATAGACTGCAACTTTAGCCACCACCTCCTATTCTCCTCCCTCCCTCTGAGCAAGAGTTGCAAGATCAGATTGAAGGAGTTTTGCTGTAGAGATCCATTGTGTGGATACCGCTAGAGATGAGGATGCTTGACCTACTTCATCTTCTCCATCAGGATCTGGAATACAGGGATATACTATCTCCCTAGGTAAAATCAATCTCTCACACATCGTGATTTTTTCGATTTTTGTGTTTTTCTCGTGACCCTAATATTTTGCACGACGATTTGATCTGCATGGGAAACCGATTTTTGTTTTGATTTCTGCTGCGTATGTGATGCACCCGTTGTAGGTTTCCCAACATAGCTGAGGATGAATATATAGTGGCAGGTGCATACTATAAGTGTAATTTGTTTAACAAAGAATCTCATTTAACTTTCTAGGACTAAGCACATTGATATTAGACAATATTTATTAGGGATCATATTAGCAATAATGATATATCTTTAGATTTTATTGATATAAGACATCAATTGGCATATATTTTTACTAAACCATTAAGTAAGGAATAATTTGATTTTATTAGGAGAGAGATAGGCATGTTGATTCTATGCTTGATCTCCTTTCATAAATATTTTGGTCACTATCTTGATTTCTCAGTTTTTATGACTTAAGTTTTTCTTTAAATCAAGATCATTTACTATAATTCCTTTTCTTGCTATTTACAAAAGAAGAGATTTGTCAAAATGATTCATGGTTTTTACGACTTGATCTTTCATTTTTCATGTGATGACATTGATGCAAATATTTGCATCATTGAATCCTTCCCTTCTATTGTTATCCTACTAGTTGCACTCTTCTCCTTTTTATTGATGACAAAGGATGAGAAGAAATGATGCTTGATGATTTGGAATCTTAACTCACTCTTGATATTATGATGACATTATGATATACTTTGATGGTTTGATGAATTGGAATTATGCATATTATAACAAACATGATGATTTGATATTGTACATACAATACTCATGATTTTATTATAATAATGCTTATGTTGTATGTATATAAAGTGTGAAAGTCATCTTCATTAGAATTGTTATCACTTAGAATATAAAGATATTATGATTCGAAGGTTATCATTCTATGAATTCAAGTTTATTTCAATATGGCATATAGATAAGGGAGTTTAGTTAAAACTCCATCATCAATTGGTTATTATCATCAAAATGGGGAGATTGTTAATTCTCGAACTTTGATGATGAGATCAATTGATGAAGTTATGATCTAATTTGTGTTCAAGAAAAGTAATGAAGGACTATCTTCGATCATGAAAAGACAAAATGATTGAAGCAGTAAAATCATATGTTGGGCCAGAGAGATCAGGCATCGGGCCGAAAAAATCGGACAATGCATCAAGATCAGATGTTGTGGGAGTCAACATGCTAATGAATCGAGCAATACGCAAAAGGAGAGCATGATGTATCGAGGGTTCGGATGAACCAATGACATGCTAGATAATACAAGATTTACACTTTGTAATCATTTATGTCATGATCATCATAGTTTAAGTCTTAATTAAGTTAATTTTGAGTTAACTATACTAACTCAATTAAGGACCCATTGGGTCTTAATTGGGATTGATTTAGGCCTATTGGGAGGCTCATTTCATTGACTTGGGTAGAGATACCACCAGGTCAGGCAATGGTACCACCCAAGGTACGGAAAGTGCTTTTTCAGGTTCCTAGGCGATGATACCGCCAGCTGCTGATGGTAGTACTACCTATTTTGATGGTGGTACTGCCATAGCCTAGATTCTCAGTGGTACCGCCTGTACCATGAAAATTTGAGGAATTAAACTTTTTGGCTCAACTTTTGAAGCCATTTGGGGCCTATAAATACCCCACCCATTCTTGCTTGAGAAAGTAAGAACTGAGATAAAAAAAACATATGATTCTAAGTGAGCAAATGTTGTTGTAATATCTTGAGAGTTCCCCTCTTCTTAAAAGTTTAGAGTTCATTCTAAGGGAGGTGTGAGACTTGTAAAGGTTCTTTCGTAAACCAATGAAAAGGAGAAAGAGTTATAAAAGGGTAGTTGATCTTTACCTATTGAAAGAAGATCATTAGTGAATGCTGGAGGCCTCGACGAAGGAGGAATCAGAAGTGGACATAGGTCACAATGAACAAACCACTATAAACTCGATGTGTATTTTATTTATGCTCTTTATTAATATTTCTTTCTGATTTAACTACTTATAACACTTTCCAAGTTAAAGCATACTTTTAATATCAATTTTCATCGAATAAAAATTTCAAATCGAGGCTTTAATACAAACACTAATTCACACCCCCACCCCTCCTCATCTTAGTGCTTATATGAACCTAATAATTCGATGTCTCATCGGTATGAGACATCTCTTGGAATTTTCTATGCTATACCTTTTGACAATAGAATCTATATACTTGGACTGGGACAAGTCAAGTATCCTCTTGGATTTATCTCTATAGATCCGAATCCCCAAAATATAAGATATTTCCGCTAAGTCCTAAATTGAGAAGTGTTTATATAGCCAAGCCTTAACTATTAAGAGCATTCTTATATTATTTCCAATGATCAGGATGTCATCCACATATAGCACCAAGAAGGTGATAGTGCTCCCATTTACCTTCCTATACACACAAGGCTCATCTTCATTCTTAATGAAGTCATAAGATCTGATCGTCTCATTAAATCTTATGTTCTAACTTTGGGAAGCTTGCTTCAATCCATAAATGGATCTAAGCAACCTGTACACTTTATATAGACTCTCTCTAGTTATGAATATCTCTAGTTGTATCATGTATACCTCCTCCTCGAGGTTGCCATTGATCAATGTCATTTTCACATTTGCCAGATCTCATAGTCATAGTGTGTTGTAATAACCAAAAGAATTATGATAGATTTAAGCATGGCTACAAGTGAAAAGGTCTCTTCATAGTTAACTCTTTATCTTTGACAATATCCTTTAGCTACCAATCTTGTCTTATAGGTCTTTACCTTTCCATCTACTATGATCTTCTTCTTGAAGATCCATTTGCAGCCGATGGTATGATACTCTTAGGTGCATCAATAAGGTTATAAACCTAGTTAGAGTACATGAAATCTATTTTCGAATTCATAGTTTCTTATCATTTCCTAGAGTCTATCTTATAATAGTCTCATCGTAGGTCTAAAGATCAACATCCTGAGTGTCATTTTCACTAATATATCCCACATATCTTTTAGGAGGATGAGATACTTTTCTAGACCTGCATAAAGTTGGAACTTATGCTTTAGGTACTTCAATAGACTTGGCCTTCGGAATGGTGCTTGAGTTAGGTTCTCTAACCTTGCTCAACTCTATCATGCTCCCACAGTTTCCATCAATAGTATATTCTTTCTCAAGGAACCCTGCCCTCTTAGCAACAAAGAACTTTTGGTCCTCAAGATGATAGAAATAATACCCATAAGTTTTCTTATGGTATCCCATGAACTTGCACCACTCCGTCCTTGGGGTTGTGTCTTCTAACGTGAACAGGGTAGCCCCAAATCTTAACAACCTTAAGATCAAGCTTCTTCACTTTTCATATCTCATATGGTGTAGATACTACTAGAATAGATGGAACTCTATTCAGAAGATAAGTTGTGATCTCCATGGCATATCCTTAGAATGAGATGAGTAGGTCGATGAAACTTATCATGGACTACATGTCTAACAACGTCTAATTCCTCCTTTCAAATACACCATCAAGTTGAGATATATAAGGTGTCCATTGGGATAGAATCCCATCTTCTATGAGGAACTGAGTGAACTATGTACTTAAGTACTCTTCTCCTTGATCTGATTAAAGAGTCTTAATACTCTTTGTAGTCTAGTTCTCTACTTCATTCTTGTATTTTCTGAATTTCTCAAAGGCCTCGGACTTGTAATTCATTAAGTACACATGTCCAAACCTAGAGAAATAATCAGTTGAAGTAATGGAATAGGAGTAACCATTTATGGCTTAAATCAACATAAGACCACACACATCATTATGTATGAATTTCAATAACTTAATGACTCTCTCTCCAGTACTATTAAATGGAGAGTTGATCAACTTTTCACGAAGGTAAGGTTTGAAAGTTGCATAAGACTCATAGTTGAATGGATCTAAGTATCTATCATTTAGTAACTTTTGAATCCTTCCCTCATGGATATGACCTAGCCTGCAATGTCGTAGGTATGCGTTATTCACCTCATCTCATTTCCTCTTGGACATACTTATTTATATTCATGATTTGTTGAGCGATGTCTAGTATATATAAACTATTATATAATATTCCTCTTGTGATAATCTCATCATCCAAAATTAATGAAAAATATTATTCTAAAAAATTAATTTATATCCATTGACTGTCAAATATGAAATGAAAATAATACTTTTGGTAATAGAAGGAACATAATAACATGCATCTAATGCAATAGTAGCTCCACCAAGCTAATGTATGGTGATCTCGCCTACAGTCACTATAGTAACTCTTTCTCTATTGCCTATCTTGAGGTTCATCTCGCATCTCACTAGTCTCCTAGGCTTTGCTAGAACCTGCAATGAATTATAGTTATGATAAGCACTCACGTTATCCAATACATATGTGTTCTCATAAAAATATGACAAATAGAGACTGATCATGAATGTACCTAAAGCTTCTCAAAGCTTCTATTGTTAGGACCGTTTCGACACTAAGAGAGAGGAGGAAGGGGGTGGGGGTTTGGGTGGGTGGGGTTGAATTAGTGCTTTCGTAAATGTATATCGATTTAAAAACTCGTTTGATCAAACCCATATTGAAAATTCATTTAACTTAAAAACATTTATAAGAGTAGTGAGTAAATAAATTAGTGAGTAATAAGAATGAAAAGCATGAAAGAATATGCACACCAAATTTATAGTGGTTTGGTCATCGTGACTTACATCCACTATTGATTCCTACTCTATTGAGACCACCGACTTTCACTAACAATATTTTTTCAATGGGCGAAGACCAACTCCTCTCTTTACAACTCTTTCTCCTTTTTACATCTCTCTTTTATAATAGACCTCACTCTTCCATTAGAAAACTTCTAACTCTAGAGGAAAAGACTTATTAACTCAAGAGAGATTATAATTCTTTTTTCCATAGCATTCTTTCCCCTTTTTAACTCTTTTTCTTACTTCCTCAAGCTAGAATGAGTGGCGTATTTATAAGCTCTAAATGACTTTAAAAAATAGAGCCAAAATTTAAATTTTTAGATTTTCAAGGTATTAGTGGTGCCACTGTCCATACTAGGTGGTATCACCACTAGACACAGTTTGGGAGACTATGTCTGGATGATACCACTATTAGTCCAGGTATTACCATCGCTTGACAACTTGGGAGATCGTGTTGCTAGCTTATAATCGATTTCACCGCCTGGTCTGGTGGTGCCATAGCCTAACCCAATTATAGGTCACTAAATAGGCCTCTCAATGGTCCAAATCAATGTTAATTAAGGTCCATTGGGCCCTTAATTAAGTTAGCATGGTTACACCTAGGACTAACTCAATTTAGACCTAACCTACTTTAATCAAGATGTAAACTATTAAAAGTATGAATCATATGTTGTCCGACATGTCATTGGTTTATCTGGTGCTTCGTCGGAGCCTTTGGCGCATCGTCCGAGCCTTTGATGCATCGTCCGAGCCTTCGGCATATTGCCCGATCCATTGGCATGTTGACTCCCACAACATCCGATCTTAGCGCAATGTTCGATTCTTTCGGTCTGATACCTGATCTCATAGCACCAACTCTATCTTCCAACATATTGACCAATCCTCCGGCTTGACGTCCAATCTCTAACATGATCCACTTGGGCCTAATGTCTGATTCACCTACTTTAATCAACTTATCTTTTTATGATCGAAGTTAGCCCTACGTCACTTAACTACTCATTAGATTATAACTTCATCAATTGATTTCATCATCAAAATATAAGATTCAATAATCTCCTCCTTTTTGATGATGATAACCAATTAATGATGGAGTTTAATAATCTCTTCCTATCTATATGCCATATTGAAATAAACTTTGAATTCAAAAAATTATGACTATTACATGCATAATTTCAAATCATCATAATTTCAAAACATCAAAGTACATCATATCATGCATGATTTCAAAGCATCAAAATTTCAAATTTCATGATAACTTTGCCCCCTTTGTCATCAACAAAAAGGAGAAGTGCAATTATTAAGTTTTTGAGACATACAAGCAAGTAATTTAGCAAGTTTTACATCACTTTAGAGAATGAAGGTTAGCAAAATTTTGCTTCTCTTGAGATATGCAAAATAGCAATTATTGCTTTTCTTTTGAGATGTGCAAGTTAGCAATTCTTTTCTTTTGTAAGTCGTGAATAGTAAAAGACATGATTCGATGGACAAATCTCCTCTTCTATAAATACCAAAAAAAAGCTTAGGAGATCAAATAGTAAGCAATCTTCGAAAGAAATCTAAAGTCATGAATTTCGAGAAATTAAGAGAAAAATCATAATTGATTTAGATAAATATTCTCTTTAGTGAAAGAATCATACAAGAATAAATAGTAAAAGTTCTCAATTCATGCATAAGAATTCTCAAGTCATCAAGTTCATGATTTGGATAAAATTCATTCAAATCATCAAAATCACTTTATCAAAAAATAAACTTTGTTAGTCTAAGATATTCAAAAATATTATAAATAGATTCATCAATCTCTTATTGAAAAACTTGATAAGTTTTAGGGATAGAGAAATTTTCAAGAAATGCATTCCCTTTTTAAATTTATGTGATTGATTTCATACAAGCATGCCTAAGTCTTTTATATCAAAACCATGCATCATGGTTTAAAGCCAAAAACAAGCTTCATCACGAAAATCAATAAGATAAACATTTAAGCATTCATAGAATTATTCTTATTTGATATAAAAGCATTAGATTTAAATTTAATTTTATATCACTTGTTACACAAATGCTTAATGAGTTATGTCTATTAATAGACTATCTTCAATCAAAGGTTTGATTTATTACAAATAATCCCAATGCTAATGATCTTTCCTTTATAATTGTTGTTTTGGCTGGTGAGCTTTATGAAGTGTATTAGATCTCCAAACATATGCCTTGAGCATCCATTACCAAGATATTAATTCTTGATCCTAGCTTTGGATTGTAGACATATCTACAAGAAATGTGAGTTTGCTTTAAGTATCCATTTAGCTTTAGGTCTCTCATGAAAAGATCTACCTATCTTGACTAATGACATTAAGTTATTTATGGTTCCTCTAGGAACCCAAACTATTTTGTGTAAGCTATATTTTTTAGATGAAATTTATAAGCATAATGTCCATATCTACCATAAAAATTATATTTATTTTTAGGAAAAACATGAAATGTGAGTCCTTTAACAAATATAGTTGACTTTTGTTGAGTGCTACTACTTACAAAACCAATTCTTTTTTTTCTATGTACATGACCTTTGTTAACAAAGATCATGTTTAATGATTTATTTTTAATTTTAAAATTTTCTAATATTTGCTGTAGAACCACATTTTCTTTTTTAACTAACACTTCACATTAAGTACAAGAGGTTAACATACAATTATCAAGCTCATTTTTTAATTTTTTAAATATACTAGAAAGAAAATCATAATCCTTTTTTAGCAATTTATATTTTTTACCAACTAATTTAAGATCATCATATAAATCATGAAAATCATCGAATAATTCATTATAAGGTAAAGAAAATTCATTTGAGTCACATATCTCATTACCAAAAGTCACTAATGCCTATTTCGCCACTTTATCTTTGTTAGTTTGTTCCTCATCTTCTGATACACTTGATTCATCCCAAGTTGCTTTGAGTGATTTCTTTTACTTTGGTAGCTTCTTCTTCAGCTGGGAACATTTACTTTTGAAGTATCCCGACTTCTTGCATTCATAGCAGATGATTGTGTCCTTTTTTATTTCGTTTTTGTTCTTAGTGTCTGTCTTATTTTGCAAGATTTGTTTTGTTTCTTTTATAAATTTTTAAAATTTTCTTGTTAGGAGTGCCAAACCATAATCATTACTTAAGCTTTTACTTGAGTGGTCTTCTTTTGTTTTGAGTGTCATATCCTTTCTGTTCTTTATAAAGTTATTCTCATGTTTATCATGTGTCATGCAAGTCATCCCATAAGTCATTAATGACCCGATAAGTTCTTCAAGCGAAAAATAGTTTAAGTCCTTTGCTTCTTGAATTGTAGTTACTTTTGGATCCTAACTTTTTGGAATGGATCTTAGAATTTTATTAATTATTTCAAGATTAGTAAAAGATTTACTAGGAGCTTTCAAACCATTGACAATATCTATAAAATAGGTGTATAAGTTACTAATGGTTTTATTCAAAATAACTCAAAACTATGTAGCAAGAAATTAATGTTAGATTCTTTAATTGTACTTGTGACTTCATGTGTAACTTCGAATATATGCCAAATATCATATGCAGTTTCGTATATAGAAATACGATTAAATTCATTTTTGTTTGAAGCACAAAATAAAGTATTCATAGCTTTTGTATTAAAAAAATAATTTCTTTTCGAAATCATTCCAATCATCCATTGGACTAGAAGATTTTTGAAAGCTATTTTTAATGATATTTCATAAATTAAAATCCATAGAAATAAAAAAGATCATCATTCAGTCCCATTGAACATAGGAGGACTAGTGATAAAGTAACCCTCTTGATTGCTAAAAAAAAATCATTTAATCTCTCTTGGGTGTTAAACCAATTGAGAAAAACTTGGTTTTGATACAAATTATTAGAATCGTATTAGCACTAAGAGGGGGGAGGAAGTGAATTATTACTTTTGTAAATTTATTTTGATTTGAAAACTTGTTAGATCAAACATGTATTTGAAATGTGTTTAACTTAAAAATGTTCATAAGAGTAGTGAGCAGGTAAATCAGTGAGTAATAAAAATAAAAGGTATAAAAGAAAATGCACACCAAATTTATAGTAGTTCGGTCATCATGACCTATATCCACTCTCAGTTCCTCCTCCGTTGAGGCCACCAGCTTTCACTAGTGATTTTTAATAGAATTCCATAGAATTCTATCGCTGGATTGATGGTCGAAGGGGATCGGCCTCCTTAGAACGCTATAGGGGTTCCTCCCTCCTAGGTAGTTGGCCACAAAGGCTGAATAAAAGAGATCTATTGCTTCCTGAAAAGTGGCGGTGGCTATATGCTTTATATAGGACTCCAAACCCTAACCCTAGAGAGACTCCTACCTCAAGTGAAATACCACTTCTACCCCTCTACCATAACTGACCAACCTAAGAAGGAAAGGGGCCGATGGCTAGGAATGCCTAACCTAGTGATGACTCCTCTCTCAAACCCTAGTTGACTCCTCAATCAAGGGGGATGATGGCTAGATTAGGAGGATATTACATGACAAAGTTCTTATTGACTCCCTGACTTATTGGGTTTAAGACCCATCCAAGCTAGGGTCCTAACAGACCCGCTCTCTTCAAATCAGCCTTATCCTCAAGGCTAAGATTCCATATCTCCGTGTCCTATTCTACAACTCCTTATGAGGCTCCCTTGTGACCCCTTTAGTAGGCGCATCCTACTCTTATGATCTAGCATCAGCAATAGTGACTAAACGGTGATGTGTTACAATCTTGTGATCTCACGTGATCATCAATAGAACTTGGGCCTCCTCATCAGCTTGGGTGTCAGTTGAATGGATATAGGCTGAGTCGTCCTTTTTAAACTTCTATTTAAGGTGGGATACCTGGAGGATCAATTGTATTTTTGATTTAGTGTGCATATCTGATCTCTAGGTTAGGACCCCAATGTGATCCCTAATTTTACAAGGTCCAAAGTAGTAGGGGGACCACTTACTTAAGGCTTAAATTTTCTGCTGAGCGGGCTAGAGATGAAGGGAAACTTGATCTTCAACAATAAACTTTCTTCTGCTCTGACGTTTATTAGGGAGATATTTATTTCTTTCATGAGCTGCCACATGATTGTTCTCTAATAGTAGTTGGACTTTCTTTTGGAATGAGGGCTGCCTTTTCATAAGGTTCCCGATGGTGTGAGCCTGATCCGAGTCTGAGGTAGGTAGGAGCTATGATTTCTCCTGGCCCATTCTCACTTCTTCATGCTGCTACCCTGTATCATGCCAAACTTCAATAGCAATTAGTATCCCCTTATAGATTCGAAGCCTCATCTAAAGTGTAGGGTGAGCCTCGATGAAGATTAGGCTTCAGCAAGCTTATAAGAGGGTGGTGTCGATCTCAACTCCTATTATGTCTACTCCAATTTCGAACACCTCATCATGATCTGGTAATGCTAGGACTAGTATAGATGGCATCATTGGTTGTGAGGGCCCTATAGATGGTGGACATATGGATGTCTTCCTCTTGTTCCTTTAGAATTTTGATCTTCATCCATTCACAGATTTCATACGAGTACTATTGCTGGAGAGACTCGATCTTCTTGTGATCGTCAGCAGTGGAATGAAAGTCATCAATAAGGAAGACCTTGAGCGGTGTAGTCCATCTTGGGAGAGGTAGTCGAAATAGCCTGAGATCTAGGAGCGCTGATCAAAAGCCATAGCTAGTTCAGCTGAATGTGGCACTTCAGGAAGATCTTATCCCTACAAACAAAGAGGTAAAGATTTTAGAGACAAAAGTGTCATTGTAAAGGAAGGTCGTAGCTGAACGATTCATGTCTCTCGCGTCTACTGGACGATCCTTTTAGCTTCGACCTTTTAAAGATACAGATAATAATATTACTAAATATATGCTGATGGTTCCTCCAAATGCTATGTCGAGATCGTCTTTTCTTCACTCCCTCGTTCCCCGTATAAGGTCACCTATTTTCCTTTATCATTCATAAGATCGTTGGGGTTCCTAGTGCCGGTGAGGATGGTGATGGACTGATGCTTAATGAGGTTATCAACATTCATTATCCACGATTTCGTGTAGCCAAATGAAGCATGAAAGGTGTGGGGGCTGGTTGCAATTTTTCCTCTGTATCCTTCTCCTCAGACTCAAGAGCTGCATCTTCGAGTTTAGGTTCTTCAGTGGGCTTAATTATCAGAGGTCTCTCCTTTTTACAATGGTGATCTTGGCTCCACAATTTAGCATAATGCCAACATAGGCCCTTTGCCGATTTGTTATGAAGCTCTTTTCTTGTTAATTTCTTCGGCTGAGGGGGACGACTGGAAGTGGATGGTGCTGGAGGTTTATATGATACTAGTTATGATATGGTCCTCATGCTCCGAGCATCTTACTCCTCTTGAAGTCGTGCGAAGGAGATCGCTGCCATCAAGGTATAGGGCTGCCATACCTTAACTTCTCCTCTTATCTCTAGCTTTAGTCCATCGATAAAGATCTCTAGCAATTGTTTCTTAGACTATTCATGGGCTCATTTAGATAATCTTTTGAACCTAGTGTAGTTTTCCTGAACTGTTGAGGTCTGTCAGATCTTCTTGAGTTGATCGTTGATGTTCTCGTACTCGAATTGTCCAAAGCATATTATTAGCCCGCTTTTGAATTGCCTCAATATTAGGACTTCGTGGGTGTGCTTGTGCCAATTATACCATTGAGCGACTTCTCTTCATAAGTTGATGGCAGTAATGGTAACTATAAAAGCCTCTGGGTTCCTGTGATAATGGAAATATCACTCCGCGCGTAAAATCTATTCCATCGGGTCTCCACCTTCCCATCGAGGGAAGTCCACCCTTATACATGGATATGATAAGTTCATCACTTGTTTCTCTTTCTCCAGTGGGTTCTCTTTGCAATCTAAACTCTCGCTCTACCATGATCTTGTTGGGTTCGGTGATCAGCCCAATCTAAATTTTGTAAAGAGAGCGCGTAGTTTGTGTTTCATGCCCATTGCAATGGCCTCCAACTTGGCACTGATCATATCTACCGATGCCATGATGTAGGGATCACCAGTCAGTCGAATAGACTGATTGGAGATGATGGCTGCAATCTTGAGGTTGATGACAACAGTGGCAATAAGAGGATAATAAAGGGTGGTTGCGATCTTGAGATTGATGGCAGCAACGATAGTATGATGATGAGAGGGGGTGACTATGGTGATGCTGTAAGATTGCCAAAGCTGTGGTGGACAGAAAGGAGTAGTGCTGCAGGTTCTTAGTGGTTGCTATGTTGTTGGAGGATGGGAGCCAAGGGAATTTGGATGGGGAAGCAGTGACGACAGTGGAGGAAGAATAGGGTAGCAGCAACGCCAACTATAGCTGTTGTGCGATTGTGTGGGCTACAAGCAAAGATGGTGGTCGTTTACAGGCAATTGTAGTAGAGGCAGTTGCGGCAAAAGCATGACTGTGAAGAGGAAGAAGAGGCAGAGGATGGCAGTAGCGCGGGCTACTAGTGGCTGATGGGGGCGAGAAGCAAAGATGGCAGTAGTAGGCAATATTTGTTAGAACGAGAGATCACTATTGGCAACTTGTGCAACGAGGGATCACTGCTGGCCATAGGAGATTGCTGCTGGTTGTGAGAGATCACTGCTGGCTGCAAGAGATTGCTACGGACAGTGTTTTGTAGTGAGAGATCGTTGCTGGCCATGACCAAGAAAGATAGCAGCAAGAGATTGCTACTATTAGCATTGTGCAGCAATGATGCGTGTTGCGGTTAAAGGGATAAAGGGAGATTTGGTGACCGAAAGATTGGTGGACCGAGGGTTAAAGGCTGTAGTTTGGGTTTAGTACGCTGCTATTTATGGAATATTATTGAGAATGGATTTAAAAAATCTTCCAAACCAATAAATGAGCTAAATGATTTGGAAAGGAAGAATTTTTCTTTAAATACAAAGGCTATGAATGCCTTGTTTTGTGCTCTTGACAAGAATGAGTTCAATTAAGTTCTTGTTTGTGAATCGGCCTTTGATATTTGGCACACACTAGAAATCAACATTATGAGACTAGTAGAGTAAAAGAATCTAAAATTAATATTTTAGTTCATAATTATGAGTTGTTTTAAATGAAACCAAGTGAGTTCATTGGAGACATGTACACCTGTTTCACGGATATTATCAATGGCCTTAAAGCACTTAGAAAATATTTTTCAAATTTTGAACTTGTTAGAAAAATTTTAAGATCTTTACTTAACAATTGGGATCATAAAGTAATCGCTATTCATGAGGCCAAAGATTTAAATAACTTACCTCTTAAAGAACTAATTAGCTCACTCATGATATATGAACTGAACTTTAAAGCTCATGATGAGCTTGATGAATCCCTTCCAAAGAATAAGAAAGATGTAGCACTTCAGACAACAAATGACTCCTCGAGTGAAATCTTTTTAAAAAATTTATAAAAAGGAATAAAAACTATAAAAACATAAAGGAACCGAAGAAGAACAATATCATATGCTATGAATGCAAAAAACTGAGATATTTCAAAAATGAATATCTTAATTTGAAGAAGAAGCCAACACACAAGAAAAAAGCACTTTCGGCCACTTGGGACAATTCAAGCTCTTTGGATGAAAAAGACCACGCCAAAGAGGTAGTTACTAACTATACTCTAATGACGATCGAAGATAAGGTTAGTGAGTCTTTAAATATTTCTTTTTCAGAGTTATCAAATATATTTTATTTGTTTGATGAGTTTAGAAAACTTAACAAATCTTTTAAGTTGCTTAAGAATGACCATGAATTATTAGTTAGGAGACTTGAAGAAATGCATGATTCATTAGTATCACATAAACTATATTCTAAATGTGATATTTTAGATAATGTTAAAGAAGAGAATATCATGATTAAGACAACATTAGAAAATTTTAAAATTAGAAATAAATCTCTAATTATAATCCTTGCAAATAAGGGTCATATTAATAGAAGAAATTGTATAGGCTTTGTTGGTAACTTTCAACAAAAGCCAACCATATTTGTTAAAGGACCAACCTTAATTGTGCCACCAAAAATTATATATAAGTTTTGTGAAAAATTAGGACATAATGCAAACAAATGCCTATTTAGAAAATGTAGTCCAAATCAACTATTTTGAGTTTTCAAGGGAACTTTGTACAACAAAATATAATTAGAAAAGAAAGATAAAGTTCTTTATAGACCTAGTGTAAAATGGGTACCTAAACCAAAAATATCTTTCTTGTAGGTTTGTCTCTAAACTAAAGCTAAGAGCACCAAATAGTATCTTGATAGTGGATGCTCAAGTCACATAACCGAATATCCATCTTATTTTTCTAAGCTTATTAGTTTAAGTGAATGAGTTGTTACCTTCGGAGATAACAACAAGTATAAAATCATTGGAAAAGGAACAATAGGTAACACATCAAACCTCTTGATTGAAGATGTATTGTTAGTTGATGGCTTGAAACATAACTTACTTAATATTAGCTAATTATATAATAAAGGATATATGGTTAAATTTCAACCTAATGCTTGAATAATTGAATTGCCATACAAAAATAAATCTTTAAATGCCTTAAGAAACAATAATGTATACATCATAGATATTGAAAACTTTTGTGATGAAACTTATTTTTTAGCTGTGAATGATGATACTTAGATTTGACAAAGAGATTAGGACATGCAAGCATGAAACTTTCAAACCAAATTTCTTCCAAAGATCTAGTAAGAGGTTTACCTAATCTTAAGTTTATCAAAGATAAAGTATATGATACTTGTCAATTAGGGAAATAAAGAAAGAGTAGTTTTAAGTCAAAAAATCAAATAAACACCTCTAGACTACTTCAATTGATTCATATGGATCTATTTGAACCAATTGACATTACAAGTTTAGGTGGTAGCAAATATATATTTGTTTTAGTGGATGACTTTAGTAGATATACTTGGACCTATTTTTTGGCACATAAAAGTGATACATTTAAATATTTTATAAAATTTTGTAAGATTGTGCAAAATGAAAAATGATGTATGATTTCTTCAATTCGTAGTGATTATGGTGGAGAATTTTAAAACAACGATTTTTAAAATTTTTATGATTCAAATGGGTATATGTATAATTTTTCTACTCCATGAAATCCATAATAAAATGGAGTAGTAGAAAGAAAAAATAGAAGCTTACAAGAAATGGCTAGAACAATGTTGAACAAACATAGTCTACCAAATACTTTTGGGCCGAAGCAGTTAATACGACATGCTATGTTTTAAATAGGATTCTTGTAAGACCATTACTCACTAAAACTCCTTATGAATTGTGGAATGTTTAAAAACCTAATATTTTTATTTTAAAATATTTGGTTGCAAATGTTTTACTTTAAATGAGAAAGATGCTTTAGGAAAATTTGATGCAAAATCTGATGAAGGTATTTTTCTAGGTTATTCTTTTATTTCAAAAGCTTATCATATTTTTAATAAAAGAACATTAGTAATAGAAGAATCCATTTACGTTGTTTTTAATGAGGTTTTACATATAGAAAGATTGATTTTGATAATAAAATTGATCTTGATACTTTGAATTTAAATGATAATACTCCTAAAAGCAACTTGGATGAATCTACTTCCAAATCGTTACCCAAGCAATGGAAGTATATGAATGATCATCCTAAGGAGCTTATAATATGAGAAACATCAAAATGAGTTCAAACTTGATCTTCTTTTAGAAATTTTTGTGCAAATATTACGTTTCTTTCTCAAATCGAGCCAAAGTGTACTGATGAGACCATAAGAGATGATTCTTGGGTTAATGCAATGCATGAAGAGCTTAATCAATTTGAGAAAAATGAGGTATGGTTGTTCCTAGACCTAATGACTATTTAGTGATTAGTACTAAATGGATATTTAGAAACAAGCAAGATGAAAATAGTATCATGGTTAGAAACAAGGCTAGATTAGTAGCCAAAGAATTCAACCAAGAAGAAGGAATCAATTATGATGAGACCTTTACTCTCGTGGCTAGACTTGAAGCCATAAGGATGCTCCTTGTCTTTGCATCTTTTAAAAATTTTAAGTTGTTTTAAATGGATGTTAAAAGTGCTTTCTAAATGGTTTCATTTGCGAAGAAGTGTATGTTGAATAACCCCCCGATTTTGAAAATAATCTTCTTCCTAATCATGTTTTCAAACTTATAAAAGCTCTTTATGGATTAAAACAAGCCCCTCGGGCTTAGTATGAAAGATTTAGTTCTTTTCTTATTTTAAATAAATTTTTTAAATACAAGTTTGATACCATATTTCTTTAAATATTTTGAAAATGATCTTCTTATTATTCAAATTTATGTTAATGATATCATTTCTGGATCTACAAATGAATCTTTACATGAGTCCTTTGCTAAAGAAATGAGCTAAGAGTTTGAAATGAGTCAATGGGTGAGTTAACATTCTTCTTAGGATTATAAATAAAACAACTAGATGATGGTATTTTTATTAGTCAAACTAAATACACCTTAAACTTGATAAAATAATTTAGGATGAAAAATAGTAAAGCATTAAACACTCCCATGAGCACATCTACAAAGTTGGACTTAGACAATGAAGGAGAAAACTTTGATTAGAAAACTTATAAAGGAGTGATATGAAGTTTATTATATTTAACTACTACTAGATCGGACATCATGTTTAGTGTTGGATTGTGTATAAGATTTCAATCTAATCCTAAACTCTCATTTGAAAGCACTTAAACGAATCTTTAGATATTTAAAAGGAACATCTAAACTAGGATTATGGTATCCAAAATCAAAGAATTTTGACTTAATTGCTTATTTAAATGCTGATTTTGGTAGATGTAGAATAGATAGAAAAAGTACTACTAAGACATGTCAATTTTTAGGGCATAAACTTATTTCATGGATTCTAAGTAGCAAAATTCAGTAGCTTTATCTACTGCGGAAATAGAATACATTGCAGTTAGTGTATGTTGTGCCCAAGTCATTTAGATAAAAAATACACTAGAAGATTACAAAATGAAATTAAAAAATATTCCTATAAAGTATGATAATACAAGTGCTATATGTTTAACCAAAAATCTTATTCAACATTTAAGAACCAAACATATTGATATTAGACATCATTTTATAAGGGATAATATAAATTGTCAAGATATCTCCTTGAAATTTATTGACACTAAGCATCAATTAGTAGATATTTTTACAAAACCCTTAAATGAAGAACAATTTAATTTTCGTAGAAGATAACTTATAATGCTAAATCATAAAAATATATGAATTGCTTGATTTCATCATATTAAGTTATTTTTCTTTGAGATAATATCTTGAAAACTCTCTCCATGTTCTTGTTCATAAAAAGGGGAGAAAATTTGCATGATGTTTTGCTACTTTATAGATTTATTTGCTACGCTTGCTTGAAATTACATGAGATGATTTTAAATGCATGAGTAGCTCCTAAATTTTTTGAATCTTATTGAATATCTTATTTGAGCTTATCTTTGAAATTTACCTCAAAAAATTGAGAGCTATACTTAATAATGTTTTACAACTCCTCCCTTATTTCCTTTCCTTCTTTTTCATAAGAGGAAGAAAATTTTTATGACTCATGTCGTATTTTACAAAGGGAGAGCAAAAACTCATGTGTCTTAAAATCTTTAACCATATATTTTATATTTTTGTTGATAACAAAAGGGGAAAAATATATATTGATAACACATGATATTGATGATATACATTGATGGCACATGATATTAGTGATATACATTGATGACACATGATATTGATCATATACTTGAATATCTTAGATATAGATAAATAATTCTTTTTGAAATACATGAAAATCCTTGATGAGTTGATGACTTGATAGTTTAAAAGCAAATTTTTTATTGAGATATAAGTATCTCATTGTAATCCTTGAAACATTATTTTCTTAAAATATTGATTGCTTCGTGATACTTGAATTCAAGAGTATGTAGTTCTCTTAAATTTAAGTTTTCCTTATTATGGCATGAATTTAAGGGGAGTAAAGTTTAACTCCCGTCATCAATTGATTGTCATCATTATAAAAGGGGAGATTATTGAATCTCAGATTTTGATTATGAAATCAATTGATGAGTGTTTAATCTAATATATGTGTTAGAGGAAGTATTGCAGGTCTAGCTACGATAGAGGAATTGAGTTACAGCCATATAATAGGCCAAGATCAAGCTTGGGCATCGGGCCGAGGTTTGAAAGATGCAATGGGACCACGCCGGAAGTTCGCTAAGAGTTTACTGAAGGGATCGGGAAGCTCACTAGGAACACGTTGGGAGATCACTAGAAGAAGACTATAAGACTCATCACAAGAATGTCAAGAGTTGCCAGATTAGCAAGAACTAGGTCTTGTTTAAGCTTGATGGTCTCATATCGTTGTAATTGTTGAGTCGCAGTTAGTGTTTGAATCATAATTGAGTTAGATTTGAATGAAATTCAAATCAACTCAATAAGGCAACCGGGTCTACTATAGTGTTTGATTGAGCTCAGGTTGAGCTTAATTAGTAAACTAAAGAATTGGTCAACATTAAGTTTTAGTCAAAATTCAAAAAGTTGAGGGAACCACTTTTATGAAGATTCTGACGGTTGAACCGTCGATGAGTGGCGGGTGTACCACCATTGCCCAGGATTTTGGGTAGTTATCAGCAGCTAACTGCCTAGGCTAGGTGGCTGAACCACCTATATCCTGGATTCTAGGTACTTTCGACGGTTGGCCCACCTAAGCCGATAGTTGAATCGCCCATACCTGGATTTTTCGAGTATGTTTGAATTTTGGCTCCAAAATTCTGAAGTCACTTGGGACCTATATATACCCCAAGTTTTCTTGTATTCCATACAATAATTTTAGAAATTATATTTTATGAAAAAATTATGTGTGAATTGTAAGAAAAAGAAAGGGGAAGGGAGAGAGCTTAGAGTTAAAAAATTCTTGATGTCTCTCTTGTAAGCTCAAGTATAAGGGTTTGGTCTTCACCCAAAGAAGATTGGTAGTGGATGTAGGTCGGTTAGTGCTAAACCACTATAAAATTGTGAGTTCCTTTTCACTTACCTTGCTTACTACTTTTGCATTGATGCTTCCGATTTATTTACATTTTGAAAGTAAGGCTTCAAAATCAAGCACTTCAATACGACATTGTCTATCCCCTTATTTGGATTTACTTGTTCTTTCTTTAGTCATCTTTAAGCAAGAAGCTTAGTATTTCTCTATAAGATTAAATTGCTTTACTTGAACTAAAAGCTTTGAATTTTCTTCTCTTGCTTCAAGCAATTAATTTAAAACAACCCCCCCCCCCCCCCCCACTCTTAGTGTCAATTGATCCTAACAGCAATAGGATCTAGTATTGCTTCTCTCGCAAGAACCTTACTGCTGCTATAATTTTATATCCAAAAACCCAAAATTAGTTACATCTATTCCTTACTGCAAATATTCCCACATTGCGAAAACTTATCATCACAAAGTTGCTATCTTTACGAATAAAAGTTACACTACAAAGTTTTCAGTCGCATATTTGTTGTTAGTTGCCGATCTTGATGCCATCTTTTTATGTTGAAATCTTCTACGTATTTTACATCAACTTGGCTTTCATCGACATTAGTTCCTTGTTGAAATCATCTTGGTATACTGTTGAAAATTTTCATCGCAAAACTGATGATTTTTTCGACGAGAATTCTGCTATCAAAACTTTCTCAATGTTTCTTGTTGCATCATTACCGAATTCCTATCTAAATTTTCATTGACTTTCCTATCACCAACACCTGTTTCTTATTGTCAAATCCCTCCACAAACTATTAGCTTACTACTACAACTTTCATCTAGAAACTGCTGTCTCTTCGACAAAAATTCTACCACCATATTTCAGCGCTTATTTATTGCATACACAATCGATCCTTGCTGAAATTATCATTGTCATCAACAACAACCTTAAGCCATATCTCTAGCCTTAAGCTGCTACCGTCATAGCCCCCTTGCAGCCTCCACAACACCTCTAAATAGCAGCATAAACTGCACATTAAACAAAACCAAAATCATAGCCCTTAACCTTTAGTCCACCATCCCTATCGGCCACCGAATCATCCAACCAATAGATGCCCTTAACCTGATAACAAAGATCTGGAGTTGTATGCCATGGCATCAAAAGAACTAATTGATTCTAAGTTAGAGGCCTTCAAGACGCCTATGGAGGACAAACTACATGCCCTTCTTGCAAAATTCAGTTTGGGTCGACCACCGAGCCCGAGGAGATCTCAACAAGATGAAAATTTAGATCGTAAAGAGAACTCTAAGAGAGATGAGAACCTACGATAGACCCTCTGTAGCCACGCATAGGGTGAACTTCCCTAGATGGGAAGATGGAGACCTGACCTGGTGGATTTCATGTATGGAATGATATTTTCACTACCACAAGACCCTGGATGCATCCATGGTGGACATTCCTGTCATACATCTTGAAGGAAATGTGATCCAGTTGTATGATTGGTTCGAACATACCTATGGAGTCCCTATATGTAGGTGATTTAAAAGTGGAATGCTAATCTACTTCAGACCAATCATGTACGAGAACAGTGATGGCCAACTTACAAAAATCCATCAGACTTTCACAGTTCAAGAATACTAGACCAGGTTTGAAAGACTATCTAACCAAATAAAGAGATTGGTCTAAAAAATAATTGTTAGGAACTTTCATCAACCATAGATTCGAGAAGAAGTCAAGGCGCAACAACCATATACAATAATGACATCTATCTCCTTCACGCAACTCTAAGAGGAGTAATTGAACCGAGATGTCCGAAGGACTAAGGTCATCACCTGACCAGCAGCATCTAGGCCTTCGGCCCCTCCAACTGCCAGCCAACCCTCTTAGCTAAAAAAATTAATGAGAGAAGAACTTCATGATAGATTTGCGAAAGATTTGTGTTGGCACTGCGACAAGCACTAGAGCCGCAGACATCGTTGAAAGAAAGGGAGGCTTCTTATGATCGAACCTGTTAAAGAATTGGAGCACAAAGAGGAGGAGAGGATATAGAGGAGGAACTACAACCAACCGATTCCATGGTCCACGCTCTAGCTAGTTACGCGAACCCACAGATGATGAAGGTTAGAGGTTTCCTCAAGCAACAGCCCGTCACCGTCCTCATCGATATCGAGAGCACCAACAACTTCATGAATAATAAGGTTACTGCTCGGATGATGCTCCAAATCAAGGAATGTAGTAGGTTTGATGTTAAGGTGACTAATGGCCGAATCTTGAAGTGCGACCGAAAATGTCTGTGGGTGAAATTAACTTTACAGGGCCAAGAAATTGTTACCGATTTTTACCTCCTCTACTTGATGATTATGAGGTAGTGCTCAGCATCAAATGGTTGTCTATACTAGATGATATATCTTAAAATTTCTCAAAATTAATTATAAAATTTTTCAGTAAAGGAAAACAGGTGATCCTATGCGGGAAACAAGGAAACGAAGTGATAGGACTCTAGCAAGGTTGAGTCCTAATCTCCCTAGAAGTAGTCAATAAAACCCTGTGAGATTGTAATAAAAACCCACCTAGCCACTTTTATCCTATAAAGAAGTGTGGTTAGGGTTTAGATTAGGGCCTTAGGGCTTAGTGGCTGCCGCCCCCTTTACTGGGCTGGTCGACAGTGTTTCCCCCTACTTACATCGGCTATAGAGCCAACCTAGCCGCCACCTATTCCTACTTGGGCAGGTCGGCTATAAAAGGGGCAAGGGGATAATTTTACTTAGGCAAACAACCCGTGGGCTAGGGTTTAGAACCCTATATAATGATGTAGTTGTCCCCTCTCTTTTATTAAGCAATTATCAACTTTTATTCAGCCTTGTGCCAAGTCTAGGAGGGAGGACCCAGGGTTGATCCCCCTTAAGGGTCAAAATCTATAGAGCTCCTTCTGAGGTTCTATCGTTTGATATCAGAGTCGTATTCTTGCTGCCCTGTAGCCATCTCTGCCACCTCCACCTTCCCAAGAAATTCCCATAATTGCTTTTGACGTTGCTTCTATCGTTGCCCACCAAATCGCAGATCTATCAATCTGTTATCATCCTCTGCGTCAACATCTAGAAATCTGGTATATTTTTACCACCCACACCTCTTCAATACTGCAAGCTCTTTTACCTTACATGTTGAAGAATTTTCTCAAATTTTATCCGCATTTCATTCATCATAAATGTTATCATTGTTGTAAAGGCAAAATGTTGTAGATATTTTTAGCCGCCTATTTGCCTCTTAAAACTGATTTATTTCATCTCCTTTTTTATCGTAATTTTTAACCAATTCCATAAATCAACTTAGCTTTCATCTGAGATTGATTTTTTTAAAAAAATCCTTTTGAAACCTGTTTTATTATGCCTTCTTTCATCATCACGCAGTGTTGGAATTTTACGATGAAGGATCTGCCTTCCATCTTTTGCCCTATTTCCCTATCGTTATGCTTCTAAAATTTTGTCAAATTTTTTACTAGTATTGACCACATCTAAATCAAGGGTTTCAACATATTTTTCTTGAATTTTCCTCTGAAGTTTATGTAGAGAATTCATCGTTTCTTCGAAATAAAATCTATTCAGTAGGACAACACATCGCAGCACCTTTCTTCATCGAATTCTATCGGATTTGAGTGTTGTCTATTGTGGGATTTCAAAGTCTCTTTCTCTCATTTGTAAACACTACCATCCTCACTAAAACCTCTTCTAAACCACACCCTAAACTGATCCTAAATAGCCACCCAACTTAGCCTAAATTGTAGCCTACTCCTATCTAAACTGATCCACTCATCCAACCGGCCATTCCCTCTCCAAAATTTCTCATGCCACTAACCTGACAACAAAAGAAAGATTTCAATATTACAGATCTAGAAGTATACACCATGGCATCAGAGGAGGCCATCAACGCCAAGTTTGAAGCCTTTGAAAGCCACATGAAGAAGAAGATATGATCTATTTTCGTCGAATTCAACATAGGCCGACCATCAAGTCCGAGGAAGTCACATCATGGAGAAACTTCAGATTGGTGAGACGATCCTTAAGAGAATGGACATATCATCCATGATTAGAATAATCTGTGCATGAAGGTGGACTTCTCAAGATGGGAAGAAGGAGACCCGATTGGATGGATCTCACATGCGGAGCGCTATTTTCGATTCTACCGAACCATCGACGCTACACGGGTGGAGATTGCTGCCATCCACATCGAGGAAGATGCTATTTAGTGGTTCAATTAGTTTGAGCACACCCATGGAGGTCTCTCTTGGCAGTGATTCAAGGAATAATTACTAAACCGCTTCGGACCAATCGATTTTGACAACATCAACGGACAATTAGCAAAGATTCATCAAACCTCTACAATACAAGAATATCAAATAAGGTCTGTACATTTATATAACCAAAGTATGGATTAGTTTGAGAAACAACTTTTATAGACTTTTATTGAGGGCCTAAAGCTGAAGATTCGAGGAAAAATAAAGGCACAGCAACTATACAATCTTATGGCGGCGATTTCCTTTGCGCGTATCCAAGAAGAATGATTGAACCATAAGGTATGAAGGACAAGGGTCGCTCCCTGACCAGCCATGCCAAGGCCTACAGCCCCCTCTACTACCAATGAGCCCCCACACCAAAGAAATTAATAAGAGACGAGCTTCGTGAACATTCTGCCAAGGGATTGTGTTGGCACTATAATGAACCGTGGAGCTGAGAATATCACCGCAAAAAGGGTCGGCTCTTCGTGATTGAACCAGTAGAGGATGAGGATATTAAACCATCTGAAGAAGGTCTCGAACCTGAAGAGGAAGTCATGGAGGAAGAGCCCCAACCGGCTGACTACATAGTGCATGCATTGGCCGACTACTCTAACCTGCAGACGATAAAAGTTGGAGGACTTCTAAAACAGCAACCCATCACCATTCTCATTGATATGGGCAGCATAAATAACTTCCTCAATAGTAAGGTTGTTGCATGTATGGCGCTTCAATTGTGACCAATGGTGCTCACTGGTGAAACTGCTCTTCCAAGACCAAGAAGTGGTAGCCGATTTCTTCCTCCTACCCATCAATGGTTATAAAGCCATGCTCGGGATCGAATGACTCACAACGCTAGGTGATATCTCCTGAAATTTTTCTAAATTAATTATGAAGTTTTATTACAAAGGGAGATAGGTTACATTGCGAGGTAAGCACGGGAGGATTTTTGATGCATATCCAACAGCCATACGAGGAGAATATGCAAAATTCAGATCCTAAGCTTGCCCTCTTGTTGGACGAATTCACGAATGTTTTCACGAAACCGCAAGGATTGCCCCCTAACTGGCCGCATGACTACCACATACCTATTTTACCAGACAAACTAATATGACTCCAGTAAGGTTGAGTCTTAATCTCCCTAAGAAGTAATCAATAAAACCCTGTTAGATTGTAATAAAGTCACTCCTATTTTATAAAGGAGTATGGCTAGGGTTTAGATTAGCCTTTAGGGCTTAGTGGCTACCACCTCCCTTACTGGGTTGGTCGGCCAGGGTTTCCCTCTGCTTAAGTCGGCTATAGAGCCAACCTAGCTGCCCCCTATTCCTATTAAGGTAGGTTTGCTATATGAGGGGCAAAGGGGTAATTTTACTTAGGTAAGCACCCCCTTAAGCTAGGGTTTTGATCCCTATTTAAAGATGCAGCCCCCCCCTCTTGAATCAAGCAATTATTATCTTTTATTCAGCCTTTGTGCCGAGTCTAGGAGGGAGGAACCCCTATAGCGTTCCAAGGGTTGATCCCCCTCAGTGATTAAAATCTATATGGCTCCTTTTGTGGTTTTATCATTTGGTATCAGAGCAGCGATCTTGCTGCCCCTATAGCCATCATCCATGCCTCCACCTTCCCAAGCAATTCCCATAATTGCTTTTGACGTCACCTCCATCGTCGCCCACCAAGCCGCAGATTCATCAATCTGCTACCTTCCTCTAAGTCAACATCAAAGATCTGGTAAAAACTCCAAAGCCCATGCCTATTGCTACTACTATTCCTCTATCTTATATGTGGGAGAAGTTTTTCTAAAATTTCCTTGCTGCAAAATTTTACCATCGCAAATGTTATAATCGTTGGGAAGGCGAAACACTGCAGAAATTTTTAACTGACTATTGCTTCTTGGAACTAAACTTTTAATCATCCTTTTTAGCTAAAACTTTTATACAATTTCATAGATCATCTTATCTTTCATCTAAGATTGATCTCATAAAAAATTCCTTCTGGATCCGGACTTATAGTGCTGCGATTCTTCGTCACATAGTGCTGAAATTTTACGATAGAGAATCTGCCTTTCGTCTATTGGCCTCTTAAAACCAAACTTTTGTTCATCCTTTTTGACAAAATTTTTTATAAAATTCCAAAAATCAACTTGGCTTTCATCTGGGATTAATTTCTTAAAAAAATTCCTTCTGGAACTAGTTTTCTTGTGTAATCTTTCACCAGTATGCAGTTCTAGAATTTTTACGATAAAGGATCTACCTTTCGTCTTTTGCCCTATTTCCCTACTATTATGCTGCCAAAATTTTATTAAACTTTTTACTAGTATTACCAACATCTAAAACAAGGGTTTCTGTATAATTTCCTTGAAATTTCCTCTAGAAATTATGTCGAGAAGTCATTGTTTCTCCGATATAAAATTTGTTTAGTAGGACTACACATCACTGCACTTTTTTTTGTCAAATTCTATCGGATTTGAGTGCTGTTTTTTGTGGGAATTTAGACTCTCATTTCCTCATCACCAAACCTTACCATTCTTACCAAAAACCTTTCAAAACCCTACCCTAAACCAAAACCAAACAGCCACCCAAATCAGCCCTAACCGTAGCCTACTTCATTATCGATCCACTTACCTTTTCAGCCAACTTTTCTTACTGATACACTTACTTTTGCTGCTATCTATCCTAGATCTAAAATCTACTTCCTTAACCTTCATCTACTACTATCACATCCCTAAAACCTTACCAATTCATAGCCTAAACTCCACAAAACCATAGCCCCAAATTGCACCCAAAACAGTCACATACCGCACCCAAAAACTGAAGCCTTCGGTCCACCAATCTTTCAGCTGCCCAATCTCCCTTATCCCTTCAACTGCAGCATGCATCTTTCACTGCCTAATGCTACCAATAATGACCTCTTGCTGTCATCTTCCTTGATCATAGCCAGTGGTGATCCTTGTGATAAAAAGCTACCAACAGCGATCTTTTGCTGCAATTTGTTTATATCGTAGCCCACAACAATCGTTTGCTGCCAACTATCTTGATCGCAGCCAACAACAAATTGAACACAACAGCAGCCATCTCTCACTCTATACCACTACTACCCTCCTCCACAATGACCATGTACATCGCTGCCCCATCTTCCTCCTATTATAGTTGCACCCTTGCTGCAACCGATGCCACTTGCAGCCGCGAAGTCGCAGCACAGTTACAACTGATGTTGCTGCTACCCTCTTCTTCCTCCACCGTCACTGCTACCCTTGGCTGTCGTCCTCCACTTGGAGACTTCACCCCCGCAGTCCCGACATTACTGCTATTCACTACCTTCAACCTGAAAATTACAGCGACACTTTTTAGTCGGTTTGTTTGGCAGGTTAGAGATCCTTACGTCATGACATCGTTGGGCTTCTTTGAAGCTAAATTGGAGGCTTTTGAGATGTGTATGAATGCTACATTACATGCTCCCTTCAAGAGTTTAGATTGGGCCTATCACCAAGCCCAAGAAGATCACAACATGGAGCAAATTCTGACAGTCCTACACCTCGATGATATCGATCTCCTTTATACAACTTCTAGAAGGGCACCTTGATCAAGATGCTCAGAGCATGAGAGTCACATCTCAACCAAAAGCATATAAACCTTCAGCACCAATCAATTATAAGAACCATGATGAAGAACTAAAGAAGATCTGTCAAACCTCTACCATCCAGGAGTACTAAATCAGGTTTGAAAGGTTAAATAATCAAACTTGTGATTGGTTTGAAAAATAGATATTGAGCACTTTAATTGAGGGCTTAAAGCTGGAGATTCAAGAAGAAGTTAAAGTGTGATAATCGTATACACTTAAGGCAGTCATCTCCTTCGTACGACTACACAAAGACAGGCTGAACCAAGATGCAGCACAGAGACTCTTGGCCCCATCTACCACCAGCCGGTCACCTTAGCTGAAAAAGTTAACAAGAGAAGAGTCTCATGACAGATTGACAAAGGGCCTATGTTAGCATTGTAATAAACTATGGAGCCGAGACCACCATAGTAAAAAAGAGAGACCTCTATTGGTTGAGCCCACTAAAGAACTCAAACTTAAAGATATGGCTCTTGAGTCCGAGGAGAAGGATATGAAGTAAAAACCACAATCAGCCACCCGCACATTTCATGCTCCACCATAGATATTGGACATTGATGGCTTCATCAAGCATCAGCCCATCACCATCCTTGCCGACACCAGGATCTCCAACGACCTTATGAATGACAAAGGAAAATAGGTGACCTTATGTGGGAAAGGAGAGAACGAAGAAAAGATGATCTCGATATATTGCTTAGAGAAGCTCGCTAAAATCTCAAGCACGTCCGCTAAACTGAGCCGACTCCTTCCTACCGAACTGCATAACCCCCGTATGTTGGTCTTATAGGGGGAACTACTAGCACATATTTGGCCATATTGCTATCCACATTTTCAAAGGATTGAAACTAAAAAGATCGTCCAGGAGACGCGAGAGATACGGATCATTCGACCATAACCTTCCCTTGCAATGACACTTTATCTCAAAAAACTTTGCCTCTTTGTCTACAGGGATAAGCTCTTCCTGAAGTGACATATTCAGCTGAACCATCTATGGGTTCTGATGCAATGTTCCCTCATCTCGGGCTATTTCCATGACTTCACCGAGGAGCGGACCATGATGCCAAAAGTCTTCCCTGATGATGACCTCGGATCCATGGCCCACGATCGCAAAAAGGAACAGGAGAAAGGCATCCACATAACCCCCACAACCATAATGCCATCTATATCAATGTTAGCATTACATGAACGTGACAATGTATTCGTACTTGGAGTAGACACATTCAAAGTTAGGATCGGTGTCACCCTTATGCAAGATGGTCAACTCCTAATTCACACCAAGGCTTCCCTCACACTTCACATGAGATTTTTAAAGGGGATACTCATTGCTATCAAATTTAAAATTTGATTGGATACAGGTCCATGGCACGAAAGAGGAGTAAGCCCAAAAGAATTACAATCTATGCTCACACCAGCACATGTAAAGAAGAAATGGCCTGCTGACAAACTTTAGAATGGACGAAAAATTGAAGATCTAGTTTTCTTACACCTCCAGTCTGATCAGTAGGAAACTCGAGCCTTAAGGAAGTGGTCTCCCTATTTCTTTGGGTCATGCAAAATTGGGGACCACATTGGAGCCCCAACCTGGAGATTAGATCTACATAACAGATCAAGATTATAGTTGATCCACCGGGTATCCCACCTCAAATGAAAATTTAAAGAAGATGACTCAGCCCAAATCCTTCCAACTAACACCCCAACTGATGAGGAGGCCAAAGCTCAGTTGATAATAGCATAGGAATCATATGAGGAGCTGAAGACCCGATTCCCCAAATTCATGGAACATTAGCCTTGAGGACAAGGTTGATTTTAAAAGGGCAGGTTTGATATGACTCCAGTAGGGTTGAGTCCTAATCTCCCTAAGAAGTAGTCAATAAAACCCTACTAGATTGTAATAAAGCCACTCCTATCTTATAAAGAGTATAGCTAGAGTTTAGACTAGCCCTTAGGGCTTAGTGGCCACCACCTTCCTTATTGGATTGGTCGGCCAGGGTTTCCCCCTGCTTAGGTCGGTTATAGAGCCAACCTAGCCGCCCCCTATTCCTATTAAGGCAAGCCGACTATAGGAGGAGCAAAGGGGTAATTTTACTTAGGTAAGCACCCCCTTAGGCTAGAGTTTTGATCTCTATTTAAAGATGTAGTCACCTCCCCTCTTGAATCAAGCAACTATCATCTTTTATTTAGCCTTTGTGCCAAATCTAGGAGGGAGAAAACCCTATAGCATTCCAAGGGTTGATCCCCCTCAGCGATCAAAATCTATAGGGCTCCTTCTAGGGCCCTATCATAAACCTCCATCAAATCTAATACCATACCACCACCCTTATTTGCAGAAGGATGAGATTGAGAATATCGTCAAGGAGATGCTTGACACCGGAGTAATTCGACCAAGCTATAGCCCTTAATCTTCGTCGGTATTGCTAGTGCATAAGAAGGATGGTACGTGGCGGATGTGCATTAATTACCCGGCTTTAAATACCATCACCGTCAAAGATAAATATCCTATACCAGTCATAGATGAGCTCTTGGATGAATTAAAAGGAGCCCAAGTCTTCAAAAAATTGGATCTCCATTCTAGTTACTACCAAATTCGGCTATGCGCTGAAGATGTCCCGAAAATTATATTTTTTAATGACCACTACGAGTTTCTAGTAATGCCTTTTAGACTTACGAATACTCCTTCCACTTTTCAAGGCCTGATAAATGACATCTTCCAGAGTTTTCTACACAAGTTCATGTTGGTATTTTTTGATGATATTCTCATTTATAGCTCTACACTTGATATACATTTTCAGCACTTGCGAACTGTTCTAACGATTCTTCGGGAGAACACCCTTTATGTTAAACGGTCAAAGTGTAATATTTTATAGCATAAAGTAGAGTATCTAGGGCACATTATATCAGAGGATGGAGTGGTTGTAGGCCTAATGAAGATCGAGATGATGCAAAGATAGCCAAGACCTACGAACATAAAATCGCTGCATGGCTTCCTTGGACTCACGGGATACTATCATAAAATCGTGAAAGATTATGGCAAGATCAGTGTCTCACTCACATCTCTATTGAAGAAAGATTCCTTATTATGGTTAGATAAAGCCTTCAGAGCCTTTGAACGACCCAAGGCAGCCATGATGATGACGTCGATCCTAGCGTTACCCGATTTCAGTCGCACCTTCGTTATTGAGGCTTATGCATCAGGAGTTAGAATTGGAGCTATTCTAATGCAAGATAGCTGACCCCTTGCTTATACCAGTAAAGGTTTATCTACCTCACATCTCAAAATATTCGTGTATGATAAAAAAATGCTTTCCATCGTACATGTTGTCACGAAGTGGAGACCCCACCTAATCAGTCGACGCTTCCAGATTAAGGCCAACCACCGAAGCCTTAAATATTTTTTAGAGCAGAAATATCTTTCCCAGAAAAGCAACGATGGGTAACTAAACTTCTTGGCTTTGATTATGAAATTACTTATCAAAAGGGGAAAGAGAATGTTGTTGCAGATTATCTATCACAGTGCTACCGGGGGATAAGCCAAAATTTTAGCCATCTCCCTTATATCGACTTCCTTAAAGACATTAGGGAGGAATGGAAGAATTACTCAGAGGCCCAAGACATCATAGAAAAATTGGAGAAGGATCCGAGTTCCATAAGTCACTACACATGGGATTCGAAGGATTTATGTTACAAAGACTGAATTATTGTCATTCCTTCTTCCCCCAAGTTATTTTGCATGAGATGCACTCTTCACCTTCGGCAGGGCACTCTGGATTTCTGAGAACTTACAAGAGGATGAAACAAAACTTCTTTTGGAAGGGCATGAAAAAATTAATTTATGACTATGTATCCAAATGTGATGTATGCCAGCAGCAGAAAGGTGAAACGGTGGCAAATCAGGGCAAACTACAACCACTACCTATACAGACTCAGCATGGACTGACATCTCCATGGATTTTATCGAAGGGCTACCACCATCTCAAGGTAAAGGCACGATTTCTATGGTGGTAGATCGTCTAACTAAATATGCTCATTTTGTGCTGTGAGACATTCTTATACCGCTGTCAGCATTGCTAAACTTTTTATGGAAAATATTGTAAAACTGCATGGGATGCCAAGGTCGATTGTGAGCGACTATGATAGGGTGTTTACAAGTAAATTTTGGACCGAGCTCTTCCAACTACAAGGCACTCAACTGAAGATAAGCACAGCCTACCATCCACAGACGGATGGCCAGACATAAGTGGTGAATAGATACCTCGAGACTTACTTCCGGTGCAGACCGGCCCAAAGAATGGATAAGGTGGCTTCCTTGGGTTGAATGGTGGTACAACATAATTTATCATTCATCAACCAAAGGTATCCTTTATGAGGCATTGTATCGTTGATTGCCCTCTGTAATACCGAAATATGTAATTAGTACGACCAAAGTAGATCGGATCGACTAAAATTTAATTGATAAGGACTCTATAGTTACTAAATGACAACCTAACTGTCGCTCAAGCCTGTATGAAGCAACAAGCAGATACTCACCAGAGCGAGCGAGAATTTTCAGTAGGAAATTGGGTCAACCTTTGCCTACAACCGTACAAGCAACTATCAATCAACACTAGAGCATCGATGAAGCTATCTCCATAATTCTATGGACCATATCAGATTTTAGAGTGTTTTAGGGCTGTGGCATACAAATTAAAGCTTCCAGATGATACTAAGATCCATCACGTCTTCCACGTATCCTTGCTAAAGCCGAAATTGGGAGAACGAGAGTGGTGCAGACTTAGCTGCCAAACACTAAACTGATGGTGAAATCCAAGCCTAACCTGAAGCTATAATTAATCAAAGAATTATTATGCACTGACGATGTCCTTCAAATGAAATACTTCTGAAGTGGAATAACTTATCATTTGAAGATGTAATATGGGAGTCACATGAGGAGCTGAAGACCCGGTTCCCAAAGTTTATGGACCCTCAACCCTAAGGATAATGTTGATTCTAAGAAGGCGGGCTTGATAGGACTCCAACAAAGTTGAGTCCTAATCTTCCTAAAAGTAGTCAATAAAACCCTATGAGATTATAATAAAACCTCACCTAGCCACTTCTATCCTATAGAGAAGTGTGGTTAGGGTTTAGATTGGGGCCTTAGGGCTCAGTGGCTGCCACCCCCTTTACTGGGCTGGTCGGCCAAGGTTTCCCCCTGCTTAGGTTGGCTATAGAGCCAACCTAGCTTCCACCTATTCCTACTTAGGCAGGTCAACTATAGAAGGGCCAAAGGGATAATTTTACTTAGGTAAGCACCCCATTGTCATGGGCTTAGCTGATTTTGCCTAAGCCGTGCGGCACCTACGTGTGTCCATCCGCAAAGGTCAGCCCTCCCCGAGATCTTTTAGAGTCCCTTGGACTTACAAAAGAGAAAACAGGCCAGAAGAAGCAATTCCCACGATATCCACAAGCAACTGCTCAACAAAACACTTTATAAAGCCAAATATAAATTACACCCATGGACATTACAAACTCAGAGAGGTTGCACACAAAGGATAATGGTCCATTACAGACCGAAGTCCCTACGAGTGCTTATATGATACACTTGTATTTATAAGCCAAACTTGGTCATAAAGTAAATCAAACTAGAGCTGCTAAGCATACTGCAAGCCCGCTTCTTATTATACAAGATATGTACCTAAACCGAAGGACACAAACTAACACAAGCATTTTATCGAACACCTTATTTACATTGTTGTCCGTGACATTCTCCCCCACTTATTCCTTCGACGTCCTCGTTGAAGCCACTATAGACGCTACATCTCCTCGCATTCTGCTAAATCTTCAATCTTCTGCTTTGGCTGCAACGCGCCCCTTTGTCTCCTAGCCACTCTCCGTCGCTATTGTTGAGTAGTCAAACTCTGATATGCCATGCTGCTTTAACTCACCAATTACTGAATCTGGTGTGGGGTTGGCTGAGTTATGTTGATCCTTGTTGGTTCTCGCAGATCCCTCTAATGAAGAAAAATACCTACCTTATTATGCGCCAGTATCGTAGTATACTCATATAGCTTGAACTGGGTAGATATTTGTTGGAGCTTTAACGACCATCGTCTCGCAGACTTTGAAGTTTTTAAGGTCCTTTCTCCACAATGTTTGCCTATTGAACCTTCTTCCATTGTTAGTTGTCACTTCCAAGTATGTTCGCATCACTCTCGCTTTCGATTAGTCAATTGGGAAATGAAGTGAAAAATCTACTCTCAGTAGTACTGATCACTAATGATGAGGATTTGACAACTATTGTCTTCCATAAACTTTCTTTGAAGGTCACAGAACTTATGCAGAACTCCTCTGCTGGATAGATAAGAGAAATGGGATACCTGACTTCACCCATTCTCTTCGTAGTTGAGAAGGTAAGGTTACTTGGCTTCGCTCACCTCCTTGAGTTAAGAGAATTGGGGTACTTGGTTTCACCCATTCTCTCGAGTTGAGAAGGCAATAGTTACTCGATTTCGCTTGCCTCCTCGAGTTTGTACTTCATGCATTAAGCTAGTAACTAACATTCACCTACTCTTTGCTCACACTTCTAAAGTACTTAAAGTGTTTGCACTCCTTGCGTTGAGTTAGCTATTGTGATTCGCCTTCTCAGTGCCATTGAACTTCTAGAATACAAGAAGTTTTGCTCGAAAAGAGTAAAAAGTTTACCCCAACTTGGGGTCCCCCAACTTGGAGTAAGTCTTTGATAGATCTAGTCGCCTCTGGGATTGTACCGTCTTCTCCATTACCTTTGTCACCTACTTCTCTAAGTAGAAAGGTACAATACCGTATACTGCCTACTTCGTTCCTTGGTTGAGCACTCCTGCATCAACCCGAAGTCCCTCAATTTTGGCTATCTTGATGAGAAGCCCATCGACATCGGTCTTCTGAAGTTTCTTGGCCTATGCCCTTCCGCCCTATCTTGGTATGGAGTTTACCTTTGCATTCTCCACCTCCTCGGCCCCTTTTATGACCAATGCTCTCCCTCCATGAGAGCAAGGGATCGATGACTCCACGGAAGTCCCGCATCTGTAGTACCATAGTGCTGCCAAGCCCATAACACTACTATTCGTTATCTTGCATCTTCATTCCTTCCTTCGCGATTGGTAGAACTGCTTCTATGACACTATGGCGCTCCTTCGAGTCCACCTCCTCTCTAACTGATGCTTTACTTTTGGGTAGCTGAGCCCCACTGGACTCGTCCTCGCCCCTTTCGACCACCTACTTCAATACCACTGTGTCCTCCTAGCAGTTCTCCTTGGTCCATGGAAAGACAAACTGCAACTCTCATGCATGGCCTTCGCCATCTTGTTGTAGGGCCCGCGTCGATTCTGTTCTCCTTAGCTTCCTCGGTAGCAACATTCGCTTACTCAACTTTGTCCTCTGACTTGCCAGGCTCCCTTAAGCGAATGTGAGCACTGAAGCAGTCCAACTCTCCAACTGATCCGATTATTCTTTTAGTATAATCAAGTCCCCTCCATGGGACTCACTAGTACTTGCAATCTGACTACTCCCTCGGTGATATACAGCCCCTATATGTTGATGACCAAGGCTTTCATCTGATGTAAGCTGTATTGCATTGCCACGAACTATTCCACCATGATTCGCTGCACCATGTCGCCTCCTGGTGACATCTCCATTGCATACAGATTCTTGTGTGATGAACTCGGACTATGACTTCTCCATGTGTGGCCTCTGCCGACACATCGTAGGGTCTCCGCCATCTCCGATTTTTGGTTCGCTCCCTTGGTAATTCACCTTCGTCCACCCACTCTTAGGTCACACCTAGACGAAGCATAGCTCTAGGACAGTCCGTCGCTTAGTAGCTCCTGAAGTCTCGTGACTTCACTAGAGTTAGTGCACCATTGTCTGGATCTTTGGCCTCTATCCCCTACCAGCATAATCTTGCTATGCACCTCTTGTTCCTAATAACTTGAATGGCAACACAGTGGCATATTCTTTAAGAGTACCCACCTCTGCGTCCTCTTGCCCGGTACTAAGGTCTTCTGATTCTAACTTTGTCTCCGCAAGTTGAATCACTTTAGTTACTCCGTCAAATGCATCTCTGAGGTAGCTTGCATGTGCCTCGAAGCTCCCTTCATCTTTGGTACCATACAAAATAAGTCTGTCCCATTAGAATGAAGAACTCATGGAACAACATGATCCCACTCTTGCCTCTACAAGAGTTCATGCCCTTGACCTCTGTCCAAGGAAAGCTCCATACCTCTGCTCCATGTTCTATCTTCTATATCGACTCTCTTCATGCGGCTTGGATACTTCACCAAGTTCCATCCAAGTCGCTCCGCTCCTCAATTTGCATTGAGTTAATAGTGGCCCTCGCGTCCACCATTCCACAGGTCAGCCCTCTGTTGAGTTCGATTTCTGCATCGACTCTAAGTATGCCTTCATATGATGTTGCCTTGGATTGCTCCCCCACTTGATCTCGAAATGTATCCACCAATGCATTACCTCCTTCGAGATCATGCGACGACTCTTCGTCGCTCACTCGATCCGTTGAGCTTTGTGGAGATATAGCCTTGAGGAACTCTTCCTCAATATATGTAGTCTGTTGCACATGATTCTCCCACTAGAGAACTATGACTTATCCCTCATGGATATCTGTCATGCTGGAGCAACTTTTCTCTTTACATACTTCCCACTGGGAGTTTCAAAGACCACTATCCCCTTTGGACTACTCTGTCTTGCTAAACAACATATGTCTTGTTCTGCCCCTGAAAATGTACTTGCTAGATTAAGACCCTTCTCCAATACAGTTTCCACTGCACCCTTCAAGGTCTAGCAAACGTGCTGAACTTGTTGCATATTTCAACCGCCTATGGATATATCCTTTTTATGTCGAAGAGAATGTTTTGATGCTCCATGGCGCCTTGGGATGGCCACGAACACTCCGACGTCTGTGTACAAGCCCTTGTATGAGTTTCGAATCCTTTGAGTTAGCAATTCCCCTCACCTTTGTGAGCTTTGCATAACTCTTTCGGTCGTTACACAACACCTCCCACCTTGCATGGTCTCATCTTTCACCAAGTGCCCCGTTTTGCCTTGAGCACCGTCAAGTTTGGTTGCCAACGTTGAGCTATAGCTTGAACTCAACCATCCCAATCTTTGTGTGCTACGCATTCTTCTTCGCTTGCTTGTCCTCGTGGTGCCTCTCACGTAAAGGGGTTGGTCATTCCTTGAATGCCAAACCTGGATGCCCGCTCCTCTGAGCGACTCCTTTCCCTACATCTCAATGTCTGTTTCCCCTAAGCGGTTGGTCGGCTATCCTCTACACACCTAGGTTTATATAGCAAGTGTTGCTGTGTGTGTTTGTACCGCTCTGATACCACATTGTCACGAGCTTAGCTGATTTTGCCTAAGTCGTGCGGCACCCATGCGTGTCCGTCCACAAAGGTCAGCCCTCCCCGAGATCTCCTAGAACCCCTTAGACTTACAAAAGAGAAAATGGGCCAAAAGAAGCAATTCCCACGGGATCCACAAGCAACTGCTCAAGAAAATACTTTATAAAGCTAAATACAAATTACACCCATGGATATTACAAATTCAGAGAGGTTGCACATAAAGGATAATGGTCCATTACAGACCGAAGTCCCCACAAGTGCTTATATGACACACTTGTATTTATAAGCCAAACTTGGCCATAAAGCAAATCAAACTAGGACTGCTAAGCCTACTGCAAGCCCACTTCTTGTTGTACAAGATATGTACCTAAACCGAAGGACACAGATTAACACAAGCATTTCATCGGACACCTTATTTACATTATTGTCCGTGACACCATGGGCTAGGGTTTAGAACCCTATATAATGATGTAGCCGCCCCCTCTCTTTTATCAAGCAATTATCAACTTTTATTCAGCCTTGTGCCGAGTCTAGGAGGGAGGAACCCCTACAGCGTTCTAAGGGTTGATCCCCCTCAAGGGTCAAAATCTATAGAGCTCCTTCTAGGGTTCTATCACAAAGTAACAATAGTTTCAACGCAGCACAATGACAAGGTCCTACAAAGAATACACAATAGCTTCCTAATATAAATATAACAACTACAAATAAAGGACCCAATAAAGATTGAAGATCCAAATCTTCTTCAAATACTTATTGAATTTTCAAACGTCTTCGCTGAACCACGTAGTCTACCTCCGACCCGACTGTACGACCATCGAATTCCAATTCTATCGGGCTAACCACTAGTAAATACTCAGTCATATCACTACTCTCACCTTCAGAGGACTGAAATAGAGAAGATTGTATAGGAGATGCTTGAAACAGGGATCGTTCAACTGAGTTGCAACCCCTATTCGTTATCGGTGCTCCTTGTACGCAAGAAAGATAGAACGTGATGAATGTGCATGAACTATCAAGCCCTCAATGACATAATAATCAAGGACAAGTACCATATTCCTATGATAGATGAATTACTTAATGAATTAAAGGGGGCATAAGTCTTCACGAATCTAGATATGCGGTTCAGATATTATCAAATTTGTGTACACGAAGAAGACATACCGAAGACCACCTTTTGGACACACAACGGCCACTATAAATTTTTGGTAATATCCTTCGGTCTCCCTCCACCTTTTAGAGTCTCATGAACAATATTTTTCAGAGTTATTTTCATAAGTTCATACTAGTTTTCTCGACGACATCCTTACTTACAGCCCTTCACTTAAAAGTCACCTCCACCACTTACAACTTATTTTGACGATTCTTCAAAAGCATACTCTTTTTGTCAAACAATCAAAATGTAGCTTTCTTCAGTAGAAGGTGAAATATCTTGGGACATCATCTCGGAGGAAGGTGTAGTAGTGGACCTTCAAAGATTGAAGCAATGCGAAGCTAGCTGACACCTAAGAACATAAAGGCATTGCATGATTTTCTCGGACTTACGGGCTACTACCGTAAGTTCGTCAAGGATTATGGAAAGATTAGTACCCTAATCACATCCTTGCTGAAAAAGGATGCCTTTTAGTCATCGAATAAAGCATCTGCTACCTACGAAGCTCTCAAGATAGCATTTGCTACCTACGAAGCTCTCAAGATAGCCATGATGTCTACACCATGCTAGCACTACCCGACTTCGGTAAGATGTTTATCATTAAAGCGGATGCATTGGGAGTTGTGATCAACATTGTCCTTATACAAGAAGGCCAACCCGTCACCTACACTAGTAAGGAATTATCTCCTTCCCACCTAAAAATGTCCATCTACGATAAGGAGATGCTCGTAATAGAACACGTAATGACAAAATAGATACCTTATATGATCGGTCGACGCTTTCAAATAAAGACCGACCATAAGAGCCTCAAATAATTTTTGGAGTAGAAGATATCCTCCCCTGAGCAGCAAAAATGAGTAACAAAACTTCTTGGATACGTTTATGAAATCACTTACAAAACGAGGAAAGAGAATATGGCTGTAGATGCGCTCTCCCGATTGCTCGAGCAAGTTGAAATTTTGACCATCTCCCTTCCGATCAGCGACTTCCTCGAAGACATCAGGAAAAAATGGTGAGAGGATCCTAATAAAGGAAACTATCAAAAAAGTAGAAGAGGAACCTGGCTCCATGACACACTTCAGTTGGATTCGAAGGACTTACGCTATAAGGGATGCATAATACTAGTGTCAAATTCTCCTTACATAAAGATCATCCTACAAGAGATGCATTCCACACTAGTGGTGAGGCACTTCGAATTCCTTCGAACTTACAATAGGATTAAAAAAAACTTTTATTGGAAAAGGATGAAGAATGCTATTGCTAAATTTATAAAGCAATGTGACACATGCCAATGACATAAATGCGAAATGGTGGTAAGCCTAGGGAAGCTACAACCTTTACCCATACCGGACTTAGTGTGGACTGATATATCGATGGACTTCATCGAAGGGCAGCCCCTATCCCAAGGAAAAGGTACCATCCTCATTGTGGTTGATCGTCTCACTAAGTATGCTTACTTTTGTGCCATCCATAACCTTTATACCACCACTAACATTGCCTAGAGTTTTATGGATAATATTATAAAATTACATGGGATATCTAGATCTATTGTGAGCGATCGTAACAGGGACTTCACCAGTAAATTTTAGACAGAGCTCTTTCAATTACAGGGCACTAAATTAAAAATGAATACAGCATACCATCCTTAGACTGATGGCCAAACTTAAGTGGTGAACAGGTGCTTGGAGACATACCTCAGATGCTTCACTAGTGACTGACCAAAAGAATGGATGAAATGGCTCCCTTTGGCTGAATGGTGATACAATACAACTTATCATTCTTCCACTAAATGTACTCCTTATGAAGCAATGTATGGCCAACCATCGCCTGTAATCCCAAAATATGTAATCGGCTTAGCCAAAGTAGATCAGGTTAATTGAGAGCTAATTGATAGGGATAAGATCTTACAACTACTAAAGAATAATCTCTCGGTTGCCCAAGCTAAGATGAAGCAACAAGCTGACACACATCGAAGCGAAAGGGAGTTCTATGTGGGAGATTGGGTCTTTCTTCATCTCCAGCCATACAAGCAAACGTCAATCAACATATGGGCATCCATGAAGTTATCTCCTTGCTTTTATGAGCCTTATTAGATTATGAAGCGCATTGGGGTTGTGGCATATAGATTAGACTTGCCTGCTAATGCTAAGATCCATCCTGTCTTCCATGTGTCCTGCCTAAAACTCAAGCTGGGAGAGAACGAATCAACCCAAAGCCAACTACTGGACATTACTACTGATAGAGATATCCAAGTCCAGCCACAAGCGATCCTCGATCGTAGGATTGTGATATGTCGTCACTGACGCCCTTCTACTAAAATGCTAGTACACTAAAGTAATCTACCTGTTGAAGATGCCACATGGGAATCCTATGAAGACTTCAAGACCAGGTTCTCAGAGTTTATGAAGCCTCAGCCTTGAGGACAAGGCTGATCAAAAGAGGGCGAGTTTGATAGGACCCTAGTAGAGTCGAGTCCTATTCAATCAAATCTTGATGATTAATAAAACCCTAAGGGATGTAATAAAAATCGACCTAACTACCTCCCACCTTATTAGGAATGATGGTTAGGGTTTGGGGAAGGAGTCTTGGAGGCATTGGAGTCTCCTAGTCGCCACCCGCCTTATTGGGCAAGTCGGCTAGGGTTTGAGGGAGGAGTCTTGGAGGAGTTGGAGTCTCCTAGCCACCGCCTACCTTATTGGGTAGGTCAACTCGGGTTTGGGAGAAGAGCCTTAGAGGAGTCGGAGTCTCCTAGCCGCCACCCACCTTATTGGATAAGTTGGCTAGGGTTTGGGGTGAATGAAAATTTTACTTGAGGTAGGAGTCTCTCTAGGGTTAGGATTTTAGGATCCTATATAAAGCATATAGCTACCACTATTTTCATTAAGCAATAGATCATCTTTTCTTTAGCTTTAAAGACACCAAGGAGGGAGAAAACCATATAGAGTTCCAAGGAGGTTGATCCCCTTCAGTAACCAATCCAGTGATAGAATTCTATGGAGTTCTATCAATCCACATAGTGGATATGGCAATGACGCTCCTCATATCGCTATCGGATCTCCCTTTTCATGTGTAGTATATAAGATCTGTCACTCAAGGAGGAGATGAGGCTAAGGAGAATAAGATGAGCATCCACTAGAAGCTCTAGCCTATGAACCCTTTAGCCCCCTTATATTTATAGAGGTTATTATCAACTTAACCCTAATAGATCTTGCCACTACCCAAGCCTCTTAGATTAGTAGATCTCTATTCAATAATCTCTTATTAGCTCTTATTGGATCTCATCCATAGGATCTAATAATACAGGGGATTATTGGATATCCAATAAAATAGGGGCTCCGTGGATATCTCATATTCGAACTTCTACTCATCGCAATATCCACCATATGTATATAACCCTTTAGGCCTAATACCAAGCTGATCATGAGTTGCACTTGTCAAAACTCTTTTTAACTCAGAATTCCTCCTGACTTACTAAATTGTTATCCCATAACAATACACTCAACTCATCAATGACGGATGTACTATACCACTACGCCATGTTCCCCAAATGGTATATGAGAAATTCATTACCTAGGAAGATCGTATATTTGTTGGGAAACAACAAAAGAGCATCACATATGTAGCAAAAGGACAAAACAAAATCTTTCCCATGGTTATCACATCGTCGTGCGAAGATTGGTGTGCGAAAGATCATAAAAATTGAAAACTATGATATGTGAGAGATTGATTACCTAGGGAGATTGTATATCCTTAAAATTTTAAATCTAGATGGAGAGGATGAAGGAGGTCAAATGTCCTCCTCTCTAGCGGTATCTACATGATGGATCATTGTAGTGATACTCCTCCAATTGTAGCCTAAAAACCTATAATTTTACACACCTTCTCGCAGCACTTGTGGAAGAAGTTATGCTATCTTCTTATTTGCCTTCTCACAGTAGGGAAGGGTTGGTCTGCTGAGAAGATAAGGAAGAGAGAAGAATAGGAGGGGGTGACCAAAAGTGTAGTCTATCACCCTATTAGCCGTCCATGCCTCCTATTTATAGAGAGTCATCAAAACCCTAATGGATCCTATCTTAGTAGATATTATATCTCTATCTAATTACCCTCATATTTTAGATTAGTGGATCACTATCCAATAATCTCAACTGGCTTCTAATTGGGCCTTTTACAAGGAGTCCATCAATGTTGGGTCTCATCCAATGAGAACAGGGTCTAATTGAATAATTTATATTCATTCATTTACTTACTAAGACATCCATCATATGTGTTTGACCCTCAAGGCCTAATACCGTACTGATCATGAGTTCCACATGTCAGAACTCCTTCTGACTCAATAAATTATTATCTCAAAATAATTCACTCAACTCATCAACTATAGAAATATTAAGCCACTATGCCATAGTCCCCAAATAGTACAACCGATCTAATCCATTGGACCTGTCTGTCCTCAGTTACCATGTGTCTATAGTCCCTCATCCAACTACTATCACAAATACTATATATTAGGCATGGTATTGTCAGGCCACCTATAAAATCTATCTAAGTCTTATTATAATCGAAAAACTTAAAACGACCCTAGCTAGGGATTTGTCCAAGCGATAACATATAGTATATTCCTCTTTTGATATCGAGAGTAGATGATCCTCTCTTGACACTCAATTGTCTTTGTAAGGTTGGCTACAAATCTTGATAACCAACTGTACCAAATTTAAAACTTTCCAGACCTATATATCCGGCATCAAAGAAAGGAATACTCAAACAAGGCATCCTTGGTATCTCAAGTCTAAGAACCAGATACACAATTGGGACTAATCATTGTCTGATATTAGGTATCATTAAATATCCAGCATTCCATAAGCGGATCAATCAATGAACTCATTCTCCAATAAGCACTTGTATTGTACCCTTAGTGTCCTCACATAAGTGGCTATGAGACCATCCACCTCCATCATATGGATGAGAATACAGTACACCGATCTATTTGGTTATCTCGATGTCTCTCTCGTGTAACTTATAATCAAGATTATTTAGGATCTATATTTAAAGGTGAACCGATCTGATTATCATAAGCTCATCATAATCTGATTATCATTGCACAGATCTAATGATATCACAATATATGCAACATACAACATAAAGTGAGAATATGTCAATAATAATAGCTATGCAAAAAGACTATGCAGCATATCGCACATATTATCACTCACGTGATTGGCTTATAAGGCATCTAGAACCAACAATATCATTGAAACTTTTAGATCCTATAGAAGAGGATTACAGAGGTCAAATATTCTCCTCTCTAATGGTATCTACACAGCGGATCATTGCAGTGATGCTTCCCCAATCGCAGCCAAAAACCTATAACTCTTGTACACCTTCTTGCAGTGAACATAAAAGAAGATCTCTTATCTTCTTTGCTGCCCTATTACAATAGGGAGAAGGTGGTCGGCTGAGGAGAGGTGAGAAAAAGGAGACTAGGAGGGGACGGCCAAAGGTGCAGCTTATCACCCTGTTGGCCACCCCTGCCTCCTATTTATAGAGAGCCACCAAAAACCCTAATGGATCCAGTCTTAGTGGGTATTGGATCTATATCCAATTACCCTTACTTCTTAGATTATTGGATCTTTATCCAATAATCTTAATTGGCCTCTAATTGGGCCTCATGCAAGGAGTTCATTAATGCTAGGACTCATCCAATGAGAGCAGGGGCTTATTGGATAACTCATATCAAATCCTCTACTCGCTGCAATCATCGATCATCCACCAAATGTATGTGACCATCTAGGCCCAATACTGAGACAATCATGGGTTAAACTTGTTAGAACTCCTTTTAACTCAATGAATTATTATCCTATAACAATTTACTCAACTCTAAGACTATAGATGTACTGGGCTACTATATCATAGTCCCTATATAGTATATGGGATCTGATCTATTGGACCTATCTATCCTCAATTATCGTGTGTCTATAGTCTCTCATCCAACTAATATCCCAGCGATCGTATATTAGGGATGGTATTGTTAGGCCACCTATAAATCTATCCAAGTCTACTCTAATCGGATTCTCCCAAAGAACTCTTTCTCTCTTAATTGAAACAACCCTGGCCAGGGATTTGTCCGAGTGATAACATACAAAATATTTCTCTTATGATACTGAGAGTAGATGATCCTCTCTTGACAATCATGTTGGGCAACCTCAGTGGGAACATCACATGCATAGTGAAAATCAAAACAAAATAGGTTTCCCACATAAATTAAATTGTCGTGCAAAAGATTGGGTCGCGAGAAAGCTGTAAAAACAAAACAGGTTTCTTAGACTCTCTCCTTATCATCTTCAATCCCTACCATCACCACCCAAAAAAACCGCAGCCATAAATCGATCCAAATCAGCCCCCAAAAATAGCCCTAACCACAGTCTTCCTCTCCACCGATCCACCCACCTTACTGACCATATTTTCCCCAAAAATTCTCATGCCCTTAACTTAACAATAGAAGAAAGACCTCAACATCACAAATCTAGTGGCCTATATCATGGCATCATAGGAGGCCCTTAATGCTAAATTTGAAGTCTTTGAGATCCGCATGAAGGAGAAAATTCAAACTATCTTCACCAAACTCAGCATGGGCTGACCACCGAGCCCAAGGAAATCACAGCAAAGGGAAACTTTAAATCGGAAAGAAGAATCCCAAGAGTAAGGAGGCACTATAACTGATTCATATAATCCATGCATGAGGGTAGACTTTCCTAGATGGGAAGAAGGAGACCCAATCGGTTGGATCTCATGTGCGGAGCACTACTTCCATTTTCATTGCACCACTGATGCTTCCATGGTGGATATAGCGGCCATCCATCTTGAAGGGGACATGATATAATAGTTTAATTGGTTTGAGCATACCCATGGAGGCCCTACCTAGTGGCAATTCAAGGAGGGATTATTAAACCGCTTCAGACTAACCAAATTCGAGAACATCGATGGACAATTAGCGAAGATTTGATAAACCACCACTATACAAGAGTACCAAACAAGGTTTGAGTGATTATCTAACCAAACTTATGACTGGTTTGAAAAGCAGCTTTTAGTAACTTTCATTGAGGGTTAAAGTCAGAGATACGAGGAGAAGTGAAGGCACGACAACCCTACAACCTTATAGCGGCTATTTCCTTCGTGCAGCTACAAGAAGAATGATTGAACCACGAATCCCGAAGGACTAAGATCACTCCCCGACTAGCAATGTCAAAGCCTCCACCCCCCTCTACTGCAATCTGAGCTCCTGCACCCAAAAAAATTGATAAGAGATGAGATTAGAGAGTGATCTACTAAGGGGTTGTATTGGCATTATGATGAACCATGAAGCCGCGAACATCGTTGCAAAAAAGGGTGGCTTCTTGTGATAGAACCAGTAGAGGATGAGGACATTGAACCATCTAAAGAAAGCCTCGAACCCAAAGATGAAGTCATAGAGGAAGAGCCCTAATCGGCTGATTTTATGGTACATGCGCTAGCCAGCTACTCCAACCCACATACGATGAAAGTGGGAGGACTTCTCAAGCAACAACCCATCACCGTTCTCATAGATATGGGAAGCTTAAATAACTTCCTCAATAACAAGGTTGATGCTCCTATGGTGCTTCAAAACGAAGGTTATAATAAGTTCGACATAAAAGTCACTGATGGTCGAATTCTTAAGTGCGATCAATGGTGCCAGCAGGTGAAATTGCTTCTACAAGATCAAAAGATTGTAGCCAATTTCTTCCTCCTACCCATCGACAACATGAAGCTATGCTCAGAATTGAATGAATCACAACATTAGGTGACATATCCTAGAATTTCTCTAAGTTGATTATAAAGTTTTATTGTAAAGGCAAATAGGTCACCTTATGAGGCAAGCGCGGGAGCCATATCTCCACAGTTTCGACGCAGCGAATCGAGAAAGTTTTATACAAGACATATAGTGGTTTTCTAATACATATCTAGCAGCTATCAAAGGAAAAGAACATGCACATTTCAGATCCTAAGCTTGCTCAATTGCTGGATGAATTTATCGATGTTTTCATCGAGCCGAGTGGACTTCCCTTACCCCGCTGCATGATCACCACATCCCTATACTTCCGAGCAAACCTCCAGCAAACTCAAGACTATACCACTATCCTCACTTGCAAAAGGATGATATTAAGAACATTGTTAAGGAGATGCTTGACACCAGAGTAATTCGGCCAAGTTGCAGCCCCTCCTCCTCGACAGTGTTGCTAGTATGCAAGAAGGAGAGCACGTGACGGATGTGCATTGACTACTGGGCTTTGAACGTCATCACCGTCAAAGATAAATATCCTATACCAATAGTAGATGAGCTCTTGGATGAACTAAAGGGAGCCCGAGTCTTCACTAAATTGGATCTTTGTTCCGGGTACCATTAGATTTGGGTATACATTAAGATGTTCCAAAAACGGCATTCACTACACATAACGGTCATTATGAATTTTTGGTAATGCCTTTCGAACTTACAAATGCTCATTCTACCTTCCAAAGCTTGATGAACGATATTTTTTGGAGGTTTTTATATAAATTTATACTGGTATTCTTTGATGACATTCTCATTTACAACCCTACGCTTGACATATATTTTCAGCACTTACGAATTATTCTGACAGTTCTTCATGAGAATACTCTCTATGTTAAACAATCAAAGTGCAGCTATTTATAATATAAAGTAGAGTACTTTAGGCACATTATATCAGAAGATGATGTAGTGGTAGACCCAACAAAGATCGAAGCAATGCAAGGATGGTCGAGACCTATGAACGTAAAATCACTGTGCGGCTTCCTTAGATTTACGGGCTACTACTAAAAGTTTATGAAAGATTATGGCAAGATCAGTGCCCCACTCACTTCCTTACCGAAGAAAGACTCCTTCTAGCAGTCAGACAAAGCTTATACAGCCTTTGAGCAACTCAAGACAGCCATGACGATAACACTAGTCCTAGCCCTGTCCAATTCAACTGACCCTTTGTGATTAAGGCCGACCCCTTGCCTATACCAGCAAGGCCTTGTCTCTCTCTCATTATAAAATGTTCTTGTATAATAAAGAGATGCTTGTAATTGTGCACGCCGTCATGGAGTGGAGACCCCTGATCGACTAGCACTTCCAAATTAAAACCACTGAAGTCTTAAATATTTCTTCGAGTAGAAAATATCATTCTCAGAGCAGCAAAGATAAGTAACTAAACTTCTTGGTTTTGATTATAAAATTATTTATCAAAAGGGAAAAGAAAATATTATTACATATGCACTATCACAGCTACCGGAGCAAACCAAAATTTTAGCTATCTCTCTTCCTTCCACCGACTTCCTCGAGGACATTAGGGAGGAATGGAAGGACTCAAAGACCCGAAATATCATAGAGAAATTAGAGAAGGATCCAGTGTCATTGGCCAATACACTTGGGATTCAAGGGATCTACGCTACAAGGGTCGAATTGTGCTAGTTCCTTCTTCTCCTTGCATCAAAATTATTATGCATGAAATGCACTCTTTACCTTCAGTAGGGGATTCTGGCTTTTTGAGAACATATAAGAGAGTGAAGCAAAACTTCTATTGGAGAGGCATGAAAAAATCTATTTGTGATTATGTATCTAAATGTGATGTGTGCCAACAGCAAAATGGTGAAATAGTGATAAGTCCGGGAAAGCTGCAACCACCACCCATACCAGACTCAACATGGACTGACATCTTCATAGATTCATCGAAGGGCTGCCACCATCTCAAGGTAAAAGTACAATCTTTATGGTGGTAGATCACTTAACAAAATATGTTCATTTCTGTGTTATGAGACACCCTTCTACCACTGCCATTATTGCTCAACTCTTCATTGAAAATATTATTAAACTACATTGGATGCCAAGGTCAATTATAAGAGACCATGACATGGTATTTATAAGCAAATTTTGGACCGAATTATTTCAGCTATAGGGCACCCAACTCAAGATGAGCATAACCTATCATCCACAGATGAATGACTAAACAGAGGTGATGAATAGATGCTTAGAGACTTATCTATGAAGCTTCACCAATCATCGGCCAAAAAAGTGGACAAAGTGCTTCCTTGGGACGAATGTTGGTACAACATGACTTATCATTGATCCACCAAATGTACCCCCTATGAGGCATTGTATGGTCGACTATCCCCTATAATACCTAAGTATGTAATTGGTATGACCAAAGTAGATTAGGTCGATCAAAGTTTAATTGATAGGGACAAGCTCCTATAGCTATTGAAGGATAACTTATCTGGCGCTCAAGCCTGCATGAAGCAACAAGCCAACACTCATCAAAATGAGCGAGAATTTTTGGTAAGAGATTAGGTCTAGCTTCACCTACAACTACATAAGCAGCTATCCATTAACACAGGAGCCTCGATGAAGTCATCTCCTTGATTATATAAACCATATCATATCACAAAGCATATTGGAGTTGTGGCATATAGATTGAAGCTATTAGAAGGCACCAAGATGCATCATATCTTCTATATGTCCTGCTTAAAGCCTAAACCAGGAGAATATGAGTTAGCCCAGACCCAATTACGGAGTACCATGGATGATGGTGAAATTCAAGTGCAACCACAAGCCATACTTGATGAAGAATTGTAATGCATCGTCGATTCCATTCAAATGAAGTATTAGTTCACTGGAATAACTTACCACCTGAAGATGTCACATGGGAGTCGTATGAGGAGCTGAAGACCCGGTTCCCAGAATTCATGGACCCTCAGCCTTGAGGATAAGGCTGATATAAAGAGAGTGGGCTTGATAGGATCTTAGCAGGGTTGGGTCCTAATCACCCTAGAAGTAGTCAATAAAAACTCTATGAGATTTGTAATAAAACCCCGCTTGTCACCTTTATCCTATAAAGAGGTGTAGCTAGGGTTTAGTTTGGGGCCTTAGGGCTTACTGGCCACCGCCCCCTTTACTAGGCTAGTCTGCTAGGGTTTCTAAATATATAAGACTGATTCACCTTTAAACATAGATCTTAAATAATCTCAATCATAGGTTACTCGAGAGGGACATTGAGATAACTGGACATATCAGTGTACTGTATACCCGTCCATATGATGGAGGCAACTGGTCTCATAACCACTCATGTGGGAAACAATACAGGTGTTTATTAGAAAATGAGTTCACTGATTGATCTACTTATGAGATATTGGATGGTTGATGATACTTACCGTCATACAACAATTCTATAGTCCTAATTGTGTATGTGGTCCTTAGGCTTGAAACACTAAGGATGTCTTGTTTGAGTACTCCTTTCTTTGAAGTGAGACTTATAGGCTTGAAAATTTTCAGATATAGTACAATCGGTTATTGGGATTGGTAGCCAACCTTACAAGGGCAATTGAGTATCAATAGATGATCATCCACTCTCGGTATCATGAGAGGAATATCCCGTGCGCTCTCACTCAAGCAAATCCCTAGCTAGGGTTATATATATATATATATATATATATATATATATATATATATATATATATATATATATATATATATATATATATATATATATATAGACCCATGTGGTCTTTTATCATTATTAGAAGAAATTGAACCCTGATATAGGTTGAGTTGGTCGAGTCCCTCGAGACTCATCTATCTTTACGATTTAAGATCTTGTTTTTGACATAGAGATGTCATTGGTGACCTGAGGACATGGTATACTTCACCAAGTCTCTTGAGGGCATATCATCAAATTATACTTATCTTGTAATGATAGTAATAACTTAACTAAACATTATGGTTGGTCGAGTCCCTCGAAACCATGATGATTCGGAGATCAGACAAGATGAAAATCACAAAGAGTTATGATTGGCAAGGGTTGTCTACCTTTTGGGCTTAGTGAGATTGGTCGAGTCTATCAAGAGACTTTTATTTCACATACATGAAGGTGTCGCATGCGCTAGAAATCTAGTGGTAGTTTATTAAGATAGCAGTCTATATCTTAATTAGTTTTTCGATAAAATTTATATATTATTCATTTGTACTACATCTTGTTTGTCAAAAACATATAGCTTGTAAACCCCTTATGTGATATACTTGATGCCAACCAACTCACTGGTCCAAACTACATGGATTGACTCTGTAATTTGAGAATTATTCTCAGGACGAAGAAAATCACATATGTCATTGACACGATTATGCCCACGCTAGAGGAAGAGATAAGTGAGGATGACATCGCTTGCTCCCTAATGTATATAAATGATTTCATATTGGAAAAGTGTTATATGTTAACCTCTATAACTCTTGAGTTACAAAGGCAACATAAGAGCATGGATGTCAATTTTATCCTTCTTTATCTTTGCCAGCTTGTTGAAGAACAGAAAAGAACTCAAAGATATAAGATATCCAAGAGTCTCTGAGAGCTAAGATGATTGAGGGGATATTGGTTCAAAATCATATCCAGAGGATGATAGAGTAGATCGAGAAACTCATAGGTTTATGAATGGTCCTAGAGGATAACCTATGTGTTGATCTTATACTTCAATCCCTATTAGAATCATTTTCTTAGTTCATAATGAACTTTAATATGAACAAGTTTGAGGTGACTCTCCCTGAGCTCTTCAATATGTTGAGAGAGTTGAGTTTACGATCAAGAAAAAGATGTTAATTCTCTATATTGGTGAGACCAAGAAGAAAAGGAAGGCTGATAAGACCCTTAAGAAGGACAAGAGCAAGGGCAAACCGAGTAAGTTAAAGGTTGCTAAGAAAGACCCGACAAAAGATAAAGGTCAATGATTCCACTATGGCAAAAACAAGTATTGGAAGAGGAACTACGAAGATTACCTTATAAAGAAGGCGAAACAGAAGCTTAGAGAAGCATCAGATATGTTCATGATCAGTCTCCATTTGTTAGATTTTTATGATAACATATGGGTATTGGATACTAGAAGTATTTATCATATCTGTAACTCATTGTATATTCTGGCAAGGCCTAGGAGAGTAACGGAGATGAGATGAACTCAAGATGAGTAATGGAGCAAGAGTTGCTATAGTTGTAGTTGGTGAGATCACCCTACATCTGCTTGGTGAAGATATTATTGCATTAGATGCATGCTATTGCATTCCCTCTATAATCAAAAATATTATTTTCATTTCATGTTTGATAGTTATGGATATAAACTAGTTTTTGAAACTAATAGTTGTTCATTAATTTTGGATGATGAGATCATCACTAGAGGAACATTGATTAATGGCTTATATATGCTAGACATTTCTCCGCACATCATGAATGTAAGGTATATGCTAGACATTTCTCCACATATCATGATTAATGGCTTATTAGAGAATGAGTTCACTGATTGATCCGCTTATATATGCTAGACATTTCTCCACACATCATGAATGTAAGTATGTCCAAGAGAAAATGAGATAAGATAAATAATGCATACCTATGACGTTATAGGCTAAGTCATATCCATGAGGGAAGGATTTAAAAGTTGTTGAAAGATGGATACTTAGATTCATTCGACTATGAGTCATATACAACTTATGAATCTTATCTTCATGGAAAGTTAACCAACTCTCCTTTTAGTGGAACTAGAAAGAGAGCCACTAAGATATTTAGAACTCATATATAGTGATGTATGTGATCCCATGTCGACCCAAGCTATATGTGGTTACTTTTACTTTATTACATTCACTAACAATTTCTCTAGGTATTGATATATATACTTGATAAAGTACAAGTCTAAGGCCTTCGAGAAATTCAGAAAATATAATAATAAACTAAGAACCAAACTGAAAAGAGTACTAAGACCTCTTGATCGGATCGAGGATGAGAGCACTTGAGTACAGAGTTCACCAATTTCCTCAAGGACCATAGGACTCTGTCACAGTGGAAACTACCTATACATCTTAACTTAATGGTGTATTAGAAAGGAAGAATCGCACACTGTTCGATATTATATAGTCCATGATAAGTTTTATCGACCTACCCATCTCATTCTAGGGATATGTCCTAGAGATCGCAAGTTACCTCTTGAACATAGTTTCATTTATGGTGTTTACACCATATGAGATTTGGAAAGGAAAGAGCTTGGTCTTAAGGTTGTTAAGATTTAGGGTTGCCTGTCTATGTTAGAAGACACAACCTCGATAAATTAGAATCAATGATGGAATAGTGTAAGTTCATGGGATACCCCAAGAAAACTTGTGGGTATTATTTCTATCATCCCGAGAACTATAAGGTCTTTGTTGCCAAGAGGATTGTGTTCCTTAAAAAGGAACACATTCTTATGAAAATAGTGGGAGTGCGATAGAGTTGAGCGAGGTTGAAGTCCCTAGCTCAAGCACCATTTTAGAGACCGAGTCTGTTTAGGTACCTAGCACATAAGTTTTAAATTTGCATAGGTCTGGCATAGTATATTACCCTCCTGAAAGATATGTTAGACATATCAATAGAGAAGATCCTTAGGATATTAATTCTCAGACCTATGAGGAGGCTATTATAAGCATAGACTCTATGGAGTCGTAAGAAGTCATGAATTCTTAGATGATTTTCATGTACTCCAACAAGGTTTAGAACCTTATGGATGAACTTGAGGGTATCATACCCATCGGCTACAAGTGGATCTTCAAGAAGAAGATCATAGTAGATAGAAAGTTAGAGACCTATAAGGTAAGACTGGTGGCCAAAGGCTATCGTCAAAGGCAGGAAGTTGACTATGATGAAACCTTCTCACCTGTAACTATGTTGAAATCCATCATAATTCTTTTAGCTATTGCAGTGCACCATGACTATGAGATTTGATAGATGGATGTGAAAACTATGTTCCTCAATGGCAACCTCGAGGAAGATGTATATATGATATAGCTAAAGAGATTCGTATCTGAGTAGAGTCTAGATAAGGTATACAGGTTGCTTAAGTCCATCTATAGACTGAAGCAAGGTTCCCAAAGTTGAAATATAAGATTTGATAAGGCAATCAGATCTTATGACTTTATTAAGAACAAAAATAAGCCTTGTGTGTACAGGAATGTAAGTGGGAGCGTTATCATATTTTTGGTGCTATATGTGAATGATATCCTTATCATTGGGAATGATGTAGGAACGCTCTTCATAGTAAAGACTTAGTTATCTAGAAACTTTTCCATGAAGGGCTTAGAGGAAGCATCATACATTTTGGGGATTCAGATATATAAAGATATATCTAAGAGGATGTTTGGCTTGTCCCAGTCTAGATACATAAACTTCATTGTCAAAAGGTTTGGCATGAAAAATTTTAAAAGATGTCTTATATCGATGAGACATGAAATATCACTTTCTACGAGTATGTCCCCAAAACTCTCGAGGAAATGACAAACATTACTCTATACTTCAATGATGGGGTCTATCATATATGTTATGCTATGTACCAGGTCTTATATAGGCATGCTCTAAGTGTCACGAGTAGGTATCAGGTGGATCTAGATTTAGAACACTATAAGGTAATAAAGTACATCTTTGTGTACTTGAGAAGGACTAAGGATCTTTTACTGGTATACGAAGGCGGTAGCTTTTAGGGTGAGGGTTATAGGACTCGAGTTTCTAGTCTGATTTCGATGATATCAAGTTAAGCTCAGGGTATGTCTTCACCCTGAATTGAGGAGTAGTAAGTTATAAGAGTTCTAAGTAAGATACTACTATTGATTCAACCACAGAGGTAGAGTATATTAATACAATAGAAGCAATAAAGGAAGGGGTCTAGATGAAGAAGTTCATCGTAGATTTAGGAATCATACTGAGTAGCGAGGAGTCGATTCTCATATATAGCAACACCAAAGGAGTGATAGCTCTAGCAAGAGAACCCATGTCTCATTAAAATTATTTTAAGGATGTTCCAACTAATTAAAAAGATCGTGTTCTATAAAGATGTAGCAATGGAATGAGTTCTATCAAAAGATAACATTGTAGATCCACTAACAAAGCAACTAGCTTAGACTGTCTTTGAGCATCACAAGGGTCTAATGGGGATCAGACACATAAGTGATTGACTTTAGCTTAAGTGGGAGATTGTTGGTTATAGGTGCCCTACAAGCCAATCATGTGAGTGATGGCAAGTGACATGTTACACAGTTTTTTTATATTATGATTATTATTGGTATTTTCTCATATTATATACATATTGTCTATTGCATATATATTCTAATCTCCTTAGACAGACTGGTGTATAATATACATGTCCATATAATGGAGGTGGCTGATATCATAGATACTCGTGTGGGGATACTAAGGGTATAATATAGGTGCTTATTAAAGAATGAGTTCACTGATTGATCCGCTTATGGAATACTAGATAGTTGATAATGCCTAATATCAGACAGCGATTCTGCAGTCCTAGTTGTGTGTTTGATCTTTAAACTTAAGATATCAAGGATACCTTATTTGAGTATTCCTTTCTTTGACACCAAACTTACAAGTCTCGAGAGTTCTAGATCTGGTACAATCGGTTATTGGGATAAGTAGCCAATCTTATAAAGGTAATTAAGTATCAATAGATGATCATCTACTCTCAATATCATAAGAGGACTATCTCATGTGCTCTCGCCCAAACAAATCCCTAGCTAGGGTTGTTTGGATTGAGAGAGAATGAGTTCTCAGGGAGAATCCGATTAGAGCGAGACTCGGATGAATTCCGTATATGGCCTAATAGTACCATGCTTAATATATAATATTTAAGATATTAGATAAATGAGGAACTATAGATACATAGTAAGTAAGGACAAACAAGTCCAATTGATTAGATCCCTTGTACCATTTGGGGACTTGTACCATTTGGGGACTATAACATAGTAGCCTAGTACATCCATAGTCAATGAGTTGAGTGAATTATTATGTGATAACAATTCATTGAGTCAGAAGGAGTTATGACAAGTTCAACTCATGACCAGCTCGGTATTATGCCTAGGTCACACATATTTAATAGATGATTGTAACAGATAGAGGATTAGATATGAGTTATCTAATAAGCCTCTATTATCAATAGATAAGACCCAATATTAATAGACTCCTTGCATAGAGGCTAATTAAGATTATTAAATAGAGATCCAATAATTTAAGAAATAAAATTAATTGGATAAATATGAAGCAGGGGCGGCTAAAGGGTGATAGGCTACACCTTTGGTGGCCCCCTCCTATTCTCCTCCCTCTCACCTCTCCTTAGCCGACTAACTTCTCTCTATTGCGAGAGGGCAGTAAATATGATAGAAGATCTTCTTCCACATTCGTTGCAAGAAGGTATGCAAGAGTTGCAAGTTTTTTGTTACAATTAAAGGAGGATTGCTACAATAATCTACCATGTAGATACCACTAGTGAGGAGGACATTTGACCTCTTTAATCCTCTTCCATAGGATTTGAAAGTTTCAAGGATATAAGATCTCCCTAGGTAATAAATCTCTCAAGTGTCATAATTTTTCAGTTTTATAGTTTTCACACACCAATCATTACACGACAACATGACAAACCAGTTTTGTTATGTTTTCTTCTACATATGTGATGCTCATTTAGTTTTCCAATAATCCGTAGTCGATGAGTTGAGTGAATTGTTATGTGATAACAATTCACTGAGATAAAAAGAGTTTTGAGTCAGAAGTAGTTCTGACAAGTGCAACTCACAGCCAACTCAGTATTGAGCCTAAAGGGTCACATATATATGATAGAAGTTTTAATGAGTAAAAGATTAGATATGAGATATTTAGTAAGCTTCTATTTCATTGGGTGATACCCAGTATTAATGGATTATTTAGATGAGACAAATTAGAGGTAAATTGAGATTATTAGATAGAGATCCAAAATCCAAAAGGTTAGGATAAATAGATAGAGATCCAATTCCCACTAATGAATGATCCATTAGGGTTTAAGAGGTTTTCTATAAATAGGTAATATGAGTGGTTATGAAAGATAATAGGTTGCACTTTGGCTGCCCTCTTTTGTATTGTTCCCTCCTCCTTCCTTTTAGCCGACCACCCTCTCCTTAATGTGTAAGAACAGTAAAAGAAAAAATAAGTTCTTCTTATATGCTTACTGTAAGGTAGTGTGCAAAAGATACGAGGGACGAGCATCATCGCTTCTTCTACCATATAGATACCGTTAGAGAGGTGAACATCTTACCTCCTTCATCTTATCTTTTAGATCTATTTTTTAGGGATATATGATCTCCCTAGGTAAAACATCTAACACATGACACATAGTTTTTTCGATTTTATAATTTTTTATGCATCAATCATCTCACGATGATTTGATAAATGTGGGAAACCAGTTTTATATTTATTTTATGTTATATATGTGATGCTCCTATCAATTTTTTTGATTATATATATATATATATATATATATATATATATATATATATATATAATAAAAAAACAGGTACGATGTTTCCTAATTATGAACCTCCCATCAATATCTGACATGAAAGCAAGTCAGTCTTTAGCCAAGTCTTGAAGCTCCGTATTGCTATTTATTTGGAATAGATAGATTCTTGCCGTGAAGTTAGGCTTCCTGCTCGAAAATAGAATGGAAATACTCGGGGAGCGTACAAGGTTAATCCTAATGCTGATTCACTATAATAGAACTAAGAAAGAGGTTGGTTATACAACCGATAAAGAGAGGACCGAAGGTCTTTGTTCTAGGATAGGAAAAAAAAACAAGAGAAAGGTTCAGAGTTATAAGACTTCTCGACCGATAAGGTATGACAAAAATTGAAGAACAAAATTATATTGAATTATAAGACTTTTTGATTCTATGGAAACCAAAACCCACTGGTTGAGTTAGTGCTCACTCTATGATAAGACCAGACTAATATATATATATATATATATATGAAAAATAAATATAGCAACCACTGTTGATGGATCTAATAAGTGATTTCCTATCACAATTGGAGTAGCAAAGTCATGGGAATGGTTTCTTTTCCGGTCAAGAAAATACTTTGGCGCACACTGATTTTTTTAAGTATCGTTAGTGATAGGAATCCAAGAATGCTTTTAGTACTGAAAGAAATATTTCCAGAGGTCTTTTGAAGGCATATCATAGTTACTGTACGGATGGTTTTTGAAGAATTTAGTAAGTGACGTAGGAAGCGACTGGACTTTTTTGGGCTATCACGAGAGCACCTACTAAGTTCATGAATGCATTTGAAAATTAATGAAAAAATATATCAAACTTTATCGTTGGATTTTAGAATTAGATAGAGAGAAGTTGGCTACTGTATTTTTTCTAGAATGATAATATGCAATGTTAACAACAAATGGTTCCGAAAGCATGAATTCACTATTAAAAGATGTCCGTGGACTTCCAATAACATGTAGATCAACATGACATAAAGGGAAGTTGCCAAATGATTTTATTTGGGCCGTCAAACGACCAATACTATGATCCGTATATTGATGGAGGAAGAAATATCAAAATCAAATGATAAGGCAAGATTCTAGGTGCAATAGACCTAGAAAATAGAATTTGTTCATGTTGACATTTTGATATATTTGATATTTTATGCTCTCATGCAAAATAGCTACTGTTGAGTTTTTAAATTCCAATCCATATGACTATTATGAAGATTGCGTTGAAACAGAATATTTGTAGAAGACTTACAATGATACAATCTTCCCTATAAGAGAAGCAAGCAATTTTGATCATAAAATTATCTTACCTCCCAAGAGTGTAAAATAGCTAAACATAAGCAAAAATATAAGGAGGGAATCGAGACACAATGGTAAAATCTCTAGAAGGTGTTCGAGGTGTCAATAATTATGTTACAATCGATCATCATATAAATTTTCATCGGTTGTATAAGTCGACGTTCTCAAATATAAAATAATATGATTACTTCTTAGTATAGAGGTGATTTTTTTTTTTTTTGTTTTTCGTATAGTACACACATATAAAATTATCCAGTAAGTCTGCCAAAACAAGATTTGGGGTCAGTCGCACTAGACCTCGGTGGAGAACTGCCGTCATTTGCAGTCGAGGAGTCAACAATCGAGGTCGGCGCCCCATTATGATCTGGCGGCTGGCCTGTCTTAGGGAGGAGGTGGGGGCAGATCGGGAAGTTTCTCTTTGGAACGAGAGGGGAGAGATACGGCCTCTGAAGAAGGGGGGAGGGGGCGGCGGGTGGCTGGTGGAGACTCACCAATTCTCTACTGCTTTCTCATCGTCACCTTCCAAAGCACGTATGCACACACTGCTTTGTTATTGTCTAAATTAATTCGCATCTTGTCGTCCACGAAGCCAGCCCAAAAGCAAGCAGTGGCGCAGAGGGGAGGAGGGAAGGATGTTGCCCCGCTGGCCCAGAACTCGTCAATGTACTGGACGACGATCATGGACTCACAGATGGGGTTGCCCAGTGTGAAGGACGGGTTTCATCTTGTGCACAGGGTTGGACTTGAGCAGCAGCTCACTCACTCCTGCTTGATGCCTTCCTCGAAGAACTCGTACTCCACACGCCTTTGTGGTCGAGGCCGATCAGCACTAGAAGCAGAATGGGGCTCGTCTCCCTTTCCTGCCACTTTTTTCGATTGTGATCGATGTTGTAATGAATTTGCGGGAAGACCGTGTGACCGTCTGATTCCTAAGTGCAGCTTTAGATGTGGATTTATAGAGAGGGAGAAAGTAGAAGAATTGGCGTGTCGTCGTCCTTGTCGTGCAAGCAAAGACATCGTCTTGGAGGACATGTTACAAAACTTGGGTCTTATCCAAGATACAGGCTTTTGCAAGTCACATTCCCCTGCTTCAAGACTTATACTGCATTATCCCAAACATTGGCAACCCTGATATGTATTATCCAAGTTATAATACCCTCACATAGAGACTAAGTTAAGCTCATATTGATGTCAGCATAAAGTTGATGCCTAGCGTGTACAACTTTCCAATTTTCCATTGGTTACTAATCTAATGACAGGCCACGTGATACCCAATTCATATTGTCTATCAGGGCACAAGCTTTGTCGTATGAGCACATCATCTACTACCGATCCACGTGTAAAGTAATGCCTAGAACATAAACAGACAATCCCAACTTTTTTTTCAAAGACTAGCTTATACAACATATGATCACAAATAATTAACCTTATAATGACCTCTGTGCAATCGCATAGGACCTGCAACGAAGGAAAAGAAAAGATTACTGATGGGGCAACAAGAAGCACAGAAATTACTGTTGTCCCTCCATCGAAATATGAACACTGGGATCATACAAGCATAATTAAAATTGCTAGCTCGATTGAAAAAGAATGGTCGCTTGAGAGCTTTCCTTTCCAAACCAGACAGATCAGATCATCTGAAACTACCTATACAGCCAAGGAATATAATGATTTAGATTGGACTTCAGGCTTTACACTCACGAAATCACTCAGTTAGATCCATGTAGAGCCTTATAGTGGCTTATTTACAGGTAAACAAATGTACAACTCATCCTTCCTTTTAAATTCAACAAACAGAGAACTTGCAATTTGCAGAACACAACTCCAAATAAATAAATAAGCTCTAAGCTCGGTTTAGTACCAGCACATTGGACTGATACAAGCTAAATTACCAGTAATTCACATAGGAAGATGAACCTTCTTCTAGTACCAGCCCACCATGCATGTAACCCTTAGGTTGTGATCATAGCACTATTATAGAGATCCAAGCTACTCAACCATAGATATAAACATTGAGCCAAGTCAAGAAGATTAAAAGAGAGAACATACTCACATAACAAAAGGAGAGTTAGGTGCCTTTCTGTGGCAGAGTCTCGAATGCAGAGACAGTATTCAAGAATCTCACCCGATGTAAAGGGGCACCACTTTGCTTGATTGCGCATGCTGCCTTGTCCTCAAGGGGGCAACGTGCTCGCAATATGCAAAACACATGATTGTTCAACCTTCTTGATTTCTTCATAGCTTCCAATAGGTTCTCATATCCCTTCTTGGAAACAGAATGAAAGAAAGTTAGCATCAAAAGTGACAGCTTAGTTCTACCATTGAGACAGAAAGATTCTTGCATGATCAACACCAATAAAAAGCAAGAAGGCGATGTACCATAACCAGTTAACCCTTCCTCAAGTACCAGCATAAAGTACCACTAACCCAAGATCCAAAAGTACCTGAAAACTCTCCAAAAGGCAAACCTTAATCTTTCACAAATAGTTCATCCACTTAAACAGCATCATGTTTATCATTATCTAAAGATGCTATTTTGCATTTTGTTTTTCTTTTGGTAAGTCTTTTTATATGGAAAATTCAGCAACCTCCCCCAGATTCGTTTGTGATGCTTGAACCAACTCATTCAATAGCTCCAATCTATCACTATGATTATTGTTCACAAGGGTAAAGTTAATAAGTTTGAGCAAAACATGTGAAACAACTTGAAAAAGTTAAAGTCCACTGATCTCTTTTGAAAAAGTTACAAGAACTACTCTTGATTATATCTGTCTTATTAACGTTTTTGCTATGGATCCATAAAAATATCATCAACCAATATGCAACTGACAAAAAAAGAAATTGTGAAGAACAATGTGTCATCTCTAATATGGAACTATTGTAGTATCTCAACCACCAAAGAAATATCATTGACTGCAGCAGAGTTATACTGCATTATCCCAAACATTGGCAACCCTGATATGTTTCACATGACATCACATTATATTAGATATGTCAAAAGGTCATATCCACAAAATTCTTATACCTGCGAGTAGTTATTAATCTTGGCTTGATCAGAAGATGGAGGTTGTATGAAAGTGGTGCTTTCTACTTCAGCAACATTTAGAAACTGGAAAGAATAATCAAAAAGCTCAAAGTGCTGCTGTTGTCCAAGTAAGTAGATAATGGTGCAACCAGCCCAAGCAACAGAGTCGCCTAAAAACTCATGTCTCCTTGATGCATCAAGAGTTGTTTCCTCCAAATATTCCTGAGAGTTTAGTGAAACATTTAGAGATTCCTAGACGCTGATATCTAAAAGAATATTCTTTGTTGAATTTAATGATCAGGACTAACAACTTTTAGATTTATGGCAAGGAAAATCAAATTCTCTGCATCGTGCTGCAATTAAAATATGCAATTCTCAGGTGAAACTTCTCATCAACCTCATCATAGCTGCCCATTGTCTAGATATGTTTGTGTCAATATCATGTAGCTCCCACAGAGACATAAAAATTCCATCAAGTTGCTGGTTCATGTATGCATAATAACCAAGAACTTGTAAATTAAAATATAAAACCTATACTCCATGCAGTATCATCTTTGGCTACATTATTATTAGTTAACACAAGGTAACCTAAGCAGGAGCTCTGTTACTATGTTCTTGGAGAACATAAGAACATAGTCCAGCTGTCATCAATCTTATCCTCGTATAATGGAAATATGCAATTAAAGTCTACTCCACCTGTAGAGTTTCAAAATTTCCAGAATTCTTCATAAAAACTGATCAACATTATCTTTCGTAATATAAATCACACAAATAACTGGCTACTAATGTGGAAGGAATGAAAACTTACAAACTGAAGGCCACTAAAAATGCGGTAAAAATCTTTAGTTGTTGTTATGTCAATAAACCCTGTTTTTGGAGTTGCGCTCCATTTACTGTAGTGTCTATCCAGTGCTGCACTTATGAAAGCAAGTGTGTATTCTAACACACTTCCAGTGCTCAATTTCGATTTGTACAGGAGATCTGCAACCGAATATCTTTAGCTCCATTGTTGCAAGCCAATAAAACAACTGAGGTATGCTGGTTAAAAAATAATTACATAAAAAAAATCACATAGGACTAAAAGAACATGCGACCCTATAATTATATGTATTCTGTGCAACATGTCTAATTGATGATTCAACAAAAATCAATGTCGTAAACAACAAACATATATCTTTAATAGAAATGGACAGACAGTTATGTGCCAAATACTAACTCTTACAAAACTATAACCATGTCAACTGATCAAAATCAGAAGCCTAAGAAATCAACCCAAAACAGGTATATTAAGAAAAACAAAGACTCCCGAAGATTATAGAAATTTTACCAGTAAATCTGTAAAACTTTTATGGTTTATAATTTCCATTTTCATTAATATATAAATGATGCAGCCTTCCATTCAAATGAGGATGGATGTGGAAAAGAAAATGAGAATTGACAATTTAAACACATTCTAAGGTGACATTTCAAGCTGCCAGAAACTCTTTATTGAATCATGCAAAGTTCTCAGACCAATGTAACTTTCAATCTGACTCCCAGAATACTCTAGATTGAAAACTAACAAAACAAGGTCACAGACCGATGGACACATAACCGGCCTTTGTCTTAGATATTTACAAGGATATCAAATTAGTTTTGCCACTCTGATACTCTTCATGTTGCTTTACTTGATAGTTATTTGCAACTATAGAACTTCAGGGAAAAAAATCATTATTTAAAAAATTCATAATAGTATTTGATTTAATACCAATTTAATTTTGCTTTTCTATCAAGGTTTAGATACTGGCTGATCTGTATGCCAAAACAATTTATCATAGCCATGCAACCACAAGACAAGGATGGACCTATTTGTGTCTAACTATTTATCTTATCAAGATGCCTTCTTCATGGATTCAATGGATATTCACCATCCCTTTACTAACAAGCTGTTTGTACCTACTTGCACCACCAAATGTCTGATTCATTATTTTCTTATCAAGATGCCTCCTTCGTGGATTAAATGAACATTCACCATCCCGTTACTTACAAGCTAGGTAATGTTGCTATAGAGTCTCAAACGAAAAGACAGTGAGGAGGTTACTAAAATTATCCACACGACCATCCCAAGAAATAGATGGATGGAAGAGAGAATATTTTCTTTAGTTTCTCCTTTATATTTATGTATTATGCATCTTTTAAAAATTTAAAATAGTCAAAATTGTTGATCTTCTGATTTGAAGGATCTTATTCAATCCACTCACCAACCCTCTCACTGATGCTTATCTTGATTTAAGTTTAACTAACATTTTCTTAGATTAGTGAATCAACTTATGCTTGGTATGGTCCACAGAAGAAGATTTGATGATGCATTCTATGTTCATACGTGGATCTGGAATTGGTTTGGATCTATCAGAATCTATTTAAGAACTAGGAATATCACCCAAAAGAAATGACCAAAACAGCCTCTTCATTCTATTATATAGCTACCTAATATTTTCCATGCACATCTAATGTAGGACTTTCACACCAAGTGTGACTAATAGCTAGTTGGTCCTTGTATCTAAACCAAGTAATATCTGTGAAGCCAATCCGTCCTGATTAAAATATACTGATACTAAAGTATTACTCAATCATATTCACAAACATTTGTTAAGCCAATCAGTCCTGATTAAAAATATATCGATATTTAAGGAAGATATAGCTACGACTTCTAATAGGGGTATTGCTTACCAGCAGCTTCCGCTTGCTTTGACATGATCAGAAAAGACGATGGATTAAGGCATGAAGGGTTTGCCATTATTGAAGATGTTATGCCTTTAAATAAACTGACAATGGGGCTGACACCAGTGTCACATTGCTTCACTTGGCCATTAGCCGCAGGAAGAAGTCCCAACCATGTGGCTGTCTGCATGAACTGGGTAGTATCGTTCTGTCTCTGTTACAGTTACATTTCTGACTAATGAGTAGATATATAAGTTGATAAGTGAAAAGAATAAACTAGTTTGCCAGAACACAATTAAAAGAATGAAATTTCCTTCTTAACCAGGCCACCCTTTCATTACAAATTTGCAGCACCTAACTATTTCAGATTTTGATTATATATGTATCTACAAATGTGTAGATAAGAATTCAAATACCATATCATTTGCTAACACTTTAGGTAAGCATATCATCAATGACATATAGAAGACTTAATAGTCTTTGGGGTTTAGGGTGATCTCAATCACTTTTTGGTTAACCAATGATGGTACTCAGCAATCACAAAGGTAGACTGCTTAAGCATAAGCCTTCCTTTAACTAAGCAATCACAAAGGTTTAATGCTAAGCATGCTTCCAGTCATGGACAGCAGTTTTGCCTATATCAATATAAAAAAAAGCAGATATGTGTTTGTCCAAGCTGTCACATCATTAGCTGGGATTGCCTAAAGTATGCAGCACCCATGCAATACTTGTTTGCAAGGGTCAGCCCAGACCTTAACCTCATGCAGTCCACAAAGGATCCCAACGAAGAAGATTAGCAAGGTGTACATGCAGATTTTTGCCATCGTCATGGATGAAAAAGGCAAGATAACCGAGATCCAAAGCAATACAAAGCAACCAGTTTTTATTAGGCACGAGAGAGTCTCGAAAACAAGCTAAATGAGTGCACACAAAGGGGGCTTCGAAGGTAGATGTAGGCTCAATGTTCACCTAGCACTTTCGTCGAACAAAAAGTAGGAGCACTAAAGACATTGCATCACCCCTCAGACATATACCTAAAGCTCCATCGCCCCGATGCTACATAGGGGGTCCTAATGTGCCGAGACGGTCAGCCAGAAATCAACCCATTGCACACGAGGACAATGCTAATTGGGGCCACTTTCCCCTTTTCGCGGCATCGCACAACCATAAATGTTTCCAAGTTTTACATGTTGAAAACACAACAAAATCACTGGCAACAAATAAAAATGGGGCAGACAGTAGTGTTTTCTTCCCTGTACATGATGCTTTAGAGAAAGCATCGAAAACCCCAGAAAAAAAACAAAAGAAAAAACTGAAAAGCATCATGGAGAAGCATCGAACACATTGTCTGCATTGCTCCATGACATTCTCCCCACTTATTCCTTTGACGCCCAAATCGAAGCCTCTTTGTATGCTGAAAATTGATCATCCTGATCCACAACTTGTTTTTGAGCTTTTATTGAGTCGTCGACTTCGATCCATCCACTTTGTTGCACCCGCTGCTGAATTGGTTCAGCCGAGGAAGTTGGCTAAGTTGGAACACTTTTCATTGAATCTTTTCAATCTTTTAGTTGGCAAGATAAGAGCATTCATGTTTGTGTTCAAGCCCCTCGGAGGCATCACCCCACAAATGCTTGATTGTTGCTAGTTGGAGCTTTGTCAGTGCCATGTCGTAGAACTTGAAGAGTCCCGTTTTGACCTTGTAGAGCACTTAAGTGATGAGTTTGGTCTTGCCTATGGGATCGTCCATGCACCATTTGGGGTCGAAATTGTGCTTTCCTCCGAGTGCACAAGTTTGGTCAGCACTATGAAAATCTACCACTACAATATCATGCCTCATCACCTGATGTACTTGATCTTCATCCGACACTTTCTTAACCAAGTTCTTCTTAGGTAGTCGAGTCTCTCCTAGACTCGATGTTGTTGCAATCTCTTGCTACTATTGATTAGATGCTTTTGCACACCTTGCAACTTGGAAGCATTCCCTACTAATCTTTTGCCAATTAGACTATCGTAGGATCCTTACCAACAATGATTCTTCGATCATTCGCTTGGTTTGGTAGTCCCTTGCCTGATCTTGCTCCACGAATGCACCAAGATACCCATGAGCATGTTTGTCATCCAACAACTTGTTTGAGAGAAGCCGAAGATTCTCCCACTTCAAAAATGATGCTGATGCGAATGATTGACTGGATTTTCAACTCCTACATTGAGTTCGAACAACTATTCCACCTTGCACTTCCGTGGAAAGGGCTTTGGCAACTTAGTTGTTAGCACACCAGCATATTCCCAAGTGTGTCCATCTCGATAGACCCTTGCCTTGCGTGCCTTCTAACTCTAGATGCATCATTGTGGGACAAGTCAGGTCTTCTAGCCTCGATTCCTTCATTGCTTGCATAGCTAAGTATATGTTCTTCAAGACTCTCTTCGAAAGTGCCACCATGTAGGGAGAGTCACCATCCATCATAAAGAGAGAGTTCAAGAATTGCATAGGTTGCTTTCGCCTCCTGTAGAAACTCCACCCCAAGAATGTCTTGGAAATCATTTAAGGGAAGCGCCATAGAGTTGGTGCTCTCGCTCCAATCTCCAATCTAAATGTTGACTCACTTCGCCGATCCAGGTATAGGCTCTGTCTCCAAATTGACTATTTTCATGTGGCTCAAACTCTTCGACAACTTCAATCTAAGTTGCTTTGCTTCTCGATCTACTATGAATGTGTGTGGTTCCTGTGTTCACCAATGCATCAACAATTGTCATGTTGCGCTCTTTTAATGTTGCGCTCCCCAAAGTTCGCCCTTCTGGTGTCTGCAATGGCGATGGTACGATATGTCGATACACTTGGGCATACTGAGCGGTACAAATAAATAATATTTTAATGATTAAAAAAATATTATTTTTTTAATACCTGAAAAATTAGAAAAAAAGTTGGGTTAGGGTTTGTAAGATAGAAATTGGTATAGATTCAACAAAATTAATGTAAATTAGGCAAAAATAATATTACATATCTTTTTCGAGCTTTGAGGAACTATTTTGAGAAAGTGAGAGAGAAAGAGTGAGTGTGTGAAGTGAAACGGGAGAAGGCTGAGTTTAAATAGAGTTAGAAAGGGTTTTTTTGACCATTACAGGGTCTGTAACGATCGATTTTGACCTTTTACAGGGTCAGTAACGATTGAGTTCGATTGTTACAGGGTTTGTAACGGTTGAATTCGACCGTTACAGGGTCAGTAACAATCAAAAATTCGACCATTACAGTGGTATTGATCAATTTCGCCCGTTATATTTCCATAACGATCAATTCTGACCGTTATATACCATGTAACGGTTGGTACCGCCCGATATCGAGCAGTCCACGTACAGGTAAACCATCGGACCGGTACGTACCACTCATACCGAGCGGTACAAGGCAGTTCAGAAAACCTTGGCTCCCCCACTTGACCTTGTAGTGCATTCAACAATTGCACTACTCGATGCAAGATCCTGGTAGCGATCCTTCATTATTACTCGACTTCAACAAACTAGAGCTTCAAGAGTTAGTCTTGTTCTTTGGCCTCTACTCAGGCTTCTCTTGGACTTCACCTTGCAATGCTTTCTGCAAACTCATTGCTCCTATGTGAGGTCTTGGCAACAAACCGTTGCTACTCGAACGTGACTTGCTCAAGCTAAAAGAGTTTGCCTTTGCTCAGCCCTTCTCCAATTGGAAAGAGATCGTAAGGGCATTAAGTGCCTTCTTTCACAGTGGCATTCCAACATTGAATGCTTTCCACCGTGTAAACAACATCTTTCGGACTTTAGGACGTAGCCAAAATATACACGTTGAAGAAAAGTAACATCCGTCGGAGTTAATTGAAATATACACATTCAAGAAGAGCAATATTCATAAAAGAAGTGTCGTATGTATAGAATACTAAAAGGAGGTAGCCAAAATGAACCCAACAATTATGTTAAAAGCATTGATATTTGATACTTAACAGAAAAATGACAAGAATTGTGAAGTATTCAAATGACACTACAAAGTGTAACATGGTGTTCGTTAAATAAATTATCACCAAGGATACAATATATCCTTAGCAGCGATGATGATTTGATCCTCATACAACCTAAACAATATTATAGTCAAATAAGGTATATGGAATCTACCTACCAATTAAGTTCAAATAGCCAATAGTGTCATGACCAACCTCATAAGCCCATTAATCCAATAAATTAGATAAAACATGCCTTTTAACTACTTGGATTAAAAAATTTAAAAGTTGATATTACATAATGAGTCCAGACTTACACTTCTAATGGGACCAAAGCAAAACGGTAATCATTCCCTAATAGGCATCGTATAAGACTCATGGTTGGTGCACATCTTGTACCATCCACGAGAAGCCCATTTTGGACCTACACTAATATGTTCATTTTTAACCAAATGTTATATCCAGAATTTGCAAAACCATATCGTACCACCCAATACAGGTGGTACATATCAGTTTGCCAGTAGATCGACACGTAAATCGCTTGCCATCGAGCGATATCTATCTTTTGGCCCCATATTGGGTGATACGAGGTTGTATCGAGAATTAACGATCAAAATTTTGACTATTATCGACCTGTACCGATTGATATCGGGCAGTAATAGGAGAATTAAAGCATGTGATCCTTTATTGCAAATTAGATTGCTAATTCTTTGCCCCCTCCATGATCGTTGGTTGGCCTAATGCCAAACCTGTGGAAAAAGTTCGGGGAGGGCGATGGCAGATTCGGAGTGTCCTAGCTCCTCGTCGAACTCTGGCCTCCCGAGCAAGGCGCTTGCTCGTTGTCTAGACTGGCTTCCCAACCTCCCTCGTAGACCTCGTCATCAAGAATCGCAACCGCTTGAAGAAGCCCTCACAGAAGAAGCTGCCACCCTTCGACCTGGACTCCTCCACTTATGATCCCATCACAACCCTCGTAGCGACACCATCGGATGATGGAACTCAACCCGACGCTGCCTTTGTAAACTGCCCCGTTCCGGTGATTGAGGATGGTTGTTTGTCGTGGCTAATTTCTATTGAGACGGATAGTGTAAGAGGTTAAAGATAAGATTGGGGTTTCTTTTGGTAATGATGTCGGTTTTGGGTCATGGGATCAATTTCTAGTTTTCAAATATTTTCGAAGGGTTTTATGCCCTCTTTTAGGCATACCGCTCGGTTCCCTATATCGTGCCATATCAAGTAAAGCTCGATACACCAGTATGATACGAGATTAAATACCTTGGTTATAACCTAACCTATTAGGCCCACTCTGACTAGGAAGTTGGATATAATGGGCTACTAAGCATGTGACCCCCACATGCTTATGCTCGTGCATCTAGTAGTGATATTGATATACGGTTATTCCCACTTCCAAAGTAGGATTAGATGAGATATCATGGTAAGCCACTCAACTTTAGATTATAATATGGGGTTATTAAGATATCACAATCTTCCATTCAAATAATTTACATCATTGTCGAAACTTAACAACTAAAATTCCAATCATAGATAAGACTGAGTAGTTACAAGCTCAGTCCGTACCGACATACCGAGTTTATCATGGTACGGTATGGTACGATACCCAGTACCAAGCGATACGCACAATGCATACAGCTCGATATAATATAATATTAAATAATATTATATTATATTAATATAGTATAATATATATCAGTGATTTAAAAAGGCGCTCGGGCGAGGCGAGGCCCGAGCGCCTCGCTCAATCCCCAGGCGACGCGCTTCAACGAGGCACCACTTGGGTGCTCGCCCGAGCCCAGGCGTCGGGCACTTCAGGTGAGCGCCCGAGTTAATCCACGTGACCGAACCAGGATTTTAGCTCTGGTTCGATCGTTCGCGTTAGTTCAATCGAACCAATTAACATAGCTATATTAGTCAACCCTAATCCTCATCTCGATAATTGGGATTACATCGCTGATATCTCGGCTACTGTTGCCTCATTTGCTACCGTTGTCGCAGTTGCTATCTTCATCGCCACCGTCGCTATTGTTGCTTCTCTTTGCCGTCGTCACTACGGTCACTAGTCTTCGCCATCGTCGGTACCGCTCGCCGCCGTCACTACTGTCACTAGCCACCGTCGCTGTCGCTGTCGCTCCTCTCACCTTCGATCAGTTCAGCTCGTCACCTCATTTCTACTGTTAACAGTATACTGTATATTAACACTTAACACTACAGTATACTGTTAAGTTAACTAATTGTTAATAGTATACTATACTGTTGACAGTATAACACATACTGTTAATATACTATTAACACTTAACAATATATTAACAGTATACTGTATAATGTATATTAAGTATTAATAGTATACTTGCTAATAGACTATTAATAGTATATTGTTAATAGTCTATTAACAGTACTTTTAATAGTATATTAACAGTATACTATTAATTTATTGTTAACAGTATATTACTAAATAGTATACTAATAACAATATTTTTTATTTATTAGATTAATAATATATTATATCGATTTTAAATTTTAATAATACTAATCCTTATTTATTTGAAATTATTGTTAGGGTTCCAAGAAAAATGGCAAGTGTACAAAGCAACTCAATAGATTCTCCAGTGACATCAAAAAAGGATCTAGAAGTACAATTATCTAAAGGATCCTAAAAATCATAATGCAGTTACTTGCATCTTCTGTGATAACACTACTAGAAATGAGATTTTTCGTGCAAAGCAACATTTAGTATGAAATTTCAAAAATGCAGCAACTTGTAAGAAGTGTCCACCTGAGTTAAAAGAAGAATTGCTGACTTACATGAAGGAGAAAAAGATGGAAAAGAATGAATCTTATGAAAATTTACTAGAGAATAATGTTGAATATATCAGTGATGATGAAGAAGATTATTTCATAAGTATCAACCCAAGTGGAAAAAATATACATGACAGAAGAGGAAAAGAAGTTAATGAGAACTACTACTAAGAAGGGTAAAAGAGACCGATGGATCTATATATCTTTTAAGGATCACGGAAGCAACAAAAATAAGTAGGAGGTTCAAAATTAAGACAAAGATACTTGTGATAAAGAAATAAGAGAAAGAATAATTTGATACATTGCTCGCTTCTTCTATTAGGCTGATCTTCCACTTAGTATCACTTGTCTAGATAGTTTTAAGGAGATGAATGAAGCCATTGGAAGATATGGTACAGGATTAAAACCCCCAAATTATTATGAGATGCAAGTTCCACTGTTAAAAAAAGAATTGGAGTATACAAATGATTTATTAAAAAGCCATAAAGAATCATGGGCAACACATGATTGCTCTATAATGTCAGATGCTTGGATCGACAGAAGACGTAGGAGTATAATTAATTTGATGGTTAATTGTTCTTTAGGGACCATGTTTGTGAAGTCAATAGATGCTTGATCTTTTGTGAAATCTGGAGACGCGATATATGATTTGCTTGACAAGTTTGTAGAAGAAATTAGAGAAAAAAATGTCGTCCAAGTCATAATCGATAATAGAAGCAATTATGTATTAGCTGGTAATATTTATTTTTTAAAATATTTTTAATATCTTATTTATTTTATTTTCAATTATCTTATAAAATTTCTATCTTTTATCTTAGGTAAATTACTTGAATAAAAAAGACAGCACTTATATTGAACTCAATGTGCGGCACACTGTATTGATTTAATGCTGGAGGATATTAGAACGATCCCGAACATTAAGTAAACATTTTTAACATTATAATCATATTAGAGCTTTGAATATAATGAGAGAATTCACAAGCAACAAAGAATTTATGAGATATTGTTTCACCCGATTTGTTACATCATTTTTGACATTACAGAGCATGCATCGTCAAAAACATAGTCTGAGAAACATGTATACTTCTGAGAAATGGGTGACAAATAAATGGGCAAAAGAAGTAAAAGGTAAGAGAGTCACTAATATCATCTTAATGTCATCCTTTTGGAATCATATGATTTATATATTAAAGGTAATGGGCCCTCTTATTCGTGTCCTTCGATTGGTGAAGAATGAGAATAAGTCTGTGATGGGATATATTTGAGGCTATGGATAGAGCAAAGGAGATGATTAAAAAAACTTTTAATGAAAATTAAAAAAAATATGAGAAAATTTTTACAATCATTGATGAAAGATGGAATTGTTAGCTTCATCATCCTTTACATGCAGTAGGATATTATTTGAATCCAGAATATTTTTTATAAGATTACATCTACTGGGTTTGATGCAGAAGTTCTAGATGGGTTATATTAGTGCACTGTAAGATTAGTTACAGGCATTGAAGCGCAAGATAAGATTATTCGTGAATTATCTCTATATAAAAATGTCGAAGGTCTTTTTGGAATTCCAGTGGCAGTTCGATTTAGGACAACTACATCCCCAAGTATTAACAATTTGATATAAATAATTTCATCTATGGTATGTTATTATATTATTGCTAATAATAACATAAATTTTGCAACAGAATGGCGAAGTCTATTTGGAAATTCGACTTCGAACTTACAACAATTTGCTATCAAAATACTCAGTTTAACATGTAGCGCTTCTGGTTGTGAGCGAAACTGGAGTGTCTTTGAGCATATAAGCAATGTTTGACATACCGATCCGTACCAACATACCGAGATTATCTCGATACGATATGGTACACGGTACCGGGCAGTACAGACAATACATACTACTCGATATATTAAAATATATTATAATATTTTATAACATAATATTATTTAACATAATATTAAATATAATATTAATATATTATTAATATATTAAAAAAACAGTGACATCGCCTCGATCTTTCTCCTCGCAGAGAAGAATCGCCTGTGGCGACGACATGTAAGCGCGTGACGATGTGCGGGCAAAGATGGCACGGGGAAAGGTCTTTTTCTTTCTTCTTCTCCTCTTCTTCATCTTTCTTTTTTTCCTCTTCTTTTTCTTCCCTTTTTCTCTCTCAATCGATCGTCGACGGTCGATTTCTCTCTCAGTCGACCGACGACGATCGATTTTGGCGGTACCGGACATGACAGATTCACTCGAAGAGAAGAAATCTAGCGGACCAATACGTATAGAACATATCGGGTGATACAGATCGAAATTGTAAACCTTGCATATAAGGATCACTAAATATTTTTGTTTCAATTAATTTATTATTTAGATATATTGATTAATATATTTTTAAATTATATGACATGACAGATTCACTCGAAGAGAAGAAATCTATTGGAACATCAATGATTACATGATCTTGTTTACATAAAGTATAATCAAGCTCTGAAGGCTCATCATGAATTACGAAATAGAATTGATCCAATCTCGTTACAAGATATTGATGATTCAAATGAGTGGTTGGTGGGAGAAATGGGTGCCAACTTACAAGATGTCAAAAACGAACCTGTATTTAAAGATTATAGACTGACATGGAGAGATGTGGTAAGAGCCTCAGGTGCTGGAAAATTACAAATATATATAAGGCAGATGACTAAAAGAAAATTGAGTGCAACAGTATCACGCTCAACTCTTGTTATTGTTGAAAACATAGAGAATGAAACATATTTTGATGAAGAGGAAGGACAAGAGGAAGAGGACGACCTCAATAAAGGTGATTTGTAATCATATTTATTAATTGTATTGTATATTTTTTATTACTTAGGCGTCTCACTTCGCTCGGGCGAGCGCTTGACGCCTTGGGCGTTTTGGGACCTTGACGCCTTTTGGCGCCTAGCGCTTTTTAAATCACTGATATACATATATTAAAATAATAAAAACAGATGAAGCGTCACCTCGCCTCGTGGGAGAACGAGGCGACGCCTCGCCTTGCTGGAGAATGAGGCGCCTCATTCCCGTGAGAGGAGATGAGGCGTCGCCTCATTCTCCTACTGGAAGACGAGGCGCCCTGTACAGGAAGATGAGGCGTTACCTCGTTCTCTCACTGGAAGACGAGGCGGCGCCTCGTCCCCACACGGGGAGATGAGGTGTCGCCTCATTCCCGCACAGAAAGACAAGGCATTGCCTCGTTCCCTTGCGGGAGATGCATATTGCCCGATAGTGGGCAATCCACGACCAGATCTGTTGGACATACCGCCTGCATCGGCGGTACAAATCGAAACGGAGAACCTTGACTAAGATATCACAATCTTCCATTCAAATACATCATTGTCAAGACTTAACAACTAAAATTCCAATCATAGATAAGACTGAGTAGTTACAAGCTCACTAAACAACTTTATTATCTTTTGGTCACTTGTCCTAAACTAGAATAAGATGCACATACTAAATTCTTGGTACAGCCAGCACACTGAGAGCAATAATTCTCACATTGCATTTGTAACTACAAAAGATCTATTAGCCCAATAATTCATTGAGTGCTCTAGCTAGCATGGCCATAATGCTACTAGTAGTAGTTCAATCAAATTTATGTCAAGATGTTTAGTATTTTTATCAGTTTGCTTTATGTTCACTTTCCCAATATAATCAGTGAGCACCTCATATTCTTAAGTATGAAGTTCAATTTCATCAAATTTGCAAGTCCTAGATACCAACTACTAGGTTTTCAAGAAACTATTAAATAAAAAGGCTTTTAACAACATAAGCATCCTGCATATATTAAAAAGAAAGAAAAATACCTAATTAACCATTGAATGGCCTTATTTTAATGAAATATGGAGTTGATCACAGACCTTGCAGTTTCAAGAACCAAATTTTAAGGTTTAGCAACAAGACATTTATACAGTAATGATTAAGAATAAGTAGTGCTTATTTCATTGTCCAATAAACCTGAAAAATCAGCATTAAAGTAAAGCAGAGCTTTAGAGAAAAATATAACAGTACCTACCAATACAGTATCAAGAAGGCTCAACCAATACAATGCACTTCCTATTTCTTTCAGGCCATGAAGAACTTCAATTTTAAGTTCTGACTTTGCACCCCATGTTAGTTGCTCATGTATAAACTTTTGGCAACCTGCACATTAAGTATAAAATTGTCAAAAAGAAAAACAAGAATGTGGAAATAATAATCACATTATAAGTAACTACTTGCCATGCTAGAGAAGATTGCAAAAGCACGGTAAGGAAAAAAAACAAATAGAACTAGCAACGTAGAAAGAGTATGCAGCCATATATCAGACCTATACCAGTGTTCAATACACAAAACGTCAAACCATATTTGTTACATTATGTAGAGAGAATAGATTCTAACTTTAATTCTTTGTGTTTATTTTATACATCTGGCTTCTATTGAGCTTGACAAGTTACGTGTAAACTTCTGTTGATAGATAATTTACATAGAGATAGTTTATATCAATGTCATCTACTAACTGCTTCGTCTATTAAAAAGTTCATGTTTAGAAAGAGTTGGATTTTATGTTTAGTTTTTCTAGATGAGTCTAAAGTCCTTGTAGAAAATACAACCATATAGTGGGTGTTCAGTTACTTGAATCTGTGCCTACCATCTAGGAACTTGGCTCTTAACTTAATCATCTTTTAGAAAGAGACAGGACACCATAAACAACCCTTAAAAATGGACTTTGAAATAATAAACAAAATCAGAAGATTAAGATTGGAGATAGGAAAACAAACAAAATTGTTAAAGGTAGAAATGAGGTAACTTGTCTTAGGAAATGAAAACAATATTACTAATGAAATCTCAAATAAAATCTAATACACTAGTAGTTAACAAGTTGCTACACTTTTGTAATCTGATATCTCTAATTATGTTTGATGAATAAATAAAAAGTGTGGCCCAATGCACAAAGATCCCATCAATATGGGATTTGGGAAGAGCCCCGTATGTAACCTTGCCCTCACAAGCTGATATGTTATTTTTATAACTTGAATATTGTCGCCTACATTGCAAAGGACCAATCTTACCATGACATCAAAACTCACACTCTGATCAATAAAATAGTCAACAGATTTCTTTTGGATGGGAGTTGGTAGTGGAAGCTCATCAATGGGTGCAACCTTCTACGGCAGGAAATATCATGTTTGCTAAGGGAAAAGACTACGGGATGACACTGAGAGCAGTCCTATCCTCAGTTGGGAAAGGTATCCTGCACAATGAATTAGTTTCAGTCTACGTATTTGGTTTAAGATAGATGCTGAGTCCTATGGTTCTGACTTGACCATTGGATGGATAGGTCATTGCTCAGTTCATCTAACACTGGTACGTTATACATCTCAGTTGAAGGGATTAAACAATTGGATTAAAGGACTGTAAGCCGAGGTTTGCAATATCACCAGGTACAATATGATACATGCTGTATGTACTGGTCCAATGGGTCACCAGTATTTAGAGCAATGTAAACCAGGTGGTAGACCCTGTACTGCCCGATACATCTGGTACAGGACCCTGTATCGACTGATAAAAAGCAATACAAGCTATATAATGCAATTGCTGTTTTTTTCTGTTTTTGCAGCCCTTTTAGGTATTTTCGAGACTTAGGTCATTGATATATAACACTTGGTCCATGCTGTGACCGATAAATGAAATTGCGAACCTTGCTGTGCACATCTGGTTTGGAATTGGAAATAATGCAGTTTAACAAGCTGCTGAGCATATGAGATAATTCTCATGGCTCTCTTCCTCTCTCTGTCTGGTAAGGATCTTATCAATTATAGATTGAATTGTCAAGACAAATTACCCTTGAAAACTTAATTTGGAGGAACTTGATGCTCCTTCTCAAGCCACGCTAGAAATGTCTGACCTCAAATAAAGTGAAATGCTTTATATGAATGTTTCTAAAATCACTCAAAACATATTCTTCTGAAGTAAGAAAAACATTGTGATCTGTTAGCTTGTCAATCCCTACGTATGTATGGGATAAAACATCTGGATGTTAAAGATGTGAAGTATCCTAGGAAGCTTAAGAAGGTCTACTCTAACAGGAGAAAACACATTAAGGGAAGATAAAGTTTCACATGAGACAACTCATTTGTGTTTCATCTACTGGGAACAATGGAGGGCAAGGATTGTGAGAATTTTTAAGGAGCACAAAGAATAATGGAATTGTGTAAATCCATTACGAATAATGTAGAATGGAGAATCAATGTGCCTTATATAAAGAAAGCACTAGAATTTGATGATTGTACATTGTTAAGACATCTATCTGGCTTACAACCTTCATTCTCTTGCTCACATTTGTACTTATCTTACATATTGATGAATAAGTTGAACAGTCTACCTACCTACCTACCACCACCCCACAAAGACAATGAAAAGAAAGCAGTTAGCATGATTGGGGATGTTAATACTTTCTTTAAATCTAATCAAAGTGGGAAAGTCAATCTTTTATAACTACAGTGGTACCGCCCGATAGCAGGCAGTCTGTATGACTAGTACATACCACCCGTACCAGATGGTACGATTCAAAATATCGAATCTTGGTTTTTAATACACAATCAGCATCATGAGCAGCAACTTACAACGACATTACTGATGCTAAGAGTAAACAGTACCAGCATGATGGAAGGATCATAAATATAATTTCAAATTCAATAAAAAGATTTAATAGTTTCAAGTAATTACCTGCTACACCACCATCAAATGAAAGTAGCCCAATAGACTTTGGCAATGCTTCTTGCAATCCTGCTATTCTTGGTACAATTGTCGTTATCTAAAGTAGCAATTAGTATTCACTTAGTAAGAATCTTCATTTAAGGACATCATTTGAGTATAGCAAGAAAAAAGCATCACAACTGCAGTTCAACTTCAAATACCAACCTTAAAAAGTGTTCAATGGCAGGAAAGGATAACCAATTACAAATGGTTGGAGCCTAATAAAACAAACAATCAAATGTTCCGGGCCACGAATCTCCATCCAACATGGGCACAAACTAAGCCTCAACACCAAGGTTTGACTTACCGATCCGTACCAGTGTATCGAGTTCATCTTGGTACCAGTATGGTATCGGTACTGTGGTATGCAGTGCATACAAGATATTAAAATATAATATAATATTTTTATAATATAACATTATATAATATAATATAATATTAAAATATTAAAATAATTAAAAAAAGAGAAAAAGGGGCAACGTCGTCGAGGCGACTCACCTCGGTCTTTCTCCCCGCGCGGGAGAAAGAGCGCCCGCGACCCGCAGGCGACGACAGCGCACGGGCGATAGGTCTTTTTCTCCTCTTTTCTTTTTTTTTTCTTCTTTTTCCTCTTCTTCTTCCTCCCTTTTTCACGCTCAATCGATCGGTCGATTTCTCCTTCAATCAACCATCGACGGTCGATTTCTCCTTCAATCGACCGTCGATGGTCGAATCGATCACGACGACGAAATCGATCGCCAACGGCCGATTTTGGCGTAACTTCGGTAGCGGTCCGCTGCAGCAACTGGCAGACGGTATGTACCGCCCATACTGGGTGGTAAATATCGAAATTGCAAACCTTGCTCAACACAATTCATGATACAATACTATAATTGGGTCATCCATGGGACATAAAGAGCCTATCGCTATTTTCAAAGCTATTTTCAAAGCTGTCTATGAAACTCTTGAGGCATAATTGCAGATTCATCAATTATGAATATAATCATAATTGTAGATTCATCAGTTATGACTATAAATAAGGTTATGGTCCCCGGTTGCAGTATCGAATGAAGTTTCTCTTCACCCGTCAAGGAGAAATCTAAAGTTCTTAAGGATACTCTTCACCAATCAATTCAGAAAATACTCTAATGGATTCATCAGGTACGCTTCCGTATTAATATGTTTCTTAATTGTTGTAGGATTTCATGCATATTATAATGGATTTAATAAGTTTTATGGAAACATTCTTAAAACCATTGTTTTGGATCTATAAAGATTGTTTTGAACCAAAAATTCGGTTTTGATTCTATAAAACAATTGATATGTTGGCTGGTGGGGCAATTTCTTGGCGTAGTGCCACGCAATCTCTTATTGCTTCTTCCACTATGGCAACGGAATTTGTAGCATATTTTGAGGCGTCCAATCATGGAATTTGGTTAAGGAATTTTGTCACAGGGCTGCAAATAGTATAAGGGATTAAAAGACCACTAAAGATATAATGTGATAATAAATCAGCTGTTTTATACTCCAACAACAATAGGAGCTCGACTAAGTCGAAGCACATTGACATCAAGTTCCTAGTTGTGAAAGAAAGGATACAAAGTAAACAAATTTCTATAGAACACATAGGAACAAACTTTATGTTGGCAGATCCTCTCACAAAAGGTGTACCGCGCAAGGTCTTTCATGAGCATACTTCTTATATGGGTATATCAAAATTTGATGAAACTTTAGTTTAATGAGAGTCTGTCATATGTTTGTTATATGTTCTATGCCAGATTCTGTATTTGTACAGATATTTTCTGATCAGAAATAAAGCTTCAGTTTATTATACTTTCTACATTATGGCTATTAAAGTTATTAATGATCTCATAAAGATAAAGTTGGACCAGTTGAAAATTGACATGTAAAGATCACATTCATGTAATTTTTATGCTACACATTTCATAATTGATCTGTGTCATTTGGTTATGTTAATATTACTGATCATTGATGGGTTTAGCTATGATTGATATAGCGAAGACCGCTTTGGTCCTATATTAATATAGTCAATGGACGAGATTGTTTTGTATGTCCTGTTTAATAATGGCAACGGTTTTGAGCTCATAAAGTATAGCATATTTATAAGGATACATATGTGACTCAGTGGGAGATTGTTAGAATTTTAAGGGACACACATGTATAATTAAATATGTTAAGCCATTATTTTTTATTAGCTAAAATTACAGTGATCCAATTAAAGTAAAGTTATTTGGCTAAGGGACATAATTATTATTATGAAAATTAATTATGTGGATACCATCAATCATATTTCTAACTTAATGACGAGATAAGTTAGAAATATGAAACTCTTGAGGCGAATGAAGTTTCTCTTCACCCGTCAAGGAGAAATCTAAAGTTCTTAAGGATACTCTGTAATTGGAAGACCAAATCACCAATCAATTCAAAAAATACTCTAATGGATTCATCAGGTATGCTTCCATATTAATATGTTTCTTAATTGTTGTAGGATTTCATGCATATTATAATGGATTTAATAAGTTTTATGGAAACGTTCTTAAAACCAATGTTTTGGATCTATAAAGATTGTTTTGAACCAAAAATTCGGTTTTGATTCTATAAAACAATTGATTGATCCATATCTGATATGTTAAAAGAACCCAACAAGTGGTATCAGAGTCATCCTACAATAATTGATGAACATCCATATATGATTCATCAGTGATTTGGTTGTATCATCATTGGGAAAGATGATAGTTTTATGTAATCATGCTATTTTGAAGTGATTTGGTTCTATTATCGTTGGAAAAGATTATGGTTTTATGTAATCATGCTACAGCATGCTTCACATTCAATTCAGTGCCTTTTACTAATGTAATATCAGTTTAATTTTGGATTGTCTTTTTCGCTTCGTGTCTTTTCCTTTTCAAAATATGTAAATTCATTTTTGCACTTCAAGGCATAAATTTTTCAAATTCTTTTTTTTTGGATTTTATCTAATTAATATAAATTTAATTAATTAGATATTATTGTAATATTATGTTCGTTTAAACATAATATTGGTTCTATAAAGTTGTTTGTTGACATAAATTGAATGATTTACATGCTTTAAATATTTTAGTCAACAAATTAAGATTAAGCCAATTTGACTATTATTGTCCAAATTCAATTAGTGATTGTTTAATATTAGATTGAGTAATTTAATATATGAAGTCGCCAAAGTGACCTCTCATATATAACATTTCTCATGAAAATATTAAATGTAGTGTGTATTTACATCCATACGGTAATTATCCGGCCCAAAGGAAGGTTAATGACTGGTAGGATTATATATATACCTGTAATGGTAAACACGTGATAATTATAAAGTTATACATGTAAATGATAAATCAATCCAAAGATGGGTTTCTCATTTGACATGTCTTATTATCAGTGTTGAAGTTCAAAGACAAGATATTAATGTTGCACTTGGTATCTTGAGATGGGTTAAATCATTATTTGAATTTACTTAAGTTTATGACAATAAATATGAGCATAATTTCTGGTTGTCTGTTGTTCTCTTATTTAGGTTCTCTTGTAAAAATATCTGTTAACCTCAATTCAGTATCAGTTCTAAACGAAATCACTTTAAGGGCAAGAAAATAAAATACAAATCTGGAAAGAATGAGGCTGATATGGGTCCAGTACAGAAGAAACAAAATAAGGATGATACTTGTTTCTTCTGCAAGAAATCTGGGCATTTAAAGAAGGACTGTGCTAAATATCATGCTTGGCATGCTAAAAGGGGAACATTCCTTACTTTGGTTTGTTCAGAAGTCAATTTAACTTCAGTACCTAGAAACACTTGGTGGTTAGACTCCGATGCAACAACTAACATTAGTATATCAATGCAAGGTTGCTTAAGCTACCGAAGGCCCAATAATGCTGAGAGAAGCATTTATGTGGGGGACGAAAAATCGATAGATGTGGAAGCTATAGGCATATTTAGATTGTTATTGTGTACTGGATACTATTTGGATTTAAAAGACACTTTTATTGTACCGTCATTTAGACGGAATTTAATTTCTGTTTCTTATTTGGACAAATCTGGTTATTCTTGTTCATTTGGAAACAATAAGTTTACTTTGTCTTTAAATTCAAATATGATTGGAACTGGTTCACTTATGACTTATGACAATCTATATTTACTTGATACTATAGCATCCTCTCATAAAACCTTGAATACGGAATTGCGAGGTACTAAATGTAAAATTGAAAATTTTGGTATATTATGGCATAAACGTTTGGGTCATATCTCTAGAAATAGAGTTGAAAGACATCTGTCAGATGGGATTCTTGATCCTATTGACTTATCGGGTCTAGATGTTTGTGTTGAATGCATTAAAGGTAAACAAACCAAACCTAAGAGATCAGGTGCATATAGAGCTACAGACGTCTTAGAATTGATACATACAGATATTTGTGGATCATTTCCTACACCTTCATGGAATGGTCAACAATACTTCATATCATTCATAGACGATTACTCTAGTTATGGATACCTGTATCTAATACATAAAAAATCTCAATCTTTGGATGTGTTCAAAGCATTTAAAACTGAAGTTGAAAATCAACTCAACAAAAGGATAAAAAGCGTCAGATCTGATCGTGGAGGGGAATATTACGGTAGAAATGACGGTTCAGGTGAACAACGTCCAAGACCATTTGCTTTATACCTAGAGGAGTGTGGAATTGTCCCTCGGTATACAATGCCTGGGTCACCTAGCATGAATGGTGTAGCTGAAAGACGAAACCGCACACTTAAGGACATGGTAAGAAGTATGATTTCTCAATCTACTTTGTCAGAGTCACTCTGGGGAGAAGCAATAAAAACTACAGCTTACATTCTTAATAGAGTACCAACTAAAGCAACTACAAAAACTCCTTATGAACTTTGGACTAGGAGAAAGCCTAGTTTAAGACACTTTCGTGTATGGGATTGTCCAGCTGAGGCAAGGCCTTACAGGCCTAATGAAAATAAATTGGAACCCCGAACAATGAGCAGTTACTTTATTGGTTATTCTGAGCGATCTAAGGGGTATAAATTTTATGATCCCAAATCAAGAAATATTTTTGAGACGAGTATTGCTACATTCTTTGAGGATATTTAGTTTGGGGGGAGAAATAAGATTAAAGACTTTATCTTTGAGGAAGAATTGGTTCAGTCTGATCCGATTCATATAGTTGCCACTAATATGGCAAAATCTGCACCTCAAAAGGATATAGTCATTTCAACTCCCATACAGTATGAAGAAATTATTCATGAGGAACAAACTCAACATCCTCAAGAATCTGTGCCGCAAGAGCCAGCACCTTTGCGACGATCCACTAGGGAAAGGAGGAGTGTCATTTCGGATGATTATATGGTATTTCTCCAGGAACATGAAGAAAGTAGTGGTATAATGGAAGATGATCCAATCAACTTCCGTCAAGCCATGGAGGATTCTAATTCGGATAAGTGGATTGAAGCAATGAATCAAGAGTATAAGTCTATGTAAGATAATAAAGTTTGGGAACTTGTCCCATTACCAGAAGGTGTGAAACCCATTAGTTGTAAATGGATTTTTAAAACCAAAAGGAATTCTAAAGGTAATGTGGAGAGGTATAAAGCACGTCTTGTGGCAAAGGGCTATACTCAAAAGGAAGGGATTGACTTTAAAGAGACCTCTCCGGTTTCAACGAAGGACTCTTTTAGGACAATTATGGCTCTAGCCGCACATTTTGATTTAGAGCTTCATCAGATGGATGTTAAAACATCATTTCTCAATGGAAACATTGATGAAATAATTTATATAGTACAACCAGAATACTTTGTGTCAGGAGACCCAAAGAAAATGGTTTGTAAATTGATAAAATCCATCTATGGACTAAAACAGGCATCCCGTCGGTGGTATCACAAATTTCATCAAGTAATTATCTCATTTGGTTTTGAGATGAACGTTGTTGATGATTGCGTGTATCATAAATTCAGTAAGAGCAAATTCATTTTCCTGATATTGTATGTGGATGATATTCTGCTTGTTACAAATGATATAAGCTTATTGCACGAAACCAAGAGATTTCTATCTAGAAATTTTGAGATAAAAGATCTTGGTGACGCCTCTTTTGTATTAGGAATCCAGATACACCGAGATAGATCCCAAGGTATACTAGGATTATCACAAAGGAGCTATATCGATAAAGTACTCAAAAGGTTTGGCATGAATGATTGCAAATTAGGAGACACCTCTGTCGCAAAGGGAGACAAGTTCAGTCTCAATCAATGCCCTAAAGGAAATCTAGAAACTCAAGAAATGCAGAAGATTCCCTATGCATCAGCTGTAGGGAGTCTAATGTATGCACAAATTTGTACGCGTCCGGATATAGCGTACATTGTTGATGATTGCGTGTATCACAAATTCAGTGGGAGCAAATTCATTTTCCTGATATTGTATGTGGATGATATTCTGCTTGTTACAAATGATATAGGCTTATTGTACGAAACCAAGAGATTTCTATTTAGAAATTTTGAGATGAAAGATCTTGGTGACATGCATGATTGCAAATCAGGAGACACCCCTGTCGCAAAGGGAGACAAGTTCAGTCTCAATCAGTGCCCTAAAGGAAATCTGGAAACTCAAGAAATGCAAAAGATTCCCTATGCATCAGCTGTAGGGAGTCTAATGTATGCACAAGTTTGTACAGCGTCCGGATATAGCGTACATTGTTGGTGTGTTAGGCAGATACTTAAGCAATCCTGGAATGGATCACTGGAAGATAGCTAAAATAGTCATGAGATATTTAAAAAGGACAAAAGATCATATGCTCACATATAGGAGATCAGACCATTTGGAGATCATTGGGTATTCTGACTCCGATTTTGCTGGATGCCAAGACAGTAGGAAATCCACTTCGGGCTACATTTATATGTTGGATGGTGGGGCAATTTCTTGGCGTAGTGCCAAGCAATCTCTTATTGCTTCTTCCACTATGGCAACGAAATTTGTAGCATGTTTTGAGGCGTCCAATCATGGAATTTGGTTAAGGAATTTTGTCACAGGGCTGCAAATAGTACAAGGGATTGAAAGACCACTAAAGATATACTGTGATAACAAATCAGCTGTTTTATACTCTAACAACAATAGGAGCTCGACTAAGTCAAAGCACATTTACATCAAGTTCCTAATTGTGAAAGAAAGGGTACAAAGTAAACAAATTTCTATAGAACACATAGGAACAAACTTTATGATGGCAGATCCTCTCACAAAAGGTGTACCGCCCAAGGTCTTTCATGAGCATACTTCTTATATGGGTATATCAGAATTTGATGAAACTTTAGTTTAATGAGAGTCTGTCATATGTTTGTTATATTTTTATGCCAGATTCTGTATTTGTACAGATATTTTCTGATCAGAAATAAAGCTTCAGTTTATTATACTTTCTACATTATGGCTATTAAAGTTATTAATGATCTCATAAAGATAAAGTTGGACCAGTTGAAAATTGACATGTAAAGATCACATTCATGTAATTTTCATGCTACACATTTCATAATTGATCTATGTCATTTGGTTATGTTAATATTACTGATCATTGATGGGTTTAGCTATGATTGATATAGCGAAGACCGCTTTGGTCCTATATTAATATAGTCAATGGACGAGATTGTTTTGTATGTCCTGTTTAATAATGGCAACAGTTTTGAGCTCATAAAGTATAGCATATTTATAAGGATACATATGTGACTCAATGGGAGATTGTTAGAATTTTAAGGGTCACACATGTAAAATTAAATATGTTAAGCCATTATTTTTTATTAGCTAAAATTAAAGTGATCCAATTAAAGTAAAGTTATTTGGCTAAGGGACATAATTATTATTATGAAAATTAATTGTGTAGATACCATCAGTCATATTTCTAACTTAATGACGAGATAAGTTAGAAATATGAAACTCTTGAGGCATAATTGCAGATTTATCAATTATGAATATAATCATAATTGTAGATTCATCAGTTATGACTATAAATAAGGTTATGGTCCCCGGTTGCAGTATCGAATGAAGTTTCTCTTCACCCGTCAAGGAGAAATCTAAAGTTCTTAAGGATACTCTGCAATTGGAAGACCAAATCACCAATCAATTTAGAACATACTCTAATGGATTCATCAGGTACGCTTCCGTATTAATATGTTTCTTAATTATTGTAGGATTTCATGCATATTATAATGGATTTAATAAGTTTTATGGAAACATTCCTAAAACCATTGTTTTCGATCTATAAAGATTGTTTTGAACCAAAAATTCGGTTTTGATTCTATAAAACAATTTATTGATCCATATATGATATGTTAAAAGAACCCAACAAACTATGCTATCCCTGGGGGTTTCAGATATTAGATAATGTGGTAGTAATAGTACAGTAGTACAACATTAAGACCAAAAAGGAGAACTTCAGATGCATTGGATGAAATGCTGGGAAGAAAAAATTTACCCATGCTTAGAAAGATGTAAATATAGTTAGATGATAGGTTAAGTTAAAAAATAAGAAATTAGCAAATGGGGTCAACTAAGCATTAAGGAGAAAACGTGAAATCCTACCATCAATCAATGTTTGTAATACCATTTGGTATGACTCAATATGGGTGGTATTTGCCGATCTAATTGCCTACAGCAGAGGGTAAATCGGACAATACATCCCATACAAGACTTGTATCATCCAATATGCCTAGAGGGTTTATACATCGGTAAAAAGCTTGTATCAGCTAGTAACTTTTTTGAATTTTCGACCTTTCTTTGAAGCTTCTCAGAGACTTGGTAGGTACTGGAATACTAACACAATATGCCAATATAGCCCGGACTGGTCCAATATCCAATGCTACCCTACAGCTACTCGTGTGAAAAGGGCTATTATATTAGAGAGAGAGGCAATAATAGTACTTTTAATTTCCCAAGGTTTATGTCCCTCGAGTCATGGGATTTAAATCACCATACATTACTCAAGGCAACATAGTTTCCAATAATCATATACATTCATTATTCTTTTCTCCCACTAATTTACTCAAAGAATATCTATTCACTCACGAGAAGTAGCTCCTATTATGAGTTATTCCTAATTGAATAAGAAATAAATTCTCATGTTATGACAAAGCTAGAAGAAAAATATTAAAGGAACCAAAGTAGTGATAAATGTATTGGTTAAGGCAACCAAACAGACATTGGCATAAGAGATGTTAGCAAGAGAAAGGACAAAATATAGACCTTGGGAAGTAAGGTCATGGTGGAAGACAAATAAAGTGCCATGCTCAACATATTATACAAACAAGCATATATATATATATATATATATATATATATATATATATATATATATATATTCAACTATCCTCAAAGTGATGTTTCTACGATAATCCACTAAGGGATTGTAATTCGGATAAGGATGGGCTGTTTAATTTTCATGTCAACTGAGACATAGTGTCCCATTCATATTTTGGCCAAATATATCAACAGCATGCAAGTGTCGAATGTATTGGTTAGAATGTTCAATCACAAACCAATTAAAAGCATAATCCTACTGCTACATTGAAGTAAAGATTAAAGCAATTTATAAAAGAGAAGTGTTTGATTATGCATGAGTTATTATTCACAGTTGCCTATCAAATATAATAGTATGAGCATAAGTACTACAATGAATACCTTATGAACAAAGAATAAAATATCAAATAAAACAACATGCACATAAGTAGTATAATGGTTATCTTATGAACAAAGAATAAAATAACAAATAGGGAATTTTCTTTTCATAGTAGTTTAGAATGCCAACACAAATGCATCCCTTCGTTTTTCTTCAATATTACCTTACTTGATATATGATCCAACAGAGCTCTAACAATCCAAGGTAGTGATCTTGGCCCTAGAAGTTGGGCAATAGCAAACATATGAGGAATCCCAAAGAACTCAGAATATAATGTTGCCAAACTTTGGTAGGCCAAGTTCAAATCCTAGAGAAAAATGATAATATCATAATTAATCTCTAACATGCAAGAACTCAAAACATAATATTGACTATACTTTACAATTAAACACTCGTGGAAAAAGATTCATGAAATAGACTCAACTTCTTGCAAAATATCTCAAGAATATGAAAATCTACAAATAAGTACCTTAAACAAGAATATACAATCTTTTACATAAGTACTACAAGTATTAAATGAATTAAGAACATGCTCATCACACATATTATAGCACACAAATCGGTTACTGTGAACCAAGGCTTCATTTAAATCCTCACGAGCACATTAAATCTAATACATCAGGACTTACTTCAAGGAATGTACTAAATCATACAATTTTCCCTCAAAAACTATAAACTACATAAATATGATAAAGAGTTGCAAAAACTAATTGATCTGCATCAGTTAAACTTTGATCATATTTGTGTTGAAATGCAAATACAAATGCTCTATTTAAATGTTCAAATTGTTAGCTTCAATAAAACTATGCAACTGAAATTTCCATATACAATCTTCTATCAAGTTCAGAATCTCATCATATAAATAAATAAGCATTTCTTTGTGGAAAGTTTAGAATTAATGCCAATCCATAGACATGAAACACTTATCTCCACAACATCCTGCAAGGTAACAAAAAATAATTATAACCCTAGGCCATCAACAAAAGATTTCTTATTTTATTAGATCATATGTTCGACAAGATATAGTTCAATAGAAAAGGTCAGGAATCCAGTTGTCTTTAGAGTATAAATTTTGATTTCATGGTGAAGATTATGGATCACCGAATTGTTTGATTAAAATATCTGACTTCTAAGTATTTGATAATTTTTTTGTACCTATCAAGTCCAACAATGTAAGTGTTGCATCAAGTTAACCAGACAGGTTCACTTTTTTTTCATTGTTTATACAATTCAAACCCAAAATTGAATACATTGACAAAGCAGTAGATACTGCTATTATAATAATAAGACACTGCTTGTTTAACCTATCCCTGATTTATCTGCTTGCCTCTTCTTCAACTTTTTTAATTGTTATTGCCTATCTATATTGACTACTGCCTACCTACATTGACTGAGATAACCAAACAAGAGAGGGAGTTACTGTTAACGGAAAATGGAGCACCGCTCAACCATCATTATATATATAAGTTAACATGAAGAATGAAAATGGGAGACAAATAAGAACAGCAAGACAGTTATTCACAATTCCATAGGTACCTGAGAGCCACAATATAAATATGGCTTTCCACTTGGAACAGTTTCCTTTTCATAAGCTTGGCATGGTCCTTTTGCAGAACGAATGAATCGTTGGGTAGTGTTACAAAGAATAAAGTTGGGCAAGAAATCATTCTGCATCTCAGCCCAAATCTAGTAATACAATAAATAATTAGTATCATGTGCAAATAGAATAAATAACAATGTCATTGGTAAGCAACTCAGATGGGTTACTTCACATCAAGTTTTAAATACTGCCAACCCAATTTCTCCCTATGTCAATCTAAACAAGACTGAGAAGTAAAACCAAATTGGCAAAGAAATTGTTTGGGTGAAGAAACAAAAAAAATAAGAGAAATCTCACCTAAAAGCAGGCAAAATAAAAATCACAATGATCTGCACAAATATCAAGGATCACAATCCATCCCACAGTTTGTCTCTCAAAAACTCCTAGATTTAGGCCTTTCTTTTGGTAAGAAATTTCTGAAAAATGGGACAAGTTCAATATCTCAAGAACCATGCCAAAGGAAAGAGCCTTGCTAGGTGATGGGCAACAAAGGGCACTGTGCAAGAACCACTAATATTTGGTTAATCATTTCACTTATTGTCAGAATGGAAGCAAAAATTACTTTATGCTTAAAAGAAATTGGTTAATTATTTCACTTAATGTCAGGATGGAAGCTACTTTTGTGATGTTTAAAAGTATAGAAGAATATGTTAATAACTGTAGACATTTTATTGAAGTAAAAAAAAAATTCAAGGTTCTAAATTGAGGGGAGAATAGAGAACCAACAAGAAGGTCACTAAATTGAGATAGAGGCAGTATACTGCTCTCAGTCTATATTACGGACAATTTGTTATTGCTCCAAACAATTTGTTATTGCTTCATGCACAAAATCATGTAGTTGCCAACATTAATTGTTTAATTTATTTTAGTATTACATTTTTTTCCATGAATCAAGGATTTCAGGATTTATTGCACAAGTAAGGCCACACAAAAAATCTTCCTGTTGGTTTTTATCAAATGAAAAAAAAAGATTATATAATTATAGTTATCACTAAAAAAGGTGTCTGATGCAAGAGATTCTACACTGGGTTCTGGTGCAAGAGATTCCCACCAATGTAGGGTCTTAGGAGGATTAGCGTACATGGCCCTATATCTATAAGGGAAAACTTTGTTTCATGACTTGGACATTCAGGTTGCAAGCAACCATACTTTAATAACAAAAGTTCGCTCTCATGTAAAATTAACATTATAAATAACAGATAAATGTCACGGTCTAAGAGAACAGATAAGAAACAAAACCTGTGAAGAGAGACGGCTAGAGAAGGAAACAAGAGAAAGGTTTTCTTGAATCTCATTCAGCATCATAGTAAAGGAATCTAGTTCAAGATCTTGACAGAGAAATTGATGTGTCAGCTTTAAGACATCCAAGAGCTTCTGCAATTCCTGTGAGCAACAAAGCATTAGATTTAAACCAAAAACATTACATTCTAAGAATCAAACATTAGTGAAACAACTTACCACAACAGCACAAATATCCTGGCTCTCAAAATGATCGAAGAGAAAATCTATGTTCTCTCGAAACAATCTATTCATTCTTTGAGTGATTAGACTTCTCAGATTTATAGTCCTACCCAAAACCTTAAAAAAAATGAACAATAATACATTTTCATTTAGCAAATAATATAGATAGAATACACTGAAAAACTCATTTACAAGAGACAAAAGTGTAGATATTAATATGCTGTGAAAGACTACTTATGATATCAGTCAATTCTACAAACCTTTATTCTCCTCAACTTGAAAATCTTGTTGAATCTCATAGGTTTAGCCGAATAATTGTAAGCATCATCACATGCAGAAAGGAAGGATTGATCAAGTAATACACTGTAGAAAGGCATGGAAAACACACTAAAAGGCAGCACATATCCGAAGTTAGTGATGTGACAAGAAATGGTAGGAATCAATAAGTACCTTGCAGCAAAGCTTTTGTAATACGAAAATATAATCTCATGGAGCTTGTTAACAAGCTGATCGAAACAAAGATCAACCTACAGGCCAGCAAAATCTCAAGTCACATCCAGAAAAATATTAAAAGTAAAAAGTTTGATTTGCGAAAATAGCACATCAAATACAAAATTCAAAACTCAAGAAGTTTGCATGAAATTAAATAGGAAAAAGTAATGTCAAGCAAGGTTTTCCTTACCGAGCGGTAAGACTTGTACCGCCCAAGTACGGTCCGTGGCGGTCGTGGACCGCCGCTCAAGGCGATCGCTAAGATCGGCCGTCGATGGTCGATTTCCGCCGTCTGCGGTCGATATAAGGAGAAATCAACCGTCGGCGGTCGATTGAAGAAGAAAAAGGAAAGAAGAAGAAGAGGAAAAGAAGAAGAAGAAGAAGAGGAGGAGAAGTACCTCGTGCCGCCCTAGCGGCGACTCACTTGAGGTCACCAAGTCAGCCACCGTCGTCATGGGTGATTTTCTCCCACGCAGAGAGAGTTTGAGGCGACGTCGCCCCTTTTTATTTTTTAATATATTTTAATATTATATTATATAATATTATATTATAAAAATATTATAATATATTTAATATACCGAGCGATATGCACTATGCGTACCACCCGATACCGGTACCAACAAAATGTCGGCACACCGGTACAGACCGGTATGTCAATCCTTAATGTCATGTAATTAGATAGGAGCTGGAGCTCTAGAATTTCAATGCATAATTATATATTCGAACCAATTGCTTAACACCACAATTGTTAGTTTGATGAAGCTAATATAGCAAAGCATTGTGTAAAAGATGAGCAATATTGCTTCAGCATTATGTGCATAATCAAATTTCCAACATCAAGGCACTTATGATTAAGTTACTAGAAGTTACCCAGTATGTCTTGTATACCAGATCAAAACCTAGTTCTGATGTGGAACCAATTAAATATTCATAATAAACAAGGCACTAGTACAAAATTAGACATTTAGCAAATAAATGTAAGCAAGAAAGTGAACTTAATGCATGAAGCTACCCCAATACAGGTGTCAGAAGGGTCAAAGTACGAACTCATATCTCTATTAATAGAAAGATTGTTTCAACGATTGAAACCCTAACACTGGTCACCCAAGTCGTAAAGGAAATAACTATTGAACTAGGCCGGCCTCTCAGCAAAAGCTATAGTTGATATAAAAATAGAAAGAAACCTGAGAAGTGTTTAATCTTATGCCTCAATCTGATTTATAAAATTCATGGCAGCAAATGATCAGCTTTTGTAAGTGCCTTCACAAGTTATCAAACTAGATTTCTTCATAAGGTATCGAAGTATATTTCTCCAGATCTAGGATGATTAATATACCTCGACAATTATGTAATGTTATGGCTCATAAAAAACAAATAGTTTACATAGTTTACACATGTACAGTAGTCATATCACAAACATAAGCTATCATGCCGGCACAAATTTCAATAATAATAATGTAACATAAGCTAACATGTAAGCAGAAGAAATGTCAACATTTTGAACACTGTCAAAAATGTATGCATATTACACATACCTCAGCTTCAATTTCATCATAAAGAAATCGCTGCTTCAGCACTGTTAGTGCATGTTGGGCAGAATCATTATAGATATCAAATGGCATTAGAATGCTTTCAAAAAGTCCAGCATCTTGAGACTCAATCACATGATCCACAAGCATCCAAGGAAGAGAGCAATCAATTGGAAACTGCACAAAGCTATTATGTTAAACAAACTTCTCCAAGATTTAGAGAATAATGATTTTATACAAATGCCAGTTCTCTTAATTGGTGAAAGCATGTTCTTGGACAAGTACAGAGAAGTCTAGCATAAAAATTTGGAGACTAAGAATATTGATAGAGAGTTAACGCTAAAACAACCAATACTAACTGATGAGACAAATAGCTAAACAAATGCCATTTCTATTAATTTTACCTGGATCACACGAGAAGATTCCAAATAAAATTCTCTAAACCACAGGAACCCAAGGTCTGTCAATGTACAAATAGTTGCTGCAATAACCAAACAGTGAGTTACTCTTTAAGATCCAAATATTATTTATTTTTCTTTCAACCATCAGAGTACACTTATAATATTGAATTTACTGGAAGTTTGTTATCGATTCAAAGACAGAAAAGTTCATAGACAAAGTACAAAAGGAATGTATGAATATCTTAGCCAATTATAAGAGATGCAATACAATTAATATCAGGCACAAAACATTTTCAAACTTGTGCTAAGTAATATGAAGTGCATCTCATAGAATATAGCCACCCTAGTTCAAAATCTCGATATTGAACAGAAAAGTTCATAGAAAAAGTACAAAAGGAATGTATGAATATCTTAGCCAATTATAAGAGATGCAATAGAATTAATATCAGGCACAAAACATCTTCAAAATTGTGCCAAGTAATATGAAGTGCATCTGATAGAATATAGCCACCCTAGTTCAAAATCTCGATATTGAACAGAAAAGTTCATAGACAAAGTACAAAAGGAATGTATAAATATTTTAGCCAATTATAAGAGATGAAATAGAATTAATATCAGGCACAAAACATCTTCAAAATTGTGCTAAGTAATATGAAGTGCATCTCATAGAATATAACCACCCTAGTTCAAAATCTCAATATTGAACCCCTATTGGTCTCTGGGTGCACCAGTAAGAGTCCACTACATAAATATGCACTGATACAAGAAACATACTGACAAAAACAAAAGAGAGAGGGAGAGAGGACGAGGAGATGTAATAGGAAATATTAATTTTCTTTAAAGAAAAAAGAATAGTTAGTTCTTAAATGGACTAGGCAAAATTGCATGTCGTTCTTGGTCAGAAAGAAAGTACATACTGGTCCAGACAGTTTTAAATAATGATACATACTAATTGTAAATGTAATTATAGCACTTTTAAGTGGTAGCAGGAACTAAAACAAACTGTGGATATATTTAGTTAGCATGGTACATTAACTACAGTTGATCTAGTAACATATACAAGGACTATGGACCTCCACTAGGACTTTATTGGTCAAGATATTGCACAACCAGTTTGCAAAACCACCTGAAGCTTGAAACAGGTATACCTATAATCAAGCTCAGGCTGACTGCATAGGCCATTGCACCAACTAAGCTCCAGCACAATGGGCCTAATCGAAGTCTCTGCCAGTATGGGGCTTATTGAACTTCCTGAAAAATAAGAGGCATGAATCTAAGAAACTAGATATCACACCCCCAAGATTAAATAGTAGAGCAGAGGCATGAACCTATCTTAAAGAGAATATGATTTTTCAACTGTCCACAATCCAAACCCAGGATCCATGACATAGAATTTGAGGCCACCAGATGCATTCAATTCTACATTCACACACGCTATAAAACCTGTGCAGTTTAATCATCAACACATCACTTGATAACTTGATAAAACCCAAAGCCAACTCAAAAATCATCACCAATCACTTATAAACTCACAAGATCAATGAAACATTATAATCATAAACCAACCATTTACCACAAGTTCACATCAACATAAAGATTTCAGAGTTCATATTCTAACTTTCAAAACATAAGAGATATTTTGACATTTACAACAACACACACCAACTCATACTTTGGATAAAATTACAAGCAATGTATTATTTACAATAACATCTTGTTAAACCACCAAAAACATGTCACAATCTTATAGCATTCCACTGCCCAACCCAAAACTAACGAGTGTGAGTGACAATCTGACCTAAAAAATTTATATAGCAATAATGTGAGCTACAAAGCTTAATAAGTGACTATCATATTCATGGCACAGGGAAACAAATCATATGACATAAGGATCAAGATGCAAGGCATGGATTCAAAAATCATACTTAGCATTTCATATGATTCAACAAGCAACAAAGAGCAATATATAAGCAAATCAAGATCAAAAGGCATGAGCTTAAGAATCATCATTGATTTCATTGATATCAAAGGAGCATATAGTTATATACGATCATATGAAGGTTAAAATACAAGGCATGATCTCAAGTGTCATGTTTGACATTTGATTTGATTCATTGATAACAAAAAGAGCACGGAGCAACATAGCAAATCGATATCAAAACGCATAGCAATGAGTTCAAGACTAGAGTCATATTTAACATTTGGTTTAATTCATTCATATCAAAGGAACGTATAGCAAGACAAGCATGTCCTTTGGAATCATGCCAAAGGAACATGGATGGTATATGGGCTCATAACATAACACAATTCCACCCATTTCTGGGTGTCCACTAGTCTAGAACTTATCATCGCTCCACAGCATAACAGAATCCCCTTTCCGTTTCTAGCAAAGGGTCTACGATATCCCACAAACACCGGAGTAAAAAAAGGATATTCTGATCAAGAAAGTAGGATATATCGGAAGCACATGTGAAACAACAAAATCATACATACATATGCATGTATGGAGCAATATCAAAGGTAACTTCAGCATATGCACAATTCATTTAATTATAGCCAAGATCAATGACTAAGAGATAAAAGAGTTTAATCGGCAACATGAGTCTCATTGGGATATGATTCTTAGCTGAAATCAAGTTCTAAAAAGTAGAAGCAAGAATTAGTAAATTTTAGAATCAAACTGTTCTAACAGAATCTGTAAGGTAAGTTATACAAGATGCTCGGGTAGGCAATTGTGCTCCAATTTATTCTGATAAGATATTGTTGGAAAGATATGTGAGTCTCCTTTTAAATCAAATAGGTTTTGTGAAAATTAGAGTTGTCTACAAAAAGGTACAAGCAATTTACAGATAGGTCAGAACATATCTTTTTTATTTAGCATAATTCAAAAGATCAAAAGAAATAATCATTTGGATAGTCAATTGTACTTTAAATCAAGGTTTGTCATACCGGTCCATACCAGTGTGTCGAGATTATCTTGGTATGGTACGATACATGGTACCAGGAAGTACACACAGTATGTACCACCCGGTACATTAAATATATTATAATATTTTTATTATAATATTATATATTAATATATTAAAAAAAGAAAAAAAACTGGCAATGTCGCCTCGATCTTTCTCCCTGCACGAGGAGACATTCCGTCTAATCACGTAAGAGAAGAATCGCCCGGAGCGAGGACGACATGGGGAAAGGAGGTACATATGCTCTTCTTCTTTTTTCTTCTCCTCTTCTTCTTCTTCTTCTTCCCTTTTTCTACCTCAATCGAACGTCCACGGTCGATTTCTCCCTCAATCGAACGTCGATGGCTGAAATCAACCGCCGATGATCAATATTGGTAGTACCGGCCGATTGCAGGCGGTCTGCGTACCGATCAGCTATTGAACCGGTATATACCGCCTGTACTGGGCGGTACAGAGCAAAACAACGATCCTTGCTTTAAATCATTCAAATAAGATATTGAAGGAAAGATATAAGAGTCTAATTTCCAACAAAAGCAATTTTGCTTGATTCAAAGTTTTGTAGAGAACACTGTAATTAAAACAAAGCAGATAGGTCAGATCATTTTGTCTTTGTTTAACAGAATTTGAGAGATCAATTGAAATAAACATTTGGATACACAAATGTGCTTCAAATCGTTCAAAAAATGTATTGACAGAAATATGAAAGAGTTTGCTAAATTTCAAGCTTTGTACGGAATATTATACTTGAAACAACGCAGATAGGTTAAAATTCTTAAAATTCCAGCATTGCAAGTTTACAACTCAATTGGGGTTGATGCTTTTCCTTCAGAAAGAGGCAAAAGTTTATCAATTATTCAGAAACAAGAAGGAATCAGAGATAAAAAACACTGTAGGCTGGGATAGAATGCTTGCCTTAAAATGTTAATCCCAAAGATGTTGAATTAGTCCAAATTCCTCAACCAAAGAAAGAAGACTTCACTTTATCCTCCTCCTCATTCCATTCTTCCCTTCACTAGGCATAAGCCAACAAGCTTATAACTTGGTAATATTGTTCTCGCTTCTGCGCTCTAATTACAAGCGTTTAGGTAACACAACATATGTTGCAATGTGGCAAGCTTGCAACAAAGAGGCTTCGGTGTCCTCTCTTTTCTCTTTTCTTTTCATACTTTTCTCCTCCACTAACTTAACATGAAAACTTTCATAAATCATCTCCAAAGTCTAGGATTCACAATTAGGTCCCTTGCATTAATCCTCCAATATAAAATTACTGAATAAACTCTCACATTAAATTAATTAAAAAATTTATCATATCATAAATAATTCAAAAATAAAGGATGTTACACTAGTTTATGGATCAAGAATGCACAACAGCTAAACTAACCCGAGGAACCTTAGGCTCACAACAAGATACTCATTCTAGTAGTAGTTTCATGACCAAGGATCAGCATAGATAACCTAAACCTGTATGGGACCAAAATTTAAATCCTTGACCAGTCCAATACCAATTGTGGCAACCTGTCAAGATATAGAATAGAATCCAGACTAACTCCCCTTGGTAACATTGGAAGATTTACAAAAATAAGGTATATGAAAATATCCAAAACAGTATGGTCCATCGCTGGTGGTTGGTCTGATCAGTAAAAACCAGGATTTCTCAGACCTATAAGGTAGTACCTCTTTGTTGAATGGCTAAAAAGCCTTTGTTGAAAACTTACTAAATTGTTAGAAGCAAAAACTTATTTAAAAAGGAAATCCTAAATACGACAAATAATATTTGTTGTGATGCAATCCTACTCAAGGGTGAATCTCCCACTGTCAATGGATAAGTCAATTAACTTTCTTATTTTTATATGATTTGAATCCGGTTATTATTTAGAAAAGAGTTGTATCTCAGACTCTCAGGCCTTCTTCATATCCAAAGTATCTTAAATATGCCAATAGATCAGATACAACTTAAAGAACAAGAGTTAGACTTAGCACTTGAAGAACAAGAGTTAGACTTGACAATTGATTCTCCATCCCTACATCATGAAGGTTATCAAGCAATTTCATTCTAAGTATTCATGACCCACTATGAATGTACTCAAAGAAGATTTCAAGCAAGATTCATATCAATACCAGGGTTAGCCGTGCCAGCCCATACAGCCAATATGTGTGGTACATACAAGTCCGACAGGGGATCGATAAACGAACCGCCCTCTACCGAGCGGGTACCATAATCTGACCCCATATCGAGTGATACAAGGTCTATACCAGGCAGTAACTGTCGAAATCTGATCGTTACCAACATGTACCGGTTGGTAATAATCGGATTTCAACCGCTACCGATCAAGGACTGAGATCACTCTATTTCAAACAATGAAATTGACCTTTTAAACCATAGAAAAAGGTTTTTAAACCTTTTCGTCTCCTCTCTTTCAACTCATATCACTCTCTCAATCTCTTCAACTCTCTCAAACTCATTCTCACTCACATTTCTCTCTCGTTCTCACATTTTCACTCTCCTAAACTCAACAATGCTAAGATTTATGGATTGGACTAAATTTGGGAAGATTAAGAGGAAGATCCTTCTCGATTAGAATGTGACAAAATAAAACAGACAACATCAAGTCAAATTGCTCGAGGAACTAGAAACATCCAAACGTCACAATCGCCCGCCCAACATGCAAAGGTAAAAGCAAAGGCAAAGGGGAAGGTAGTAGCATTGATTCTACCAGTGGAAAGAATCGAATTAGACAACGAAGCACCTTCTCAATCGCATTCAACACCCAACTCAATCCAAAGACATGGCAAGGACATAGACAATAGTGCCTCAATCGATGATGGTGGCGACGCTAGGGAGCCGATGGTTCCGTCTACACAATTAGAGGGCAGTGCATGGACTGAGAAGTAGTACTTTACATAGGCCACACAAGATTCAGATCATAGAACTCAACTAAGAAGACAATAGATGATTTTGAGTAGATATGATAGACCCTACACAATACAGACACAGAGCGAAGCTCATCATATTCACAACCATCGTATCATGAAGAATCTTATAGCCAACAATAGTACAATGATAGTTGGTCATAATTCTCTGAGCAACAGTACAGTGATTGATTTTATGATACAGAACAACATATCAGTAACGAAAGTAGAAGTTCTAACATTCTCCATGTTCCGCACCAATACATGCCACAATTGTACCTGCCTTAGGATCTGCCTCAAACACGTGCGATTCATGACAATTAGACTACGATCATCACTACATTGATGCACTAATGTCATACGATGTATTAGTATACTATATCATAGGATCGAAGATCCCAATCCAATGCCTGTGGAGTCTCATCGTTCTTTTTGGTGGTAGAACCGAGTATATTCATTGATCGATTACTTGATTTATTTAAATCTTAAAGTTTAAATTATTTAAAAAAAAATAATTATTCAAATCATTTCTTTGTAGATAATTCAATATTAACAAAAGGACATCCGAGATGTACCACAAAACTCCTCAAAGCTCGAAAAAGATGTGTCACTGATCTTTCCTAATTTAGATTATTTTTGCTAAAAATATACTAAATTTATAATTATTTCCAACTTAAAAAACTCTAATCTAATTTGTTTTCTATTTTCAGGTATTTTTGGAGCAATTTTCGAGGTTTATTGGGCATACTGTTGGTACACCCTAGTGTACCATTAGTACATCTCGATATGTATCGTACCGACCATTGGTCAATACACCGGCAAGGACTGAAATTGTGAACCTTGATCGATAGTATAGGATTTTAATCCAACTGTCTTAATGAATACATCAAAACTAGCATTCTCCATACCAAGATTTGCAATAATGTATCGTACCGCTAGATAAAGAATCGGTTCATTCGGTACAACTTGGTACCTTAGTGTACAATGTGTCAGTATGCTTGGTATATCTCGGTACAACTCGGTACATACCGCATCAACAATTGATCAATACGTCGGTACGGTACGAGATTGTGAACCTTGCTTCAGACATAATACAACCAAAGATTTAAGTTCACCCACTTCCAAGAAAAAGATTTGAGTTCACCCCACTTACAAAAAAAATCTCTTTAATTATCCCTAGCACAATGAATTAAATTCTCATAAACCAAAAATATTACCAATGCTCCACACAGAATACTATTTTGATATCATGACCAATTGTCCATTACCATATTTATTTAACGACACAATCCAAAAAAGCTTGGAATTTATCTAACGGTCTCTGTCATTTCTAGGACTATTTTATGAATCAACTACTGTTCACAATATCGGATGCACATTCATAATGTTCTAGAGGCATATAGCTAGACAACAAGACATGCCACACACACGTGGTATGCCAATGAGTTTAAGATTTGCATTTTTGATACCATACAGACAAAGTTTTGCTCCAAGAATTTATCATCCAGCAGCATCAAAGATAACTAGTGAGCCAATGAAAGGGATCGTTCAATGTCATGACCAGTATACCACTGAATTTGATTACAGATAAGTAAAAGATAAAGAATGGGATGTGACAGGAGACAAAGGACTAGCCCAAAGAAATCAATCCTTTAAAACTTAACCAGCTGTGTACTCAAGTTGTAATTACCCAAAAAGGGACCAAAAGCACCCAAGCCCAACTTTTCAAACCCATTAAGTCCAACAAACCCAAGACTACTTGTCAAACAAGTACCAAGAAACCTGGACTTTAAACCTTTCTTTGCACCTGCTAAATATAATCGTCAATATTCACCAACATTCATAAAATTCATGAACAACACTCCACAAATTTCTCGACCTTGTTAGATGTTAATCAAATTAAAATATTTGATCATTGATGAATCTAGAAACTCAAGCAGCTACCATCAAACTACTTAAAAAGGATTAATTACTTTCTTGAAATCGCAAAGAAAGAAATAATGCAAAATTTAGATACTCATCACTGATGGTATAAAACAAAACACTAACAGGCAATTGTAACCCCTATAAAGTTTGGAAACTGTGAATTTATTCCTTCAAACTACAATGTCCAGCTAAATATTAGATTCCTACATATATATAATGCTCCAATTATCCTCCACCCACTTAATCAAACCAGGTTCAACTATATTACATTTTATTGTCACCTCATCTTCCTCCAACCTGCTCCAAAATCCAACCCAACGCTAACCATGGAGGTGAGAATGGCCCAGTGGCCTTCATGGAGATGATGGTTTCGTGAGTCGTGAGATAGAAAGAATGCATAAACAGTGCGAGATTCACAACCGAAATAAAAAGTTTTCCCCTCATGAGAAATTACCAACTAGATACACATTGGCGGCCTCACCTAACAGCACGAAAAAGATGTAGTAATCTAATTTGGATTAAGCTGGACATAAGATATTATTGGTTCAGAAAATGTTTCGTGTTCCCTTGGCCCCACTTCATGCATTAAGAAGACAAGCAAAATTCATTCTGGATTAAGTAGGACAAATAAAATTATCGATAACTTAGTTTTTTTTTTGGCCCCACCTAAGGCATCAATTCGTTTGGATTAAGTTGGACAAAAGAATTATTGATTCACAAGATGCTTATAGCGTTTTCTTACATGGGCAGAGTACTATACAGTGAATCATATTTCCCAAGTTACCCTAAAACACAACCTTGATAAAAAAAAAGCATAAAAATAAATCCATAAAAACATAAAAAGATTACATCAAATGCCTCAGAACAGATAAGAATGAGCACCTTTGTAATCAATAATATGTAGGAAAAACCTAAGTTTATAGAAGAATGTCTCCAACTGTTTAAGATCTTCAACTGAGATTCCTGAGCCACTATTCCCAAATAAACCTCCAGGTTTTCTTAAATTGCCACCAGAAACGAGCTCGCAAATCAAAAATTGCAGGCAATGTACCTATACATAGAGATCAAATTTTTTATTTAATCAACTAATGTTGAACATAAAAGAAAATTAGACTGAAGCGAAATGCCTTGGCACATATCAACCTACCAGCATAAGCGGAACATATTCAAGACAAATAATAAAATAGACAAAACTTTCAAATATTGCAGATATGATATCTTTGTCAAAATATCAAGAATATAGCATTCTTGTTCCATTTTGATGTATATAAAACATTAATTCATGATGAAGTACATTTACAAATATAGCATAACATAAAGAATAGTTGGCCTACAGAAATATAAGCTGAGAATATTATGCGATATGATTTTCCAGGTTATGTCAAAATCAAGAATGTACCTATTGGTTAAATGGGAAGTTCTACAGTATAAGTCATCTGGTATGGCTAAGAAAATAGTTATGCTGATTAAACAAACAAAAAAGAGAAAGGCAAAAGAGGAGAAAGAAAAACACAAAAACAATCACAGAATACATAAGAGCACAATTACTTATTTAAATTACAAAGTCACTTTTACTTTCACCCTTCATGGATTGTCATCTTGTACCATCCATGTGTTCCAGTCCCTAACTGGAATGGTACATACCAACTGGTACCAACATATCAACATGGTACACCAGTACATAAATACCACGGACTCGAAGGAGGGAAGGAAGATGAAGGAAGATAAGAAGGCAATAGAGGAAGAGAGAGAAGGAGTAGGAGAAAGAAGAGGAGGTGGTGGAGAAAGAGGAGGGAGGAAGAGAAAGGAAGAAGAGGAAACGGCAGAGAAAGAGGAAGAATACCCAAAATCAACAGCAGGCAACGGGCAACAACAGTGGCTCACAGGCTATGCGTGTGCAAGGAAGAATGCTCACCGAACACTAGCCCTTAATGGGCTAGTCCAGACAACCCATAATGGGGGCAGTCCACATACAAATTCATGCCCAGACCCGTACATATTGCTAGTCTCCTACCAGGACGAGACCGCAGTCCATGCTCTTAACAGTGGTATTTATTGGACAACATGGAATATTTCAGCAACTACCTAAATCATTGGTCCCAATTACTTTGACAAAAATTCAACTGTCAGAATAAAATAAATGGCATAAGAACATAATCAAACCTGAGCAGCAGTGGGTGCAACTGGCCTTGGATAAAATGCACTCTGCTTGGTTTCCTCATTTTCTTGATGCAATGAATGCAATTCAGGCTCAGCTTTGCTTGTATTTGCCATCCAATCTGCTGATAGGGTACGCATATCAGAAAGAAGCCTGAAAAAAAAACAGGTTGCTTATATACTGAGTAGAACTGATGCATTTACAGAAAGATAATATCTTAAACATCAAACTCAAGACATAAACAAAATTCTGTTATAAACAAAATGAATAAAAAAAAGAATTAGCATGCGCAGCAGTTGAAATTCATTTCAGTAGCAGGTATTATAGAGGTTCAACCATCTAAAACTATTAGGTTTATTCAGTGAGGTCACAGAGGCTTAGCATCAATAGCATAAAGAAGTTCAACATGAGACAGCTCAAAGAAAAGTTTCCCATATGCATTAACATTCATACGTTCTCAATATTTTGCAACTGACTGTGTGGAAAAAAGTCAAAGTCAACAATATTCAAAATCAAATAAATTGTTACTCCAAGAACTAGCAAAAAAAACTAAGGATTTATAACAAATTTTCTTGTGAACATATTCTACTAGCCAAATTAAGAAAAGAGCTTAATCGCAGAGATAAAATAAGAATGGTTTAACAAAGAAACTTGATGCCTACTTGCCATCAGCATCACCTTTGACATAAAAAAGTATGCATTTTATATCGTGACCAACTTGCAAAGAGGATCAAGGGATTTATGACATGACATCAGAATTTGCTAAATTTACCTAGATAAGTCTTTCTTTTTCCGAAATGTTGTCCGCAACATGGTGTCTAGCCTATCCTGCACAAAATCTTGCACTTCTGCATGGATTGTTTCCCATAAAGCATCAGCAATTAATGTGTCACAATGCTCCATCATCAAACCAATGCTCTTTATGTAACCAACAAGCTCTAACAATGTTTTACGTTCATCAGCTGTATAATTCCAACGTACAACCTACATTGTTATTGGCAGTTTATATCACAAAAATAATAGTTAAAGAAATCAGTACAACCAATATAATTTAGGAGCATAAGAATATAAGATAATATAGATGCAGCATATGATCAAGACTAGGTAACATCTTCCGCAAATTTTGCCTTACAAAAAGAAAGGCACAATTTCAATCATCATATATATGTTAGTCAAATAATAGAAAGCAATTTCTTATTCAGTGTGCAAAAACAGAAACTCTTCAAAATTGTAAGATAAATACTATAAGCTCCATAGTACTTAAGAAATAAACTTCATAACTGTCAGCAAGAAAATTATTTTAATCATAACTATGGGACAACCAGCAAATCTGAGAAAACCCAGTCTTTCATAAAGAAATGAATGGAAAACACTGAAGATGAGCATACAAATCAACAATGCTGGATAAATAATCCTTATTCAGACAGAACAAATCCAACAACCAAGAGAAATTGAACAATAAAAATTAAAAATTTAATGAACTATTAGCTCCAGTAGTCATGGCAGGTTAGAGCAAGGTTTGCAATACCAATGGGCACCACCCGCTACCGGACGGTACCACCAATTGGGGTTGTTCCGCCCAAGGTTTTACTTACCGGTCCATACCGGTGTACCGATATATTGTCAGTACTGGTACGGACCCGTACCAAGCAGTATGCACAGTGCATACCGCCCGGTATTAAAATATAATATAATATTTTTTATAATATTATATAATATAATATTAAAAATATTAAAATATTAAAAAAAAAGGAAAAGGGGGCGACGTCACCTCGATCCTCCCAGGAGACGCCTCGCGGAGAGCGGCGAGCCGCGATGGCGGTGGCGACGCCGCGCGGCGGGCCAGAGTGGGCAAGGACGACGCGCGGGCGAGGTATTCTTTCTTCCCCTCTTCTTTTTTTTTTTTTTGCCTTTTCCTCTTCTTCTTCCCTTTTTCTCAATCGACCGCTGACGATCGATTTCTCTCTCAATCGACCGCCGACGGTCGATTTCTTCTTCAATCGGCCGTCGAAATCAACCGTCGACGATCGTTTTTGACAGAACCACCCGGTAGCGGTCGGTATCGACTACGGTACAGCAATACAGGTCAAAATTACAAACCTTGGTTCCGCGCTATTATCACCCGAAATCGGCCCGTAATGATCGATTTCGACCATCGCCGGCAGCTGTCGAACGATAACGTTCGATTTCGACCATCGGTGGTCAATTTCGGGCAGTATCAACCGACTGAGAAAGAAGAAGAGAGAGAAGAAGAAGAGGGAGAAGAAAATGGAGAACCTAGAGTCCGGCACTGCTCTCCCAATCCTGATCCATCGCCCGCGGGTGATTTCTTCGCCCACACGATCGTTGCTCGCGGGCTAAGAAATTGCCAACACGGGAAGAAGAAATGTCTCCCCGCGTAGAGAGAAGGAACGAGGTGATGTCACCCTTTTTTTTTATTTTTAACTTTATATATATATATATATATATATATATATATATATATATATATACATACACACACACACACCAAGTGGTACGCCTAAGCGTACTGCTCGATACCAGTGTACCATACCATACCGAACTGAGCTCGGTAAGCCGGTAAGGTACGAGTTGGCGAACCTATTAGAGGATCATAAAAAGATACTGCACCACTGATGAAAATAAAAACTAAAGAAGCAAAGTATAACCTTTTCGTAGTCAAAAAAGGTGGTGGAACTCTGATGTGAACCTACAGAAGCAGGTTCCTTGCAGGGACGGGAGAATTTCCAAGCACATTGTTCCCATATCCGCCCAGTCCATCGGCTGAGAATCTGACAACCTTCAACAACCAAATCGTACATGTTTCCTTTGACTTCTCTAGACCACTCGGTATCAGCACCATCAGTTGATTTTAGCACAACAATCTAGATACAAAACCATTCAAAATTTGAAGAAATGAGATTAACTAAAGAAATCAGATAAAGAACATGAAAAAAAAACTATAAATTAGCATGATAAAGGATTTAACAATCAAGTCACGAAGTACTATTTATTTTCTCACAATTTATAACATGTCATACCTGCAAGCGCACACAAGCATACATTTATGGATCCAAAGAGGCAAACAAGTACAATTTCAAAAGCACAGATGACCAATACAAGCAAATGTAAATGAACACACGGTAAAGTTGTACACTAGCACAAGTACATAAACATATTGTGCATATATACATGTCACAGTATACTGATCTAATGTGCATGCAAATACATATTATATATGAGACTGAGAACAAATTAATGCTTAGACAACTAATAGTTGAATTGAATGTTCTTCTCATAAAAAGAAACCACCACAAAAACGAATAATGGGACTCGATACCATAGCGGACAAAGGCATCAAAGATAAAGACAAGAACCTGATTCAAGGCTGAAACAAAACGAATTGAGAAGTCATCATGCTCTGCTCGGATAGTTCCAATGTGGTTCACAATCAAATAATGCTTCTGATAAGTGGACCAGTTAAGGATCTAATGCACCAAAAAAAATCAAAATCCAGTACAACTTTTAACACCATCGAAAACCAATTTCAAGTCAAAAACCTAGAATTGAAAGTTGAAACTGATCAACTGAATCTACAATAACAATCACATATAATTGAAAAGACTGATAAAGATGCTATATTCGGTCTTTCAACTGGAAAATAATGAAAGCCAACCACCTGCTTGACTCCAAACACACAGCTATAGATTGCAGGCTTCAGTCTAATCCACATTGTCAATTGTGCAGTCCAAACACACAAGGACTGCATTTTTGCCTGGTTCAGCTTGTACCGACCAGTATATATCAGTCCAAGCCCGAAACAAGACATGGACTACCCCCATTTCAAGTAGTCTGGTCCAGTCTATTAAAAAAGAAAAAAATCTTAAAACTAGAGCCTATGTCACTTCTCCATACATGTGAAGCCCTGTGAGTCATTGCTGTCGTCCTCTTTCCATACGCGTAGAGCCCCACAAGCTGCCAATGCTGTCGCCCGCCACCGCTACCTCCCTGCTGTCCGCTGCACACCTTACGCTTCCTCTTCTTCTCCTCCTCTTCCTCCTCCTCCTTCACTTTTCTTCTTTCTTTCTCTTCCTCATCTCCCTACTTCCTCCTGTTCCTCCACAGCCTCCTTTTATTCCTTCTTCTTTCTCCTCCTTCCTCCACCTCATCCTCTTCCTCTATAGCCACCTCTTCCTTCCTCTTCTCCGTGTTCTTCCTTTTTGAGTCTTTGATACACCGATACCAATCCGTATTGACTGATATAATCCTTGATCAGACTGAATCTTATCTACTGAGAAAGCCATCAATTTTAGAAAGTCAAGCATTAATATCGTAAATAGACCTTTGATTAAAGAAAAAAAATTTATACATCAAAGAGAATAAAAGAAGTGTGTCTCATGAACGAGACTCCCACCAATGTGATGTCTACAAAGGGTCAATGTACACAGCCTTCTCTTTAAATATAGAGTGGCTATTTTCCATGACTCAAACCCTGTTCTCCCAGGTCGCAAAGAAGCAACATTAGCAATGTACCAAGGCCTCTCATACATCAAAAAGATTAGTACATAAAATTACAAGTGTTTTATTTTTCAAATTCAAAACTACAAGACTACCTCGTACATTTAACACAAACCTTGACTGGGAGTGAGCAACATTCAACACTCTAATGCATCATCTTCTCTTCTCTTCTCTTCCACCATCCTTGCATCCCTCCCCTCTCCTCTCCCTTTAAAATTTTCCCTCCTCCCCTAGCCTGACCCACAGCAGTCACCGCAGGAGCATATAGACACATGATAGCTAGCCACCAGTACTGCACCCGTCGGCCCAACAACTATCTTATGGGTACTCTACAATATTTGAAACCTTGGTTTAAAGGAAAAAAATTCATCTCTTCTTGCTTTTGATTTAATAAAAGTAACAAAAATTATATCACTTCACATAGTCATTAAACTTAGTCTATCACAAATTGAGCTGACTAGGTTGTATCTCACCTGATAATTGAATCAATCATCAATCAAGATATGAATGTATGTGATCAATTAAAAACGAACAAAATAAAGATCAAATACCTTGTTTGGGAGTTTTCTTCATCAGTTTTCAGTTACAGTATATTGCTAAACAAAAGTTTATAAACATCAGATCGACGAAAACACCATATAGAATATGACTATTGCAGCATATTTAAGTATAGGTCCTTATCATAAACATCAATATGCTTTCACTACCTAGATAAAGCAACAATGAAAATCAAAACAAAATTTTTACCCACAGATGGTTCGAAAATCAAATTTGCACTGTGTTACTATATCAAAGAATCAATAGATAAACAAAGCAATTACTTCAAAAGTATGCTCAGATAAGGATTAAAGCTTCATAAAGTACTTACAGTTCAAGCCTCAAGCTTCGTTAATTAACATAGACTTGCAAGACACATCATACATCGATAAATATTCATATCTAGTCATATATTCTACACAAAACAAACACAAAAGGCACAGAAAAAAAAAAGCTAACACCAAATATAATCAAATATGTCAGTTCTTTGAACTCGTACAGTGTAAACTTAAGCCCTGTCCTTACAGATATACAACAGAATTCATTCTAACCAAGCATTCTACAAATAAGCACCATTATTTGACACTTCTTTACACTAATTTCTAACTAAATATCAGAGTAAAATCAGACCATAACGAGCCAGATTTTTGCTATATAGAAAAACAGCATGAAAATAAATTTGTGTATAGGATATTCTTGCAGCTCACGAGGTGGAATTTCATGAGGCCCAGGAAGAGAGAGAAGACGAGTTTGACTAGAAAAGCTTTGGAAGTACATCGATAGTTCCTTCATTATAGCAGCTGGTGAAAGATGAAGATCTGGAAATGCAGGAATAACAGGATCACTCTGCCAAAGAAGATTACAGAAAGGGTCAATATAGCATGCTAACTTAAGAGTCTTAACAAAAATAATGGACACAAGTATTAAACATGATTTTCCTAATTTATATACATACTGGAAAAGTCTATGGAGATTAGAGAAGCATAAATGGGAGATAATACCTTGAAGATGTTAATAAGCCGATTGAACTTGACCCTCTTATAAAGTGACTCACTCTCTTTTTCAGATGAGGTTGCTAAAACAACAAGAACCGGCAAAACACGAAGTAGCATATGGCGCTCTGGAAATAAGAGTGCAAAGTCTAGCTCCAAAGATTCAACACAAAATACTATGAGTACTTGCAAGATGTCTTCTACTCTATGCTTGAATCAAGGATGTCAAACTACCAGTGAATAGGCTCCAACTAGGAAGAGACTGGAAGACATTTCACAAATAAGAAACTAGTTGAGGTATCCAACACATGGAGAATCCTATAGCCATAAGCAAACTAGTTGAGGTATCACCTTAGTCTGATTCATGCCTATAAAAATATGATACAGACAAGTCATTGCAAAGACCATATTATTTGTTTAAAAAATTTGAAAAAATAAAAACTGTTTCTTCTTTGTTATGGGCAATGGTAAGCAAAAGTATCAAATAATAACTGTTTCTGTTTAATCCAAGATTGACAGGAATGTATCACTCAACAGAAAATGTCTCTGGGAATACCTAGTTTCAATTTTTATATATGAGTTTCAACCTCTATGCAAACTCAGTCTTGATGAGTAAGACATTCAATAAAGGATACGTATTTGTGCGGAACATCTCAGCGTGCAAATTCAATAGAATAGCCCATCTTGTACTTAAGAAAATCTGCAAATACAAATGTGAGTTTAGTGTTGGTAAAATATATGGATATAGTAGCATCTAAGGAAACAAAATCTCAAACAACCTACTATAATGGAATGGTCAAGTTACAGAATACAATCTGAGGCCCTCACGGATCCTATACCAGTACGATAAATATAAAAAAAACAACTACATACCTGCAGATCGTCTAACTCTTCTCTCATAGAATCAGTATCCTGCCACTGAACACTCACTTGTGTAAATGTTCTGAAAAATTATAAGTATAGAAAAGAATCAGTTACCAATACTTTCTGTTGTGGAGTCAATATATACAGAAATCTAGAAGTGTGATTTAGGGTATCAATAAGCAGGAATGAGAATGCAGTTGGCAAGATCTGCATACCAGTCCATACCAGTCTAAACCAAACTAATCCTAGAGAATATTATAACCAAGGTTTGACATACCGGTCCATACCAGCATACTGAGATTATCTCAGTATGGTACGGTACATGGTACCGGGCAGTACACAGCATGTATCACCCAGTATATTAAAATAGTTTATAATATTTTTATAATATAATATTATATGATATAATATTAAATATAATAAATATTAATATATTAAAAAAATAAATAATTGACGATGTCGCCTCGATCTTTCTCCCCGCGGATGAGGATAGCGCACGGGCAACTAGCGAGCGGCGACGGCGCGTGGGCGATGACAACGCGCAAGCAAGGATGGCGCAGGGAAAGGTCTCTTCTTTCTTCTTTTCCTCTTCTTCTTTTTCTTCCCTTTTTCTCTCTCAATCGATCACCGATGGTCGATTTCTCCTCAATCAATAGCCAACGGCCAAAGTCGACCATCGATGATCGATTTTGGTGGTACCACTGGGTAGCAGTCGGTCCACATACCGGTAACCTGGCAGACCGGTACATACCACCCGTATCGGGCGATACAGATCGAAATTGAAAACCTTAATTATAACTACCAAACGTAATATATGACAAAGCATATCCTAGAAATGTATAACCTTCAAAATAACTACCCTATTTATATGGATTTATCAAGCAATCCATGTGTTTCTTTTTTAATCATGTATAGAATCGAATGCAACTGGAGCAACCAAGTACCAAACTTAATATATAATAAAGAAGATCTCTCAAGCAATCCATGTGTTTCTTTTTTAATCATGTATAGAATCGAATGCAACTAGAGCAACCAAGTACCAAACTTAATATATAATAAAGAAGATCTAAACAACAGATAGCCACGGAAATAATTGTGCTAGCCATCAGATTAGACTCTGAATGCTTGCCAAAGGCTGCTCTATATGTATGGATCCATCATGCAATCCATGTCTTTTTTTTATAACACGTAGAATCTAATGCAACTGGAGCAAGTAATACAAGCAGCTGATCACAGTATATCTTTATTGGGAACCAGCGGCACTTGCCAGCCTACCAACTACAGGATCTCTTTTGAAAGACAAGTGAGACTGAAATGTTGCCTTTTCAAGCTTACTGTTCCATGTAAATAATTCATTTTAGGATAAACATCTCCTAGCATGTGGTACCTATTTTAAGGGGAAGTGGAAACCTTCCAAGAGAAATTAGGGAGGAGGAGCCTCTTTTATATAGGAGAAGATGAGCTCTCCCTGAAAGGTAAGTAATAATTTATATTAATTTATTTTTATTTTGCTTTCACACACAAAGACAGAAATATAATATTTATTTCTTATGGTTCGCACACAAAAATAAAATTTAAACTATTTACATTCTAAAAATCTATCACTTATTAAAATAAATCAATTAATAATTTAATTTCTTGACAATATTTCTAATTTGTCCACATAATCAAGAAAATCAATTTTAATCATTTCCTTAGCCATACTACAGAAATAAAAAAAGAATAATTTAAATAAAGAAACACATTATTTATGGTAATTTATTTATGTTAATGGAGAAAAATTATCGATAATTACATTTATCCCCCACTTAACAGAAATTTGGTCCTCAAATTTGATATTAAAAATGATATTAATCAACATAGTTGGCACTTGAAATAGTATATTAAAGATAAATCTAAATCAACTTGAAAAATACTTAGTTGTAAATGTGCAACTCGAAAACTAAGTCAAAAGATGTGATTTTTTCAGCATAAAATATATGAGTAATTTTGAAAACTCATTCAATAAATTTGGTTTTAGATTAACCATAACAAGCATATTAAATTCTATATCCAATAAATCATTAGAATTTTTAAATTTTAAAAACTAATTGGCTGTTGACATAAAATATAAGTTGAGGCTACATGTGTAACTCAACAAACAAAACCAATTGAAAGGATGAAAATTTATTCAACTATTCAACATATATTCTTTTATAATTCCAAATGATTTATTTATTAAATGTGTCAAAGAAATAACATTATATTTAATTCTCATTAGATCTCGTCATTGCAGTAGATAAATAATATCTAATAATAAATTTTCCACTTATTAAATTAAAACAGCATTCAAATTTGTTATACATACCATTAAATTTAAATATCAATGCATGATCAAATTTATTCAACTACAAAAGGACATATATTATCAATGTCAAAAGTAACTTTTGCAAACCATCCTAACACATGTCAAATATAATCTCACCTTTAAGAATAATAAATGATTACAAGAATTATAAGGGTAAATACTTTTTTATTTATATATTTTTGAAAAATCCTACAAAATTTTTGTACTTAAAATTTGTCAAAACTTTTAAATCTGAGAGATAATTGATACTTAGTATGATCTTCACTTAGTAACATTAGATATGTTAACCATAAGCATTCATAACAATGTAAGGTAAAGGTGAGGAAGATAAACAACCCTAAAGAAACCACACAGTAAGTAACAAATATGTTCCTATAATTTTTTATTAGTTTATCCCATTTATAATTATAAATAAGAATAAAATCCCAGAGCAGAGGATAACAATATTCAAAAAATAATATGTCAAACTATAATAGAAATTATGTCAAACTTCATTCATTTATAATCTACTTAAAATCATAACAAAATTATATGAATGAATTTTAGGTCCCCAACAGGAATAAGTTATGGTCAAACTAAAAAAATGCTACTAGACTAATGCAATAAACTTAATTTTTTAGTAAAATGAAAATCTAAATATTGCATAGTGAACATAAGCATCATATATGAGTTCTAGTAAAATTGCCAAATTATTTTTTCTAAAATATTAGATATAAATCTAATATGTGCATCTTCATGAATAACTAAGTCAATTTATATTTATTTATTAATTATAAATACATCTCAAAATGAAAATAAGACATTCTATAATTAAATTAACAACTATTATCTACTTTTCTAAAGGTGGATAAGAGTGCCATGACAAAATTATATTCAAATCGTAAGATATGAGAGTTTCTACGACAAAAATATTATAACATTTATTGAAATTTAAAAAAAATATACTAAACTTTTGGCATTTTACTCAATAATCTCAATTCAAGTCATTTAATGAGACTTTCCTCGTGTAACATCTTTAATTAATCATTTCTTTATAAAAAATAAATCATATTTGGCTCAATAAAATGACCTAAAATATAAATCTCAAACTAATTTAGTCATCTAATATTCTAATCCTAGGATCTCTCATATTCCAACAGGTACTTAAAACAATTGGTTTAATATCAAATGTCACAACTCAAGTCTGATAGGCTAAATGGCCAATCAACTCTGTTTGGCTCAAACCACTAACCAAACTGTGTCAGTCAAAGTTGATAGTAATATATTCATTAGGCTTTTATAAGCCAATCTTGGTCTTGCCCACTTCTGATGTGGGACTGATCGAGGTGTTATAATTTCACCCACTTAAGGGTTTGATGTCCTCATCAAGACTCATCGAGGTGTTATAATTTCACCCACTTAAGGGTTTGATGTCCTCATCAAGACCCAACATATGCTAGATGAAACCCTAGCATAGTGCATGTGAAGCGTAGCTCAGTGGTGGCTCCTACTCGAACCCCCTCACCATGCCTAAATACTAGGTCAACCCTGATACATTCCCTATTCACATGCCAATACCTACATAAGTTAATCTGAAGCTTCTCTATTCTTGTGGCTCCTTTACATTCCCTCACCAAAACAGGTCAAAGATTAGAGTGGATAGAAAAGCATGATGATATGCTCCACTTGCTAGAGGACAATACTAGAGCTGATGAACCTGCAACAACTGTTTGAGTTCAAGCCAGACGTGTCGAGATACATGATGGGGGTTGTTTTGATGCAAGATGGCCAACCCATGACGTACCACTCAGAGATGTTCGAAGGATCTCAAAAGAATATCCAACCAATAACAAAATATCAAGCGACCAAACATTGGTGTATGTATCTCCTAGGGAAGGAGGCAATCATCTAGACCAACCTTCGGCCACTTCAATACCTTCAAACACAATTCAACCAAGTGATCAAGTACAAAAAGGGAGTATAAAATAAGCTAGCTGACATGTTATCGTGAACCCCGATCATGAGTCTTTGCTTGTTTGTGCATATACAGGTCATACCAGTTTTTACGAGGATTATACGAACATATACATGGAAGACCCAAAAGTTAAAGGCATCATAAATAAGTCAAAGCAAAAAATAACATGAAATCACGCTCTAAGGAGGACTAGTTTATAGACGTGCTCAACTTTACATACCGAAGAGAGTAGATCGCGTGAATTAGATACGAGAAGCACACTCGTTGAAAGTCACAGGACACTTTGATGTGAACAAGACTTTGATAAACTTGTAGTGACATGTTTACTAGCCCCAGATGCAGCAAGACGTGGCTCGGTTCGTACAAGGATGCATCCTTTGCAGCACCACAAAACCAAGCAACGAAAATTGGGGTTGTACACTCCATGGTTCATCATGTCGACCTGTATCAGGCGGTATAGACAATATGTAAAAGGTCCGACGGGGGACCAGCATGTGGAGCGCTCTCTACCAGGTTGTCACGGACAACAATGTAAACAAGGTGTTCGATAAAATGCTCATGTTTGTCCGTGTCCTTCGGTTTGTGTACATACCTTTTACAGCAAGTAGCGGGCTTGCAGTAGGCTTAGCAGCCCTATTTTGGTTTGCTTTATGGCCAAGTTTGGCTTATAAATACGAGTGTGTCTTATAAGCACATGTGGGGACTTCGGCCTGTAATGGACCATTATCCTTTGTGTGCAACCTTTCTGAGTTTGTAATGTCCATGGTGTCACGAACAACAATATAAACAAGGTGTTCGATGAAATGCTCATGTTTGTCCGTGTCCTTCGGTTTGTGTACATACCTTGTACAGCAAGTAACGGGCTTGCAGTAGGCTTAGTAGCCTTATTTTGGTTTGCTTTCTGGCCAATTTTGACTTATAAATACGAGGGTGTTTTGTAAGCACTTATGGGGACTTGCTGTAGATGCTGTAGACGTTGTCGACGCTGCATCTCCTCGCATTCTGCTGAATCTTCAATCTTCGCTTCCGCAACGCGCCTTTGGCTCCTAGCTCTCTTGTTGTTGAGTAGTCGAACTCGATCCGTCATGCTGCTTCAACTCACCAATGATGAATCTGGTGTGGGGTTGGCTGAGTTGTGCTGATCCTTGTTGGTTCTCGCGGATCTCTCTGATAAAGGAAAAGACATGCCTTATTATGCGCTAGTTTCGCAGTATACTCATATTGCTTGAACTGGGTAGATGCTTGTTGGAATTTTAACGAGTATCGCCTCGCAGACTTTGAAGTTTTTAAGGTTCCTGTAATGAACCATTATCCTCTGTGTGCAACCTTTCTGAGTTTGTAATGTCCATGGTGTCACGAACAACAATATAAACAAGGTGTTCAATGAAATGCTCATGTTTGTCTGTGTCCTTCGGTTTGTGTACATACCTTGTACTTAGCGCTTGCGATAGCTTAGTAGCCTTATTTTGGTTTGCTTCGCCAATTTTGACTTATAAATACGAGGGTGTTTTGTAAGCACTTATGGGGACTTGATGCCGAGACGTTTGACGCCGCATCTCCTCGCGTTCGCTAAATCTTCAATCTTCGCTTTGCAACGCGCCTTTAGCTCCTAGCCGCTTGTTGTTGAGTAGTCGAACTCTAATCCGTCGCTCAACTCACCAATGAGAATCTGGTGTGGGGTTGGTTGAGTTGTCGATCCTTGTTGGTTCTCGCGGATCCCTCATGAAGGAAAAGACACCTTATTACGCTAGTTTCGCAGTATACTCATATTGCTTGAACTGGGTAGATGTTTGTTGGAACTTTAACGAGTATCGCCTCGCAGACTTTGAAGTTTTTAAGGTCCTTCCTCCATAATGTTTGCCTATTGAACCTTCTTCCACTGTTAGTTGTCACTTCCAAGTATGTTCGCATCACTCCCGCTTTCGATTAGTCAATTGGGGTACTCGGTTTCACCCATTCTCTCGAGTTGAGAAGGCAAAGGTTACTCGATTTCGCTTGCCTCCTCGAGTTTCTACTTCATGCATTGAGCTGGTTACTAACATTCGCCGCTCACACTCAAGCACTTGAAGTGTTTGCACTCTTTGCGTTGGGTTAGCTACTGTGATTCGCCTTCCCACTGCCATTGAACTTCTGGAATGCAAGAAGTTTTGCTCGAAAAAAGCAAAAAAGTTTACCCCAACTTGAAATCCCCCAACTTGGAGTAAGTCTTTGATAGATCTAGTCGCCTCTGGGATGGTACCGTCTTCTCCATCACCTTTGCCGCCTACTCCTCTGAGTAGAGACAAGATGTCGCCTACTGCCCTCGGTCGAGCTCATAAAGGTGAGGGAATTGCTAACTCGAAGGATTCGAACTCATGCAAGGGCTTGTACACGATGAGTTCGTGGCCATCCCAAGGCGCGATTGGAACTCGGCGCCATGGAGCATCAAAACTTTCTCTCGACATGGAAAGGATATGTCCGTAGGCGAAATGTGCAACAAGTTCAGACGTTACTTGACCTTGAAGAGTGCGGTGGAGCGTATTAGAGAAGGGTCGCAGCAAGTACATTTGCAGGCGAACAAGGCACAAGTTGTTCGACGGAGTAGTCCAAAGGGATGGTGGTCTCCAAACTTCCTGGGAAGTATGTAAAGAGAAAAGTTGCTCCAGACGGATATCCGGGAGGGATAAGTCCTAGTCCTCTAGTGGGAGAATAATGCAACGGATCGCATATTGAGGAAGAGTTCCTCAAAGCGATAACTCCACAAAGCTCAATGGACCGAGTGAGCGACGAAGAGTCATCGCATGATCTCGAAGGAGGTAATGCATTGGTGGATGCATTTCGAGATCAAGTGGGGGAGCAATCCAAGACAACATCATATGAAGGCACACTTAGAGTCGATGCAGAAATCAAACTCAACAGAGGGCTGACTCGTGGAATGGTGGCCGTGAGGGCCAATATCAACTCAATGCAAATCAAGGAGCAGAGTGACTTGGATGGAACTCGGTGAAGTATCCAAGCCGCATGAAGGGAATCGACATAGAAGATGGAACATGGAGCGGAGGCACGGAGCTTTCCTCAGACAGAGATCAAGGGCATGAACTCTTGTAGAGGCAAGAGTGGGATCATGTCGTTCTATTGGTTCTTCATTCTGATGGGACAGACTTATTTTACATAGTGCCAAAGATGAAGGGAGCTTCAAGGCACATGCAAGCTACCTCAGAGATGCATTTGATAGAGTAACGAAGGTGATTCAACTTGCAGAGGCAAAGTTGGGATCATGAGACCTTAGTACAGGGCAAGAGGACGCAGAGGCGGGTACTCTTGAAGAATATGCCACAGTCTTAATTCTCTAGTGGGAGAATCATGTGCGACGGACTGCACATATTGAGAAAGAGTTCCTTAAGGCGATATCTCCACAAAGCTCAACGGACTGAGTGAGCGACGAAGAGTCGTCGCATGATCTCGAAGGAGGTAATACATTGGTGAATGCATTTCGAGATCAAGGGGGGAGCAATCCAAGGTAACATCATATGAAGGCACACTTAGAGTCGATGCAGAAATCGAACTCAACAAAGGGCTAACCCGTGGAATGGTCGACGTGAGGGCCACTATCAACTCAATGCAAATCGAGGAGCGGAGCGACTTGGGTGGAACTCGGTGAAGTATCCAAGCTGCATGAAGGGAGTCGACATAGAAGATGAAACATGGAGCGGAGGCATGGAGCTTTCCTTGGACAGAGGTCAAGGGCATGAACTCTTGTAGAGGCAAGAGTGGGATCATGTCGTTCCATGGGTTCTTCATTCTGATGGGACAGACTTATTTTGCATGGTGCTAAAGATGAAGGGAGCTTCGAGGCACATGCAAGCTACCTCAGAGATGCATTTGACGGACTAACTAAGGTGATTCAACTGGTGGAGGCAAAGTTGGGATCAAGGAGACCTTAGTACGGGGCAAGAGGACGCAGAGGCAGGTACTCTTGAAGAATACGCCACAGTGTTGCCGCTCGAGTTGTTAGGAACAAGAGGTGCATAGCAAGATTGTGCTGGTAGGGGATAGAGGCCCAAGATCCGCAATGGTGCACCAACTCTAGCGGTCGGGGACTTGAGCTACTAGGCGATGAACTATCCTAGAGCTCGTCTGTATGACCCAAGAGTGGGTGGACGAAGGGAATTGCGAGTGAACTAAAATCGAAGATGGGGCGAGGCCCTACGATGTGTTGGCAGAGGCCACACGTGGAGAAGTCGTAGTCCGAGTTCATCACACGAGAATTTGTATGCAATGGAGATGTCACCAAGAGGCGACATGGTGCAGCGGATCGTGGTGGAATAGTCCATGGCAGTGCAATACAGGCAATCTTGTCCCGTGAGGGACAAGATCATGCGGAGGTATGATCACGAGTTATTGGGAGCTCCACTTTGGTGTACGACACAACAAGAAGGGCTATGGATTCAAGGAGTGAATGTCGTGGTACCGTAGAGGCGGGTCTTTGTGTGTGCATCGAAGCTTGCATTGGATGAAAGCTTAGTCATCAGCATATGGGGGTTGTATACAACCGAGGAAGAAGTCCAACTGCAAGTATCAACGAGTCCTATGGAGGGGGACGTGATCATGTGAATGATCAGGAGATGCTGGGAGCTCCACTTCGGTGAACAATGCAACGGCAAGAAGGGCTGTGGATTCAAGGAGTGAATGTCATGGAACCGCAGAGGCGGGTCTTCCATGTGTGCGCACCAAAGCTTGCATCGGATGAAAGCCTTGGTCATCAGCATATAGGGGCTGTGTACCACCGAGGGAGAAGTCAGATTGCAAGTACCAGTAAGTTCCATAAAGGGGACTTGATTATCTGAAAGGTATGAGTCAGAGAGACCGCCTGCTCACATTCGATGGAGCTGCAAGTCAGAGGACGGCCGAGTAAGTGAACGTTGCTACCAAGGAAGCTAAGGAGAACAGAATCGACGCGAGCCCTGCAACAAGATGGCGGAGGCCATGTATGAGAGTTGTAGTTTGTCTTTCCATCGGCCAAGGAGAACTGCTCGGAAGACACAGTGGTGTTGAAGCAGGTGGTCGAAAGGGGCGAGGAAGTGACGATGAGTCCAGTGGGGCTTAGCTACCCAAAAGCAAAGCGTCGGTTAGAAAGGAGGTGGACTCGGAGGAGCACCACAGTGCCGCAGAGACGAATCTACCGATCACGAAGGGATGCAGAAGCAAGGCAACGGATAGTAGGGCTATGGGCTTTGCAACACCATGGTACCGCAGAGGCGGGACTTCCGTGGAGTCATCGATCCCTTGCTCTCATGAAGGAAGAGCATTAGTCGAAAAAGGGGGGCCAAGGAGGTGGAGTATGCAAAGGCAAACTCCAAGTACCAAGACAAGGCGGAAGGGCAGAGGCCAAGGAACTTCATAAGACCGGTGTCGATGGACTTCTCATCAAGATAGCCGAAAGCGGGGGACTTCGGATTGATGCACGAGTGCTCGACCAAGGAACGAAGTAGGCAGTACGTGGTATTGTACCTTTTCTACTCAGAGGAGTAGGCAACAAAGGTGATGGAGAAGACGGTACAATCCCAGAGGCGACCAGATCTATCAAAGACTTACTCTAAGTTAGGGGACTCCAAGTTGGGGTAAACTTTTTGCTCTCTTTGGGCAAAACTTCTTGTATTCCAGAAGTTCAATGGCAGTGGGAAGGCAAATCACAGTAGCTAACTCAACGCAAGGAGTGCAAACACTTCAAGCGCTTCAAAAGTGTGAGCAAAGAGCGGGCGAATATTAGTAACCAACTCAACGCATAAAGTACAAACTCGAGGAGGCAGGCGAAATCGAGTAACCTTTGCCTTCTCAACTTGAGAGAATGAGCGAAACCGAGTACCCCAATTCTCTTCACTCAAGGAGGTGAGCGAAGCCAAGTAACCTTACCTTCTCAACTACTAAGAGAATGGGTGAAGTCAAGTATCCCAGTTCTCTTACTTATCCAGCAGAGGAGCTCTGCATAAGTTCAGTGACCCTTCATAGAAAGCTTATGAAAGACAATAGTTGTCAAATCCTTACCATTGATGATCAGTACTACTGAGAGTATATTGTCTGCTTCATTTCCCAATTGAATGCCAATCGAAAATGGGAGTGATGCGAACCTACTTGGAAGTGACAACAAAACGTAGAAGAAGGATCAATGGGCAAACATTGTGGAGGAAGGACCTCAAAAACCTTAAAGTCTGCAAGGCGATGCTCGTCAAAGTTCCAACAAGCATCCACCCGCTGCAACATGAGTATCCGCGATCGGCGTAATAAGGCGGTCTTTTCTTTCGTCGAGGGATCCGCAAGAACTAACAGGATCGACAACTCAACCAACCCCATACCGATTCGTTGGTGAGTGAGCGGGATTGCGATCGAGTTCGACTACTCAACAACAACGGCGAAGAGCGACTAGGAGCCAAAGGGGCATGTTGCCAAAGCAGAAGATTGAAGATTTAGCAGAATGCGAGGAGATGCAACGGCTACAGTGGCTTCGACGAGGACGTCGAAGGAATAAGTGGGGGAGAATGTCACAGACAACAATGTAAATAAGGTGTTCGATGAAATGCTCATGTTTATCTATGTCCTTCGGTTTGTGTACATACCTTGTACAGCAAGTAGCGAGCTTGCAATAGGCTTAGCAGCTAGCCCTATTTTGGTTTGCTTTGTGGCCAATTTTGGCTTATAAATACGAGTGTGTTTTGTAAGCACTTATGGGGACTTCGGTCTGTAATGGACCATTTTCCTTTGTGTGCAACCTTTCTGAGTTTGTACTGTCCATGGGTGTAATTTGTATCTGGCTTTATAAGGTGTTTGCTTGAGTAGTTGCTTGTGGATCCCGTGAGAATTGCTTCTTCTAGCCCGTTTTCTCTTTTGTAAGTCTAAGGGACTTTAGGAGATCTCGGGGAGGGCTAACCTTTGTGGACGGACACGCATGGGTGCCACACAGCTTAGGCAAAATCAGCTAAGCCCGTGACAATGGGTGTAATTTGTATCTGGCTTTATAAAGTGTTTGCTTGAGTAGTTGCTTGTGGATCCCGTGAGAATTAATTCTTCTGGCCCGCTTTCTCTTTTGTAAGTCTAAGGGACTCTAGGAGATCTTGGGGAAGGCTGACCTTTGCGGACAGACACGCATGGGTGCCGCACAGCTTAGGCAAAATCAACTAAGCCCGTGACAATGTGATCCATAATAAGGGACCCCATATCGCCTGATACAAGGTCAATACCGATCAAAACAATTAAAGTCCGACCATTACCGAACTGTTCTGGTTGGTAACAATCAGATTTCGATCGATACTGATCAGTTACTAGGATTTATAGATTGGATCAAGCTTGGGAGGCTTAACACCTAAGTTAGAGGTAGAATTATCTAACCAAAGGTGTGTAGACCTATCGATCACATTCAATAACCCACTCGATCCGGAGACATGGACAACAATGCCTCAACCGATGATGGCGATGATGCCAGGGATTCATTGGTCCCGTCTGCACAGTTTAAGGGTGATGCATGGACCAAGTAATATTTTACACATGCCACATAAGATTCAGATTATAAAGCTTAACATGATAGTTGGTCATACTTATCTGAGCTATAGTACGATGATCAATATTATGATACAGAGTAGCAAATCAATGACGAAAGTAGAAGTTTCGACATTCTCCATGCTCTGCACCAATACATGCCACAATTGTACTTGCCTCAAACATATGTGGTTCATGACAATCATACTACGACATCACCATAATGACACACGAATGGCATACGATGTATCAGGATACTTTGTAGTAGGATTAATTTCGGGATTCAGTTCAACAAATACATCAAATTGATATACAGATGCATAGGATCGAGGATCCCGATCCACTTCCCGTGAAATCCTGTCGATCTTTTCAGTGCTAGAATCTTAAAGTTTGATTGATCGATTACTTGATTATTTGAATCTTAAAGTTTAAGTTATTTAACAAACAATCTAATAATTTAAATCATTTCTTTGTAGATAATTCAATGTCAACTGAAGGACGATCTGAAAAGCAAGGTTTACAATTTTGACCGCCTAGTAACGGGTGGTACCACCAAAATCAACCATCAACGACCAATTGAGGGAGAAATCAACCGTCGACAGTCAATTGAGGGAGAAAAAGGGAAGACAAAGAAGAAGAGGGAAAGAAGAAAGAAGAAGAAGAGGAGAAGAAAGAAGTACCTCCTTTCCCCGAATCGTACTCACCCGCACGCCCTCACCGCCCTTGCCTACTGGCAATTTTTCTCCCACACGAGGAGACAAAACGTCTCCCCGTGCGGGGAGAAAGATCGAGGCAACGTAGCCCCTTTTTTCTTTTTTTATATATTAAATATTTAATATTATATTATAAAAATATTATAATATCTTTTAATATACTGACGGTATGCACTATGCATACCGCTCGATACCGGTACGGACCGATATGTCAAACCTTGCTGAAAAGTACCACAAAGCTACTCAAAGCCCAAAAAAGATATTTGTCACTATTCTTCCTATATATTATTTTTGCTAAAACTATACTAAAGTTATATTTATTTCCAACTTAAGAGCCCTAATCTAACTTTTTTCTTTTTCAAAAACCTTTAGAACACTTTTAGACCATTTTACTATATCGTCGATATGCATCGTCTTACCGCCGACTGGTTGATACACTGGTACGGACCAGTAAGGTGAACCTTGGTACCCTACGTTGCTCTTTCCATCACGACCATGGGTAAGCATATCTATGGAATTCCTGGGAGGTCTACCTATAATGAGATGGGGACACAGCTATTTATTTGTGGTGGTTGATAGGTTCTCAAAGATAGTGGTGCTCATACCTTCTAAAAAGACAATCACCAAAGGAGCAACCCAATTATTCTTCCAACATGTGTGGACACTTTTTGACCTTCCGAGTTCCAGCATGTCTGATCGTGACAGGCATTTCTTGAGCAACTTTTGGAGTTCAATTCGAATTATGATGGACACCAAACTGAAGATGAGCATAACCTTCAATCCATAAACCAATGGCCAAACCGAACTAGTGAACCACACCATGATTCATCTCCTTCGAGGATACCTTAATTTGCTTTCAATCGAGTAGTGTATAGTTCTACTAGCAAAACACTGTTAGAGGTATACTTGGGTTAGTTATCTCAAAGTCCTTTTGATTTGTAGTTCACACTTGATTCGACTTCAGCTACCTCCGCTAAAAGCAAGGCAACACAATAAGCCCAAAATTATTTGGCAACCATCCGTAAGGTGCATGAAGAGGTTATGAAGCAACCTCAATGTAAGCAATGAATACACAATACAACACGATCGACACCCCGTAGGACGATTTTATAAAAGACACCTTGTATGACTACAGCTTGGGAAATAACTAATCCTTTGAGGATACAACTCCTGACACCCAAAGACATGGGACGAAGCCTATCGTACCTTCAATTTACATTTAACTAAGCAGTGTACAATTCTACCAAGAAATCACCGCTCAAGGTGTGCTTGGGTTAGTTATCTCAAAGTCCTTTTGATTTGCAATTCACGATTGATTTGACATCAACTACCTCCGCCAAAAGCAATGCAACATAATAAGCCCAAAAATTTTTGGAGAACATCTGCAAGGTGCATGAAGAGGTTGAGAAGCAACCTCAATGAAGTCGACGAAAATACAAAGAATGACACGATAGACACCGTATCAAAGGATGATTCTATGAAGGAGACCTTGTATGGCTTCACTTTGGGAAATAATGACTCAAAGAAGGAAAGAACCTAAAGCTCATATGATATGGACCGTTCTAAGTCTTAAAGCAGATTGGAGACAATGCATGCCGAATCGAGTTATTGCCCTACATAGAGATATACTCGGTTGTGAACATTGAGAATTTAAAATCATTCAAGCCATTAATGCTAGACAACAAACCAAGCGATACGTTGCCATCTGTTGAAGACTTGGTGACCGACCAAGACGACACTTTCATCGTGTAGTTCACAACCACCCGACGAGGCATCAAAGTTGTCTTTTGAATGGGACACAAAGGGCTAAAACCAAGTGCAGCAAGATGGTCCTCTGAAGGAGCTGCTGAAGTTGAGTTTCCCCACCTTTAAAGCAAGATTCAATGGGGCGTGAATCGCGTGTTCAGGGACGATCTCAACAATATTCAACCCTGTTAGATCAAGCAAAGCTCAAGCCCAAGGACTTAAGGCAACCCTCTCCTTATATAAAATCAAAAGTGAACTAAGAAAGCCTTCAGCAAAGAGGCAATCAACCATAGAATTGCAGCTTAGAGGAGCGAGAAGAGGGAAGAATTTTGCACCATAGCAGCCAACTTCCAACCATCGCCTTCTTCCTCACATTCAACTAGTGTACCGAGTTCATCTCGATATCGGTACAATACTGGTATCGGGTGGTACACAAAGTGTGTACCACCCGATATATTAAAATATAATATAAATTTTTATAATATAATACTATATAATATAATATTAAAATATTTCAAAAAAAGAGAAAAAGGGGCGACGTCACCTTGATCTTTCTCCCCGCGCGGGAGAAAGAGCGCCCATGCCCGTGGCGGTTACGTGGCGACGATAAGCGCGACGGTCTTGTGACTGGCGACTATGACGGCACCGGTAACCAGCGGCGGCAATGGCGACCGTAAACAGCGCCGGCGAGGATCGCGTCGGCGATAGGTATTCTTTTCTCCTCTTTCTCTTTTTTCTTCTTTTCCTCTTCTTCTTCCTCCCTTTCTCGCTCAATCAACCGACGGTCAATTTCTCCCTCGATCGGCCGTCGGCCGATTTTTCCTTCAATCGACCAGCGGTTGATTTTTGAACCACGGTAGCGGCGGTCCGTCTACAACTGGCGGACCGATGTCTTGCCATGCACGGTAAATATCGAAATTACAAACCTTGGCTCCACCCCTAATCTTCGTCTAACTACTGCGAGAAATCCTCAATGCCTACTACATATTGTCCGAACCTTAGGAGGTTCTAACAACAAAGGGAGGAGACTGAAGACCGATAGCAACCGCAACCTACCGAGAGCACCGACATGCTAGACAAAATAAACCTAGGTTTTCACGCACCCATAAGCTTTCTTTCACACGTCTATTTCCTTTATTTCAACTTTCATAGTTAGGACTTTAACTTTACAAACAATAGTGATTGTTTTCTTTCAATTCTATGCTTGGTTTTCCTGTGATAATTCTCTCCTCCGCCAAAACTGTCATCCCAAAGGTGGTATTGAATCAACAAATCGTTGAAACCAAACACGATACGGATCATTCTCCCACGTCCTCTACCTCATTCTCCTACACATCATTGCCAGCTCCACTCCATTACGCCATTCTCCGCCCATAAGCCTCACCTACTTTAGTCCTAGTTTATTAATTCTCTCCAAAATTTTCATATTATGGCTCACTAGCTTACTTCCGTAACTTGAGCAAAATAGAATATCTCATAATATATCAGTACTAAAAACATCATTCATTCATTAGTACTTTTCTAGTTCTCAACTTTTTGATAAATAAATAAATTAACCAAATTACTCTTAGATCTCTAAAAACCCACCAAAACACTTATACCTATTTTCATCCTCTTCAAAACATTCCTTCACTTGCTCTAATTTTGCAAAGAAATATATAGTTTCATAATTTGGTCTCTTAGTTTCCAACATCATTATTAAAAATTTGACATACATAATAAGCATATATCATTTCTATTATGTGGTATTTACAATTGGAATTCACTTAATTTTTTGAGTTATTTTGCAGGTTGGAATGTGAATACTCATAAAAAATTGTTTTTTCTTTTATCAAACACAAGATGTCCCTAAAAGGTTTTTTAAAAATTATATTAAACATTTTCCCATGTTCTCCATTATATTAGATAACAAGTTCAATTACTAATAATACTTAACCATTTAGCTAGTGCAATGAACTATTGCAAACAAATTTGATTGAAAAGTACAAGTTATTGCATACCTCTTGTACCATGAGAAATCATTGGGAATGCTAGCTTTTGCATTTTTGAGATGATCAAGCTGCACTAAAACATCAAGTAATTTCAATATAGACCTGCCATACAAAAAGCTTAGTATCAATTTCCCACAAGTAGGAAAAGCATCATTACAAAACATAGCTACCATGGAAATAAGCTAAAAATAAACTAACTGAAAATCATAAGCCATGTCTCATCATACTAACAAAAAAATGTGAGTTACATCATTAATTTTATCAACTTATACTTTGAACATGAAATAGCAATTCAGAGATGAAGCGACAAAATCAAACTGAATAAGAAATAGTAAAGCACAATTAGGATTCTATTGATGAAATAATCTCTTTTTTCTAGTTATAGCAACGAAAAAGGAATTCTAAAAGCCCAAAGTATGCATATATATATATATATATATATATATATATATATATATATATATATATATATATATATATATATATATATATATAAGCAATTAAATTCAAGCAATGCTTTATGCAGTCAACAATAGTGGATAACTTATTGTGTTTTCGACCATGGTATACAATTGATAAGATATATTGATGCTTACTGAGTGACAAAGGACAACCTAAAGCATAATAGGCTTAAAAGCAAGGTTTTCAATTTCGACCTGTACCGCTCGATAAAGGCGATATATCGGTCCGCCAGTTCTTGATGCGGACCACCAAATAGCGGTACCGCCAAAAATCGACCATCAGCGATCGATTTCGACCGTCAACGATCGATTTCGGGCGTCAACGATCGATTTCGGCGTCAACGACCGATAAAGGGAGAACCGACAGTCGATTTTTTACCGTCAGCAGCCGATTGAGTGAGAAATTAACCGTCGACAATCGATTTCGACCGACGACGGTCGATTAAGGGAGAAAAAGGGAAGAAGAAGAAGAAGAGGAAAAGAAGAAAAAATAAGAGGAGAAGAAGAAAACCTAACGCCATCCTCGCCCGCGCACCGTCGCTCGTGCGCCGTCGCCGGGGGAGCACCCTCGCCCACTTTTTCTCCCGCGCGAGGAGACGAAACGTCTCCCTGCGTAGTGTCACGAACAGTTAGCGCTCAATCGCAACATCTTCGCTCAGCGAACCATTCATCGCTATTTCTTGTTTGTACATATGCTTGGCAGCTTGTTTTGCCTTGAGTTTATCTGTTTTTACCTAAGAAATGTGAGCGAAAGTAGTGTAGAAGGCTGCAGAACAATCGCTTGCTGCGCGGAGCCAAAATAGCCCAAAACAGCCTCATTTTTGGGTCTTTTTCATGTGCTGCAGCGACCACTCTGAGCAGTGCGAAATGTCAGCCATTTCAACACCTTAGAACCCCCCGGGTGGCACCGGGCTAGATGGGGTTTCAGGTATATGTCGAGCGTAGGCTTTCATCAACAATTGAACTTGTCTTGTGTCCGATACCTTGGGAACCGTCGTTTGTGGACTTGCAACCAATCTTACAGCCCTCTAAAGTCCTGTTTCGCTCTCTTTCTCTCTTTTCTCTGCTACACTCAATGTGTTCGACGAATTGCTTGTATAGCTTCCCGCTTTACGAGATGTCGGAACTTGTCCGTCGCTCGTTTCTAAGCTAATCAACTTCTTCTTTGTAGGTCCTATGGGACCGCACGAGGTTGCAAGTGGGCTAACACTTTGCGGACAGATAACGCTTTTGGCGTTTCATGACTTAGGCAATCCCGGCTAACTCCAGAACAATGGGCAAGGTCTCTCCACTACTTAGGCAATTTTAACTAAGTCTTCAAGAGTGCCGCTAGGGTCGCAATTAGCTAAGTCAGTCGGTGGTATCGAGCAAGCAATTCAAACAAACAGTGAAAAAGATTCGCAATCTCACCATGGTGAAACATCGTGGTGAATCGAGCAAGATGGGGCAAGCCGGACCCTTGTTCCAAGCAACCGCAGGTGGGCTGCAAGTGCAAACTCGCCCGCAAACTGTTGGAGTCGCTCATGAGGAGCGCGGCAGTGAACAAGACAAGCATGAAGTTGGGTATTCTCCGCGAGCAGAGGAGGCGCCATCTAGAGTGCCAATTGGGAAAAAGAGCCACAATGAGAGACTTACAACGACGAAAACCTGCCTTGATATTCTTGAAGCGAGCTTGGAGGAACTCTACCAAGACCAACGAAGGCTCCTTAGGGTAGAGAGCTCGCAAGAAGAAAATGAATCTCAGATCGAGAAAGCTGAATCCCTGATCGATCAACTGACAGAGGACACCAAAGATTTCGTACGACATCTACACGAAGTTGTGGCGGAACTCATGGCTAACGTGATGGTTAACAAGGACTCTTGATGCGGGAGAGAACAATACCCGTGCTGCATCACCACAAAACTTCAAGGCACCGGAGCCGCATTGCTATAGGGGTGCTAGGGATGCCAAAGAGCTTGAAAATTTCATGTTCGACATGGAACAAAATTTTCGTGCTACAAGGCTCGATTCTGAAGAGACCAAAGTTGCTATAGCAATAATGTATCTGAATGGGGATGCAAAACTTTGGTGGCGAACCCGTTGGGAAGAAATCCGACAAGGCCAATGTCGAGTGGATATATGGGGAGACTTAAAACGAGAGTTGAGAACTCAGTTCTTGCCCAAGAACACAGAGTTTGTCGCAAGAAGGAAACTGAGGCAACTCCGCCAAAGTACAACAATCCGAGACTATGTGAAACAATTTTCAGCATTGATGTTGGATATATAGGACATGTCTGAAAAAGACAAACTATTCAGCTTCCTCAATGGCTTGAAGCCATAGACACAACAAGAACTACATCGGAGGAATGTCACCGATGTAGTCGAGGCAATTACAGCCGTAGAAAGGCTAACTGACTTTGTTTCTTCAGAGGATTTAAGAAGAAGAAACAATCTTCGGGAAATCGCCCAACTAAATACTCTCGAGCGAAGGAGTCTGGGGACGAACAAAAGAAGAAGAATTTCCACAAGGGACCGAGCTCAAAAGGTAAAGTCCCAAAGTCTGGTGGATGCTTCTGGTGTGGAGGACTGCACATGGTGAGAGAGTGCCCACAAAAGCAGGCACTCAATGCTTTAACTGCATCAATATATCCCCACAAGTCAGACAAGGGCAAAGCTGTCGCCCTTAGTTCGAGCAGTTCTGAATCCAGTAACGACAGTGAGGCGTCGCAAGGACCCAGGATGGGAGCAATGCGTTTGTTGAATGCGTTGTGGGGTCAAGTGGGGGAGAACACAAAGGCAAAGCCACCGAAGGCAGGAAGTAGCGAGTTGATGTATGTGGACATCAAGCTTAATGGCCATACAACCCGTCCAATGGTGCACACGAGCGCTACCCACAATTTTATTATCGATCGTGAAGCTAAGCGACTTGGATTAATCTTAGAAAAAGCCCAAGTCGTATGAAGGCTGTGAACTTGAAGGCCAAGCGGATCGCCGGACAAGCAAAGGAGGTCTCCATCAAGATCGAAACATGGAGCGGGAGCACAAACTTGATGGCGATGCCATTGGACAACTTCCAAGTGATTCTCGGAATGGAGTTCATGCACGTGGCGAAGTTGGTGCCAATGTCGTTCCTGAACTTCCTACGTCTAATGGGAGGCGACGATCCCTGCGTGGTTCCAGTTTCTTGAGGAACCAAGGACCCACAAATATCGGCTTTACAATTGAAGAAAGGGGTACGAAAATGTGAATCAACCTTTGTAGCTGCTATGAAGCTAGAGACACTTGAGGAGGCCATTCAAGAACTCGTTGTGGCGAACATCCCGAAGGAGTTCTCGGATGTGATGCCAACGGCCGAGAACTCTACCACTACGCAGGCGTGGATCATCGGATTGAGTGGGCCGGAGTTAAGCCTCCAATGAGACCGTCATACCGCATGGCCCCTCCGAGTTGGCGTAACTAAGGAAGCAATTAGATGAACTACTAAGCGGTGGTCTCATCCGCAGCTCAAAAGCACCTTTCGGAGCTCCAGTCCTCTTCTAGAAGAAACAATATGGGAGCCTCCGATTATGAATTGATTATCGAACCCTCAACAAGATGACGGTGAAGAACAAGTACCCCATCCATCGCGGACTTGTTCGATCAATTGGGCAAGGCAAAGTGCTTCTCCAAACTCGACCTTCGGTCGGGGTATTGGCAAGTGCGCATTGCAGAAGGTGATGAGGCGAAGACTACCTATGTAACCAGGTATGGAGCATTCGAGTTCTTGGTGATGCCTTTCGGCTTAACCAATGCTCCGACCACATTTTGAACTCTAATGAACCAACTATTCAAGGAGTATCTGGACAAGTTTATAGTCGTCTACTTAGACGATATCGTCGTCTATAATCAAACACTTGAGGAGCATGTTAAGCACCTCCGAACAATTTTTAAAGTTCTCAGGGAGAACACCTTGTTCGCGAAGAGGGAAAGTGCTACTTCGCCCAAACGAAAATTTTATTCTTGGGGCATCGAATCGACAATGGTTCCATCCGAATGGACAAGTCTAAGGTGCAAGGTGTGACGGACTGGCGAATTGGCGAACACCAAAGAAGGTGCTAGAGTTGAGATCCTTCCTTGGGTTCGTCAACTATTATCGGTGCTTCATAGCTGCGTATTCGAAGCGCACAGCTCCATTAACAGAGTTGCTAAAGAAGGAGCAATCTTGGAGATGGTCAGACAAATGTGAGGCGACATTTCAAGACCTAACAACTGCTGTGTTGGAGGAACCTGTACTCAGATTACCAGACTATAGGAAGTCTTTAGAAATCCATACAGATGCTTCTGACTTTACTATTGGGGGAGTTCTTATGCAAGAGGGCCATCCGGTGGCCTACGAGAGTCGCAAGCTCAACGAGACCGAGCGGCGATATCCTGTGCATGAGAAGGAGTTGGCGGTGGTCCACTGTCTACGAGTGTGGCGACACTACCTTTTGGGAGCACCATTCGTGCTAAGGACAGACAATGTCGTATTGAGTTACTTCTAAACTCAAAAGAAATTCTCCCCAAAGCAAGCACAATGGCAGGACTTCTTGGCTGAGTTCGACGTGGTAATGGAGTATAAACCCGGAAAAGCAAACGTCGTCGCCAATGCATTGAGCCAGAAAGTGGAACTAGTGAATATTGTACAGTTGGAAGGCGGAGGTCAAGCAAGTCAGTTACACTCCAACTTTCTTTCTAGAATCAGGGATGAACTATACCGCGATCCTCGAGCACTAACCCTGATGCAACTCATCAAAGAGGGCAAGGAGCAACGATTTTGGGCCCAGCAGAGACTCATCTACACCAAAGGGAACAAAGTTTATATTCTGCGAGCGGATAATTTGAGACATGAACTCTTGAAAGAGTGTCACGATTCTCTTTGGGCTGGACATCCGGGAATCCACCGAACAATGGCTCTCGTGGAGAGGACCTTCTATTCGCCGAATATGAGGACAGATGTGGAGGAATACATTCGAACATGCCTTACTTGTTAACAGGACAAGGTAGAGCAGCAAAAGCCAATGGGACTTCTGGAGCCGCTGCCCGTACCAGAAAGGCCATGAGAGAGCATTTCCTTGGACTTCATATTAAGCTTGCCCGCAGTAGGGGGACTTGGATCGATACTCGTGGTAGTCGATCGGTTTTCAAAGTATGCACCATTCATTGTTGCACCCCTACATTGCTCAACAGAGGAGGCGGCTAAGTTGATGATGGAGAATATGGTGAAGTACTGGGGAGTCCCACACAACATCATTAGTGATCGAGATTCTCGATTCTTGGGACGATTCTGGACCGAGTTGTTCAAGTTGTTGGGATCTAAATTATACTTCTCCACAAGCCTCCACCTCTCGAGGATGGCGGTGAAAGAATCAATTCGTCTTGGAGCAATATCTCCGGCACTACGTGAGTGCCAACCAACGAGATTGGGTGAAGTTGTTGGACATAGCCCAATTCTCCTACAACTTGCAGCGGAGCTCTGCATCCAACAAGAGCCCCTTCGAGATCATTACGAGACAACAGCCATCAACTCCTCATGCCTTGGTTATTAGTTATACAGGGAGTAGCCCATCAGCATATCATTTCGCAAAGGAATGGCATCGCAATGCAGATATTGCGCGGGCTTACTTGGAGAAGGCGACCAAAAAGATGAAGTGGGCAGACTTGGGAAGGCGATCACAAGAGTTTAAAGTTGGCGACTTGGTGTTGGTGAAGCTCTAACCAACATCACTCCAGTTCTTTAGGCACAAGGTGCACAAAGGATTGGTACGCAAGTATGAAGGGTCTTTCCCAATCATTAGCAAGGTAGGCAATGTCTCATACAAGTTGCAACTACCAGCATGGTTCAGAATTCATAACGTCTTCCATGCGAGCAACTTGAAAGACTACTACTCAGATCCGCAAGACGATTCTTGAAATGTTCCAATTCGACTACCCCCCCCCACTAAAGCCTCTTACGAGAAGTAAGTTGAAACTATTCTAGCGGATCGCAAGACAAAGCTACCCAATGGAGCACAAAAAATCGAGTATTTGGTGAAGTGGCAAAAGCTTCCTCGAACAGAAGCCAGTTGGGAGCCAAAAGTCGCCCTACGACATGAAGAAGCCCGCGTCAAAGCCTACCAACAAGCGTCGATGAGGGCGTCGACAGTTTAAGTGGGGGAGAATATCACAAACGGTCATCGCTCAACCGCAACATCTTCGCTCAGTGAACCGTTCATTGCTTCTTCTTGTTTGTACATATGTTTGGCAGCTTGTTTTGCTTTGAGTTTATGTTTTTTTACCTAAGAAATGTGAGCAAAAGTAGTGTAGAAGGCTGTAGAACGATCGCTCACTGCGCAGAACCAAACTAGCCCAAAACAGCCTCGTTTTTGGGTCTTTTTCGTGTGCTGCGGCGACCACTCTGAACGATACGAAATGTCAACCTCAGTACCTTGGAACCCCCAGAGTGGCACCAAGTTGAATGGGGTTTTGGGTCTATGTCGGGCATAGGCTTTCATCAACAATTGAACTTATCTTGCGTCCGGAACAGTGGGCAAGGTTGCTCCACGACTTAGGCAATTTCAGCCAAGTCTTCGAGAGTGTTGCTAAGGTGCTGCACGGCTTAGGCAAATTCAGCTAAGTCTGTAACAGCAAGGAGAAAAGATCGAGCCGACATCGTCGAGTTTTCTTTTCTTTAATATATTTAATATATTAATAATATATTATATTTTAATATATTGCACGATATACATTGTGTGTACCACCCAAGACTGGTAGCGTACCAGTACTGACAATATGTCGATACACTGATATGGACCGATAAGTCAAACCTTGCTTAAAAGTGTCATGCAAAGAGTTGCTAAATAAAACAAATGAGGACAATAAAGGCAGAGAATTAACACAATGAAAGGATTCTAAGTAAAATTTTAGATGCATACCAATTTATAAGAGGCAGAAAGGCATTGATCCATGTATATTGATTAGCTTGACTTGGTTGTGAAGCTAATTCATGAATCTCCAATGCTATAGAGATTCAACATAGTTGAGTACACAATAGTTTAGAAACTTTGCAATGATGGAATTTAGGTGGTGGGATATTTGGGGAAGAAAAGAAGATGATAGAAAATAGAAAATTTCTTGGACTCACTCTCAAGTCCTCCAAACTCATTTGAGGGAAAGGTCATTGTCTTACACCACTCAGATATATTATAAGGTTCAAGAAACATATTCATTTTTTCAATAACTCATGACTAATTACAATGCCCTTCCATCTTTTCATAGACCCTAGGTACAAGAAGTGAAAATAGTGAAATAGAAAAAAAAAATTAATTACATAAAGATACATTAATCCTTTAGTTTTTAAGAGAGAGAATTTAAAATTTGTTTTACTAAATGATCATCCTTTTTGATAATATATCTTTTTTTATTGTCTTTCATTGATCCGTGTATATTGATTTGCTTGACTTGGTTGTGAAGCTAATTCACGAATCTCCAATGCTAGAGAGATTCAACATAGTTGAGTACTCAATAGTTTGGGGTTTAGAAACTTTGCAACGATGGAATTTAGGTGGTGGGATATTTGGGGGAGAAAAGAAGAGGAGGATAGAAAATAAAATTTCTTGGACTCGCTCCCAAGTCCTCCAAACTCATTTTGGGGAAGGTCAGTCTTACACCACTCAGATATATTATACGGTTGAAGAAACATATTCATTTTTTCAATAACTCATGACTAATTACAATGCTCTTCCAACTTTTTATAGACCCCTAAGTACAAGACGTGAAAATAGTGAAATAGGAAAAAAATATTAATTACATAAAGATACATTAATCCTTTATTTTTTAACAGTGAAAATTTAAAATCTGTCTTACTAAATGATCTTCCTTTTTGATAATATATCTTTTTTTATTGTCTTTCATTGATGTATAATGACAAAACTTTCTTATTGAGATGAAATATCAAACCAACCAGATTATTATTTCCTCCATCCTTTTTCTTCCAATTATAGCAATCTAATAAAGGTGGACATATATATCATTTTGGCATGTGGCAACTTATGATTTTTACAAAAATCCCCTCTAAATACTAAAACTATTTCAAAGAAGAAAATGACAAGATAAAACTTATAAAAAATCAATTGAACCTGAATTCAAGTTCATCAACAATTGAGTTGACTTATCTGCAGCTAGTGTAGACCCAAAAAAGGGTCTTGATTCCCACCACTAAAGCAACTCCAGTTATCTAAATCCAGCAAAGTTCCAAAATGAACACAAATATTTATCTAAAGACTGATAGACCCTTCTTTACCAACCAGTATGCCTTACATGTTTTGCCTACATCCTTGCTCTCATGCCACTATGCATTCATCCATTATGATGCACACCAATTCCTTATGCACCTTAAGTCCAAAAGGACTATGCTAAACAAATTCATCGAATTATGTGCCTGAATGTGATGAGGCCCATACATCATAGGACAACTTGAACATATACTTTTTGCTAGCTCAATGACATGCAGGATTCAATCAATGGAACATTGACCTTTTTCTGTAAAAGAAAAGAAATTTTAACCCAACTACAAGAAACAATGAACAACTTGAATATTTAGTCATCCAAAAATGCATAAAACAATTCCAAGTGTAGCATGAAACTAATGGAAATAAACAAAACTCATAATGTCAAATTGTAATAGAACTAACAGTTCACATCAATAAATTCTTAAAGTTTCACTTTAAAAATAATGTCAGTGCAAAATGCCTGAACATTCAGAAAAAAACCAGCATCACCCTAATCCGACACAAGATGACAAAAGGTCAAGAGTTCAAGAACATGAGAGAAGAATATCCTCTATATAACCTTAGTTCATTGTTACCTAAGCGATCAAACTCTACCTTAACATAAGAAACAAATGGCAAAAGGCAAGTTAGATATCAAACCAGAAATGAGTTACTGTGGGTCCATTCATCAGTCTTTCAGGCCTAGAAAATCTCTGCATGTCGGCTGCCAACTAGATGACAAACATAGGAATTTAGCATTGTAATGTGTTTCAAATGCATTACATAAAAATATTAAGATGATAGAACTGATACATAAAGTCCAAAAGAGTTCAGATTGACATATATAGATGTATGCAATTAACCCAAAGCATTTCCATCATGACTGGAAAATATCAATATAACCTAACAGCCAAGCATGTAAACATATTTAACCCCCCATTTCTTATTACAAATGAGGCAGCGATATGGGCATGGGGAATGTATCTTACATATGTATACAAATAAGGCAATTCTAAGGGTAGGATAAGACATGGGCATGACATTTCGTTGATATATATTTCATATATATTGCACTGGCTCTATATACGAAGACATTTTCTTTATGATTTTGATAAGGTATGGACATGATGTAGTATGTCTACAAATAAGTAGGATAGACATGACAATTTGCAAATATTAAATTTCATATATATAGCAATAAAATGAAATTTTATCCACAATTTCAATAATATAAGACCACAATGATACATAACTAACGAGAGATGCTATAATAATGATCAAAAAAGATAATAATACCAAAAAATATTATGACAATTCAATCATTAAAGAGCTACTGTACTTTAATAGTAAGCCAAAAACTCAAGTTAAAAACCATACATATTCTCATCTTGTGAATGTGTACAGAAGCCTTCACAGATGATCTATCTTTATACTAGTTATGAATTAGGTCCCATGAATTAACATACACATCAATTAGCTCAGATGATGCTTTTGCTACATGTAAACCAAGATAGTTATGCCATTTACTTCATGTATTTAAACATTAATGTGATATTCACCATTATCCATTTGAGGTTTGGTTTCTCATAGACACATAAATTAACATCTCACACATGTTTCACAATGTCCAAATATCAAGAGAAATCCAAAATGTATTGACTCTAACACAGGCATGACAAGGACATAGCAAGTATGTAATGGTGCTTCACACTGGGGTATGACATTGAAATATGCTAAGGCCAACTGACAATTTGGAAGGGTGTTATCAACAACACTACTAAACTTCCAATGCCTCCGATTTTAGCCAAAAAAAAAAAACCACTCAATTCTAACAAATTAGGTTTGGAAAAGGATGAAAACAAAGAAAATGCCTCCAGTTGCTCAAATTTAACCTATTTTCTTCCTAACATATGAGACAGTACTACATGCGACACACTTTACTGCATCTGAGACAGTACCACATTGACATGTAGTGCTCATTATGCATGTGTAATCTCTTGGACACAGAATTAACAATTGATCAGCATGAGTACAACTACATTGCAAGGCACATATGGCAACATGGCTAATCAATGTCTTTGATTTACTTATATATCTATCCAGCTATTGGTGACTTGATACAAATCCAGACAACATCCTTTGTCACTAAGACATAGTGCAACTAGACCAGGACCGCAATACCTGACAAGCCAGGTACAGAAAACCAGTCGGACTAGTATGTACCATCCAGCACTTATCAGTCTGACAAATTAGAACTCCAATTACCCAGTCTGGTATGAAACTGGGTTTTCCTTTTCGAGTTTTTTATCTGGACAACTACAAATCATTTTTTATTTTTTATCTGGCCAGCTATTGACAGCTGTCAACAGCTATTGGTTTTCAATAGCAGCCTGTTAACTGTCAAGTGTCAATAACGCTCCCCTCTCCTCCTTGCCCTCCTCCTTCCCTCCTTTTCCTCCACCTCTTCTTCCTATTCTCCTTCTCCTCTTCCTCCAATGCTCCTCCTACCCTCCTCTGCCTCCTCTACTCCTCATCCTCCTCTCATTCCTTTTCTCCTTCTCCTTCTAGACTTCTTCTCCATGTCCTTCTTCTCCTCCTCACCTCTTCTCCCTCTTTTTCTTTGCTCCATGCTGACTGTTACATTTCTTTTGCCGGTTGTAATCTCTAGGCAAGTTACATGTGCATTAATAACAAATGGCAGGCACTTCATTGTGGAAAAGAAAACATTAGAAACAAACAAAATAATAAATGGCAGGCACTTGGTTACAGAAAAAAAAGGTTAGAAACGACCTTAATAACAAATGGCAGGCATACCCATCATCACAGGGAAGAAAATGTTTGGAAACAAAAATAATAACAAAAGGGAGGCACTTCATTACGAAAAATAAACATTTAGAGAAAAATATTTATTGAACTAAAGTAGAATACAAACTTTGGAAGCAGCAGATGCTTGCCATCTCTGAATTTCACGAAGCCGACTCATCTCCAAATCAAGAACCTGATAAGTCTCAAGATACAAGTCTGCTTGATTGTGCTTCATAGAATCAGGCAACTGCACAGAACACACTCTCTAGGTTTAGCAGATAGTGTTACAATAAGCTTATAATTTTTTATATCATGTAGATGTAAACAGTAAGTAAAACTACAAAAGGATATTCATTTCAACATTACAATTTATTCATTTTTATTTGTATGTAAACACCTTTTTAAACTAAATTCCAATACCTAGACAGAGCAACCACAATTCAGAAGTGAAACAAAATCTGTTGATAGCACAACCCCTACTCAGCAATCCGAGGTTCTAAATACCAAGGATTGTCATACTGGTCCGTACCAACATACCAAGCTCAGCTCGGTATAATACAGTACCTGGTACCAATCGGTACACACAAGGCATATCACTCGGTATAATATAATATTATATTATATTATATAAGAAAAAAGTTAAAAAATATAAAAAGGGGTGACGTCTTCTCGTTCCTTCTCCCCACGCGGGGAGAAGAAATCGCCCGCGAGAGACGAATCGCGTGGGCGACAGATCAACGAACTCCAGGTTTTTCTCTCTCTTCTTCTCCCTCTTCTTCTTCTCCCTCTTCTTCTTCCCCTCTTCTTCTTTCTCCTCCTCGCTACACCGAAATTGGCCGACGATCAATTTCGGTGGTAATGGGAAAATTAATCGATGCATCAGGCGATCCACATATCGATCAGCAACGGACCGGTACGCAATGCACGGTATTGCAAACCTTGCTAAATACCACTTTGTATGCCTTTTCTATACAGTTGAGAACATCAAGATTGCTTGCAACAATGATTTATGACTTCAACATCACTCAAGACTTCAATGTAACTCAATTTAAATCTCTCACAACTCTCATTAGCAGGCAACTATAGCACCTTCTTCCTAACCTGAATATAATTCTTGTAGGATCTATTTTATCTTAGATTTTTGTTACATCTCCAGCAATACATAAAAGTCTTGCATAATATTTATTTTAGACAATGCGAAAACTATGACTTAAGGCAATGATCTAAGATTGATCTTCATATATATTGAATCTCATCAAATTCCTACTCATCCTACTTGAACTGTCGTAGTTGCCCTACTCCTACTTATCCTGACTTCTTTTCAACTTCTCATATTTCCACTTTGGATTTTTAAGGATCAGCCATCATGGTAAAACATAATAAGGTCAGCTTGAACACCAAACAAGATGCAAGCACAAACAGAACAGATATAGTGAAAGGGCTGAAAGCTGAGATAGATATAAGATCAGAAGCAAGAAGATAGATATAAGATATAAGATAGATTTAATACAAACATCAGAAGCAAGAAGAAATACTCCAAAAAGAGATAAGGAATTATCAACAACCATTGCCTTAAAAACTCAATGCTTTGTAAAGAAAACGTCATAACTGATTTTGCTAGAATGGAAGAAAGAAAGAAAAAAAATATTCCAATTGACTGATTTTTGCTGTCATTTAATCTTCCTTCTCTCCTAAGCATAATTTGTTAATTCATAACAATCTTTATATCAAGGTTGAATTTAATGTTTGTGGGTTGTCCCATATATCCCATTCAATATCACAGAGTGTGTTTGTATACTAATTAGCTGACAACATAGCATCTTACCAAAAATTGATATAACATCAAAATACTAACCTAAAGCAATTATCTTGTCAAAAATAAAGAATTCAATCTTTTGCTGGTAGGTGTCAGTTGAAAATAACCAAAGTGTCATGTCAATATCGCACAGGCATAGATGTATATAAAGCAAGGTTTGACATACCGATCCATACTGGTGTACCGAGATTATCTCGATACTGGTACGATACAAGTACCGAGCGGTATGCATTGATGTATAAGAAGCAAGGTTTGACATACTGGTCCGTACCAGTGTACCGGGATTATCTTGGTACTAACACAGTACAGGTACCGGGTGGTATGCACAGTGCATACCGCCCAATACATTAAAATATATTATAATATTTATATAATATAATATTAAATATTAATATATTAAAAAAAGGGGCGAGTGGTTGAGGCGATGTCACCTCGATCTTTCTCCCCATGCAGGGAGACATTCCGTCTCCTCGTGCGGGAGAAAAATCGCCCGCGGGTGAGGGCGAGGACGGCACGGGGAAAGGGGGTACTTCATTCTTATTCTCCTCTTCTTCTTCTTTCTTCTTTTCCTCTTCTTCTTCTTCTTCCCTTTTTCTCCCTCAATCGACTGCCGACGGTCAATTTCTCCCTTAATCGACCGCCGACAGTCGATTTTGGCAATATCGCCCATACCGGGCGGTACAAATTGAAATTGCAAACCTTGATATGAAGTAATATTTTTCAGATATGCATTAGAAGAACATTTGAAAGAAGAACGAAATCATAGAAGAGACATGAGACCCTGACCTACAATTTTTTCTATAAGCATACAAGTTTTCTTGAACATAATCATCAATATATAATAATCAGAAGTATATCAACAAAATTTGAAAAAAAATACTTAAAGTCTAGTGCAAGATAAGAGAGATCTAGAAAACCATTAATAAATTAAAAGTTTACAATTTTAAATTAAATAAGACATATGCAATTATGTAACTGCATCAAAGTTGCTAATCGCATACTTTGGACTAAATAACTTATGTTATTATGTTATCAAACTATATACACCATGTCAACTTATTATTAAACTGAGTAGCGTAATACTTCAAATAAGCTGATAATGGAAGAACACAATTAACAAAATAAATGAGAAGAAAACATCATAAATGAGTTAGAACCTGGGGAAGAGCTTTGACGCAGCTGCGGTATGTGTAAAGCAAAGATGCCATCTCCCTTCCTTCATGGATCAGTGCATTCTGCATAATTTTCAAACGTTACATGTTTATACTATTTGGTGTGTACAATAAGCAAATCTAAAGTGCATCTGACAACTTGCCTCAAAAGATGCACATCTGACAACATAAAAATAGGAACAAAATTCCAAAGTATTGTTATTATTCTACAACTCCTTTTGGAGCATAAAACGTAGCAGTGAAACGAATTCAGACAAAAAAATTTCACTTTCAGCTTTATCATATAACTAGACCAACCAATTTGAAGATAAAATTTCTTTGGTTTATCCAACCATCACAGTAGCCACATGCTCAGCAAGACAGTATTGCTGATCAGCCATTGATTTGAACTTTTGAAAGCCTTGCACATAATCAGTTCACATGGCACTAAAATTGAAACAACAAAACAAGATTAGGAGTCAATGATTACAAATTGTTGCCACATGGATAGAGATTATGTAGCAACAAGAGACATTAACTGAAATGAGCGGGTCAACCCTACCACAGGAGTATGTCGTATTAGATCCCAAACTCTCGTTTGGATATTTGTCACTCCATTTAAACCAACACCACTTAAAAACTTTGCAAGCCTTCTTTTCTTTTCCATTTTTTCTTAGGACAAAATTGTAATTCTTGGCCACAGCTTTCTCTATAAGCATTATTTAAGAAATAAAAGACTTCTGCATAGACCAAGATACTTAAAAACATACTGAATGATTACCAAAAACCATTGAAATTTCTAACGAAAATCCAAAGACCCAGATGAATTAAACGGACTCCCAATTATACCCAACCTAAACACAATATGCATCAGTGTAAATCTAAACACTAGTTGGCTGACATGAAAGTTTCTGCATCTGTGTACACTCCATATATGTTGGTGTGTAACTTTGGCTACATCGGGATGAAGTTATAGAGATAAAGACAACCAAAGCAAATCATAAGCATATAAGGAAAGATGGCTTTCCTTTTCTTTGATGGATAAAAAATTTAGCAAAATCGAAAAAATAAATGCTACAGATTGATTCCACTTAGAAAACATGTGACCAAGACTTAAAAAGTTATTGCATTACCTCTCATTAAGTGGAGGCTAAGCATTATCTTTCTTACCATAAATCTACATGTTCGCTTTTATTATATTCAAAAATATGAAGTTTTTTTCTTGTGCAGACAGAAACAACTTCAAGCTCGCTCATGCAAATTGCAGACAGAAACAACTTCAAGCCTGCTCATGCAAATTGCAGATATGCATATCATGGGTAACATTATCAGAATCGCAGCTTGAAAGAAGCCAAGTATGGGCAACTTTGAATCTTAAAAGTAGTTGTATATAAAGATGACAAGATATTCTACAGATGAAATACAGGTAAGCAATATAACTCCGCCTCAATAACAAAGTATTGCTAAAAGATACACAATACTAACAGAAAGAGCTACATAAGATAAATAAATATTATATATTTATGAATATATATATATACATATACATATATATATACATACACATATACATATATATATACATACATATAATATATATATATATATATACACATACATACATACATACATACATATACATATATGCATACACACATATACATATATATATACACACACACACACACATATATATATACATATATATATATACATTTATTTATTTATTTAGTTATTTATATTTATATGTGTATATATATGTGTGAATACATATGTATATGTGTATATATATATATATATATATATATATATATATATATATATATATACATATGTATATGTGTATGTATATATATATATATATATATATATATATATATATATGTATGTATGTGCGCATATATATATATAAATATGTATGTATATGTATATATATATATATATAAATGTATTTACATGTGTATATATATATATATATATATATATACACATATATATACATATACATATACATGTATATATATATATATGTATATATACATATATATGTTTATACATGTATATGTATATGTATATATATGTGTATATACATGTATGTATATGTGTATATACATATATATATACATATATATATATATATATATACATACTTAACTTTAGTAAGAAACAAAGTCATATCATACCAGTTGATTAATAGCCTTTGTATCTTCTCCAAGAGAGAGACGATAAGCGGCGACATCACCAAATTCTACATGACACAAACATAAATATCAGAAATGGGAATAATAAAATTTATCAGACTAACGAAAATCATAAGCATAAACACCAACAGGGCCTCGTCCTATTGGTTAGTTACCCTGTTCACCTTTAAGGCGATCTAGGATCAAGAAGTACCAGTGAAGATGGTGCCCAGGTATTTAACCTAGGTGATCTCATTAGTGGGCATTCAATTCCACCATGTTTTCTCAAGCAAAATAATATCAATCATAACTTAGACCAAACTATTTGGCAAACATATATATATATAAGATGTGAATCTAGCATCAGAATAAATAAAGCCACACAATGAAATCCATTGGGCACCAAACTCAATTATTTCAAATAAATATGGAATACATGGATGCCAGAGAATAACCACAAGACAAAACTTGAAAGAATCCTATAAAAGACAAAATTTCACTAGCAGCAAGCAGAAGTTCAGAATAGTTAGGTATCTAGTCAAACTTTTAAAGGGGTAAAGGTGCACGCCAGAAGGCCTTAGAAGAGAGGATATCATGGCATAGAATTGCTTCAAGATTTCAAAATAATAATTACCAAGAATGGCTCAGCCCGAACGAGATGTGTGCATGCTGGCCTAAACTCGTCAAAAATAAGTCTTAAACTTCAAGTATTATCAAGCCTAAGCTAAGTTCAATGGAGCATTATCGCTCTAAGTTCTGTAATTAAGTCCCAAAACCTTCCTGCCAAATCTTAGACTCACTGCCAAACAACACATTAGAACCAGATGTCTAAGCCCAGATTTTCAGGGACACCTTTGGCTGGGCCCATGCCATTCCTGTGACACACATTATTAATGTAGTTTGACAAGGCAATTGATGACCATGTTATCAAACAATGCATTAGGACCATAAGTCCAAAACCAGGTTTCTAGGACATTTTTGGTTGGGCCAATGCCATTCCAACCCTGTAAGATGGATGTATTATTAATGTAGTTTGACAGAGTAATTTATCATCATTTTCAGCCAGAATCTAAGTCAAAAAGCACATTCTCCAACTCATCCATTTCCACATAAGTGTAACACTTGCTCTAGCTTTATGAGATGTATAACAACTTTAAAATTTATAGCTGTTCTTAGTGCTTTCAATTATCAATTCTCCAAAGTCCAAAGAAAATGACTTAACCTAATACAAAACCATGTAGAATGTTGCCGATCTTGTAAGCAATCCATTATAGCACAAAGGAATAAGTACTTCCAATAACACCAACTCTCACAAGGTCTACAATTAGCTACTTCAGCAAAATAACAAAAGTAGTGACCGACAATCCTTGCAAGCTTTTACAAAATGATAATATATTAGACCACCTACACTACAGCCTGTTGTTGTATGAAACATCATTTACATACAACTCAACAGAACCAGTTGCGAGATTACCTAGAGGGCTATTAGTTGCACATCTTTCAGTAGATAACAAAATAGCTAGTCCCTGCACATCTGGCTGCTCATCCTGCAAGGTAATAAATTAGTTAGTTCTATTTCAAAGCAAATTACGCTGTGAATTTATTTAACAGAGTCCCAAACTTGAAAATTGAAGAAATCCCATTATTCAGATGACTAAACTCCTGGACCTCTTAGCAACCATGATGCATAAGAGCAAAAGTTTGGGATACCCAAGTTGCTGAGGAAATTGATATTATAAGAAAAAAAAACTACAAAGATGTGCAAGTTCTCTAAATGATGGCTACCCACAAATCTGGGTTGTAGTCCTACTTTTAGATATCTTAGAGAAAGGACAATAAGACATTACTGATGAAGTTTGAACAAAATGATTAAAATAAACATATCACAGCATGAAGAAGAAATATATGGTATTTATCTTCAGCCATTCTAAGTGTAACTGAAAGAGTCATGCTTTTGCCATAATACAATAATTTTGAGAAAATTTATTAATTGATGGTTGCTACCTTGGGCCTACTAATGCAAAACATAGCTCCAAATTCAAGTTGCCAGGTAAAACTCTAAAGGAATTTTATTTAAGATGTATAACCTTCCAGTGTTCTACAAGATATTTATTTTAACATTACAGAAGAGAGAAATAAAAGACAACTCAGGAAAAGGTGAAATTCATAGAGTAGGTTACATGAACAAGGAAAATTCTGTGGAAACAAAACAATAGGAGCAAGCATAAATTTTTAATTCATAACCCTATAAAAGAAAATTCTTAGTTAAATTTAAAGTATTTAAATCTCTATTTAAAGTCTATAGTAAAGTCTTTCTAAATCTCCTTCTACCTCTCCAGATACTTATAACACTGACAATCTCACCTCTAATAGCCCTACTAACTACAGTATCTATAAGTTGTAGCATATGTTCATACTATCCTATCATTTGAAAAATTAAAAAAAAATCATCTAAAACCCACTTGAGCCCTTTCTTTCACAACCCATTGAAATTCTCCCAAGGGAGTCCAGACATCTAGACGACCCTCGTGATCCTTTTGTGATCAACCTAACCAATCCAGCAAAGCCAATCTTTCCACAAAGTATCAAACATGGCTAGTTTTCTAGGTCCCAAAGAAAAGACCCGCAATAGTCCAACAACCTTAAAAAACCACTAGGACACTAGATCTATGCTAAAGAATGATCAACACCTCAACTTTTGATCAAAATCCTTCCATTATTTGAGCAAGATTTTTAAAGAACTAGTTTGATATTTCTAAAAGATGCTACTATTGAAGACCCTAATTCTATGCCACAGAACAGTCAACACACTTTGTTGTTCAAAAGATCAAGAATCAGTAGGATCCAGACTCATCTTTCTCCCAAGAAGTCCAGACCCACTACAAGGAACAAAACCAATGGCATCGACGAAACCCAAGAACCATCAGAAAAGAACGATCAACACCTCAACTTTTGATCAAAATCCTTTAGTTATTTGAGCAAGATTTTTACAGAACTAGCTCCACATTTCTAAAAGATGCTACAATCGAAAACCACCAAACATCATAGACCTAGAATACTCCAGCATCATTTAATAACTATCGCAACCCTCAAACTGTGCTACACAACAATCAATGCACTGCGCGTTGTTGTTCCAAAGGACATCAAGAACCAGTTGCATCCCGACGGACTCATCTTTCTCCCAGGAAGTCCAGATTCACTATAAGAAAAGGAACAAAACAATGGCCATAAAGAACCAACGGATCTCACAGACTCATCTTTCTCCCACGAAGTCCAAATCCACAACAAGAAAAGAAGAAAACGAACTGCATCGAAGAATCCAAGAACCATTTAAAAAAGAACATGGCATTTCGGTTCCCGAACAAGAAACGACATCAGATCTTGAGAAACCTCCAAGGAGTATCCCGAGAGACCAGCAATGACTTCTTCGACAGGATCCACTACAAGAAAAGGAGCAAAACAAACGGCATCGAAAAATCCAAGAACCATCCAAAAAAGAAAATGGGGAAGAAACGGCAACAGATCTTGAGATACCTCCAAGGAAAAGGTCGAGAGAGCAGCAATGGCTTCTTCGACGGGAATCGCCATAGGTCTTTCTCGCTCTCCTTGTTCCCTCTTCGACCCCTAGTCGCGGAAGGAGGAGAAGGAGGCGACAGTGGGTGGGGAATGGGACAGGGCGAGGTGACGGTGGGAAGCGAATGGGACGGGGCGAGCTCAAGGTATAGTGGCCAAACCTTTTTTCACCTAACAGAGAACGGAACGTTACGACAAAGAGTTGTAGGATCGAGAGACCTCACCGCAATTTACCACCACTTATGTTTAATAATAATTTAAATTAAATCGAACGCTTTGTCGCAGGGGACGGTGAAAAAGAATTATAGTAGACTTGAAGAAAATGATACGTTACAACAAAGGCTTGCAGGATCGAGAGACCTCACCCCACTTTACAATAATTTTTGTTTTATAAATTACTTTATATTAAATCGAACGTTTTGCGAATATTATAATAATTTATATTTAATAATAGTTTGTAATATATCAAAAAAATTTCAACCTCACAGCCCACAATCTTAAAAAATACAAAAATTATTTATATCCCTTCTGAGAACTATTACTATTTTTGAGGACCATTCAGGTCCCGGTAAAGTAATTATTTTTTTAAAAAAACCGAACTCTTTGAGATCATCGTTCACTAGAACGGTATCTTTATTTTTTATAAAAAATAAAAAATTAAGACCTATAAAAAAATCTTATAAAGCCAATAAAACAAATTATACAAAACTCCATCAACAATCACTAAATAAATATATGTAATAGTGCAGTTCCCCATCATTATTATTTTTTTAAGATGAAGTGGTAAGGGTAGGATTTGAGCTCAGCACCTTAAATTTATTACTTTATCTTGGTATAGCATAGAGTTAGTGACAAAATTGAGTATCCTTCGTAGCTCGAGGGTTCTAGAACAATCTCTCGCATGCTAACATAAAAATATAGTGATCCATATACGATTTAGGTTGGATTATCCATTGACTTGATACCACATTTTGGAGAATTATCATAGAAAACTAAGCATAAAATAAAAAATAATAATTTCTATTGTTTATAAAATCAAAGTACTAATAACAAAAGAAATTTAAAGTTTAACCATTATATATGTGAAGGATCATATGCTATTTATGCATTGATAGAATAATAAAAAATTAAATAGAGATACAAATCAGAAAAAAATGCTATACTAAATATTGAGATAGATAAGTGAGATTGAAAAATGAGTTTAAACAAAAATATATCATACATATCAAACCAAATTAAACTCAATTGAAATTACTATAAATAAAAACTATATTAGTAAAAAAATAAAAATGAGGCCTAATGTGATTGAACCATAAACCTGAAGGCAACCTCTTAAGCATCCCTACCTTAACTCAACGTCATCCTCTTTACCAACTTAATAACTTATGATTATTTCTCTCCTTTTTCTTCGCTTAGTATCATTCATGGAGGCCATGAAACCTTGAGGTAAAAAATATATATATATATTTTTCCCTTGCTATACCTAGGGTTTTAGTTTTATAAATTACAAGCTGATATTTTTAGTAGCTTTTGAGTAACTTAGACTTCAAGTTTATCTTTAATTTTTGAATATATTTTGTATAATTCTGTTACTGTTCTAAAGCCTCGGGTATGACCTTAATCTAAGATTGATGAATAGAATTATGATTGTCTCAATCTAAGGTACTCAGAATATCTTATTTTCTATGAAAGTATTCTATTCAAGCTGAATTTACCCATTAAAGATATTAGGTTATGACCTTTGATATGTTTTAAAAGGTTTGGTTAAGGTACTATAAGATTTTAAATTAATTGAATATCACGTTTACCAAAATATGAAGTTGATAAATTCAAATAGTCTCAACTAACATAATAGGTGTTAGTAGTAAATTAGGAGGGTAGTTTAGCCTCTAAATGATTTTATTCTAAGTTAAAATTTAGTATGCATTTAGGTTTATATGTATCATAATTTTCTATAAAATTTTATTATAATTAAAGATCATTTGATAAGCTAGAATAATGAAGTAAATTTTTTTAATAGAATTGTATAGTGACTTGATTGATACTAACTAGTTCATTCGATTGAAGAGTGTGTAAGATTATGTGACCCTTTATTAATTGAATAAAATATATTATAGATTATTTTGATTCTGATAAAAGATATTAGTCAATATTAAATAAAGTCTATATTATATTGGGATATTTTAGGAGATGCCCTTGATGGAAGAAACTCTCCTAATAACTTACCCTAGACCCTCTGCTCTCGCCTATAAATAGACAAGACCTACTATAAACATATTGCATGGCACGGCACGAAAAGGCATAGCACGTCACTAAAAGGCACGGCACGGGGGTGAATAAATCAAGAGGTTACAGTTATCCTCTTGATCTAGATCAAGAGATTATGGTTATTCTCTTGATCTCCCAAAACCATCAATTAAGGTGGTCCTGTGAAAGGATAGGAAGAGAGGATAAGGGGTCTAGATCTATTCTAGTTCCTCTTGCAGATCGATACCTCGACGTTATTAAGATCCGACGGGTGGTGCTCTTGAAGATCTAATTGGATCTTAATCAGATGACATCTAAAGGTACGCATCAAAAACAAATATAGTATTATTTGATTTCAATCCTAGCATAATAATTTTTTTCGCATAATAGTATGATTATAGTTTTTATGCCAACAATTGGTATCAAAGCCTAGGTTTTGAGATAAAAAATATTAGATCTATTATTTTTATTTACGATGCATTGATCTGAATATCTTATTGATCTATTTTCCTATTTGTTAATTTTAATTGTTTGCTTGCGAATGATTCTGAATTGTTGTTGTGTGTTAAAGATGCAACAATCTTACCGTTTTTTCGGATGCTGCGAATAGCGTGTACTGTGGTAATCTACTCGCGATCGTCGCATGAGCGGCGCAGCAATCACATGTAATAGAGGTCGCAAGAGCCCTGACGCACATGCACCGCCGACGTTTACCAAGTAAGAGAAGAGGCTAGGGTTTGTTCCTTAAGAAAATTATAGTTTTACCATTAAATAAAAAATTACAGTTTTGCTATTCATCGAAATTATAGTTTTACCCTTCCGGTCGAATAGGATTATTTACAGTTTTACCCTTATGATTTATTAATCTTATAATCTTTAAAAAATCTATAATTCTTTTATATTAGTTTTTTTAGAATTACAGTTCTCTCATTATAAAATTAAGAAATTTTGGTTATTTTCTCAATTATAAAATTGATCAATATATAATCTAATAAGATTTAATTATGATTATATTTTTTATTATTTAACGACTATATTTTTAATTATTTAATGATTATATTTTTTTGATTAATTTATTTAATTAGGCTTATGGGCTTCTCCAATTAAATAAAATTAATTAGTTAAAAAAATTATAATTTTTTTAGTTTTCTCATATGAATTATTAAGTGCATGTGTTAAATCTAATTATTGGTTTTTGGATATTTGTTCAGTTATTTACATGTAAATATTAGTAATTATGAAATAATATTTATTTTTCATATAAATGCATGATTTATGTATTATCATGATTATAGTTATTATATGAGTTTTTTTCTGCTGATTAAGTTTAATAATTATTATGGTTATTATCCTATTATTGAACTATCTCAGCATGAATTAGTTTAAATGAACTTGATGAATATTATTTGTAGTTCATCTCCTTCAGTTATACTTGACCGGTAGCTGCCAAAGTAGCCTGGGATGGTAGGCTTATAGGATATGAAATACAATTAAAGTCTTGTCATTCATAGGATAATTTAATTTATATTTTATATTACTGTATTGGTCTTGTAGTCACCAAAGTGGCCTAGATCAATGATTTATAAAATTACATTAAGGAACAAGCCCCCAATGACATTAAAGAAATAATATTCAAAAATTACATGCATAATTAGGAGATTTAGATAATTCCAAAGGATAATCTATTTCAAATAATTATGTGATGGGGTAGGATGATACTATTTTAGATATTCTTGCAGTTTAGAATTGTATACCCAAAGGTGCAAAACTATTCCATAAGGATAATATTAGTCCTCCATAAATGATCTGAAAGACACATGTTTTATTCCTATAATTTCTAGAAATTTAATTTCTCTATCTAGAATTGATGAGTTAGGATACTGTATTTCTTTTGGTAATGGTAAACTCAGTATATTTTATGATTCAATAAAAATTGGTTCTGGAATTCTGTGTGATAATTTGTACAGAATTAATTTAAATCTTGAGTTTACGAATACATTATTGACCCTATAATCAAGTATTAGAATAAAACGTAATTCCAATAATGAAAGATCTTCTATATTATAACATAGATGTTTCGGGCATATCTCGAAGGAAAGAATTGAAAGATTAGTGAAGGATAATATTTTAAAAAATTTAGATTTCACTAATTTTGATGTTTGCATAGATTGTATTAAAGGAAAGCAAACTAAGCATATAAAGAAAAATACCACAAGAAGTAAAGAACCTCTTGAAATTATTTATACTGATATCTGCGGACCACTCCATATTCCTTGTTTTAGTGGAGAAAGGTATTTCATTACATTTATAGATGACCTGTCCAGATATGACTATGTTTATCTAATACATGAAAAGTCTCAGACCATTGACATTCTTAAAGTGTACATAAATGAGGTCGAAAGACAATTAGATAGAAAAATTAAAATTATCAAATCAGACATGGGTAGTGAATTTTATGACAGATATGATGAATCCGGTCAGAATATTGGTCATTTTGCTATATTCCTAAAACAGTAGGGTATTTGTACTCAGTATGCATTACTAGATATGTCACAGCAGAACGGTATTGTTGAAAGGCGAAATCGTACTCTTATAGATATGGTTAGGAGCATAATGAGTTATTTCTCTGTATCTGAGTTAATGTGGGTGATGCTCTTAGGACAGCTATGTATATCATGAACAAGGTTCCTAGTAAATCAGTTCCATCAACTCCATTTGAGTTATGGACTGGTAGGAAACCCAGCTTGAGACATTTACATATTTGGAGGTGTCCTACAGAGATAAGAATATTAAATCCACATAAAAAGAAATTGGATCCAAGAACAATTTTTGGATATTTTATTAGTTACCCAAAAAGATCCAAGGGATACAGATTTTATTGTCCTAATCATAATATGAGGATAGTAGAATCTGATAATGTAAAATTCCTAAAAAATGGTGAAATTAGTGGGAGTCAAAAGTCTCGAAGGATTAATTTTGATATTGAGGAGATTTAGGCTTCTTCTCCTATATTATCCCCTATTCAAGAAATTGTTGTTCCTCAAATCAATGAGAGAATTGATGAGGGTGAACAACAAAATAACATTGATGAATTCTCACATGATGTTGATGTTGCCGCTGATAGTCTTGTAGAACAATCATAATTGGCAGATTTGAGAAGATCTCAAAGAAAAAGAAAGCATGTCATTTTTGATGATTATGTGATATATCTAAAAGAATCAGATTTTGATATAGGAATGAAAAGAGACCCCTTATCATTTTCACAAGCCATATAAAGTAATAATTCTGAAAAATGGTATGATGTAATGAAAGATGAGTTAAAATCAATGGACCAGAATGGTGTTTGGGAACTCGTTGAATTACCCAATAATTGTAAAAGGATCGGTTGTAAATTGGTCTTTAAGACTAAACGTGACTCGGTAGGTAATATCAAACGATATAAAGCCAGACTTGTGGCCAAAGATTTTTCTCAGAAAGAGAGCATTGACTACCATGAGACCTTCTCTCCAGTTTCTCAAAAGGACTCATTGAGAATTATTATGGCATTAGTAGCTCATTGTGATCTTGAGCTACATCAGATGGATGTGAAAACAATATTTCTGAATGAGGATCTAGATGAGGAAATCTATATGGAACAACCTGAAGGATTCAAAGAAAAGGGAAAGGAAAGTTAGGCTTTCAAACTTAAGAAATTCATTTATGGTCTTAAACAAGCTTCCAGACAATGGTATATAAAGTTTCATGATACCATTACTTCCTTCGGATTTAAGAAAAATATTGTTGATCAGTGTATATATCTGAAGATTAGTAGGAGTAAGTTTATTATATTTGTCTTATATGTGGATAATATATTACTTGCCAGTAATGATCTTGGTTTGTTACATGAAACTAAGATATTTTTCAATAAAAACTTTAAGATAGTTGATATGAATGAGACATCCTATGTTATTGACACTGAGATATTAAGGGACAGATCTCAAGGTTTGTTAGGATTATCTCAGAAAGGTTATATTAATCGTATCTTAGAAATGTTTAATATGCAGCTTTGTAAAGCCAATGATACACCTATTACTAGAGGTGAAAAATTCAGCCAAAACCAATGCCTGAAGAATGACTTAGAAATGAATCAAATGAAGAATATTCCTTATGGGTGCGCAATTAGAAGTCTATTATATGCTCAAACATGTACAAGGCCAGATATCAGTTTTACAGTGACAATGTTGTGTAGATACCAAAGTAACCCAGGAATGAAACATTGGAAAGTTGCAAAGAAAGTAATGAGATATCTGCAAGGGACAAAAGATTATATGCTCACATATAGGAAATCAGATCAGCTTAAAGTAACGAGATATTTAGATGTTAATTTTATAAATTTCCTCGATAGCAGGAAATCCACTTCAGGATTTGTGTTCATGCTGGCTGGTGGGGCAATTTCTTGGAAAAGTGTAAAACAATCACTTATTACATCATCTACGATGGAAGCTGAATTTGTGGCATGCTTTGAGGTTACAAATCAAGCTTTATAGCTGTAGAATTTTATCTCAAGACTTGGTGTGGTCGACTCAATTGTCAAGCCACTGAAGATATTTTGTGATAATACTGCAGTAGTTTTCTTCTCTAAGAATGACAAGTACTATAGTGGTTCTAAGCACATTAAGATAAAGTACTCGGTAGTTATAGAAAGAGTCTAGAAATAACAAGTGTTAATTGAAAATTTAAGCACTACTATGATAATTGCTAATCCATTTACTAAAGCTTTGCAGTTAAAACATTTAAAAAACATGTTCTAAGAATGGGGCTTGTGAGTAAACCATAAAGGATATTGTGATGCATGTTTAAGTGGATGCTATTATTGACATTTCTTTTTACATAATTAAAGTTATTTATTTCTGTTATCTTGTTTGTATTTATGTTTATGCATATTATGGTTGAATGTAAGAAACAAGATTGTCTTGACAAGACAAATTACAAGGGTTATTATAGATTATATAAGGAAAGACTAATAGTGTTGTAGTACATATAAGGAAGTGTGACATTGATGACATACAACTACTATGACTCACATTGACATTGTAGTAAAATACTTTTCAAAATTTTCAGAATCTAATTATATAAAATTATTTTTAAATAAATTTTATTTTGTTTATTTTGATTTTAGATATTTTTTATATCTTATCAATTAATAGGCCAAGTGGGAGAATGTAAGATTATGTGACCCTTTATTAATTGAATAAAATATATTATGGATTATTTGGATTCTGATAAAAGATATTAGCTAATATTAAATAAAGTCCATATTATATTGGGATATTTTAGGAGATGCCCTTGATGGAAGGAACTCTCCTAATAACTTACCGTAGACCCTCTGCTCTTGCCTATAAATAGACAGGACCTACTTTAAACCCATTGCATGGCACGACATGAAAAGGCACGACACGAAAAGGCACAGCACAGGGGTGAATAGATCAAGAGATTACAGTTATCCTCTTGATCTAGATAAAGAGATTACAGTTATTCTCTTGATCTCCCAAGACCATCAATTAAGGTGGTCCTATGAAAAGATAGGAAGAGAAGAGAAGAGGTCTAGATCTATTTTAATTCCTCTTGCAGATCGATACCTCTACGTTATTAAGATCCGACGGGCGATGCTCTTTAAGATCTAATTGGATCTTATTTAGATGACATCTAAATGTATGCATCATAAACAGATCTAGTATTATTTGATTTCAATCCTGGCATAATAGTTTTTTTCACATAATAGTTTGCATGATTATAGTTTTTATGCCAATAGAGTGAAATGTTGAAAAATTGATGGCAGAATCTAGATGAATTTTCAAATTAAGTATAATATGTTTTGAGAAATTTTATCAAACTTTTTTCATAAATTATTATAATGAATTACTATAAATTAATAATTTAAGAGGTATGATTTTAATTAAGGTATCTTATGATTCTATACTCCTAGTTTGACAGGTGTATCGCTCCCTAGCACACTTGGTCATTAAGAAATATGGTATTTCATTTGCATCTTCATTTTTTAGGTCAATCAAATAAATATAATTTTTATCAAATTCATAATGTATTTTTTAAAATATGTTTCAAATAACATGATTGTTATGAGCTAATTATGAATGTCTGTATTTTATAAACATAGAAATATATAAATTATGATAAAAATATATTGTATGTATGCATATATGATGACGTGCGATATGAGAGTACACATATTTTTTATCATATATGGTATGAGAGTACACAAATATATTACTATATATCATACATGTATATGCTATAACGTTCAGTGTGAGAGTGTATATAAGCATTTTGAATTATTTCGATATAAAATTTTACATTACTACTATGTATATGCTATGTTGTTGGGATATGTTTGCTAAAGAAATCATAGAATAAGGTATCTACCATTATATGTCTTTTGCCAATGATTTAAAAATATTGTATACATCATATTGAATAAAACTATAAAGGTTTATACTTATTGTATGATTACACACTATAAATCATATTTTGTATGTAAAGACATTGGTATCTCACCCAAGTGATTGGGTACCGAAGTGATCACGTGCAAACTTATGCTAGCATAGATATAGATGATGACTAGTGGGCATTTTGTCCGTGTAAATTTTAGACATATTATATTTGTGTTTTTATTTTAGTTAGATGCTATAATTATATACAATATCAAAAATACTATATACAGGCAAACCTTATCCTCACTTTTATTATATAAATTAAAATAATATCAAATTGATATATCCACGAGTCTAATATCTTGATGTTGATTGAGGCGTTATAAGAGGATATATCGATGCGAGCAGTGATGCAAAGGGCCTAGTCCTTGTTGTGATATTTCATTCAGTAGCATCTTCTTCTCAACTATGCATCTCGGATGGAGATGACTCTCCCTCCTTTATTGTGATGCTCTTTGCTTGGTTAACCTTCACCGTAGGGCTGTTTTGGCTTATATCTATCGTATGATGATCTCCATCTACTAGGCTAATATTGTCATTATGGCACAAACTTTATGACCATCATGTATTCTCCCAAATGACTCTCATATAAATTTTTTATTAGGAAAGATCAATATTTTATGTTTTCGAGATGGTATACTATTAGGACTCTAGTTAGTGGAGTCCTAATTTAGTTTCATTAAAGAGAGAAATTATGTAAAATCCTGAGGGTATTCATGTAAATCTTATCGAGCCGACCCCTAATAAAAAAGTAAGGAGGCCGACTAGGTTAGGATTAGATGGGAAGAAGATATTTTAAGAAAAGATAGGATACATACTATCCTAATTAACCACCCCTTATCCTAATTAAAGAGGGGTTGGTTGAGGAGGGGATTAAGCTAGAGTAGAAATAGGAAACAATAAGCAACCGGCCACCCCTAGATAGGCCAGTTGGAAGTTAGACTTAGAGATGCATTAGAAGTTGATTAAAAGTAAGAGTCTTAAAGTATGAGTCCTTTTAGGAATTAGGGTCAGAAGACTTATAAATAGCCTTGTAATCCTCCACTTTTTATCATCAATAAAAGAATATTTTCTGCAGCCTTTGAGCATCAATTTGGAGGAGGAAACCCCTATAGAGTTCTAAGGAGGCTGATCCCCTATAGTGATCACCCTCAAGCTTAGAATCCGTTAGGGTTCTAACACTTGGTATCAGAGCAGCGTTCTTGGAATCTCACTACCCTTCCATAGCCATCGATCAGCCCCCCAAAGCTATCCAAGTTTGAAGCTGGCTTCCCAAGATCCAATTGATGCCAAGTTTGAAGCATTAGAATCTCGATTTAAATCATGGCTCGAATCACGCTTGGAGGACAAACTACATGCTTTATTTGCAGAATTCAAAATTGGACAACCATCGAGTCTAACCAAATCTCAACGAGGAGAGAGTTCAGATATGCCTCCAGATAAGGAGGGACAACCTTCGGACATGCTTCAGCCATGCATAAGGGTGGACTTCCCACGTTGGGAAGAAGGAGACCCAGTAGGGTGGATTTCGCGCACCGAACATTACTTCCGCTACTACTGAATGTCAGACGATACTATAGTGAAAATCGTTGTCATCCACCTTGAAGGCAATGTAATCCAATAGTACAATTAGCTAGAATATAATAATGGGGCTCTGACATGGAATTAATTTAAGAATACATTGCTAAACCGCTTTGGACCTACGAAGTACAAAAATATCGATAACCAACTCACAAAAATTAGGCAAACCTCTATAATTCAAGAATACAAAACCAAGTTAGAGAAGCCGTCCTACCTTGCTCATGATTGGACTGACCGACAATTGCTAGATACCTTCATCGAGGGACTCAAGCCGGAGATAAAAAAAGGGGAGGTTAAGATGCGACAGCCTCGTACCATAGCTGCTCGAATTTCTTTCGCCCAAATATAAGAGGAACGACTCAACCAAGATGTTCAGAGGATGAGGACTACTCCTAGGCTCATGGCTTATAGACCTCCTTTTATTCCTAGCCATCCTTCACTACCAAAAAAACTGACAAAAGAAGAACCACGAGACAGATCGACAAAGGGTTTTTGTTGTCATTGCGATGAACCATGGAGTCGCGACCATCATTTCAAAAAAGGGCACCTCTTACTGATTGAACCTATTGAAGATATGGAGGAGGAGGTCCAGGGGCATGAGGAAGAGGTCACAGATGAAGAATAGCAGTCGATTGATATTAGATGCATGCTCTTACCAGCTACGCAAACCCACAGATGATGAAAGTGGGAGGACTTCTAAAACAACAATTGATCACCATTCTTATTGACATCCGGAGCACTAATAATTTTATGAATAACAAGGTTGCTATTCAGATGGCCTTACCTATTGAGGATTGCAACAGGTTTTATGTTAAATTCATCGATAGATGAATTTTGGAGTGTGATCGTAGGTGCCCACAAGTGAAACTGGTGCTACAAGATCAAGAGATAATGTCAGATTTTTTCCTCCTCACTCTTGATGATTATGAGGCTGCGCTTAGCATCGAATGACTGACAATATTAGGTGATGTTTCCTAGACTTTTTTAAAATTAATCATGAAGTTTTACAGTCAGGGAAAATAGGCGGTACTGCGTGACAAATGATGGAGCAACATATCAATGATTTGCACACGGTGAATGGAGAAAGTATTGTACAAAACATGCAATGGCTTCTTGGTACAACTAGAGCAACAATCCAAGGGGGAGGCAACCAAAGTTAAAGACCCAAATCTATTTCCCTTGCTTGTTTTATTTTTAGATGTATTTGATGAACTGCACAGCCTACCTCCTAGCCACCAACATGATCATCGTCTCTCGGTTCTTCCGAGCAAACCTTCATCAAACACTTGGCCATATCAGTATCCTAATCTTCAGAAAGATAAAATAGAAAAGATTGTAAAGGAGATGCTCGAAACAGGAGTCATTCGGCCAAGTTACAAACCCTACTCTTCACTAGTGCTCCTCGTATGAAAGAAAGACGGAATATGGGGAATGTGCATCAACCATAAGAGCCTAAAATATTTTATGGAGCAAAAGATATCATTTCCTAAATAGCAAAAATGGATAACAAGGCTTCTTGAGTATGATTATGAAAAAGGGAAAGAGAATGTTGTTGTAGATGCGTTTCCACGACTACCCAAGCAAGCTGAATTTTTGACCATTTCATCTCTGACCAACAACTTTCTTAAGGACATTAGGAGAGAATGGAAAGATAATACAGGATCATAAATAAATTAGAGGAAGAACTAAGTTTTGTGGCTCATTACAGTTAAGACTCAAAAGACCTACGCTATGAGGGGCACATTGTGCTTGTGTCAAATTCTAGTTGTATAAAGACCATCCTTCAAGAGATGTATTCTACACCCGCGGCCAGGCATTCTAGGTTCCTTATAACCTATAAGAGAATTAAGCAAAATTTTTATTAGGAAGGGATGAAAAATATTATTACTAAATTTGTGGCATAATGTGATGTATGCCAATGACATAAAGGTGAAACAATGCCAAACTCTGGAAAGCTGCAACCTCTACCCATCCCGGATTCGATATGGATAGATATATTAATGGACTTCATCGAATCGTTACCCTCATCACAAAGAAAAGGTATAATTCTTATTGTTATTGATCATCTTACAAAGTATGCTCACTTATGTGCAGTTTGTAATCCCTACACTACTTCCAGCATTACCCAATCTTTATAGAAAATATTATAAAATTACATATGATGCCAAGATCTATTGTAAGTGATCGTAATAGGATCTTCATGAGCAAATTCTGGATAGAATTATTATAGATGTAGGGCACTAAATTGAAGATGAGTACACAATATCACTCACAAACTTACAGCCATACTGAAGTAGTGAATAGGTGTTTAGAGACATACCTCATATGCTTCACCAGTGACTAGCCAAAAGTGTGGATAAAGTGGCTCCCTTGGGTCAAGTGATAGTATAATATAACTTATCATTCATCCACAAAAATCACACCCTTTGAGACTATGTATAGCCGACCTCCTCCTGTAATCTCAAAATTTGTATTGGGCACCTCTAAAGTAGATTAGGTAGATAGGAAACTACAAGATAGAGATAAAATGTTGAAGCTATTAAAAAATAATCTCACTACAGCTCAAACAAGGATAAAATAGTAATATGATCAACACAAAGGTGAAAAAAATTTTCTGTGGGAGATTGAGTATTTCTATGGCTCGAACCATACAAGTAAATATCGGTTTTATGGACCCTACCAAATTATGGAGTGCATCAGGGCAATAGCATACATATTGTACCTACCCGTCGACTCCTAAATCCATTTAGTCTTCTAAGTGTCATGCTTGAAGCTCAAATTAGGATAGAGTGAGTCAGTTCAAAGACATCTACATAATATGACTATCTAAGGAGAGCTCCAGACCCAGCCCCGAGTGTCATTATTGACTGCAGGATTATGATACGACAACGATGACCCTCTACTGAAGTGCTAATATAGTGAGCAAACTTTCTAGAAGAAGAGGCCATGTAGAAAAACTATGACTTAAAAATCAAAATTTCAGACTTTATGGAGTATTAGCCTCGAGGACAAGGCTGATTTGAAGAGGGCGGTATTGAGAAACCTCAACGGGTGCATCACATGTGGAGTGAAAATCGAAACAAAATATCGGTTTCCTACATAGATCAAATCATCGTGCAAAATATTAGAGTCATGAGAAAAATCATAAAAATTAAAAAACCATGATGTGTGAGAGATTGATTTTACCTAAGAAGATCATAAATCCTTGTATTCCAGATCCAGATGAAGAAGATTAAGGAGGTCAAGTGTCCTCCTCTCTAGCAGTATCCACACGATGGATCTCCGCAGTAAAACTCATCCAATCTGATCTTGCAACTCTTGCATATAGGGAGGGAAGAGAATAGGAGGGGGAGGCTAAAGCTACAACCTATCAACCATGAGTCTCCCCTCCTATTTATAGAGAACCACCAAAAACCCTAGGGCTCCTGCCTTAGTGAGTATTGGATCTCCATCCAATTATCCACTAACCTTATATTATTGGATCTTTATCCAATAATCTTCTTATGCCTCTAACTGAGCCTTAATCAATAATCCCATTAGTATAGAGTCTCATCTAATGAGAATAGGGGCTAATTGGATCTCCATCTAATCCTCTATTCACTGAAGCATCGACCATATGTGTGTGATTCTCTAGGCCAGATACCGAGTTGGCCGTGGGTCACTCCCATCAGAACTCCTTATGATATAGTAAATTATTATCCCCATAATAATTCACTTGACTTATCGACTATGGACGTATTAGACCACTACGCCATAGTCCTCAGATGATATAGGAGGGATCAAATCCATTGGACCTATCTGTCCACAATTACCATGTATCTATAATCCCTCATCTAACTAATATTCTAGAGACCATATATTGGATATGGTACTGTCAGGTCACACATGGAATCCATCATAGTCTAGCTCTAATTGGATTCTCCCAAAGAACTCTTTCTCTCTCAATTTGAATGACCCTAGCTCGGGATTTGTCTGAACAAGCACATATGAGATATTTATCTCATAATATCGAGAGTGGATGATCCTCTATTGATACTCAATTGCCTTTGTAAGATTGGCTACCAATCCCGATAACCAATTGTTTTATATCTGGAACTTTCCAAACCTGTAAATCTGACGTCAAAGAAAGAAGTACTCATATAAGATATCCTTGGTGTCTCAAGTCTAAGGTCCAAATATACAACTGGTACTATGGAATCGTCGTCTGACATTAGGTATCATTAACCATACAACATTCCATAAGTCGATTAATCAGTGAACTCATTCTCCAATGAGCACCTGTACCATATTCTTAGTGTCTCCACACAAGTGGCTATAAGACCAACTGCCTCCATAATATAGATGGGTATATAGTACACTAATCTGTCCGGTTATCTCAATGTCCCTCTTGAGTAACCTATGATCGTGATTATTTAGGATCTGTGTTTAAAGGTGAATCAATCTCATTATCGTGATCTCATCACGATCTGACTCCCATTGCACAGAACCAAGGACATCACAATATATATATAATAGATAATATAATAATATGCCAATATTAATTATAAGTAAAAAGATCACACAGTGTGCCACACGTGTCATTACTCACGTGATTGGCTTGTAGGGCACCTGTAACCAGCAATCACCTATGTGTCAGATCCCCATCAGACTCCTGTGATGCTCAAATATAATCTGAGCTAGCGACTTCGTTAGTGGATCTGCATTGTTATCTTCGGATTGAACTCTTTCTATTGCTATATCATTTCAGGTCATGATCGCTCTAATCAGATGGAACCTCCTCAAAATAATTCTATTGAGACCTGGGTTCTCTTGTTAGAGTTATCACCCTGTTGCTATCACAATATATGTGAGTCAGCTCCATGTTGTTTGGTATGACACCGAAATCCTTAATGAACTTCTTCATTCATACCCCTTCCTTTGCTGCTTTTGTTGCAACAATGTATTCCGCCTCTATGGTCGAGTCAGTAGTAGTATCTTGTATGAAACTCTTCCAGCTTACTGCTCCTCCATTCAGGGTAAAAACAAATCCTGAATTTGACTTGCTATCATCAATGTTGGACTGAAAACTCGAGTCCGTGTAGCCCTCAACCTGGAGGCTACCTCCTCCACATACTAGTAAAAGATCCTTAGTCCTTCTCAAGTACTTAAGGATACACTCTATTACCTTCCAGTGTTCTAACCTGGATCTGCCTGATACCTACTCGTGACACTCAGAGCATGTGCTATATCAAGCCTGGTATATAACATCGCATACATGATAAGCCCTATCGTTGAGGCATAAGATATCTTATCTATGTCTACCCTTTCTTCAGGAGTCTTTGGAGGCATACTCCTAGAAAGTGATATTCCATGTCCCATCAGTATGAGACCTCTCTTGAAATTCTCTATGACAAACTTTTTGATAATGGAGTCTATGTACCTAGACTGGGACAAGCCAAATATCTTTTTGGATCTATCTCTATATATCCGGATCCCCAAGATATATGATACTTCTCCTAAGTCTTTCATGGAGAAGTTTCTAGATAGCCAAGCCTTTATTATGGAGAGCATTCCTACATCATTATCAATGATTAGGATGTCATCCACATATAGCACTAAGAAGGTGATAGCACTTCTAGTTACCTTCCTATACACACAAGGCTCATCTTCGTTCTTAACGAAGTTATAAGATCTGATCACCTCATCAAATCTTATATTCCAACTTTAGGAAGCTTGCTTTAATCCATAAATGGATCTAAGCAACCTACACACTTTATTTGGACTCTCTTTGGATATGAATCCCTCTGGCTATATCATATACACCTCCTCCTCGAGGGTGCCATTGAGGAATAACGCTTTGACATCCATATACCAGATCTTATAGTTATAGTGTGCTGCAATGGCCAAAATAATTATAATAGACTTAAGCATGGCTACAGGTGAAAATGTTTCGTCATAGTCAGCTCCTTATCTTTGACGATATCCTTTAGCTACAAGCCTTGCTTTATAGGTCTTTACCTTTCCATCCACTCTGATCTTCTTCTTGAAGATCCATTTGCAGCTGATGGGTACAATACCCTCAGGTGCATCCACAAGATTCCAAACTTTATTAAAGTACATGGAATCCATCTCAGAATTCATGATTTCTTGTCACTTCCCGAATTCTATACTCATAATAGCCTCCTCATAGGTCTGAGGATCAACATCCTAAGAGTCATCTCCACTGATATGTCCCACATATCTTTCAGGAGGGTGAGATACTCTACTAGACCTATGTAAAGTTAGAATTTGTGTGTTAGGTACCTGAACAGACTCGGGCTCTGGAATGATGCTTGAGCTAGGTTCTCCAACCTCACTCAATTCTATCTCACTCCCACTGTTTCCACCAAGAATGTGTTCCTTCTTAAGGAACACAGCTCTCTTAGCAACAAAGACCTTTCAGTGCTCGGGATGATAGAAGTAATACCCACAAGTTTCCTTCGGGTCTCCTATGAATATGCACAATTCTATCCTTGATTCCAACTTATTGGGGTTGTATCTTCTAACGTGGGCAGGACAGTCCCAAATCTTAACAATCTTAAGATCGAGCTTCTTTCCTTTCCATATTTTATATGGTGTAGACACTACCAACTTTGATGGAACTCTATTCAAAAGGTAAGCTGCAATCTCTAGGGCGTACCCTTAGAATGAGATGGGTAGATCAACAAAACTCATTATGGACTGCACCATGTCTAACAGCATGCGATTCTTAATTTTAATACTCTTTCTAATTTAGTTCTCTATCTCATTCTTATATTCCTTGAATTTTTCAAAGGCCTCAGATTTATACTTTATTAAGTACATGTGTCCATACTGAGAGAAATAATCAGTGAATGTAATGAAGTATGAGTAACCACCTATAGCCTGAGTCGATATGGGACTACATACATCACTATATATGAGTTCTAATAACTCGGTGGCTCTCTCTCCAGTTCCACTAAAAGGAGAATTGATTATCTTTCCACGAAGGTAAGGTTCACAAGTTGCATATGACTCATAGTCAAATGGATCTAAGTATCTATCTTTCAACAACTTTTGAATCCTTCCCTCATATATATGACCTAGCCTACAATGTCATATGTATGTATTATTCACCTCATCTCTTTTCCTTCTAGACATATTTATATTCATGATATGTAGAGAAGTGTCTAACACATATAAGCCATTTATAAAGGTCACTCTAGTGATAATCTCATCATCTATAATTATTGAACAATTGTTATTCTTAAAAACTAATTTATATTCACTAATTTGATAATAAAGGGAACAAAATAGCATGCATCCAATGCAATGATAGCTCCACCAAGTAGATGTTGGGTGACCTCCCCAACAGCAACTGCAGCAACTCTTGCTCCATTGTCCATCTTGAGGTTCATCTTGCCTCTGACCAATCTCCTGGGTCTTGCCAGAACTTGCAATGAATTATATATATAATAAGCACTCCCAGTATCCAATACTCATGTGTTATCATTAAAATATGATAAGTAGAGATTGATCATGAATATACCTGAAGCTTCTTTAAGCTTCTATCTCACCTTTTATGCAAGGTAGTCCTTACAGTTCCTTTTTCAATACCCATCTTGGCCGTAGAGAAAGCACTGTCCTTTGTCCTTTGCTGGGTCTCTCTTGGCAACCATTGTCTTACCTAGTCTTTCTTTGCCCTTGCCCTTCTTAAGGGTTTTTATTAGCCTTCCTTTTCCTATTGGTCTCACCAATATAGAGAACTGATTTCTCTTTCTTGATGGTACTCTCAACTCTCCTCAACATATTAAGGAGCTCAAGTATAGTCACCTCAAATGTATTCATATTAAAGTTAATAATAAATAGTGAAAAGCAATATGGTAGGGACTGAAATATAAGATCAATATACATGTTATCCTTTAGAACTATCTTTATACTTCACAAAGCGAGCAATCTAATCCTCGCTTATCCTTTCCTCCAGCGTGGGCACAATCATGTTAAGGATGTATATGATTTTATCTTCTACGAGAATAATTCTCAAAATATGGAGCTTTTGGACTAATGAGGCAATTAGCATCAAGTATGCCACGTAGGGGTTTTGTAAGTGATAAGTAAGTATAGTGTAAATTAAATAACATACAGATTTTATAAAAAATACTAATTAAGATATGAGCTTCTATCTTAATGTACTCCCACTATTTTCCTTACGAATCACGAGACACCCTCGACACATGAGACGGAAGTCTCCAGTAGACTCCTAGTGGGGATCGGGATCCAATTGACATCTTAGTATAATCTCGAGGGACTCAACCAACTACACTTAACCCAAAAGGTAGACAACTCATGTCAATCATAACTCCTTATGATTCCCGTTATGTTCAGCCTCCGAATCATCATGGTCTTGACTGCTCGACCAACCATGAAGTTAAGTTAAGTCATCACCATCGTTACAAGATGAGTCTGATTTGATGGATATACTCTTGTTTGCTCGACCAAGTCATACTATATCCTCAGGTCACTGGTGACATATATATGTCGTAGGCAAGAACTCGATCACGTAGATAGGTAAGCCTCGAGTGACTCGACCAACTCAACCTATGTCGGAATTTAATTTCTTTCTATAACAATGGAAGGCCACGTGAGTCAATCTTATTGTCTTATGCTTATCAACTTAATATTATCGTAGGAGGGATTTTTTGTTTTCTATCAGTCTCCTAATATGTCGTGTCATACACATACATATTTAATATATATCTACATTACATGCAAATATATATATACATATATCTAGTAGGTGTATAACACATCACACATGCAAACCACATTGGATAATTATGAGCCATCACTTAATATGATTAAGCTCGAGCCAATGGGCCTAATCACTCACAATAGGATCTATGTGTGTATCAGCGCATCTCCATGCCCTGTGATTGTTGATCTCGTCATCATCGGTTTCGTCAGATCGTTGCATCACAATGTGTCATAATCTCACACCACGACATCGTGGGTCCTGTTGTCACCTCAACGCTCCTGCTGTGGCTCTCTATATAATTACAAATAATCATAGGCACGCAGGCCCGACATTAAATGAGAAAAACAAAGGCTCGCAGGCCCCAATAATAATAATAATAATCATAATTACACACATCACAACACATGACTCATGATTATCCATCCACATTATACATCACATGTACATCACATCATATGTAGGATTGCTAGATATATAATAATAAATTAAATTATTTAAATAATTATTTTTTTGAAAATCAGGACATGCTCAGAATTTCTAGAATTATTAAGAGTATTATGAGAATTATGTACACGAGGACAATCCTCAAAATTTTTCTAATTTATAGGGGCAAGATCATCCTTTTCTCCAAAGGATGCCATAACCCCTCTGCATCGCCGCCGTCGTTGCTGCCCCTATGTAGGTGGCGGCTACCCTTGCCCACTGGCAGCCGCCTTACTAAGGGGCGGCCACCGTGGCGCGCCCCATCTGGTAGGTGGGCGGCGATAGCCCCTCACGGACACCCTACCGAGCCCTTTCAGGCACCGTCGCGATTATGCTGAGCTGCCACCCTTTGCACCTGGCCTCCTTTCGGCCGGCCCTAGCCACCCCCCTACCACCGCCCTTGTAGGGGCCCGCTTGGCGGTGTGGCCCTACATGGGTGGTTGGCCGCCTCCTCACCGCTCTCGAAAATACAACAAGAACATGTAGAACGATTTTATATGATACAATCTCATCACACGTAATTTAAAATTAATCTTTTACACAAAATCCTTGACTTTGATACCACTATTGGGAAACCTCAGTGGGTGTATCACATGCACAATGAAAATCAAAACAAAATACCGGTTTTCCACGCAGATCAAATCATCATGCAAAAGATTGGAGTCGCGAGAAAAATAAAAAATAAAAAAACCACGATGTGTGAGAGATTAATTTTACCTAGGGAGATCGTATATCAATGTATTCTAGATCTGGATGGAGAATATGAAGGAGGTCAATTGTCCTCCTCTCTAGCGGTATCCACACGATGGATCTTTGTAGCAAAACTCCTCCAATTTGATCTCGCAACTCTTGCGCAGAGGTAGGGAGGAGAATAGGAGTGGGAGGCCGAAGCTGCAGCCTATTAATCATGAGTCTCCCCTCCTATTTATAGAAAGCCACCAAAAACCCTAGGGCTCCTACCTTAGTGGGTATTGGATCTCCATCCAATTACCTACTAACATTGCATTATTGGATCTCTATCCAATAATCTCCTTAGACCTCTAATTGAGCCTTAATCAAGGAGCCCATCAGTATATAGTCTAATTTAATGAGAATAAGGGCTAATTGGATCTCCATTCAATCCTCTATTCGTTGAAGCATCCACCATATATGTGTGACCCTCTAGGCCCGATACCGAGCTAGGCGTGAGTCACTCTCATCAGAACTCCTTCTGATATAGTGAATTATTATCCCTATAATAATTCATTCGACTCATCGACTATGGACGTACTAGGCTACTATGTCATAGTCCCTAGACAGTACAAGGGGGATCAAATCTATCGGACCTATCTGTCCACAGTTATCGTATATCTATAATCTTTCATCCAAATAATATTCCAGAGATCGTATATTGGATATGGTACTGTCAGGTAACATACAGAATCCGACATAGTCTCGCTCTAACCGGATTCTCCTAAAAAACTATTTCTTTCTCAATCCGAATGGCCCATGCCAGGGATTTGTTTGAGCAAGCATATATGAGATATTTCTCTCGTGATATCGAGAATGGATGATCCTCTATTGACACTCAATTGCCTTCATAAGGTTGGCTACCAATTCTGATAACTAGTTGTACCAAATCTAAAACTTTCCAAACCTATAAGTTTGGCGGTAAAGAAAGGAGTACTCATAAAAGGCATCCTTGGTGTCTCAAGTCTAAGGACCAGGTAATCAACTGAGACTATAGAATCGTTGTCTAACATTAGGTATCATTAACCATACAGTATTCCATAAGTGGATCAATTAATGAACTCATTCTCCAATGAGCACTTGTAATATATCCTTAGTGTCTCTATACAAGTGGCTATGAAACCAGCTGCCTCTATCATATGGACGGGTATATAGTATACCAATTTGTCCGGTTATCTCAATGTCCCTCTTGAGTAACCTATGACCGAGATTATTTAGGATCTGTGTTTAAAGGTGAATCAATCTCATTATCGTGATCTCATCACGATCCGACTCCCATTTTACCGAACTAAGGACATCACAATATATATATAACAGATAATGTGAGAATATGCCAATATTAATTATAAGTAAAAAGATCACACAGCATGTCATATGTGTCATCATTCACGTGATTGGCTTACAGGGCACTTGTAACCAGCAGACGTGTCTGTTAAGACTTTAGCTAAGAGAGTCCTAATTTAGTTTCATTAAAAATGATAATTATAAAAAATCCTAAGAGCATTCATGTAAATCCTATCTAGTTAACCCCTAATAAAGAAATAAGGAGGCTAGCTAGGTTAGGATTAGATGGGAGAAAGATATTTTAAGGAAAGATAGGATGTATGTTACCATAATTAACCACCCTTTATCTTAGTTAAAGAGGGGTTAGCTGAGAAGTAGATTAAGTTAGAGTAGAAATAAGAAACAATAAGCAACCGACCACCCCTAGATGGGCCGATTATAAGTTAGATTTAGAGATACATTAAGAGTTGCCTTAGGAGTTGATTAAAAGTAGGAGTCTTGAAGTAGGAGTCCTCAAGAATTAGGGTTAGAAGGCCAATAAATAGCCTTATAATCCTCCACTTTTTATCATCAATAGAAGAGTATTTTCTACAGCTTTTGAGTAGCAATCTGGAGGAGGAAACCCCTGTAGAGTTTCAAGGAGATCGATTCCCTATAGTGATCACCCCCAAGTTTAGAATCTGCTAAGGTACTGGTTACAGGTGCCCTGCAAGCCAATCATGTGAGTGATGGCACGTGTGATATGTTGTGTGATCTTTTTACTTATGATTAATATTAGTATATTCTTATATTATATTATTTATTATATATATATTGTGATGTCCTTGGTTTTGTGCAATGAGAATCAGATCGTGATGAGCTCAGATAATGAGATCGATTCACCTTTAAACATAAATCCTAAATAATCTTGGTCATAGGTTACTCAAGAGGGATATTGAGACAACCATATAGATCGGTGTACTATATACCTGTCGATATGATGGAGTCAGCTAGTCTCATAGCCAATTGTGTGGAGACACTAAGGATATAGTACATGTGCTCATTAGAGAATGAGTTCACTGATTAATCCACTTATAAAATGTTATATAGTTAATGATACATAATGTCAGACAGTGATTTTATAGTCCAAATTGTGTATCTAGTCCTTAGACTTGAGACACCAAGGATCCCTTGTATGAGTACTCATTTCTTTGATGCCAGACTTATAAGTTTGGAGAGTTCAAAATCTAGTACAACTGATTATCGGGATTGATAGCCAATCTTATAAAGGCAATTGAGTGTTGATAGAGGATCATCCATTCTGGGTATCACGAGAGGAATATCCTATATATGCTTGCCCAGATAAATCCTTAGTCAGGGTCATTCGAATTGAGAGAGAATGAGTTCTTCGATAGAATCCGATTAGAGCAAGACAAACTGATTCCGTATGTGACCTGATAGTGCCATGTCTAATATACGATCTCTGGAATATTATTTGGATCATGGATTATAGATACACGGTAACTATGGACAGATAGGTCCAATGGATTTGATCCCCCGTAGTGGCCTAGTATGTCCATAGTCGATGAGTTGAGTGAATTATTATGAGGATAATAATTCACTATATCAGAAGAAGTTCTAATGGGAGTGACTCACGACCAGCTTTGTATCGGGTTTAGAGGGTCACACACATATGGTGGATGCTTCAATTAATAGAGAATTGAATGAAAATCTAATTAGTCCCTATTATTATTAGATGAGACTCTGTGCTTATGAGCTCCTTGATTAAGGCTCCATTAGAGACCTAAGGAGATTATTGAATAGAGATCCAATAATGTAAGGTTAGTGGGTTATTGGATGGAGATCCAATACCCACTAAGGTAGGAGCCCTAGGTTTTTGGTAGCTCTCTATAAATAGAAGGGGAGACTCATGGTTGATAAGTTACAGCTTTAACCACCATCTCCTATTCTCCTCCCTCCCTGTGTGCAAGAGTTACGAGATTAGATTGGAGGAGTTTTACTATAGAGATCCATCGTGTGGATACTACTAGAGAGGAGTACGCTTGATCTCTTTCATCTTCTCAATGGATCTGGAATACAGGGATATACGATCTCTTTAGGTAAAATCAATCTCTCACACATCGCAGTTTTATCGATTTTTGTATTTTTCTCGCGACCCCAATCTTTTATATGACGATTTGATCTATGCGGAAAACCAGTTTTTGTTTTGATTTTCGCTACGTATGTGATACACCCACTGAGGTTTCCCAATATAGAGTTCTAACATATACGAAAAATTGATCGAACTTTCGTTTTGTGTAAATTTTATGATCGTTGTGTTTCCTTATGAAACAACTTTCATATGAATTCTCTAAAGCTAATATGTTGGGAATGATCGACATTTTGTATTCTTAAGATAATGAATGAAAAATGAATCGAAATTAGTGAAAATTTTATGACCATCATGTTTTCTCATGAAATGACACTTATATGACTTCTCCAGAGCAAAAATGTTTGAATTGATTGATATTCAAGATGGTGCATGAAAAATAGATCTAACCTCCACCTTATGTAAATTTTATGATCATCATATTTTTTGACAAAATAATGCTCATGTGACTTCTCTAGGGCTAATATATTAGGAGTGGTCTACATTTTGCTTTTTTGAGATGGTGCACAAATATTCGATTGTACCATCACTTTACATAAACTTTTTGATCATTACATTTTATCACCAAAGGGCACTCGTACAACTCTCTAGGGCTAATATATTAGGAATATATAACATTTTATATTTTTAGATGACTCACAAAAATTAGATCGAACCTTCACTTTGCACAAACTTTATAAGCTCACATTTTCTCATGAGATGATGCTCATACAACTTCTCCAAGTCTAATTTGTTGGGAATCTTCAACATCTTATGTTGTCTAGATGATGTATGAAAATGGATCGACCTCTATTTTACGTAAACTTTATAATCGTTATGTTTTCTGAAAAAAAATACTAATATGACTTCTCTGAGCCTAAGATGTTGGGTGTAAACAATATTTTTCATTTTTGAGATGACGTGTGAAAAATCGATCAAGCCACCACTTTCTGTTGACTTTTTGAGCATATTGTTTTCTCGCAAAATAATACTTATAAGAATTTTAGAGGACTAATATATTTTGAATAGTCAACAATTTAAGTTTTCAAGAAAGTACATAAGAAACAAAGCCATATTATGAAAACAAAACGATCTTATATATATATTCTCTTACGATGCATTCTGAATTGAAGCGTGAAACAAAAGCATCTCTATTCCCTTCCACACAAAGTAAAAAATAGGGTATCTCAATTTTACATTATATGTGAAGACTAAAGAGTAGGAAGTTTGTTGCACTAATTTCATCACTGGTTTTAAAACTTCTAAAGCTGTGTTGTGGCATGGGAAAAAATAGGATAAAAACTTATCTAAATCCCATTTCTTTCTATCTTATATCTTAGATGTCTCAAATGAAAATAATTGTAAATCAATGTAATGTAACGATTGATGGGAAATTTTGATATTCTTTTTATATTCCATATATTTGAATTGATTTTATGAAATTGATGGAAATTTTTTTGAACCTGCAGTAAAACAAAATCTATATAAAATAAACAAGGCCTATGCTATGCCTATATGTTTCATATATATTGCGTATTGTTATTATATCATTATATTTCAATAACAATGACCTTTCACTAATAACAATGGCCTTTCACTTAAGTGAAAAGAATTTGTGGAAGGGGATATTTGATTCTTTAAATATCCATGATTATCCCCTAGTAACAAATTTCAGATTCTTTCATCTGAAAGAAAGAATAAGGATCTTAATGTTGCCTTACATGAGACATTTTCTATTTTATACTCATGAAAATAGATAAACTAGATTATCAATTTACTTCTTTTGTTAAAAGAAAATCATTTGATAATTCAATTGAACATGGTAAAATTTGTCTCCTTAGGGACTGAAATATCTTCTAAAATTTTTAGCTTCTAATTATGATTACGTGGACTTGGTGATTGAATTACAGATCCAATTTAGTCATGACTAGAAAACATAGTTCCAATCATGATGTTGGGAATTTTTAAAATATTTTTTATTAACTCTTGGTTGTTACTAGAAGAAGTATGATAAATCAATAATATCTAGAAACTTATGACCTTTTTGTTTTTAATTATTGGAATAGTCTATTTGACTAATAATTGACTTTTTTTGGAATTGAAAATATATTAAATTAAAGGATTTGAGCTTTATAGTTTTTTTGTTCTAGAGAAATAGATCCTTCATGATTGATCTTCCCGAACAATCTATTGGAGATATAACGTAAATAAGTCTTAAGCAAACATCTTTCTTAGAAATACATTTCATTCGTATGATAGAATATTGAGTTAAAAGAAATTGGATCCTTGCTAAGCTTTTTTCGTATAAATACAATACTTATCATCCATAGATATAAATATGGACTATTATATAGTTTCCATTGTTCCTATTGAGTCAGTAGCTATTCATGATTACATATTAAATCAATTCCATTGCGGTTTGAAATTAAATTGAATTCTAAATTAGAGGAACGTTATTGTAAACTTTATTTGAAACGATGTGGTAGAAAGCAACGTGAGACTTGAAAGATATGATCTGCTATGGATTTTTACATCCACCATTTTTTATATTAATGAAGATGTTCTTGGCTCTTAGTTTGTTCTGTTCCACTACAAATCTAATTTGTCTTAGGTTGAATCTAATTTGTCTTAAGTTGATAGTACATGATAGAGCTCTAGTGTAAAGGATTGATTCATTTATCAAGGAGAAGAATCTAGGGTTAGTGCCAATCAATCAATAAGTTAGACTAACTTTGTAAACTTTGTAAGTATATCTTTAAAATATAAAAGAATCGGAATTGATAAAACTATTTCAATAAAAAAAAAGTTTATCACAGATGAATCAATTCTCTGTCTTCTATTTCTATAGATATTCCTTTTCTATAGAAAGAAAAAAAAAAACAAAAGGTATGTTGCTACTCTTTGAAAGGAGTAAGGATCACCTAAGTAATGTCTAACCCCATGATTTTACAAAGCAAAGATAAAGGATTCTGAAACAACGGAACACTATTTTCAATTGTCTAAAAAATTAGATCAGATACAAGAATGAAAATGGATTCAAGATGAGACAAACAGATGGTTCAATAAATGTCTGGATTTCCCTTCCAATTCTGTTAGAAGTACCCAACTTGAGCTATGAGTGTGAATCAAAATTTTTTTTTAAAGAAGAACAAAATAATAAATTAGACTATGATTTGAATCATTATTTTGTGCTTATTATTTGATATTATATAAAAAAGATATCCCAAAATTAAAATTATTTTTTCTCATAAAAAGATCTTTGAAAATGAGTCTTTTTGATTTGATAAAGAATCAAACTTTTAAAAAAGTTTTTGCTATTCTATATTTCCTCGAAAAGGCGCTCAATCTATAGGAATTGTTTATGCAAAATTTTTTTAAAAAACTTCAAGTTAATTAAAAGAAAAAATAAAATTAATAAAAAAATGGGAGAGATGATTAATATAAAATCTATCTTTGTATAATTATTTATTTATATTTTTTACCTAAAATTTTCCTTTTTCTTGCTCTATTCTTACTTAAATTTATTTATTTTTTCTTACCATAGGAATCGCGAACAAACAAGGGATTAATTTTTCTTATTCTACTTCTTTTGATTGAATAAACCTAAAATTTTTTTCTTTATGTTTTCCTTATTTTTTCATCAAAATTTCTTATTTATGTTGTGCCAACCCAACACAAATCCTTATTTTATTTACTTTATTTATTAGTTGTTTTCTAGATATTACATTCATATTGATAATGGTGAATCAAACAAATATAATTGATTATAGATAAATAAATCTTTTTATCTAAACCCCATATTGAGTTTTCACTTCACTTTTACTTAAATAATGAGTTTGCATTGTTGGATTTACTATTATATAAGATGTATTTTGAAATTTAACTTAACAAAAATAAAAAAATTAATAAAAAACTAGTAAGTCCGTCATAATTTTAGCATCTCTTATAGGAATATAGTGTTTTTTATATGACATGTTGGAATATTAGACAATATGCTTCATGTTGTAATTAAAGTGGTTATATCTTAATCATGATCATTTAGAGTCAAATTAAGTTGGTATTAGGTTAAAACCATGACAACTTGATTTGGAGCCCAATAAGCCTAAACTAGGGCTAAATTAGGCCCAATGAAGGCCAATTAAGTGATTTCAAATTGACCTAGGTAGTGGTATCGTCAGGTCCAGACAATGGTACTGTTAGGTCCAGGTGGTGGTACCACCTAAACTGCCAGAAAACACTGTTTGTGCTTTTTCGGGCATTTTGATAGTGGTACCACCAGTGGAAGCGATGCTATCTAGACTAACGGTAGTACCCCCAAAGTCCAGATTTTCAGGCTCTATTCGACGGTAGTTCTGCCCAGTGTTGATGGTGGTACCGCTAGTACCCAAAAACTTAGAGATTTGAAATTTTGACTCTAATTCTAAAATCATTGGAGGTCTATAAAGACTCCACTCATTATTGCTTAATGAAGCATGAATAAGTGTAAAAAAAGGATGAAAAAAGAAAGAATTCTCGAGGTTAAAGTGTCGTAAACTTTTGAATATATTTGAGTCTCTTCCTTCTTAAGTTTAACAGTTATTCTAAAGAGTGTGATGTCTTGTCTGAAAGAGTTTGTAAAAGTTCTCTCTTAATTCAGGTAAAAGGAGAAGAGTTATAACAAAAGTAGTTAATCTTCGTCCGTTGGAAAGAAGATCGATAGTGAAAGATAGTGACCTCAAGAGAAGAGGAATCAAGAGTTGACGTAAGTCGAGATGACCGAACCACTATAAATCGATTTATATTTCCTTTTTTGCTCTTTGTTGTTGTTGCTAATTAATTTATTTTACTCATTCCTTCTATTCACACTTTTAAGTTAAATACAATTTTGTTTTATATTATATCTTAGTGTCATTACAATTCTAACCCCTTTTTTATCATATACTCATCTATTTTTAACATCTAATTAGATCGAGTAATCTTTCAATTCAAATTAAGAACATAAGCTCGTTGCTTTTTGTTTACTAGAATTGAAACCATAGGCTCTATCCAATTTTTCACTAAATCTAACTGTAAATGTGAATTTGTTTTGTCCCCTTCCTTTCCAATTTTTTTAGGATAAACTCAAAGTCCACTTTCATTTTAATTTATAATTTTTAATAAAATAAGATTTTTTATTATGACATGCTACTTTTTCCATTTATTACCTTTTAGGATCAACGGTGGTGTTATAGACTCTACTAATAGTTTAGATGAATTTGTTGTGGGTGAAGGATCATAATCATAATTAAAAGCCTATTGTTGCGTAATTAACCCAAATAAAACAAAATAAATAGGATATGTAGATACGATCAAAATTTAAAATAAATTAAATTGTACCACATGACATCATCAAAACATTGGACTAATAATAAATAAAAAAATAATTTTTATTACTTACGTGATTGATTTGCAGGGCACTTGTAACCTATAATCTCCCACTTGACCTAAAGCCAATTACTTGTGTCTGATCCTCATCAGACCTATGTGATGCTCAAAGATAATTTAAGCCAATAACTTTGTCAATGGATCTGCAATGTTATCTTCAGATGGAACCCTTTTCATTTGCTATATCTCTACAGACCACGATCTCCCTAAATAGTTGGAACCTCTTAAGAATAATTATGATGAGACCTATATTCCCTTGCTAGAGCTATCACCCTAATAGTGTTGTTATATATGAGAATCAACACCTCGCTACTGGGTACGATTCCCAAATTTACGATGAACTTCTTCATCCAGACCCCCTCCTTTGTTACTTCTATCACAGTAATGTACCCCACTTCTATGATCGAGTCGGCAGTAGTATTTTGCTTGAAACTCTTCCAACTTACTACTCTTCCATACAGGGTGAAGACATACCTTGAGTTTGACTAGCTATCATTGATATTGGTCAAAAAACTTGAGTTCGTGTAGCTCTCAACTTGGAGGCTACCTCTTCCCTCTACTAGTAAAATATTCTTAATCATTCTCAAGTACTTAAAAATATACTTTACTACATTCTAGTATTCCAAACATGGATCTACTTAATACCTACTCGTGATACCCAAAGCATGTTGGGAAACCTCAGCGGGTGCATCACATGCACAACAGAATCAAAATAAGAATCGGTTTCCCATGCAGATCAAATCGTCGTGCAAAAGATTGGGGTCGTGAGAAAAACTGCAAAAACTGAAAAATCGCAATGTGTGAGAGATTGATTTTACCTAGGAATATCGTATATCCCTGTATTCCAGATCTGGATAGAGAAGATGAAGGAGGTCAAGCGTCCTCCTCTCTAACGGTATCCACACGATGGATCTCTGTAGTGAAACTCCTCTAATTTGATCTTGCAACTCTTGCTCAGAGGGAAGGAGGAGAATAGGAGGTGGTGGCTAAAGTTGCAGCCTATCAACCATGAGTCTCCCCTCTTATTTATAAAGAGTCACCAAAAACCCTAACGCTCCTGCCTTAGTGGATACTAGATTTCCATCCAAGGATTTGGGAGTCATACCAAGCAGCATAGAGCTGACTCCCATATATTATGACAGTGACAGGGCGATAACTCTAACAAAGGAACTTAGGTCTTAATAGAATTGTTCTGAGGAGGTTCCATCTGATTAGAGCGATCATGACCCAAAAAGATATAGCAATTGAAATAATTCCATCCGAAGATAACATTGCAGATCCATTGATGAAGCCACTAGCTCAAATTATATTTGAGCGTCACAAGGGTCTGATGGGGATCAGACACATAGGTGATTGACTTTTGATCAAGTGGGAGATTACTAGTTACAGGTGCCCTACAAGTCAATCACGTGAGTGATGGCACGTGTGACACGCTGTGTGATCTTTTTGCTTATGATTAATATTGGTATATTCTCATATTATATTATTTGTTACATATATATTATGATGTCCTTGGCTTTGTGTAATGAGAATCGAATTGTGATAAGATCATGATAATGAGATCGATTCATCTTTAAACACAGATCCTAAATAATCCCAGTTATAGGTTACTCAAGAGGGACGTGACATAACCGAATAGATCGGTGTACTATATACCCGTCCATATGATGGAGGCAACTGGTCTTATAGTCACTTGTATGGAGACACTAAGGATATAATACAGGTGCTTATTAGAGAATGAGTTTACTAATTGATCCGCTTATGGAATATTGTATGGTTAATGATACCTAATGTCAGACAGTGATTTTATAGTCCCAGTTGTGTATCTGATCCTTAGACTTGAGACACCAAGGATGTCTTGTATGAATACTCTTTTCTTTGACGCCAGACTTACAGGTTTGGAAAGTTTTAGATCTAGTACAACTATTTATCGAGATTGATAACCAACCTTACGAAGGCAATTGAGTGTCAATAGAGGATCATCTATTCTCGGTATCACGGGAGGAATATCTCATATGTGCTTGCTCAGAAAAATCCCTGGCCAGGGTTATTCGGATTGGGACAGAATGAATTCTCTGGTAGAATCTGAATAGAGTAAGATAAACTGATTCTGTATGTGACCTGATAATACTATATCTAATATACGGTCTCTGGGATATTATTTGGATGAGAGATTATAGATACATAGTAACTGTGGACAGATAGGTCCGATGAATTCGATCCCCCTATACCGTCTAGGGACTATGGCATAGTGGCATAGTACATCCATAGTCGATGAGTCGAGTGAATTACTATGAGAATAATAATTCACTATATCAGAAGGAGTTCTGATGGGAGTGACTCACGGTCAGCTCGGTATCGGGCCTAGAGGATCATACACATATGGTGGATTCTTCAACGAATAAAAGATTGGGTGAAGATTTAATTAACCCCTATTCTCATTAGATGAGACCCTATGCTGACGGACTCCTTGCTTAAGGCCCAATTAGAGGCCTAAGGAGATTATTGGATAGAGATCCAATAATGCAAGGTTAGTAGGTAATTGGATTGAGATCCAATACCCACTAAGGTAGGAGCCATTGGGTTTTTGGTGGCCCTCTATATATAGGAGGGGAGACTCATGATTGATAGGCTGCAGCTTTAGCCACCACCTCCTATTCTCCTCCCTCCCTCCCTCTACTAGGAGTTGCGAGATCAAATTGGAGGAGTTTCGTTATAGAGATCTATCGTGTTGATATCGTTAGAGAGGAGTACGCTTGACCTCCTTCGTCCTCTCCATCCGGATCTGGAAATACAGGGATATACGATCTCCTTAGGCAAAATCAATCTCTCACGCATCATAATTTTTCAGTTTTTATGTTTTTATCACGACTCCAATCTTTTGCACAATGATTTAATCTGCATGGAAAATTAATTTTTTATTTTGATTTCTATTACGCACGTGCTGCTCCTGCTGAGGTTTCCCAACAATGGTATCAGAGCCAAGGTTTTCGTGTGAAAGATTAGTTTTAAATTACGTATGCTGAGATTAAATTACATAGAATTGTTCTATGCGTTGTTGCTACGTTTTTGTAGCAAACGCAGCAAGGACAAGGGGCAGCCTGCCATGGTTAGGCCATCTGCAGGGGTGGTTGGCCATGGCCAGGTCCCCTGCAAGGGCGACCGACTATGGCCAAGTTCCCTTGCAAAGGGGCTACCGCCTGTAGGGGCAATGGTGAATTAAATTTTTTCTTAGGACTATAAATTAAACAATTAGATTATGTTATCTTCATAAGTCTAACTAAGTATAGCTTAGATTTATTAAAATGATTTAATATGGATAGTGCTAAAGCTGTAAATACACCTATGAGTGCCTCTATAAAATTAGGTTTAGATAATGAAGGTGAAGGCTAATAAAAAAACTTATAGAGGAATGATAGGTAGTTTACTATATTTAACTACAACTAGATTAGATATTATGTTTAGTGTTGACCTATGTACAAGATTTCAATCCAATCCTAAGCAATCTTATTACAAGGCAGTTAAAAGAATATTTAGATACTAAAAAGTAACTCTAAATCTAGAATTATGATATCTAAATATATGAAAATATAGGATATATAAAAAAAGTACCTTCGGAATCTCTCAATTTCTAGGTCATGCACTAGTCTCTTGGTCTTCCAAGAAGCAAAACACTATTGTATTACCTACAACTGAAGTTGAATATGTTGTAGTAGGTGCATGTTATGCATAAATACTATGGATAAAAAATACTTTACAAGATTATAGATTTTGTTTTAAAAACATTCCTATAAAGTGTGACAACACGAGAGCAATATACTTATAAAAAAATCATATTCAACATTCACGAACTAAGCATATTGACATTATGCATCATTTTATTAGAGATCATATTAATAACTATGATATATCTTTAGAATTTATTGATACAAAACATCAATTTGCTGATATCTTCAAAGCCATTAGATGAAGAAAAAATTGATTTTATTAAGAGAGATATAAGCATGTTTAATCTACCAAACGAATGAACTCTTTACGTATATGTTTTGATCATTATTTTGGTTTCTCGATTTTCATGACTTTAGTATTTTTCTTTTCAATCAAGATCGTTTCATAACGATTTCTCTTTGAGTTGTTTAGAAAAGGAGAGAATTGTTGAAATGATTTATATTTTTCATGTGATAAATTTTTTTTGCACCATTGAATCCTTTCCTTCCCTTTCTTTATGAAAATGATAAAGGGCGAGAAAAATTTACAAACTTGTGTATTCCAAAAGAAAAGACAAAACTTACATGTTACACTTTTCTCCTTTTTATTGATGACAAAGGGGGAGAAATTATAATGATTTAATCATACATGTATGATATACTTTCAGGGGAGAAAGTAATTTATTTATGTGATAAATATTTAAAAATGTTCATTAAAATATAAGTTGAGCATTTCTCTTTTTTGTTGATGACAAAGGATGAGAAATAACATAATTGATGACATAAGAGAAGATGATTGATGCCAAGTGATATGATATGTGAAATCAATGTTGTAATGTTTTAAATTTTGTTATAAAAAATTTATCATGCATGGTATCATGAATGATTTAATTGTAAAATTTTTAATATGGTCAAAATGCTATACTTGAATTCAAGGGTGATGGGTTTATTTTAATTTAAGTTTGCTTTATTTATGACATATCGATAGGGAGAGTTAAGGTTAACTCTCTCATCAACTTGTTATCATCATCGTAAAGGGGGGAGATTATTGAATCTTGCATTTTAATGATGAAACCAATTGGTGTGTTTGTAACCCGTGTATTAGTAAGTGATCCAAAATTAACTACGATTAGGAAATGATAAAATAATTATAGAAGAATTTATCGTTGGGCCAGAGTTAAGGTCAAGGGCTCGTTGAAGTTTCACCGAGAGTCGGTCGGGGTTCGGACGATGAGGTCGAGAGCTCGTCGAAAGTCAGTCGGGATTCAGATGAAGTGGTCGGGAGCTTGCCGAGAGTCAATCGGGGTTCGGATAATGTGGTTGGGAGCTGGCCGAGAGTCGATTGGGAGTTGGCCGTTATAGTTAGGAGCTCATCAAGAGTTCGCCAGAGGTCAATTGATGTTCACACGATGTGGTTAGGAGCTTGCCGAAAGTTTGCCAAAAGTTGGCCATGGTTTAGATGATATTGCTGGGAGCTCATCGAGAGTTTCTCTAGAGGTTTGCCGAAAAGTTTATCAGGAGTTCACCGATAGGTTGTTAAGAGCTCATCGAAAGATGCTGGGAGTTTATCGGGAGTTCACTGAAGGAGATTGGGAACTTACCAGGGGTTCACTAGAAGGATGCTAGGAGTTCACCAGAGATCAATTGATGACCAGACAACAAAGTTTGTGTGTTGTAATTGTTTGCCTTAAGTGTCATAGTTAGTATTATAATGAGAGTTAGTTTTACTAACTCAATTAAGAGGACGTTACACTTTAATTGGGTCTGATTTGAATATATCAGTAAGCTCATTTCAGTAACCCAATGATAGATAAGACACGATCTTTGAAGACATAATCTTTGAAGAGACATAGTCTTTAAAACTGTGTCAAGCGGTGGTACCGCCCATGCTAGCGGTACCATCGCCAGAATATAATCTCCAAGGGTAGAGACTATCAACACCTTAGAAATCTTCAAAAATTTAAATTTTGACTCCACTTTTGAAGCTATTTAGGGCTTATAAATACCCCACTCATTTTTGCTTGAGGATGTAAGAAAAGTGAGCAAAAACTTATAAAAATACTGTTGTAATTTCTTGAGAGCTCTTCTTCTTTTCTCTAAATGTAGTTTCTATTTAAGGGAGAGCTGAGAGAGTTGTAAATGTTATATCCTGAACCTATAAAAAGAGAATAGAGCTTTAAGAGAGGTGTTTGATCTTTACCTATTTAAAAAGATCAGGAGTGGAAGCCGATAGCCTCGAGTGAAGAGAAATCGGGAGTGAGGTCAAGAGGACTGAACCACTATAAAAGTCTGGTGTTCATCTATTTCTTGCTATTTTATTACTATTGCTCTTGGATTTAATTACTTATTAACCAATTCTAAGTTAAAGCACTTTCAATATTAGTTAAAAAGTGACCTAATTATCTTCTGCTTCTTTGAACTTCAACTGATTGGAGAAAGAGTCTACGATTGAGAGTCCTTATAAGACATCGCATGACTTATTTTACTGTAGACAAAAGGATAGTAAATGACTGATGCATGAATTAAGATAATTTATTGACTGCAAACTAAATGTCTGGATGAGTGAGAGACATGTATTGTAAGGAGCTAACTACTTATCGATATTATGTAAGATTCATATTAGCATTGCCATCATATAGCTTAGTAGTAAAGAGTGGAGTGACAACCTCCTTTGGTATTTTGCATGTTTGTCTTTGATAATAGATCTTGAATATATTTTTTTTGAGATAGAAAGAGTCCTGAAAATATGTATGTAACTTCCACTCCTAGAAAGTAACTCAAGGTTCCAAGATGTTTAATGGAAAATCTATCTCTCAATTGCTTGAAGAATTCCTTGATCTCCATAGGATTATTTTATGTGATGATAATGTCATCCATATAAACCAATAGATATATTATATCTTTATTTTGATTTTATAGAAATAATAAAGTATCCAACTTAGAGTTGATCAAGCCAATTAATGTAAAAAATGAGCCCAATTCAGTGTACCAGGCTCTTGGAGCTTGATGAAGTCCATAAATAGCTTTTTGTAATTTACAAATATGTTTTGGATATTGAGGATGGATGAAGCCTAGAGGTTGTTGCATAAAGATATTTTTAGTTAATGTCCCTTATAAGAAAGTATTATTAACATCCAATTATCATAACTGTCAGCCTTTGGTGAGGGCCAAACTCATGATAAGTCAGATTATTGTCGGCTTAACAATGAGACTGGATGCCTTTGTGAAGTTAACACCAGGTGGTGACAAAAACTTTTGGCTACTAAATGTGCTTTATATCTAGCAACATATCCATTTGGGTTCTGAATAATTCGAAAAACCCATTTGCACCCGATAACATTTTATGTGTGATGAAAGGATACAAGAGTCCAGTAGAATTATAGAGTAAGACATCATAATCTTCACACATTACTTTACGACAAAGTGAAAGGAGTAGTAGAGGACACCTTCTAGCCGATGGTGTAGTTGTCGGGGAAGCTGCTTAATCGGTGGGGAGATGTCGTAAGAACTCGGTAAGGGACGAGAACTATCATCGGATAGCGAGAAGAGAGCTTTTTTTAGGTAAGCTGTTCTAAGACCATGATAGAATAAAAATTATGAAGAATAATATGATCTATTTCACAAACACAAGCCCTATTTATATAGGTTTAGAAGATAATATTTCCCCATTCAAGATTAGGTAGAAGCATCTTGGTGGTTGGAGATAATCTTCAAGTGGTTAGAGATCATATCTTCTATCTTCTATTCATATAATCTATTGATAATCCTACTTTCAAAGAAATTGAATAATAAAAATTAAAAATTACAAGAAGTTCTGCTAAAAAGAGCAAAATCACCCTGACTTGGAATAAGTTTATGATAGTTTTGATCATCTCCAAAATTATACCAACTTCTCCATCATCTCTGTCACCTACTCCTCTGAGTATAAAAGGTATAACACTATGTATTGCCTACTTTATTCCTTGGTCGAGTACTCTTACATTAACCTGAAGTCCTCCACTTTTGACTATCTTGATGAGAAGCCCATTAACATCAGTCTTACAAAGTTCTCTAACCTCTACCCTTCATCTTTGTCTTAGTACTTGGACTTTGCCTCTGTATTCTTTATCTTTTCAGCCCCTTTTATGACTAATGCTCTCCCTCAATGAGAGTAAAAGATTGATAACTAAATAGAAGTCTCACCTCTATGGTACCATGGTGATGTCATGCCCATAGCCCCATTACCCATCGCTTTACATCTGCATCCCTTTCTTTGCGATTGATGATCCGCCTTTATGACATTGTGGCACTCCACTGAGTCTACCACTATTCTAACTAATGATTGGTTTTTGGATAGCTGAGTCCCTCTGGACTCATCATTGCTTCCTCGCCACTTTCGGCCTCCTGCTTCAATACCTTTGTATTTTTCAAGTAATTTTTCTTAGTTGATGAAAAGATAGATAACAACTCTCATGCATGGCCTCTATCACCCTGTTCTAGGGTTTGAGCTGATTTTATTCACCTTAGCTTCCTCAACATCAACATTCGCTTACTCGACCTTATCCTTTGAGTTGTCAAGCTCTCTTAATCGAATATAAGTTTTGGAGTAGTCTAACCCTCTAACTGCTTCAATCATACCTTTGTATAATCAAGTCCCCCAATGGGACTTACCGGTGCTTGCACTCGAAATTCTCCCTCAGTGATATACAATCCTCATATGCTGACGACCAAGGATTTCATTTGATGCAATATAGATGCATACGCAGAAGACCCGCCTCTATGATACCATGACATTCACTCCTTGAATCTATAGACCTTCTTGTCATCATATTGTTCACTGAAATGGAGCTCCTAACAACTCTTGATCATACCTCTACATGATTAAGTCTCTCACGGTACTTCTCCCGTATATGTTGTATTACCTCAAATTATTCCACTATGATATATTGCATTAATATTTTCATGGGATAAACTCGGACTATGATCTCTTCATGTGTGACTTTTGCCAACACATTGTAGGGCCTCCGCCACCTATAATTGTATTTGCTTCTTTGGCAATTGACCTTCGTCCACCCAGTTTCGGGTCACTCTGAACAAAGCATAGCTCTAGGATAGTTCGTCACCTAGTAGCTCTCGAAGTTCATTAACTTTGCTAAAATTGGTGCATCATTGTTTAGATCTTAGGCCTCTAACTCTTAACATAATCTCTATTGCACAATATTTCATTTGTCATAACTCAAATGACAACACTGTGATATATTCTCTAAGAGTACCCACCTCCATCTTGCCATGTGCCAAAGCTTTCTGACTCTAACTTCGCCTGTACAAGCTGAGCACCTTAGTTCCCCCATCAAATACTTCTATGAGATGAGATACATATGCCACGAAGCTCCCTTGTCTTTGGAACCACGTAGGATGTGTTTGTTCCAATAGAATGAAGAAACCATCAAATGACATAATACTGCTCTTGCCTTTGTAAGAGTTCATATCCTTAACCTCTGTCCAAGAAAAGCTTCATGTCTCCACTCCGTATTCCATCTTCTAGTCAACTCCCTTCATGCAGCTTGGGCACTTCACTAAGTTCCACCCAAGTTGTTCTGCCCCTCGATTTGCATTGAGTTGATAGTGGCCCTCATACCACCATTTCACTGGTTAACCCTTCATTGAGTCCAATTTCTACATCGATCCTAAGTATGCCTTCATTTGGTGTTGTCTTGGGTCAATTCCCTACTTAATCTCGTAATGCATCCATTAATGTATTACCTCATGCGAGATCATGTGATGAATTCTCACCGCTCACTCAGTCCGTTGACGAATTCTTGAGGTACTCCTTCTTAATATGTATGGTCCGTTGCATATGATTCTTCCTTTGGAGAACCAAGACTTATCCCTCCTGGATATATATCTTGTTGGAGCAATTTTTCTCTTCGCATCCTTCCCTTTGGAAGTTTCAGAGATCACCATCCCTTGGACTATGTTGCCTTATTGAACAAATTGCACCTTGTTCTGCCCCTGCAAATATATTTATTGGATTGTGACTCTTCGCTAATACAAAACTCATTGCACCCCTTAAGACTTAGTAACATGTTGAACTTATTACACACTTCAGCCTTCTATAGACATATCCTTCCCATGCCGAAGAGAAAGTTCAAATGCTCCATGACGTCGAGTTTCGATTACCTTGGGATGGTGATAGACACTTTATCATCTGCATACAAGCCCTTGCATGAGTACTGAATTCTTCGAGTTAGTAATTTCCCCTCATCTTTATGAGCGTTGTATGCAACCAATTCTACTTTGCATGGTCTCATCCTTTACTAAGTGTCGCGCTTGTCTTGAACACCATCAAGTTTGGTTCCAACATCAAGCCATAGTTTTAACTCAACCATCCTAACCTTTATGCGCTATGCATTCTTTCTAACTTGTTTGTTCTCATGGTGCCTCTTGTGAAAAGTATTAGCAATTCCCCTGAATACTGATCTTGGATGCTCGCTCCTCTAAGTGACTCCTTTCCCTATATCTTAATTTTCGTTTCTCCTAAATGATTACGTGTATTGGTTGCCCTCAACGTAGCCCCATTAAGTCACCCCACGTTTGTATGCCAAGTGTTTTTATGTATACTTATCTCGCTTGATACCAAATATCATGAAATTAGCTAGTTTCTTAAGTTGTACGACACACTTGCATGTTCGTTTACAATTGTCAATCTCTCCAAAATTTCCTATGGCATATCAGGACTGACAAAAGAGAAAACAGGTAAGAGAAAATGTTTCACTTAGGACTTATAATTAATCATTTCAGCAAACACTTTATAGCCAATATAAATTATAACCATAGACTTCACAAGTTCTAAATGGTGGTACAACAAAGGGTTATAGTTTATTATAGACCAAAATTTTTACAAGTGTTTATATGACATAACCTTCATTTACAAGCCGAAAATGGTCACAAAAGCTAACCAAACTAGGACTACCAAGTCTATTACTAACCCACTATATGCTGAACAAAGCATAAATAAAAATAAAAAAATACATTATATCGAACATTCTATTTATATTTTTGTTTATGACAATCTAATTTTAGTACAATAATCTACATACATAATCATTCAAGAAACGAAGCAATGAGATTAACTAAAGAAATAAAATAAAGAATAAGAAAAAAACTATATATTAGCATAATAAAGGATTTAATAATCAAGTCAAAGAGTACTATTTATTTTCTCTCAATTTATAACATGTCAAACCTGCAAGCATGCACAAGCATACATTTATGGATCCAAGGAGGCAAACAAGTAAAATTTGAAAGGCAAATGCAAATGAACACACAGGTACAGTTATAATACAATGGCACAAGTACACAAAAAGAAACCATCACAAAAATGAATAATGAGACTTGATACGATAGTGGACAAAGGCATCGAAGATAGAGACAAGAACCCGATTCAAGGCTGAAACAAAATGAATTGACAAGTCATCATGCACTGCTCGAATAGTTTCAATGTGGTTCACAATCAAATAATGCCTCCGATAAGTGGATTTTGGTTAAGGATTTAATGCACAAAAGGAAATTTAAAATCCAATACAAGTTTTTAACACCATGGAAAACTAATTTCAGGTCAAAAAACCTTAGACCCGAAAGCTGAAACTGAGCAACTTAATCTACGATAATAGTCACATATAATTGAAATAACTGGATAAAAATATATTATATTCCATCTTTCGACTAGAAAATAATGAAAGTCAATCACCTACTTGACTCCAAACACACAAAAACTATAGATTGCAGACTTCCCTCTAATCCACATTATCATTTGTGTAGCCCAAATACAAAAGGACTGTGTTTCTGCCTGGTTCAGCTTGTACTGAATAGTATATCTCAGTCCAAGCCCGAAACAAGACATAGCCTACCCCTACTTTGAGTGGTCTGGTCTAGTCTATTAACAATAATTAAAAAAAAAGAAATTCTTAAAACAATAGCCTTGTGTTATTGTTGTCGAACTCTTTCTTCCATACACGTGGAGCCCCACAAGCTTCCACTGCTATCTCCCCGTTGTCCACTGCACACCTTACGCTTCCTCTTCCTCCATCGTCGTCTTCACTTCTCTTCTTCTTTTTTTTTTCCTTCTCTTCCTACTTTCTTTTCGTCTTCCCACCTCTTGTTTCTCCACCGTCTCCTTTTCTTCCTTTTTCTTTATCTTCCTCCTTTCTCCTCTTCAGCCTCTTCCTCTATAGTCACCTCTTCCTCTTCTTCGTGTTTATCCTTTTCGAGTGTTTGGTCCACCGATATCGATTGATAATGACCAATATAATCCTTGATCAGACTAAATCTTGTCTATTGAGAAAGCCATCAATTTTAGAAAGTCAAGCATTAATATCAAAACTAGACATTTGATTATACAAATCTCTTAAAAGAAAATAATTTTATACATCAAAGAGAAGAAAAAAAGAGTGTCTCGTGCTAAATTTATACATCTAAGAAAATAATTTTATACATCAAAGAGAATATACCATGCTAACTTAAACAGTCTTAACAAAAATAATAGACACAAGTATTAAACGTGATTTTTTTCTTAATTTCTATGCATACTGGAAAAGTCTATGGAGATTTTAAAAAGCATAAATGGGAGATATATACCTTGAAGATGTTAATAAGCTACCTTGAAAATATTAATAAGCCGATTGAACTTGACCCTCTGATACACTGACTCACTCTCTTTTTCAGATGAGGTCGCCAAAAAACAACATGAACCGACAAAACACGAAGTAGCATATGGTGCTCTGGAAATAAAGAGTGCAAAGTCTAGCTCCAAAGATTCAACACAAAATACTATGACTACTTGCAAGATGGCTTCTACCCTATGCTTGAATCAAGGATGTTAAACTACCTGTGAATAGACTCAAACCAGGAAGAACCTTGTCAACTAGTAAAAAGAACTTTAGAAAGCTTATCCAGCCTATAGCCATAAGCAAACTAGATGAGGTTTATCACCTTCGTCTGATTCATGCATATAAAAATAAGGTACAGATAGGTCATTGCAAAGATCATAGTATTTGTTTAAAAAAATAAAAAATAAATTTTATGAGCAATGGTAATTAAAAGTATTAAATAATAATTGATTCTGTGATAGGACTTTAGTAGAATTGAATCATAATCATCTTAGTACTAGTCAATAAAAACCTTGTTATATTATAATAAATCCACTCCTATCTTATAAAGAATAATATGGCTAGGGTTTATATTAACCCTTAGGACTTAGTAGCTGTCGCCCTCTTTATTGGGTTGGTCGGCTAAGGTTTCCCTCTGTTTAGGTCGGTTATAGTGCTAACTTAGCCGTCCTCTATACCTATTAAGGCAGATTAGCTATAGGAGAGGCAAAGGGATAATTTTACTTAGGCAAGTATCCCCTTAGGCTAGGGTTTTGATCCATATTTAAAGATGTAGACGCCCCCCTCTTGAATCAAGCAACATCAATTTTATTTCAGTCTTGTGCTGAGTCTAGGAGAGAGGAACCCCGATAGCGTTCCAAGGGTTGATCCCCCTTAAGGGTCAAATTCTATAGAGTTTCTTCTGGGGTTCTATCATCGGGTATGAGAGCCATGTTCCTACTGCTCTATAGCCATCATCCACGCCTCTATCTTCTAAGCAATTCTTACAATTGCACCAAGCTGCAGATCCATATATCTATTGTCGCTCCCTACAAGATCTGGAAATCTGGTGAAATGTTGTAAAATTTTTTAACCGCATTTTCACCTATTGAAACCAATTTAATTCTTCTCCTTTCTAGCCAAAATTTTTACACAATTCTAAAGATCAACTTGGCTTTCATCTGAGATTTATTTCTGAAAAAAACTACTTCTAAAATCGATTTTCTTGTGCAATCTTTCACCATCATGTAGTGCTAAAATTTTACGATGAAAGATCTGCCTTTCGTCTTTTGCCCTATTTTCCTACTATTACGCTAACAAAATTTTACCAAACTTTTTATTGGTATTAACAACATCTGAACCAAGGGTTTTTGCATAATTTCCTTGAACTTTCCTTTATAATTTACATTGAGAAGTCATCATTTCTCTGACGTAAAATTTGTTCAGCAGGATAGCACATTGTAGCACTTTTTGTCACCAAATTCTATCAGATTTGAGTGCTATTATGAGATTTTAGACTCTTTTTTTCTCATCTCCAAACCCTACCATTCTCACCAAAGACCTTTCTAAACCTTACCCTAAATTGAACCCAAATAGCCACCCAAATCAGCCCTAAACTACAGCCTACTCCCATCTAAACTGGTTCACCTTCCAACCGGCCACCCCCTTCTCCAAAATTCTCATGCCACTAACCCGACAATAGAGAAAAGACCTTAGTATTATAGATCTAGAGGCATATACTATAGCATCAGAGGAGGCTATCAATGTAAAGCTTGAAGCCTTTGAAAACCGCATGAAAGAGAAGATGCGATCGCTTTTTGCTGAATTCAACATGGGCTGACCATCGAGTCCGAGGAAATCACAGCAAAGAGAAACTTCAAATCGGTGAGATGATCCTCAATAATATGGCCATATCATCTCTAATCCCAATAATCCACACATGAAGGTTGACTTTCCTAGGTGGGAAGAAAGAGATCCGATCGGGTGGATCTCATGCGTGGAGCACTATTTTTGATTTTATCGAACCGTTGACGCCACATGAGTGGAGATTGCTGCCATCCACCTCGAGGGAGATACTATTCAATGGTTTAATTGGTTTGAGCACACACATGGAGGATTCTCTTGGCAACAATTCAAGGAAGGACTACTGAACTGCTTCGGACCAACCGATTTTGACAACATCGATAGACAATTAGCGAAGATTTGTTAAATCTCTATAATATGAGAATACAAAATAAAGTTTAAACATTTATCTTACCAAACTATGGATTGGTATGAGAAACAATTTTAAGTGACTTTTATTGAGGACCTAAAGCTAGAGATTTGATGAGAAGTAAAGTGCGACAACCATACACTCTTATAGCGGTAATTTCTTTCACGTGTATCTAAGAAGAACCATTGAACCATGAGGTATGAAGGATAAGGGTCACTCCCCGACTAGCCATACCGAGGCCTATAGCCCCCTCTACTATCATCCGAGCCTCCTCACCAAAAAAATTGACGAGGGATGAGCTTCGTGAATGATCGACCAAAGGATTGTGTTGGCATTAGGATGAACCATAGAGCCGAGAACATCACTGCAAAAAGGGCTAGCTCCTTGTGATTAAATCAGTGGAGGATGAGGACAATGAACCATCTAAAGAGGCCATTGAACCTGAATAAGAAGCCATAGAGGAAGAGTCCCAACCAGCCAACTACGTAGTGCACACATTGGCCGGCTACTCTAACCTGCAAACGATAAAAGTTGGTGAACTTCTAAAACAACAACCCATCACTGTTCTCATCGACATGGGTAACACAAATAACTTTCTCAATAGCAAGGTTGCTACATATTTGGTGCTTCAAATCGAAGGTTGCAACAAATTCGACGTAAAGGTCACCGATGGTCGAATCCTCTATTGCGACCAACGGTGTCCGCGGGTGAAACTACTCCTCCAAGACCAAGAAGTGGTAGCTGATTTCTTCCTCCTACCCATTGATGATTATGAAGCTGTACTTAGGATCGAATGGCTCATAATGCTAGGTGATATCTCCTGAAATTTTTTTAAATTAATCATGAAATTTTGTTGCAAAAGAAGATAGGTCACATTACGAGACAAGCGCAGGAGCCACATTTCCACCGTTTCGTTGCAACTAATGGAGAAAGTTTTGCATAAAGCACATGGTTGACTCTTGATGCATATCTAGCAGCCATCTAAAGGAAAGAACATACAAAACTCATATCCTAAGCTTGCCCTTTTGCTAGATGAAGTCACTGATATTTTCTTGGAGCCGCGCGGGCTGCCCCTAACCGGCCGTATGACCATCGCATTCCTATTTTGCCAAGCAAACCTTCATCAAATTTACAATCATACCACTATCCTCACTTGCATAAGGATGAGATGAAGAATATTGTTAAAGAGATGCTTAACACTGGGGTGATTCAACCGAGTTGCAGCCCTTATTCCTCAATATTGCTAGTACGCAAGAAGGATAGTATGTGGTAGATGTGAATTGACTACCAGGCTCTAAACACCATCATCGTCAAGGACAAATATCCTAGTCCAGTCGTTGATGAACTCTTGGACAAATTAAAAGGAGCTCGAGTCTTTACTAAATTGGATCTCCGATCCGGATACCATCAAATTCGGGTATGCACTGAAGATATTCCAAAAACTGCATTCCGCATGCGACCACTACGAGTTTTTGATAATGCCTTTCAAACTTACAAACGCTCCTTCTACCTTTCAGAGCTTGATGAATAACATCTTTCCGAATATTTCTATGTAAGTTCGTATTGATATTCCTTAATGATATTCTCATTTATAGCCTTACACTTGATATACATTTTGAGCACTTACGAACTATTCTAACCATTCTTCGAGAGAATACTCTTTATATTAAATAGTCAAAGTGTAGCTTCTTACAACATAAAGTGGAGTATTTATGGCATATTATATCATAGGATGGAGTGGTGGTAAACCCGACAAAGATCGAGGCAATGAAAGGATGGTCGAGACATACAAACGTAAAATCACTATGTGGCTTCCTTGGACTCATGGGCTACTACCGGAAGTTCATGAGAGATTATGGTAAGATCAGTGCCCCACTCATGTCCCTACTCAAGAAGGACTCCTTTTCGTGGTCGGATCAAGCAAAGCTTTATCTCTCTCACATCTTAAAATGTCCATGTATGATAAAGAAATAATTGCCATCGTACACGTAGTCACAAAGTGGAGACCCTACCTGATCGGCCGGTGATTCCTGATTAAGACTAACCATCGAAGCCTTGAATATTTCTTGGAGCAGAAAATATCCTCCATGGAGTAGCAACGATAGGTAACTAAACTCCTTGGCTTTGATTATGAAATTACTTACCAAAAAGAAAAAGAGAATGTTGTTGCAGATCCCCTATCTCGGCTATCGGGACAAGCCAAAATTTTAGCCATCTCCCTTTCCTCCATCGACTTCCTTAATAACATTAGGGAGAAATGAAAGAATGATCCAGAATCCCGAGCTATCATAGAAAAGTTGGAGAAGGACCCAGGGTCCATGGGTCACTACTCGTGGGATTCAAAGGACTTACGATATAAAGACTGAATTGTTATTGTTCCTTCGTCCCCTTGCATTCGAATTATTTTACATGAGATACATTCTTCACCCTTAGCAGGGCACTTTGGATTTTTGAGGATTTACAAAAGGGTCAAGCAAAACTTATTTTGGAAAGATATGAAAAAATCAATTTATGATTATGTATCTAAATGTGATATATGTCGACAACAGAAAAGTGAAACAGTGGTAAGTTTGGGGAAAGTACAACCACTACCCATACTAGACTCAGCATGGATCGATATTTCTATGGACTTCATCGAGGGGCTGCCACTATCCCAAGGTAAAAGCACGATCTTTGTGGTGGTAGATCGCCTAACCAAGTATGCTCACTTATGTAATGTGAAATATCCTTATATTGCTGCTAGTATTGCTCAACTTCTCATGGAACATATAGTAAAACTACATGAGATGTCAAGGTCGATTGTGAGCTGACTCAACTGTCGAGCACCACCAATGTTGGTAAAATCAAAGCCCAACCTGAAGCTATATTTGATCGGAGGATTGTGATGCACCGACGACGCCCTTCAACCGAAGTACTTGTAAAGTGGACTAACTTACCATCCGAAAATATAACATGAGAGTCACATGAGGAGTTAAAGATCTAGTTTCCAGAGTTTATGGACCCTCAGCCTTGAGGACAAGGCTGATCTGAAGAGGGCGGTGGACTTGATAAGACTCCAATAGGGTTGAGCCCTAATCATCTTAGTATTAGTCAATAAAAACCCTTTTAGATTGTAATAAAGTACTCCTATTTTATAGAGGAGTGTGGTTAGGGTTTAGATTAGCCTTTAGGGCTTAATAGTCGTCGCCTCCCTTATTGGGTTGGTTGGCTAGGGTTTCCCCCTGCTTAGGTCGGCTATAGAGCCAGCTTAGTCACCCCCTATTCCTATTAAGGCAAGTCGGCTATAGGAGGGGCATACTTAAGCAAGCACCCCCTTAGGCTAGGGGTTTTGATCCGTATTTAAAGATGTAGCTGCCCCCTCTTGAATCAAGCAAACATCAATTTTATTTTAGCCTTTGCCGAGTCTAGGAAGGAGGAACCCCTACAATGTTCCAAGGGTTGATCCTCCTTAATGGTCAAAATCTATAGAGCTCCTTATGAGGTTTTATCATTTTGTTTAATCCAAGATTAACGGGAATGTATCACTCAACATAAAATGTCTATGGGAATACCTAGTTTCAATTTTTATACATGAGTTTTCAACCCATTATATACAGAACTCAGTCTTCATGAGTAAGGCCATTCATATTTGTGCAGAACATCTCAGCGTGTAAACTCAATAGAATAGCCCATCTTGTACTTAAGAAAATCTACAAATATAAATGTAAATTTTGTGTTGGTAAAATCTATGGATATATTAACATCTAAGTAAACAAAATCTCAAACAACCGACTATAATGGAATGGTCAAATTATAGAATACAGGCCCTTACATATCAGTAAGATAAATGAAAAAAAAATAAAGAATCTAGTTGAGCGACGAAACACCTTCTCAGTCACATTCAATAACCCACTCAATCTAGAGACATAACAACAATGGAGATAGCAGTATCTCAACCGATATTGGCGATGATGCTAGGGAGTTCATGGTCTCATCTATACAATCTAAGGGTGATGCATGGATCGAAAAGTAATATTTTATACATACCACTCAAGATTCAAATCATGAAACTCGACAAGATACTAGTCAAATTTATACACAAAAGATGAAGGGGAAGACAGTAGATGATTTTGAGTAGATGCGAGAGATCCTACATGACAAAGACACAAAGAAAAGCTTATCATATTCATAACCATCGTATCATAAAGAATCTTGTGGGTAATAAAAATATGGTGATAGATGGTCATACTTCTCCGAGCAGTACTACTATGATTGATCTTATAATACAAAATAGTAAAGTTTATGCAAAGTGAATGTTCAATCAATTTTTCATGCACCATCTCATAAACATAAAATTTTAACTAATCCCAATTTATTAGCTTGAGAGAAGTCATTTGAGCATCATTTCTCAAAAAAATCTTGAAGGACATAAAATTTGCACAAAGTTGAGGTTCAATATATTAGCCCTAAGGAATATATTAAAAATATAAAATATCGATTATTCCCAATATATTAGCCCTAAGGAAGTCATATGAGCATGGTTTCATGAAAAAATACGACAGTCATAAAGTTTGTGCAAATTGAATGTTTCATTAGTTTTTTTGTACACTATTCTAAAATACAAAATATTATTCTTTCTAAACATATTATCCTTGGGAAAGTCGTATGATTACTGTTTTGCAAAAAAATACAATGGTTATAAAGTTTACACAAAGTGAACATTTGATCGCCTAAGACGTACAATTTCCATCAGTCCAAATATATTGGCCTAAGAGAAGTTGTTTGAACATCATTTCTAAGACAAAATGTGAAGATTAAAATTTATGCAAAGTTGAGGTCCAATTGAATTTTAAGAATTATCTAAAAATATAAAATATTAATGATTCCCAAGATATTAGCCTTAGGGAAGCCGTATGAGCATAGTTTCATAAAAAAAACGGCCACAAAGTTTACACAAACTGAATGTTCAAATGATTTTTCGTGCACCATCTCAAAAATACAATATATCATTTTTTTCCCAACATATAATAGTATTGAAACTCAGATTTTTAATGATAAAATCAGTTGATAGGTTATTAATTTAATATATGTATTAGAGATGATTGATGTAGGATTAACTACGATAGAGAAAGAAAGTTATAATCAGATATTGGGCTAGAGTCAAGTCCAAGCATCGGGTCGAGGTTCGGATAATGCAGTGAGAACTCACCGAGAGACTCATCGGAAGCTTGCTGAAGGAATCAAAAGCTTGCCAGGAATCCGTTGGGAGCTGGTTAAAGGGATCGGAGGCTTGCTGGGAGTTCGCCAGAAGCTTGCTGAAGGTATCAAAAGCTTGCTAGGAGTTCACCAGGTGCTTGCCAGGATGGCATCGGGAGTTCGCTGGAAGAAGACCAAGAGACTCATTGAAAGATCGTCGGGAGTTGTTGAAAAGTTATCGGGGGCCAGAAGGGTCTTGTTGAACTTTATAGTCATATGATTATAATTGATTAAGTCGTAGTTAGCATCGGTTTGAGTTTGAGTTCTACTTGAGTTAGATTTGGAAGGAATTCAAATTAACTCAAGTGAGGCAAACCGAGTCCACATTTGGGATTGGATTGAGCTCAGGTTGAACTCAATTGGTTGACTAGAAAAGGGGTCAACTGAAGGTACAAGTCGGGTATACAAAAGTATAAAGAAATGTACTACAAGTGGGCAATGGTTGTATTGTCGTCGCCTAATTTTTTGGGCAGCTTTCTATAAATGTACCACCCGTACTCGAAATTTTTGGATATATTTAAATTTTCACTCCATTTCTGAAGCCAATTGGAGTCTATAAATATCTCAAGTTTTCTTGCTTGGAGAAGCAAGAGTGATGAATGAAATAGTGGATTAAAATTTTGTTAAAGAGTTCTATAAACTGAGAGCTTCCTTTAAGTGCTTCAAATTGTAAATCAAGTCTAAGGGAAGTGAGAAACTACTGTAAAGATTTTTCTCTTGAACTTATGAAAAGGAAAGAGTGAGAAGTGTGAGAGTTTGATTTTCACCCAAAGAAGATTGATAGTGGACGCCGGTAGATCTCGGAGAAGAGGACTTGGCAAGTGGACGTAAGGTAGGTTGAGGCCGAACTACTATAAATCTGTGAGCATATCTTTACTTTGCCTTTTTGATTATGCATATTCTTACATGGAGCTTTCCTTTAACATGATTATAACTTAGCTTCGTTCAATTAGCTTATTGCTCACTTACTCAACAAAATGTTTCTAGTTCCCGATTTTGCTATAAACAAAAAGTTTTCCTTAAACTGTATTTTTTACACTTGTACTAATTCACACCCCCACCCCCTCCTCCTCCTCCCCTCTTAGTGCCAATTGATCCTAACAAATACTTGAGAAGTCATATGATTGTTGTTTTGTCAAAAAAAGTTGATGGTCATAGTTTGCATAAAGTATACGTTCAATCAATATTTCACTTATCATCTTAAAAAGAATAATATTTTGATCAATCCTAATATATTGGTCCAAGTCGTTGCAGCATCATTTCTCGAAAAAACATAAAGGTCATAAAGTTTGCACAAAGTCGAGATTCTATCGATTTTTTATGCACTATCTCAAAAATATAAAATATTGACCATTCCTAATATATTAGCCCTAGGGAATAAGCATGATAAGCATTATTTCACAAAAAAATAAGATGGATATAAAGTTTACGCAAAGTGAATGTTTAATCAATTTTTTGTGTACCATCTTGAAAAGATAAAATATCATTCTTTCCAAACATGTTATCCTTAGGAAGTCATATTATTACCATTTGACAAAAAAAATGTGTCACTTATAAAGTTTGTGTAAAGTAAACGTTTGATCAATTTTTCATGCATCATCTTCAAAATGTAAAGTTTTAATCATTCTAAATATAGTGGACCGAGAGAAGTCGTTTGAATACCATTTCTCGAAAAAATGCAAATACCATATATTTTATGCAAAGTCAAGGTTTAATTGATTTTTTATATATTATCTTGAAAATATAAAATATTGATCATTCCCAACATATTAGCTTTAGAGAAGTCATCTAAGCAACTTTAAAAAAAAAAAAATGTAACGATCATAAAATCTATCTCTAGTCATCTGAGGATGGTTTCACAAAAGAAAAGTAATGATCATAAAGTTTATACAAAGTAATGTTTGATCAGCTTTTTACACACCATCTTGAAAATGCAAAATATCATTCTTTCCCAACATATAATCTTAGGAAAACTCGTATGATTGTCATTTTATAAAAAAAATATAACGATCATAAATTTTATGCAAAGTAAATATTCGATCAATTTTTTGCACATAAAATTTTAATCATTCCCAATATATTGGCCTAACAAAATGATAAGATTCCAACAAAGTTGAGTCCTAATCTCCCTATAAATAGTCAATAAAACCCTGCTAGATTATAATAAAATCCCCCTGTTTAGGTCGGCTATAGAGCCAACCTAGTCGCCCCCCTTGTTCCTATTAAGGCATGTTAGTTATAGGAGGGGTAAAAGGATAATTTTACTTAGTAAGCACTCCCTTAGTCTAAGTTTTTGATCCCTATATAATGATGTAGCCGCCCTCTCTCTTGAATCAAGCAATTATCATCTTTTATTTCAGCCTTGTACCGAATCTAGGAGGGAGGAACCCCTATAGCGTTCCAAGGGTTAATCCCCCTCAAGGATCAAAGTTTATAGAGCTTCTTCTGGGGTTCTATCATCTGGTATAAGAGCAGTGATCTTACTACCCCTGTAGCCATCTCAGCTGCCTCCACCTTCCCAAGCAATTTCCACAATTGCTACGGTATGCGTCTCCACTTTCCACCCCAACAGCAGATCAAATCAGTCTGCCACTGCCCCCTGCGTTTGATCTGGAATTCTGGTATATTTTTATCATCCACACCTCTTCAATACTGTAAGATTTCTTACTTTATACATTGAATATTTTTTTCAAATTTTATCTGCTGCAAATTTTGTTCATCGCAAACGTTATCATCATTGCAAAAGCGAAACACTGCAGAAATATTTAGCCGATTGTTACTTCTTGAAACTAAACTTTTAATCATCCTTTTTGGCTGAAATTTTTATACAATTTTATATCGTCTTAGCTTTTATCTAAGACTAATCATGTGAAAAAACTCCTTCTGGATCTGGACTTATAGTACTATGATTCTTCATTATACAGTACTGAAATTTTATAATGCAGAATCTATCTTCCATCTATTGGTCTCTTGAAACTAAACTTTTGTTTATCCTTTTTAGCTGAAATTTTTACACAATTCTCAAGATCAAGTTAGATTTCATTTGAATTTAATTTCATAAAAAAACTCCTTCTGGAACTAGTTTTTTTTGTACAATATTTGACTATCACGCAGTTCTGAAATTTTACGATGAAGGAATCTACCTTTCGTCCCATTTCCCTACTGTTATGCTGCCAAAATTTCGTCAAACATTTTATTGGTATTAGCAACATCTTAACCAAGGGTTTTTGTATAATTTCCTTAAACTTTCCTTTATAATTTACATCGAGAAGTTATCGTTTATCCGATATAAAACCGGTTCAGCAGGACAGCACATTGTAGCACTTATTTTCACCGAATTCTTTCAGATTTAAGTGCTATTTTTTATGGAATTTTAGACTCTCTTTTCCTCATCTCCAAAATCTACCATTCTCACTAAAAACCTTTCCAAATATTACCCTAAACTGAATCTAAATAGCCCCAAATCAGCCTACTTTCTTATCGATCCACTTACCTTTTTAGCCAACTTTTCTTACCAAGACACCTACATTTGCTGTCATCTATCGTAGATCTAAAATCTATTTTCCTAACCTTCATCTACTACTATCACAGCTCTAAAACTATACAAATTCATAGTCTAAACTTCACAAAATCGTAGCCCTAAATCTGCCCTAAACCGTAGCCTACTTCCATCCAAACCGATTCACCTTCCAACCGGCCACCCCCTTCTCTAAAATTCCCATGCCACTAACCCAAAACAGAAAAAAGATCTCAATATTATAGATCTGAGGTGTATATTATAGTATCAGAGGAGGCTATCGATGTAAAGATTGAAGCCTTTGAAAATCGCATGGAAGAGAAGACACGATCCCTTTTCGCCGAATTCAGCATTGGCAGACTATCAAACCTGAGGAACTAGATAGGAAGAAGGAGACCCGATCGGGTGGATCTCATGCGCGGAGCACTATTTTCGGTTCTACCGAACCGCCGACAGCACACAGGTGAAGTTGCTGCCATCCACCTCAAAGGAGATGCTATTCAGTAGTTTAATTGGTTTAAGCAGACCCATGGAGGACTCTCTTGACAACGATTTAAGGAAGGACTACTAGATCGCTTCGAACCAACCAATTTCAATAACATCGATGGACAATTGGTAAAGATTCATCAAACCTCTACAATACAAGAATATCAAATAAGGTTTGAGCATTTATCTAACTAAACTAAGAATTGGTATGAGAAATAACTTTTAGGTATTTTTATCGAGGGCCTAAAGCCGGAGATCCGAGGAGAAGTAAAGGTGCAACAACCGTATACTCTTATGGCGATGATTTCCTTTGCACGTATCCACAAAGAACAATTGAATAATGAGGTAGAAGGACAAGGATTGCTCCCCGACCAGCCATACTGAGGCCTACTACCCCCTCTACAGCCATCCAAGCCCCTGCACTAAAAAAGTTGGCAAGAGACGAGCTTCGTGAACGATCAGCCAAGGAGTTGTGTTGGCATTGCAACGAACCATGGAGCTGTGAACATTACTACAAAAAGGGCTGGCTCCTCGTGATTAAACCAGCGGAAGATGAGGACAATGAAACATCTGAAGAAGCCCTTGAAGCTAATGAAGAAACTGTGGAGGAAGAGTCTCAACTGGCCAATTATGCAGTGCATGCATTGGCCAGCTATTACAATCCATAGATGATGAAAGTTGGAAGACTTCTAAAACAACAACTCATCATCATTCTCATCGACACGAGCAGCACCAATAACTTCCTCAATAGTAAGGTTACTATACGTTTGGTGCTTCAAATCGAAGGTTACAATAAGTTTGACATAAAGGTCACTAACGGTCGAATCTTTAATTACGACCAATGGTGCCTATGGGTGAAACCACTCCTCCAAGACCAAGAAATGGTAGCTGATTTCTTCCTCCTATCCATTAATGATTATGAAGCCATACTTGAGATCGAATGGCTCACAACACTAGGTGATATCTCTTGGAACTTTTCTAAATTAATCATGAAATTTTATTGCAAAGGAAGACAGGTCATGTTACGAGATAAGTGTATGAGCCAAATTTCCACCGTTTCATCGCAACAAATAGAGAAAGTTTTGCACAAAACATATGATGGATTCTTGATATATATTCAATAGCCATCTATAGGGGAGAACATACAAAACTCAAATCCTAAGCTTGCCCTTTGTCTGAACGAATTCGTGAATGTTTTCTTGGAGCCGCACGGGTTGCCCCCTAACTGGCCGCATGACTATTAGATTCCTATTTTGCTAGGCAAACCTCTAGCAAATTTATGACCGTACCACTATCCTCACTTGCAGAAGAATGAGATCAAGAACATTGTTAAAGAGATGCTTGACACCGGGGTGATTCGACCGAGTTACAGCCCTTACTCCTCACTTGTGTTGCTCGTGCACAAGAAAGATAGTACATGATGGATGTGCGTTTACTACCGAGCTTTAAACACCATCACCGTCAAGGATAAATATCCTATCTCATTCATAGATGAACTCTTGGATGAATTAAAAGGAGCCTGAGTCCTCACTAAATTGGATCTCCAATCCGGATACCGTTAGATTCGGGTATGCATTGAAGATATTCTGAAAACTGCATTTCACACGTATAATGGCCATTACGAGTGTTTGGTAATGCTTTTTGAACTTACGAATACTCCTTCTAATTTCTAAAGTCTGATGAATGACATCTTCTAGAGTTTTTTATGTAAGTTTCTATTGGTATTCTTTGATAATATTCTCATTTATAACCCTACGCTTGATATACATTTTCAGCACTTATGAACTATTCTAACGATTCTTTGGGAGAATACTCCTCATGTTAAATAGTTAAAGTGCCTTACAGTGTAAATTGGAGTATCTTGGGCACATTATATTAGAGGATGGAGTGGCGGTGGACTCGATAAAGATCGAGATAATGCAAGGATGGCCGAGACCTACAAACGTACAATCATTACGCGATTTTCTTGGACTCACGGGCTACTACCAAAATTTTGTGAAAGATTATGGTAAGATCAGTGCCCTGCTCATATTCTTATTGAAGAAAGACTCATTCTTGTGGTCAGATAAAGGCTCCACAGCCTTCGAACAACTCAAGACAGTCATGACGATGACGTCGGTCCTAGCGTTGCCCGATTTCGATCACACTTTGGTCATTAAGGTCGATGCACCAGGAGTTGCAATTTAAGCTATTCTTATGCAAGATGGTCGACTCCTAATTTACACCGAGGCTTCCCCTACACTTCATACAAGGTTTCTACAAGAGATACTAATTACTACTAAATTTAAAATATAGTTGGATACAGGTCCATGGCACAAAAGAGGAGTTGAACTAGAAGAATTACAATCCATGCTCATGCCAGATTAGGCTCTCATCATCCTGAATCATACCAGAGGATAATCACCATTCCAGAAAAAAGATTGGCTATCACTAAAGACTAACCATGTGGCAGCCTATGCAAGGATGAAACTTCCCCTTTACAAACGCCAGAGTAGAAGAAAGTTTCCTGAGAAAGATCAAGTCTTCCTTCATCTCCAACTCCACCAACATGAAATTCAAGGCTCAAGAAATTTAACTCCCTATTTCTTTGGACCTTATAAAATTGGGGCTCATATTGGGGCCCTAACCTAGAGATCAGATCCATGCATCAAATCAAAATTACAGTTGATTCTCCAAGTATCACACCTCAAATGAAAATTTAAAGATGACGACTCAGCTCAAGTTCTTCCAACTGACACCCAAGCTGATGAGGAGTTAAAGAACCGGTTCCCTGAGTTCATGGAACTTCAGCCTTGAGGACAAGGCTGATTTTAAGAGGGCGGGTTTGATAGGACTTCAGTAGGGTTGAATCCTAATCTCCCTAGTAGTCAATAAAACCCTGCTAGATTATAATAAAGTCACTCCTATCTTATAAAGGAGTATGACTAGGGTTTAGATTAGCCCTTAGGGCTTAGTAGCCATCGCCCTCTTACTGTGTTGATTAGCTAGAGTTTCCCCCTACTTATGTCGGCTATAGAGCCAACCTAGTCACCCCATATTCCTATTAAGGCAGGTTAGCTATAGGAGAGACAAAGAGATAATTTTACTTAGACAAGCACCCCATTAGGCTAGGGTTTTGATCCCTATATAATGATGTATCTGTCCTCTCTCTTGAATCAGCCAATTATTATCTTTTATTCAGCCTTGTGCCAAATCTAGGAGGGAATAACCCCTATAGCATTCCAAGGATTTATTCCCTTCAAGGATCAAAATCTATAGAACTCTTTCTGGGTTCTATCGTACAAGTCATTTGAGTATCATTTCTTCAAAAAAAAAAAAACACAAAGGTAATAAAGTTTATGGAAAGTTAAGGTTCGATAACTATCTTGAAAAAATAAAATATTAATAATTCCTAACATTAAAGCGCTAGATAAATCGCATGAGTACTTTCAAAAAAAAATATCATAAAGTTTATGTAAATTGAATATTCAATCATTTTTTAGTTCATCATCTTGAAAATATAAAATATTATTCTTTCCCTGTATATTATCCTTGGGGAAGTTGTATGATTGTCGTTATTAAAAGAAAAATACGTCGATCATAAAGTTTATACAAAAAAAATAAATTCATATCCAAGTTATACTAAAGGGTAAGAGGTTAAGGATTTAACTACATTTGGCAAATTTTTGCTCTGCCAAATTATTAAAAATTAATAATTTAATAAAATTTTAAAAATAAAAAATAATATAGCGGTAATACCAGACCTATTAGAAAATATCAAGTATTCAAAATCTCGTTCATACATTTATATTGAAATATTAATCCGTTATCACCATAGATATTTGTCATAAATTCAGGGTTCAAAATTATTTTTTTAAAAAATATTAGTTACTAATCTCGTAGAGATGTTTACTATTGATAGTGAGGTTTTAAAATTGAACACCCATCTTATCCTTATCATCGGTGTCACCCGTTAAATCTAATTTGACTTAGACTATTGTTTATCGATCAACATATATCATCTTAAATATTAATTAGATTTGAATGCCTAAGTTATTAGGAAAAAGTTCAATATATATTTAAAGATTTCTTCTCAAGAATATTATTAATTAAATACGTGAATGAGATAAAACAATATTTCAAGTGATGTGATATCAGTATATGTGTTATTGTAATTATGTCATGGTTGAGGTATTTACACGGCTTGGTCCAATTCAAATACATAATACCATCAATAATTTTGTCGAGGTAGCGCGTGGATACTAATATAGGGGATCCAATCATAGGGGGGTGCGTTTGTTCTTCTGATCTTTGCCACTTCCAAACTGCTTGTGCCTTGCACAAAGGTCAGAGCCAGACGGAGGGATCCCAGCTTGGCCCTTTCGATGCTTAAGTTAGTCGGGGCCAGAGCCCTAAGAATCCCGAGGAGTGTCTCCGGAGAAGAGGACTATAATGTGGAACCATTAAGAGTCCACCTCTAGCACTGTTCCTATGGGTGACTTTTATATATGTGGTCTTGGATCGATGTACGCGATTGTTTAATGATCATCGACGTCAACGTACGTAGGCGTTTAATAAATGCTAGTGCCTAAGATGGTCGACCCGTATATTGGATGCCGACATCACTTAGACTATGTGATGCCGCTCTTTACTTCTCGAGTGACAAAATATAAGATTACAGTGTCTTATACTTTTTAGGGGGTCGTTGGTATGAAGGACAGATGCTTGACTTGTCTCGAGTTCATAGGCTAAGTTAGCTCGAGATGCCCGATTAATTTTATCATAAGGGTCTACAAGCATTATAGAATGACAGGATATATCTACTCATCCAATTATATTTATAAAATAATATCAGAGCGTATATCCGACTCATCCAATTGTATTTGTAAAATAATATGAGAGCCCAAATCGGCTCACCCATATGTCAGAAGTGGGAATCATATATCTATTCTTTTTTTAAGAGCTTGCCGTCTTCTCGCAGTCCCATCAGAATCAACTCACCTTCCCTTCTCACGGACAAGGTAGGTTGCAGCAACTGTAAGTCAACTCATGTAATATGGACAAAACTCGTTGCTTCCGTACAAACGATGGGCACACCTTGGATCCGAGGAATCACTTGTCTTTATCATCCTGGGGCGTGGATTGTTGGACACACGACCACTGGTCACAACAATTTGATCGTCCATCATATTATATATATATATATATATATCATCCTGTGGTGTGGATTGTTGGACACACGACCGCTGATCACAATAATTTGATCGTTTATTATATATATATATATATATATATCATTCTGTGGCGTGGATTGCTGGACACACGACCGCTGGTCACAACAACTTGGTCACAATATATATATATATATATATATATATATATATATATATATATATATATATATATATATATTTCAAACGGTCATTGATTGACGGGGATCCGTGTCCTCACAAAAAGCTAATTCTTCGGAGTTGCTATCAAGATTTGCAATAATGTGAAAAAAAAGATTTATAATAATGGCTGGGTGATGCTTCGTGATGAACATTTATATATTTTTAAATTTATAAGTTGACTATCTAATTAATAATTAATGTATGTATTTCTAATTAAGTTGACTAACAAAAAAATATAAATAATAATAATAATAATAATAATAATAATAAATAAATAAAAGATGAAACTGAAACTGAGGGCGTCCGCCCGCCCTTTCCCGTCGTCGAGTGATTCTAAACCCTAAATATCATTAATACCGACAACAATAACCACCTTCAAGCGGAGCTCAACGTCGAATCTAACCAACCCTTCCTCCCTTTCCCTCCCTCCCTCTTGCGTTTCCTTTACCACTCGATCGGGGCTTCTCTTCTCGTCCATATGCCCTTCTCAATTTGCTCCAAGGAGACGCGTATTCTCTCGTAGGTAGTATTTCGTTTCTTGTCTCGTTCATTTTCCTTCGTGCTCGATGGACGAAATCTTGGGGTCTCGTTTTTCTGGTTTGGTCGACGAAAGCATGCGGGTTTGTGCCCGGCTTTTATTGTGGGAGGCGTTTTCTCCAGGTTGTTGTGTTGGTGTTCTGTTCGATGATGTCAAAGCGTTTCGGGTCTGAGTGAGTACGATTTCTTAGTTCGTTTGTTGGTTTCCATGGGAAGCTAACGCCGTTTCTCATTCAGAAGATCGTAAACTATGGTTTCGAGATCAGCAGACTTCTCTCTGTTAGGGAAGGAGGAGCAAGGAAACGATAAAACAGAATACTACGATCCAAATAACGGAAAACGCTTTCAATCAAGAAAATGACGTAGTATTAAACAGGAGATAAAAGAATAATAACACTTACAAGATTATCTCCAAATGGACATGCTCTATTCTCTGCACTACTATTTCATTCACTAAGGTCCTATTTATATGACATAATAATAACTACCTCACACCACTTCCTTCATCCCACTATCTCACTATCTCACCCATCATTAATAACTACCCCCACTAACTCATAAACTACCTCCACAACTCCTAAACATTGGCCATTACTCCTAAACATGTTAACTAACTATTTAACTACCATGAATCAATTCTCAACACTCCCCCTTGATTCATAGTTAGATACACCAGACATAAAATAAATATGCTTCTGAACTGGAAGTGACTTGGTGAGAATATCTGCAACTTGTTCATCCGTACCATAAATACTTCATATTATGGCTCCATTTGCTACAAACCGAGTCTTATGCTTTTGGATATTTTCATCTGCATTATACTTTGTTTTGAACACCCATTTCGATCCAAAAACTTTCTTTTCTTTCGGTTGATCCATTAGCTCCCAGGTTTCATTCTTCTTAATTGACTTGATTTTCTCCTTCATTGCTTTTCGACATTCCTCAACTGCTTCTTCAAAACTTATAGGATCTGAAATAAATAAAGCAAATGTTGAATCATAAATTTCTGTTAGTGATCTAAACCTTCCTGAAGGGGTTTCATCTGAGGAATCATTTGCTGAATTTGAGCTACTACTGGGTGAGGTTGACGTTGAACTTGTTGGAGCAGGATCTGTCACTTGATTCGATGGAATAACTAGTTCTGCCAGAACATGAATTTGTGTTTCACCTTCATTGATCTCCCAATTCCAACTTGCCTTTTCATCAAATACAACATTTCTGTTAATAATAACTTTGCCACTTACAGGATTATATAATCGATATGCTTTGGATTGTGCAGAATATCCAATTAAGATGTATTTTTCTGATTTTTCATCAAGCTTATGATGATTTTGTGAATTTACCAAGGCATAAGCAATACAACCAAAAATTCTTAGATGGCTTACAGTTGGCTTTATACCATACCAAGCTTCAAAAGGAGTTCGATTCATAACAGCCTTTGTTGGTGAAATATTCAACAAATAAACTATTTGCAAGCTTACCCAACGATTCAAGATGCTTTCCTTTAAGCAAGCTTCTTGCCATTTCGACAACAGTTTGATTTTTACGTTCAGCTACACCATTTTGCTCCGGTGTATATGGTGTTGTTAATTCCCTGCGAATACCATTTTCTTCAAAAAAAAAAATAAACTCATTAGAGATAAATTCACCACCTCTATCTGTCCGAAATGTCTTTATGCATCTACCACTTTGCTTTTCTACAAGTGCCTTGAATTTTCGAAAGTTATCAAATGTTTCAGATTTCAATTCCAAAAAATATACCCAACTCATGCGGCTATAATCATCAGTAAATAATAGAAAATATCGACTTCCCCCAAATGATTTTGTATTCATAGGTCCACATAAGTCAACATGAATTAATTCAAGACAATTAGATGCTCTCCATGCTTTTCCAACAGGAAATGGTTTCTTACTTTGTTTGCCATAAATACATCCTTCACATATATCAAGTGTATTAATTTTAAGCAATCCATAAACCATTTCTTTCCTATTTAACAACCTTAAACCTTTAATGTTAAGGTGTCCATATCTCAAATGTCATAAATTTGTCTCATTCTTTTGATTTGCAACAAGGGCATGTTTCTTAATATTTGAGATATCAATTAGAAACATCTTATTTTGCGTCATGCAAATATTTGCTATAATCAAGCCAGATTTTTTATCTTTAATAGTGCATGAACCATCATCAAATATAACTGAATATCCAATACCTATCAATTGTCCAACGCTCAACAAGTTATGTGATAATCTAGGAATATAGAAAACATTATCAAGGTGTTTTACCTTCCCTTGATTTGTCTTCACCTCAATTGTTCCTTTTCCTTCTACTTAGATTTGTTTGCTATCTCCAAGTTTAACTTTCAACTTGTGAGTTTCATCAATATCTCTAAATATTGATCTTATGCCTGACATATGATTAGAACATCCACTATCTAAAAATCAAATATTATCTGAGATATTATTAACTTGTGAATGAGTCATAAACAACTTACTATTATCTTCATTTTCTTCCACATAGCTTGCTTGCTTTTCTCTTTTCTAGCAATCTGCCTTCATATGACCAAACTTCTTACAATAGTGACATTGAATTAGACTCTTGTAGTTTTTCTGATCATAATTTGATTGCCTTTCAGTATGCCCATCAAAGTGTCCTCTTCATCTTCCTCTTCCATTTCCTCTACCATGAAATCCTACTCTGCCACGTCCTCTTCCTATTGATTTTTTGTCTTCTTTTGAAGTAGAAGACTCCCCGTTAACCTGAAATGCTTTTTCCTCACTTTTTTTCAGTGACCTGTTCAACCTTGCTTCATGTGCTTGCAAGGAACCCATTAGTTCATCAAATGAATAAGTAGATAAGTCCTTTAACTCTTCAATTGCCGCAACAACATGATCAAGTTTCGGAGTTAAACTTCTCAAAACTTTTGTAACAATTATTTGATCATGAAGATGTTCACCATAAGATTTCATTTGACTAACAATTTCAGTCACTCGAGAAAGAAAATCTTGCACTGATTCATTGCTTTTCATAAACAAAATTTCAAACTCACGACGAAGGGTTTGAAGTTTTACCGTAATCACCCTCGATGAGCCTTAAAATTCATTTTGAAGTATCAACCAAACTTGTCTTGAGGTTGTCGCTGCTGCAATTCTTGAGAAAATTGTCTCATGCACAGCTTGTTGAATGAAGAACAATACCTTTGAGTCCTTCTTTCTATTCTCTCTCAGCGTGGTTTTTTCATCTGGATCTGCATATCCATTCTCTATCAAGTCCCAAAGATCCTGAGACTTGAATAGAGTCTTCATCTTGATACTCCAAAATTCGTAGGATTTGCCCGAGAAGATGAGAATAAGGGGTTGAGACATAGAATTGCCATTAAAAGCCATAATGCCCAGTTCAAATTAAAACAAGGCTCTGATACCACAAATGTTGGGGAAGGAGAAGCAAGGAAACGATAAAACAGAATACTACGATCCAAATAACGGAAAACGCTTTCAATCAAGAAAACGACGTAGTATTAAATAGGAGGTAAAAGAACAATAATACTTACAAGATTATCTCCAAATGGACATGCTCTATTCTCTGCACTACTACTTCATTCACTAAGGTCCTATTTATAGGATATAATAATAACTACCTCACACCATTTCCTTCATCCTACTATCTCACTATCTCACCCATCATTAATAACTACCCCCACTAACTCATAAACTATCTCCATAACTCCTAAACATGGCCCACTACTCCTAAACATGTTAACTAACTATGTAACTATCATGAATCAATTCTCAACACTCTTGTCCTTCTTGTTTGCTTTGATGATGGATTTTTGGTTGAAGCCATTGGTCTTATCCTAATAATTAACATGTTCGAGCAAATCTTAGCTTCTGGTCTTGTCCTAATAATTAACCTGAGAATGCGTCTCATGCATAGAAAATGGCTCTGGTAAATTGGATCTTGTGGGATGTGATGTAGTTAATATATTGTGGCGTGACACAGGTTTTGTTGATTCAATATTCTCTCAGTAGGATTAAGTTTGAGACCTTTTAACTTTTGAGTCAGTAGTATTCAATCTGGTCCAGTAATATGAATACAACCATAGAACTAAAGCATAATTTGATGCCTCTTCTAGAGAGTTGATGTCTTATTGATATTTTCCTTACCCTAATTTTGTTTTTTTGTAGGAAAACTAATACAGTAGCTCGTCATGATCTTCTGGGTATTTTGGTGATGTACTTACTGTAGATCCATATCATTAAGTCTAATTTGGTCTAAGAGAAATAATCAATTTCATTATTTTGGTTTAGATAATTTATAGATGTGACTGCTTTCACAAAGAATATCTCTAAATTGTATTTCTGGAATGGTAAGACATGCATAAGGTTATATATATGTTGGATCTCCTTTCTTCTTCATCTCATCTTGGATCCTTTTTGGTCTCTGTTGGGCACGGAGATGGAGCATGACCATTATTTGTTGGCGTTTTTTGGTGTCTCTATCTGGATATTCTGCAGGTCCTATTATTTATAACTCAGTTGCTCGGTCGGATATGAAAGACAACTAGATGATATCTATATATATATCATCAGGATTAGCATCCTTGACCTCATGGGAACTGATCCACGGTTGAATTCTTCTTTTTTTTCTTTTGCGGCAAAGCTAAGGAGCTTTCTTCATCGGGAATGAGCTCCTTGTCTGACTGCGTGGAGTCAACGGATAGCATGCGGAGTGAGGAGCACCAGCACCAGCACCGACATCGCCAGCACCGCATACCTCCACAGGTGTTGGTTCCCCTCTCTGAAGTCCTCTTCTACCTTTGGGTTAATTGGTGACGGCAGAGAGGGAGGTGAAAGCCAGGACAAGAGCTTCGGATTTGTGATCCCCGAGGGCAGAGTACACGGTGGTACGGTGGTACGGTGGTGGCATGATGTCTTTTCTTGGAGGAAACCTTAAGAAGTTGTGAGCTTTGTTTGGATGGGTGGTATTCTTCTTTGGGAAGTGGGGAAGAAACAATGATATTTGGAATTAGTTATCTATACTGTCAGGTCTTAAATCTGTCTGAAAACTGTTAGTTTAACTAGATTGGTTGTACGTGCTCCACAGCGTTAAAAAAACATGGTGTGGGAGAGAGTTTGTGTCTAGCTAAATGGCTTTGAAAGATTCCCATTTCCCTAAACTTTCAGTCATCATTTCTGTCCATTATTGTAGTCTAAATGGTTCTAAAAAGGTCCACTGTATGACAGACTGTATATTATGGGTTATGAAAATTATGATTAGTTGTTAATGGAAGAACATAAGAGGATTGGTCTAAATTTCCTAAACGATGCTCTTTTAAGAGTGCATTCATCACCTTCTCATGCAGATTGTGATTTGTGGAGTCCATTCCTTGGGAAAATAGGACAGATCAGGTCCTCTTTATTTGTGGAATAATTCTGTAGTTGTCTCGATCATGTCATGTAAAGTTGCTTGGATCATTTTTATTGGCTGACCCTTTATCGATCATATACTTTGTATTTGTTATCTGTGCTCCGTTTTTGCAGTATGTCAGTAGGCTCAGGGATCGTGCTTGCCAAATAATATAGTCATATTCTTATATTATACTAATATATTTTTATATTATATTATTTATTATATATATATATTGTGATGTTATTGATTTTATGCAATGAGTATCATATCGTGATGGAATCACGATAATGATCTTGATTTCAGATTATTATTAGCATATTCTTATATATATATTGTGATGTTCTTGATTTTGTACAATGGAAATCGGATCGTGATGAGATTACGATAATGAGATCGATTCACTTTTAAACATAGATCTTAAACAATCCCGATTATAGGTTACACGAGAGGGACATCAAGATAACTGGACAGATCAGTGTATTATATACTCGTCCATATGATAAAGGCGGTTGATCTTATAGCTACTTGTGTAGAGACACTAAGGATATAGTACAAGTGTTCATTGGAGAATAAGTTCACCGATTGATCCACTTATGGAATGCTATATGGTTAATAGTACCTAATGTCAGCTAGCAATTTCATAGTCCTAGCTGTGTATCAGGTCCTTCAACTTGAGAAACCAAAGATGCCTTATTTGAGTACTCATTTCTTTAACATCAGACTTACAGGTTTGGAAAGTTTCAGATATGTAATAGTTAGTTATCAGAATTGGTAGCCAACCTTACGAAGGTAATTGAGTGTCAATAAAAGATCATCCATTCTCGGTATCGTAAGGAGAATATCTCGTATATGTTTGCTTAGACAACTAACTCCCTAACCAGGGTCATTCAGATTGAGAGAGAAAGAGTTCTCCGGTAGAATCTGATTAGAGCATGACAAACTGATTCTATATGTGACTTGATAGTATTATATCCAATATATGGTCTCTAAGATATTGGTTGGATGAGGGATTATAGATACATGGTAACTATTGACAAATATGTTTGATAGATTTGATCCCCCATGTACCGTTTGGGGACCATGGCGTAGTGACCTATGACATAGAGATGTCACTGATGACTTGAGGACATGATATGCTTGGTCAAGTCTCTCGAGGGCATTTCATCAAATTAAACTCATCTTATAACGATGGTGATGACTTGACTGAATATCATGATTGGTCGAATCTCTCGAGACCACAATAATTCGGAGGCCGAACATGATGAGAATCATAATGAGTTGTGATTGGCAATAGTTGCCTATCTTGTGGGCTTAGTATAATTGGTTGAGTCCCTCGAGGTTGCACTAAGACGCTAATTGGATCCCGATCCACATTAAGAGTCTCGCGGAGACTTCTGTCTCACATGTCAAGGGTGTCATGTGATTCACTAGGAAAATAAGTGGGAGTATATTAAGATAGAAGTTTATATCTTAATTAGTATTTTTTATAAAATTTACATATTATTTATTTATGTTATATCTTGTTTATCAGAAATATTATTGCTTACAAATCCCTTGCATGACATACTTGATACCAACTGCCTCACTAGTCCAAATTGCATGGATTAGCTCCGTAATTTGAGAATTATTCTCACGATAGAGAAAATCATGTATGTCCTTGATATAATTGTGCCCACACCGGAAGAATGGGCAAGCGAGGATGAGATCACTTGCTATGTGAAAGATATAGATGATTCTATATTGACAAAATATTATATGTTGGCCTCAATAACTCCTGAGTCAACATGAGAGCATAGATGTAGATTCTATCTTTCTTCATCTTTGCTAACTATTTGAGAAATAGGGAAGAACTCAAAGATATGAGATATCTAAGAGACTCTTCCAAGTCAGGATGACAGAAGGGATATCGGTTGAGAACCATTTCTTAAAGATGATAGAGTAAATCGAGAAATTCACAGGTCTATGAATAGTCCTAGAGGATAACCTGTGCGTTGATCTTATACTTCAATCCCCACTAGATTCCTTTTCTCACTTCATCATGAATTTTAACATGAGCAAGTTTAATATGACTCTCCCTGAGCTCCTCAATATGTTAAGGGAAGCTGAGAGTGCTATCAAGAAGGAGAAGCTAGTTCTTTATATTGGTGAGACCAAAAAGAAAAGGAAGGGTAACAAGATCCTTAAAAAGGTTAAGGGCAAAGGAAGACCGGGTAAGATAAAGGTTGCCAAGAAAGACCCAATAAAAGGACAAATGATAGTACTTCTATTTCGACCAAGATGGGCATTGGAAGAGGAACTGTAAGGTCTATCTTGCAAATAAGGCGAAATAGAAGCTTAGAGAAGCTTCAGGCATATTCATAATCAGTCTTCACTTATTAGATTTTCATGATAACACATGGGTATTGGATATCGAGAGTGCTTATAATATCTGTAATTCATTACAGGTTCTGGCAAGACCCAAGAGATTGGCTATAGGTGAGATGGATCTCAAGATAAACAATGGAGCAAGAGTTGTTGCAATTGATGTTGGGGAAGTCATCCTATATCTACTTGGTGGAGCTATTATTGCATTAGAAGTATGCTATTTTGTCCCTTCTATTATCAAAAATATTATTTCTATCTCTTGATAGATAGTTTGGATTGCTGGTTACAGGTGCCCTACAAGCCAATCACGTGAGTGATGATACGTGTGACACACTACGTGATCTTTTTACTTATTATTATTTTTAGTATATTTTCATATTATATTATCTGTTATATATATATATATATATATATATATATATATTGTGATGTCGTTGATTTTATGCAATGAGAATCAGATCGTGATGAGATCACGATAATGAGATCGATTCATCTTTAAACACAGATCCCAAAACAATTTCGATCATAGATTATTTGAGAAGGACATCGAGATAACCAGACAGATCAGTGTATTATATACTTATCTATATGATGGTGATGACTGATCTTATAGGCACTTGTGTAGAGACACTAAGCATATAGTACAGGTGCTAGTTGGAGAATGAGTTTACTGATTGATCCGTTTATGAAATGCTGTATAGTTATGATATATAATGTTGGATAACAATTCCATAGTCCTAGTTGTGTATCTGGTCCTTAGACTTGAGACACTAATGATCTCTTGTTTGAGTACTCTTTTCTTTGACGTTAGACTTATATGTTTAGAATATTCCAAATCTGGAATAATAGTTATCAAGATTGATAACCAATCTTACGAAAGCAATTGAGTGTCAATAAAGGATCATCCACTCTCAGTATCATGATAGGAATATCCTGTATATGCTTACTCAGACAAATCCCTAGCCAGGGTCTCGGATTGAGAAAGAAAGAGTTATTTGGTAGAATCTCATTATAGTAAGATAAACTAATTCTATATATGACTTGACAGTACCATGTCCAATATATGGTCTCTGAGATATTAGTTGGATGAGGGATTATAGACTTATGGTAATTGTGGATAGACAAGTCCGATGAATTTGATCCCCCTCTATCATCTGGGGACTTTGGTGTAGTGGCTTAGTACGTCTATAGTCGATGAGTCGAGTGAATTATTATAAAGATAATAATTCACTATATCAGAATGAGTTCTGATGGGAGCGACTCATGGCCAGCTCGGTATCGGGCCTAGAGGGTCACATACAATTGATGGATGCTTCAACGAATAAAAGATTGACTGAAGATCTAATTAGCCACTATTCTCATTAGATGAGATCCTATGCTGATGGACTCCTTATTTAAGGCTCAATTAGAGGCCTAAGGAGATTATTGGATAGAGATCCAATAATGTAAGATTAGTGGGTTATTGGATAAAGATCTAATACTCACTAAGGTAGGACCCCCTCCTATTCTCCTCTCTCCCTCTGTAAGAGTTGCAAGATCAGATTAGAGGAGATTCATTGTAGAGATCCATCGTGTGGATACTGCTAGAGAGAAAGACGCTTGACTTCCTTCATCCTCTCCATCTAGATCTGGAATACAGGGATATATGATCTCCATAGGTAAAACAATCTCTCACATGATACGATTTTTACGTCTTTCTTGTGACCCCAATCTTTTGCATTATGATTTGATCTGCATGGGAAATCAATTTTTTTTATTTTGATTTCCACTGTGCATGTAATGCTCCCGCTGAAGTTTTCCAACATTGGTATCAGAGTCAATGTTTTCATGTGAAAGATTGGTTTTAAACTGTATGTGATGAGATTGAATCACATAGAACTATTCTATGCGTTCTTGCTGTATTTTCACAACGAAGGCAGTGAGGAAAGATGGTGGCTAGCCATGGCCAAGCTTCCTGCATGGGTGGCTGGCCATGGCCTGACCACCTGTAAAGGGGTGGTCGGCTATGGCCAAGGCCCCTTGCAGAGGCAACCACCTGTAGGGGTAGCCGCCTGTAGTGTGGTGCCCGTAGGGGCGGTTGCTTGCAGCACAGGAGCGACGACCTTCAGTGCGGCGCCCACCCGTAGCGACGGTCGCCTGCGGGCACAACACCCATGGGCAGGCCTATGGACCAGGTGGCCACGCGAGGCGGCGCCGCCAGCCTGTAGGGGCTACCGCTCGAGGGCGGCAGTGCCTGGCCTTGGGTAGAGACAACCGCTAGTGACGTGCAGCATCACCGCATGTGCGGTAATGGCAGCAACCACATTATAAGGGCAGAAGGGGAGGGTTAAGGCATCCTTTTAAGCAAAGGATAGTTATGCCCCTTAGAATTTCAAAAATTTTAAGGTCTGTCCTATGCTCTGAATATTGAAACACCCTCAACAATTTTAAAAATTTCGAGGACCACCCTCCTATCCAGAATTATAAAAATACCCTTGACAATTATAAAAATTTTGAGCATATCTTGATTTCAAGAAAAATAATTAATTAAATTATTTAATTAATTATTATTATATATCTAGTAATCTTATATATGATGTGATGTACATATGATGTATAATGTGGATGGATAATCATGAGCCATATGTTGTGATGTGTATAATTATGAATATTATTATTATTATTAGGGCCTGTGAGCTTTTATTTTTCTCATTTATTGTCGGGTCTGCATGCTTGTGATTATTTGTAATTACATAGAGAGGCGTGACGAGAGCGTGGATGTGACAGCGGGACCCATGATGCTATGGCAATAGATCATAACGCATGGTGATGCGACGATCTGATGGAACCAATGATGACAAGATCAACGATCACAGGGCATGGAGATGCATCGATGCACACATAGATCCTATTGTGAGTGATTATGCCCATTGGCTCAGGCTTAATTATATTAGGTAATGGCTCATGATCATTCGGTGTGACTTGCATATATGATGTGTTACACCTATTTTATATATATATATATATATATATATATATATATATATATATATATATATATATATATATATATATATAGTATGTGATATAGATATATATTAAATATGTATGTGTGTGACATGACATATTAGGAGACTGATACAAAACAAAAACCCCTCCTACGATAATATTAAGTCGATGAGTGTGAGGTAATAAGATTGACCCACATGGCTTTCCATCGTTATAGGATGAAATTGAATCACGACATAAGTTGAGTTGGTCAAGTCCCTCGAGGCTCACCTATCTACATGATCGAGTTCTTGCCTATGATATAGAGATATCACCGGTGACCTGAGGACATTGTATGTTTAGTCGAGTCCCTCGAGGGTATATCATCAAATCAGACTCATCTTGTAATGATGGTGATGACTTGACTGAATATCATGATTGACCGAGTCCCTCAAGTCCATGATGATTTGGATGCCGAACATGACGGGAATCATAAGGAGTTGTGATTAACAAGAGTTGCCTACCTTTTAGGCTTAGTGTAATTGGTCGTGTCCCTCGAGGTTGCACTAAGACACCAATTGTATCCTGATCCCCACTAGAAGTTTGCAGAGACTTCCATCTCACGTGTCGAGGGTGTTATGTGATTCACTAGGAAAATAGTGGGAGTAGATTAAGATAGAAGATCTTAATTAGTATTTTTTATAAAATTTACATGTTATTTATTTATACTATTTCTTATTTGTCAAAAATATGTCGCTTACAAACCCCCATGTGGCATACTTGATGCCAATCGCCTCACTAGTCCAAACTATATATATTGGCTTAATAATTTGAGAATTATTCTTACAATGGAGAAAATTACGTACGTCATTAATTTAATTGTGCTCACACCGGAAGAAGGGGCAAGCGAGAATGAGATCGCTCGCTATTTGAAATATATAGATGATTCCATATTGGTAAAATGTTATATGCTGGCCTCCATGACTCCTAAGTTACAGAGGCAACATGAGAGTATGGATGCAGATTCTATCTTTCTTCATCTCCACCAGTTGTTTGAGAAACAGTGAAGAAATGAAAGATATGAGATATCTAAGAGACTCTTCCAAGCCAGGATGACAGAAGGAATATCGGTTGAGAACCATGTCCTAAAGATGATAGAGTAGATCGAGAAACTCACAGGTCGAGGAATAGTCCTAGAGGATAACTTGTGCGTTGATCTTATACTTCAGTCTCTACCAGATTCCTTTTCTCATTTCATCATGAATCTTAACATGAGCAAGTTTGAGGTGACTCTCCCTGAGCTCCTCAATATGTTGAGGGAAGTTGAGGGTGCTATCAAGAAGAAGCTAGTTCTCTATATTGGTGAGACCAAAAAGAAAAGGAAGGCCAGTAAGATCCTTAAAAAAGGGCAAGAACAAATAAAGACTGGGTGAGGCAAAGGTTGCCAAGAAAGACCTGGCAAAAGATAAAGGATACTACTTCCAATACGACCAAGATGGGCATTGGAAGAGAAACTGTAAGGACTACCTTGCAGAGAAGGCAAAACAGAAGCTTGGAGAAGCTTTAGATATATTTATGATCAGTCTTCACTTGTCAGATTTCAATGATAATATCTAATTGTCATAAGCACCAGCCTTTGGAGACCGTCAAGCTCAGGATAAGCCAGATTGTAGTACATTTGATAACAGGATTGAATGTCTTTATGAAGTCGACACCGAGTCCTTGATGAATTCCTTTAGCTATGAGACGGGCTTTATATTGAGCAATTAAAGCATCTAGGTTCCACTTAATTCAAAAAACCCACTTGCACCCAATAATATTTTGTATAGGGTGAGGGAGAACAAGAGTCCATGTAGAGTTATGAAGGAGAGCATCATATTCCTCGTATATTGCTTTATGCCAATGTAGAGATTTTTAGGCTTGAGTAAATAATATTGGTTCAGTATAGTCAGGTAAAGATTTAGAGGTAGCATGAAAATCAAGAACATGTCATCGTTTAAGACACCACTCTTGGAACGAGTTTGCTTGGGATGGTTGGGGGCTGTGATAGTGGTAGGTGGTAAAGGTTGTGGGTCATTATAGGTTAAGTCAGGCTGAGAGACGATATAAGTTCCTTATCAAGGTAAAGGCAAATGTTATGGTGCTAGAGGCAATAGTTTAGGAACAAGAGGAACCTATGGAGAACTGGAAGAGGGAGGAAGAAGCTACAGAACAGAGGTAACTAGAGAGTGTGGATTCAGAGGAGATGTATTTGAGGGTTTAGTTGATATGGATGAAGGTGTATTGTAGTAATCTAGGAGTACAATACAACAAGTGGCTTGTGATTATAAAAGGAAAAGATAGACTTCATAACCGTGACATGTCTGAAATAAAGACTTTATTAGTCTGGGGGTCATAGCACTAGGAGGTATTATGTTCAAGAGAGTACCCGATGAAAACATAAGATCGAGATCTAGATTGCTTCTTATGTGAAACATAGAAACGTAACCACGAATAACATAAACAAAGGCTACTGACTAAAATGTTGGTAGCATAAAGGCTTGATGGAGGGCTGTTAAACCAATTTCAACGATATGTTTATGTTTATGTCGGCAGAGCTAACCAGTTGAAGAGTATATGGAGGTGACTTAAGATGTTGAATCCTGCAAGCGAACAAACAAGATATGAGGGCTTGATATTCACCCATGTCATCAGAATAGATTGTTTTAATTGTAGTCTGAAAGTAGTTCTCGACGAAGTTCCTAAAGTTGGAGAAGACTACAGGAAATTTAGACTTATGACAGAGAAGATATAACCATGTGTACTTGATAAAATAGTCTACAAATATAACATAAAATCTGAACTTGTAGAAAGAAATAATGGAGGCAGGACCCCAAATGTCAGTATAAATAACTTCAAATAGTTTAGAGCATAACATAGAGGAGATGTTCTATGGATACAAGCTATTCAATGTTCCAAACTCTAATTTTATGGATTCTGGACCACAAAAACTATTTGTTTCAATATGTATCTTTCTACCTATAATAGGTATTGGTATTTATCCTGATTTCGTTCTCTCGCTATCAGTTGACAGGGTACAAGCTATCCTATCTAATTACTTTCATCGATAGTCTTTCATTAATGATACAGAAATAGATCGATAGTCTTTCATTAATGATACAGAAATAGAATTTTGTGTCTTTGATTTTAAGATTTTAAAAATTGTTCATTGTACAATGCAAAAGAATAAAGTGAATTAGAATTGTAATGAGGTGCATTTTGAGTTTTTGAGAACCGTTTGAATAAGGAATGATTCAAATGGTTATAAAAAACTCACACAAACAAGAAGCTTTTTTTATATGGGTTGATGTTCTTATGTATTCTTTATGTAGTCTATTCAAGTAGATGTTAATGTGAATGAACCATAACTATGTAGACTTATTCCTAATAGATTGATTCCAAAATAGCATATCCAAATTATAAGAAATCCCATTGAAGCTACAAGTGCCGAATTCATACTTTGCAAACTTTGATTTGTTCTACTTCTAATATGTATTCTAGTTCTAGTATGTAAATAAATCGTGAATATGGTCGAAGTAATAAAAGCCCAAGTTTCTTTGGGGTCCCAATTCCAATAAGATCCCCATGCCTCATTAGCCCATACTGCTCCACAAAGAATGCCTATGGTTAAAAAGGTAAATCCTAAACTAATGACATGATAACTCCAATAAACCAAATGTTGAGTCAATTGATATTTATAATAATTTTGAAATGAAAGAAAATAAGTGTTTTTAAAAACACTTTTTTTTTTCATTCAAATATTGAATCTCACCAAAGAAAAATGACTTAATTAAGAAATTATTACCTTTACAAAAAATATCGATATTTTTTTGAAATGTAATGAGTAATTAATGACTCTTATTACTAATAGTGAGTAATAACATTACGTGATTTAAAAGCAAGAAGAGAATAGTGGGAAAGTATTTTTTTATTAGATAGAAGGCAAGGAATGATCGAGACGTCAATGCCACACTGTCACAAATTTAGCTGATTTTTTCTAAGTCGTAAGGCACCATCGCGTGTTCATCCACAAAGGTCAACCTCCCCGAAACATCTTATAGTCCCTTAGGACCAACAAAAGTGAAAATGAGTTAGAGAAAATATTTCCCACATGATCTATAAGCCGCTGCATCTCCTTGCCTTTTGATAAATCTTCAATCTTTTGCTCTTGTTGCAACATGCCTCTTGGTTCTCAGTTGCTTTCTGTCGCTATTATTGAGTAGTTGAACGTTGATCCATCATACTGCTTCAGCTCACCAATAACTAACTCTGGTATGTCGTCATTTGAGTTGTGCTGATTCTTGTTGATTCTTGCAGATCCTTTTGATAAAGGAAAAGACATTCCTTGTTTTATTCTAGTATCTCAAACGTCTCATGCTGCTTAAATGGGTGGATGCTTATTGGAGCTTTAACGAGCATCACCTTATAGACTTTGAAGTTTTTGAGGTCCTTCATAAAATCAGCCCCTTGATTCTTCTTCAATAAAGTTGTCACTTCTAAGTAGGTTCACACCACTTCTACTTTCAATTGACATTCTATTAGGAAATCAAGCAGATAATCTACTTTCAATAGCATCGATCATCATTAGTGAGGATTTTATAATTGTTGTCTTCCATTAGGTTTCTTCGAATGATCTTTGACTATGCATAGTGCTCCTCTGCTAGATAAATAAGAGAACTATGGTACTCAGTTTTGCTCATTCTTTTAAGAGTTGAGAAAGCAAAGGTTATTTGACTTTGCCTGCCTCATTGAGGTTGTACTTCATACATCGAGCTAGTTACTAGTCTTTGCCCATTTTTTGCTTATACTTTCGAAGCATTCGAAGTGTTTGCACTCCTTGCATTGAGTTAGATACTATGATTCACCTTCTTACTGCCATTGAGCTTTTGAAATGCAAAAAAATTTAAAAAGAGTAAAATTTCATCCCTAACTTGGAGCAATTATTTGATAGTTTTGGTCGCCTTTAGGATTATACTGTCTTCTCCATCATATTTGCTGCCTACTCTAAGTATGGTAAATGACCATGTACTACCTACTTCATTCCTTGGTCAAGCACTCCCGTATCAACCCGAAGTCCCATACTTTTAGCTATCTTGATGAAAGTCTGATAACACCGGTCTTATAAAGTTCTCTAGCCTCTGCCCTTCAGATTTGTCATGGTACTTAGAGTTTGCCTCTACATTCTCCATCTCCTCGAGCTCTTTCACGACCAATGCTCTCTCTATATGAGAGCAAGGGATCAATGACTCCACGAAAGTCCCGCCTCTGCAATACCATAGCACTACCAAGCCCATGGTCCCACTATCCGTTGCCTTGCATTTGCATCCCTTTCTTCATGATCAGTAGATCTACCTCTATGACATTGTGGCACTCCTCTGAGTCCACCTTCTTTCTAACCGATGTTTTCCTTTTGGGTAGCTGAACCCCTTTGGACTCATCATCACTTCCTCGCCCTTTTTAACTATATTTTAACACCTCTGTGTTCTCCGAGCAGTTCCCCTTAGTCGATAGAAAGATAGATTGCAACTCTCATGCATAGCCTCTATCATCCTATTACAGGGCTCACACCGATTATGTTCTCCTTAGCTTCCTTGATAGCAATATTCGAATTATGTTCTCCTTAGCTTCCTTGATAGCAATATTTGTTTATTCGATCTTGTTCTTTGACTTGCGAGGCTCCTTTAAGCGAATATAAGCACTGGAGCAATCCAACTCTCTAGCCGCTCTAATCATACCTCTATATAATCAAGTCCTCTATGGGACTCACCGATACTTCCACTTAGAATTCTCTCTCGGTGGTATATAGCCCCTATATGCTGATGACCATAGCCTTTATCCAATGTAAGATTTGATGTATACATGGAAGACCTGCCTCTGCGGTACCATTACATTCACTCCTTGAATCTATAGCCCTCCTTACCATTGTGTTGTACACCGAAGTGGAGCTTTCAGTAGCTCTTGATAATACCTCGCATGATCACATCCCTTACGGGACTTCTCCTACGTATGTTGTATTGCCTCGAACTATTTCACATGATCTGCTACATCATATCACCTCCTGGTGATATCTACATTGTATTCAGATTCTTAGGGGATGAACTCAAACTATGATCTCTCCATGTGTGGCCTCTGCCAGCACATCGTAGAGCCTTTGCCGCATCTAATTATATTATCTCCTTTGGCAATTCACCTTCGTCCACCCATTCTCAGGTCACACTTGGACAAAACATTGCTCTAGGATAGTCTATCGCCTAGTAGCTCTTGAAGTTCCTAGACTTGGTAAAATTGGTGCACAATTATCTGGATCCTGAGCCTCTATCTCCCACCAGCATAATCCCCACTGTGCACCGCTTTTTTCATGTTAATTCGAATGATAGCACTATGACATATTCTTCAAGAGTAACCGCCTCTACATTCTATTATCCGTGCTAAGGCCTTTTGATTCCAGCTTCGCCTTCGTAAGTTTAATTACCTTAGTTCCTCCGTCAAATGCATTTATAAGATAAGGTGTATGTGCCTCGAAGCTCCTTTCATCTTTAGCACCATGCAAGATGAGTTCCCCCTTTCAGAATGAGGAACCCATAGAATGACATGATCCCACTCTTGCCTTTACAAGAGTTCATGTCCTTGACCTCTATCCAAGGAAAGCTCTGTGCCTCTGCTCTATGTTTCATCTTCTATGTCGACTCCCTTTATCTAGCTTGGATACTTCACTAAGTTCCACCTAAGTTGCTTCACTCCTTGATTTGTATTGAGTTGATGGTGACCCTCATGCCTACCATTCCATAGGTCAGCCCTCCATTAAGTCAAATTTTTATATTGACTCTAAGTGTGCCTTCGTATGATGTTATCATGGATTACTCTCCCACTTGATCTCATAATACATCCATCAATGTATTACCTTATTCAGGATCATGCAATGACTCGTGGCCCCTCACTCAATCTGTTGAGCTTTGTGAAAATAGTCTTGAGGTACTCTTCCTCAACATATGTGATCTACTGCATATGATTCTCTCTTTGGAGAACTAGGATCTATCCCTCCTTAATATATCTCTTGTTAGAGCAATTTTCATCTTTGCATTCTTCCCTCTATAAGTTTTGGAGACCATCATCTCCTTGGATTACTTCGTCTTGCTAGTAAACTATGTATTGTTCTGCCCTTGCAAATGCACTTGTTAGATTGTGACTCTTTGCTAATACAGCCCCCTGTACCTTTCAATGCCTAGCAACATGTTGAGTTTGTTGCATGCTTCAGCCTCCGATAGATATATCCTTCTCATGCTATAGAGAAAGTTTTAATGCTCTATGGTACCGAGTTTCGATCATCTTGTGATGGCCACGAACACTTCATCGTCCACATATAAGCCCTTGTATGAGTATGAAGTTTTTCGAGTTAGCAATTCCCCTTACCTCTATGAGCTTTGCATAACTCTTTCGGTCATTGCGCAACACATCCCACTTTGCATGGTCTCATATTTTACTAAGTGCCCTACTTGTCTTGAGCACCATTAAGTTTAGTTACTAATATCAAGCCATAGCTCAAACTCAGTCATCCTAACCTTTGTGCATTGTGCATTCTTGTTAGCTTGCTTGTCATCATGATGCCTCTCGCACAAAGGGTTGACCATTTCTCTAAATGCTAATAATGGATGCTCGCTCCTCTAACTGACTCCTTTTCTATATCTCAATATCTGTTTCCCCCAAATGTTCGTGTGTATTGGTTGCCCTCCATGTAGCCCAACTAGGTCCCCCACATTTGCATGACAAGTGTTTTTACATGTGCTTGTCCCACTTCGATACTAAATGTTACGGCCTTAGCTGGATTTGCCTAAGTCGTGTGGCACCATCACATGTCTATCCACAAGGTCAGCCTCCCTGAAACCTCCTATAGTCTCTTAGGACCTACAAAGGGAAAATGAGTTAAAGAAAATATTTCCTACGGGATCCACAAGCAACCACTTCAGCAAACACCTTATATAGCTAATGTAAGTTACAACCATAGACTTTAAAAACTCTAAACGGTCATATACAAAGAATCAAGGTCCATTATAGACCGAAGTTCCCACAAGTGTCTATATGACATAACTCTCATTTATAAGCTGAAACCGACCATAAAAGCTAACCAAACTAGGGCTACCAAGCTTACTGCTAGCCCGCTACTTGTTGTACAAAGTATGAACAAAACCCGACAGACACAGATATACATAAACATTATATTGAGCACCCTTTTTATATTTTTATCAGTGATAACATGTTAACCGAAGTGGTAGTTGAAGAGTTAGCAATAGGTTGAGTGAGATACAAGGTTGATGATCATTCATATATGTTGTCTTTATTATGGTCTCAAACCATGGATGTCGTCGTACCCAAATCCTTAACAATAGAGTAATTAAGAAAGAATTTAATAGAAGTATAATTTTGTTTGCAGAATTGAGAGACGAAAATAAAATTTTATTTAATGTGGGGTGCACACATAACATTATTGAGTGTGAAAGAAGTGGTATATTATTTAAGCATTATAGAGCTAGTGTGAGTAATATGAATGCCTTTACCATCACCGATGATGATGTCTTTATTTCCTCCATAATTGGTGTGGATCGATAGATTCTGGAAATAAGAAGTAATATGATGGGAAGCACCAGAGTCCATGATCCAATTTAATTAACTATCAGTTGGAGTAGTCATAATATTTGTCTGAAGCTAGCTTGATGGAGCAGGAAGTCATGGTCGAGACCAATAGACTTATATAGAGTGATCGATTTTGTCACACAACTAATATACAACTTGTTGCTGAGTCACATGAGCAAGATGGCATGGCTGGAAGGGACTACCTTGATGATGGTTGAAGTATGGAAGATGTAGAAGAGATAAGTATTGATTGGTGTCCATAGAGTCAGGAGTATTGAATCTCAGATTTTGATGATGAAATCAATTGATGGGTTATTGATCTAACAAGATTGTTAGAATTGATTGATGTATGATTAATTATGATAGAATGATTATTACAATTATGATTGGCTAAGGTCAAGTCTATGTATCGGGTCGATGCGATTAAGAACTCGCTAGGAGTGCATCAGGAGCTCACCGAGGGTATCAAGAGTTTGCTAGGATGGCGTGAGGGAGTTCGCTAGAAGAAGACCGAGACTCGTCGGAAGATTGTCGGGGGTAGCCAAAAAAACTTGCCAGGAGTTAGGATGGTCTTGTAATGGATGTTTCAATTATGATTATATTTAATTAAGTCATAATTAGTATCGTACAGGACTAATTATAACAGGAGCAATGGAGTTACAACTAGATAAGGGGGCTAAGATCAAGCTTGAGCATCGGGCTGGGTTCAGACGATGCAGTGGGATCTCACCAAAGTTCGCTAGGAGATTCGTCGAAGGGATCAGGAAGCTCACTGGGAGCATGCCAGGAGATCACCGGAAGAAGACCAGATGACTTGCCACAAGAATGCCGGAGGTTACCAGATTAGCGAAAGTTGGGTCTTAGTTTAAGCTTGTGGTCTTTAAGCATTGTAATAATTGAGTCGTAGTTAGAAGTAAGTCCTAATTGAGTTAGATTTGGATGAAATCCAAATCAATTCAATAAGGTAATCGGGTCCACTATTGGGGTTTGATTGAGCTCAGGTTAAGCTCATTTGGTTAACTAGAGGGTTGGTTAACATTAGGTTCAAGCCAAAATTCGAAATGTGAAAGTAACCACTTTTGTAAAAATTTCAGTAGGTAAACCATCGGTGAGCGACTGCCTAGGCTTTCAAGCGGTTGACGACAGCTGACCCACCCAGGTTGGGCGGTTGAATCGCTCGTACCTAGAAATATGAGTACTTTCGGTGTTTGACCCATCTAGGGTCGGTGGGTAAATCGCCCATACCTAGGTGTTCGGGCGGGAGCCACCGAGGTTGGCAGATAAACCGCCTATACCCAGATTTTTCAGATATAGTTGGATTTTGGCTCTAGTTTTGAACCCAATTTGGGACTTATAAATATCCTAAATTTTCTTATATTCTATACAATAATTTTGGGGATTATATTCTGAGAAAATATTGTGTGAGAATTATAAAAAAAAGAAAAGGGGTAAGGAATTGATCAAAGAGTGTAATCTTGTCTCTCTTGTAAGCAAAGTGTAAGGGTTTGGTCTTCACCCAAAGAAGATCGGTAGTGGATGCTAGTGTGCCTCAAGAAGGAGGACTCGGGAGTGGATATAGGCCATTGGTGTCGAACCACTATAAAAATTATGAGTTTATCTTTTGCTTTCCTTATCAACGCTTCCGATCTTGTTTACTCTTTGAAATCAAACATTTCACTTATAACATTTCTTATCTTTCAGATTTCCTTACTCCTTCTTAAGTAATTAGGAAGTAGGTAACTTAACAATCTTCTTATCATTCATTTGTTTCACTAAGAATGAAAAGCTTTGGATCTTTCTATCATACTTAAACCAAAACATTTTTGTTTAAAATAAAAAATTTATACTTGCACTAATTCACCCCAAACCACTCCCTCCCCCCTCTTAGTGCCAATTGATCCTAACAATTGGTAATAGAGTATCAATTTTTTTCATTTGGTTTAGCACTCAAGAGAAATGACTCTTATTGGCTTTTAAGAGGCTTTTCTATCGTTCGTCCTCCCATATTCAATGAGACAGACTATACTTATTGAAAAACTCAGATGAAAGTTTTCTTGCTTTTTTTAGACTTTGATTTATGGACTATTATTGAAAATTGATTTGAAAAGTTTTCTCTTCCAATGAACAATTGAAATGATTTGGAGAAGAAGACTTTATCCTTAAATGTCAAGGCTATGAATGCCTTATTTTGTGCCTTAGATAAAAATGAATTTAATTAGGTTTCTTGTTTTTGATTCAGATTTTGATATATGAAATGCATTAGAAATAACATATGAAAGCACACTTAATATAAATGAATCGTTAAATAAAATACTTATAAAAATAAACAAGAAGAACACCTTCCTAAGAACTGGAAGGAATGTGAACCGAGAAGAACACATGATTCCTCGAGTGAAATCTCGAGTGATGATGACCTTGAACTTTTGACAAATGAACCAAAAAAATTAACTAACTTGAACCTTAAAAATAATATAAAGATGGACAAAACCTCTTGCTATGAACGCAAGAAGCCGATGAGCTCCAATCAAATACACAACCAAGAAGTAGAGAACCTTGTGTTTATGGCCATCGACAATGAGATTAGTGATTCATTAAGCAATTCCTTTTTGAAATTATTAAATATGTTTCATGATTTGTTTGATGAATTTAAAAAACTTAGTAAATCGTTTAAGTTGCTTAAACATGAACATGATTTGTTAGTTGGTAAAGTTGATAAAATGCATGAGTTATTAGCATTACACAATCCTAGTTCTAAATGTGAAATTCTAGACAATATTAAAGAAGAAAAATCATGCTTAAGACAACATTAAAAAATTTAAAATTGGTAATAAATCCTTGAATATGATTCTTGCCAATAAGGATCATATTAATAGAGGAAATGAAATAGGTTTTGTGGGTAATACCCAACAAAAGCCAACTATTTTTGTTAATGACCAACAAAAGTTAACTATTTTTGTTAAAGGACCAACCTTAAATGTGACACCAATAATTAAGTGTAATTTTTGTGGTAGATTACGACATATGGCTTATAAATGTCCATTCAAAAACTATAGTCCTCACAAGTTAGTTTGGGTTCCTAAAGAAATCATAAATAATCTTATGCCGTTAGAGAAAATGGGAAGAACATGTCATGAAGGACCCAATGTTAAATGTGTAACTAAATCAAAACCTCTCATAATATAAAGTTATTTCCTAACAAGGCTAGGAGCAATAAAAATATTTTGAAAGTAGATGCTCAAGTCATATTACTTGAGATCTAACACTCCTTCAAGCATATTACTTGAGATCTAACACTCCTTCAAGCTTACTAGTCTAAGTAGTAATAAGATAATTATTAAAATTAAAATTATTGATAATGAATCTTTTAATGGTTCATCATTATGTAATTAATATTGATGATGCATAGCTAGAGTATACAAGTATGAAAATGAATTAGAACTAAAGAACCTTAGTTATTAGAGAACATATTTTGAGTGAATGATAAAATCATTGGCTTGTTTAAATGTAACGACTATTGTTATATGGTTTAAATATTAACAAAGTCTATTGAATTATTGATTTAAATGATTATGATTGAAAGATTATGTTGAATGATATAATTTTAGCATAAAACAATATAGAAAAGGGAGAAAAATCATGCTTCATTGTTTAGTATTTTTATAAATTAAAAATATATTTAATAATAATGAAATGAGCATGGTAACTCACTATACTAAGTCTAAAAATCATTGGAATTGAAATAAATTGAAGTTTTCATTTGAAAATATTTTTTTGCAATGATGTTGAAGTTGTTTTTCTTTACTTTAAATGACATTGCATTCTTGAAATAAATTTCAAAAGAATGATAATTATTCTTGAAATAATTTTTATTTTATTAATATTTTAACAAGAGACAAAATAATAATATTATTATTGAATCTCTTAAATTATAAAAATGGATTAGGGAATTTTAGCTATTGAAAAATTATCTATGATGCTTTCATTGAATTTTTCAAAAAGTAAATTTTGATGATGATTTTGGATAAGTCTTCAAATGATTTTATTTTAAGAAAAGATTAATGAATCGATTATATTATTTTTATAACTCTCTTGAACTATGAAAGTAATTTTGACTATTTGATGATTTGACCTTAAATAAATTATTATCATGATTTTGGTGAGTTTAGAAAGTAAAACTTGAAAATCTTCTATTTTATTATCTAAGAAGAGATTTATTAAATTAAATCGTGTCTTTAATATTCATGAATGTCTTTTTATATCAATATTTATCTTGATATGATTTATTTTAAAACTCATAAATAACATAACTTATCACCAAAATTAGTTTTTCTTAAATTTGTGATAAATTAAAAATTAAAAGAGATTTGTATTATCATGAATATTCACTTAATTTCTTGACTTGACTTATATGTTATGGGAATCATGTTATTAATCTCTATAATTTTCTCTTTTAAATAAAAATATGATTTATGATCTTAACAATATTAATTGAAATTATTATCAAGATCATTCTTCTTTATTAAAAAGATTTATCTTACATGAATTGAGATTATCTCCTAAGACTCATTTTATTATTCATAAAAAAAAGGGAAAAGAAATTTATTAAATGAAGTCATGTCTTTTGATATTCAAAAATTTGATTTTATCTTTAATGACATGATCTTCTTATTCTTTTTAACGTAATTTGAATATGAATGCTAAGAAGAAATTATGCCATCATATTTCTTTCTTGATAATAAAAAAAGGGAGAGATAAAATTATTAATATGGTTAGAAATAAATTGGATATAATAACCGTGAACGAGAAACAATTTGCTTCGAAGAAAATTTAGAATTTTTAAATACATACAAAATACTTGATTTATAATTTGAGCTTAATCTACTATCATGTCTTCTTATGAAATTCTTGATGTCAAAATTTACAATAGATGATTTTTTGATATACTTGAAATTACATGAGATAATTTTAAATGCATGAGTAGCTCTTAAACTATTGAATCTCCTTGAATATCTTAAAGTTTTGAGCTTAATTTTGAAATTCACGTATATAAAGTTTACATCTTTAATATTGAGTATTTTTGTGATATGATATTTTTCATTTCTCTATCTTGATTCTACCTTCTTGTTCACATATGTGGAGAAAGGAAATCACTAGTATTTCAAGAGACTAATAAGTCTATTAATTATATTTTGAATTTCTTGAAAGTGATTTTGATGATTTTGAAATTGAATGAGTGATTTATCTATATCATGGTTTTGATTTCTTGGAATTATAACTTAAAATCTTTTATGAATCAAAATTTTTTATTTTGTGTCTTCATATTATTTAAAAGAAGATTTTTATACAAATCATGAACTCGACAACTTAAGATTTCATATGGTTAAATCAAGAGATTTTATTTGTTTCTCCTATGACTTGTCTTTTGATATTCACAATTTATTTTCATAAATTGAATATCTCATCACCATGTTAATTTTTCTTAATATATTTCAGGTAATGATTTGTATATTTTTTGATTTATTTCTTGAAAAATGATATAATGAGAAAAGTTTTACACTATTCTAACCATTCTTCTTTTTGGCAATGACAAAGGGGGAGCAAAACTTATTAGCTTATAATATTGCTAAATTAAACAATGCAAAGGAAGCAAATATCTACTAGTTTGCACTTCTCAAAAGAGAAGAATGAATTCACTAGCTTGCATGTTCTAAAGTAATTAAATTGCTAAGCTTTCATATATCAAAAACTTACTAATTGCACTCCTCCTTTTGTTGATGATAAATAGGGAGAAAATATAATGATGTGAAATCGTGTATGATGATCATACATGTAATGATGATTTTGAAAATCTATATAAAGATAATAATTTATTATTGTTTGAATTTATTTGCTATATTTTCTTGAAATTTACATGAGAAAAATTTGTTGAGCTCATATTCAAAATTTTATATATACAAGATTGAGGTTGAAACCTAGAAATGCTAAATCATAAAAAATATATAAATTGCTAATATAAATTTCATGAAATGAAGCCTTTTTGTGATAACATTTTAAAAAAAAAACTTTTTCAATGATTTTATCTTATTGTTTTCAAAAGGGGAGAAAAAAATATTGCATGAAGATGTGCCACATTTGAAATTTACAAGAGATAATTTTTGATATCAAGAGATGACTTTCGCTACATTTGAAATACATAAGTAATCTTTAAATCTCTTGAACTTTTGAGCTCATCTTAGTATTGCTTTTAATATTTATTAAGAAGTCTTCTCTATGATGAAATTATTCAACAACATCTCCCTTATTTCTCTCCTTATTAAAGGGGAAGAAAATTTTATAATGCATATACTAAGGGAGAGTAATGTCATCCTGTGCTTTAAAATTATTAATTATATTTCACCTTTTTGTTGATGACAAAGGGGGAGAAATATATATTGATGACACATGATGAATATATTGATAACATATGATCTTATTGAAATACATAGATATCTTGGATAAGGATATGAATTGGACATCTTGGATATAGATGCTTAATTCCTTTTTACTTATGAGTTGATGACTTGATGCAAATCTATATTGAAATTTGCATAGAATATTGATTACTTAAATTGAAGAGTGTGTGCTTCTCTTAAATTTAAGTGGCATGAATTTAGGGGGAGTTAGGATTAACTCCTATCATCAATTGATTTATCATTATCAAAAATGAGGAGATTATTGAATCTCAGATTTTAATGATAAAATCAATTGATGGGTTATTGATCTAATAGGATTGTTAGAATTGATTGATGAATGATTAATTACGATAAAATGATTATTACAATCATGATTGAATAAGGTCAAGTCCATATATCGGGTCGATGTGTTTGGGAACTCGTCGGGAGTGCATCGGGAGCTCGCCGAGGGTATCGGGAGTTTGCTAGGATGGCGTAAGGGAGTTCATCAGAAGAAGACCAAAACTCGCTAGAAGATTGTCGAGGGTAGCCGAAAAGCTTACCGAGAGTTATGATGGTCTTGTAATGGATGTTTAGTAATTATGGTTTTATTTAATTAAGTCATAATTAGCATCATGTAGGGCTAACTATGATAGGAGCAATGAAGTTACAACCAGATGATGGGCCAAGATCAAGCTTAGGCATTGAGCCGGGTTTAAACAATGCAGTAAGATCTCGCCGAAGTTTGTTACAAGATTCACCAACGGGATCAGGAAGCTCGCTGGGAGCGCATCGGGAGATCATTGGAATAAGACCATATAACTTGCCGCAAGAGTCTCAAAGGTTACTGGTTTAGTGGAAGTTGGGTCTTAGTTTAAGCTTATGGTTTTTAAGCGTTGTAATAATTGATTCGTAGTTAGAAGTGAGTCCTAATTAAGTTGGATTTGGATGAAATCCAAATCAACTCAATAAGATAATTATGTCCACTATTGGGGTTTGATTAAGCTCAGGTTAAGCTCAATTGGTTGACTAGAGGGTTAGTCAACATCAGGTTCAACCCGAAATTTGAAAAGTGGAGGGAACCACTTCTGCAAAAATTTTGACGGGTAATCCGTTAGTGAGCGACGGGTGTACCACCGCTGCCCAGACTTTCGGGTTGCTGACAATGGCTGACCCACCCAGGCTGGTTAGTTGAATTGCCCATACCTAGAAATCTGGGTACTTTTGGTGATTGACTCACCCAAGGCTGGCGGGTAAACCATCCGTGCTTGGATTTTTCAGATACAGTTCAATTTTGGCTCTATTTTTGAAGCCAATTAGGGGCCTATAAATACCCCAAGTTTTCTTATATTCTATATAATAAATTTTTGTATTATATTCTAAGAAAATAGTGTGTGAGAATTGTAAGAAAAAGAAAAGGGGTAAAAGAGTGATCAAAGAGTATAATCTTGTCTCCATAGTAAGCAAATTGTAAGGGTTTAGTCTTCATCCAAAGAAGATCGATAATGGACACCGGTATGCCTCAAGAAGGAGGACTCGGGAGTGGACGTAGGCCGTTGGTGCCGAACCACTATAAAAATTGTGAGTTTAATCTTTTGATTTCCTTATTAACACTTTCGATCTTATTTAATCTTTGAAAGCAAACATTTTACTTACAACATTTCTTATCTTTTGGATTTCCTTACTCTTGCTTAAGTAATTAGTAAGCAAGTAACTTAGTAATCTTCTTATCATTCACTTGTTTCACTAAGAACGAAAAGCTTTGGATCTTCCTATCGTGCTTAAACCAAAATATTTTTGTTTAAAATAAAAAATTTACACTTGCACTAATTCACCACCACACACCACCACCCCCCCACCTCCTCTTAGTGTCAATTGATCCTAACAAGGAGAAGATTTAGCCATACCTTTTTTAGTATTCTTACTATATTTATTGATTTTCCTTTAGGATTTATGGTTGAACTAGGCTATGATGTGAGGTCCTAGCAACCTATCGTCACGCTTCATGTATGCCTCATAGTCGGTCAACTTATTATAAAGTTCTTCGAATGAGATTGGAGAGTTGCGAGCTCGAATTACCGCTACCAATTCCTTAAACTCTTTACTCAGTCCATTAAGCATATGGATGAGGACTTCCTCATGACTTAGGGAATGACCTATCAAAGTCAGGTCATCGATAATAATTTTTATATATTACTTCTCTCTTGCTTTGATTTCATGAGACTAAAGAGGAGCCCGTGCATGCGAGTACTCAAGTGATTTGCTAAGGTAGTTTGTAGTTTGTTCTAGGCCATTGCAGCAGTAGCACAGGAGGAGATGAGCGGGGCGATGGATCCAGCAACAGAGGCTTGATGAGGCAGTCTTGCATAAACCAAGTGTATGAGCTGGATTTGGTACTGGTCTCGGGTCACTTGAAATATGAATCATTGCTGGTGGGTAATTGAGGGAGCCATCAACATGACCTAATAAAATATTAAAAAACTGCACATGCCAGGATGCGTAGTTGCCGCCTTTGGATAATTTAAAGGAGATGAGAGAAGCAGTGTTGATGGAAATAATGCTGTCATGAGAAGAGGCATTAGGGTTCCCTGCAAAAAAAGAATTAGAGGGTTAGAGGTAGACAAGGAAGATATCAAGGAGAAAGACTTCGAGCAGAAGTAGAAAGACGTTATGTTCTTATGATAACAGTAAGAGCTCCAGTCGAGACTTTTAATTATGATGCAATTTCAATTTGCAGTGATAAGATGTGCTGCTAGGAGAGGTGTCCTTAGTTGTTGCAGTCGTGAAGAGATCTAGGAAGACGTCAGGTCTAGAGAGACAGAGTTGGATCAACAGCTAGGGATGCTCAGTATCGATTGTCTCTTTTGGCCACTAGAATGATTATGCTATACAGATCTTACTGGTGTTCCTCCATAGTTGGAGAACCAAGAACATGCCTATGGTTATTGAAAGATGGGATGCTGCTACTGCAGCACCAGTGGAAGTCATCCATATATAGCACCAAGAAGGTGATAGCACTTCCACTTACCTTCCTGTACACACAAGGCTTATCTTCATTCTTAACGAAGTCACAAGATCTGATCAACTCATCAAATCTTATGTTCCAACTTTGAGAAACTTGCTTCAATCTATAAATGGATCTAAGTAACATGTACACCTTATATGGACTCTCTTTAGATACGAATTCCTCTGGCCGTATCATATACACCTCCTCCTCGAGGTTGCTATTGAGGAATGTCATTTTGACCTCCATCTGTTAGATCTCATAGTCATAGTATGTTGCAATGACCAAAATAATTATAATGGACTTAAGCATGGCTACAGGTGAAAAAGTTTCGTCATAGTCAACTCCTTATCTTTGACGATATCCTTTAGCTACTAGCCTTATTTTATAGGTCTCTATCTTTCCATCCACTCCGATCTTCTTCTTGAAGATTCATTTACAACCGATGGGTACAATACCCTCAGGTGCATTCATAATGTTCCAAACTTTGTTAGAGTATATGAAATCCATCTCCAAATTCATGGCTTCTTGTCACTTCCCGGAGTCTATACTTATAATAGCCTCCTCGTAGGTCTGAGAATCAACATCCTTAGAGTCATCTCCACTAATATGTCTTACATATCTTTCAGGAGGATGAGATACTCTACGAGACCTACGCAAAGTTGGAACTTGTGTGTTAGGTACCTAAGCAGACTCTGGCTCTAGAATGGTGCTTGAGTTAGGTTCTCCAATCTTGCTCAATTCTATCTTGCTCCCACTGTTTCCACCAAGAGTATGTTCTTTCTCAAGGAACATGGCTCTCTTGCTGACCTTTCGGTCCTCAGGGTGATAGAAATAATATCCATAAGCTTCCTTTAGGTATCCTATGAATGTATAACATTCTATCCTTGATTCTAACTTATCGGGGTTGTGTCTTTTAACATGAGCAGGACAATCCCAAATCTTACAAATCTTAAGATCAGACTTCTTTCCTTTCCATATCTCATATGGCGTAGACACTACTGACTTTAATAGAACTTTGTTCATAAGGTAAGCTACGATCTCTAGGGCGTGCTGGTTGCAGGTGTCATGCAAGCCAATCATGTGAGTGATGACATTTAAACACAGATCCTAAATAATCTCAGTCATAGGTTACTCAAGAGGAACATTGAGATAGCAGGACAGATCGGTGTACTATATACCCCGTCCATATTATGGAGGTAGGTGGTCTCATAGCCACTTGTATGGAGACACTAAGGATATAGTACAAGTGCTCATTGGAGAATGAGTTCACTGATTGATCCGCTTATGGAATGCTGTATGGTTAATGATACCTAATGTCAGACAATGATTGCATAGTCCCAGTTGTGTATCTAGTCCTTAGACTTGAGACACCAAGGATGCCTTGTATGAGTACTCCTTTCTTTGATGTCAGACTTATAGGTTTGGAAAGTTTCAGATATGGTACAATTGGTTATCGAGATTGGTAGCCAACCTTACAAAGGTAATTGTGTGTCAATAGAGGATCATCCACTCTCGATATCACGAGAGGAATATTCTATATATGCTTCCTCAGACAAATCCCTAGCTAGGGTCATTTGGATTGAGAGAGAAAGAGTTCTCCAGGAGAATTTGATTAGAGCGAGACTATGATAGATTCTGTACGTGACCTGATAATACCATATCCAATATATGATCTTTGGGATATTAATTGGATGAGGGATTATAGATATACGGTAACTGTGGATAGACAACTCCGATGGATTCGATCTCCCTATTCCGTCTGGGGACTATGACGTAGTAGCCTAGTACGTCCATAGTTGGTGAGTCGAGTAAATTATTATAGAGACAATAATTCACTATATTAGAAGGAGTTCTGATGGGAGTGACTCACAACCAGCTCAGTATTGGGCCTAGAGGGTCACACATATATGGTAGATGCTTCAGTGAATAGAGGATTGGATGGAGATCCAATTAGCCCCTATTCTTATTAGATGAGACCCTAAGCTGATGGACTCCTTGATTAAGGCCCAATTAGAGGCCTAAGGAGATTATTAGATAGAGATCCAATAATGCAAGTTAGTGAGTTATTGGATAGAGATCCAATGGGTTTTGGTGGCTCTTTATAAATAGGAAGAGAGACTCATAGTTGATAGGTTGTAACTTTAACCACAACCTCCTATTCTCCTCCCTCCCTCTGCGCAAGAGTTGCGAGATCAGATTAGAGGAGTTTCACTGTAGAGATCTATCGTGTGGAGAGGAAGACACTTGACCTCCTTCATTTTCTCCATCCGGATCAGGAATACAGGGATATATGATCTCCCTAGGTAAAATCAATCTCTCACATATCGTGGTTTTCTGGTTTTACGTTTTTTCTCACGACCCCAATCTTTGCACGATGATTTGATCTACATGGGAAACCAATTTTATGTTTTGATTTCTGCTATACATATGATACACCCGCTGAGATTTCCCAACAGTGGTATCAAAGCCAAGGTTTTCATACGAAAGATTGATTTTAAACTACATATGATGAGATTGAATCGCGTAGAATCGTTCTACACATGCTTGCTGCGTTTTCATAGTCAAGGCAGTGAGAAGGAGAGGCGGCCAGCTATGGCTAGTCCCATGTAGGGTCGGCCACCCACAGTCACGTCGTGACCAAGGCCAGCTCGTAAGGGGCGGCCGTCCGCAGCGGCAGCAGCCCGCAGGGGTGGCGCCCGCAAGCGTGGCGGAATACGACCGGCCCCATGGGCGAACCGCCCACGGCGACGCTTGCAAAGGGCGGGCTATAGGGCGACACCGCAGTGGCCGCCACCAACCCAAGGGGCCACGGCTAGGCGAAAGGCGACTACGAGTGCGCTGAGGGTGACCGCCAACGGCCAGCCCTACTGCCAGTAGGGGCGATTGCGCCAGCTGGAAAGGGCAACCGCCGCCTATGCAGGGGCAGCGATGACGATAGTGAAGAAGGGGCCAGGAGAGGGCTTTGGCATCTTTTTAAGAAAAGGGCTATTTTGCCCTTATAAATTTGGAAAATTTTGAGGATTGTTCTCGTGTGCAGAATTCTAAAAATGCCCTCGATCATTCTAGAAATTTCGAGGACTGTCCTCTCATCCAAAATTATAAAAACACCCTTGACAATTCTAAAATTTCCAACATATCCTGATTTCCAAAATATAATTAATTAAATAGTTTAATTAATTATTATATATATTTAGTAATCCTACATATGATGTAATGTACATGTGATGTGTGATATGGATGTAATGTAATGTATTATATGGATGTAATGTACATGTGTGATATGGATGTAATGTACATCTGATGTAATGTATATTTAGTAATCCTACATATGTTGTAATGTACATGTGATGTGTGTAATTGTGATTATTATTATTATTGGGCCTACGAGCCTCCGTTTTTCTCGTTTATTGTCGAGCCTGCATACTTGTGATTAATTGTAATTACATGGAGAGGTGTAGTGGGACCCACTTGGTGGGAAATTATAATGCATGGTGATGCGATGATCTAACGGAACCGATGATGACAAGATCAACAATCACAGGGCATAGAGATGCACTGATGCATATATAGATCCTATTGTGAGTAATTAGGCCCATTGGCTCAGGCTTAATTATATTAGGTGATAGCTCATGATCATTCGGTATGGCTTGCATGTGTGATGTGTTATACACCTACTAGATATTTTTATATATATATATATATTTTTTTGCATGTGATGTAGATATATATTAAATATGTATATGTGTGACATGACATATTAGGAGACCGATAGAAAAAAAAACCCTCCTATGACAATATTAAGTCAGTAAGCGTGAGGCAATAAGATTGACTCATATGACCTTCCATCGTTATAGGAAGAAATTGAATCCCGACATAGGTTGAGTTGGTCGAGATACTCGAGGCTCACCTATCTACGTGATCGAGTTCTTGCCTATGACATATATATGTCACCGGTGACCTGAGGACATGGTATGACTTGGTCGAGCAGTCGAGAGTATATCCATCGAATCAGACTCATCTTGTAACGATGGTGATGATTTAACTAAACTTTATGGGTGGTTGAACAGTTGAGACCATGATGATTCAGAGGCCGAACATGACAAGAATCACAATGAGTAGTGATTGACAAGAGTTGTCTATCTTTTAGGCTTAGTATAGTTGGTCGAGTCCCTCAAGATTGCACTAAGATGCCAATTAGATCCTGATCCTTATTAGGAGTCTACCAGAGACTTTCGTCTCACGTGTCGAGGGTGTCGCATGATTCTATAGGAAAATAGTGGGAGTATATTAAGATAGAAGTCCATATCTTAATTAGTATTTTTTATAAAATCTGCATGTTATTTATTTTCACTATATCTTGTTTGTCACTTGCAAAACCCCTATGTGGCATACTTGATGCCAACCGCCTCATTGGTCCAAAGGCTCCGTAATTTGAGAATTATTCTCATGAAAGAGAAAATTGTATATATCCTTAATATGATTGTGCCCATACTGGAGGAAAGGACAATCGAGGATGAGATTAATCGCTTTGTGAAGTGTAAAGATAGTCCTAAAGGATAACCTATATATTGATCTTATACTTCAGTCCCTACCAGATTTCTTTTCACAGTTCATTATTAACTTTAATATGAACAAGTTTAAGGTGACTTTACCTGAGCTCCTCATTATGTTGAAGGAAGCTGAGAGTACCATCAAGAAAGAGAAGTCAGTTCTCTATATTGGTGAGACCAATTGGAAAAGGAATACTAGTAAGACCCTTAAGCAAGGGTAAAGAAAGACCAGGTAAGGCAAAGATTGCCACGAAAGACTAGGCAAAAGACAAAGGATAGTACTTCCACTGTGGCCAAGACGGATATTGGAAGAGGAACTATAAAGACTATATTGCAAATAAGGTAAAACAGAAGCTTGGAGAAGCTTCAGGTATATTCATAATCAGTCTCCAATTATTAGATTTTCATGATAACACATGGGTATTGGATACTGGGAGTGCTTATCATATCTGTAATTTGTTGTAAGTTTTGACAAGACCTAGGAGATTGACTAGAGGCGAGATGGACCTTAAGATGGGCAATGGAGCAAGAGTTGCTATAGTTGCTGTTAGAGAGGTCACCCTACATTTGTCTGATGGAGCTATTATTGCATTAGATGCATGTTATTTTTTCCCTTTATTATCAAAATATTATTTCTATCTCTTGTTTGACAATTAGTAGATATAAATTAGTTTTTGAGAATAATAGTTGTTCAGTAATTATGGATGATGAGATCATCACTAGAGGGACCCTTATAAATAGCTTATATATGTTAGACACTTCTCCATATATCATGAATATAAATATGTCTAAGTGAAAAAGAGATGAGGTGAATAATGCATACCTATGACATTGTAGACTAGGTCATATACATAAGGGAATGATTCAAAAGTTGTTGAAAGTTAGATACTTAAATCAATTTGACTATGAGACATATGCAACTTGCGAACCTTACCTTCATGGGAAGATGACCAACTCTCCTTCTAGTGGAACTGGAGAGAGAGCCACTGAGTTATTGTAACTCATACATAGTGATATATGTGGTCCCATATTGACTCAGGCTATAGGTGGTTACTCATACTTCATTATATTCACTGATGATTTCTCTAGGTATAGACACGTGTACTAAATGAAATAAAAATCTGAGGCTTTTGAGAAATTCAGGGAATGAGATAGAGAACCAAATTAGAAAGAGTATTAAGACTCTTCGATCAAATCGAGGAGGAGAGTACTTGAGTACGGAGTTCACCCATTTTCTCAAAGACAATGGGATTCTATCCCAGTGGACACCTCCTTATACACCTCAGCTCACTGGTATATCAGAAAGGAGAAATTACATATTGTTAGATATGGTGTAGTCCATGATGATTTTTGCTGACCTACCCGTCTCATTCTAGGGGTACGCCCTAGAGACTGTAGCTTACCTTCTGAACAGAGTTTCATTAAAGTTAGTAGTGTCTACGCTATACGAGATATGGAAAGGAAAGAAGTCTAATCTTAAGATTTGTAAGATTTGGGATTGTCCTGCTCATGTTAGAAGACACAACCCTGATAAGTTAGAATCAAGGATAGAATGGTATACATTCATAGGATACCCAAAGGAAGCTTGTGGGTATTATTTATATCACCATGAGGACCGAAAGGTCAGCAAGAGAGCTATGTTTATTGAAAGGAGCACATTCTTGGTGGAAACAATGCTGAGATAAAATTGAGTGAGGTTAGAGAACCTAGCTCATGCACCATTCCAGAGCCCGAGTCTTTTCAAGTACCTAACACACAAGTTTCAACTTTGCGTAGGTCTAATAAAATATCTCACCCTCTTAAAAGATATGTAGGACATATCAGTGGAGATGACTCTCAGGATATTAATCCTCAGACCTACGAGGAGGCTATTATGAGTATAGATTTCGGGAAGTAACAAGAAGCCATGAATTCTGAGATGGATTTCATATACTCTAACAAGGTTTGAAACCTTATGGATGCACCTGAGGGTATTATACACATCGGTTGCAAATGGATCTTCAAGAAGAAGATCGGAGTGGATGGAAAGGTAGAGACCTATAAAACAACGTTGGTAGCTAAAGGATATCGTCAAAGATAAGGAGTTGACTATGACAAAATCTTTTCACTTGTAGCCATGCTTAAGTCCATTAGAATTATTTTGGTCATTGCAACACACTATGACTTTGAGATTTGGCAGATAGATGTAAAAACGATATTCCTCAATGACAACCTCGAGGAGGAGGTGTATATGATATAGCCAAAGGGATTCGTATCCAAAGAGAGTCCAGATAAAGTGTGTAAGTTGCTTAAATCTATTTATGGATTGAAGTAAGCTTCCCAAAGTTGGAACATAAGATTTGATGAGGTGATTAGATCTTATGACTTCGTTAAGAACGAAGATGAGCCTTGTGTATACAAGAAGGTAAGTAGAAGCACTATCACCTTCTTAGTGCTATATGTGGATGACATCCTAATCATTGAGAATAATGTAGAAATGCTCTACACAGTAAAGGCTTGGCTATCCAGAAACTTCTCCATGAAAGACTTAGGGGAAGTATCCTATATTTTGGGAATCGAGATCTATAGAGATAGACACAAAAGGATGCTCGGCTTATCCTGCTGGTTACAGGTGCCCTGCAAGCCAATCACATGAGTGATGGCACGTGTGACACGCTGTGTGATCCTTTTACTTATGATTAATATTGGTATATTCTCACATTATATTATTTGTTACATATATATTGTAATGTCCTTAGTTCTGTGCAATGGGAATTGGATCATAATGAGATCACGATAATGAGATCGATTTACCATTAAATACAGATCCTAAATAATTTCGGTCATAGGTTACTCAAGAGGGACATTAAGATAACTGGATAGATCGGTGTACTATATACCTGTCTATATGATGGTGGCGACTAGTCTCATAGCCACTTATGTGGAGACACTAAGGATATAGTATAGGTGTTTATTAGAGAATGAGTTCACTGATTGATCCACTTATAGAATGCTATATGGTTAATGATACTTAATGTTAGACAGTGATTCCAAAGTCCTAATTGTGTATCTGGTCTTTATACTTGAGACACCAATGATGCCTTGTATGAGTACTCCTTTATTTGATGTTAGACTTATAGATTTGAAAAGTTCTAGATCTAGTAGAGTTGGTTATCAGGATTGGTAGCTAACCTTACGAAGGCATTTGAGTGTTAATAGAGGATCATACACTCTCAGTATCATGAGAGGAATATCCCATATGTACTTGCTCAAACAAATCTCTGGCCAGGGTCATTCGGATTGAGAGAGAAGGAGTTCTCTGATGGAATCCGAATAGGGCAAGACAAACTGATTTCATATGTGACCTGACAATACCATGTCCAATATATGGTCTCTAGGATATTATTTGGATGAGAGATTATAGATACATTGTAACTATGGACAAACAGGTCCGATGGATTCGATCCCCCTGTACTGTTTGGGGACTATGGCGTAGTAGCCTAGTACATCTATAGTCGATGAGTCGAGTGAATTATTATGAGACTAATAATTCACTATATCAGAAGGAGTTCTGATGTGAATGACTCACAGCCAGCTCGGTATCAAACCTAGAGGGTCACACACATATGGTGGATGCTTCACTGAATAGAGGATTGGATGAAGATCTAATTAACTCCTATTCTCATTAGATGAGACCCTATGCTGATGGACTCCTTGCTTAAGGCCCAATTAGAGGCCTAAGTAGATTATTGAATAGAGATCCAATAATACAAGGTTAGTGGATTATTAGATGAAGATCCAATACCCACTAAGGCAGGAGCCCTAGGGTTTTTGGTGGCTCTCTATAAATAGGAGGGAAGACTCATGGTTGATAGGCTGTAGCTTTAGCCACCACCTCCTATTCTCCTCCTCTCTGAGCAAGAGTTGCAAGATCAGATTGGAGGAGTTTCGCTGTAGAGATCCATTATGTGTATACTGTTAGAGAGGAGGACACTCAACCTCCTTCATTTTCTCCATCCAGATCTAGAATACAGGAATATACGATCTCCCTAAGTAAAATCAATCTCTCATATATCATAGTTTTTTTATTTTTATGATTTTTCTCATGACCCCAATCTTTTGCACGATAATTTAATCTACGTGGGAAATCGATTTTCATTTTGACTTTCACTGTGCATGTGATGTAACCCGCTGAGGTTTTCCAACATGTCCCAATCTAGGTACATAGACTATATTGTCAAAAGGTTTGGCATGGATAATTCTAAGAGATGTCTCATACCAATGAGACATGGAATATCACTTTCTAGGAGTATGTCCCCAAAGACTCCTAAAGAAAGGGCATACATGGATAAGATATCTTATACCTCAGTGATAGGGTCTATCACGTATGTGATGCTATGTACCAGGCCTGATATAGCACATACTCTGAGTATCATGAGTAGATATCAGGCAGATCCAGGTTTAGAATACTAGAAGGCAATAGAGTGTATCCTTAAGTATTTGAGAAGGACTAAGGATCTTTTACTAGTATATGGAGGAGGTAGCCTCCAGGTTGAGGGCTACATGAACTCGAGTTTTCAGTCCAACATTGATGATAGCAAGTCAAATTCAGGGTTTATTTTCACCCTGAATGGAGGAGCAATAAGTTGGAAGAGTTCTATACAAGATACTACTACTGACTCGACCATAGAGGCGGAATACATTGCTACAGCAGAAGCAGCAAAGGAAGGAGTGTGGACGAAGAAGTTTATCAAGGATTTGGGAGTCATACCAAGCAGTGTGGAGCTGACTCCCATATATTGTGACAGCAACAGAGCGATAACTCTAGCAAGGGAACCTAGGTCTCTTCAGAATTGTTTTGAGGTTCCATCTGATTAGAGCGATCATGACCCAAAAAGATATAGGAATGGTAAGAGTTCCATCCGAAGATAACATTGCAGATCCATTGACGAAGCTATTGGCTCAGATTATATTTGAGTGTCACAGGGGTCTGATGGCGATCAGACACATAGGTGATTGGCTTTTGGTCAAGTGAGAGATTGTTGGTTACAAGTGCCCTGTAATCCAATCACGTGAGTGATAATATGTGTGACACGCTGCGTTATCTTTTTGCTTATAATTAATATTAGCATATTCTCATATTATATTATTTATTGTATATTTATTGTAATATCCTTGGTTTTGTGTAATAGGAATCGGATCATGATGAGATCATGATAATGAGATCGATTCACCTTTAAACAAGCTCCTAAATAATCCCGATCATAGGTTACTCGAGAGGGACATTGAGGTAACCGGATAGATTGATGTATTATATACCTGTCCATATGATGGAGGTGGCTGGTTTCATAGCCACTTGTGTGGAGACACTAAGGATATAGTATAGGTGCTTATTAAAGAATGAGTTCACTGATTGATCTACTTATAGAATGTTATATGGTTAATGATACTTAATATTAGACAGTGATTTCATAGTCCTAGTTATGTATTCGGACCTTAGACTTAAGACACCAAGAATGTCTTGTATGAGTACATGCTTTCTTTGATGCTAGACTTACATGTTTGGAAAGTTCCAGATCTGGTACAATTGGTTATCAGGATTGGTAGCCAACCTTGCGAAGGCAGTTGAGTATCAATAGAGGATCATCCACTCTCGATATCATGAGAGAAATATCTCATATGTATTAACTCAGTCAAATCCCTGGTCAGGGTCATTTAGAATAAGAGAGAAAGAGTTCTCCGGGAGAATCCTATTAGAGCGAGACTATGAATGATTCTATATATGGCCTGATAGTACAATGTTGAATATACAATCTTTGGAAAATTAGTTAGATGAGAGATTATAAATACACGGTAATTGTGGACAGACATGTCCGATAGATTTGATCCCCCCTGTACCATCTGGGGACTATGGTGTAATGGCCTAGTACGACTATTGTCGATGAGTCGAGTGAATTATTATGAGGATAATAATTCACTATATCAGAAGGAGTTTTAATGGGAGTGTCTTACAGCTAGCTTGTTATCGGGCCTAGAGGGTCACACACAGTTGGTGGATGCTTCAGCGAATAGAGGATTGGATAAAGATCCAATTAGTCCATATTCTCATTAGATGAGATCCTACGCTGATGTGCTCTTTGATTAAGGCCTAGTTAGATACATAAGGAGATTATTGGATAGAGATCCAATAATACAAGATTAGTGGGTTATTGGATGGAGATCCAATACCTACTAAGGCAAGAGCCTTAGGGTTTTGGTGGCTCTCTATAAATAGGAGGGAAGACTTATAGTTGATGGGCTGCAGCTTTAGCCACCACTTCCTATTCTCCTCTCTTTCTCTGCGTAAGAGTTACGAGATCATATTAAAGAAGTTTTGCTACAGAGATCCATCGTGTAGATACCGCTAGAGAGGAGGACGCTTGACCTCCTTCATCTTCTTCATTTGGATTTGGAATACAAGGATATATGATCTCCCTAGGTAAAATCAATCTCTCACACATCATAGTTTTATCGATTTTTGTATTTTTCTCACGGCCCCAATATTTTGCATGATGATTTGATCTACGTGGAAAACCAGTTTTTGTATTGATTTCTACTATGCATGTAATGCACCCATTGAGGTTTTCCAATACATGCTCTGTGATTGTTGATCTTGTCATCATCGATTCCGTCAGATTATCACATCACCATGCGTGGTGATCTCCCGCCATAGTATTGTGGGTCCCGTTATAATTTCACGCTCCCGTGACTTCTCTCCATGTAATTACAAATAATCACAAGCATGCAGGCCCAACAATAAATGAGAAAAATGTAGGCTTGCAGGCCCCAATAATAATAATAATCATAATTATACACATCACAATACTTGGCTCATGATTATCCATCCACATCATACATCACATGTACATCATATCATATATAGAATTACTAGATATATATAGTAATTAATTAAATTATTTAATTAATTATTTTTTAGAAATCAAAATACACTCAAAATTTTTAGAATTGTCAAGGATATTTTTATAATTCTGAATGAGGGGACGGTCCTCAAAATATCTAGAATTGTTGAGGGTATTTTCAGAATTCTGAACACAAGGACAGTCCTCGATATTTTTGAAATCTAAAGGGGCAGGATCATCCTTTTCTCAAAAGGATGCCCTAACCCCTCTTGCCCTATCTACGCCGCCACCGCCACTACCCCTACGTAGGCAGCGGTTACCCTTGCCCGCCCGCAGCCACCCTGGTCGGCCACCGCCCTGGCGGTAGCCTCGCGCGCCGCAAGTGGGTGTGCTTATGGGTGGCTGCCGCCCTTGTGAGCTGGTCGCAGTCGGCCGTGCCCACAAGTGTCGCCCCCTGTAGGTTGCTGCCCCCACAAGCAGCACCGGTCTCCCTTGTGGGCTACTACCCCTGCAAGTGGCACTGGCCTCCCTTGCGGGCTGGCCTTGGCCGCAGCTAACCGCCCCCTTGCAAGGGACCTTAGCCGCGACTTGGCCATAGGTGGCCAACCCTGCACGGGGGCTGGCTGCCCATCCTCCTCATTGCCTTCGCAGCGAAAACACAGTAAGAATGTGTAAACCGATTCTACCGATTCAATCTCATCATATGCAGTTTAAAACCAATCTTTCGCATACAAACCTTAGCTCTGATACCACTGTTAGGAAACATCAACAAGAGTATCACATGTGCAGCAAAAATCAAAATAAAAACTAGTTTCCCACATAGATCAAATTGTCATACAAAATATTGGGTTTACGAGAAAAACTATAAAATCTGGAAAACCATGATGTGTGAGAGATTGATTTTACCTAGAGAGATCGTATATCTCTGTATTCCAGATTCGGATGGAGAAGATAAAGGAGGTCAAGTGTCCTCCTCTCTAACGGTATCCACACTATGGATCTCTGTAGTGAAACTCCTCCAATCTTATCTTATAACTCTTGCGCAGATGGAGGGACGAGAATATAAGTTGGTGGCTAAAGCCATAGCTTATCAACCATGAGTCTCCCCTACTATTTATAAAGAGCCAGAAAAAACCCTAGGGCTTCCTTAGTGGGTATTGGATCTCCATCCAATTACCCACTAATATTATATTATTGGATCTCTACCTAATAATCTTCTTAGGCCTCTAATTGGGTCTTAATCAAGGAGCCCATCAGCATAGGGTCTCATCTAATGAGAATATGGGCTATTGGATCTCCATCTAATCCTTTATTTGCTAAAGCATCCACCATATGTGTGTGACCCTCTAGGCATGATAGCAAGCTGGCCATGAGTCACTCCCATCAAAACTCCTAATATAGTGAATTATTATCCCCATAATAATTCACTCGACTTATCGACTATGGACGTACTAGGTAACTACGCCATAGTGCTCAGATGGTATAGGGGGATCAAATCTATCAGACCTGTCTATCCATAGTTACCGTGTATCTATAATCCCTCATCTAACTAATATCCCAGAGACCATATATTAGACATGATACTGTCAGGCTACATACATAATCCGTCATAGTCTCGCTCTAATCGGATTCTCTCGGAGAACTCTTTCTCTCTCAATCCAAATTACCCTGGCCAGGGATTTGTTTGAGTAAGCACATACGAGATATTTCTCTCATGATATCGAGAGTGGATAATCCTCTATTGACACTCAATTACCTTCGTAAGATTGGCTACCAATCCCGATAACCAATATACCAGATCTGAAACTTTCCAAACCTGTAAGTCTGGCGTCAAAGAAAGGAGTACTCATACAAAACATCCTTGGTGTCTTAAGTCTAAGGACCAGATACACAACTGAGACTATGAAATCGCTGTCTGACATTAGGTATCATTAACCATATAGAATTTCATAAGCAGATCAATCAGTGAACTCATTCTCTAATGAGCACATGTACTATATCCTTAGTGTCTCTACACAAGTGGCTATGAGACTAGTTGCCTTCATCATATGGATGGGTATATAGTATACTGATTTATCCGATTATCTCAATGTCCCTCTCGAGTAACCTATGACCGGGATTATTAAAGATCTATGTTTAAAGATGAATCAATCTCATTATCGTGATCTCATCACGATCTGATTCCCATTGCACAGAACCAAAGATATCACAATATATGTATAATTTATAATGTAATGTAAGAATATGCTAATATTAATCATAAATAAAAAGATCACACAACGTGTCACATGTGCCATCACTCAAGTGATTGGCTTGCAGGGCACTTGTAACTAGCATCCCCAACCCACTGCCAGTTGCTCGTGGGATCAGTAGCAATGCAGAGGAGGATGTGTTGATGTTGCGCGATGGCTGGCAGACGTTAGAGGGATTCCTAACCTCAGAGAGAAGATCAGTAAGACAATAGTGCAGCCAGGGTTGATCTCATTAGAGCTGAGGTGGCTTAGTTTGGTATTAGCCATCACAGAGTTGGAGGAAGTAGAAGAGGGTGGCGTGGCCGAAGGAGCCGCAGGCGGAAGACCGATGGTGCAGGGGAGATCAACATTGATCTAGTGTTGAGTCTTGTTCAACATGGGCTTTGTAGCAACATTGGGTCGAGGAGCAGCTGTCAGTGTAGATATGTCATTGGAATCATTGCTGTTGTTGCTTATGAAAGGGGTAGCAGCCTAGGTTGTGTTTCTGAAGGAAACAAAGGCAGAGGAGAACTTATAGTAGTCACAAATGGTCTATGGTCGTAATGATAGAATCAAACCATTGTTCCAAAAAACTCCTTAAGACTGGGAATGCTTTCACGGTAAATTTTATGAAGGAGTGAACAGGCCGGTAAAGAAGCCAGTGGTGCCGCTACTCATTGGAGTTGATGCGTAGTGGTGGAGCTCTAGGATATTGCCTCATACGGAAGGACTCCTTGCTGATGAGACAAGGGAAGAGGAGAGGTAGCTGGTTGATGTGAGCGATGGAGTCGTAGATGAGGTTGTGGAGGTATGCTTGAGCCTTGTATTATCAGGCAACGAGGTTTGTATGGGTGGGGATGAGCTAGTACGTGTGCTGCTCTCCAAGGGAGGAGGGTGGCGAGCCCAGCGAAACCAATGGCAGCGTGGAGGGGAAGGCAACTTGACGATATCACAGAAGCACTCGGGTCCCATGTGGTAGATGGTGAAGGTAACGAAGATCGCTTCCTCCAGGCATCCGCTTCCATTGAGGCAAGACCGAAGAAGTAAGAGGACGCTTGATAAGTAGAAGAGATCGAGCTCTCTTTGTCAGGTTTAACTGGTCATCGTCTTTCTTTGAGAAAATTGATGAGAAGGGGGTCACAAGAGTATCAAAGTAGGTGACGCTGCGCTAGAAACATATGAGGGCAGAAAGAAGAGAGGCACACGCGAGGTGGCCAATGACTCTCGCTGCTGCGATGATGATTGTGTTCTTGTCGCCGAGGAAAGGTTGAGAAGATCTCTTAAAGAGAGGGTTACTCTGATACCATGTTGAATAGAAAGTAATAATGAAAATCCCATTTGATCTCTTATTTCTAGACCTATTTATACATGTTTGGAAAGGAGTATTTCCCTCAAATGATCAATGAGATCTTCTAGTTAAGTTAGAGAAATCTGATCGGTCTTTTTATGTCCCTTTAAAGTAAGAGATGTTGATATGTATTTATCTATCTCTTCAAAGCTCAAAAACTTTTATATAGATAGGATACGAGGTAAGAATATGGAGACACTGGGCGACATGTTGGAAGAAAGAGATCGAAGTTCTCAGTTTAATCCTCTCGAAACTAGCAGGGTGCCTAGTGTTCCTCATCTGCTTGTTGTCTCGTTGTTTGGGTTGTTTCTTGGCAATGTTTTCCTGCCAACGGTTGGTTTACATCCAGGGGTCGTGAGTTCTCTCACATTTAAAGACTGCATCCTTGTAGCTCAGATCAAACAGCAGGGTCTCATTTTTGACATGTGAAATTTCAATCTCAAAAGTAAAATGTTATGGTTTTATGATCTCATGCTACTGGCAATCCAAATTGCTAGCAAAATCCATTGGTTATATATACCCACATTCATGAGTTCAGATATGTGTCCCGAACTCCCCCTTCCTCAGATGTTACCTTGCTAGCCGGCCATGATAGAGGACTGTAGGGAATGAGAGGAGTGTTGAGAATTGATTCATGGTAGTTAAATAGTTTGTTAACATGATAAGGAGGAGTGGCCCATGTTTAGGAGTTGTGGAGGTAGTTTGTGAGATAATGAGGTAGTTATTAATGATGGGTGAGATAATGAGGTAGTTATTAATGATGGGTGAGATAATGAGATAGTTATTAATGATGGGAGAGATAATGAGGTAGTTATTAATGATGGGATGAAGGAAGTGATTATTATGTCCTATAAATAGGACCTTAGTGAATGAAGTAGTAGGGCAGAAAATAGAGTGTGTGCATTTGGAGATAATCTTGTAAGTGTTCTTGTTCTTTTACCTCATGTTTAATACTACGTCGTTTTATTGATTGAAAGCGTTTTCCATTGTTTGGATCGTAGTATTCTGTTTTATCATTTTCTTGCTCCTCCTTTCCCAACAAGGAGTCCTATTAATGTTTCTATGCAGATGATATCTTGAACATTATTCCCTTATTCCCAACTCATAACGGAGTGCCGCTGTAGGATGCCCAGATGTTCAGTGTGAAAGGGAAGGTGAGCACATCGAAACGTCTTTTGTGGAGAGAGAGAGAGAGAGAGAGAGAGAGAGAGAGAGAGAGAGAGGTTTTGTGGAGAGAGAGAGAGAGAGGTTAAATGATACTATTTTCATGAGGAGTTGTGCTTATATCAAAAGGAAAACAAGTTGTTGTTTGATCCGTCAAAAGAGAGAGAGAGGAGAAAGAAAGCCAGACGTTAATAATATAGGTTAACAATGAACGAATAGAAAGCTTTAGCCATTCATGCACCACTACTCTAGATCTATCCTGGTGCATCTATAACTACCAACTATATCTCTACTTTAGCTTGACTCTTGAATAGTATCAGTCTCATCTCAATGTAAAGTATGTATATTAGCAATTATGTGTTGTGGTTGATAAATGTTTCCAAAGTCCCCAGAGGATTCAAACTTTTTGTAAGATTCAAGTAAAAAAAAAAAATCCTTAGTAAATTAGAATTTATTGTTATAAATATCTCATATATCTTTATATCATGGTAGGGAGTATGATGTAAAGAAATATACTCTCTAAGTACTCTTAGGATTTCTATCTAAGAGATCTCAAGAGGATGAAAGAAAATAATAAAGAAATTCTTTAGATTTTATGTGAGAGGGCATATCAAAAATTGATGCTTGAGTTGAGGTCAACTCAAAGATACTTACAATTGATTTTGTATGGTAAAAAATATATTTGATTTTCTTTTGTCATAAATATGTACAAAAACTGTCACGTAAATTTTTCATCTTCTTTTTTATTATTTATTTATTTATTGCAAAAGAGCCTATATAAGTTACCAACGTAATCTTGTATGTTTATCCTTTACCGTGTAACAGACTTCTCCATGCCGATGAACAACCGCATCGATCTGAGCCGATGTTTGCCGATCTTTCCAAAGCCGATCGTTGTCTGAAGTAGACATGTCGTCTGATATGGACACATTGATCACTGTACGTCCACATGCTATCAGGGCCTCCACGGCCGTGCCAGCCACCACTGCAACAGTGTCACCATCTCTCTCCCCCCCCACTCTCACTGCTCAGATCTAATCCGCCGGTACTTTTGGTCTCTCTGTCAGAGAGGAAGCAATGGAGTCTCCCAATCCATTCAAGTTGGAGATGGCAGTACATGAAGAGTAGTATTAAAGCAGGAGGCAAACATTCCAGCCATTATTACTCTGTGGAATCCGGAGCTACGGGAAGGAAGACAAATGCATGTCTAAGAGGACGCGGGGGGTGAAAGACTCCACGAGGCACACTGAGATACTACCACCATTTTCTGTACTTGATGTTCTTATCCACTGCACATTCTTGCTCAAGGAAACAGTGTTTTCTCTCACTGTTTGCAGCTCTACAGCAGCAGCAGCTCTCTCTCTCTCTCTCTCTCTCTCTGCAGATCATGACCTAATCTACCTGGGTGCTGTTGAATGTTAGGTTGGAGGGGTTGGATAAATCAAAAGAAGGCATCTTGTTTCAGACAGTATATTTCCTGGTCCAAGATTTACTGGTGTTCCTGATAGCACGGACTTATGAGAGTCACAAGCTCAAATGGATGCTTGCGAGGCCATTGTCCCACCATACTGCTGTCTCTCTGGAGAAACCACGAGATGATGTCTCTCTCTCTCTCTCTCTCTCTGTCTCACACACACACCACACACACACACACCCACGCACACACACAAACACGCGCACACACTTGAGTTCGATTTTTGGCATCATGAGAAATGAAGCAAATATGGTGAGTAGTCAGGGAATAGGATCGTTGTGGCTGATGAACAGACGATAAGCATGAAGATAGTGGATGACAGTGTGTGCCACATGCTTCCTTCGGGTCCTGCTGAACCCAAGCTCAGGCTTGTGTGGCTAAGGAGAGCATTCCTTGTCAGAGAAACCTTTTTGCCATCAAAGCAGATGAGCTGTTCTCAGACCCACCTCGCCATCTTCTCCTTCCTTAGCCAGTTTGCTGAACTAAGATGTAGAACAAGTACCAAAGATTCAAGGAGAAAAGAAACCCATTATTTCATGGTTCGGCCAACATCTATGAACAGGCTAATGAAACCTATGTTCCAATTCTTGTACGGTATGCCACACCTCTCAAGTTATGGGAAAGTAAACACACAGATTGACTCGCAGAAGATACATAACGTCACTCACCATTGAGAATTACTTATTGTCTTAGCAACTTCCTTCCTCTTTCCAGCCCAAAATGGCAGCTTTCTTCTTCGTGCACCAGTACGCGTTCGTCCTTGTGCATACCAGTCTGCTCTTCCTAAAGCATGTGATGATGACCGTTCGGTAATTTATCAATCAGTCGGTGGATGGAAGAACTACTGATGAAAATTGTGTTGCTCTGACCATGCCCAGAAGGCGGATTGATCGTCTGTGCTGCAGAACATGGCGCATAAGTTCTCTTCTTGGATGCTGCTGTGTTCTTCCTTGGCTGTCTCTGTCTTAGTTGGGGGCGGCCTATAAGATGGGAAGAAGACTCTGCTCTTGTGCGGATCCGATGTTGAGAGATCCAGATTGATGTCGGAGCTGTTGTCGCTCCTGAAGCTGCAGGAGCCCTCTGTTTCCTTGTTGAGATTGATGGGCTCTGAGGTCTCCTTGCCTTTGAGAGCCAAAAGCTGCAAGGAAGAAGTAGATATAAGTGCAGAATTGTCTTCACATTACTGATCTAAGTGGGAACCTTCATCGTCGATCTCTATACTGTAGCATCTGAGAGGCACAGTTGATTCGCAGGATCTGACCCATTCATGGCAATCCCTACCTCGGAGAGAAGCTTCTTGTTCCGGGCTTGGAGGGCTTCGTTCTCCGTCTTCATGGCTTCAAGCTGTCTCTTGAGCTCATCGTAGTCCTTCTCCAGCTGCTTCGTCTTCCACCTCGCCCTCCTGTTCTGGAACCATATGGCCACCTGCCTCGGCTGCAGCCCGAGAGCCCTGGCCAACTCCATCTTCCTCCCCGGCTCCAGCTTATTCCCCATCTCGAAGTTCTTCTCCAGTACCCTGACCTGCTCCAGGTTCAGCCTCTTCTTCTTCTCGCCTGCCGGCTGCGATCCGTCGTCGGAGAGGTCCTCCTCCATGTTCAGCTCCTCGCAGGCCTCCATCCTCGAGAAGGACACGGATCGTTTCCCCAAAAGCGTCTCCACGGTTGCAGCACCCACGCAGTCGTTCGACAGAAGTCCCAGCGTCAGGTCCTGGGGGTAGCTCGCAAGGTAAGGCCTCTGGCCTCCGAATCCCGGAGGACTGGTCTCGTCGTGGGGAATCTGCAGCAACAGGTTCGCAGGGAAGAGCGGCGGCATCCCATTGCAGGTCATCTGGTTCTGAAACATCGGTGATGGCAGACTCTAAAAGCTGCTCAGGTCGATGCCGATAGCTGCCATGGTGGTGAGAGGACGAGGAAGGAAGGAGGAGCGAGTGGTGCAGTATATGAAAGGAAGAGAGGCGTACTGCTAATGGGGACAAGGCGTGGAGTCCAAGTCACAGCAAGGGAGATGGAGAATACCATGGACGGGTGAAGTAGACGGCATCGGCAACCTTCACGCAGCAGAAGAATCCGAGGGAGATGGCAGCAATCAACAGTGCAGGTGGTAATTGCGTCCATGTTGAACACAGTCATCGGACGAGGAATTCTGCTGCTTAATTTCCCGGCTTACAGTGAGAGAGTAGTGAGATCTGCTTCGCTGCGGTGAGACGGTGCGCTTGTTGTTTCTGCTATGAGTCAAACCCAAATCAATTCTGACATCTGCTTCGCTGCGGTGAGACGGTGCGCTAGTTGTTTCAGTAACGAGTCAAACCCAAATCAATTCCGATGTCGTCATGTATCGGTCTATGGTTTATAAAATATTAGATAAAAAAAAGTATCGTTTAAGATTATATGAATATAAGGAATTTTTTTGACCTAGTTAAGTTTTAAATTGGTTCGAAAAAAATGAACTTTTTAACTAGATACTTTTAACGATTATCAAAAGACGAACCAGTGAAATAAAATATAATTTTTTTAAAAAAGGAATTGGATTATATAATTATTAGCTTTCGAGAATATTTTTCTTTCTAATTTTATACAATTTTTAATTTATTTTATTTTTCTTACTATTAGTTTGGTTTGATTTAATCCATCAGACCGGTTCTTAATGCATTAAACGAGACCGAGAAAGAACCAATTGCCAAAAGAGATGGTCATAAAACAAAGCATGGGTGAAGTCGACCTCAAAATAGTTGAGACATTACACATACACCATATACATCTCACTCAAGAATTATGTACACCTCAAATGCTAACATCGTACATCTTAGGTAAATGACTAAAAGACATGCCTTCGGCAAGATTAAAATCTCATGGTTAAGGTGGTGGAGGACAGTGAGGTTTACATACAAAGCAAATCTCGGTAAAGAGAGATCCGAAAAGATGGAGAACAAAGACACACCACTTTTTCCTTTCTCTCCATCCCAATCTGTGCTAAAGAGTAAGAGATTAAGATAGGAATCCGAAGCAGAAAAGAATTGACTAAAAGAACTTGACTTCGTGGCATGATCAAGCAGGAAAAAAATATGTTTCTTGGATGCCTACAACTTTGAAGGAGAAGAAGCGAAGGAAGAGAAGCAAATGTCAAAGTACAGTATTTTGGTTGTCTTCAATGTCAACATTGTAACACGCTCTTTGCTCCCAAGGCAAACAAACTGGAATCCTACAAACCCACCACGGAAGCCCATCAGGACACGTAAACGAATCTATGATATTTTCTTGATACAATTTGCATTTTATAATATATGAGAAATTTTTACTTGAATATAATTATTGGGCTTTACAGATAAAGTCTATCAAAAGCTTTTATGATGGAAAAACACCTGCGTACATATGATTTGTATGTTGCACCGAAAATGAGCTAATAATACTTGCATCACATTCTCATCGCCTCCGACGGCATGAAGTGAGAGGAATGTAATGAAGAATAGAACTAGCGAGCCATTACAGCCTCGTTGACTAAAGTACGCATAAAAACTATAATTATATAAATTATTATACGAAAAACTATTATGTCATGATTTGAAATCAAATAATATGAGATCTATTTACAATGAGTACATTTAGATGTCATCTGATTGAGAGCCAATTAGATCTTCAAGACCACCGCTTGTCGGATCTGAATAACACCAAATATCGATTTGTAAGGAGAACCAGAATTGATGATTTTGGGGAGATCGAGAGAATAACTGTAATCTCTCTAACTCTATTCCCTATTATCGTTCTGTGTCTTAGGTTTATAGTAGGTCCTGTCTATTTATAGGCGAGAGCAGATGGTCTAGGGTAAGTTATTAGGAGAGTTTCTTCCATCAAGCGTATTTCCTAAAATATCCCAATATAATATAGACTTTATTTAATATTAGCTCATATATCTTATTCAATTAATAAAGGGTCACATAATCTTATATTCTCCCACTTGGCCCATTAATTGATAAAATATAAAAGATATTCAAAATCAAAATAAATAAAATAAAAATTTATTTAAAAATAATTTTATATAATTAGATTATGAAAATTTTAAAAATCATTTTATACATGGCCATGATTTTAAAAATAAGCTAATAAATCTAATAAGCATAATAATACTATATTCAGTCCAACTATCAATGTGAGTCATAGCGGTTGTATGTCATCAATGCTACACTTCCTTCTATATATTATAACATTGTTAAGTCTTTCCTTATATAGTCTAAAATGACCCTTGTAATTTATCTTGTCAAGACAATCCTGTTTATTATATTTAACCATAATATTTAACCATAATATGCATAATCATAAACACAAACATGATAACAGAAACAAATAACTTTAATTATACAAAAAATATCAATAATGGCATCCACTTAAACATACATCACCATATCCTTTATGGCTTGCTCATAAGCCCCATTCTAAGAACATGTTTTTTAAATATTTTATACTATAAAGCTTTAGTAAATGGATCAGCAATTATCATGGTGGTGCTCAAATTTTCAATTGACACTTGTTGTTTCTGGACTCTTTCTCTAACCATCAAGTACTTTATCTCAATGTGTTTGGAACCACTAAAGTACTTGTCATTCTTAGAGAAAAAAACTACTACACTATTATCACAAAATATCTTCAGTGACTTGGCAATTGAGTCGACCACACCAAGTCCTGAGATAAAATTTCGCAGCCATAAAGCTTGATTTGTGGCCTCAAAGCATGTCACAAATTCAGCTTCCATTATAGATGATGTAATAAGTGATTGTTTTATACTTTTCTATGAAATTACCTCACCAGCCAACATGAACACAAATCCTGAAGTGGATTTCCTACTATCGAGGTAATTTGTAAAATCAACATCTAAATATCTCATTACTTCAAGCTGATCTGATTTCATATATATGAGCATATAATCTTTTGTCCCTTGCAGATACCTCATTACTTTCTTTGTAGCTTTCCAATGTTAAATTCCTGGGTTACTCTGGTATTTATCCAGCATTGCTACTGCAAAACTGATATCTAACCTTATACAGGTTTGAGCATATAATAGACTTCTAATTGCACACCCATAATGAATATTCTTCATTTGATCCCTTTCTAAGTCATTTTTCGAGTACTAGTTTTGGCTGAATTTTTCACCTCTAGTAATAGGTATATCATTGGATTTATAAAGCTACATATTAAACCTTTCTAAGATACGATTAATATAACCTTTCTGAGATAGTCCTAACAAACCTTGAGATTTGTCCCTGAATATCTCAATGCCAGTAACATAGGATGCCTTATTCATATCAACCATCTTAAAGTTTTTATTGAGAAATATTTTGTTTTCATACAATAAACCAAGATTATTATTGACAAATAATATATCATCCACATATAAGACCAATATAATAAACTTACTCTTACTAACCTTCAGATATATATACTGATCAATTGTGTTTTTCTTAAATCCGAAGGAAGTTATTGTATCATGAAATTTTATATACCATTGTTTGGAAGCTTATTTAAGGCCATAAATGGATTTCTTAAGTTTGTAAGCCCAACTTTCCTTTCCCTTTTCTATGAATCCTTCAGGTTGTTCCATATAGATTTTCTCATCTAGATCCCCATTCAGAAATATTATTTTCATATCCATCTGATGTAACTCAAGATCATAATGAGCTACTAATGCCATGATGATCCTTAATGAGTCCTTTCGAGAAACTGAAGAAAATGTCTCATGGTAGTCAATGCCTTCTTTATGAGAAAAACTTTTGGCCACAAGTCTGACTTTATATCGTTCGATATTGCCCACCGAGTCATATTCAATCTTAAAGACCCATTTACAACTAACTCTTTTATAATTATTGGGCAATTAAATGAGTTCCCAGACACCATTCTAGTCTATTGATTTTATCTCATCCTTTATTGCATCATACCATTTTTCAGAATACTTACTTTCTATGACTTATGAAAACGATAAGGGGTCTCTTTTCATTCCTATATCAAAATCTGATTCTTATAGATATACCACATAATCATCATAAATGGTATGTTTCCTTTTTCTTTGAGATCTTCTTAAATATGCCAATTGTGATTGTTTTACAAGACTATCAGCAGCGACATCAACATCATGTGAGGATTCAACAATGTTATTTTATTGTTCACCCTCATCAATTCTCTCATTGATTTGTGGAACAATAATTTCTCGAATATGGGATAATATAGGAGTAGAAGCCTGAATATCCTCAATATCAAAATTAATCCTTTGAGACTTTTGACTCTCACTGATTTCATTATTTTCTACGAATTTTATATTACCAGATTCTACTATCATCATATTATGATTAAGGCAATAAAATCTGTATCCCTTGGATCTTTTTGGGTAACCAATAAAATATTCAAAAATTATTCTTGAATCTAATTTTTTTCATGTGGATTAAATACTCTTATCTCTGCAATACACCCCCAAATATGTACATGTCTCAAACTGAGTTTCTTACTAGTCCATAACTCAAATAGAGTTAATGAAACTAACTTACTAGGAACCATGTTCAGGATATATATAGCTGTCCTAAGAGCATCACTCCACATTGACTCAAGTATAGAGGATAACTCATCATGCTCCTAACCATATCTATAAGAGTACGATTTTACCTTTCAGCAACACCGTTCTGCTGTGACACACCTGGTAATGTATGCTGAGCACAAATACCCAATTGTTCTAGGAATCTAGCAAAAGGACCAATATTCTGACCAGATTCATTATATCTGCCATAAAATTTATCACCCCTGTCAGATCTGATAATTGTAACTTTTCTATCTAATTGTCTCTCGACCTCATTTATGTACACTTTTAGAATGTCAACGGCCTGAGACTTCTCATGTATTAGATAAATATAGCCATATCTGGATAGGTCATCTATAAATGTGATGAAATACCTTTCTCCACTAAAACAGAGAATATGGAGTGGTCCGCATATATCAATATAAATAATTTCAAGAAGTTCTTTACTTCTTATGATATTTTTCTTTATATGCTTAGTTTGCTTTCCTTTAATACAATCTATGCAAACATCAAAATCAGTGAAGTCTAAAATTTTCAAAATATTATCCTTCACTAATCTTTTAATTCTTTCCTTCGAGATATGCCCCAAACGTCTATGCCACAATGTAGAAGATCTTTTATTATTGGAATTGCGTTTCATTCCAGTACTTGATTGTAAGGTCAATAATGTATTTGCAAACTCAAGATTCAAATTAATTCTATATAAACCATCACACAGAATTCCAGAATTAACTTTTATAGAATCATAAAATATGCTGAGTATACAATTACCAAAATAAACATAATATCCTAACTCATCAATTCTAGATAGAGAAATTAAATTTTTAGAAATTGTAGGAATAAAATATGTGTCTTTCAGATCCATCGATAACCCATCTCTAGGCATAAGCGATAAGTCCCTACTGATACCACTTTTGCTTTGAGACGATTTTCCATAATTATGAATCTTTCATATTTTTTAGTTTCCGGATTTAAAGGAATCACTGTATATTATTAGTAACATAAGTTGAAGTGCTATAATCAATCCACTATATATTAGAAGGAACTTCTCTAATGTTTGACTCAAAACATATAAAGGTTGAGTTTATACCTTTCTTTTCGAACCAAGTCCTATGTTTAATTTAGTCCTTCTTTACATGTCCTTTCTTGCTACAAAAGAAACACTTTCGTAACAACTTTTCTTTCAGTCTATCTAACACTTCCAGACCCAACAAATTTATTCGATGGATGATGCTTCAATTTTCTTTTCTTGTTACTAACTCCTTGAGTAGTAGTCAATACACTATATGAACTTACCTGCCTTAATTTTAATTCTTTCTGAACATATATACTAGTTAACTTATTCAAGTTCCAATTATCCTTATTTGTATTGTATTGAATCTTGAATGGGCCAAACTAAGAAGGAAGAGAATTAAGAGATTCATCAACATTCATTCCCAACGCCTTAAATTTTGTAGCTTTGTCAGCCATATTGAGGATGTGATCCTGAATTCCTCGAGTACCATCATACTAAGCTGTAGTCAGTTCTTTCATTAATATGTCAGCCAATAACTTATCACCAGATTTAAATCTATATTTAATAACCTTTAAATATTCACATGCACTAGTTACAATAGGTAACGAAGTCTTTATATTATTTACAATTATCATCCTTATGAATATTAAACTAAGTCTATCAGATCTTTCCCAAGCCTTCATTTCATTGACTTGTTCCATAGTACTTCTATTAGTTAATTCTGAGGACTTTTCAACAAGCAATGCTAAATCAAGATCTAATATACCAAATGTAAATTGCACATGCTCGAACCATTCTGAATAATTTGATCCAGAGAGTACAGGGACACTAGAAGCATGAGAATGTATGGATGGGAATACCACTGCAGAATATAAAATAACATTAATGCTTTGAGTTTTACCAAAATATGATGAACTATTAATATCATCAATAGTTAACCTTTGGGTAAAAATATCAACATATCTAGTGTTCACTCAAGATCATTTATGGAGGATTGATATCATCCTTGTGGAATAGTTTTGCTACCTTTGGGTATACAATTCTAAACTACAAGGAAGTATATCCAAAACAATATCATCCTACCCCATCACATAATTATTTGAAATAGATTATCCTTTGGAATTATCTAAATCTCCTAATTATGTATGTAATTTTTGAATATTATTTCTTTAATGTCATTGGGGGCTTGTTCCTTAATGTAATTTTATAAATCATTGATCTAGGCCACTTTAGTGACTACAAGACTAATGCAGTAATATAAAATATAAATTAAATTATCTTATGAATGATAAGCCTATCATCTCAAGCTACTTTAGCAGCTACCGGTCATGCATAACTTAAGGAGATGAACTACAAATAATATTCATCAAGTTTATTTGAACTAATTTATGCTGAAACAATTCAATAATAGAATAATAACCATAATAATTATTGAATACCTAATTAGCAGGAAAAAACTCATATGATAACTGTAATCATGATAATACATAAATCATGTATTCATGTGAAAAATAAATATTATTTCATAATTACTAATATTTGCATATGAATAACTAAATAAATATCTAAGAAATAATAATTAGATTTAACACATGTAATTAATAATTCATATGAGAAAACTATAAAGAAATAATAATTTATAATTTTTAAAAAATAAATAAATAAATTTTATTTAATTGGAGAAGCCCATAAGTCCAATTAAATAAATTGATCAAAATAAAATATAATTAATGAATAATCAAAATATAATTATGATTAACTTTTATTAAATTATATATTGATTAATTTTATAATTGAGAAAATAAACCATAATTTCTCAATTTTACAATGGCAGAACTATAATTCCAAAAGGATATAAAAGAAATTATAAAATTTATAAAAGATTACAAGATTAATAAAATACAAAAATTATAAAATTATAAATAATCCTAGCTGAAGTATAAAACTGTAATTTCGGTGAATGGTAAAACTATAATTTTTTAATTAATGATAAAACTATAATTTTTCACTTAATGGCAAAACTATAATTTTCTACTTAATTACAAAACTGTAATTATTTTTAAGAAAACCTCTAATTCTTCTCCTTTGCATCGCCATCGCGGCGTGTGCATGTATGGCTGGTGATCGCTTTATCTTGTGCTTATCGCACGCTCTATATGACACGACTATGCGTTCGAGCATTGTCGGCGTGAGCACGTGGCGGTTGCTGCAACCTCTGCACGTAGTGGCCGCGCGTGGCCCTGCGTATACGGTTGCCTCGCATGTGGTGTCGGCCGCCGCCGCTGCGTCGATGACCATCGGTAGTGTCACCGACGCTGCTGATATGTACGTACACTCAGTGTTGCCGCAGATAGATGTGGCCAAAAAATGCAGCAAGATTGTTGCGTCTTTTTCACGATGCACAATAACTATCAAGAATCATTCGCAAGAAAATGATTAAAATTAACAGATAGGAAAACAGATCAATAATATATTCAGATTAACGCATCGTAAACAAAAATAATAGATCTAATATTTTTGATCTAAAAACCTAGGCTCTGATACTAATTGTTGGCATAAAAACTATAATTATGCAAACTATTATGCGGAAAACTATTATGCCAGGATTTGAAATCAAATAATATGAGATCCGTTTATGATACGTACCTTTAGATGCCATTTGATTGAGATCCAATTAGATCTTCAAGAGTACCACTTGTCGGATCTGAATAACACCGAATATCGATCTACAAGGAGAACTAGAATAGATCTAGACCCTTTCTTCTCTCTTCCTATCATTTCGTAGGACCACTGTAATTGATAATTTTGGGGAGATCGAGAGAATAACCATAATCTCTCTAACTCTATTCTCTATTGTCGTTCTGTGTCTTAGGTTTATAGTAGGTCCTATCTATTTATAGGCGAGAGCAGAGGGTCTAGAGTAAGTTATTATGAGAGTTTCTTCTATCAAGGGCATCCCCTAAAATATCTCAATATAATATGGACTTTATTTAATATTGACTAATATCTTTTATTAGAATTTAAATAATTTATAATATATCTTTTTCAATTAATAAAGGGCTACATAATCTTACAAGTGTCAGATGCAGATGGAGTCAGGTAACACAGCACATAAGGTGGGTGATATATTACTCGAAGAAGACTTGTCAGTCATTTACAGCGTTCACAACGGGCATGGATAGTGATAGTGTCACAAATAACATCGATTGATGAGTTCATCCAGTTGATTTATGATCGAAGGTGCAAGTTTCTCCTAATGTTTCTTTCTTGCTAATGTGGGGAATTGATGTGGTGAACCAACATAGGAGATCTATTGGGGAGACGGTTCATCGGGGATGATCTAACTTTAGAGCGAAGAAGTTGGGTAGAGGAACGAGGATCTTCCTTAATGCAGAATCATCTCCTGGCTATCGGGTCATCTCCTGGTAGTGAGGTTGCTTCCCTTGGCAGCGGAGTTGGCTCCTGACTGTCGGTGGTCTTGCATAACAAGTCTGCGCCAAGGGCTTCTAGGCTTGACTCCTCTGATACTTAAGTTAGCGAAAGGCAGAAGAGAATAAGACATCAGTATGAGCTATGCAAATAAGAGAATAGAGAGACTATTCTCTGCTTGGGCCGCATGCTTACTTGCCTAGGGTGTGGTTTTTATACCTAGGCACCGAGTAGTCTACAATACATTTTAGCTAAGGCCCCACTTATTCTAAATGTAGAGGCATTAAAGAGGATGTCTTGCTACCAGTTATTAATGCAGGGTACTATAAGTTATTAATGTAGGAGGTGGCTACAGATGAGGCATACTGTCATTTATAATCGCTAGTTCCCATGCCTTTATTGACTTTTAGACCACATGATGTGGAGAGAGCTAGAGGGTGCCAATATTATCCCTATCATTCATCCCTCATAGAAAGATGTCCTTCAGAGCTTTGAATGGAGTTATCAAAGGATGTCACTTTCTCTATGCCTATGCGAGGTGCGCATTGCTTTGTTGTAGATTCGTTGTGGTCGATGTGAGGCGGATGGTGATCATCCACAAGGGTGTTTGCTCATTTTGAATTGGAGTGACAGATGTTGTCCTATGGGGTTTGACTCAACTGCTTTTGAGCTAAAGAATGGACCTGTCATGGGGTTCGTCTCGACCACTTTTTAGTAGGAGGATGGAGCAATCATGTGGTTCGGCTCGATCACTTTTCAGCGGGAGGATGGACCTATCATGGGGTTTGGCTCGATCACTTTTGAACAAGAGGATAGACCTATTATGGGGTTTGACTCAACCTCTTTGGAGTGGGAGGATAGACCTATCATTGGATTCGGCTCGATTGCTTTTGATCAAGAGGATGGACCTATCATGGGGTTCAGCACAACCACTTTTGAGCAGGAAGATAGACCTATCATGGGGTTCGGCTCAACCGATTTTGAGCAGGAGGACAGACTTGTCATGGGATTTGGCTCGACCACTTTTGAGCAGGAGGATAGACTTGTCATGAGATTCGACTCGATCGCTTTTGAGCGAAAGGATGGATTTGTCTTGGGATTCGGCTCAACCACTTTTGAGTGAGAGGATCTTCTTTTGGGCTTGCCCCTCCTACTCCTTTCGGAGGTAAGCACTTGGCTCGATCACTTTTGAGTGGGAGTATCTTTGTTTAGACTTAACCCTCCTACTTCTTTCATAGGTAGGTAGTTGGCTCGACTACTTTTGAACGTGAGTTCTCATTTGGGCCTGCCTCTCCTACTACTTTTGGAGGCAGGTGTTAGGAACGGAAGCATGAATAATAAATTGGTTCCCAAACAAAAAGCATAGCGTCAGTGAGAGATAACCGAGAGCTTAAAACTCGAAATCACAAAACCATATCAAGGGGTGAGATATTCTCACCTAGGAGAACTTGTATCTCCCCTAAAAATGCAAATCCTGACTTGTTGGGTGAAAAAGCTTTCGTGAACTCCTCTCTAGCGTAAGTCCACATGGTGGATGGTAGCGATGATGCACCTCCTCGCGGCAGAGTCCCTCATTGCGATGTGCTCTACCATATAGTAAAGGCGGTGACAACAGTAAATAAGGGGGCATCACTTTTACTGTCCTCTCACACTAGGGAGGCTCACAACAAAGATTAGAGGAGGTGATGGGAGGCCAACGACTACAAAGGGTCAGGCCTATAACCCTCGGAGCCCCACTTATATTTATAAAGAGCATCTCTTGCTAAACCTAATGGAGCTGGCTTAATGGGTATTGGATCCACATCTAATAACTGCTGGTTTAATGGGCATTGGATCCTTATCTAATAACCACTCTAAGCTCTATATTCTATTGGGTCTCACCCAATAGATCTATTAAGAAAGGGAGGCTTATTATATATCTCATATCTAATCCTCTATTCGTCATGTCGTCGACCAAATATGTGTGACCTTCTAGGCCCAATATGAGCTAACAATGAATTGCACCTATCAAAACTCATTTTGACTTAGAACTTTTTCTTACTTAGTGAATTATTATCCTCCTAATAATTTACTTAACTCATTGACTGTAGACGTTTTAGGCCACTACGCCATATAATCCCTATGCGGTATAGGGAGATCTAATCCATTAGACTTATCTGCCCTCAATTACTATATATCTATAATCCCTCATTCATCTAATATCCTAGAGACCATATATTGGGCATGATGCTATCAAGATCATGCAAAATTGATAGGACCATAACAAAATCGGGTCCATGTGTTCACATTTAATTCGATTTGAGTCATGTTTATTCGAAGTAAATTATAAGTCAGGTTAGCCTAGTCGAGTCAGTTATAAGTTTGGTTGGAGTTAGTTAATATTTTTAGTTAGGAGTCTATTTGATTATTTATTAATTAATTAAGAGTCCAAGTTTAGTGGGACTTTGAATCCAAGATTAGTGGGACTCTCGATATAACTCTATAAATAAGAGTATAACTATTTCATTTTAATTAATCAATGAAGAAACAATTATTTTAGCTTATTGGCCAAAACCCTAGGAGGGCCAATCACCTATAGAACTTAAGGAGGGCTGATCCCCTATAGAGATCAAGGAGGCTTGATCCCCTTAAGGTGATAGTTTATCCCTCATTTTTCATCTCCATCTATGATAAAACCCTAGAGGTTCCTATCAATTGGTATTAGAGTGACGATCCTCGATGTTCTGATTCCACTATCCATCTCTGTTGTAACTTCTCCTCGAAGATCTTGTAGCCATATTCGTGCAATTTAGCCATAGCAGCCACAACCCTTAGTTGTGTTGCCATACCTCCTCTACTGTAGCTGCACCAGCGCTATCTCCATCCATGATAGAACCCTAGAGGTTTCTATTAATTGGTATTAGAGAGACGATCCTCGATATTCTCACTACGATTCCACTATCCATTTCTGCTATAACTTCTCCTCCAAAATCTTGCAGCCTTGTAGCCATCTTCGTGCAATCCAGCCACTGCAGCCACAGCCCTCGGTCGCGCTACCATACCTCATCTACCATAGCTGCACTAGTGCCATTCCCATCCTTCGTCACTGGCATTGCCATTGTTGCCATCAGCTCTAATCGCACCCTGCTCCCCCTTCCTCTGCCACAAGAAAGATCACCTTCTCCCCTATCGCTGCCATCTCTTGCGCCTCCACTGGAGACGATGTCGCTGCCCCTCCATTGTCGCCATCTTCCTCACAAACCCACCTCTACCATAGCCAATACAACTGGCATCTCCTCCCAACAGTGCACGCAACAATAATAGTCGTTGCCTTCCATCCCGCCATTATCCCTTCCCTCCTTGCTGTTGGCATCTCGAGTAAGAAAGGACCATCGCTGCTGATCATGGACCACTATCCCTTCCCCGCTACCATTGATTATACTATTTTGCTACCTCCACTGGCCACACCCATTGCCCCTACTATTGCTTCCACCCTGCCTCTACCCTCTTCTTCCAACCATGACATGTGATTGCCTTATCTACCGCCTGCAGCCACGCCGCCAGCCACTCCCTCCCCTACTACTATTGCTTCCTCCTCAGCCACTGCTTCCCCTAATTCCCGCTGCCCTCTTCTTCCTCTGCCAACTGACAATCGTCGAGTCATTGGTTGTCGATGCCACCACCTATAGCCACGTAGCCGTCGGCCACCGTTGTTTCTCATAGCTACCCTCTTCCCTCTCTTTCTGTCGATATCCGCTGTTTATCGCCACTGTAGGGTCTCACTAGCACTCCATCTCGTTGTCGCCCCTATTATCGCTATCCCTCCATCTCCTTTGACGCTTAACAAGGCTCGATCCAGATCTCTTCTTGTCACTGTTCGCTATCTACCACCACTGTAGAGTCTCACCAGCACCCCATCTTGCCGTCTCCCCTACTGTTATTGCCACCCGTTGTTATCCCTCCATCTCCTTTATTGCTCAGCGAGGCCCGATTCATATCTTCTTCCCCTAATGTCATTGTTGCTTCCCACTGCCCTCTTTCTCCTTTGTTGTTGCTGTCGCCCTTTGCTTATGGAGCCCATTACCTCCGCCATCATCCTATCTGTCGCTGCAACCCACGTAGCCATGCCCTAACCTACCGCAGTCGATGCCTCTATTGCTTTGCCTACCACAGCCACCGTTGGTCACTTCTCCCGCCAACGTCGCTTCCTCCCAAACCCACTGCTTCTGCCGAAGATGATGTTGCTAGCATCCCCTTCTAGCAATGCATCTTCTACCATCGTCTGCACCACTATGACATCATCTTGGCAGTAATCACAATCCTCACCGCATCATCCTCAACCCTCTACCGTACCACCTCTCGCGTCTCCTTTCCTAGTGACTGCAGCAGCCATGCAGCCTTGTCCTCAACTGCACAGCGATAGAAACAGGTAACAGTCTTCCTTCCTTGTAGTGACCAAAATAGGGCAACTTTTAGCCCTCAGCTGTTGCCACCTTCCTCCTTCGCCGACTACACCAACACAACCTCTATCCACCATTATCATCAATGCTGCTGCCCTCCTTCGCCATCACTACCACCCCTACACTAACACTGTTGTAGAAGCCTTAGCTGTTCCCTACCCCAATGTTGTTGCCTTCCAGCCTTAGTCGCTCGCAATTCTGCAAGCATTTCCATCCCATACAAGGATTGAAATAGCGTAATTTTTGACCTTAGGCCACAGCCGCCTTTAGCGTATGCTTCCTCGATAGCTTCGTGATCCCTCACATCATCAACGGGCAAATTTCACAATTGTTGCACTGCGTGGGATATACTGATACCCTTGACTGGATATCAGAAATAGGAGATGAAGATTATAGATCTATAGTCTTACACGATGGTTACCGATAATTCAACGGAAGTAAGATTTGAAGCTTTTGAAGCTCGATGAAGAATATACTACAAGAAATCTTTGATGAGTTTAAAATAAGTCTATTAGAGAACCCCAACAAATCTTAATATGGTAAAAGTTCCAGTCTCAGGAGGAATTGATATGAAAACATAGGGAAAAATGATTAAGGGCAAGACACAGGATACCTACGCATGATGGTAAAATTTCCAAGATGGCAAGATGGAGATCCGACAGTTAGATCTTACAGGATGAAAAGTTCTTTCACTTCCATATAACTCTAGAAGAATCTAAAGTGGAAGCAGCTTTAAATCAACTTGATGATGATATAATCCAATGATACGATTGGTATGGAACATGTTATAGGGTTCCCTCATGGGAGTAATTCAAGAGAGGAGTTCATGATTGCTTTGGACCATCTGAGTATGAGAATGTTGATGAGCAGCTTGCCACAATATGCCAGACTTTCATAGTGCAAGAATATCATAGCAGATTTGAACAACTATCAAATCAAGTCAGAGATTGGCTTGCATGATAATTGGTGGGAACATTTATCGAAAGATTTAATCTAAATATTCGGTGTGAAGTCAAAGCTCGCCAACCCTGCACTATGATAACTGCGATCTCTTTTGCATGCGTGCATGAGGAAAAAAATTAGCAGGGAGTATCACCAAATAGAAATGATGAACATATAATTAGCAAGTCGCCCACCCCATCTATTCCTAACAAAAACTCAAACACCTAAGAACTAACCCAAGAAGAACCCAAGGAAAGATCAACAAAGGATTTATGCTCATGTTGTGATGAAAACCAATGCAAATCAGGGTAACTTCTGATAATTGAACCAATTAAGGAGGAATAAAAAAACTAACAATATGGAGTCTGATCGTGAAAGCTGTGATAAACTCAAGGTTGTTGATGGATGAATCTTAACTTGTGATAATATGTGTTCAAAGGTAATATTGATTATACAAGACAAACAACTACTTATAAATTTCTGTTTAATGCCCCTAGAATACTTCGAAGTGGTGATCTTCAAAAAAAGGCATGGACTACTACTGGCCATCAGATGAAAATGGATCTTAGAAGACTACAATGACTACTACACCAGAAGGTCGATGCATTGCTTACACTAAGTGGAGACCCTACTTAATTGATTAAAGGATCGTGATGTTTGGTAAATATCCTAGATTGTAAGTACTCCTGAAATTTGATGCTGCTCAGCCTTGAAGATAAGGTTGATTTCGATTTGATAGGACTTTGATAGGGTCGGGTCCATGGGTTCATATTTAATTCGAGTTGAGTCATGTTTGGTCAAAGTCAGTTATAAGTCAGGTTAGCTCAATCGATTCAGTTATAAGTTTGGTTGGAGTCAGTATTATTCATAATTAGGAGTTTATTTAATTTTTTATTAATTAATTAAGAGTGATTGTTTATCCTCACTTTTCCATCTCCATCCAAGATAGAACCCTAGGGGTTCCTATCAGGAATCCATCCGAGTCTCATTCTTATTGATTTCTCCTGTTGAAATCCTCTCTCAATCTGAGTTGACCCTGACTAGGGATTTGTTTGAGTGAGAATACAATAGATATTTCTCTCATGATACCAAGAGTGGATGATCCTTTATTAACACAATTATCTTTGTAAGGTTGGTTATCATTCCCAATGACTATCTGCACTAGATCTAGAACTTTCAGACCTATAAATCTAGTATTAAAGAATGGAGTACTCAAACAAGTCATCCTTGGTATCTTAAGTCCAATAACTAGATACACAATTGAGACTACGAGATCGATGTCTAATGATGAGGTATCATTAACCATCCAACATTCCATAAGCGGATCATTTAGTGAATCCATTCTCTAATAAGAAGCTACACTATATTCTTAGAGTCTCTACACAAGCAGGTATGAGAGCAACTGCCTCCATCATATGGACAGGTATATAGTACACTAGTCTATCCAATTTGGAATAAATCAAGATAATTGGATAAGTGTTATATCCTCTTTCTACTAAAATTTTATCTTTGTTTTTACCTTGATTATAAAAAAATTGGAATAAATCAAGCCTTGTAATCCAAAACCTCTCTTGTTGGTTGTAAAAGTTTGAATATGTAAAATTATCAATATTCTGGCCCTTCTACTTTATTTTGGCCATAAATCACTACATTGATTTCCAATTTAGGCAAAATTTATTTTATATGAATATAGACTTAAAGATCTTTCTTTTGATACTTATTTGAAGGATTTAGAGTAGTTTTGGCCACCCAAACATCTAATTGAATAGATCCTATAAATTCAGTAAGATAGAAATCAAATTGTTACTAAATTATGTATAACTCCCTATTGGAGTCTTTAATTTATGTAAAACTTAATTCATTAGAATTTAGATTTTTATAGACCTTTCTTTTGAAATTAAATTTGAAAAATTTTGAGTTAAATAACCTATCCAAACATTTATTTTAATTGATCCCATGAAATATGTAAAATGAAGATAGCAGGTTTTGACTTTTCATCACTAAATTACTTATCTCTCGATTGGAAATTTTGATTTATGCAAAAATATATTTCTTAAGAAACTAGATTTATATATCACTCTTTTCCTACTGGATTTGAAGAATTTACTGTTGAATCTAAGATTTTGATGATAAAATTAGTTAATGAATTTTATTATCTAACATGTGTGTTAGAAATGAATGATGCATGATTAATTATGATAAGGCAATACATATGTTGGGTCGGTGTCAATTTCGTGCATCGGGCTGGAATTCCAACAATGCAGTGAAAACTCATCGGGAGATCATCGAAAGCTCACCGAAAGTATGAGGGTTTACGGGGAGCTCGCCAGAAGCTCGCCGAAGGTATTGGGGGCTTGTCGGGAATTTGTTGGTAGCTCACTAAGGGTGATTGGGGGATTGCTGGGAGTTTGTCAGGAGCTCACTGAAGGTGATCGGGAGCTTATCGGGAATGTGCTAGGGGTTCGCCAGAAGATGATCGAGACTCATCGAGATTTTATCGGAGGTTACCAGGAAGATTGTCGGGAGTTGGGAAGGTCACTTAACACGTTGGTTAAATTGATTGTATTTGTATATCTTAGTTTGTCATAGTTAACATCAATTTTTTTGGAGTCCAAATTGAGATAGATTTGGAAGGAATCTAAATTAACTCAATGTTTATCTGGTCCATTTTAGGTTAGATTTGAGCTTAAGTTAAGCTCATTTGGTTGACCTGGGAAGGAGTCAATAGGAGGTATGATTCGGGTATATAAAAGTACAAAAATAGTAGCTTTTGTGAGATTTTCAATAGTAGTACTACTGGTGGATAATGGTCATACCACCTAAGCGGCAGTTGTACCACCTAGGTCGATAGTTTTACCGTTGTCACCCTATTTTCAGGGTGCTTTTAGTGGTAGTACCATCGCTGCTAGCGGTATTACTACTTGTACCTTGGTTTTGCGGAAAACTTTGAATTTTGACTCAAATCTGAAGCCAATTGGGGTCTATAAATATCTTAAGTTTTCTTGCTTAGAAAAGCAAGGGTGGTGAATGAAAAAAAAGAAAATTCTTATAAAAAGTGTTGTAAAAATTGAAGCTTTCCTTGAGTGCTTCATAGTGTAAAAGTGAGCCTAAAGGAAGTGAGAAACTCTTGTATAAGGTTTCTCTCCTGAACATATTAAAAGAAGAAAGTTTAAGAGATTTGGTCTTCACTTGTGGAAGAAGATCGTTTAGTAGACTCTAGTAGGCCTCGATGAAGGAGGACTCCAGAAAGTGGACGTAGGTCAAGTTTTAGCTGAACCACTATAAAATCTACGAGCATCTATACTCTTACCTTTTCTATTATATTTAATTATTCTTAATTAGTTAAAAGAAAGGCTTGAGCATCATCTTTCGACTTTGTTTTAAATCACTTACTTATTTGCTTTCAACGAAGTCTAAGAAATGCTTACGATTTTACTTCAACAAGTTTTTTAAATTGAGAATTTTTACACTTGTACTAATTCACCCCACCCCCACTCTTAGTACGAATTGATCATAACAGTTGGTATTAAAGCCACGTTGTACTTATTGGATTAACACCAAAGTGAGTAAATGACTTATTATGGCATTAACGAGAGCAAATGCATCACAAGTCCTCCCATGTTTAATAAGACATATTACACTTATTGAAAAATAAGAATGTATATTTTTTGTATTCTATGGATTTTGATTTATGGCACATCGTTGAGAATAGATTTCTAAAGTCTTCCAAACCAATGAACGAATGAAATAATTTAGAAAAAAAGACTTTTTCTTTAAATACCAAAGCTATGAGTGTTTTATTTTATACTTTAAACAAAAATGAGTTTTGATTTGGTTTCTTCTTGTGATTCGGTTTTTGATATACGTCATATATTAAAAATCACATATAAAAGCATAACTAAATTAAATAAATTATTAAATAAAATGATCCATAAAAATAAACTTGAAAAATACCTTCTAGAGAACATGAAGGGAAGTACTTAAGAACATAAGAATAAAACCTTCCAAAGGATAGGAAGGTGATAGAATCCTGGAGGAGCTATATGAGAATTTGATCTTTGAGGAAGATCAACACTTGGAACGCTATAGGGGTTCCTCCCTCCTTGTAATCGGCTAGATGGCTGAAATAAACTGATCTATTACTTAATGAAAAGAGGTGGAGGCTATAAGCTTATATAGGGCTCCAAATCCTAGCCCTAGGGGAGTGCTTCCTAAGTGAATTCCTCCTTTTGCCCTTCCTTTAGTCGACCTGCTCAAATAAAGTGGGCGGTGACCTAAGTGGCTGCACAAGCCCTGCGCCCTTGGTGGAAATCTTAGCTGACCAGCCCAGTAAGGAGGGCGACGACTAGGAAGCCCTAAGGCTCCAAAATAAATCATAGTCACTCTTCCTTATAGGATAGAGGTGACTAGGTGGGGTTTTATTACAATCTCACAGGGTTTTTTTGGTTGCTACTTGGTTGAGCAAGACCTAACCCTGCTGGGGTCCTATTGAGCCTGCCCTCTTCAAATCAGCCTTGTCCTCAAGGCTAAGGTTCCATAAACTCAGGGAACTGGGTCTTCAGCTCTTGCGATCCAACATTAGTAGTAGTTGTGGGACTATGATATGTCATGATCCTGTATTCCTATGCGATCATCAGTTGAACTTTGGCCTCCTCATTAGCTTGGGTGTCAGTTGGAAGGATTTTGGCTGAGTCATCTTTTTTAAATGTCAATTTGAGGTGGGATACCTGAAGGATCAGTTGTATATTTGATTTAGTGCTTAGATTTGATCTCCAGGTTGGGGTCTCAATGCGATCCCCAACTTTGCAAGATCCAAAGTAGCAGGGGGACCATTTCCTTGAGGGTTGAATTTTCTGCTGGTAGGGTTAAAAGTGTAGGAAAGCTCAATCTTTAAATTTGTCGGGAGGTCGTTTCTTCTTTGCATAGGCGATCATATGGTTAGTCTTTAGTAGTAGCCAATCCTTCTTCTGGTATGGTGACTACCCTCTGGTATAGTTCAGGATGATGAGAGCCAATTCTGGCATGAATAAGGATTATAATTTTGTGGGCTTACTTCTCTTTCATGCCATGGACCTGTATCGAGCCAAAATTTGAGTTTAGTAGCAATTAGTATCCCCTTTAGAAACCTCGTATAGAATGTGGGGAAAGCCTCGGTGTGAATTAGGAGTTAGTCATCTTGCATAAGGGTGATGTTGATCCCAACTGTTAATGTATCTGCTCCAATCATTGACATCTGACCATGATTTGATGTGGATGACATCATTGTCATGAGGGTTATAGTTCCAGTCAGCCAAGGTGGCGTATCTTTCTTCATAATGAGAGGGATGATGTTTTGTTGAGTCCTATAAATAATCCTTCTTTTGCTCTGATTCTGTCATTGGAGGGGCTCAATTTTCTTACGGTCTTAGGCTGTGGATCGGAGGTCATCAAGGAAGACTTTGAGCATCATGGTCCGATTCTGGGGAAAGTCGTGGAAGTCACTTGAGATCTCGAAGTGCCGCTTCAACAACCATGATGGGCTTAGCTAGAAACACTTCAGAAAAAACTTATCCTTAGAGACAAGGATGTAAGGATATGTCATAGTGGAAAAAAGCATGGTCAAAAAATCCATATCTCTGTCATCTCCTGGGTGACCCTCTTAGCTTCGATCTTCTATGAGCAGTAATATGGTTGAGCATTAGCTGGTGGTAATTTTAGCTAGTTTGGCATAGAGGGTTAGGTATCTTGATAGGAGGTAGTTGGTTCATTTTGGTGTAAACTACTAAAATTTCAGCAAGCTATGGTATATGTTTTTGTCTTCAATCTCCTTTAGCTTCATTTCTTGAAACTCATGAATTTGAATTGAGAAGCCACTGGATTCTTCTTTTGGTAACTTATCTAAGTGCTATGTTGTGATCGTAGTCGCTTTGCTCCCTTGTTTCCCATTTAGGATCACCTATTTTTCTTCTCTAAAAAATTTCATGGTTAGCTTTAAAAAATTCTAGGAAACATCTCCTAGTGTGGATAACCAATCAGTGCCGAGCACTAATTTAAAATCATCAAGAGGGAGGAGGAAAAAATTAGCAACTATATTTTGATCTTGGAATTAGTTTTACCCATGGGTACTTCTGGTTGAACTTTAGGATTCGGTCATTAGCTACCTCGACATCGAACCTGCTACAATCTTCTTTTTGGAGCATTAAACATGTAGCAACCTTACTGTTCATGAAGTTGATCATGCTCTTAGTGTCGATGAGGATGATGATGGGTTGTTGCTTAAGAAACCCTTCGATCTTCATTTTTTGTAGGTTTATGTAGCCAACTAAGGTATGGATCATGCAGGTGGTCGGTTATGGTATATCCTTCTCAATGGACTTGAAAGCCATATCCTCGAGTTTGGGTTCTTTAATGGGCTCAATCATCAGAGGTCTCTCCTTTTTACGATGGTGTTCTAAGCTCCATAGTTTATCGTAATGCCCACATAGGCCCTTTACTGATCCATCATGAAGTTCTTCTCTTGTTAGTTCCTTCGACTAAGGGGCTCGGCTGATAGTAGGTGGGGTCGAAAGCTTTGGTGCTGCTAGTCGAAGAGTGACCATAGTCCTTCAGGCTTCATGATTTAATTGTTGCTCTTGATGTCACACGAAGGAGATGACTGCTATAAGTGTGTACACTTGTCGCGCTTTAATTTCTCCCCAAATCTCTAGCTTCAAGCCATCAATAAAAGTCCCTAATAGTTGTTTTTAAAATCAATCATAAGTTTGATTATATTACCTTTCAAACCTAGTTTGGTACTCTTGGATGGTGGAGGTTTGACGGATCTTTTCTGGTTCTTCACCAATGTTCTTGAAATCGATTAGTGCTGAAGATTTATATGATATTGGTTGGGATGTGGTTCTCATGCTTTGAGCATCTTGATTGATGTGTCCTTCTTAAAGTTGTATGAAGGAGATCGATGTCGTCAAGGTGTAGGACTCTCTTACCTTAACTTTGCTTCTTATCTAGTGGGATCTTTGAACTCACACCATGTAGTGATCTTCTTGGGTTTACTGATCAGCTCGATCTAATTTCTTTGAAGAGAGCGTGTAGTTTAGCCTCCATGTGCATGTCAAAAAACTCCAATTTGGCTTCAAAAAGACCTACTGATGCCATGATATAGGGATCTCCAACCTGTCAAATAAACTAATTGAAGAGTGTGGCTGCAATCTTCAGGTTAAAGGCAGTAGTGGCAGCAAAAGGGTGAGAAAGGGTGGCTGCGATGATGTTGCAAAAATTGTCAGGCTACGGTGGTGAAGTCTTCAAGTGGCTGCTCTGTTGATAGAGGATGGCAGCCAAGGGGATCTGGATCATGAAGTAGCAGCGACGATGGAGGAAGAAGATGGTAGCGGCAATGTTGGCTATGGGTCTGCAGTAATTTTGCAAGGTCATCAAGGTTGTGGTGGTGCAGCTTCCAAGTGGTTGATATCTGTTGGGGAATGGCAGCCGAGGGATCTGAATCGGGGGCAATAGTGATTGTGGAGGAAGAAGAGGGTAGTAGCAACGTCAGCTATGACTGCGGTGCAACTTCATGGTTACAGGTGGAGATGGTAGCTTTTTGCAGGCGACAACAAAAGATGGCAACAAAAGATCATTGCTGGTAGTGTTGGTATGGCAAGAGATCACTACTGGTTGTGATCAATTCATTGTTGGCCGCGATCAAGGCAGATGGTAGCGAAAGATCGTTGCTGGTAGTGTTTGTACCGCAAGAGTGCTAGTTACGATGTCAATGAGAGATCGCTATTGGTAGCGTTGTGCAGCAAGAGATCGCTACTGGTCATGATTAAGCTGCTGCTAGACATAATCAAGGTAGATTGTAGCATTTATGCAGCAAGAGATGCATGCTATAGTTAAAGGGATAGGGGAGATTTGGTGGCCAAAAGAATAGTGGATCGGTGGATATATAGGCTACGATTTTGGGCTATTTTGTGGCTGATTTAGATGTTGTTTGGGGCTGCGATTTGGTAGGGTTTTTTGGATGTGATGGTAGGGGGTGAAGATGAGGCAAAGAGAGTTACAAATATAGAAAAGACAACAATGAAAATCTGATAGAATTTGATGAATGATTGTTGCGATATGTGCTATTCTACCGAACAGAATTTGTGTCGAAGAAGCAGCATTTTCTCGACACAAATTCTAGTAGAAACTTGAGAAAATTATACAAAATTTTGATAGCAAATCCTCAATTCAGATGAGAGCAGTAATAGCAATTCAAATCAAGGAAATTTCGACAGGGTAATGGTAGGAAATCCAATGGAAAGTAGGATGGCAGAATTTTTATCACAGTAATTTATGATGATAATTTGTAGCAGTATAAGAATTGTTTCAAATATGAGTTTCACAGTTGATCAATCATAGATGAAAGCCAAGACAATCTATGAAATGTGTGCAAAATTTTGTTTACAAAAAAAGCCAAAGAGATTGGTTCAAAAGCCTATATGCGGTTGAAATTTTTTGTAGTAATTCTTCATTCGCAAAGATGATCACTTTTATGACGGAAGGAATTCGCAGCAAGGTAAGGATAAGAAATTCTTTTTGGTACATAAGGATGGAGAATTGCAGTAGCAAGAGGTATTTGGTGATAGGAAACAATACTAGATTTCTAGTGTAATCAATGGAGGCAGCAATAGATTGATTTGATCTATGACAGGAGGATGATGGTGGAGGCGATATCAAAAGCAATTGTGGGAATTGCTTGGCTTGAGGAGGCAACATAGATGGTAGTAAGGGCAGTAAGATCGCTGCTCTGATACCAGATCATAGAACCCTAGAGGAGCTCTATGAGAATTTGATCTTTGAGAAGGATCAACCTTAGAACGCTATAGGGGTTCCTCCCTCCTTGTAGTCGGCTAGATGGCTGAAATAAATTGATCTATTGCTTGACAAAAAGAAGTGGAGGCTACAAGCTTAAATAGGTCTCCAAACCCTAGCCCTAGGAGAGTGCTACCTAAATAAATTCCCCCTTTTGCTCTTCCTATAGCTGACTTGCTCAAATAAAGGGGGCGACGGCCTAAGTATCTGCACAAGCCCTGCGCCCCTGCTAAAAACCCTAGTCGACTAGCCCAGTAAGGGGGGTGGCAGCCAGGAAGCCCTAAGGCTCCAAAATAAACCCTAGCCACTTTTTTTATAGGATAGAGGTAACTAGATGGAGTTTTATTACAATCTCACAGGGTTTTATTGGTTGCTACTTGGTTAAGCAGACCCAACTCTGTTGGGGTCCTATCAGAAGGATTGTAAACTGAGAACAGAAGAACTATATCTTCTAAAGAATAGGAAAGAAATAGAATTGAGGACAGTATATGACTCATCAAGTAAAACCTTGAGCGATGAGAACTTTGAACTTATAACAAATGAATTAAAAAATAATAAATAAAAACTATAAAAATAATCTTAAAATGGATAAAACCTCTTGCTATGAATGCAAGAAGCTGATATACTTCAAAGATGAAAAGTACAATCGAGAAGTGGAGAATTTCACGCTCGTGATTAACCACAATGAGATAAGTAACTCACCTAATGTCTCAGTTGCTTTTGATGAATTATTAAATATTTTTCATGAGCTTTATAATAAATTTAAAAATATTAGCAAATCCTATAAAATACTTAAGAAAGAGCATGCATCACTAGTTTGTAAATTTAAAATTATGCATGGAGCATCAACATTATATATTTCTTGCTCTAAATGTAAATCATTAGAGGTAGTTAAAAAAAATATTATGTTAAAATAAACTTTAGAAAAATTTAAAATAGGGAATAAATATCTAAATATGATTCTTACAAATAAGGGTCATGATAATAAGAAAGAAGATATAGGCTTGCGGGCAATCGTCAACAAAAGCCAACTATTTTCATTAAAGTACCAACTTTAAACTCTTCATCTAAAATTAGATGTAACTTTTGTAGTAGATTAGGACATGTAGCTTATAAGTGTTCATTTAGAAAATATAGTCCACATAAATTAATTTGGATTCCTAAAGAAACCATAAATAACCTCAAGCCATTAGGAAAATAGGAAGAACCTTTCGTGAGGGATCCAAACTCAAATTGGTACCTAAACCAAAACCCATTATCTTGTAGAGTTGTCTCCTAATAAGGCTAGGAGCAAAAATGAATAGTATCTTGATAGTAGATTCTCAAGCCATATGACTTGAGATCTAACTCACTTATCAAGCTCTCTAGCCAAAATGACAAAAATAAGGAAAAATTATTTGAATCAAGATGATTGAAAATTAATGATCTTTGCTTCAATTATAACAAATCTTTTTATAGTTTATGGATATACAACTAATCTTGATGATGCATAAGTGTAGCATGCTAATACAAAAATGAATTAGAGAATTTTAGCTTTTTTAAAAAAACAATCTATGTTGCCTTCATTGAAATTTTTTGAAATGTGATTTTGATGATAATTTTGGATATGTTTCCAAATATCTTTTTATGAAAGAGGTTGATGAATCTATTCAACTTTATTGATTTTTTTGATTTTGAAGATTTGATAACTTAAATCATGATCTTGACATCTTAAGAAATTGAAACTTGAAATCCTTATATAAATTAAGTTCAAAGAGAATTATATAAATAAATTATAATTTGTCTATTCAGAACAATAACTTGAAAATTTTGTTATGAATCATATTCTTGATAACTTGAAGTTTTCTATATATAAATTAAGATATTCTATCTTTTCTTCTTTATAAGTTATTTATGATCTTATAATTTTAATACTCTTCTTATTTCATCTCCTAAGATTTCTAAAGTTTTAAATCTTATTAAAAAGAGATTTATCAAAATAAATTATGTCATTTGACATTCATAATTTGATAATAATATCCTTCATCTTCCTTCTTAGTATAACTTATCACTAAATTAATATCTCTCAAAATTGTAATGATTTGAAAATTAAATAAGATTTTCATTATCATGAACATTCCATTGACTTGTAGACTTGTCATATCAGTAAAAATAAATTTTTTAACCTCTATGATTTCTTGCTTTGCTAAAAATGAGATTTATGATTTTGATAATTATTTAAGATTTTTTAATCAAGATTGTTTATATCTCATAAGATTTCTTGTTAGGAGAGTTATTCAATTAAATCATTTCTTTTAGCACTTAAAGATTTAATTTTTCATCTTTAATGATATGAGATTTATGACCTTTGTACTTATGGTCATAAAAAAAACATATCATTATCATCCTTTTTGACAATAAAAATGGGGAGATAAAATTATTAATTTGGTTAGAAGAAAATTAGATATAAAAAACATTTTCTAACATTGGATGAGGGGCTATTTACTTAAAAAAATTAAGAATTTTAAATGTATGGGATTTGCATGATTTGATCTCTATTTTACGTAGGATTTTAAATACATATGATTTCTTAATTACTTATGTTGAAATTCATAAACAAAAAAGGAGGGGTAAATTTATTAAATCATATCTTTTGATACTTAAAAATTTGATTTTTCATTTTTAATGACATAATTCCCTTGTACTTTCGGGTGTAATTAGAACATAGATGTAAATGAAAAATTATACTATCATATTCCTTTTAACAATCACAAAGAGAAAGAAAATTGATATCTGAATAATAAAGCCATTAGATGAGGAACAATTTGATTATAAGAAAATTTAAAATAATTTTAAATCTTCCAAATGCATGAGTTGTCATCATATTCTTGTTTTTGCAAAATGAGTTTTTTTGAAAAACTTATATAAGATGATTTTATATTCTCTTATAAGTATATATCATATTCTTGCCTTTGTAAATTGAGTTTCTTCTCAAAATTTACATGAGATGATTTCAAATCTTCTGAATGCATGAGATAGTTTTACATCATGTGATTCATAAATGTTTTATCTAATTGAATCTTTGATAGAATAAATAATTACATAAGATGAATATACACAAAATGAAACTTTTTGTCTATTTTTTTTAGTTGCTTGAAATTTATATAAGATGAATGCATGAGTAGCCCTTGGATTTCTTGGATATTGAACTCATCTTTAAAATAATCTTCTGAAAAATTATGTCTATAAGAGATTAAGAGCTCTTCTTAGTGATGTGATGTTTGTCTTTACAACCCCCATATCGTTTCTTCTTCTTTCTTATTTATAAAGGGGAAGAAAATTTTTTGATAAAAAATTATAATGTCACTTTTCTTATTTTAATAAGGGGGAGCAATGAAATAAAACTGGTTTCAAGAGGCAAATAGATGGCTAAAAATTTTGGCTAAATAGGGGAGCATAAAACTGGTTTCAAGAGGCAAATAGATGGCTAAAAATTTCTGTAATGTTTCACCTTCACAATAACGATAACGTTTACGATAGTTGAAAATTTACAGCAATGAAAGTATGGGAAAACCTCTTCAACATGTAAGATAAGGGAATAGTAGTAGTAAATAGGCATCAGTAATAAAAATATATCAGATCTCCAATTTCATATGCAGGGGGCAATAACTAATTGATTTGATCTGCGGCTTGGATAGAAGGTGGAGGCGCATGTCTTAGCAATATTGGAATTGCTTGGGAAGGTAGGGGCGGTAGAGATGGTAGCAAGGGCCATAGGAACACTGCTCTGATACTAGATGATAGAATCCCAGAAGGAGCTTTATGGATTTTGATCTTTGAGGGGGATCAACCCTTAGAATGCTATAGGGGTTCATCCCTCCTAGAACTCGGCACAAGGTTGAATAAAAGATTGGTCTTGCTTGATAAAAGAGAGGGGGTAGCTACATCATTATATAGGGTTCTAAACCCTAGCCCATGGGGTGCTTGCCTAAGTAAAATTACTCCTTTGCCCTCCTATAACCGACCTAGCTGAGGGAAACCCTGGCCGACCAGCCTAGTATAGGGGGCGACGACCACTAAGCCCTAAGACTTCAATCTAAACCCTAGCCATACTTTTTTATAGGATAGAAGTGACTAAGTGAAGTTTTATTACAATCCCACAGGATTTTTATTGACTACTTCTAGGGTGATTAGGACTTAACCCTACTGGAGTCCTATCAAACTTCCATAAAAGACTAATCTCAAAAGGCAAGGCCCCGAAACTTGGTAGATGCTTCTTGTGCGGAGGACCGCACATGGTGAGGGAGTACCAACAAAAGCAGGCACTCAATGCCTTAACTGCATCAATACACCCTCACAATTGGACAAGGGCAAAGTCGTCGCCCTTAGTTCGAGAAATTCAGAATCTAGCAGCGATAATGAGTAGTCACAAGAGCTCCGAATGGAAGCAATATGTTTGTTGAATATGTTGCAGGGTTAAGTGGGGGAGAACACAAAGGCAAAGCCACATAACGCAGGGAGTAGCGAGTTGATATATGTGGACATCAACATTAATGGTCAAATAACTCGTGCCATGGTGGACATGGGCACTAACAAAAATTTTATTATCGATCGAGAAGCAAAGCGACTTAGACTAATCTTAGAGAAGAACCCAAGTCAGATGAAGGCTGTAAACTCGGAGGCCAAGCAGATCTCCAGACTAGCAAAGGGGGTCCTCATCAAGATCGAAACATGTAGTGGAAGCATAAATATGATAGTAGTGCCTTTGGATGATTTCCAAGTGATTCTTGAAATGGAGTTCATTCACACAGTGAAGTTAGTGCCAATGCCATTCCTAAACTCCCTATGCCTGATGGGAGGTGATGACCCTTACGTGGTTTTATTTTCTCGATAAGGAACCAAGGAACCACAATAAATATCAGCATTACAATTGAAGAAAGGGGTATGAAAAGGAGAATCAACCTTCGTGGTTGCTATAAAGCTAGAGGCATTTGATGGGTAGGCCATTCAAGAACTTGCTATGGTAGTAAATATTCCGAAGGAGTTCTCAGATGTGATGCCATCCAAATTACCGAAAACTCTGCCACCACGTAGAGACATGGATCGTCATTTTGAGCTAGAGCCAAGAATGAAGCCTCTAGCAAGACCACCATACCGTATGGCCCTTCTAGAGTTGGCAGAACTCATAAAGAAATTAGATAAACTGCTAAGCGGTGGCCTCATCAACATTCAAAAGCATTATTCGGAGCTCTAGTCCTCTTAAAGAAGAAACAAGATGGGAGCCTCTGATTATGCGTTGATTATTGAGTCCTCAATAAAGTGATAATGAAGAGTAAGTATCTCATCTCGCTCATCAGTAACTTATTTAATCAACTAGGGAAGGCAAAGTACTTCTCCAAACTCGACCTTTGGTTAGGGTATTAACAAGTGTGCAATACAGAAGGCGACAAAGCGAAGATTACTTGTATGACCAGGTATGGAGCATTCGAGTTCCTGGTGATGCCTTCTGGCTTAACCAATGCTCCGACCACATTCTTTACTTTAATAAACCAACTATTTAAGGAGCATTTGGATAAGTTTATAGTCATCCACTTAGACGATATCATCGTCTATAGCCAAATGCTTGAGGAGCATGTCGAGCACCTTCAAACAATCTTCAGAGTTCTTAACGAGAATATCTTATTTTTTTAAGAAGGAGAAATGCTACTTTGTTAAGATAGAAATTATGTTCTTGGGGTATCAAATCAGTGATCGTTCCATCCGAATGGACAAATCTAAGATGCAAACTATGGCAGAATGGCAAACACCAAAGAAGGTACCTGAGCCTCATTGGAAGAATGGCAAACACCAAATCTAAGGTCGTCATGCACTCGCAACATCTTCGCTCGATGAACCATTCATCACTTTTGTAAACTTGTACAAATGTTTAGCAATCTGTTTTGTCTTAGTTTTATGGATTTTGCTTGAGAAATATGAGCAAAAATAGTTTTACTCGCACCTAAGACTTGCATTAGGCTTGGCAGCCCTAATTTGGTTAGCTTTTGTGGCTGGTTTCAGCTTGTAAATGGGGGTTATGTCATGTAGGTACTTGTGGAGACTTCGGTCTATAATGGACCTTGATCCTTTATGTGCAACCGTTTAGAGCTTGTAAAGTCTATGATTATAATTGGCATTAGCTATATAAAGTATTTTTAAAGTGGTTGCTTATGGATCAGAGCGGGATAAGCATACGCAGAAACACTTGCCATACAAACATGGGGGACCTAGTTAGGCTGCATGGAGGGCAGCCAACATGCATGATCATTTTTGGGAGAAATGAATATGGAGATGTAGGGAAAATGGGTCACTTAGAGGAGTGGGTATCCTTGATTGACATTCAGAGGAATGACTAACCCTTTGCATGAGATGTACCACGAGGACAAGTAAGCTAGAAAGAATTGGGATGGGTGAGTTCGAGCTACAGCTCAATATTGGCAACCAAACTTAATGGTGCTCAAGGTTAGCGGGGTGCTTGATAAAAGATAAGACTGTGCAAAGTGGAATGTGTTGTTCAATGATTGAAAGAGTTATGCAAAGCTCACAGAGGTGAAGGGAATTGCCAACTCAAAGAATTTGGTACTTATACAAGGGCTTGTATATAAGCGATGGAGTGTTCGTGGCTAGCCCAAGGTGATTGGAACTCAGTGCCATAGAGCATTAAAACTTTCTCTTTGGCATAAAAAGGATACGTTTGTAGAAGATTGAAGTGTGCAACAAGTTTAACATATTGCTAGGCCTTGAAGGTGCAGTAGGGGCTGTATTGATGAAGAGTCGCAATCTAGCAAACGCATTTGTGGGGGCAGAATAATGCAAAGATTATTCAGTAAGATGGAGTAGTCCAAGGGGATGGTAGTCTTTGAAACTTCTAAAGGGAAGAATGCAAAGAAGAAAGTTGCTCCAACAAGGCAGAGGGAGAATCATATGTAGCGAATCATATATATAGAGGAAGAGTACCTCAAGACAATATCTCTACAAAGCTAAATAGACCGAGCAAGCAGCAATGAGTCACTGTATGATCTCAAAAGAAGTAATGCAATGGTGGATGCATTGCAAGATCAAGTGGGGGAGCGACAATGGCAACATCATATGAAGGAATACTTAGAGTCGATGTAGAAATTTAACTCAATGGAGGGCTGACCCGTGAAATGATAAGTGTAAGGGCCACCATCAACTCAATGTAAATCAAGGAGTGAAGCAACTTGGGTAGAACTTGGTGAAGTATCCAAGCCTTATGAAGGGAGTCGACGTAGAAGATAGAAATATAGAGTGGAAGCATGGAGTTTCCTTGGACAGAGGTCAAGGACATGAACTCTTGTAGAGACAAGAGTGGGATTATATCATTCCATGGATTCTTCATTCTGATGGGGTAGACTCATTTTGCATAGTATCAAAGACAAAGGGAACTTCGAGACACATACACCTTATCTCATAGAAGCATTTGATAGAGGGACTAAGGCGACTTAACTTTTAGAGGTAAAGTTGGGATCATAAGGCTTTAGCACAGGGCAAGAGGATGTAGAGGTGGGTACTCTTGAAGAATATGTCATAGTACTACCATTCGAGTTGTCATGAAGAAAGTGATGCGTAATAGAAATTATGCTAGTGGGGGATAGAGGCATAGGATCTCAATAATGGTGCACCAAGTTTAGCAAAGTCTAGGGACTTTGAGAGCTACTAGGCGACGGACCATTCTAGAGCAATGTTTCGTCCAGGGGTGACCCAAGAATGGGTAGGTGAAGGTGAATTACCAAAGGAACAAATATAATCGGAGGTGGTGGAGGCCCTATGATATGCTGGAAAAGGCCACACATTGAGAGATTGTAGTTTGAGTTTATCACACAAGAATCTGAATGCAATAGAGATGTTATAAGGAGGCGACATGATGCAGTGGATCATGGTAGAATAGTTCGTGATAATACAACACATACGGAGATGTCCCGTAAGGGACACGATCATATGGAGGTATGATCAGGAGCTACTGGGAGCTCCACTTCGGTGAACAATACAATGACAAGAAGGACTACGGATTTAAGGAGTGAATGCCATGGAACTACAGAGGTGGGTCTTTCATGTGTGCGTATCAAGTCTTGCATTAGATGAAAGCCTTAGTTATCAGCATATGGGGGATGTGTACCACCGAGGGAGAATTCTAAGTGCAAGTACCAGAGAGTCCCATGGAGGGGACTTGATTATCTAGAGGTATGATTGGAGCAACTAGAAAGCTCTAGTGCTTATATTCGTTTAAGGGAGCCCGACAAGTCAAAGGACAAGGATGAGTAAGCGAACATTGCTATCAAGAAAGCTAAAGAGAATAAAATTGGCACGAGCCCTATAACAAGATGGTGGAGGCTATGTATGGGAGTTGTAATCTGTCTTTCTAATGACCAAGGGAAGCTACTTGAAGAACATAGATGTGTTAAAGCAGGTGGTCGAAAGGGGCGAGGAAGCGATGACGAGTCTAGAGGGGCTCAACTACCCAAGTTCAAAGTATTGGTCAGGAAGGGAGTAGAGTAAGAGGAGTGTCACAGTTCCATAGAGGCAGATCTACTGATTGTGAAGAAAGGGACGCAGATGCAAGGCAAGGGATAGTAAGGCCATGGGCTCGGTAGTGCCATGGTACTACAAAGGTAGGACTTCTGTGGAGTTATCGATCTCTTGCTCTTATGAAGGAAGAGCGTTGATCGTAAAAGGGGCCGAAGAGATGAAAAATAAAGATGCAAACTCCAAGTACCAAGACAGGACGAAAGGACAGACGCCATGGAACTTCATAAGACCGGTGTTGACGGACTTCTCATCAAGATAGCCGAAAGTGATGGACTTCGGGTTGATACATAAGTGCTCGACCAAGAAACAAAATAGGCAATACGTGGTGTTTTACCTTTTCTATTCAGAGAAGTAGGCGACAAAGATGATGGAGAAGATGGTACAATCCCATAGGTGACCAGAACTATCAAATACTTACTCCAAGTTGGGGTAAACATTTGCTCTTTTTCGGCAAAACTTCTTGCATTCCGAAAGTTTGATGGCGGTGAGAAGGTGAATTACATTAGCTAACTCAATACAAGGAGTGTAAATACTTCGAGTACTTTAGAAGTGTGAGCAAAGAGTGGGCGAAGACTAGTAACCAGCTCGATGCTTGAAGTACAACCTCGAGGAGGCGAGTGAAATCAAGTAACTTTACCTTCTCAACTCCTAAGAGAATGGGTGAAACCGAGTATCGTAATTCTCTTATTTTTCCAATAGAGGAGCTCTGCAAAAGTTTCAAGACCCTTCAAAGAAATCTAATGGAAGATGAGTTGTCAAATCCTTACGAATGGTGATCAGTGCTATAGAGAGTAGATTATCTTTTCATTTCCCAATAGAAGGTTGATCAACAGTGGAAGTAATATATAGACCTACTTGGAAGTGATAACTAAGTTGAAGAATTGATAGATAAATTTTATGAAGGAAGGACCTCAAAAATTTTAAAGATTGTGAGATGATGCTCGTTAAAGCTCCAACAAGCATTCACCCAATTTAGGCGGCATAATACATTTATGATATTAGCACAAAATAAGGAAGGTCTTTTTCTTTATCAAAAAGATCTACAAGAATCAACAAGGAAAGCAGCATTGCGAATCAGAGTTCGACTACTCAATAGCAATGGCGGAAAGCAATTGGGAGTCGAGAGGTGTGTTGCAGCTAGAGCAGAAGATTGAAGATTCAGCAAAAGGTGAGGAGATGCAACGTCTATAGTGGCTTCGACGAGGACGTTAAAGGAATAAGTGGGGGAGAATGCCATAGATAAAAATATAAATAAGGTATTCGATGTAATGCTCATGTTTATCTGTGTCCTTCGATTTTTGTACATTCTTTGTACAGCAAGTAGCGGGCTTGCAATAGGCTTGGTAGCCTTAGTTTGGTTAGCTTTTGTGGTCAGTTTTGGCTTATAAATGAGAGTTATGTCATGTAGGCACTTGTGGGACTTTGATCTGTAATGAACCTTGATCCTTTGTGTGTAATTGTTCAGAGCTTATAAAATTCATGGTTGTAATTTGTATTAGCTATATAAAGTATTTTCTAAAATGGTTGCTTGTGGATCCCGTGAAAATGCTTCTTCTAATCCATATTCTCTTTTGTAGGTCCTAAGGGACCCTATGAGGTTTCGGGGAGGTGACCTTTACAGACGGACATGAAAGGGTATCGCACGACTTAGGCAAAGCCAGCTAAGTCCATGAAGTGGCCTAATTTCTGTAGACTACGAAGCAACCTAACTCTTTTCTCTCATAAATGTTAATTGCATGTTTGTTCCCTTTCCTTTCCCTGTAAGCTGGAGTGTTCGCAAGTCCTTATCCCCTAATGATTTAACATTCGGAGCCTTTTCGTGGAAATACCAATAGTGGCATTCATTCCTAGTGCCCTTATGTGGTCGTGGTCTCATTGAGGTGGTGTGCGAAAGCATCATTCGAATCAAATCCTGGACTAAAAGGAATATAGCTCACATGAGATTCTAATAATAAGCAATAAGGTTGTACTAAAGCTAAGCCTTGAAGCTACGGACCAGCGCTTAATTAAGTTAGAGCAAACATCAGTCATCTCAGCACCCTGGAACCTCCCGGGTGGCACAAGGTTAGATGGGACTTTGGGTATATATCGGGTGTTGAGCACTCATTAGAGATTGAGCTTGTCTTCATGCCCAGCCCCCGATGAACCGACATTTGTGGACTTATGATTGTTCGTTCAACCTTCTGAAGTTATATTTCACTCCTTTCTCTCTTACACTCAAGGTATTTGTTGAATTACTTATAAAAGCTTCTCTCTTCGTGAGATGTCGGGACTCATCCATCGCTCGGTTCAATCTAATCAACCTTCTTTTGTGTAAGTCCTTAGGGACTGATACAAGATTGATTGTAGGTTGACCCATTATAAATGAATAACGCATAGGTGTTTTAAGTCCAAGATATTGGTGTAAGGACGCTTCATGACTTAGGCAGTTCCAACTAAATCTGAATCTCTGTCGTAAAGGTGTTGCACGACTTAGGTAAATTCAACTAAATTCAGCTAAGTTTGACACCTTGGGAGATATTGTTCTTTTATGAGCGAGAGCAGATGGTCTAGGATAAGTAATTAGGAAAGTCCCTCCCATCATGATCATCTCCTAAGGAATCATACCATAATTAAATTTTTTTTTATTGATCGATAATCATAATTAGAATTTAATTATATTATAATATATCTTATCTAATTAGATAGGATCATGTAATCTAATATAAATATTTTAAGAAGGTAAGATATGGGATCTAACAAAGGGAAAGAGATAAACCATATGGCTTTTCAAAATTAATCTCCTCTCACTAGTAAAGTGAAACTCATTTCCTCTTATTTTCATCAATTCGATTAAAAGACTTCTCAAGAAGCATTGACCTTAAATAATATATAGTCGTGTCCATGTCATTATTTATATGCTACTTTAAATGTCACAATATGTTAGGTTTTTTCAACCTCTTTTTATAAAAAGATGCAGGAGCTTGAATTTCACTTTCTCAACAAATAACAACCAAAAAAGTCTACAACAATATTGTTGATTATTTAACAAGTTAAGGATGAGTCTTTGGCCTATTGCAATATAGGTTCAAAAGAAAGACTTATTAGACACTTATCGTCCTATGCTTATCCATGCTTTTTTCAATGGTTCCTTTAGTCGATAGTTAAAAAGGCCTTTAACATCTTCTTCGACCTACTCAAAATAACGAATCGACACATAAAAATTGAAATCCTCATGTCAATGAAAAGAGGGATAATACTAAGAAGCACATAAATGAATATTCTTCTTGACAAAACCCTATCTATGTCATCTCATGAAGTCGAGTCATCCCAACATCAATATATGTCACCCGTGCGTTGTATCTCATTGTAAGATCAAAAGACCTCCACACCTGCACTTGCCTAAGTCAATAGTGATCTGACCTCTTTAATTCAATTATATCTCAAATTAGTCATATCTTTAAAATCCTTCAAAATGATATTATTCTCACTACCATCAAAACAATTGATGTCAAGTCACTGGCACTTTCAAAATGGTCTTACCCTCAAGAGAATTAATAAATATCAGTCACGCCCTCGAGATAATCATCGTCAAGTCAATTATGTTGTCAAGTTAGATGCATCTTCAAGACATCTTCAAAATGATCATGCCTTTAAGTTATGTCTTTGAATCATTCCTGACAAATCAGAAGGGGCCAATTGGAGGCAACAATACACAAATAAAGGAAGCTTGCACGGTAAAAATTTACAACTTGCTTTAGAAAAAAACTTCTTTTAAACTAAGTTTTTATGATATGATCTTATTCTAAATACGGGAAAGCCTGAATAACCATGCTAATAATAACTCGCTACTCATATTTTTAATACAACCTCAATAGGTCGAGTGAAGGGCCATGTCAAGTGGGCTTCACCGTAGTAGGTTGGAGGCAGGATTTTCAAACTTCAACAAATGTTGAGAGAGAAGTAATATTTACATGTTGCTCGACCTTAGAATCCCAACTTACAATCTTGTAGAAAAAGGGGAGTTTTATTCTCTCATAGTGAAGCACTATGGGGTGTAGTAGTTTTGTGACAATTAGCTTACCTTGTCATAGGCAATTATAGTAGTATCACTATGTGTGATGGTTATAATAATATTATTACAACGATATCTGTTAGCCACGATCGATGTCACTAGATGTTGTAGGTTAGTGACTATATAGTAGAAGCATGTGCACTGTCATGCAATGATGACTGTGCAGGTCGACGGGTGACATAAGTGCACAACTGTGCATGGGCACGATGACAACAACGCATAAAGACCGGAGAGATCATCAGTCAACATATAGGTATTGTCGTTGTTGTAGGCGCGGCTTGCGTAATGACCGTGAAAGGGAATGAGAATTAGGGGTTTTTCTAGAAAAAGATATTTTTACCCATAAGAAATCAAAGAAATTCTAATGTGTCATAACATTTAATTTTCCAATTTTGCCCTTAAAAATTATATTTTTTTATTATATATCCCATAAAAAATTATAGTTTCATCCCTTAGAAAGTAAACATTTTTTATTTATATCATTAATTATAAAATTAACTAATTTAATTTATTTTATCAAGTATTTTAATGATCTTGATCATGATTGCATTTTGACTATTTAACTAAATTTAGATTCGATCAATCAAATTCAAGAAAAATTAAATTTTGATCAAAATTTAATCTTAATCAACTTTAATTTTGATGAGCCTAATTGAGCGAATGGTTGGTTCAAATCTATGAACGAAATTTACGTAGCCTAATTATGGTCCTACTTAATTAAATAAAGCTAACTAGTCTAATTTAGGGTTTTATATGAAATTAAAAATATATATGAATTATATTTTTTATAGTTTTATCATATGATATATTAATAAAATTTTATACTTGATAAATAAAAATCTAATTATTGTTCTTTAATATTTATTTAGTTATTCACATACATATCTTTAAAACTATGAAATAATATTTATTTTTATATAAAGATATAATTTATATTTCATCATGATTATAGTTATCATATGAGTTTTCCAAACTCTTCATGCTGATTAATATTCAATAATTATAATGATTAATATTTTATTATTATTAAATATTTTAGCATAAATTAGATTTAAAATTTTGATGAATATTAGTTTAACTCATATCAAATTATAATAAATATTTTGTTATTTATAAAATATTTTAAGTTATATTTTATATTATGGATTGGTATTATAGACGCCAAAATAGCCTAGATCAATAACTTATAAAATTATAGTAAATAATTAATCCTAAATGATATAGAAAATATAATATACATAATGACACATATAATTAAGATATTTAGATAATCACAAAGGAGAATGTATTTTGAATAAGTATATGATAAGATAGGATGGTACTATTTTGAATCTCCTTATAGGTTAGAATTGTATACCTAAAAGTAGGAACACTATTCCATAGGATAGTATCAGTCCTCCATGTATATTTTTCTATCAATACTAGATATGTTAATATTTTTCTCATAGATTAAATAGAGTTAATATTAATAGTTTAAAATTTATTAAAAAACTCAAAATACTAATATTATATTATTTTAATATAGTGGTACTCCTTTCTTGTATCGGTATAAATATCTTTGTATTTCTTAGATTATATTATTATAAATGACTTGAGCATATGTAATTTATATTAAGTGTGTTAGATCTTGATTAGACTAGCTGAAAGGATCATAAATATAACTATTAAAAGGTCTACAAATAAATAATTGAGATAATTAATCCTAAAATTTAATCAGGAAAGGTCTAAAGGACTTAGTTTTACAAAAAATACTAATAATATTTAGACTTCATTACATTCTACAACTATGAAACTAAAATATTTAAAGATAAATTTAAATTTACTAATAAATCATTGGCTAATATATTAATAAAATAACATATTGAATTTCAATATAATAGTATTTAAAGAATTCAAGATTATATCCTCAATATGCTTGACAAAGCTATTAGCTCAAGAACATTGAGCATAATATAACTGAGTCTTTTTCATATAATTTATTTTAATTATATTTCTTTCTTATTTGACTCATTTATAATTTACTATAAAGGATAAGTAAAATTTTGATGTGTTAATTAGTATATATGTTTAGAAATAATTAAGATTAAAGTAATAAAGACTTATAATATTTTGGATACTACTCAAGAAGTGAGTAACAATAAAAGATAATTAAAACATAAATCACTTGAGTTTATAAATACTATATAAATTAAAAAAAGAAAATCTTCATAGTATAGTGCTACTTTTGTGGGAAGAAATGTTATGTGAAAAGGATTATAATATTTTGGTTTAAAAGAGAAAACTATAACCTTAACCTTTGAATGTTTTAGATTAATACTAATGCTTAAATTTATGTTACTAATAACAAAGATTTATTTTAGTATGAGAACCAAAAGAATATAAAATATTCATCATTATAGGGAGTTATATTAAAGTGAAAAGCAATAGCGGTTGGTACTTATCATTTATGCTTAAAGATGATTCATCTAATATTATATTATTATAATTTTAAAATTTTAGTTTTTTTATCTAGAATCGACAAGATATTATTTCTCTTTTGGTAGTTGTAAACTCAATATATTCGTGATTTAATAAAAATTAACTTTTAAATTTTGTGTGATAGTTTGTATAAATTTAATGTAAATCTTGAGTTTATAATGATTATGTAATCAAATATTAGAATGAAAGATAGTTTTATAATCTAATTAAGATTTGGTAGGGCATATTTTGGCCCGTCCAATGTATACTTCCACGTCGCCTTCCAAAAGTCAAGTAGACATGGCCGACTCAGCTTAGATCAAGGTCTTGGGAAGGAGCACTACCCCAGACCACCGCTCGAGAGGCTAGGCCCAGGCCGCATCACCTGCCTCCACTACGAGATTTTCTTCCGTATATCCTATACACAGTAGAAGGACCTGTTTTAACTCGAGGAACAACCCATGGAAAGATCGTTCCTACTGTAGATACATAATAAAAGCAACCATCACAACAGTGGGAATTGACAGACGAGTTGGAGGTTCTGCCACCAACTAGTGTATAGCGCCGACCTACCACATATGCGCATTAACCTACTTTGTACGACTTCTGCCTCCCTTGATAGTATAAAAGGTACCCAAGCAAATAAGTAAAGGACATTCTTCCACATTAGACATACCACACAGAATGATTCACCTAGCTAACTTGGCCGTCAGAAGGGTCGAGTCAGGATAACACCTCGCCTCGCACCCCTCAAACCCCCATATACACACACCATGGCCTTGGTGCAGGCATCGATGATCAGAGAGCTAGTTGAGGAGCAGAAGGATGCACTTGTAAAGAGGGAAGCTCCACCCACGGAGGCCAACCAAACAAGGTCCCCGGATCAAGGATAAACAACTCTCCCTGGAACATCACAATAGACTCCAAGCGATTGTAGCTCTACAAAGGACCAGAAATCAACTCCAGCATGAGATGACCATCGGGGTTGTCAATCTACTAGCTGATAACTCGAGGAGCCTACACATCCCTCGGGCGCCAAGATGCTGTAGATTAAAACCATCGATCATGGCTCATCTAACAATAAAAAGCCACCTAGGCAGATGGACTTACCGTGACCAAGATGGCAGATGCCCCCACCTTGAGCACCAAGATAAAACAAAATGCTATGGATAAGATCCCTCAGTTAGGAAATGGCAAGCAAAGAAGAGGAGCAGCCAACTAGCCTTACTATGACTAAGGTCTCACCGGAGCGCCCCACCTGCCACCTTGAGCGTGTCAGGTGGACCTCTCCTATAGGGCAGAGGATCAAACATCGTATAAAGAGCATGTAAGGAAATCAAGATTAGGAGATAAGAACATAAAGATACTAACGAAATAGTAACCCCCCCCCCCGGGTTTTATAAAGATCGGCTCAAAACATAGGTCCCAAGGTTCTTGGCATAAAATCCCAAGAAAACTCTTCGATTGCCGGAGACAAGCATGAAGTGACGCTTTGAAAATCCTAGAAAGATCCGCAATTAATAGGCTAAAGGCAGTAAAAGAAATCGCTTAAGGAGAAAGCAAACCACCCAAGTAACCAATTGCAACATGACATCTCAAACTCTCGTTACTGTGAAACATCACAGATTACCTCGAGCCCTCGACATTTCCTCGTCTCTACGTCCATCGAGGTATACCTTCAACCTAATAAGGGCTTTCAGCCCCTATTGTCAACATCACTCAAGCAAGATCCCGACCGATCACAAGGGCTTTTAGCCCTTGTCATCAATATCGTTCAGGCAAGATCTCGACCGATCACAAGGGCTTTCAACCCCTATTGTCAATATTGCTCGGGCGAGATCCTAACCGATCACAAGGGCTTTCAGCCCCTGTCTTCAATATCGCTCGGGCAAGATCCCGACTGATGACAAGGGCTTTGAGCCTCTGTTATCAACATTGCTCAAGCAAGATCTCGACCAATAACAAGGGCTTTCAACCCCTTCACAAGGCTTTCAGCCCATATTATTAACATTACTCGGGCAAGATTCCAACCAATCATAAGGGCTTTCAACACCTATTTTCAACCTTACTCGGGCGAGATCCTGACCGATTATATGAGCTTTCCACCCCTATTATTAACATCTCTCAAGCAATATCCTAACCGATCGCAAGGGCTTTCAGCCCCCGTTATCAGCATTACTCGGGTAAGATCCCGATCAATCATAAACTATTATCAATATCACTCGGGCGAGATCTTGACCGATCACAGGGCTTTCAGCCCCTATCATCAACATTGCTCGAGTATGATCTCAACTAATCACAAGGGCTTCCAACCCCTTTATAGGGCTTTTAGCCCCTGTTATCAATATCGCTTGAGCGAGATCCCGACCGATAACAAGAGCTTTCAGCCCCTATTATCAACATTGCTCAAGCAAGACCCCGATCGATCACAAAGGGCTTTCAGTCCCAAATATAGGGCTCTTGGTCCCGAACAGGTTCTCAAGAGCTTTCGAGCTCCCATAAGGCTTTTAGTCTCGAACAAAGTGCTTTTAATCCCGAACACAAGGCTCTAAGTCCTGGATAGATTTTCAAGAGCTTTCAAGCTCTTAAAGGACTTTCACTCTCGAACAAAGTGCGCTCTTAGTCCCAAACAGGTTCTCAAGAGCTTCCGAGCTCTCATAGGGCTTTTAGTCCTGAATATAGGGCTCTCAGTCTCTGATAGATTCTCAAGAGCTTCCGAGCTCTTACAGGGCTTTCAGTCTCAAACAAAGGCTTTCAATCTCGAACATAGGGCTCTCAGTCCCGGACAGATCCTCAAGAGCTTCCAAGCTATCAAAGGGCTTTTAGTCCCAAACAAAAGGATTTCAGTCCTGAACACAGAGCTCTCAATCCCAAATAGGTTCTGGACAGCTTCCGAGCTCTCATTGTTAGAAAACCGTAGTGGGAGCATTACATGCGTAGTGGAAGATCAAAACAAAATAGGTTTCCTATGCAGATCAATCATCATGCAAAAGATTAAGTCACGAGGAAGTCATAAAAACCAAAAAATCATATCACATGAGAGATTGTTTTACCTAGGGAGATCGTATATTCCTGTATTCTAGATTTGAATGGAGAGGATGAAGGAAGTTAAGCGTCTTTCTCTCTGGTGGTATCCACATGATAGATCTCTACAGCAAAACTCCTCCAATCTGATCTCATAACTCTTGCGGAGAGGGAGGGAGGAGAATAGGATGGGGTGGCCAAAGTTGTAGTCTATCAACCATAAGTCTCTCCTCCTATTTATAGAGAGCCACCAAAAACCCAAGGGTTCTTGCCTTAGTGGGTATTGAATCTCCATCCAATAACCTACTAACCTTGCATTATTGGATCTCTATCTAATAATCTCTTTATGCCTCTAATTGGGCCTCAAGCAAGAAGCCCATCAGTGCAAGTTCTCATCTAATGAGAATAGGGGCTAATTAAATCTTCATCCAATCCTTTGTTCGCTGAAGCATCCACCATATGTGTGTGACCCTCTAAGCTTGATACCAAGCTGGTCGTGAGTCGCTCCCATCAAAACTCCTTATAATATATTGAATTATTATCTCCATAATAATTTTCTCAACTCATCGACTATGGACGTACTGAGCCACTACACCATACTCCCCAGACGGTATAAGGGAATCAAATTCATCGGATTTGTCTGTCCTAGTTACCATATATTGGACATGTCAGGTCACATATGGAATCCGTTTGAGACTTGCTCTAATCGGATTCTCTCAGAGAACTCCTCTCTCAATCTGAATAACCCTGGCCAGGAATTTATCTGAGTAACATATATGGGATATTCCTCTCATGATACTAAGAGTAGATGATCCTTTATTGATACTCAATTACCTTTGTAAGATTGGCTACTAATCCCAATAAGTGATTGTACCATATCTGGAACTTTCCAAACTTGTATGTCTGGTGTCAAAGAAAGGAGTACTCAAATAAAGCATCTTAGTGTCTCAAGTCTAAGGACCATATATACAACTGAGACTATGGAATCACTATTTTACATTAAGTATCATTAACTATATAGCATTCCATAAGCGGATCAATCAATGAACTTATTCTCCAATGAGCACCTGTACTATATCCTTAGTGTCTCCACATAAGTGGCTATGAGACCAGTCGCCTCCATCATATGGACGGGTATATAGTATACTGGTATATCCAGTTATCTCGATGTCCCTCTCAAGTAACCTATGACCAGGATTTTTTAGGATCTATATTTAAAAGTAAATCGATCTTATTATCGTGATCTCATCATGATCTAATTCTCATTGCACAGAACCAAGAACATCACAAAATATATACAATAGATAATATAATGTAAGAATATACTAGTAATAATCATAAGTAAAAAGATTGTGCAGCGTGTCACACATGTCATCACTCATGTGATTGGCTTGTAAGACACCTGTAACCAGCACTTACAGGGCTTACAGTCCCAAACAAAGGGTTTTCAATCTCGAACATAGGGCTCTGAGTCACAAACAAGTTCTCAAGAGCTTCTGAGCTCTCATAAAGCTTTTAGTCATGAACAAAGGGCTTTCAGTCCCGAACACAAGACTCTGAGTCCCAAACATATTCTTAAACATAAGGCTTTTCTTCCCAAATAGGTTCTCAAGAGCTCTCAAAGGGCTTTCAGTCCTGAATAAAGGGCTTTTAGTCTTAAACATAAGGCTCTCGGTCCCAAATAAGTTCTCAAGAGCTTCCGAGCTCTCACAAGGCTTTTATTCCTAAACAAAGGGCTTTCAATCTTGAATAAAGGGCTTCTAGTCCTGAACAAAGGACTTTCCATCCTGAACATAGGGCTCTCAATCTTGAATAGATTCTTAGGAGCTTCCGAGCTCTCAAATGGCTCTCAATCCGGAATAGATTCTTAAGAGCTTCTGAACTCTCGATGGGCTTTTAGTCCCCAACAAATTCTCAAGAGCTACCAAGCTCTCAAGGGGCTCTCACCCGCAATATGGAAACGAAACGCTCCCAAGCTTCCAGCCCCTAATCGATCTCCAACCCGGGATGACTCCTAAAGGAATTTTAATTCTGAATATCCTCTAAGGGGCTATCTATGCCAAACCAACAAAACTCCTCATTTACAAACATAACCCCCACCTGGTCATTTATATTGGCTCCAAATCGACTCTGCTCCCTTCAGATCCCGAACGGTCCCACCATTTTTTATTTCGACCTAAAAGCTAAATACTCTCGAAACAAAGTCTCAAAACAAGTAAAGTCCCAACCATGAGCCATGCACCTCAGTTCTCCCTAGGCACGACACCCTTTTGGGGGGGGAGAAAATGATATGGCATATTTTGGCCTATTTAATGCATACTTCCACGTTACCTTCCAAAAGTCAAATGGACACGACCGACTCAACTCAGATCAAGGTCTCGGAAAGAAATAATACTCCAGACCACTGGCTAGGCCCAAGCCACATCACCTGCTTCGGCCATGAGGTTTTCTTACATACATCCCTTATATAGTAGGAGGACCTGTTTCAACTCAGAGAATGGCCCATGGAAGGATCGTATCTACTGTAGATACATAATAAAAGCAACCACCATAATAGTGAGAATTGACAGATAGGTCAGGGGTTCAGCAATCAACCAACATATAGTGTCGACCTACCACCCACGCGCATTAGCCCACTTTGTATAACAACTACCTCCTTATATAGTATAAAAGGTGCTCAGGCAAATGAGCAAAGGACCTTCTTCCATACTAGACATACCACACATAACGATTCACCTAGTTCACTTGACCATCGAAGGGGTCGAGTCGGGGTGTCACCTCACCCCTCCCCCCTGGGACCATGGCCTTGGTGCAAGCGTCAACGATTGTAGAGCCAGTTGAGAAGCGAAAGGATACACTCATAAAGAGGAAAGCTCCACCCACGGAGGCTAACCAAACAAGGTCCCCAGACCGAGGATAAGCAACTCTCCTCGGAACATCGTAATAGACTCCAAGCGACTGTAGCTCTACCAAGGACTATAATTTGACTAAAGCATGAGGTGACCGCTTGGGTTTCAGATCTACTAATCGACATCCCATGTGTTAGGATCAAAGCGGCACTAGGGGTGGGGAGGGGGAAGTGGGGAGGAGGTTGGCGTGAATTAGTGTTTATGAAAAATTTATATTAATTTAAATATTCACTCAATAAAAACTGTATCGGAAATACATTTAGCATAGAGATGTTTTTAAGAGTGCAAGTAAAGGTAATAGACAGTTAAATAAGAAAGCAATGAAGATAAAGAGCAAAGTAGAGGAAGAAAACCGATTTTACAATAGTTTGGTCTTATGACCTATGTCCACTCCCGATTCCTCCTCTGTTGAGGTCACCGACTTCCACTATTAATCTTCCTTCAATGGGTGAAGATCAACTATGCTCTCACAACTCTATTTTCCTTTTATAGGTGAAAAGAGGAGAAGCTCTTAAAGAATTACAATAGCATTTTTTAAGGTTTTTGCTCTTAATGTTTTCTTGCTTTTAGCAAGAATGGACGGGGTATTTATAGGCCCCAAATGGCTTCAAAAGTGGAGCCAAAATTTAAATTCTAAATGTTCCCAAGGTGCTGGTCTCGAATACTGTGTTATGGGTGGTTTAACCACCTAACACAATCTAGGAAACTATGTTTGTGTGAGTCAACTGCCAAGTCTGGGTGGGTCAACCGCCTGCCACATCTTCGAAGACTATGTCATCTTGGAGATCGTGTCTTCGAAGATCATGTCTTATTTGACCTTGGATTACTGAAATGACTTTTATAATAAGTCCAAATAAACTCCAATTAAGGCCTAATGGCCTCATAATCGAGTTAGTAAAGTTAACTCTCATTATGATGCTAACTACGACACTCAACGTACAATCTTTTGATCGTCTCTTCAATAAATCTCGATATCCTTCCGATGAACCTCCAGCGAGCTCTCGATTTCCTTCGGTGAACTCCCAATGAACTTCTAGCATTCTTTCGGTGAACTTCCGATGAGCTCCCGATAACCTATCGGCGAACTCCCAACTAACTTCCCAACAACCTTCTGGTGAGTTCTCGGTGAGCTCCTGACAACATCATCCGCACCTCAACCGATCTCCAATGAGTTCCCATTGTGTTGTCTGAATCTCGGCCCGATCCTCGAACTTGACTCTGGCCCAACATATGATTTTGTTGTCCTTTACTATCGTAGTTTATCCTGCATCACTTTTTTAACACACAAGTTAGATCTAAAAACCCATCAATTTAATTTCATCATCAAATCCGAGATTCAACAATCTCTCCATTTTTAATGATGACAACCAATTAATGACGAGAGTAAATCGTAACTCCCCCTATGTATATATCATATGATAAATAAAATAAACCTGAATTCAAAATCACCATTACTTTTGAATTTAAGCATTTTGACAATTTTCACAATTTAACCATACATGATACCATATATGTTAAAAATTTTAAAGATTCATTTTCTTAGTATCACATCGAAATTTTAATCATTATATTCATAATATAACCATGTCATCAATTATGATACAATATTTATTTCAACTATTTCAAAGATCTCAAAATATCTCTCTTTTGTCATCAATTATGTCATTTCTCTTCCTTTGTCATCAACAAAAAAAAGAAATGCTATATTTGAACAATATTTTTTTAAAACATTTATCACAACATTTAGCACATAAAGATAGGATAAAAATTAATCTTATCTCAAAAAGAACTTTGAATCTCATTTTTTCTCCTTTTGTTTTTAAATGTCAATTACAAGTAAAATTATTTTGAAAGATAGCTCAAAAAATCTAGAAGTCCAAAAAGATTATAAGAGCTACTCATGTATTCAAAATCATCTCATATAAATTTCAAGCAAAAGCTTAAGAAATCTGAAAAATAGCAAATCATGCATTTGAATAGTTTAACATTCCTAACTCTGTTGTAAGAAAGTCAAAATGTTTTTCATTTAATGGTTTGGTGAAGATATCAGCCAATTGATGTTTGGTATCAATAAATTCCAAGATATATCATTGATTATTTATATAATCTCTAATAAAGTGATGTCTAATGTTAATATATTTAGTTCTTGAGTGTTGAATATAATTTTTAGTTAAATGTATTACACTAGTATTATTGCATTTAATAGGAATATTTTTTAAGTGAATTCCATAATATTTTAAAGTGTTTTTCATCTAAATGACTTATGCACAACATGCACTAACTGCTATGTACTTAGTTTCGACTGTAGATAATATAACTAAAGTTTATTTCTTAGAAGACTAAGAAACAAGAGCATGTCCTAAGAATTGGCATGTTCCGGTTATACTCTTTTTATCTATTCTACAACCTCCAAAATCGACATCCGCATAGGCAAGCAAATCAAAGTTTTTAGACTTAGGACACTATAATCCTAAATTAGAAGTTCCTTTTAAGTATCTAAATATTCATTTAACTGTCTTAAAATAAAAATATTTAGGATTAGATTAAAACCTTATATATAATCCAATACTAAACATTATATCTGATCTAGTAGCAGTTAAATGCAATAAACTACTTATCATTCCTCTATATGTTTTTTGATCAAAATTTTCACCTTCATTATCCAAGTCTAATTTTATAAAAGTGCTCATGGGTGTGTTTATGGCCTTAGCATTATCCATACTAAAGTGTTTTAACAAATCTAAGATATACTTAGTTTGACATATAAAGATACCATTATTTAATTATTTTATTTGTAATCCTAAGAAAAAAATTAATTCACCCATTAGGCTCTTTTTAAATTCTTAGCTTATACTCTTGGGAAAAGATTTACATAAGGATTTATTTGTTGAACTAAGAATAATATCATCAACATAAATTTGAATAACTATAAAATTATTTTTAAAATACTTCAAAAATAATTTGGTATTAACCTTGCCTTTAAAAAAATTGTTTGAAATAAGGAAAGAGCTAAGTCTTTCATATCAAGCCTTAGGGGCTTGTTTCAATAGATAAAGAGCCTTAGATAATTTGAAAATATGATTCAGAAAAATATCATTTTTAAAACTGGGGGGTTGTTCAACATAAACTTCTTCAGAAATGAAACCATTGAGAAAAACACTTTTGACATCCATTGAAAATAACATAAAATTCTTAAAAGAGGCAAAGGCAAGGAGCATCCTTATGGCTTCAAATCTAGCCACAGAAGCGAATGTCTCTTCATAATCAATCTCTTCTTCTTTGTTGAAACCCTTAGCCACTAATCTAACTTTGTTTTTAACTATGATACCATTTTTATCTTGTTTGTTTCTAAAGACCCATTTAGTACCAATCACTAAATGGTCATTAGGTTTAGGAATAAGCTCTCACGTCTTATTTCTCTCAAATTGGTTTAAATCTTCATACATTGAAATAACCCACGAATCATCTTTTAAGACTTCCTCAATGTATCTTGGTTCAATTTAAGATAAAAATATGATGTTAACACAAAAATTCTTAAATGATGAACGAGTTTGAACACCTTTTAATGTATATCCTATTATTAACTCCTTAGGATAAGCATCTATATACTTTCATTCCTTAGGTAAGGATTCCTTAGAAGTAGATTCATCTAAGTTATTTTAGAGAGGAGATTTATCATTCAAATTTAAAGTATCAAAATTAAAATCATCATCAACATCAATTTTTTTAATTTAGGAATCTCATTCAAAACAATATGGATAGATTCCTCAATTACTAAAGTTATTTTATTAAAGACATGATAAGCTTTTAAAATTGAGGAATAACCAAGAAGTATGCCTTCATCAGATTTTGCATCGAACTTTCCTAAGATATTTTTTTATTCAAAATAAAATATTTACAACCAAATATTTTGAAATACAAAATATTAAGTTTTTTATTATTCCACAATTCATAAGGAGTCTTAGAGAGTAATGGTTTTATGAGAACCATATTCATGACATAGCATGTCGTGCTAATGGCTTTGACCCAAAAATATTTGGGTAGGCTATGTTCGTTTAACATGATTCTAGCTATTTATTGTAAGCTTCTATTTTTTCTTTCCACTACTCCATTTTATTGTGGATTTCTAGGAGTAGAGAAATTATGATTATACCCATTTGAGTCACAAAAATTTTAGAAATCATGATTTTGAAACTCACCACCATGATCACTACGTATAGATGTAATCATAAAACCATTTTCATTTTGAACAAGTTTGTAAAATTTTGAAAAATATTTAAAAATCACTTTTGTGTGTCAAGAAATAGGTCCAAGTATATCTACTATAATCATCTACAATAACAAATGAATATTTGCTACTTCCTAAGCTTGCAGTAACAATTGGTCCAAATAAATCCATATGGATTAATTGTAGTGGATTAGAGGTGCTTATTTGATTTTTTGATTTGAAACTACTTTTTATTTATTTTCCTAGTTGATATGTATCACAAACTTTATCTTTTACGAACTTGATGCTAAAAATTCCTCTTACTAGATTCTTAGTTGAGATTTGGTTTAATAGTTTCATGCTAGCATGTCCTAGACTCCTATGTCAAATCCATGCACCATCATTTAAGACCGAAAAACACATTTCATTACAAAAATTATCGATGTCAATAGTATACACATTATTGTTTCTTAAGGTAATCTTAGAACTATTTTTATGTGATATTTTAATTATGTAAGTATTAGATTTAAATTTGATAATGTATCCATTATCACATAATTGGTTAATGGTTAGTATATTATATTTCAAACCATAAACTAATAATACATCTTCGATCACAAGGTTTGATTTGTTATCTATGGTTCCTTTCCCAATGATTTTTCCCTTGTTATTGTCTCTGAATGTGACAAATCCTTCATTTAGGCTAGTAAGCTTAGAGAAATGAGTTGGATCTCCGGTCATGTGCCTTGAGTATCCACTATCAAGACACCATTTTATGCTTTTAGCCTTTGTTTGGAGATATACATATAAGAAAAGGGGTTTTGATTTAGGTACACATTTGCCTTCTAGTTCCTCATGAAAAATTCTACCTAATTTTACTAATGGCATCAAGTTGTTTATGGTTCCTTTATGAACCCAAATTAATTTATGTGGACTGTCTTTTAAATAAACATTTATAAGTATAGTGTTCAATTCTTCCACAAAAATTACATTTATTTCTAGGTGAAACATATAATGTATGTCCTTTAATGAAGATGGTTGGCTTTTGTTAAGTGTTACTCACAAAGCCAATTTCTTTCTTTCTATGAACATAACCCTAATTAGCAAGGATCATGTTTAAGGATTTGTTACCTATTTTAAATTTTTCTAATGTATCTTGTAATGAAATATTTTTTTTCTTAGGTATATCTAATTTTTCACACTTAATGTAAGGAGCTATCCTATATTCATCATACTCCTTTTTAAAATTTTTAAACTCACTAACAAGTGAAGCATGATCTTTCTTTAGCAATTTATACTTTTTACTGACTAATTTAAGATCATAAAATAAATCATTAAATATATTAAATAATTCATCATAAGATAAAGAAGACTCATTTATGTTACTTACCTCATTGCCAAATGCCATTAAAGCATAATTTACAACTTCTTCCATGTTGGTTGGCTCTTCATCTTCTGATAAACTTGAGTCGTCCCAAATAGCTTTGAGTGTCTACTTCTTCTTTGGTTGCTTCTTCTTTACTCGGGATATTCATTTTTGAAGTGTCCCGGCTTCTTACATTCGTAACATATTATTGAGTCTATTTTTAGTTCAATTTTGTTCTTAGCATCTTGTTTTGTTTTAGTTATTTTTAAGAATTTCTTAAATTTTCTTGTAAGAAGTGTAAAGTCCTCATCATCATCATCGTCACTTGAGTTTTCTTATAAGTGGTCTTCCTTGGTTCTAAGTGTTATGTCCTTCTTATTTTTTAGAAGGTTGTTCTCGAGTTCATCATGTGCTATATATGTCATTTCGTAAGTTATCAAAGACCTAATTAGTTATTCAAGCGAAAAATTATTTAGGTCATTTGCTTCTTGTATTGCCATTACTTTTGGGATCCCAACTTTTAGGAAGGGACCTTAATATTTTGTTAACAAGTTCAAAATTAGAAAAACTTTTACCAAGTGCTTTTAGACCATTGATGACATCCGTAAAACAAGTATATATGTCTCCTATGGTCTCACTTGATTTCATGTGAAACAACTTAGAGCTATGCATCAAAAGATTAATTTTTAACTCTTTGACTCAACTAGTGTCTTCGTGTGTGACTTTGAGTATGTGTCAAATCTCGTGCACAGTTTTGCATACAGAAACCCGATTAAATTCATTTTTTTCAAGAGCATAAAATAAAGCATTCATCGCTTTAGCATTCAAAGAGAAAGTCCTTTTTTCTGAATCATTACATTCATTCATCAGTTTGGAAGACTTTTCCAAACCACTTTCAATAATATACCATAATTCAAAATCCATAGAAATTAGAAAAATTCTCATTCGAGTTTTCCAATATGTGTAATCTGTCCCATTGAACATGGGAGGACGAGTGATAGAAAGTCCCTCTTGATTACCAACAAAAGCCATATCTCCTGGATTTTAAGCCAAATAGAGAGAAACATGACTCTAATACCAATTATTAGGATCAAAACGGCACTAAGAGGAGGAGGGGGGGTGGGGGAGTTGGGGTTGGGGTTGTGGGGTTTGGGGGAATGAATTAGTGCTTATGAAAAATTTACGTCGATTTAAATATTTATTCAATAAAAATCATCTCAGAAATGAATTTAAACATAGAGATGTTTGTATGAGTGCAAGTAAAGGTAGTAGACAGTTAAATAAGAAAGCAATGAAGATAAAGAGCAAAGAAGAGGAAGCAAACCGATTTTATAGTGGTTCGATCTTATGACCTATGTCTACCATCGATTCCTCCTCTGTTGAGGTCACTGGCTTCCGCTATTGATCTTCCTTCAATGGGTAAAGATTAATTATTCTCTTATAACTCTATTCTCCTTTTATAGGTTTAGGAGATAACCTTTACAAATCTCTAATCTATCCCTTGAACATAAAAACTACACAAGATAAAAAGAGAAGAAGGTCTTAAAGAATTACAATAGTGTTTTCATAAGGTTTTTGCTATACTTTCTTACTTTCTACAAGAATGGGTGGGGTATTTATAAGCCTCAAATGGCTTCAAAAGTTGAGCCAAAATTTAAATTCTTAGTGTTCCCAAGGTACTCGTCTTGAAGACTATGTTCTAAGCAGTCTAACCACCTGACACATCTTCGAAGACTAACGTCTTGGAGACCTTGTCTTCGAAGACCATGTCTTATCTAACCCTAGGTTACTAAAATGACTTTTATAATAAGTCCAAATTAGCCCCAATTAAGGATTCATTGCCTCTTAATTGAGTTAATAAAGATAACTCTCATTATGATGCTACTATGACACTCAACGTACAATCTTCATTATCTGATCGTCTCTTCAGCGAACTCCTGGCATCCTTCCGATGAACCCTCGACGAGCTCCTAATTTCCTTTGGTGAACTCCCAACGAACTTCTAGCATTCTTTCGGTGAACTCCTAGCGAGCTCCTAACGACCTATTAGCGAGCACCCGACGAACTTCCCAGCAACCTTCTAATGAGTTATTGGCAAGCTTTCAACAACATTGTCTGAACATCAGCCGACCTCTGATGAACTCTTGGTGAGCTCCCATTGCATCATCTAAATCTCGACCTAATGCTCGAACTTGACTCTGGCCCAACATATGATTGTATTACCCTTTACTATTGTAGTTAATCCTGCATCACTTTCTTTGACACACAAGTTAGATCATAAAACCCATCAATTGATTTTATTATCAAAATCTGAGATTCAAATCAATATAAGCATAACTCACCATGCTCCTAAGCATATCTATAATTGTACTCTTATAGATATGCTTAGAAGTATGATGAGTTATTTTTTATATCCAAATCAATATAAGAATAAGCTCTAATGATAGTTATGTATATCTTAAATATTATTTTTGGTAAGTCAGTTTCATTAACTTCTTTTGAGTTATAAATTGATAGAAAACTCAACTTGAGATATTTGTATATTTAGAATTATCCTAAAGAGACAAGGTCTTCAATTAATATGAAAAAAATTAAATTCAAAGAATATTTATAGGTATTTTATTCTTTGAAGGGATATAGATTTTAATCTCTAATCATAGTAAGAGAATAATTAAATCTGGTAATATAAGAATCCTAGAAAATAGTAAATCCATAAGAGTGAAAATCTTAAAATTTAATACTGAAAAAATACAAGTTGATACTATTGTATCACTTTATGTTCTAGATATTAGTATTCCTCAAATCACTAAAAAGAATTGATTAGGATGAATAATAAAATAATATTAATAAATCTCACATGATATTGATATTGTCGTTCATGATTTTGTAGAACAATTATAACTAATAGTTTTAAAAAGATCTCAAAGAAAAAAGGAGGTCTATAAATTTTTATTATTTTATAATATATTTATAAGAATCATATTATGATATAGGAATTAAAAGTATTTTTTATTATTTTTATAAGTTATGAAAAGTAGTAATTTTGAAAAATAGTATAATGCAATCAAAGGAGAGTTAAAATCAATAGACTAAAATGGTGTCAAGAACTTGTCGAATTACCCAATAATTATAAAACACTCTGTTATATAAACATAACTCAAAGATAATATCCAACAATATAAAAGTTAGACTTATGATTAAATGTTTTACTCAAAAGGAATGCATCGATCATAACGATATATTTTCTCTAGTTTTTCTAAATAAACTTAATAAGAATCGTCATGAGTCTTCTTAAGTTACATTAGTGGCTTATTATGATTTTAAGTTATATTATATGAATATAAAAACAAGTTTTCTTAATGGGGATCCAGATATATTAAGATGGTTAATATGAATAAGGTATCTTATGTTATTCGTATTGAAATATTCGATAATAGATATCAAAGATTGCTAGGACTATTTTAGAAAAGATATATTAATCGCTTAGAGTGATTCTGTATATAATTTTATTTAGAAAATGACATAAGTAAAAAATTTTATTCAAAGAAAGTGTTTTTAAGATGACCTAAAAATAATCAAATTAAAAAAAATTATATGTATACGTAGTTAGAAGTCTATTGCATGCTCAAACTTATACAAGATCATATATCAATTTTTTATAGTCAGAATATTGAGTATATATTAGAGTTACCCAAGAAAGTAATAAAATATCTAGAAGAGACAAAAGATTATATGATTATATATATGAAATTAGATCAACTTGAAATTATGGTATTTTTATATGTAAGTTCTGTAAATTATTTCGATAATACGAAGTTCACTTTACATTTTATATTTATTAGTTGAAGGGGAAATTTATAGAAAAATATTAAGCAATGTATTTTTTTTGAGGCCATTTATTAATGATTAGCTGACTTTTTAATATGCTCTATGGCTATTAAATTTTATCTGACTACTTGGTTTGATTAGACTCAATTATCAAATCGTTGAAGATACTTTATAGCATATCATAGTAATTTTTTTCTCTAAAAATAATAATTACTCTAGTAGTTTAATGCATTAGATATAAAATACTTGATTGTTAAGAGAAAAAGAGTCTAAAAATAATTAATATCAATTAAAAACTTGAGTTTCCTTGTATTTATTGTTGATTAATTCACTTAGGATATACAACCTAAGATATTTGAAAAACATGTTCTTACGATTGGTTTACGAGTAACACATAAAAGATATGATGATGTATATTTTAGTGTGTTAGGATCGAGTTGGCACTAGATGGGGAGTGAATTAGTGCAAGTCTATCAACCATGAGTCTCCCCTACTATTTATAGAGAGCCACAAAAAATCCTAGGGCTCCTACCTTAGTAGGTATTGGATCTCCATCCAATTACCCACTAAACATATATTATTCGATCTCTATCCAATAATATCCTTAGGTCTCTAATTGGGTCTTAATCAAGGAGCCCATTAGCATAAGGTCTCATTTAATAAGAATAAGGGCTAACTAGATCTTCATCCAATCTTCTATTCATTAAAGCATCAACCATATATATGTGACACTCTAGGCCCGATAACGAGCTGATCGTGAGTCACTCCCATCAGAACTCATTCTGATATAGTAAATTATTATCTCCAAAATAATTTACTCGACTCATCGATTATGGATGTACTAGGCCACTATGCCATAGTCCCCAGACGGTATAGAAAAATCGAATCCATCGGACCTGTCTGTCCATAGTTACCATGTATCTATAATCCCTCATCCAACTAATATCCCAAGGACCATATATTGGACATGGTACTGTTAGGTCACATACGGAATCCGTCATAGTCTCGCTCTAATTGGATTCTCCCGTAGAACTCTTTCTCTCTCAATCCAAATGACCTTGGCCAAGGATTTATCTAAGCAAGCATATATGGGATATTCCTTTCATGATACCGAGAGTGGATGATCCTCTATTGACACTCAATTGCCTTTATACGGTTGGCTACCAATCCCGATAACTAGCTATACCAGATTTGAAACTTTCCAAACCTATAAGTCTGGCATCAAAAAAAGGAGTACTCATATAAGGCATCCTTGGTGTCTCAAGTCTCAGGACCAAATATACAACTGGGACTATGGAATCACTGTCTGACATTAGGTATCATTAACTATACATCATTTCATAAGCGGATCAATCAGTAAACTCATTCTCCAATGAGCACCTGTACTATATCCTTAGTGTCTCCACACAAGTGGCTCTGAGACCAACAACACTCCATCATATGGATGAGTATATAGTACACCGGTCTGTCCGGTTATCTCGATATCCCTCTCAAGTAACATATGACCAGGATTATTTAGGATTTGTGTTTAAAGGTGAATCGATCTCATTATCGTGATCTTATCACGATCTGATTCCATTGCATAGAACCAAGGATATCATTATATATATATATATATATATATATATATATATATATATATATATATATATATATATATATATATATATATATATATATGTAACAGATAATATAATGTGAGAATATACCAATATTAATCATAAGCCAAAAAAGATCATACAACGTATCACAAGTGCCCTGCAAGCCAATCACGTGAGTCATGCATGTAGTAAACTCTAAACTAGCCACCACCCTTACTAAAAAAGTGGTCGGCTATGGTTAAGGGAAGAGTCCTCACGAAGAATGGGTCTTCTAGCGGCCTCCCTCCTCTTATTAGAGGTTGGCTAGGGTTAGGATAGGAGAGATCCGTTTAGCTAGGACTCTCTCTAGGGTTGAATAAGAAGCAAATTATGACTTGGAAACCCCAATAGCCACTGGCCACATCATGGTTATAAGTTAGCTAGGGGTTAGAAGTTGGAGAGGAGAGGGAGTATTCCAAGAGTAGGAGTCCTATTATGAGTTAGGGTTTTGAGTCCCTATATAAACTCATGTAGCCACCCCTTTTTTCATCATCAATAGAAATTTTCTTTCAGTCATCATGCATAAAACCTTGGAGGAGGGAACCCCTATAGAGTTCCAAGACGTCAATCTCCTATAGAGATCAACCCTAAGCTTAGGTTTTACAAGGGTTCTAACACTTGGTATCAAAGTAGCATTCCTTGAAGCTTCGATGCCCTTCTACAGTTCACCCATCATCTTCATTCATATCCCAAGCAATTCCTATAATTGCTATAATTATCACTGACTCTGCCATCATCACCACTACTGCAGATCACCCCTTCAATCTCGTTGTAAATTGCATCAGGTTCTGGCATTCTACCTTACTAATGCTGCAACTTAGTTATCTTAAACCCCAAAAAATAAAAAACATGTTCCTCTTTTGCTACATAAATATATCATCATAAAGTTACCATCTTTACCATGAAAGTTACACTGCGATTCAGCCACATGCTATTGCCCTGTTTTAATCTTATTGCCACTATTTTACTGCCCTATCTTCCACAAGTTTTTTATGACATCTTTGGCACTCCCTATTAGTGGATTTCCATTGGGTTTCATACAAAAGTTGCTAATACAAACCGCTGATCTTTTATGTCCAAACTGCTACACTTTAGATATAAAAATATGTCGTAATACCTTCTCGTATTCCTTTATTTTGCCAAATTTTTTGCCACCGTATTCTCTCACGAATTTTTTATAGTATTATCTTTCCCTTACCAGTAGATTCCTATTGAGTTTTACTCAAATCATTGTCACAAACTGCTGGAAATTTTACGTCTTTACTGCTGAAATTTTAGACGTAAAAAACTGTCGCAACACCTTCTTGAACTCTTTGATCTTGCCAAACTTTTTGCTGCCATATCCTCCCACAAATTTTACAACAATATTACCTTTTCCTTACCAGCATATTTCAATTGAATTATACTTGAATCCTTGTCATGAACTACTAGTTTACATCTATGTTGTTGAAATTTTTTTGATGAAAAATTCTATCGCTATACCTTTTGTCATTCTTCTTCTCGTAAACCACCAAATCCTACCAAACTTGCTACCACCAACCATATTGTCTTTAAGGCACCCCTCTAGCCTTAAGATGCAGCCACCATAATCTATCTCCAAAACTTGCAGCTAACCCAAAACGCAACCCAAACAGCGGTCTACCATAGTCGCAACCCTCCACCAATCGATATTTATCTTCTGACCACCAATCCCTACCAAACTAGTTGCTGCCACAAACAATAACCCTAGGCCACCCCTCTAACCCTAAACCTCTATTACTAAACCCCCCTTACAGCCTCTACAATAGCCCCAAACAATAGCATCAACAACACCCACTTTGATGAAAAAAATTATACTGCACTACCTTAGCTACTACTTAATGCATCCACACCAATCCCAACCAAACTGGTTGATGCCATTAACAATAACCCTAAACCACCCCTCTAATCCTAAACCTCTACCATCATAATCCCTGTATAGCCCCTACAGCAACTCCAAACCATAGCCCCAATAGCAACCTAAAATAACAACCTATCAGCCCCAAACCGCAATCGTCTACCCTTGATCCACCACCTCTTTCGGCCACCAATCCACCCAACCGGTTCATGCTATTGACCTAATAGTAGGAGAAGGATCTTAACATTACAAGTTTTGAGTCTTATGTTATGGCATTGGTAGATTTGATCAGTGCCAAGTTGGAGGCCTTCGAGATGTGTATAGAGGACAAACTACATGCTCTCTTCGCAGAGTCCCAACATGGAGGGAATTCAAGAGCAGGCTATTAATCCGCTTTAGACTGATATAGTATAAGAACACGAATGGCCAACTTATGAAGATTCGTCAGACCTTAACCGTGCAAGAATATCAAACTAGGTTTGAGTATCTTTTAAATCAAACTCAAGATTAGTTTGAAAAATAGTTGTTATGAACGTTCATCGAATGATTAAAACTGGAGATCAAATGCGAAGTCAAGGCGTGACAACTGTATACATTGAGGGTTGCCATCTCCTTTGCCGAATCCATGAGGAACGACTGAACAAAGATGCCCAAAGGAATAAGATCATGAATCGACTAGCAACTATCAAGCCTTCGTCCTCCCCTACTGTCAACTGGACCTTTCAGCCCAAGAAACTTATCCAAGAAGAACTCCACGACAGATCCGCAAAGGACTTATGTTGGCATTGCAACGAACTTTGGAGTTGTAACCATCACTGCAAAAAGGGGAAGCTTCTTAAGATATAACTTATTAAAGAGCCAGAATGAGAAGAGGAGGACCTCGAATATGAGGAGGAGAGCACGATGGAGGACCTGTAGCCGACCTCATGCTCCAGCCGGCTATGCGAACCTGCAAATAATGAAAGTTCTAGGATTCCTTAAGTAGTAGCCTGTCACTATCCCTAGCAAGACTAGGAGCACCAACAACTTTATGAATAGTAAGGTTGTTGCTCGATTGATGCTTCAAAATTAAGATTGCAGCAGGTTTGTGCTAATTACAGGTGTCATACAAGCCAATCATGTGAGGGATGGCATGTGTGACACACTACATAATCTTTTTATTTATTATTAATATTGGTATATTCTCATATTATATTATTTATTGTATATATATTATGATGTCCTTGGTTCTATACAATATGAATTAGATCGTGATGAGATCACGATAATGAGATCGATTCACCTTTAAACACAGATCCTAAATAATCTCGATCATATTTTACTCGAGAGAAATATTGAGATAACCGGATAGATCGGTGTACTCTATACCCGTCCGTATGATGGAGGTGGCTGGTCTCATAGCCACTTGTGTGGAGACACTAAAGATATAGCACAGGTGCTTATTGGAGAATGAGTTCACTAATTGATCCGCTTATAGAATATTATATGATTAATGATACCTAATGTCAGACAGTCATTCCACAGTTCCAGTTATGTATCTGGTCCTTACACTTGAGATACCAAGGATGTCTTGTATCCTTTCTTTGACGCCAGACTTACAGGTTTGGAAAGTTTCAGATTTGGTACAATTGGTTATCAGGATTGGTAGCCAACCTTACGAAGGCAATTGAGTGTCAATAGAGGACTATCCACTCTCGGTATCACAAGAGAAATATCTCATATGTGCTTGCTCAAACAAATCCCTAGCTAGGGTCATTCAGATTGAGAGAAAAAGAGTTCTCCGAGAGAATCCGATTAGAGCGAGACTATGACGAATTCTATATATGGCTTGACAGTACCATATCCAATATACGATCTCTGGGATATTAGTTGGATGAGGGATTATAGATATATGGTAACTATGGACAGACAGGTCCGATAGATTTGATCCCTCCTGTACCATATGGAGACTATAACGTAGTGGCCTAGTACGTCTATAGTCGATGGGTCAAGTGAATTATTTTGGGGATTATAATTCACTATATCGGAAGGAGTTATGATGGGAGTGACTCACGACCAACTCGGTATCAGGCCTAAAGGGTCATACACATATGGTAGATGCTTCAGCGAATAGAGGATTGTATGGAAATCCAATTAGCCCCTATTCTCATTAGCCCCTATCCTTGATTAAGGCCCAATTAGAGGCCTAAGGAGATTATTGGATAGAAATCTAATAATGCAAGGTTAGTGAATAATTGGATGAAGATCTAATACCCACTAAGGCAAGAGCCCTAGGTTTTTTAGTGGCTCTCTATAAATAGGAGGGAGACTCATGGTTGATAGGCCGCAGCTTTAGCCACCACCTCCTATTCTCCTCCCTCCCTCTATGCAAGAGTTGCGAGTTCAGATTGGAGGAGTTTTGCAGTAAAGATTCATCACGTGGATACCGCTAGAGAGGCGGATGTTTGATATCCTTCATCTTCTCCATCCGGATCTAGAATATAGGGATATACGATCTCCTTAGGTAAAATCAATCTCTCACACATCATGTTTTTCTAGTTTTTACAATTTTTCTCGTGACCCCAATCTTTTACATGATGATTTGATCTGCGTTGGAAACTAATTTTTTATTTTGATTTCAACGCATGTGATGCTCCCGCTGAGGTTTTCCAACAGTGGTATCAAAGCCAAGGTTTTCGTGCGAAAGATTAGTTTTAAATTGCATGTGATGAGATTGAATCACGTAGAATCATTCTACACGTTCTTGTTGTGCTTTCGCAGTGAAGGCAGCGACGAGAAGGGGCGGCCAGCCACCCATGGCCAGGCCACGACCAAGGCCCCTTGCAAGGAGGCGATCGATCACGGCCACTCGCAAGGGGCGCCGCTCACGGGGCAATCGCAGTGCACGCGCTGACGCACCGTAAGGGGTCGGTTGCGGCAGCCCATGGGCACACCCACTTACAACTAGGCGCCGCAGGGGCTATATGCGCTGCAGGGTGCACCACCTACCGCCATCAGGTGGCCGCCTTGGTAGGGTGGCTATCGGCGGCGTACCGCTGAGGGGCAGCGGCGACGGCAACGTATATAGGGCAAGAAGGGTTAGGGCATCCTTTTGAGAAAAGGATAATCTTGCCCCTTTAAATTTTAAAAATTTTGAGGACTGTCCTTGTGTATAAAATTTTAAAAATACCCTCAATAATTCTAAAAATTTTAAGGACTATTCTCTTATCTAGAATTATGAAAATACCCTTGATAATTCTGAAAATTCTAAGCATATCTTGATCTCCAAAAAAATAATTAATTAAATAGTTTAATTAATTATATATATATATATATCTAGGAATCCTACATATGATATGATGTATGATATGGATAGATGATCATGAGCCAAGTGTTGTGATGTGTGTAATTATGATTATTATTATTATTGGGACCTGTGAGCCTATATTTCTCTCGTTTATTGTTGGGCTTACGTACCTATGATTATTTATAATTACATGGAGAGGCGTAGCAGGAGCGTGGAGGTTACAGTAGGACCCACGATACCGTGGTGAGAGATCATGTCGCATAGTGATGCGACAATCCGACGAAACCGATGATGACAAGATCAATAATTTTAGGCCCATTGGCTCAGGCTTAATCATATTAGGTGATGGCTCATGATCATCCGGTGTGGCTTGCATATATGATATGTTATACACCTACTATATATATATATATATATATATATATATATATATATATATATATGCATGCGTTGTAGATACATATTAAATATGTATATGTGTGACACGACATATTAGGAGATCGATACAAAAACCCCTCTAAAGATAATATTAAGTCGGTAAGCGTGAGGCAATAAGATTGACCCACATGGCCTTCCATCGTTATAGAAAGAAATTGAATCACAACATAGATTGAGTTGGTCGAGTCCCTCAATGCTCACCTATCTACGTGATCAAGATCTTGCCTACGACATAGAGTTACCGGTGACCTAAGGATATGGTATGCTTGGTCGAGTCCCTTGATGGCATATCATCGAATCAGACTCACCTTGTAACGATGGCGATGACTTAACTGAACATCATGGTTAGTCGAGTCCCTCGAGACTATGATGATTCAGAGGTCGAACATGATGGGAATCACAAGAAGTTGTGATTGGCAAGAGTTGCCTACCTTTTGGGCTTAGTTAATTGGTCAAGTCCCTCGAGGTTGCACTAAGACGCCAATTGGATCCCGATCCCCACTAGAAGTCTGCCGGAGACTTCCATCTCACGTGTCTAAGGTGTCGCGTGATTCGCTAAGAAAATAGTAGGAGTACATTAAGATAGAAGTTCATATCTTAATTAGTATTTTTTGTAAAATCTGCATGTTATTTAATTTTTGCTATATCTTATTTCGTCAGAAATATATCGCTCACAAACCCCCTACGTGGCATACTTGATGCCAACCACCTCACTGGTCTAAAATATACAGATTGGCTCCGTAATTTTTGAATTATTCTTACAATAAAGAAAATCAAATATGTCCTTGATACAATTATGCCCACGCCAGAAGAAGGGGCAAGAGAGAATGAGATCGCTCGCTATGTAAAGTACATAGATGATTCCATGTTGGCAAAATATTACATGTTAGCCTCCATGACTCCTGAGTTACAGAGGCAACATGAGAGCATAGATGCAAATTCTATCCTTCTTCATCTCCACCAGCTGTTTGAGAAACAAGGAAGAACTTCAAAGATATGAGATATCTAAGAAACTCTTCCAAGCTAAGATGATAGAAGGGACATCGATTGAGAACCATATCCTAAAGATGATAGAGTGGATTGAGAAACTCATAGGTCTAAGAATAGTCCTAGAGGATAACCTGTGTATTGATCTTATACTTCAGTCCCTACTAGATTCATTTCTCACTTCATCATGAATTTTAACATGACCAAGTTTGAGGTGACTCTCCTTGAGCTCCTCAATATGTTGAGGGAAGCTGAGAGTGCTATTAAGAAGGAGAAGTCAGTTCTCTATATTAGTGAGATCAAAAAGAAAAGGAATGCTAGCAAGACCCTTAAGAAGGGCAAGGGCAAAGAAAGACTAGGTAAGGTAAAGGTTGCCAAGAAATACCTGAGAAAGGACAAAGGACAGTGCTTTCACTGTAGCCAAGACGGGTATTGGAAGAGGAACTGTAAGGACTACCTTACAGAGAAGGCGAGATAGAAGCTTGAAGAAGCTTCAGGCATATTCATAATCAGTCTCCACTTGTCAGATTTTCATGCTAACACATGGGTATTGGATACCAGGAGTGTTTATCGTATCTGTAATTTGTTGTAGGTTCTGGCAAGACCTAGAAGATTGGCTAAAGACGAGATAGACCTTAAGATCGGCAATGGAGCAAGAGTTATTGTAGTTGCTATTGGAGAGGTCACCCTACATTTGCCTAATTGAGTTATTATTACACTAGATGCATGCTATTTTGTTCCCTCTATTATCAAAATATTATTTCTATCTCTTGTTTGATAATTAGTGGATATAAATTAATTTTTGAGAATAATAGTTGTTAAATAACTATGGATGATGAGATCATCATTAGAGGGACCCTTATAAATGACTTATATATGTTAGACACTTCTCTACATATCATGAATATAAATATGTTTAGTAGGAAAAGGCATGAGGTGAATAATGCATACCTATGGCATTGTAGGCTAGGTCATATACATGAGGAAATAATTCAAAAGTTGCTGAAAAATGAATACTTAGATCCATTTGACTATAAGACATATGCAACTTACGAACCTTGCCTTCATGGAAAGATGACCAACTCTTTTTTAGTGGAACTAGAGAGAGAGCCACCGAGTTATTGGAACTCATATATAGTGATGTATGTGGTCCTATGTCGACTCAAGCAATATGTGGTTATTAATACTTCATTATATTCACTAATGATTTCTCTAGGCATGGACATGTGTACTTAATGAAGTACAAATCTGAGGCCTTTGAGAAATTCAGGGAATATAAAAATAAGGTAGAGAATCAAATTGGAAAGAGTATTAAGACTCTTCGATCAAATCGAGGAGGAGAGTACTTGAGTATGGAGTTCATCTATTTCCTCAGGGACAATGAGATTCTATTTCAGTGGACACCTCCTTATAAATCTCAGCTCAATAATATATTAGAAAGGAGGAATCGCACACTGTTAGACATGATGCAGTCCTTGATGAGTTTCGTTGACCTACCTATCTCATTCTCGGGGTATGCCCTAGAGACTGCAGCTTACCTTCTGATAGAGTTTCATCAAATTTGGTAGTGTCTACACCATATGAGATATAAAAATAAAAGAAACCCGATCCTAAGATTATTAAGATTTGGGGCTGTCATGCCCATGTTAGAAGACACAACCCCGATAAGTTGGAATCAAGGACAAAATGATACATATTCGTGGGATACCCAAAGGAAACTTGTAGGTATTATTTCTATCATCCCGAGAACTGGAAGGTCTTTGTTTCCAAGAGAGTTGTGTTCCTTGAGAATGAATACATTCTTAGTGGAAATAGTGGGAGTAAGATAGAATTGAGCGAGACTGGAGAACCTAGCTCAAGCACCATTCCAGAGCCTGAGTATATTTAGGTACATAGCATACAAGTTCTAACTTTATATAGGTCTAATAGAGTATCTCACCTTGAAAGATATGTGGGACATATCAGTGGAGATGACTCTTACGATGTTGATCCTCACACCTTGATGAGGCTATTATGAGTATAAACTCTGGGAAGTGGCAACAAGTCATAAATTCTGAGATGGATTTCATGTACTCTAACAAGGTTTGGTACCTTGTGGATGCATCTAAGGGTGTACCCATCGGCAATAAATGAATCTTCAAGAAGAAGATCGGAGTGGATATAAAGGTGTAGACCTATAAAGCAAGACTGGTAGCTAAAGGATATCGTCAAAGACAAGGAGTTGACTATGATGAAACCTTTTCACCTATAGCCATGCTTAATTCCATTATAATTTTTTAGTCATTGCAGCACATTATAACTATGAGATCTAACGGATGGATCTCAAAATGATATTCCTCAATAACAACCTCGAGGAGAAGGTGTATATGATATAGCCAGAGTGATTCATATCCAAAAAGAGTCCAGATAAAGTTTGCAGGTTGCTTAGATCTATTTCTGGATTAAAGCAAGCTTCCCGAAGTTGGAACATAAGATTTGATGAGGTGATCAGATCTTATGACTTTGTTAAGAATGAAGATGAGCCTTGTGTATACAGAAAGGTAAGTGGAAGCACTATCACATTCTTGATGCCATATGTGGATGACATCCTAATAATTAGGAATGATGTAGGAATGCTCTCCATAGTAAAGGTTTGGCTATCCAGAAACTTCTCCATGAAAGACTTAGGGGAAGCATCCTATATTTTGGGGATCCGAATCTATAGAAATAGATCTAAAAGGATGCTTGGCTTGTCCCTATGCAGGTACATAGACTCCATTGTCAAAATGTTTGGCAAGTAGAATTCCAAGAGAGATCTTATATCAATGAGATATAGAATATCACTTTCTAGGAGTATGTCCCCAAAGACTCCTAAAGAAAGAGCAAACATTGACAAGATACCTTATGCCTCAGTAATAGGGTCTATCACATATACGATGCTATATACCATGCCTAATATAGCTTTGAGTGTCATGAGCAAGTATTAGACAGATCCAGGTTTAGAACACTGGAAGACGGTAAAGTGTATCCTTAAGTACTTGAGAAGCACTAAGGATCTTTTACTGGTATATGGAGGAGGTAACCTCTAGGTTAATGGCTACATAGACTCAAGTTTTTAGTTTGATATTGATGATAGCAAGTCAAATTCAGGGTATATTTTCACCATGAATGGAGGAGCAGTAAGTTGGAAGAGTTCTAAGTAAGATACTACTATTGACACCACCACAAATGTGGAATACATTGCTGCAGCAGAAGCAGCAAAGGAAGGGGTGTGGATGAAGAAGTTTATTAAGGATTTAGAAGTCATACCAAGCAGCGTGGAGTTGACTCCCATATATTATAGCAATAACAGGGCAATAACTCTAACAAGAGAACTTAGGTCTTATCAGAATTGTTTTACAGAGGTTTCATCTGATTAGAGCGATCGTGACCCGAAAAGATATAACAATGGAAAGAGTTTCATCCGAAGACTAACAAAGCCGCTGGTTCAAATTATATTTGAGTGTCATAGGGGTCTGATGGGGATCAGACTCATAGGTGATTGGCTTTTGGTCAAGTAAAAGATTGTTGGTTATAGGTGCCCTACAAGTCAATTACGTGAGTGATGGCACGTGTGACATGCTATGTGATCTTTTTGCTTATGATTAATATTGGTATATTCTCATATTGTATTATTTGTTACATATATATTATGATGTCCTTGGTTCTATGTAATAAGAATTTGATCGTGATGAGATCACGATAATAAGATTGATTCACCTTTAAATACAGATCCTAAATAATCCCGGTCATAGGTTACTCAAGAGGGATATTGAGATAATCAGACAGATCGGTATACTATATACTCATCTATATGATGGAGGCGGCTGATCTCATAGCCACTTGCGTGGAGATACTAAGAATTTAGGATGAGTTCACTGATTGATCCACTTATAGAATATTGTATGGTTAATGATACCTAATATTAGACAGCGATTCTATAGTCTCAATTATGTATCTGTTCCTTAAACTTGAGACACCAAGGATGTCTTATATGAGTTCTTCTTTCTTTGACGCCTGACTTATAAGTTTGGAATATTCCAGATATGGTACAACTAGTTATCGGGATTGGTAGCCAACCTTATGAAGGTAATTGAGTATCAATAGAAGATCATCTACTCTCGGTATCACGAGAGGAATATCTCATATGTACTTGCTCAGATAAATCCCTAGCCAAAGTTATTCGGATTGAGAGAGAAAAAGTTCTCTAAAAGAATCTGATTAGAGCAAGACTATGATGGATTATGTATGTGGCCTGACAGTACCATATCCAATATACGGTCTCTAGGATATTAGTTGAATAAGGGATTATAGATATATGGTAACTGTAGACAAACAGGTCCGATGGATTTGATCCCCCCTATACCGTCTAGAGACTATAGCGTAATGGCCTAGTACGTCCATAATCAATGAGTCGAGTGACTTATTGTGGGGATAATAATTCACTATATCAGTAGGAGCTCTGATGGGAGTGACTCACGACCAACTCAATATCGGGCCTAGAGGGTCACACACATATGGTGGATGCTTCAGTGAATAGCTGATTGGATAGAGATCTAATTAGCCCATATTCTCATTAGATGAGACTCTATGCTGATGAGCTCCTTGATTAAGGCCCAATTAGAGGCCTAAAAAGATTATTGGATAGATATCTAATAATACAAGGTTAGTGGGTAATTGGATACCGCTAGAGAGGAGGACATTTGACCTCTTTCATCTTTTCCATCCAGATCTGGAATATAGGGATATACGATCTCTTTAGGTAAAATCAATCTCTCATACATCGTGTTTTTTTAATTTTTACGATTTTTCTTACGATTCCAATCTTTTACATGATGATTTAATCTGCATGAGAAATCAAATTTTTATTTTAATTTCCGTTGCGCATGTGATGCTTCCGCTGAGGTTTCCCAACAGTTTGATGTTAAGGTCGCCAATAGTCCAATTTTGAAGTGTGAACAAAGATGCCCATGTATAAAATTGTTACTGCATGACCAAGAAATAATTATTGATTTCTTCCTCCTCCCACTCAATGATTATGAGGCCATGCTTAGCATCGTATGGCTAACTATGTTAGGTGATATTTCTTGGAATTTTTTGAAATTAATTATGAAATTTTTTTAGCGAAGGGAAATAGGTGATCCTACATGGGAAACACGAGAGTGATGTGATGACAGTTTTAATACAGCGAATGGAGAAAGTCTTATAAAAAGTGAATAGCGGCTTCGTAATGCAATTCCAGCAACAACATATGAGGGAGCTGAGAAATGAAGACCCGACGGTATGACCACTGAATTATGATTCTCTAAGGTAAACCACCGTAAACACTAGGCTATATCGGTATCCTCACCTCCAAAAATCTGAAATAGAGAGGATTGTAAATGAGATACTTAAAACATGGGTCATTCGGCCAAGTTGCAACCTCTACTATTCATTGGTGCTCCTAGTATGAAAGAAAGACTAGCTACTACTAAAGATCAATCACATGGCAGTGCATGTAAAGAAGAAACGACCTCCTAACAAACTTTAGAGTGGAAAAAAATTTAAAGATCGAGCTTTCCTACACTTTCAGCCTTACCAATAAGAAATTCGAACCTTAAGAAAGTAGTCTCCGTATTACTTTGGACCTTATAAAATTGGGGATCACATTAGAACCGTGACCTATGGATCGGATCTGCATCTTAATTCAAAATTATAACTGATCCTCTAGGAATATCACCGCAAATGGAAGTTTAGAGAGGATGACTCAGCCTAGATCCATCCACCTGAAACCCAAGTTGATGAGGAGGCCTAATTCCAACTAGAGATTGCATGGCATCGCAAGATCACAACGCATCACCATCCAGATACAACCATCGATGAAGAGATACAAGATAAAGTTGAATCATGGGATCATGATGTGCATACCTCAAATGTAACAAGGAAGCCTCATGATAAGCTAGAAACTCGGACCTGGAGATAATGAAATCTCAACCACAAGGACAAGGCTGATTTAAAGAGGGCGGGTCTGTTAGGAACCTAGTTGAGTAGGGTCCTAGTCGATTGAGTTGAGTCCTTAGATTAGGTATGGTTGCCAACCTAGACCTGATATTAGGTCGAGTAGGAGGAGATTTGAGCCCGTTAAATCAGTCTAAATCCTAGTCGAGTTAGGATTCGACTGAACTGTAGTCTAGTTAAGAGTCGGAGTTTGATACGGGTCAGAGTCAATTAAGTCATGCATGTAATAAACTCTAAACTAGCCACCACCCCTGTTGATGAAGTGGTTAACTAAGGTTAAAGGAAGAATCCTCACGAAGAGGGTCTTCTAACCACCTCCCTCCACTTATTAGAGGCCGACTAGGGTTAGGAGATGAGAGACCCATTTAGCTATGACTCTCTCTAGGGTTGAATAAGAAGCAAATTATGAGTTCAAAACCCCTAAAGTCATTGGCTACATCATGGTTCAGAGTTGACTAGAGGTTAGGAGTTGGAGAGGAGAGGGAGTCTTCCAAGAGTATGAGTCCTATTAGGAGTTACGATTTTGAGTTCCTATATAAACTCATGTAGCCTTCCCTTTTTGCATCATCAATAGATCAAATTTCTTTCAGCCATCGTGCAAAAAATCTTATATAAGGGAACCCTTATATAGTTCTATAAGGTTGATCACTTATAGAGATCAACCCCAAGCTTAGAATCTGCAAGGGTTGTAACATATACATCAATCAATTGATTTCATCATCAAAATTTGAGATTCAACATAGTGGACATTATAATTGATATTTTTATTTACATACTCAAAAAGTTATTTGTTTTAGCTATCCCATTGATATTTATGCATCTCTATATTATGGGAATATAATAATATAATTATTATGACAACATGAATTATATAGATTATTTTGGAAAATACTAATAGTGTTTGGTACATAGAAGAATTTATGTTATTGATAACATACAACCGCTATAACTGCTATAACTGGCATTGGTAGTTAGACTTAATATGATATTATGTCTATTGGACTTATTACCTTGATATTATGTCTATTGGACTTATTACCTTGTTTTATAGAATTTGTACATTCGTGTAAAATATTTTTTAAGTTTTAAAATCTAATTAAGGATAATTATTTTTAAATAAACTTTTATTTTATTTACTTTAATTTAATTTTTTTATATCTTACTAATTTATGGGTCAAGTGAAAAAAAATACTAGATTATGTGGTTTTATCTAATTAAAAATATTATTATAGATATTATTAGATTTTGATTACAATTATCAATCAATAGAAAAAAAGTCAATTAATATGATTCCTTAGGAGATGACCTTCATGGAAATAACTCTCCTAATTATTCATCATAGATCCTCTATTCATACTTATAAAAGGATAGGACCACATAGAAATGAAACAACTTAAATGCATTTTAGAGATTATAGATCTTGTCTTTATCTCTAATTCATCGCTAATAGCTATCCTTTGAAGTATATAAAGAGAAGAGAAAATGAGTCTATCTTTTGTTGAAGATCGATATCACTATAACTTTTAGACTCGATGATGATATGCTTATATATTAGATAAATACTTTATGAGTAGTATCAAAAAAGTACACATCATAAATATGATAGATTGTTATTTGATTTTAGTTTCTAATATTAAAATTTTTTTGTATAACAATAGTCTATTGCCATTTTTATTCAAACATTTGAATCATCCCTAAACCATTCACCTACCTTAGCAAATTGATATTATCTATTCAAACAACAAACCACAAGAGGCTAATTGGAGGCAACAATACACAATAAGGCAAATCAGGAGCTTGCATGGCAAAGACTTACAACTTGCTATAAGAAGAAGAAGAAAAAAAAAAAGGACCTCTTTTACATCAAGTTCTTGAGATTTGATCTTCTCCTAATACTAGAAAGCCTCAAACAACCATGCTAATAGTAACTCAATGCTTATATTTTTAAAACAATCTCAGTAGGTTGAGTGAAGACACAGGCCCATTTCAAGATTCTTCTCACATGAACTTACTTAACCTTAGTAGGTCGGGGCCAAGCTTGTCAAACCTCAACCCACTGTTGAGAAAGAAGCATCCCTTCCACGTAGGCCCGATCTAAGAATCCCGACTTACAATTTTATAAAGAAAAAAGAGTTTTATTCTCCCCATGAAAGATTCAAAACTTGGCCCACTATGACAAGTATCGATGGTCTATAATATACAAAAGTTATACTCACTCCAAAATAGGATTCGCCTCCCCTTTTTGTGTGATACGAACGCTCATTACAAACAGAAAAAAAAAAAAGAATTGGAACACTTGATATAATCGACTAAGTCAAAGTGTCTCCTAACAAATCAAACATGACACTTTAGAAGTGTCTTAAATTGGTACAAATACATATTTAAGCGTCTGACACAATTAAATTATCAGCTTTTAAACATAACATATCCACCTAAGATTAAAAGAGAGAGAGAGAGAGAGAGAGAGAAACTTGAAACACTTGAGGTGAACAACGCATCCACATTTGCAAGTGATCTATTTGTGTATGATAAAAAATTATTCAAGGTGCCTGATGCGATCGATCAAGCCCAAAGTATACCTTTTCGAGTATGATTTTAGAATAAAAAAATATTTGAAATACCCAATAGGTTTCCTTATATATTATGTTTACTTACCTAAAGAGTTCTCTAGTGCTCAAGATAAAAAAGACATTCCAAGTATCCGTTTAAAGTATAATATGTTTACTTAACATAGAAAAATATTTAAATTATTTGGTATAATCAAAATGTTTTATTTGTGGGTGATATCCCTTTAGGATAATCAAAACACTTAACATATCAAAAATATTTTAATTTTTATATGATGTATGTACCGATACCTAAAAATGTTCAAAGTGCTCATTACGACCAAAGCATCATCCCCTTTACCCATGATATGTTTAATAGGATGAAAAAATATTTGACAAGCTCAATATAATAATGTGTTCCCCCTTTTGTTCGGTATGTCAGTCCAGAATAGGAAAGCAACAAGAGTGCCATTTAATCATATTTAATAAGTATCACAACGGTTAAAATCTAAAAATTAACATTGTGCTCTGAGATAAAGAAGCGTATAGATCATTATTTTCAACCAATCAAAACTTAAATACATTAGAATGCGATCAACATATGCTAGACATGTCATGTCAGCATAGATACTTTAAATTAACATAAATATTATATAACACAACCCCTCCATATATCTTTTAGTTTCAAAATTACAAAATGAATAATGAATAATACTCTTTAAGATTTTTGATGCTCGTAACAAATAAACATGTCCTAATGTGATCATGTATCGTCTGTTTTTACCTTTCTCCAAGTGTGACAACTCGGAAAGTCAGATTACTTTCAACGAGTCGATAGTTAAAAATTGACCATATCACATACAAAAATTCATTTACGTGTGATGAAAAAATCACGAGTATGTATTGTCATGGAAGTATGTTTAGCTGCAGTGCTAATGCATTAATTAGTAGGACGTACATGATGATGATTGTGAACTTGAAAAATACCACTATTCTCTGTTGTTTCCTCCCATTGGTATTTTTTTTTTTGGGGGGGGGGGGGGGGATCGGAACCAAACGCACCAGAAGCTCTTCTAATGGCATGACCACCAATTCTTTGGTCAAAGTTGACCCATCACGCAAGGGGCTCAGTCAAAGCGTGTCGGATTTCGAGGCATACTTTTTATAATTTCAATATTAAAAATATTTTTGTATCTCCATAATCAAATTAAATCTTATAATTCTTCAAATTAAACTGGTTTTGTATCTCTATAATCAAATTTCTCTAGCTGAGGAATTTTCATGAACAGAAAGATGTGGAAGAGGTGCGAGGTCAAAGTTAAATGGCTCGGGCATTAGGTGACCTAATACGCCTCCCGCTTATTTATACAGGGAAACATAATTTATGATACGATCGTTCTCCATAAAAGATGAAGGTAAAGTGCCCACCACCACCAATTATATTTATTTGTTATGGAAGCAGAAGATTAAATAGAAATCTTAAACTAAGAATCAATTAAACAGGGATTCAGGGGAGGGGAGGGGAAGATACCCATATGTAGTAGAAACAAGAATAATAATAATTATTATTATTATTATTATTATTATTATTATTATTATTATACGGGGTACTAAAATATAGGAAAAGGCCAGCAACCGACGCCCACCCGTACCCGGCCCCACACGTCCCTTCGGATCGCCAACTCTTCTTCGTCGACCGGACCATATCTCGCTCCTGTCGCTGTGAGCCACCACGTTCCGAAAGCTTTGAGTGGTCCCCGCTTCGCTTCAATCCACGGCTGGGATCGCCGGCTCTGTCGAGTGCAACGTCCCACGTCATCTCTTCCCTTCTCCGCCCCGCGTCCAGTTTAGGTGGGCCCGCCTCTTCACTTCAGCAGGCTTTTGATTTGAGTTTTCTGACTTCTTCGTTGTAGTGGGCGGCAGCTTCTTCCTCCTGCTTTGGTGGATTTCGCGTTCTTCCTCCTGTTCATTTTTCTGGAACTCTGACTCGTTCTGTTCTTAGTTCCTCTGCTTATTCTCTGTTTGCTCTCATCGAATTCAGTTCGATCAAGAACCGAATTCTTCCATCCTGCGTTTCTGTTGTCAAGTTGATACCTTTGATTTGTTTCTGCGATCACAAACGAATTTTGCTTCATTAGCTTCGCCTTCGTCGTTCCTTGAATTCCCTCAAACCTAAGCCTTTGCCCCCTCCCTCTCTCTCCGTGAATCCATAAATTCTTTTCTGTTTCGGTGGCTCCGATCGATAGGAAATGCAAAAGAAGAAGACTCTCTGGGAATGTTCCTAAAGATTACATTTTTGGGATCGCGGAACGTTCACGGATACCAGCAGAATTCCTACAGCTTCCCGAGCCGCTTCTGAATCCTATCGTCGATATCTTCGGATCGATATCGAAGCTTGCCTGGAGATTTCCCCTGTTTCCATTCTCCATGGGTTGCACGGGCTCGAAGCAGCTCCGCCGGCGCCGCGGGCGGAGCCCCGGTCATTTTGTTCGCAGCCACTCCGTCCCCGTCCATTGCGCCGACACCGCCGTCGCCCAGCGCCGGTGCTGGGATGATCACCACGCCATGGCCCTCTCTTCCTCCACCCTCGGTTCCCTGGTGCTCCACCGCGGCGACCTTAGCACCGACGACGAGGCCATGATGAAGATCACCAACGACCTCCCGACCGCGGTTCCGCAGGCCAGCGTCGCGAAGGAGGTCGGCCGCGCCAAGACCTGGTCGGAGGTGATCGAGCGCCGGATCCCGAAGACCCCGACAATGACCCCGCCCAACGAGCCCGAGGTCATCAACGCCTGGGAGCTCATGGCAGACCTTGAAGACGCCAGCCCCCTCCTCCTCCCCGCCGTTGGCGTCAACCGCTCCTTCTCCTTCCACACCTCGTGGGAGGTCCGCCGTTCATCCCCGGATACCGATCTCTCGGGTAGATCCTCGTCGCCAAAGCCGCAGTGGATGCAGCTCAGTCCGGAGGATTCCGTCGTCTCCGATTTTGACCCAGAGATCCTGTCCTCCTTCCATAAGGCTCTTGTCGAGCTGTCGCCGCAGCATCAATTCTGTTCAATCCATCGACCAGCTGAGCCCAACAAGAAGGAGGAAGAAGACGATGATGCAACAACACGAACAGCAGAGTCCGCCCAAGTGCCACAGCATCAATTCCGTTCCATCCGTCAATCTCCTGAGCCTGACAAGGAGGAGCCGGAGGAGGAGGACCAGAAGAAGAAGCCATATCATGCAATAACACGAAGTTCCGAAGTTCCGAAATCCATCAGCATCGTTCGAGCAAGGATCGACGAGTTCCAACAGAAGATCGATGCTAGGAAGAGTAGCAGCAACTCCGACGCCGCAAAGGTGGCGCCTACCTACAAATACCCGTCCGGGGGGCAGGGGAAAGTGGTGCTCTATCTCACCAGCCTCCGCGGGATACGGAAGACATACGAGGACTGCTGGGCCGTCGGCATGATACTGAGAGGCTATGGCGTTCGCGTCGACGAGAGGGACGTATCGATGCATGCAGGATTCAAGGACGAGCTGATCGACATACTTGGACCGGGTTACGGCGGCAATGGACTGCCGAGGGTCTTCGCCGACGGGAACTACCTGGGCGGGGCGGAGGAGGTGCGGCACCTGCACGAGCTTGGGAGGTTATCCAAGTTGTTCGACTGCTGCGAGACGATGCCTTCGATGGGGAAAGGAGGCGGCGGCGATGCGGGGTGCGAGGGGTGCGGTGGCCTCAGGTTCGTCCCCTGCGAGACCTGCTCGGGGAGCTGCAAGGTGTATGTGGAGGAAGAGGAGGAGCTCGGCGGGTTTCATAGGTGCCCGGAATGCAATGAGAATGGGCTCGTTCGTTGCCCGCTTTGCTGCTGATGCTGCACGCAGCGCCAAGTGTTGGACGTGTTACTGCAATGTGTACAGTAAAAATATGGAAGGTGATGGGGAGCTACAGAGGTGAATAAAGCATGTAATAAGAGAATTTTTTTCAAAGATTCAGTTAGCTTATTGTGTGTCTTCCATTTCTTCTTCTTCTTCATCATCTTACGTTCTCTTTCTCTTTCTTCATTCCATTTGGTTTTATGTGAGGAGACACAAATGGGATATATATATATATAATTTCATCTCTTTTTCTGGCAGTACTGGTTTGAAACCACAGCTTCTTCTTATTCTTGGTTGCTGGCTGGTGGGCCATACCTCACTCACTATGCTCTAAAGTCGCGGTCACTATAGCTCTTTTAAAGATGATGCAACGGTAACAGCCAAAGAAGTAAAATTGAAGCTTCAGATAACTTAACACATGTGAATCATTAGACACGAACGCTTTTTTATCTTCAAGTGGGGGACAAGCAAGCAGATGCTGAGGCAGGAGAAGGGGGCAATTAAGAGAAGAGAACCTTCACAAAAGATCAGAGCGTCTTCCTCTTCTCCTATAATAATAATTTTCAGATTAGTGGGAAGCCATCAGAGGCTCTCAAGTAAGAAGAATAGACGAGTATTTATTTTATGTCCATTGGTCAGAATACGTACCAACTTATTTATATAAGATATCTCTCGAATTCAGATACAGGTGCTGGACATGTATCTATAAACTTCATCTGCTCATGTTTGCAATTGCATCTCAGAATGCAGCATCTCTTCTAGTTGATGTCTCATGTTTGCAATTGCATCTCAGAATGCAACATCTCTTCTAGTTGATGTGTTCATCTTTAACGATCTAAAACCTCTCCCCCCTCCCCCCCCTTTTGAACTGATTCCTTGGATCGTATCGTTAAGAACCCCAAGAACTGTTAGCTGACTAAGTCTACCGCCAACTCTGTAACTGAACGAGGTAATCTTGTTCATTAGCTGAGGAAAATCCTCATGAGAAAAATCTTTTCTCACCCCTATATAAATAGATGATGCATTTATCAATAATATCAATCTTTTTATTCTCTCATTTCCATTTCTAACATGGTATCAGAGCCATAATAGAAATTATTCTCTCTGTCAAACGATAGAAAAAACAGTTGCCATTGCATACTGCCTCCTCTACTACTATCTCATTGCCGAGGCAACGTTCCTTGCTGGATCTTTCAAATCTACTATCACCTGCAAACAGCTCCAACCGATCCACAACAGTTTATAGCTCTACGCAGGAGCGTTTCTCCTCGTGTGCCGACGTCGCTACCACTGTTCTCTGCCCTTCCGATTACGTATTCCAAAAAGATGGATTTCCATCTGACTGTACTTATTGGATTGTCGTTGGATATTCTCTTTCGCCACTCACTCCCGTATCTACCAGGTGTTTTCTACACTATTCTGTTCAGTTCAGTTTTGTTAGCCACCTTCTGATCTATGCTACTACCTACAACTTTATAGTCATTAATTGCTTCTCTTTTTCTTTTCTTCTTTTCTTTTTTCTTGGTCACTAGTTGTGTTAATGTTCTCTACTCTGTGCAACGGCTTTTGTGATTTCCTAATGTCTTTCTTATCCACTTCTAATGTTCCTACTCGTTTTCCTACTAATAATTCTGTTTCATCGTTCGGTCTTATTTCCATTAATGCTGCATCTTTAATCCCCTTTAAGTTATCTAAAAATGGTAATTATGTCTCTTGGCGTGCTCAGTTCTCTAACCTTTTGTTTGGTTATGATTTATTAGGTTATGTTGACGATTCTCTTAGTTATCCACCAGCCATGATTCATGTCCCAGGAGACCCTAGCCCAGTACCCAATTCTGCCTACAAGTTATGGCTTCGGCAGGATCGACTAATTCTCCAGGCCATTCAGGCCTTTGTTGCTGGATCCATCACTCCGCTTGTGACCTCCTGTACCATTGTTGCGGAAGCATGGAACAAGTTACAGACTACCCTAGCGAGCCGCTCTCGGACTCGCATGCTTGGACTACTCTCCAATCTTATGACTCTCAAGCAAGAGGGAAGTTGTATTGCTGATTACTTACAAAATATCAAAGTCATTATCGATGACCTGGCTTTGATAGGTCATCTTATAAAGAGATACTGGTTCACACGCTCAATGGCTTAAGTCCTGAGTACAAAGAACTTGCTGCTGCTCTTCGGGCACGTGACTCTCCTATCCTCTTTGAAGAACTTTATGACAAGCTGACAGATTATGAAGCTTACTTAAAATGTGACACCAAGCTATCGGGACCTTTGTCAGAACCTCCCATCACAGCTCAGTTCACCCAAAAACTCAAAAAACCCAACCGTAAATACCACAACAATACTTCAAAAGGTGTAGTCACCCAACCTCCCACTACTATGAGTTTTCATCCATCACTTCTTCCTCCATATCCTTCGTCCGTCAATTCTCATCCAAATGTTTCCTTTTCACCTCGCCCCACCTATGTCTCGCAACGGTTGTCATCAATTATGTGACAAAATCAATCACACTGCCAAAGTTTGTCGATCGTGTCTTCCAGCACCATCTACTTGGCCTCAAGCAAATATCCTGACTGCTTCTTCTGAAGGTCCGTCTAACTGGATTGTGGATTCTGGCGCTTCCCACCATATCACCTCTGACCTCCAGAATTTATCACTCCATAATGGCTATGGCGGCCATGAAGACGTCATCGTTGGTAATGGTAATCGAATCCCTATTACTCATGTTGGTTCTAAGACATTACATTCCAACGACTCTTCTTTTACACTACATAATGTTTTGTGTGCCCCTCACATCAAGAGAAATCTTATTTCTGTCTCTCAATTTTGTCAACAAAATCATACTTATATTGAGTTCTTTCCTGATTATTTTCTTGTTAAGGACTTGAGCACGGGGGCATCTCTAGTTCGCGGCCCGAATAAAGACAACATCTACGAATGGTCGTCAGTGTTTCTCACCCACGAAACACTTCCACGACTCCAGTCGATATATGGCATCGTCGTCTTGGTCATCCCTCAAACTCTATTCAACAAAAATTGCTTTCTCGTTATTCTATTCCTGTTTTTAAATCTAGCAATGTTCTTACTCATTGTAATGCCTGTCTTAGTAATAAAAGTCATCAATTACCTTTTAGTACTTCCTCTCTTTCTTGCTCTAAGCCATTTGAGGTTATTTATACTGATGTTTGCGGTCCTGCATCGATTGTTTCCTTTGACAAGTTTAGATTCTATGTTGTCTTCATAGATTATTTTACTAAGTATACATGGTTCTATCCTCTTCATCAAAAATCTGATGTCATTGTTGTATTCTCTAAATTTAAGAACTTAGTTGAGAACTATTTTCAAACTACTATTAAAACCATCTATTCTGATGGCAGAATTGAATATCAAGCTCTTGCATCTTATCTATCTACTTATGGTATTCAACATATTAAGTCACCTCCGTATACTCCTCAACTGGTTGGTTCTGCCGAACGTAAACATCGTCATGTTGTTAAAACTGGTCTAACTCTGCTTCATCAAGCATCTATATCTTTTGCCTTTTGGTCTGTCACCTTTCAAACTACGGTGTACCTCATTAATCGTATGCCCACTCCAGTTCTTCAGTATCAGTCACCATATGAAAAGCTATTTCAAAAATACCCTAACCTACACACATTAAAAGTTTTTGGCTATCTGTGTTATCCTTGGTTACGCCCCTACAATTCTCATAAACTGCATCCTCGATCTCGTCCTTGTATTTTCATCGGATATTCTCTTGAACATAATACTTTTCGGTGTTATGATCCTCTATCTGCTAAGGTATTTGTCTCCAGACATGTCACTTTTGTGGAGTCTGTCTTTCCCTTTTGAGATCAAGGTCATTGAGTCATCCCATTGAGTTCCTCTAATACATCTTCCTCCTCCTCCCCCATGTCTCTACAAGATCCACACTCTCTTGTTATTTCGATTCCGCACATTCCTCCTTCGTCTTCTTCTCCGGCTTCTTCCTCTCCTCCAGAGCCAATGCCTTTGTCCTCACCTTGTCCTGGTTCCTCTGCCGTCCCTGCGTCCACCTCCACTAGTGATCACCCTCAATCCTTACCCTCTGCTACTCCTATCGTCTCAAGTCATCCAATGCAAACCCGCTCCAAAAGTGGTATCTTTAAACCCCGTCAAGTTCTTAATTTACATGTCAGCACCAACTCTTCTCTAGCCTATATTGAACCATCATCTTTTACTCAAGCCCAAAAATTCTCATAATGGCATACAGCCATGAGTGACGAGTATGATGCGCTTCTTCGTAATGGTACATGGACTCTCACCCCCTCTCACCCCACGCAAAACATTATAGGGTGTAAGTGGGTCTATCACATTAAGCGAAACCCTGATGGCTCGATTGCTCGCTATAAAGCTCGACTTGTGGCTAAAGGTTTTCATCAACGTCCTGGGCTTGACTACACTGAGACATTTAGTCCTGTCGTCAAACCTACTACCATTCAGCTTATCCTGAGTTTGGCCATCTCCAACAACTGGTGCTTACGCCAACTCGATGTTAACAATACCTTTTTGCAAGGAACACTTACTGAAGACGTTTTCATGCAACAGCCTCCAGGTTTTATACATCCTCAGTATCCCCGGCATGTCTGTAAATTATGAAAAGCCATTTATGGCCTTCTTGTCTCTACTTGTCTTCGATTTGCTTCATTAACTCTAAATCTGATGTCTCTCCTTTTCTACGCCACCAACATGGGTTTACTATCTATCTTCTGGTTTATGTGGATGATATTATTATTACCGGTGATAACTCTATGGCGGTTCAAGCATTTATTCAGCAATTGGTCGACTGATTCTCTCTTAAAGATCTTGGTCACCTAAATTATTTTCTCGGAGTTGAGGCTACATCTACGTCTTCTGGTCTCTTTCTCTCACAAAGAAAGTATATTCTTGATTTGTTGTTCAAGACGGCTATGCAGGATGCAAAAGAGGTTGCCACTCCTCTATCCTCTAGTGAATCACTGAAGTTATGTGATGGTAGTCCTGCTACGGACCCTACTCGGTTTCGACAGGTAGTTGGCTCCCTACAATATCTCGCCCTTACTACTTGGATATTTTCTTTGCGTTAATAAAGCATCTCGGTTCATGCATCGGCCATCCGCTTTCCATTAGACTGTTGTCAAACGTATTTTGCGTTATCTTAAAGGGACTATTGATCATGGTATTTTTCTTCGCAAACATTCTCTCTCGACTTCATGTCTTTGCTGATCTTGATTGGGCCGGCGATGTTGATGATCAAACCTCCACATCTGGCTATATTATTTTTCTTGGTGCCAATCCGATCAGTTGGAGTTCTAAGAAACAAAAGATAGTTGCCAGGTCTATGACTGAAGCTGAATATCGAGCTATAGCTGCTGCTGCTGCTGAACTTATTTGGACCTCCAACTTGCTTAAGGAGCTTCATGTTTCTTCTTCTACTCTTCCTGTTATTTATTGTGATAACCTTGGTGCAACTTACCTCTGTGCCAACCCGGTTTTTCACTCTCGCATGAAGCATGTGGCTATCGACTTTCATTTTGTGCGGGATCAAGTTGCTCGTCAGCAGCTTCTTGTTTCTCATGTTCACACGGCTGATCAACTTGCTGACTCCCTCACAAAGTCTTTAGCCCACAAGCCCTTTTTATTGCATCGGTCCAAGATCGGCATCCTTGACAGAAGCTCGATCTTGCGGGGGCATGTTAGCTGACTAAGTCTACCGCCAACTCTGTAACCGAACGAGGCAATCTCGTCATTAGTTGAGGGAAATCCTCATTAGTTGAGAAAAATCTTTTGACTAATTCTACGGCCTAAATCTAGTTTCATTAGTTAAGGAAAATCATCATTAGTTGAGGGAAATCTTTCCTCACCCTGTATAAATAGATGATGCATTTATTAATAATATCAATCTTTTTATTCTCTCATTTTCATTTCTAATAAGAACATGTAATACCATTTATTTCTTTTAATCTTCCTTCACCTAGTTGCATTGGTTTCAGAGAGAAAAAAAAAAATATATATATATATATATATAGCATCTTAGGTTCTTCACTAGGCTAAATTTCATATTATCAATTGGAACCTAACCTTTTTTTCTATCAAAAAATCATTGATCACGAGCCATACACACACACTTCAAAATATGAACCTGTAGAATCAATCATCTGAGTCAAGAAAACGGATGGCTCCACCTCCATTTGGCGTCATCTCTGGATTGAGTGAGAGAGTATTCTTAGATTTGTTGCAGGGTACAACCACTTGTGGACCTCCATCCAGAGATCTTCTGAATTTGGCGTTCAATCTTCCTTTTTAAATGATGGCATAGCGTCGAGGTCTCAACTAGGAAATTGCCAGGTAGGGAGGTTTTTCCAGCTATATATCCTTCCCCAAGTGTGTCCATCTCCTACAGAAATCTCCTACTTTCAGTGTAGAAGGCACTTTTCTTTTTTTTTGGGTATGAATTTTGGGTTCAGAATGATAGGTTAGAACAGATTGAGAAAAACTTGGATTGTTTCATTGACATATAAGCTCTATTTATACAGGTTAGAGGATCTATCAATATTAAGTAAAATTGTCATCTAAATATTTAGGTCGTTATCCTGAGATCACAACTTCTATCCATATCTTCTATCACCAAAGTCTCCAACTTCTTCTTTTATTATGTCAGTTGTTCTTTAGCGTAAATCACTGTCTTATTCCATTACTCTCCACCGATAGCTGCATACTCTTTTATCTAACATAAAACTACTGCAACCTAATCAACTTAATGTGTGAAGTTTTCTTCTGGTTTTTTGGTTGCCACTGTCCATTGATTCCCCCCTGAGGCAATAACCATGCTGTTGTCAATCTCTATGTCCTACCTAATCTTCAGAACTCTTCAATTGTTGGCATCAGTTATAACCTGTTCTTACAGATTGAATATATAAGCCCCAGCCTCATGTTTCAACCCATGAGGAGTGCAACTTCAGTGAAAGTATAAGTACACTTGTAAAATGTATATAATTTTACATGATAGCGGTTATTTTTCCAACACAAGAGAATTGGTCTAGAGAAAATTAGGATCTTTGTATACACATAGAAATTGTTACTTTGGATGGGAAAAAACAAATGTAAGCACAAATCAATATTATAAGCATTTTTTTCAAGAAAGAAATGAAAATAAGACATTGTTTAAAGAAAGTGGCTGCACACAAACATGCAAAAAAAAGATATATATATATATATATATATATATATATATATATATATATATATATATATATATATATATATATATATATATATATATATATAAGCTTGAATGAAATTTTGAGAGAAGCTTTTTCTTACATTTTTATATAGAATGGATTAATTATTCTATTTTAAAAAAATATATTTATATTTATTAGGATTCGTAAGTATTTTTAGAAATTCTAATTAAATTCTAGTTACATGGGAGGTGTCCTACTTAAATTAAAACTCCTTGACGAATCAGGATTAGGATTCGGATTAACGATTCAAGTTGGAAGAATGCTTACAGAACTAGGACTTATTCTTATAAATATACCTTAAGTCTTGAGATTTTAATGAAGGAGAGGACAAGACACTTAGTGGTTTCTTACTAGAAGTAATGAGAATCACATCTTCGGCTTTGGGTTAACTCAGGATAGAGTGATTTTTCTATCTTAATTTTTTTATATATTAAATAATTTAGATTTTATCTGTTGATATAGCTGAGAGTTGCTGAACCACAATACATCTTACGTCGAGATTTTGATATTGTTTTTATTTGTTGATTTTTTTTATATTTACTTTTGATATTTTCGAGTTTTCCTCTTCTCCCAACAATATCTGATGTCATTCAGCTACTCTTGCATGCACTTAGGCCAAATTCTCTTCTAGCAAGTTGGTTTATGGAGCAAGGAATCAAATCTATGGAGATTGACAAAAAAGAAAAAAATAAAAGAAAAACTACAGGAAGAAGAATTTCGACCTTTAGGGTTCTACAGCAAGATCCAAAATTTTGTGGCTGAAGCCTTTTTCTCAATCATAAAAAGAACTTTATGTGACTGACAAAAAAAGTACTCTTTTGTAGCTTTCACTGATTCATAAAAGCCATGTTACCAGAACATATAATGGTTGGTGACAAAGTCACAAAGAAAGATAATAGAGATACAATCCAAGCCACAACAAAATAAAAAGTTTTGACTGTAAACGAGATCGACCAGTATTCGTATAACCACTGACAGCTAATAGTTGACCTTCACTGTATCAGATGAACGAGATAATTCACATGAGAAGGCTTCGGATCACCGCGGTTTGAGCGTTGCTGCTGTCGGTCATGGCCAGCAACTGTGCGAGCCTTCCACTTAAGCCATCCACCTCGCGCTGTAGACTCCTGATATGGTTGCACGCGTCTTGTAGGACCTCAGCTGCCGACACCTATGGCGATAACAGACAGTAATCAGCAGTTTATACCGACGGATCGAGTACTTACATCAAGTAATAGCTTTGACCGTATGATACCCTATCAGTGCTCCGAATTCGGTGCTCAGGTAGCAAAGCTTGCAACTTGGCCAGGAGGTCAGCGGTCTGCTCGTCAGTGATCCTCGAAGAGGTCGCCTGCGTCGAGCGAGATCTCCTGCTTGCCATCTTGTTCGCTATGGGATGCAGTCTGTCAGAGGAGAAGTCGCAAACCAATCAATATATAGATGGTGAGTGAGGAAGAGACAAGTGCAAGTATGGGTGCAACGCTATCACTTTGTTGCGGGGTTGGAGTATGAGAAACGAAGAGGATGTCATACAGCGAGAGAGAGAGAGAGAGAGAGAGAGAGAGAGAGAGAGAGAGAAATACTGGTACGAAGTACATACATGTTTATATATATACCACACGGTAATGGATTTTGTCAGTATGTTGCAATCTAAATGAATATAAAAAGTTTGCTGCTAAAAGAACATCTGAAGTATGCAATGGAGGCAACATCATCATCTTGAGAAGCTTCTCGTGCTGCCGAACTCCAACATGTTGTGCATGCTGAGTGGGGTGGTCCTAACGAGACTGTGGGAGAAAGGGAGAAGACTGCACCTTGTCTTGATGACACTTTACAGATTGTAAGATAAGAAGCATCGATCTGCTGCGTATATTTTGCCTTTAAAGAAAGCTTCAGCGTTGAGCAACCCAAAAGATGTGCACGAGAGAGAGAGAGAGAGAGAGAGAGAGAGAGAGAGAGAGAGAGAGAGAGAGACGATGCAGTTGCGGTTCATGTGGTGGTCGCAGTTACTTCCGTCAAGCTGCTTACGAACACAAAATATATTAAAGACATTGCGAATAAGATAAGATTTGAACACAGCACACGGACGTACGGGGTCTAAAGGAGGAGGAGAAAGAAGCGTTTGAGAGTGCAACATCACCAGTTCAAATGATGGTGCTTATAAATTATACCTTTCATTCTTTTCTCTTTCTCCCGCCAGATAAGTCGGCAAGGGGGGCAGTGAGTTCCGCCTCACTGCTCCAACAACAGCATGATAATAAAATCCAAAATGATGATGCATCGAACACTCCGTATCCGAAAGAACACGTCGTTGTCGTAGTTCTTCTTCTTCTTCTTCTTCTTCTTCTTATTTTGTTCCACAGCCCTAACTACTATTATGTCATGTTGTGCATCAAAATGAAGGTTCGAGTAACTCCACTTTCCCTCCGGATAGATTGCTTTGTTTTGACGAGCTGCTTCCGCAGTAGAAAATTATAATTTGAGTTGACCCTTACGAGCCAGGTGTTTGTTTAAATCAGTGAAAGGAGGCGGCGACTCCTCCCCGGGGAGGGGGGTGGGTGGGTTTGGGGGGATCTATTCCATCGTCACAAGGCCCCCGGCCGAAGATATCGGTGGATACGGCGGAACGCAAGAAAACATCATGCCCGGGTCCCTTGATTGCTCCGGCAAGGGGAGCATGACATCAAGGGGATGGCCAGGGCTTCGTCATCCCCCTCCATCTACAGCTGCGGGGACAGCAAATGCTAACGGAGGTCGTCGTCGCTGATTTGACTTGGGATGACAAAAGTGACTAGGGCCTTCGATGGCATCATCGACACCCAGCCCTTGAGGTATTCGATCAAATGCCTCACCCGTCTGTCTATTCATGCACTTGCAACTCTTGCTCAAGCGTCCACTCGAGTTCCTCCAAACTACCAACCATTTCCGATGGCTGGCATCGCTAGATATTTTGATGATACTTTCTATTCCTTTTTTTCTTGCAGCAGATGAGGCGGGTGGGTGCGACCCTATTGAGGTGGTGATTTGAGGTAGAATCCAATCCATTCTTATTTACTGAAGAAGGATGTGTGTGCTACGTGGAGCTTGCTGACGCCAGTCAACGGATGTGTTATTTGTCACCGCCATCAGGTGAGCTACCGACTCAAAACGCTTCAACTCCATGTTAATGAATGACGTCAACGCCCGGTTAGCTCTACATAAAAACTTAAGATATCTTCCGTTATCTTTGTGTGATGGCGTTACAGGCACCGGGGATGTGTTTGGTGATTTGTGTTGGACCCAAGCGCTGGTGAATCTGGGCTTAGACATGACGGAGAATGTGGACACCTACGTTGGTTGGCCCCTCAAACTTATGCCACCATGCAAACTAAAATTAGACGAAGAATTTAAGTTAAACAAAGTAGCGAGCTTCCAACTTAATGATGGTGTTCGATGTTTTTCCATCATGTACGGTGAGCATGATCCATTTCATTTAGACTCGAACCATTGAAATTAATCCATCGAAACATAAAGAGTATATGCATGCATTTGCCTTCACCTGTTATCACCCTTCTGTTTTTTATCAAATCAATTGTCTGAAATTTTTCTTTTTTTATTCATTCATTCAAGATATATGGATGATTGAGATCGATAAGATGAACAATTTTAATTGGACCTTTATCATTTACGTCAAGACATAAATGATATATGAATACAAGAGTCAAAAAGAGAACCGCCAGTTCTCGCTGTTCCTCCCTGTTTATTTTATAAGACTCTCCTAGATGATGCTGATGAGGATGATGATTACGTGAAGTAAGAATTTTTCTTGACCTGGACCTGGCTTCTTGTTGTCGCAACCCTCAGATTGCACTGCGCTACACTAACCTGGATTCATGTCAAGACATAATTTGTATAAAATAAGTACTACCGATCGATTTAAGGTTCGGAGTGTTAAATACAAAGATGAGTTGATTTCATCCATTTGTGCAATCGTACGTTAACTCTATTTATAGGTTTGAGGAAGTTGTTAGGGAATAAATGGGATTGAGGAGAGAATGCAATTAAGTTGAGGATGGGATTGAGGAGAGGATGTGATTGAGGAAAAATCTTATCTTTTATCATGGCCCCGTAAGATTGAGTTTCTATCAAGGATATCTATCTTGGACCGATGCAATAAAAAGAGTTTTTTAGCAATAGACTTCGTAAGAGAGTCTACTAGTTGATCAGCTGTATGTATATGAGAGATACGTAGTTGACATCGAACAACTTGGTCTCGCACCAAATGAAAGTCAATGGCAATGTGCTTCATACTAGAATAAAATACCGGATTAGCGAAAAGATAAGTGGCTCCAATATTATCATAATATATTGTTGGAGTAAAAGTAGACGAGAGGTTAAGTTCTTTGAGCATATTCATGATCCAATTAAGTTCAGTAGCGGCAATGGCGATGACACGGTATTCAACTTCGATTGTAGATCATGCGATTGACTTCTGCTTCTTAGAACTCTAACTAATTGGGTTAGCTCCATGGAAAATAAGATATCTTAATGTGGATGTTTTATCATCAGGGTTCCCAGCCCAATAAGCATCAACAAATGCATGCAGATGAAACAAAAAGTATTTTCTAAGAAGGATACCATAATTAAAAGTCCCCTTAAGATATTACAGAATTCGTTTGACTACAGACCAATGTGTAGTTGATGGTTGATGCATGAATTATAATAGTTTATTAACTTCAAAGGAAATATCTGGACAAGTGAGACCCGAATACTACAAGGAGCCAACTACTTGACAGTATTTAGTAGAGTTTGTATTAGGACTTCCATCACATAATTTGTGGGATGCATTAGTAGAGAGGAGAATTGTAACCTCTTTTGTATCCTGCATATTTGTCTTTTACAACATATCTTGAATATATTTCATTTGATAGAGAAAGATTCATGAAGATGAATATGTGGCTTTTACTCCTAGAAAGTAACTCAGGCTCATAGATCTTTGAGATAGAATTAATCTACCAATTGTGTGATAAATATCTGAACCTCTAAAGAATTACTACATGTGACAATAATATCATTTACTAAGAGATATATTGTGCCTCCATGTTCTTATCGTAGAAATAGTAAGGTATCAGACTTAGAGTTAACAAAGCCAATAGAAGTAAAAAATAAGTCAAGTTCAATATACCAGGCCTTTGGAGCTTGATGAAATTCATAAATAGCTTTATACAACTTATAAACATGTTTTGGATACTAAGGATGGATGAAGCCAGGAGATTCTTGAATAAAGACATCTTACGTAAGACTCTCCTGTAAAAAGGTATTATTGATATTCAATTGTCTTACACACCAGCCTTTTGAGATAACCACACTTAGGATAAGTTGAATTGTGATAAGTTTCACAATGAGACTGAATGTCTCCGTAAAGTCAACATCAAGTCATTAATGAAACCCTTTGGCTACTAGACATGCTTTATATCGGGTAATTGAGCTATCAAAGTTTCACTTAATTCGAAAAATTCATTTATACCCGATGATATTTTGTGTATGATGACAGGGAATAAGGGTCCACATAGAGTTACGGAGGAGAGCATCATATTCCTCACACATGACCTGATGCCAATAAGGAGATTTTTAAGCTTGAGCAAACTAATTTGGTTCAATAGCCTCAAGAGAAGAGTCAGTGCTAGCATATAGATCAAGAACATGACATGGTTTGAAAATATCACTTTTGGAACGAGTCGTCATGGGATGCCCAAGGACTTCAATATTACTAGAAGATTCACCCAATATCGTTTGAGTCAAACTGAGGAGCTGTAGGGAGACTAGGTGAAGGTGGTGGTACCTCTAAGGGTAATGGTTCAACAATAGGAGAAACTTATGGCAAGGTGGAGGAGGGAGTAAGGACCTACAAATTGGAGTAACAAAAGAGTGCAAATCTAGGGGAGGAGGACTAGATGTGGATGGAGGCTAGTCTGATGGATTTGAAGGTTTAATCCATTAATACATATTTTATAGAGTTTGATATATAGCAGAAGACTTGGTGTTGTGAAAAGGAAAATTAGACTCAACAAAAGGTAACATAACGTGAAATAAAGACTTTGTGAGAATTAGGATCATAACATCATAAGGCATTATGATCAAGAGAGTATACAATGAAAACACAAGGTTGGAATCTAGGTGTTAACTTATGCGAGGCATAAGGACATAGTCATAAATAACACAAACAGTCAAATACTTTAAGTTTCTAAAGATTAGAACATTTATGAAATAGTTTTTTAAATGGTAATTGATAATGTAGAACGGGAGTAAGCATACAATTAATAAGGTAGATTGTAGTTTGAAAAACTATTGACCAAAAAATTAGAGACATGGAAGCTTGACGTAGAAGTGTCAACCTAGTCTCAACTATGTGTCAGTGTTTGCGTTCGATTGGGTCAACTAGTTTAGGATTATATAGAGGCAACTTTAGATGTTGAATACCACAAGCTGACAAGCATGAGGTGAGCGCTTGAAATTAATATTGGGAAACCTCGGCGGGAGCATCACATGCACAGTGAAAATCAAAACAAAAACTAGTTTCCCAAGCAGATCAAATCGTCATGCAAAAGATTAGGATCGCGAGAAAAATTACAAAAATCGATAAAACCACGATGTGTGAGAGATTGATTTTACTTAGGAAGATCGTATATCCCTGTATTCTAGATCCGGATGGAGAAGATGAAGAAGGTCAAGCATCCTCCTCTCTAGCGGTATCCACATGATAGATTTTCGCAACGAAACTCCTCCTTTCTGATCTCGTAACTCTTATGCAGAGGGAGGAAGGAGAATAGCAAGTGGTGGCTAAAGCTGCAGCCTATCAACCATGAGTCTCCCCTCCTATTTATAGAGAGCCACCAAAAATACTAAGGCTCTTGTCTTAGTGGGTATTAAATCTTTATCTAATTACCCATTAACCTTACAGTATTGGATCTCTATCAAATAATCTCTTTAGGCCTCTAATTGGGCTTTAATCAAGGAGCCCATCAGCATAGAGTCTCATTTAATGAGAATAAGGGCTAATTGGATCTCCATCCAATCCTCTACTTATTGAAGCATCCACCATATGTGTGTGACCCTCTAGGCCCGATACCGAGCTGGCCGTGGGTCACTCCCATCAGAATTCTTTTTGATATAGTGAATTATTATCCCCATAATAATTCATTCGACTCATCGACTATGGACATACTAGGCCACTACGCCATAGTCCTCAGACGGTACAAGGGGATCAAATCCATCAGACCTGTTTGTCCACAGTTATCGTGTATCTATAATCCCTTATCCAACTAATATTCCAGAGATCGTATATTTGGCATGGTACTATCAGGTCATATATGGAATCCATCATAGTCTCGCTCTAATCGGATTCTCCCAGAGAACTCTTTCTTTCTCAATCCGAATGACCCTAGCCAGGGATTTGTCTGAGCAAGCACATATGAGATATTCCTCTCATGATACCGAGAGTGGATGATCCTCTATTGACACTTAATTACCTTCGTAAGATTGGCTACCAATCCCAATAACCAATTGTATAAGATCTAAAACTTTCCAAACCTGTAAGTCTGACATCAAAGAAAGGAGTACTTATACAAGACATTCTTGGTGTCTCAAGTCTAAGGACCAGATACACAACTGAGACTGTGGAATCGCTATCTGACATTAGGTATCATTAACCATACAGCATTCCATAAGCGAATCAATTAGTAAACTCATTCTCTAATGAGCACTTGTACTATATCCTTAGTGTCTCCACACAAGTGGCTATAAGACTGGCAGTCTCCATCATATGGACTTGTAGTGAAATGAATTACAATGATAATCACTCTTGGTATCCAATACCCATGTGTTATCATGAAAATCTAATAAGTGAAGACTGATCATAAATATATCTGAAGCTTTTGTAAGCCTCTATTTCGCCTTATCTATAAGGTAGTCCTTACAGTTCTTCTTCTAATGCCCGTCTTGGCCACAGTAGAAGCACTGTCCTTTGTCCTTTGCTGGGTCTCTCTTAGCAACCTTTGTCTTACCTGGTTTTTCTTTGCCCTTGCCCTTCTTAAAGGTCTTGTTGGCCTTCCTTTTCTTTTTGGTCTCACCAATGTAGAGAATTGGCTTCTCCTTCTTGATGGCACTCTCAGCTTTCCTAAACATATTGAGGAGCTCCGAGAGAGTCACCTCAAACTTATTCATATTAAAGTTAATAATGAACTATGAAAAGAAATTCGATAGGGACTGAAGTATAAGATAAACACACAGGTTATCCTCTAGGACTATCTATATACTTCACAAAGTGAGCTTATCCTCGCTTATCCTTTCCTCCAGCATGGGCACAATCATGTTATGGATATATATGATTTTGTCTTCCATGAGAACAATTCTCAAAATGTGGAGCTTTTGGACCAATGAGGCGGTTGGCATCAAGTATGTCACGTAGGGTTTTGCGAGCGATAAGCAAGATATAGCATAAATTAAATAACATGTAGATTTTATAGAAAATATTAATTAAGATATGGACTTCTATCTTAATGTACTCCCACTATTTTCCTAGCGAATCATGCAACACTCTCGACACGTGAGACGAAAGTCTCCGATAGACTCCTAGTGGGGATCGGGATCCAATTGGTATCTTAGTGCAATCTCGAGAGACTCGAACAACTACACTAAACTCAAAAGGTGGACAACTCTTATTAATCACAACTCCTTGTGATTCCTGTTATGTTCGGCCTCCGAATTATCATAGTCTCGACTGCTCGACCAACCATGAAGTTCAGTTAAGTCATCATCGTCATTACAAGATGAGTATGATTCAATGGATATGCTCTTGACTACTCAACCAAGTCATACCATGTCTTCAAGACATCGACGACATATATATGTCGTAGGCAAGAATTCGATTACGTAGATAGGTGAGCCTCGAGTGACTCGACCAACTCAACCTATGTTAGAATTCAATTTCTTCCTATAACAATGGAAGGTCACATGGGTCAATCTTATTGCCTCATACTTACCGACTTAATATTATCATAGGAGGGGTTTGTTTTTTTCTATCGCTCTCCTAATATGTCATGTCACACACATACATATTTAATATATATCTACATCGCATGCAAATATATATATATATATATATATATATATATATATATATATATATATATATATATATATATATATATATATATATATATATATATATATATATATATACATATATCTAGTAGGTGTATAACACATCACACATGCAAGCCACACCGGATGATTATGAGCCATCACCTAATATGATTAAGCTCGAGCCAATGGGCTTAATTACTCACAATATGATCTATGTGTACATCGGTGCATCTCCATGCCTTGTGATTGTTGATCTCGTCATCATCGGTTCCGTCGGATCGTCGCATCACCATGCGTGTGATCTCCCGCCATAGCGTCGTGGGTCTCGCTATCACCTCTACACTCCCGCTGCACCTCTCCATGTAATTACAAATAATCACAGATACACAGGCCCGACAATAAACAAGAAAAACATAGGCTCGCAAGCCATAATAATAATAATAATAATAATAATAATAATAATAATAATAATAATAATAATAATCACAATTACACACATGACTCATGATCATCAATCCACATCATACATCACATCATATATAGGATTACTAGATATATATAATAATTAATTAAAATATTTAATTAATTATTTTTTGAAAATCATGGCATGCTCGAAATTTCAAGAATCGTCAAGGGCATTTTAGTAATTCTGGATGAGAGGACAATCCATGAAATTTTTAGAATTTATAAGGGCAGGATCATCCTTTTCTAAAAATATGCCCTAACCCCTCTTGCCCCCTCTGGGTCACTACTACCGTTGCAGGTGTAGGTGGCCGACGCCGCCTGGTCACCGCCGTGGTTGGCTGCCCTAGGGCAATAGCCCTGCGGTTGGCGGCGCCTCACGCGCCACTTGGTCCGCAGCGACCGCGTCGATGGCGCCGCCCGGAGGCACCACGCTGTGCGGCTTCCACTATAGCGGCCCGCAGGGGCCTGGCATCGGCCACCACTGCAAGAGGCCTGGCCGTGGCCCGCTTCCTCTTTCCTCGCTACCTTCGCTGTGAAAACGTAGCAAGAATGCGTTGAAAAGTTCTACACAATGCAATCTCATCACATGTAGTTTAAAACCAATTTTTTTGCACTAAAACCTTGGCTCTGATACCACTATTGGGAAACCTCAGCGAGAGTATCACATGCGTAGTTGAAATCAAAATAAAAACTAATTTCCTATGCAGATCAAATCGTCATGCAAAAGATTGGGATCGTGAGAAAAACTGTAAAAATCGATAAAATCGCGATGTGTGAGAGATTGATTTTACTTAGGGAGATCATATATCCTTGTATTCCAGATCTGGATGGAGAAGATGAAGGAGGTTAAGCGTCCTCCTCTCTAGCGGTATCAACACGATAGATCTTTGCAGCGAAACTTCTCCTTTCTGATCTCGCAACTCTTCCGTAGGAGGAGGAAGGAGAATAGGAGGTGGTGGCTAAGGCTGCAACCTATCAATCATGAGTCTTCCCTCCTATTTATAGAGAGCCACCAAAAATCATATGGCTCCTACCTTAGTGGGTATTGGATCTTCATCCAATTATCCACTAACCTTGTATTATTAGATCTTTATCCAATAATCTCATTAGGCCTCTAATTGGGCCTTAATCAAGGAGTCCATCAGCATAGAGTCTCATCTAATGAGAATATGGGTTAATTAGATCTCCATACAATCCTCTATTCATTGAAGCATCCATCATATGTGTGTGATCCTCTAGGTCTGATACCGAGCTAGCCATGAGTCACTCCCATCAGAACTACTTCTGATATAGTGAATTATTATCCCTATATAATAATTCACTCGACTCATCGACTATGGATGTACTAGGCCACTACGCCATAGTCACCAAATGGTACAGGGGGGATCAAATCCATCGGACTGTCTGTCCATAGTTACCGTGTATCTATAATCTCTTATCTAACTGATATCCCAGAGACTATATATTGGACATGATACTATCAGGTCATATACGGAATCTGTCATAGTCTCGATTTAATTAGATTCTCCCTGAGAACTCTTTCTCTCTCAATTCGAATAATCATGGCCAGGGATTTGTCTGAGTAAGCACATATGGGATATTCTTCTCGTGATACCGAGAGTGGATGATCCTCTATTGACACTCAATTACCTCTGTAAGGTTGACTACCAATCTCGATAACCAGTTGTACCAGATGTAGAACTTTCCAAACATGTAAGTCTAGTGTCAAAGAAAGGAGTACTCATACAAGACATCCTTAATGTCTCAAGTCTAAGGACCAGATACACAATTGGGACTATGGAATCGTTGTCTGACATTAGATATCATTAACCATATAGCATTTCATAAGCGGATTAATCAGTAAACTCATTTTCCAATTAACACCTATACTATATCCTTAGTGTCTCCACATAAGTAGCTATGAGACCAGTTGCCTCCATCATATGGATGGGTATATAGTACATCGATCTATCCGGTTATCTCAATGTCCCTTTTGAGTAATATATGATCGGGATTATTTAGGATCTATGTTTAAAGGTGAATCGATCTCATTATTGTGAACTCATCACGATTCGACTCTTATTGCATAGAACCAAGAACATCACAATATATATAACAAATAATGTGAGAATATGCCAATATTAATCATAAGTAAAAAGATCACACAGCGTGTCACATGTGCTATCACTCATGTGATTGGCTTGCAGGGCACCTATAACCAGTAATTCACCTCCATCATCAAAATAGAATATTTTAATTGTAGTACAAAGAAATTCTTTACCAACTTACGAAAATTGGTAAAGACTATTGAAACCTCATATTTACGATGAAGAGAATAAATCCATGTGTACTTAGTGAAATAATCTATAACAATAAAATAAAATAAAAAATTATCAAAAAAATTTAGTGGAGTAGGACCCCAAACATATGTATAAATAATTTCAAAATATTAAGAACAAGAGATGGAGGAATTTTCAAAATGTAGACAATGACTTTTAGAACTAAGACAAACATTACAATAAGTTATGCTACCATGGGAATTAAAACTAGGAAGAGAATAATGAGAGAATAATTTCTATATAATAGAGGATGAGGGATGACTCATACGATGATGCCAAATGTCAATTGGAGCTACAACGGATGAGCTAACGGTAGGCTTTATTATGTGTGGAGCAAACGATAAGTCGTAAATATTGAAAGAATTCAATGGAAGTATTATTTTAGTTATAGAATTGAAAAATAGAAATGAGGTTTTATTTAATATGTGGTGTATACATAACATTATTGAGTGTAAAGGTAGTATATGTGAATTAAGTGTTGCAGAACTAATATGAGTAATGGGAAGTCCTTTACCATCACTAATGAAAATATCTTTATTCCCTTCATAATTGCTATGGGCGGACAAGTTCTGTAAGTCAGAAGTGATATTATGAGAAGCCCCAGAGTCCACGATCTAATTAGGTTGACTTATAGGCAAAGTAGTCATGAGATTTGCCTGAGGCCAATTAGTTGAAGCTGAAGGTCGAGATCGAGACCGGTAGACTTTTGTTGAATATCCAACTTTATCACACAATTAATAGATTACTTATTATTGGGTTGTGTGGGCAGGACACCCCCGGGATGGTTGTTGATGGTAGGGTTGAGATGTGGAGAGAGCAAAAGTGGATTGTTATTCATAGAGGCAGGAGGTAGTACATATAAACCTTTGTTTGCTTTCTTGTTATACTGATTGTCTTTTTGTTTGAATTTCTGACTGACCTGAGCGGTGAAAGTTGGTCCCGACACCTTCTCTTCATGCTTCAAATATGTCTCTAGTTAGTCAACTTGTCATGAAGTTCTTCAAACGACATTGGTGACTTACGTGTTCGAATGACGGCTCCTAATTCCTTGAACTCGCCTCTCAGGTCATTAAGAGTGTGGATGAGGACCTCCTCATCACTGAGAAAATGACCTATCAAAGCTAGGTTATTAATGATAACTTTGATATTCTATAAATAATCAGCGATAATACTCCCCTCTTATTTTGTGTTTATTAGATTGGAGAGGAGGCTGAGCATGCGAGTACACGAGTGATTTGCCAATGTAGTTTGTGACTTGCACCATCTCTCTATAGTAGTAGTACAGAAAGATATGAGTGGAGTGACGGACCCAGCGATGGAGGCTTGAATTGCTTGAAAAATAAGACTATCTTGGCAAAACCACAACTTGTGCTCCAGCTTTGGTACTGGACTTGCTGTCCCCGGAATGTTGATCATTATTGGTGGACAACTGAAAGATCCGTCGATATAACCTAATAAATCATATCCAAAGAGGAGATTAGAAAATTGAGCACACTATGATGCATAAGTCTCCTTTGGATAATTTGAAGGGGATGAGAGCTGCAGCATTGATGGAGATATGGCCTATATTATGATAAGTACTAATGCTCCCTGCGGGGACAGTCACGGGAATGTGAGAGGTAGATGAAGAAGACATTGAGAGAAGAAGTACCAATCACTGTGTGGGCTACGATTGAGTAAAGGAGGAAGCTGCACGTTATGTAGTGGAGTTCAGGTGTTGGTAGAGGGAAAATGAGGACAACAGCTATTACAGCTACTACGACTACTTGGGCTGTAGGGACAGATAAGGGCGATAGTAGTAGCGGGATGTAGAGATCAAGTGTAGTAGCGAGATGTAGAGATCAAGTGTAGTAGCAGTAGCCGACAACTGCTACCGAAGACTTCGGCATTGTGCAGGAGGTTGGAGCCCAAGAGCATCTAGGTCCCACGGGAACGCCAACCCAGAGGACTCCATGATCAGCGGCTGGTTGTCTCGTCGATGTTGGTGAGGTGGGTGTCTACTACTAGACGCCTGAAACGGAAGAGGCTATAGCTTCAGAGAGCACCTGTTGATGATGGTGAGTTCGGTTCAGAACGAGAAAGCCGACGAGGAAGAAGGGTCATCGCAGACAAGCGGCAGGGGAGCAAATAGGTTGTGATAGGGGACGGTGACGCGGCTACATGGTAGCAGTAGACGAAGCAAGGCTCCTCTGTTTCTATCGTATGCAGCTGGATGCAATTGGAGCGGAAGACAATAGCGACAATGTTAGGGACAACGACAACGATAGTGTTAGGGGAGATATGGGCTGTGACCATAGAAGCAGTAGGGTAGAGGGCGTTGGCAGCAGAGGGATCTCAATGGCAGGAAGAGATCAACGTCTACAAGGGAGATCTGTGTCGATCTGGTGTTAGTACTTGTCCAACATATCAACAGCGGATTTTGGCAAGGAAGAGGAGCCCTCGGCAGGGGTCGCGTGCAATAGAGTGGATGAGCGCCCAAGACGAGGAAGCAACGATGAGAGACGTTGGCTGCGGGTAGGGGTGTTTAAGGGTCACAGCAAACGCTTGAAGGAGTTGGGGTTGTCGCGGTCAGAGGGGAGTGATGAGGTTAGGCTGAGTCGAGGGGTTGCGATGTAGCTACAATAGCAGAGGAAGACGAGGAGGGCGGGTGGTGCCACTAGGACCGCACAGGTCACTAGACCTACTTGAGATAAAGAAGGGGGCAATGGATCTACTGAGGGAGAGGCGAGTGGTGCCATTGGGATTGCATAGGTTGCTGGACCTATTTGAGGCAAGCAAGCACCAAAGAAGAGACGTCGTAGGATGAGGATCACGTGGAGCAACTGCTCCAGCACCTGCTCCACAAGCGCTATAGAGGAGGGCATCGGGCGGTGGATGCAGCGTCCGAAAGGAGGCGTGAGGTCATCGTGAAAGGCGTCAACAGAGAGAAGGAAGGAGGAGCACTCTTAAAGAGAGAGACTCTGATAACATGTTAAAAACAAAGATGAGTTGATTTCATCGAGTTGAGGATGCGATTGAGGAGAGAATGTGATTGAGTTGAGGATGCGGTTGAGGAAAAATCTTATCTTCTATCACCAAGATTTGAATCGTGAGAACAGGCTCTCTATTATAAATTTTCTTTGGAGGTAACAGAGTGAGACAAGCCCAATGTAGACACTAAAAGGGAGAAGCCTTTTGAGTTGTTGGTATGCAAATAAATCTCTTGTTGCTCCTGCTGTTGCTGAATTTTTTTTGTTTTCTGTCCTCGAGTGTTCAAACCCTAGTTCATGCAGCTGCAGATCACATAAGTCTCTGTTTCTCTCTCAGTATTCCTATAACTGGATGCTGAGCCCATGTTCATTATTGTATTGTAGCTGCAGGCTCGATCACATGATAACCGGTCTCAGAACAAGACGGACACAGCTCAAGATGTGCAAGTTCCATGATTACCTGGTCTCATCCATATGAGGCTGCAACCCTACCCACCTTCAACCCGGGGATTGCAATATTGACTGGTTCATGGATTACGGGGATCTCACTCGTGAGGAGGTCGGGAAGGTGGTCACAGGCCAATGCTCCCACACTTGGAAACAGTCTGATGAACAAAATATATACCGATCTTGTGGGAAACATACTGTTGTTGAGCATATATAATATGCAATGGCGGATATGACATAGATGGAGGGGGCTCCGCTGACAAAAAGAATCTAATCAAGTTCAGTGATAGGTCATGCTTTTCAGTGGATCAGGCTTGTTCTTGAAATTTACACATACCCGGCATTGTTTATTGCATGTTGCTTTGGGTAAAGGTAAGAAATAATGAGATCCACCGTGTCCTCTGCTTGTGCAGGAGAATAAACAAGATTGGAGGAGCATAATGGCCTAACGGAAAAGGTGAGGAGGTGACCATTCAGCACATCCTGCAGCCTCGTCTGCCGATGGATTAAGAACAAAGCCAGAAGTTGCAAAAAGTTGCAGACCAAAGAGGAAGATTTTACCAGCCGTCCGCGGTGGTGCCTGAAAGAACATATGTATGTATGCCGAGACTGCAGACCTGATGTCATGTTCTCCGCTCGTGAAGTCACACCAACGTTAGGCTGAGACATGCATGAGGTCAAAACCGTTAAAGTTCCAAACCCCCGAAGACATGCATCAACAAATATCTGTGATCAGGAGGTGACAGGAAGAACAATGCGGCCGCCATTACCGGCCAAACTACACTCCATTATATCCTTGGAAGGAGTGTTCTGTAATAATCAAAGTGAATTATGTGATGAGGCCAAGGTACAAGGAAGCACTACCTTAGTAATGGGCGCTTTTTCTCTTGGAGTCGCAGCTTAGCTTAGCTGAACTTGTTTGGTCTACCTCCTCTTTTGCACCTCAAAAAGAGTCCCAAAAAATAATAATAATAAAAAAGGATTTGATGTTGAGGCAGGAGAAAACTTGGGTGAAGTTCAATTGAGCTGGACCAAGCCAGCGAGCAAAACATGTGTCTTCATCATATCTTACAAAGTGTTTGGGATTCATTTTCTTTTGTTGCTTATCCTTGGAAAAAAAAAAAAAAGGCAAAGAACATATTTTTGGCTTTAATTATATTTGTTTGTGTTATTGCACTGTGTGATGCGGTCATCAATTTATGAGCTGGGCAGATGGAGATAAGCATCCAATTCTTTGAACGACTCTCCCGAGGTAGGGTAATTGTGATAAAAGATAGGATTTAGTTAGGATCTAGATATGATTTCTCCAACTGAATGAGTAAATCTCGTATGTTAGTTGAGGGAAATCCTACTTTTCATTATGTATAAATAAACGATGAATCAATGAATCAATTGGGTATTTTCATTACTTCTTCTTACTTTCAACATAGTATCAGAGCCCCTCTCTCTATAAGAGAGATTATCTTTCTTTTATTCACTGTCTAACGACAGTTTCTATCTCTTCTTGTTGTCAAACGACAGCCTCTCGCTGACATCAAAGCCACTCTTCACGACAGTGCGTCGGCTTCGTCTCTATCCGTCAAATGGACTTCTATGATTGTTGTCATGACGGCTCTTCTTTTTCGTCGACTTTCTCATTCCTCTACTGAGGCGTCTTCATGCATGAGGTCGTCTTCCTCGTGCACCACCACTATCGCATCAGCTCCAACGAGCAACGACACCTTCCCTACCCCATCTGCAGCAGATGACGGCTTCTACATCTGCTCGTCGGCGCCGTCCCTCCTGAAGCCTCTGCTGCTCTGTTCTTTCTCTCTACCGAGAGCACCTGTAAGGGTCACCGCCCATTGTCTCTCGATGCTCTACAGAGAGGGCGTAGCAAGTTCTTTTTCGCTGTTAAACGACAGCAAATCTACGACCGCAGCGCTTCTCTCACTGTCCTTTAGATCCGTTGGCCACCATCTTCCTCTCCTCCTCTGCTGGCAGCGTCGCCTTGGTCGCCCTCGCCACGACCTTGCTCCTTCTTGCTTGTTCGCTACCGGATCAATCTTATTGTGACCGCCCGCAGCAGATATCCGCCTCTCCCGTGCCACCACCACCATAGTCCATCTCCTCCGTCGCTCAGCAAGGAGCCGCTGCTACCCGCTGCCGCAGTCACTTTCAGCCATGTCCTCTACTGTTGCCACCACTGCTGCCACGCAGCCGCGTTCGCCGTCCTTTGCTACAACCCTTGCTCTTTGCCGCTGACATCACTGTCAAAGTCAACCACCGTCAAAGTCAACCACCGTCAGGTATTTACTTCGGTTGACAACACAATAGCTTCCTTCCTTCAGTTTTATTGACATCGATTCAAGATTGACATCCTTAGTTCAAGATCGGCGTCCTTACAGGAGCTCGATCTTGCGGGGGCATGATAAAATATAGGATTTAGTTAGGATCTAGATATGCCCCCAACTGAATGAGAAAATCTCGTATGTTAGTTGAAGAAAATCATACTTTTCATTATGTATAAATAAACGATGAATCAATGAATCAATTGGACATTTTCATTACTTCTTTTTATTTTCAACAAATTACACTCACTGCTCAGCTCACCATCAAGCCTATTGGGAGTGAGAGTCATTGAAAGTGGATGTGAGAGTCATTGGGGCACCGTAGATTTTAGAGATCAAACATATTGCTTAGTATTGCATGTAAATATGGTCTTCTTACGTCAAAGAACCACCGGGATGGAAATAATAAATCTAGTTTCGCCTCGTATTAATTCATACACTTGAGTTCTCTTTATTTATATATACCCAAAATAAGCTAATAGAAAAATCACCAACTCTTTTTAACTTGAGATACGGATGCCAATCAACATAATTAAACCATTGGATCTTCCATCTATTTTATCTTTGTACATCTTAACCTTGTTGGAGAGTAATTTGAGACAATTAAGGGTACTGAAGTTATTCAGAATCAACCTTTTGTTAGAAGTTACCTTAACAAGATTGATAGGATGTCTTGTCTTGCATAAAGGACGTGAGGATAAGAAACTAAGTTGGATTGAGGAGCACAGCCTCTCTTCTTTGATGAGGAGCAAAGTCACCAACATATATATATATATATATATATATATATATATTCTATTGTGGTATGAGAACGAAGTAAAGGAGACAGGAATCCAACATAATGAGGGAAACTTGTCTGATGCAAAGAAGACGTTATTTAGACATCATTGGAGACGGCTACAATGCAGCCAGCTGCTGCTGTTCATGGAACCCTAACCGTTGAGGTTGACATTTTGTCCTTCTTGGAAAGGGAATTATTAGGAGGGTTTCAGAGGCTCAAAAGTGAGAACCTCCATTGGAGTGAGTCAGTCAGAAGAAGCAGCAGTAGAAGTTGATGATGCTGGAGAAGAAGACAAAGTTTTGGTTTGCTTTTGAATCAGCCTGGAAAAGCACCACCAGAAGCTTCTTGAACTCGGTTTCATCGTTGATCGAGGAAATATCTACTTAATCGTTGTTTCTCATAATTAGCAGAATCAGAAATAATTTGTTAGTTTTTAATATAATTTTTAAATAATATTTATATCATTAAGTATTTTTTTTATCAGGTCCATCATTAAATATATATATATATATATATATATATATATCTCCATTAAGTTACTATGGTCGAAACTAATTAAAAAGCATCAGTTGAGTTACTTGGGTCTTTTCATACAGATTAGTCTTCAAGCGAACATTCTAGTCCCTCCTTCAATCATATCAAATTTTCGATATGAATACAATCAATCGGATATTCATCATATTAATTATCAATCATATCAAATTTTCGAGCAATACTAGATTTCATCGAGTTCAGTGGAATTTAGCCCGAGATGAATTTTTCCAATGTAATGCTTCTCAGTATCATTGATCCTAAAAAAGATTTTGACTCTTAAGTTCAAAAATAAGAAAAAAAATTATTTATTATAATCTAATAGTACGATTGAATAAGGTTGATGATAATATTGAAATTGATTTAACCTTGCCCACTTGTCAAACAATATGTGTCATTCATTAAGCTCAAGGAAGAAAGATCTAAGATGATTTTATACAAAGTATTAAGATTCTACAAAACTAGTATCCGACGACAACGAGATCCCTCTATGTCTCAGGTCAGAATCCATCCAAGATGAAAACAATAAGATTTTAAACGAGATAGATTATGTTAATGGATATTAATTAAATTTTGATACTTGGGAGGATTCATCTGCCATCACATGATTATGAGATATATTATCACAGTCATCAGCCCACCATCTTCTCTTCCAGCAAAAGAAGAAACAAGGAGTGCCTTGCGTGCTTCATGGACATGGAATTCTTCCTTTACTTCATCATCAACAACACTGTGGTTGCAATATAAGGAATGAGAACATACGACATCTGCTCTCATTCAACTCCTTTATCCAACAAGAGCGACAGCGTGATGACTACTTCCTAAGAAATATTTGGCACGTATAAACTGTTTCAATGACGAGTGAAGAAAGAAAGAACATAAACAACAAACACGCCTCACCAATCTAAAGTATTCTAGTTGGAAGAGATTACTAGAAAGGCATCTATATAACTCATGCAAAGGGATTGATGAAAAGAAGAAGAGATCTTAGTGTGTATCGATTTCACTAATATATTAGATCTTTATTGACTGATATATCTATCCAGTTTATATAATTCAATGTTGTTAAACAAATAAACAAAAATCATTATATCACTGTCGAGCCATATGTTATGCTTGATCGATGGAATTGATAAATGTTTATTTATTTATGATAAATAAAATTTTAATTTGGTGGATACGATTGTTATATTGTATCACTCACGTTGCTTGTCTTTGTAATATTCGATTAATCTTGTTTTTACTAATAACTTCCTTCTTTTTTTTTTGTCTCGTACGACCCTATAAGGTTAAGGTTTTGAGAAAATCCACCTATATTTGCACTTCAATATCACAATGTTACCATACGAATTAAATAATTATGTTTTACTGAATATCTATTTTATTTAAATGGATGGGTTAGATAGATATCAATATGAGAGGGGGGGGGGGGAGAGAGAGAGAGAGAGAGAGCCCGAGGGGTGATGGGGGAGAAATAAAAGCGGGTGAAGAGGCGATCAATAAATTGGAAAGAAATGAGCTGCTCGCGAGGCCCGAAGCGAATGAAGCGCTGGAAATTCTGAGCACTACCCTGATACGATCACAAAGACGAAACAGATTGAAGTAGGAGAAGATACCTCCCCTCACTCTGAGGAGGACGAAGAGGGACATAGAAGAAGCACGGATTTAACATATCATTACAAGTGAAAAGCACGAATTGACGGACTTCACCTTCTTTTGAATCTGCTTCCTCCTCCTTCTCCTCCTCACTGTTGTCAGTCCACATGTAAGTTCAAAATCTCGCCTTTCTCCTTCTTGTTCTTCCGATGTTGATTCCCGTGCCCGCGCGTCAATTATGAAAGGAAGGAAAGGATTTTTAGCATATATTGTGATTTGTGAGTGTTCTTTTAAGCTTATGTTCTAAAGGGAGATCTTTGCGTCGCCGGTTATAGATTTTGGAGGAGCGGAGAGCTGTAATCTTTGGCTTTGTTTTGGTGGGAATTGTGAAATCTGTGTTCCGGTTCGTCCGCGCTAGGGTTTTACTTGAGGGTTTTATTTGAGGAACTCTATGTCGGAACGATTGGATCTTTGCGGGAATATCTACTTTGGTGATTTCTTTGAGGAAACTTTCGGTGGTTGTTGTGAATTAGATCCACATTAAAGCTTGCTTCTTTTGTTCTTGTCGACCAAGTTGCTTCTTTTTATACCACTATTCTCGTAGACGTATTAAGATTGTTGCCTTTTGAGAATTGATTCATGGTAGTTACATAGGTAGTTAACATGTTTAGGAGTAGTGGCTTATATTTAGGAGTTGTGGAGGTAGTTTAGGAGTTAGTGGGGGTAGTTATTAATCATGGGTGAGATAGTGAGATAGTGGGATGAAGGAAGTGGTGTGAGGTAGTTGCTATTATGTCCTATGAATAGGACCTTAGTGAATGAAGCAAGAGTGCAGAGAATAGAGTGTGTCCATTTGGAGATAATCTTGTAAGTGTTATTGTTCTTTTACCACCTGTTTAATACTACATCGTTTTCTTGATTGAAAGCATTTTCCGTTAATTGGATCGTAGTATTCTGTTTTATCGTTTCCTTGCTCCTCCTTCTTCAACATTTGTGGTATCAGAGTCTTGTTTCAATCTGAACCGGGCATTATGACTTTTAATGGCAATTCTATATCTCAACCCCTTATTCCCATCTTCTCGGGCAAATCTTACGAATTTTGGAGTATCAAGATGAAGACTGTATTCAAGTCTCAGGATTTTTGAGACTTGATAGAGAATGGATATGCAGATCCAGATGAAGAAACCAGGTTGAGGGAGAATAGAAAGAAGGACTCAAAGGCATTGTTATTCATTCAACAAGTTGTGCATGAGACAATCTTCTCAAGAATTGCAGCAGCGACAACCTCAAGACAAACTTAGTTGAACTTCAAAATGAATTTCAAGACTCATCGAGGGTGATTACGGTAAAACTTCAAACCCTTCGCCGTGAGTTTGAAATTTTGTTTATGAAAAACAATGAATCAGTGCAAGATTTTCTTTCTCGAGTGGCTGAAATTTTTAGTCAAATGAAATCCTATGGTGAACATTTTCATGATCATATAATTGTTGTAAAAGTTTTAAGAAGTTTAATTCCGAAATTTGATCATGTTATTGCGGCAATTGAAGAGTCAAAGGACTTATCTACTTACTCATTTGATGAACTAATGGATTCCTTACAAGCACATGAAGCAAGGTTGAATAGGTCACTTGAAAAAAATGAGGAAAAAGCATTTTAGGTTAAGGGGGAGTATTCTACTTCAAAAGAAGACAAAAAATCAACAGGAAGAGGACGTGGCAGAGGAGGATTTCGTTGTAAAGAAAATAGAAGAGGAAAAGGAAGAGGACACTTTGATGGGCATGATGAAAGGTAATTAAACTATGATCAGAAAAACTATAATAGTGGAATTCAATGTCACTATTGTAAGAAGTTTGGTCATATCAAGGCAGATTGCTGGAAAAGAGAAAAGCAAGCAAGCTATGTGGAAGAAAATGAAGACAATAGTAAGTTGTTTATGACTCATTCACAAGTTAATAATATCTCAGATAATATTTGATTTTTGGATAGTAGATATTCTAATCATATGTCAAGCATAAGATCAATATTTAGAGATATTAATGAAACTCACAAGTTGAAGGTTAAACTTAGAGATAGCAAGCAAATCCAAGTAGAAGGAAAAGAACAATTGAGGTGAAGACAAATCAAGGGAAGGTAAAACACCTTGATAATGTTTTCTATGTTCCTAGCTTATCACATAACTTGTTGAGCGTTGAACAATTGATAGATATTGGATATTTAGTTATATTTGATGATGGTTCATGCACTATTAAAGATAAAAAATCTGGCTTGATTATAGCAAATATTTGCATGACGCAAAATAAGATGTTTCCAATTGATGTTTCAAATATTGAGAAACATGCCCTTGTTGTAAATCAAAAGAATGAGACAAATTTATGGCATTTGAGATATTGACACCTTAACATTAAAGGTTTAAGGTTGTTAAATAGAAAAGAAATGGTTTATAGATTGCCTAAAATTAATACACTTGATGTATGTGAAGGATGTATTTATGGCAAACAAAGTAAGAAAACATTTCCTGTTGGAAAAGCATGGAGAGCATCTAATTGTCTTGAATTAATTCATGCTGACTTATGTGGACCTATGAATACAAAATAATTTGGGGGAAGTCGATATTTTTTATTATTTACTGATGATTATAGCCGCATGAGTTAGGTATATTTTCTAGAATTGAAATTTGAAACATTTGATAACTTTCAAAAATTCAAAGCACTTGTAGAAAGGCAAAGTAGTAGATGCATAAAGAAATTTCGGACAGATAGAGATGGTGAATTTATCTCTAATGAGTTTAATTATTTTTGTGAAGAAAATGATATTTGTAGGGAATTAACAACACCATATACACCAGAGCAAAATGGTGTAGCTGAACGTAAAAATCAAACTATTGTCGAAATGACAAGAAGCTTGCTTAAAGGAAAGCATCTTCAGAATCAGTTTTGGGCAGAAGCAATTGCAACAGCAGTTTATTTGTTGAATATTTCACCGACAAAGGTTGTTATAAATCGAACTCCTTTTGAAGCTTGGTATGGTATAAAGCCAACTGTAAGCCATCTAAGAATTTTTTGTTGTATTGCTTATGCTTTGGTAAATTCATAAAATCATCATAAGCTTGATAAAAAATCAAAAAAATACATCTTAATTGGACACAATCCAAAGCATATCGATTATATAATAATGTAAGTGACAAAGTTATTATTAATAGAAATGTTATATTTGATGAAAGGGCAAGTTGGAATTGGGAGATCAATGAAGGTGAAACACAAATTCGTGTTCCAGCAGAACTAGTTACTCCATCGAATCAAGTGACAGATCCTGCTCCAACAAGTTCAACGTCAACCTCACCCAGTAGTAGCTCAAATTTAGCAAATGATTCCTCATATGAAACCCCTCCAGGAAGGTTTAGATCACTAACAGAGATTTATGATTCAACATTTGCTTTATCTATTTCAGATCCTATAAGTTTTGAAGAAGCAGTTGAGGAATGTCGAAAATCAATGAAAGAGAAAATCAAGTCAATTAAGAAGAATGAAACCTGGGAGCTAATGGATCAACCGAAAAAAAAAAATCATTTGTATCAAAATGGATGTTCAAAACAAAGTATAATGCAGATGAAAATATCCAAAAGCATAAGACTCGGTTTGTAGCAAGTGGAGTCATAACATGAAGTATTTATGGCACGGATGAACAAGTTGCAAAGATTCTCACCAAGTCACTTCCAGTTCAGAAGCATGTTTATTTTATGTCTCAAATTGGTGTATATAACTATAAATCAAGGGGGAATATTGAGAATTGATTCATGGTAGTTACGTAGGTAGTTAACATGTTTAGGAGTAGTGGCTCATGTTTAGGAGTTATGGAGGTAGTTTAGGAGTTAGTGGGGGTAGTTATTAATCATGGGTGAAATAGTGAGATAGTAGGATGAAGGAAGTGGTGTGAGGTAGTTACTATTATGTCCTATAAATAGGACCTTAGTGAATGAAGCAAGAGTACAGAGAATAGAGTGTGTCCATTTGGAGATAATCTTGTAAGTGTTATTGTTCTTTTACCTTCTGTTTAATACTATATCGTTTTCTTGATTAAAAGTATTTTTTGTTAATTAGATCATAGTATTTTATTTTATCGTTTCCTTGCTCCTTCTTCTCCAGCACATTTCATCTAAGCAACCTCGCTGATGGGCCTTGCTTTGCTTTTACCGCTAGAGCAGATTGTGCATTCATAGATAGCTTATGGGAGAGGAATAGATAGCTTGTGGGGGGTGGGAGAAAGGAGTCCTTTTTTTTAATCTCGAGGGAATTGCCGAGCTCCTGCGAGCAAAAATCAAGTTGGCTTACATGACCCATAATCTACTTGAGACCACTACCAACAAACGCCCTCCACCTGTGGAACCTTTTGGAGCTATGCGAAGCTGCTTCAGTAAAGAAGGCTAAATCCAAAGATCTCGGAGCCTCCGTTGCAGGAAACAACAAAATTACCTGTTGATGAATCCAGATATGATTGATTGGCCAGTACTCCGATACAAACTCTCTCATCATCCAAATTGGCCGTGACATGTCTATAAATTGTCTCCTTCACCGCTCTGGGTCAGACTATGGTGCCCTCGCATCCCTGAACCGAGCTTTTAATTCCTTGATCCGGTCGGGTGATGTCTACAAGCTACGGCGACAGACGGGGATCATCGAGCACCGGGTATACTTCGCCTGCAATATACTCGAGTGGGAAGCATATGATCATCCCTATCGCGGATGCTGGATTACCCCCTTCCAAAAAAAAATGCCACAGAATGATTTCTTGATGCGCTCTGATAAGGGAATCATTGGCTGTGGGCACCGGAGCTCCTTGTTTTGGGAAGGGACTTTTTATACCTGTTGTATTTCCCATATAGTAAGTACTGAGGTATAGATAGATAGCAGCATTCTGACAAATTCTTGGTCCCAAGGTATCGATCGAGATGAACTCCCTCCCCCTGGGTGGTTATTTGGATCAGCCAGCTTTGGGGAGAGAGAGCTATTATTGTAGCCGGTGGTGGTGGCGTAGATGCTCAAGGTGCTATGTTGATTTCCGCAGAGTTCCGTAGATCTGGTTTTTCCCTGCCATTCGTTCACGTACCTATCTATATATTTGTTTCCGCTTATCTCCTCCTCTGTCTCTACTTGTGGTCAGCAGTTACGCTGGAAAAAAAGTTTCTAATGAATGAAATGTACTTGGGTTCTTTTACTGCTAAAATGAGGAAAGATTTGTGCTTTTGGAAAAGGACCAGTACCTTTTCTGCAAAGGGTAAGTAAGTTTGATGCTGGAATTACATCACAGGATATTGTTGTGAAGAATGAATTATACAAAAAAAAAAAAAAAAGAGGAGCAATTATCTTATTCGAAGTGTTCCGTGTAAAGATGGTTCTTGCTATCTTTCGCAATTAATCAGTATTTTCAGAAAATTCATTGGATATAGATTTTGAACATTCTATCGCAATTAATCAGGTGCATTTTCTTTTTCTTTTTTGTTAATATTTATTTTCCTTTTTTTTTTTCCTTTCCGGTTGTATTTTCTTTTTTTTCCGGTGTTTATTTTTCTCGTAGCTGCTATCACTACTATATTTCACTTGCGATCAGACGATGAAGCTTGATAACTTTCTTGTAGGTCTCCAACCAACACTCATTCGGTTTCTTCTACGGTTCTTAGAGGCAGACTTGATTCTGTAGATTCTCAAACGATCAAATCAAGCACAATAATTTAATGAGATAAGATTGTGATATCATAGAGAAAACAATCATCCGGTTCGATATAGATATATAAAGCTTCATGAATTTTTGTTCAAATTACAAGAGTTTGTATGATACCTTTTGTTGGTTACAAATGCCCTGCAAAGTAATGGCACGTGTTTCACGTTGTGCGATGTTTTTGCTTATGATCATTATTGACATATTATTACATTAGATTATCTGTTGCATATATATATTGTGATGTCCTCGATTATGTGCAATGGAAATCGGATGGTGATAAGATCACGATAATGAGGTTGATTTACCTTTAAACACATATCCCAAAGAATCCCGGTCATAGGTTACTCGAGAGGGACATCGAGATAATCGGATAGACCGATGTACTGTATACCCGTCCATATGATAGAGATGGCTGGTCTCGTAGCCACTTGTGTGAAAACACTAAGGATACAGTACAAGTGCTCATTGGAGAATGAGTTCACTGATTGATCTGCTTACAGAATGTTATATGGTTAATGATACCTAATGTCAAGCAACGATTCTGTAGTCTTAGTTGTGCATCTGGTCCTTAGACTTAAGACACCACAGATGTCTTGTTTAAGTACTCCTTTCTTTGACGCTGAACTTACAGGTTTGAGAAGTTCCAGATTTAGTACAACCAGTGATTAAAAAATCATTAGGTGCCAAAAGGTGCTAAGGTCCCAAAACGCCCGAGGTGCCAGGCGCTTGCCCGAGCAAAACGAGACGCCAAAATATTAAAAAAATATATAATATAATTAATAAATATAATTATTAAAATAAAAATATGATATTTAATTAAACAAATCTGAAGTATAAACTACAAGTCACAATGTTACATTAACAAAAGTTTCAAAATTCAAAACAATAAAATTTTACAACAAAATCACTCGTCATAATCAGTATCATCGTCATTTTCATACAAATCATCTTCAAAATTCAAAACAATATATTGTTTATTGTTAACAGTCCATTAACAGTATATTGTAATATCTATGAACAATATACTGTATATTTAATAAATATTAACAAATATACTATTAATATTTAATATACATTATATTGTTAACAGTATATTAACAGTATACTGTTAACAGTCCATTAACAATATACTGTTAATATTTAATATACACTATATAGTATACGGTTATACTGTTAACAATATAGTATACTGTTAATAATTAATCAACTTAATATTATCCTATTAAGTGTTAATATATTGTTGATAGCATACTATATTGTTAACAGTATAACAGTATACTATTATACTGAATGGTCTCCTCCATTCAAAAGTCTGGTACGGGGATCCAACCTCCAACACCGAAGGAGATTCACGACGTGTACTTAAATGAAGAGGTGGCAGAATTAAAAGATTGGATCAAATCCTTCAAGAGGAAATAGAACGAATATGAGGTGACACTAATATGCGACAGTTTGACAAAGCCAACAAGAATGAGTATCATCAATTTTCTAATTTATTGTAACAGAAGGGTAGTATTTCACAAGTCAGTTAATGTTTCCGACAAGATCCAAGATGCAAACTATATTGAGAGTTTGATGGATTCTATTGTAGAGGAGATTGGACCACAGTATATTATGCAAATTGTAACTGACAACGGAGCAAATTTCAAGAGAGCCGGTTTACAATTGATGGAAAAAAGATAAACATTGTTTTGGACTCTATGTGCAACTCATTGTATAGATCTAATGCTAAAAGATATTGGCGAATCAAGAAGTATGTAGCTCGAGCATAGTCAATAACAAAGTTTATATATAATCATCACTGGGTCCACAGATTAATATAAAAGTACATAAACGACGAGATACTCCGACCTGGAGTCACTCGGTTTGTTACTAATTTTATTGCATTAAAGTCATTGCAGCAAAAGAGGAATGACTTGAAGGTAATAGTCACCTCACAAGAGTGCTCTGATTCCAAATATTCGAAATTGAGCAATGGAAAGAAGATGAAAAAAACCATTCTTTTCTCTAGATTTTGGGAGACTGTGGTTGTTATTCTCCGTAAGATTGATTCAAAAAAGCATCCACAGATGCCGTATCTTAAATATATGTTGATTTCAACAAGAGAGGAGGTTAGGAATACATTCAGAGATGATTTTAAGGCTGACCAATATGTACGAATCATTGATTATCGCACTGAAGCTCATATGGATAAAAATATCCATAATGCAAGTAAATTCATGTTCAAAATAATTTAATTTATATTTTTATAATAAAAAATTATATAATAAAATTATGTCTTGCAGCGTATTATCTAAACCCGGTAATTCAATATTAGTATGCCCTCGAGAACGCAACATGATTCACTAATGGCAGTAAGAAATGTTGTACATCGAATCTTGCCAAACTCTACTGATGCAGCCAAGGCTCTTGCGGAGAGTCGATATATCCGAGAAACAATTGGTTCATTCTCCGACGTTATAGCTATATCGTGTCGTTACACTACGGATCCTGGTGAGAACAAATTACACATATTACTTACCAATTATATTTGATGTTAATTATTTATTAAGCTAATAAAGTATTATTTATATCTTTTTACAATCGAGTGGTGGATACAATTCGGAGGGGATGCACTACATCTACGGAGGGGATGCACTACATCTAAGAAGGGTTATCATTCGTGTACTTTAATAAACGACGATATCTAGTGGTTGCGAATGTAATTGGTCAACATTTACATTGATTCACACGAAAGCCCGCAACAGACTCTCGTATAGACGATTGGAGAAACTAGTATATGTTCATTATAACATACGGCTAAGGTTGCGATGTGCCGAGCCAGATAAGGAACCAGAGATTGAACCCATTGACGTCTAATTATACAACGAAGATTCAAAACCAATGTTAGAATGGGTCAAAGCTGCGGAAAACCAAGATGATCCTTTACTTGATGAGGCAGGAGATCCTCAACGTCCTTCTCGTTTTATCACCGAGGCAATAGAAGAAGAGGAAGTCAATCCCCAGCAGCTGGAAAATCTCCCTCAATCAGAACGTGGCGGAAGGAGTCAAACAACATCAGACACCCAATTATCGCAGTCATCCACCCAGCATGCAAAGGCAGAGGAAAAGGGGAAGACAGTACCATCAACATTAGAAAGAATAGAGTCAGGTGATGAAATACCTTCACAATCACATTCAGCAACTCGCTCGGTCCAGAGATATGATACAAACACAGATAACAATTCGTCAACTGATAATGGCGGTGATACCGGACAGTTGTACATATCATCTACACAAGTTGAGGGTGGTGCGTGGACAGAGGAGCAATATTTTACACATGCCACCCAAGACACAGATCACGGAGCTCGACAAGATACTGGTTAAGTTTAAACACGAAAGGGGAAGGGGAAGGGGAAGGCAGTGGATGAATTTCAGTAGATGCAACAGAGCCTACAGGATGTCGATACAGAACGAAGCTCATCATATTCACAGTCGTCATATTATGGAGAATCTTATAACCAACAACAGTACAATGATAGTTGGTCATTCTTCATCGATCAACAACATGATATGGAGCAACAGGTCAATAGCGAAAGTAAAAGCTCCAACATTCATCAATACATGCCTCAGGAGCTGCCTCAAACAAATATAATTCATGACGATCAACCTATGATCATCACCACATTGATGCACCAATGGTATACGGTGTATCAATACAATATGTCATGGGATCAATTTCAGGATTGGGTTCGACAAACATATCATATTGATATGCATATACACAGGATTGAGGATCCCGATCCACCACACGTGGAGGCTCGTCATTCGTTTTGGTGGTAGAATCAGTAATCAGGTATATCTACATATATGATTATTTAATTCATTTGAATCGTAAAGTTTATGTTGTAAAAAAATAATTTAACAATTTAAATATTTTTTGTAGATAATTAAATATTAACAAATGGATGCTCTGGATCAAAATTATGAATCTTGTACAAGACTGTTCTTTAAAGCTTGAAAAAGATATATAACATTATTCTTACATATTCTACATTAGTTTTGCTAAGCCTAACTAAATATACATCTATTTCTATCTTAAAAACCTTAACCTATCTTTTTTTTCTCTATTTTTCAGGTATTTGGGGGATTAAAATATTTTTTTTGTACCACGCGGTACACACTATTTGTACCACTCGGTACCATGTACCATACCGTACCGATCAAAACTTGGTATGCCGGTATGGACCGATACGGCGAACCTTAGTTAATAGTAGAATCGGTGTGGTGACCTAGCGGCGAGAGGAGCGGCGGTGATGGCGGCAGTAGCGAATGATGGCGAAGAGAAACGACAATAGCAATGATGTCGAAGACATAATCCAAGCGACTGAAGCAGGCTCTTAGGCACTCGGGCGAGAACAGTAACGGTGGCAAAGACAATAGCAGCGACAACGACATTAAATAAGGCAACGGCAAGATGATAATCCCGATACGAGATGAGAAATAGGGTTTAGTAACGAGAGATATATAACTGCCGATCGAACCAGAGCTAAAAGCTTGGTTCGACCACTTGGATTAAGCCGGGCGCTCGCTCGCCGCCTGGGCTCGGGCGAGCACCTAGGCGGTGCCTTTCAATCGAACCAACTAACGCGACCGACCAAACCAGAGCTAAAAGCTTAGTTCGATCGCCCGGATTAACCGGGCGCTCGCCTGAATCGCCCGTCGTCTGGGCTCGACAAGCGCCCAGGCGATGCCTCTTTGAAGTGTACCACTTAGGGGTTGAGCAAGGCGCTCGGGCCTCACCTCGCCTTAGTGCTTAAGCGAGCGCCCAAGCGCCTATTTAAATCGCTGAGTACAACCGATTATCGAGATTGGTAGTCAATCTTACGAAGGCAATTGAGTATCAATAAAGAATCACCCACTTTCGGTATCGTGACAGGAATATCCCTTATGTGCTTGCTCAGACAAATCCTTGAACATGGTCATTCAGATTAAAAGAGGAGTTCTCCGAAAAAATCAAATTAAAACGAGACTCATATAGATTCTGTATGTGGCACTATGTCCAATATATAGTCTATATTAGTTGGATGAGGGACTATCTGAGACACGATGGCAGGTCTGATAGATTCGATCCTCCTGTACTATTTGGTGACTATGACACAGTGGCCTAGTACGTTCGTAGTCGATGAGTCGAGTGAATTATTATGAGGATAATAATTCACTATAACAGAAAGAGTTTTGATGGAAGCGACTTACGACTAACTCGGTATCAAGGGTCATACACATATGGTGGATACTTTAGTGAATATGAGTTATCCAATTAGCCTATATTCTTATCGAATGAGACCCTACATTGATAGGCTCCTTGCATAAAGCCCAATTAAAGGCCAAAAAAGATTATTAGATAGAGATCCAATAATCCAATAATAGTGGGTAATTGGATGGAGATCCAATACCCACTAAGACAGGATCCCTTGGGGTTTTTATGCGTGGCTCTCTATAAATATGAGAGGCAGCATATAGAGGTGATAGGCTAAACCCTTTGCTGCCCCCTCCTATTCTCCTCCTCTCCCTCACTTCCTCAGCTAACCAGCCCCAAGATAGAGGATCTTCTTCCAATTTCGAATTTCGATACGAGAAGCTACGGAAGAGTTACGAGACTTAGAGGCTGCGATTGAAGGAGTATTGTTACAGGAACCCATCTTGTGGATATCGCTAGAAAGGACACTTAATCCCCTTCATCTTCTCCATCCGAATCTGAAAAAATAAGGATATATGATCTCCTAGGTAAACAACATCACACACGATGTAGTTTTTCAATTTTGCGATTTTTTTCACACCAATCTTTGCACGATGATTTTGGTCTACTTGAAAAATTGGTTTTGTTTTGATCTTCTGTTGCACATGATGCTCCCGCTTGATTTCCCAGCATCATATAAAAACAAATACAATTTTTAACATTCAGTATCAGTCAAGGGCATATAAAGCAACTTACATTTGAAGTCTGAAAGGACAAAACTTTGGCTTTCCTCTTCGCCCATACTTCAATAGATATGCTCCTTTCTTTAAGGCTGTAATTGCCTGGGAATCATGAAGTAATTAGCATCAACAATAAAGAACAAAACTTATTTGTTTACTAACCCAATTCATCACCTGACTCCTTCCTACAAAACCATATAAATATCACTATGTAAAAGATCTAAAAGATTATAAATACTCGTAGAAACAAATGACAACACACTTGATCTCTTAATTTGACTATAAATACTGGTTAATTTCAATGGCAAGAAAAGATCCATTATTACTTTTTATGCTTTTTTTATACAGAGTTTCACCTTTTTAGCTTCCTAGTAATCTCTTCGATGATAAGTGGGTTTGATTCCCTGACAACCAAGAGAATCTGCCACTTAATAGCATATATAGCCTTCCCATGAATGAATAATAGGACTCATGTAACTATTGAAAAGGCCAGAGCACATGCTAGTCCATCTCTATTTTGCACAGTCCAAATATTATGGAGGTTTTACTGGGGCATGATTCCAATTGGTTATTTTGATTCCATTTAGTGAGTCCAACAGCATTAAGTGTGAGCTGGAACATGAAGATTGATCCCATATCTCCTCTGTATCAATTATGCCATGGAAATTTTCAGACTTTATCTGGTCAAGAGGGATTTGGAAGTTCTTAAATGCAGTCATTTCCTTATTAAGAGAATATTATTTTCACAATCAATAGGCACTATATAACTATCCTTGCAAAAAAAAGGAGACAAACTGTTTATATGTTAAACCTTAATATAATAATATAGTGTAAAGATCACAAGATCCATGATACTGTTAATCTAGAAATATAATGCAGTAAAGTTAGAGGATATAAATGATTACTAGTTCAGGTAGTTGCACATTTTATACGAAAAGAACTATACATGGACAGATATAGTGTTTCAGAATATAATACAGAAGAACAATGCAAATGAATTAACTTTATATAAATCCTCAATTCATATATTGGTTTTCACCGCTTATCACATATAGTGTTTCAGAATATAATACAGAGAACAATGCAAATGAACTAACTTTACATAAATTAACAATCCATTTATTTGTTTTCGCTGCATATCACATTTTAAATACCACAAAACTCAAGAACAGGAATGGCATGCACTAAAGTGTCTCATAAGCCCTAACGAAAAAGAGACATAGTTCCAAAATAGTTCAAAATTCAGAAACAATTTTTCAAAATGATTTTTAGATGAACTGGGATGTTTATTGTCATAAAGAGAAAATGAGCATTCACAAATGACATAAAGAACTTGGATAGCATTGACTACAACAAATTCTGCAACAAATGAAGACCAACATTAGATGGATTAGATTGGAGCAACAAGTGGTTTGTCACGGGGATTCAAATTACTAAATGCTCACTTGATCAAATGAGGAGGATATAATCAGAAAGTTAATGTGTATGTTCAGAAAAGGCATCTTATCCAATGAGGGTGTATTAAATGAAATCTGAAAGTTCAAAGACTTAAGTAAGAGGAAGCCCAAGTAGACTCCTTTACCCAACTATGAAAACCTAACTCCATATGACACACCAAGATTTGAAAGGATAAGGCAAGATTCCTCTGCATGTCAATATCCATTTCAAATTTTACTTTTAACTTAAGGGGAATAGATTGAACCAACTCAGTTTTTTTCTAAACCAGAAGGAAACACAAAAGATCATACACCAAAAGAGATAACGAAAGCAACAAAGTATTGGAGTTGCCTCAGAATGATACCCGCTCTTCATCCCTTTCCACGGGACCATTTCTCAGAGGATCTGCCATCCACGGACCGGAATCAAATAACATACGCGTAAAGAACAATCCTCACCGGCATAATGAAAAGACAATAGACTGCTGCTGTAGACTATATCACGCCGCCCCATAAACGGAGTCGAGAGACGAGCCTTCGCTTATGGAGCAGAACTCTACTGCATCACAACATCGGCAAAAACAAACAAGGAGGGCACCCGGCACGATCCAAGTATCTACTCCACTGCGACCAAATCAATAACAGCACGAACTGCTGTTTCAGCCCAAGTTAAGGTCTAAGAAGATCAAAGAACTGCAGTGCCGGTGATTTCCACCCTTCAAACGTGAAACGAAACAAAGCATACCATGATCCTTCGACAAATCGGTACCACCTCACCCGTTGTTGTCAAGCAATACTCGCTGCGACAGCTCCGGAGCTCGGAGATAGCTCAAACATCTCGACGGAAACCCTATAAAGTCGTGATTCCCAAAAGAATGTCTCGAAACTCCACGAGACGCCAGGCATCCAAATCATAAACGAAGGAAATCTCCAACGCGAAGAAGGGCTACCGTGGAGGGACCAGCTACGCGATGCCCTAATATACGACGAAGACGTTGGATTGCCTACTTCGGGTGGATGAGGCGAAGCAATCTGAGTCGCCCGCAAGGGCGTTAGCCGGAGGGAATCGCGAGATATCCGGGATCTCCGCCGCGCGCGAGCTCGATAGATGATCGGATCGAGAGCTTCTCCGCTCAATCAACGACAAGAAGAAGGAGAGATCGAGAGAGAGGAGGCGACGAATTCGAATGCCGGTGTCCCTGCAATTGCCAACGTGCGCCTCCACAAATCTCTCTCTCTCTCTCTTATCTCTTTCCGGTAATTAATAAACACGTCGGCATCTAAACCCCGTTAAAGTTGAGATCAACGTACACTAATGCGGGCCGGAAACGCGCACAGAAACTGCCACCCCGAGACCCACCCACGGCAGAGATGTCCGTGAGGCCGCCACATAGGATGAGAAAGATTTAGGTGGACGAACCGTGGCACGACGTCAAAACATTATCCTACTAAATTTGTGGCGAGCCACGCGTACCTTTTTCTACAACTAAATAAATGGAATATCAATCGCACAAAATTAGGGAATTAAATACATGACATCAAAATAAATCCAATCTCCAATAAATATCACACTTTTACATCATATTATTGACTGTGGAGAACTGTAAGATTTAGGATGACCAAAATATAAATGTGAGGATTTGATTAAGTGACATATTTCCCTTTAATTTCGTTATGAATTTCGTAAGTATTCTTTGGAATAATTTTGAGAACTACATGTATATGACATGTCATCAGCATTTGGATTCCTTAATTTATGCAATTGGGCTATGTAATTGGGCCTCATGTGTAACATAAATGATCATTTTGACCCGATAATGCTTTGCTTTGTATTCAAATATCACATATCGTGAGACCATATGCTCACAATGGGACACAAGTCCTTGACCTATAAAATTGGGAGGCATTGGACATTTTTTATAAGTGGATTTAAGAATGTGGTTTTTTAAATGGATAGTAAGGGTATTTTTGTTTCATAATATTTTATTCTTATGTAAATTTAATCACTTCAAAAATACTTTTTTAAAAAAACTTATTTTAATTAGAGACGACAAAGATAAAAAACTAAAAAGTCTCGTTGAGATACATAACTCAATTAATAAAACATTTAGTTTTAGCTTTGTTGTGCTTGACTAAAATAAGATTATATATATATATATATATATATATTTATATATATATATATATATATATATATATATATATATATTTGTTGTTAAGCTGAGTACATAAACTGTTTTGTTAATGTGGGACTATGATCCTCTACATTAGGGAACATTCATCGCTTTGAGTCACCAAACCAAAGCTTATGTAGTGCTTGTTCCACATCTTTATAAGGTTATTTAGAAAAGTCCTAAGTTTATGAGTTGCTCAGCTTAGTGTGTGTTCTATAAGCGAGGCAATACGATATTATTTGTATACCTTCATGTTAATTAATCATGCTTTATTCTACTTGTTCATGAAACTAAGTTGTCTTATGCTTATCATCAAGACCAGCGGTGAAGCTCATAAACAACATTATCCAGCCAATTAAATAAGGTGATGACAAATCAAAATGATTCCGCTTGCCTTTAGACTATCTTAATCACTGGAATCGGGTGTGTGGTGTTATGTTCCAAAGCTGTTATCAAGATACATTAACTTGAGCTTAATCTCCCCTCTCATATACTTCACATATCTCTCTCTCTCTCTCTCTCTCTCTCTCTCTCTCTCTCTCTCTCTCTCTCTCTCTCTCTCTCTATCTCTATCTCTATATGTATATTATATATATATATATTGCAAAAACACTCAACCTGTAACCCTGGAGGTGCGGGTGTGAGGAAGGGGATCAAAGGCAGGAGGAGGATGGAGCAATAGCATGGGATTCATCATCATGATGCCATCAAAAGAAAATAATACATGTACCACAGCCATGATAGGAGAACATAAAGCGTCAGCTGATGAAAGCCTGGAATGGGACTTTTCCCAAGAAAAGAGAGGAGGAATATTATTTTTCAAGCATGCGGTAGAAAGGACATCAGATTCATCCTAAAGTGACTACAATGTGTCAGATATCATTTGCATAAAGAGATCACGAAAGGAAAGGACCTCCAACAGTTGCTGAATATACTTCCAAACCAATTCAGCACAACAACAAATTGATCTTGTTTTCACCAACATCTTATGCATGTAATTAGGCATGTCAGTGAGTATTAGTTTAATGATAAGGGCAAAGAAACACACACTCTCTCTCTCTCTCTCTCTGTATCTATATATATATATATATCTCTATTGACTGTGACTCCTTCAGGTGCAGTGACTGTGCTACAGTTTTCAGTGCTGGAGGTTGGAGCTGTTCTTGTTTGAGGAAAGATGAGGAGATGGATAAGAAGAGTTCATGTGGTTAGGGTTACCCAATACGATCCATCTGCTGGAAATGTGACAGCTCTGATCTGAAACGAAACAACCGACAGTTCTAGCATGGAATTATAACTCCTTTGGCCTTTTGCCATGCTCTTCCTACTTATCCTTGTATGACACTCTGCAAGTGCCGAGCCCACACCCGTGGTGTTCTCGTGTAGAGAGAGTTGGGATGTTGATCATTTGTGTGTGTGTTTGTGTGTGTGTGTTTGATCGCGGTTAGAGGCAGCAATGATTGATCATATCACTCTCTGAGTTGGATTGTAGAGAAGACATGTGAGTCGCTCTGATCGTCTCCATTGAATAGGAACCTCATCTCTTTCTCTTCTGCTGCCCTTGTGTCCTCTTCCCTTCTGCCAGTCTACTGTTTGAGCTGAAGCTCTCTGTCTCTCTGTCTCTCTCTCTCTCTCACGCACTCAGCTGATGGACATCTTACAACCACCCAAAAAGAAATATGGAGAAGAGAAAGAGAACAGCCCTATAAGTATCAGAACTCTTAATTCGTTGATCCAAAGGGCATTGCGATAGTTCAGCAACCAAGCTAAAGAACCCTAGCGAAACCATCATCACACATGAGTTCACACACCAAGAGATGACTTGCATTTGTATCGCGAGAACGCTGGTTTTGTGGTCAAAACAAATATGAGAACCAAAGATCATCCGAGAGGATCAAAAGGTTTAGCCAGAAGAAGAAGAAGAAGAAGAAGAAGAAAAAGAAGAAGAAGAAGAAGAAGAAGAAGAAGAAGAAGAAGAAGAAGAAGAAGAAGAAGAAGAAGAAGAAGAAGAAGAAGAAGCAGAAGAAGAAGAGAAGTGCATGCATGGTTGTGGGAGGGGACTAGGATTCGCTGGTGCTCATCGTGTCGTGGCGCTCGCTGTCTCGGTGCCCCTGTTGGGACGCGGACTGCATCGCCTCGGAAGTGCTCGGCGACCGGTACATGTTGAGGGCGGAAGGGACTCCCATGTGGCCCTCGCCTCCGCCGCCGCCGGAACCCAGACCTAGCTGCTGGCTCGGCAGGAGAGCCATGGGAGTAGGGAAGTTCATGAAATGCAGGCCACTGGACATGGAGCCTCTGAACATGGTGGTGCTTCCCACTTGAGGGAATGTCCATATAGACTGGCTGTTACCACCCACCATGTCTTGTGTGTTAGGGTTTGTGACCATCCATACCGTCCCTGGCATCTGCCCATGGCTTGCTTGGCTGTAGCCCGCCATCTGATGCTGCACCGGCTGCATTTGATGTTGATGAAGCTCCGACTCCCATCGACGTTTACGTATGTTCCCGATGTCGCCCTCCGACGACGCATCGAGGCCGATATTGCATGAGTTGAAATTGAGAAGCAAGGACGAGGATGACGACGACGGGCCCTCCGTGGGGAACGCGGAGCCGCCGCCACGTTCCCATTCGTTGTGGATTCGGAGGGATGTGCCGGGGAGAGCAGCCGCCACGCTATTGAAGTAGTTAGCGGCGCGGAGGTGGGAGGGCACAGAGACGCTGGAGCCGGAGCTGCGGAGGGAGATGTTGAGCGACGTGAAGTTGGCGGGGATGGTTCCGGTGCCGGTGGCCGCGATCACCGCGGGCTCAGCCTGCTGGAGCAGCCATTCTATGGTCTCCCCGTCGGTCTTGTGGCCGAGCTCGCGCGTGAGCTGGAAGACGCGGGCCGCGCAGAGGGCCGGCATCCGGATCCGGCGGCCGCGGCCATCGACCTTGGTGTGGCGGTCCTTGTTGGAGCTCCGCTTGGGCGGCGGCTTCCTCAGCCGATCGACGGCGAGCTCGCCCGCGGCGGTGGTGGAGGATATGGCCAAGGAAGGGTAAGCAGAGCTGGAGCATGAGTCTTCTTCCTTCTTCTCGAGGAGCTGGAGAGGGAAGTTGCGCCGTCGGGACCCGCCGGCTTCGCCTTCCATCTCTGGATCAGATCATGGCACTGCACAGCTCCTGCAAGTACTCGAGATCCGACGACGGTAAGGCAGAGGGCGGGGAAGGCGAATCTAGCACTTAAAATATCCGAGATCCAGCAGTAGATATAGAGAGAGGAGGAACTGAGAGTGAAGCAGGAGTTCGGATTGTAGGGTATACTAGGATCGATCTTGAAGACTTTGGTAGGACATCTCCAACTGAAGATTTCAAGGATGCAAGACCATAGAGAGAGAGAGAGAGAGAGAGGCGAACAGAGAAGAAAGTGAGAGAGAGATGAAGCTACTGCATCAACCTTGTGGATCTTGTAGGGCACACTAATGCGGAGGGTAGGGAATAGATATAGGAAGAAATGGATAAAGAAACATCAATCTACCTCAACTTTGCAGGACATTCAACTTCAAGTTTCTGATGTGGTAGAAAGATATGAGAGAGGGAGCGGGAGAGAGAGAGAGAGTTCGCCTGTAGCGCACCAAATCATACTTTTGCCAACCGAGATGAAAGAGATCAAGAGGAGATAGCTACAACTCCAGTCTCAGTTTAAGAGAAAGAGAGAGAGAGAGAGAGAGAGAGAGAGAGGGATAAGGGAAGAGGAAGAGAAAATTAGGGCCGTATAATAAAATTGGAAATTGCGTGGTATTGCCACCAGTGACGGTGCATGGCGGGTCGGATAAAGTGCTGCCCAGCAACGGGCATAAAACCCGACCTTTCGTTTAAATGTTGAATCAGATACCCGCACGTATTTAATGGAAATTAATTATCTATTATTAAGGAAAAAAGAAAAAAATAAATTATCATGGGAAAATCCATAAAAATGGGGAAAAAAAAAAGAAGGGTGGGGGAGGGGCATAAAATAGAATCAAAATATCCCATGTGGAGCCACAAGCTTTTACGTATTGCAGCCTATTCTTCTCTGGCGTGTCCTTTTTCTCCCTCCACATAATTATTTTCCGGCAATTAATTTTAGGTGCCACAGTGGCTGGCTACACATACCTGCTTCAGACTCCACGTGCGGTGCTCTTTAATCGTTCGACACCCAGAAGACAGTGGCGCCGAGGGTGGGCCCCAGTCTGCATGTCAAAAAACGGGAGGCTCCAAAGAAAAGGTAAGCACGTGGGTCCCTCTCGCACCAGTATACATTCCTTTTCCTCTCTCTTTCTTTCTTTTTCTCTCTCTCTCTCTCTCTCCCTCCCTCCCTCCCTCCCTACTAACTTTGAGGCTTTGCTAGCGTATTGGTTTGTTTTCCCCTCTTTTTTCTTTTCTTTCTTTCTTACTCCAAAACAACCTGATCTTAATGTGAGGTCTTTTGGATTATAAATTTTACTGAACTGTTTTTTTTCCGAAATCTTTTTCTCTCCTCTAAAATGTGTTTTTTAATTTTGTGTAGCATGCAGATGTTTTAGGGAGATGAACTCTAGATGTCTAAGATTTATTGTTTGGTGATCTTTTATGTTGCGTCTTTTCTGATTTCATATTGATGGCAGTCTTACAGCAATTTTTATACTGAAGATTTTTCAAAAAATAACTATTAATTTTTTTTATTATTTTAGGTGGTTTCAGTATTTATTAGAATAGATACGGCTAATTAATTACAGTGTCTAATAAACTGCGACACCAATGATTTCATATTTATTTTATATAAACTAGTTCTAATATAAATCAATATTTTAATCGATCGAGACTCGACATGTCCATCATGACGACGCATTAACAACATAGATCGAATTGGAGAATATTTCTTTAGTCATTACTATAAATAAAATGACTTTATATATGTTTTTGGCTACAAAATTTACCTCAACCAGAATACTGGATCGAGTGTTGGAAAGACTTCATCAGACACGCCCTTAGCATAGGTCTTAAAGAACACACTTGAATCATTAGCTCGAAGAAGTCATAACTCGGTTTCCTTCAGTTGTCAAACGTGAAGATAGACTATTTCGTGATTCAAATCGATGATCAATTTTTACACTAAAAAATTCGGTTTGTATCTACTAAATAATATTAAACATCAAAAAGATTGATTGCAGGAGAGGGTCACGCAATATTATTATTATTATTGTTATTATTTTGTACTATTTCACTAATGAACTCAAATATAATTTTGCATGTGTGTTTCCAATCCCGTTGTTATGGGCATGTCAACCATGAATGTCCACTATTATGCATGAAGCAATCACATGATTTCTTGATGAGTTAGATTGAGAAAGCATGGAGGTCCCCTATGAGCCTTGGTAGAAACTTGCTTGCTTTGATTTAGATGCAAGGTTGAGCAATTCATGAAAATAAAGAATGAGCTCCGTCGATCCAATTATTTCACTTAGCTTCTCAAAATCTTTTAGGAGTTCAAAGGCTGTCGATGAGGGATTTCTTAGATGTGCATTACATATATCGTGTGCGGACGGACATATACATAAAAAACATATAGAGAGAGAGAGATGCTTGATATATTATAATAACATAATTGACTAATTCTACAGAAATACCAAACCAAGCTTTGTGACGTTGTTGTATGCACCAACGCTTTTGTCTCATCTACATTGTATTAATTTGAGGAACTTGCAAACCATGATAAAATCACATGTGTTGGATGGATATGAATATATTTTGGGCATCTAAATCATGTTCAGCGTACGTGATCTTTGAGGCGATTGGATTTGAGGATTCAAGTCTTCCCCCATGACCATGAATGAGATTATAGCCCAACTCTCTCTCTCTCTCGCTCTTTCTCTCTCTCACAAGTAGGAAACCTGGATCGAAATGTTAAAACACACAAACACACTCCTCTTTCGTTTCTTTTCCTGTAGTCGTAGAGCATGGTGGGAAGAAGCTGGGAAGGGGAATGGACTTGGAGGAGGGAGGCTCCAAACACACAGCTGCAGAGTGCGGGTTTGGAAGGGTGGGGGAGGCATTTCGACAAACACCTTTGGGGAGTTTATGAAGCGAACGCAATCGTGGCCTCGTGCTGCCGGCCGCGAGTCTTTGGTGGCCGCTGCTGCTGCTGTTGCAACCAAAATGAAGGAGACAAGCGCATGTTAGAGCGACATAATTGCAGGGGGTGGAAGGGGGGAAGGTGGAGGGTGGAGACGAGGCGCATGGATCCCTGCCAGCCGTCCAATGTTGCCACACGAACCAGAATAAAAGGGGTGGTGATGTCAGGCCGCCCCCACCCCCACCCCCCTTCCCTTGGGTTTGGCTGTAAAGCGTTGGGTTCAGCTGCCGTGGGGCCCTCCCACCCATTCCCCGTTCCTGAAACCCACGTAGCTTTGCGTTGTGATTATTTGTAATCGTGTCTTGTTTAAGTAAAGTTATATTAATTTGGCAAGTCTTTTACCAAAATTTATAGGTTCTCGTTTCACAACATCTATCTACCCTAATCTTCATTTTCTGTCTAGGTCGATTAGCAGTTTATATATATATATATATATAAAGGGGGGAAACAATCATCTATCTAAAAAATTTACCTTGTAGGAAAAAAAAAGGGTAATATTATTATTATTTTGAGAATATAAAGTGTGAACCGCGTGAGGCCATAAGTGTTGTTGTTATTATTATTTTGTTACTGACTAATATTGGAGCTAATAATGGCTTCAAAGGAACGAATGAGAAGAGAATGTGAGATCGTCCTGAGGGAATCTGAGAGGTTGAAGAAGTCAGCAGCAGCAGCATGCAACAGGACAGGGCGTGGCACTCGGGTGTGTCCCCCCTCCCCCTCCCTCTCTCCCTCTCCCCCTCCCCCTCCCCGGGGGGGATGGATGCATGGATCTCCCATCCCTTTTGCTTTTCTTTCTTTGTTTAAAGCGAGTGCACGTCACAGGTAAAGGTCATCAATCAAAGGCCTCGAGTTGCTATCATTACAAAGGAGCAGCAGCGGGATGAGTTTGGAGGAGGAGAAGGCCTTATGCAGATGGATGGATGGATGGATGGGAGAGTTCCTTCCTCCGTCACTCGCCCCCGCCGCCCTATCTACTTTGAAAAAGCTTTTGCTTGCAGAGGGGGGCGGAGGGGTGGGAAGGGGAACACCAAGCAGATATAATTGTGCCTAAACACAGGAAAGATCGGAAAGGTGACGACAATTAACGACTGACATGATTTCAAAACTCATAAATTAAAAGGAAAAAAAATTATTTACATTGTGGTGCGAATGGATGAGGGCCATACATACGATAATAACCTCAGGTCGAGCTCTCCCACCTACGTCGGATGCAGCGTAGGTAGTGCAAGTACATCACCTTAATCTCCACGCAGGTAACCAGAAAGCTTGCCGGTAATTTTTTTTTTTTTTAATTGGCTACAAAAAACTGGCTCTCGTGATGAGTATGGGTATCATCTACAGCTACAAGAAAAAGGGTCTATAACTCGAGTTTATGTATGTCATATTTCCATCGCTACTGCCGAAGAAGAAGAAGGACCCTTTGGTTCAGAGAGACAACGGCTTTTGGTTCTCTCACGAGACTTCCTATTCAAATAACTATTTGTATGATGCATTTGACCTACTATACATCGAGGTAAACTCCATATTTGTATTATGGAGTTTTTGCTTCTTCTTCTTCTTCTTCCTTTCTACTGTGTGTGTGTGTGAGAGAAGTGGGGGAGGGGGCTTTGTAGCTGATGCTGCAAAAGTTCTGATGAATTAAAAAACTGTAGCTGTTCACAGAAGTATGTATATGTGTTACCTTACTTTGCACATCTTTTTGTGAGCCCACTTCTATCTCCCCCCTCAACAACAATTCCATAATACAATGAAACCATGCCAACAAAACAGTATGGGGGAACAGCAGCAGAGGAGGAGGTACAACTCAGGACTGCAGATGGGTCTGGGAGGGGAGGCGGAATATCAATGGTGTCCTTTGAATCACCATGTATGTCACTGCTGTAAGCCCAGTGCAGGCGGTGGACTGCTGCCATTTGGAGTTTTTGCCATCTCTCTCTCTCTCTCTCTCTCTCTCTCTCTCTCTCTCTCTCTCTCTCTCTGTGTTTGTGCATCAGACCCAAGCTGTCGTTTCCACAAAGGAGTCACTGCTGATCTTTTGCTGCTTGGCATCCAAAGGAAATTGTCTGAGGAAGAAGAGACGCATGCATGCATGCATGCACGGCTGCACCAGCGTGGCACAGTGGGCCATCACATGTTCTGCTGCCGATCCCCCTGTTCATGACATGCGTGCACCACCCACCCACCCACCCACCCACCATATGATCCCCACACCTCTACATTTAGTTAGCTAGTACCTAGGCCTTTGGTGTTTTTTCTCTCTTTTTTTTTTTTCCTAATGCAACATTATTTTTTTAACATTATACCAATAACAAGGGATGAAGGCAGGATATGATCCTAAAATATTGATTGATATTAGTAGTTGAGGCATCTGCCAATCAAACAATTTGTCTCGACTCCTCAAAACAAAAACAAAAAAAATAATAAGCCCAGTCGGATAGATATACCACCACCACCACCGGCAAATCAAAAATAATATTTTATCTTGTGATAATTCATAGGATGAAAATTCAAACAATCAAATGCAAAGATAAATAAAACGAATAAACCACCATCACAATAATATTTTCGGTATAGCCTTTGATAAATGACTCTCATTCAGGGGTGGGCTTCGTTCCCCTACTCGCGCATTTGTAGCTCCCAAATTCCAAGCATAATTGAGCCCTTCTTTGGAGGTAGCAAATATGCAAAGCACAACCGCAAATCAAAGCTTTCCTCAAATGGCCTAATAAAAAACATTGGAAGAAGCATTATTGTTAGCTCATGTTTTTTTCTTTTTAGTTTTTTTACAGCACACTAATAAAACATATGTTCCTCCACAAGTAGCAAAAAAACCACAAGAGTATAATTAATCTTAAAAGTTCAAATCACAGCCTCCTAACAACAGAAGCATCGGGGTGCTTTCTCTTAGATCCACAGCCTGTTACAAACATTATATCGAACTCTGTTCATCCAACAATTTAGATATAACAGTTGAATCACTTTGGACACAGAACAATGGCCTTATAGTCCAAATAGAGTGATAATATATGATTGCACAGACCAAGAAAATATCATGTGAAATTGCTATAAAAATCATGGGTCCTAAAATAGTTGAGTTGAATATGAGTGACAGCTATCAGTACAATTCTTGACCTCATACTATAATCCTTCAAGCCACTACAGCTAGAAAGCATTCCACCTTTCCATCATCTCTTCACTACCTATTAAGCCTCAACCTGCTTGTCCTATGGGGAGACTTGTAGAAGCCAAAGTGCACACACCTAGAGTAGTTTTCAGCTTGGATCTCATTCTTCATCTTCTTCATCATCCTCGGGCTCACCATCCTCATCAGTTTCCTTTAACAAGAAAAAAGAATAATTAGGCCACTAATGGTTTGTAGAAATATAAATGAAAGCTCCACCATACATAAGCTTGAGCTAGAACAGAAGTGGATAAGAAAAAAATGCAACTGTTCTCTGCCCGAGAAATAATTCATTGGACAAATGGAGGTCTTGTGCGAGTGCTGAACATCATAAGATGCAGGCCAGAATCAATTCCAATCTTATAAAGACTATCTTGTGTTTGAGAAACATGAATTTGAAGCATGGATGCCAGCAGATATGTACACATCATTATGTGGATGCATTCTGACTGCAAAAAATAGAATATTCACCTTATTCATTTCGATTGAAGTGAAAGGAGAAATTGCGACACTCGCCATGCTTAATTTCATTGCTTAGTTAAGATTGTAAGTCATGACAAACCATAATCATGGTGGAAAGACTTACCCAGAACTTTCTAAGTTAACACATGATAGGCTTGGAAAATCAATCTGCTTCAAAATCCACAACTCAGCAAAATAGGCACTTTAAACAAAGTGTTCTGGGAGTTTTGTTTCAGATATAGGGTCAATTTCAAGTATTTCTGCACTACATTTCACCAAAACTGATCATATTTGACTATATATGATCAATTCAGATGATATTTGCCTATGATATACCAGAATAGTTCACTCAGGATGTGGACTACAACATCTACACACAGTAACTTCAGCAAAGCACACATGATTTCAATTGGGACCATGACATGAATGCTCTATGGATGTGTAAATCAGTGATTTACACCCGAGGCGCCAAGGTCCCAACAACACCCGAGGCGCTCACCCGAGCGAAACGAGACACTAAAATATAAAAATATATAATATAATTAATAAATATGATTATTTAAATAAAAATATGATATTAAATTAATAAAATCTAAAGTATAATAAGTCGATGTGAGAACAGTAGAGATCGAGACTGTTGACTGAAAGCAACAATAGTGGCAATGGCAACGGAGAGCAGCAGCAATGGCAATGGCAACGGCAACGGAGAGAGGCAACAACAGCAAACTGGAAATGTCCGACGACGGAATCATGAGTAGGGTTGGGGTTGGCGTAAGTCGCTAGAGGGAGGCTGATATTGGTGCATTAGTTGGCTTAATCAAACCAACTAACGCAAATGCTACCGAACCATACCTAAAATGTTGATTTGATCGCTTAGTTTAAATCGGGCGCTCGCTCAAAGCACCCGACGCCTGGGCTCGGGCAAACACCCAGGCGGCGCCTCTTTGAAGCGTGCCGCCTAGACATTAAACGAGACACGCGGGCCTCGCCTCGACTCAACCGAACGCCCGAGCTCCTTTTGAAATCACTAATGTAAATTAATCAATTACCTAGCGAAAGCGACCATGGCACAATACATATGCTTTTCACGATGCAGAATCACCATGATTACCCCACATGTTGCACATGTCAAATAGTAAAGAATGATTGAATAGTTATAATGGACCTTGATGAGGGTATTATGACTTTTGAATTTATTTTACAAGATTATGATACCATCAGACAATCTTTAGATGTCTGTTACGACAATAGGACTACATAAATCATTACCCAGAATGACTTATGAAGAGAACACGTGTGGTTTCAGACTTGATTATGACAAAGAAGCATGATCAATAATGGTTTAATTCTGATCCTACCATAGTTAATTTTGCTCATAGTTGACAGATTAAGCACCTAATGGCTAAAACACATAGTTTACGTGTAAAATCTGTTTTCAAAACCTGTTAATACAATCTGACCAAATGAAAATTGGTACTTATGAAATCTTAAATGTAAATTTGAACTATAGAAAATTCATTTTCATGTCCTGATGACTACAAGATCAAAAGGGTAAATCTCAGAGGCTAGCTTCCTTACACTTAACAAACATCAAACAGAAAAATATGAACTTTGCATTTTGTCGTTATTTAATTCCAGAAGATTTGAGCAAATGATTTATAAGACAGAAGTATAAATGTGGAACCAGGTGAAAGACGGAAAATGAAGAAAAGGACATATCCAAATTTTCTTCAGTGTATGAGATAAGAGACTGGAAAATGACTAGCTGGCATGAGTTGTTAAAAAGGAGAAGAACATACCTCGTCATCCTCTTCATCTCCATCAAAATCCTCCTCATCAGCTTCCTGTACCAACAAAATAGAAAAGTTTGAAGAATCAAAAAGAAATTCCAATTCAAATGGATGATATGTAAAATTTCCAAGCGAGAACTAGAGAAAGTATAGAGAGGAAGAGTAGAAACAAGTTAGCTAACAAAACATACATTGTTAAAGTATTTTAAAGGATTGGGCCACAAGTCTTCCTTGATTATCTCGGCCACCTGCATCTGCAATTGTTAGAAAATATATTGCACAAGAAGAGATCTTGCATCACAAGGAGCTCCAACGCTGTTTCTATTTAGTAGTTGTTGTTTTCTTTGAATAAGATAGTTTAATTAAATTTCAAATAGGAAAATGAACAAATGTCCACAACTAGTAATATCAAATCACATACACTTTGAATCATCCTCAACGTCCAACTTTCAGTTACAAAAAGAACAAAGCAAGAACCATTATAAGTTCAAAGAAAAAAAAACATTACCTCATCCATAACCCCTTCTGAGAAATCCTTTTGTTGATTTTCACTGAACCAACTGAAGAAACTGTTTTGAGAAGGGGGGAAACTGATCAATTAGCTACGAAGCCATAGATAAAAGTTGAAATCTAAAGATTGAGTTCATCAATGATGCCAATTCATCGAAGCAAACTTACTTGGTATTATATAATAAGATTCCCCAAAGAATCATCAAAAAGTTGAAGTGCATCTCGACATCTTATGACTGTTGCATAGGTCAATCTTGTGATTTTAAACTATCATGCAATTAAAACTAAGTTATTATGTGCATTTTTTCACCCCGCCACTTGGAAAAGTATCACTTTAAGTTGCAATACCATTAGCTAATTATATGACTTTTAGAATCATATTCCAGTCATCATAATGATGTCCAGTTAGGCAAGCTATAAAATCATCTTATAGCTAAGGACAGTTATTCCCCCACTGATTTTCAACCAAAAATTTGGTGTGGAAACACGAAGAAATGCTAATTAGGTAGTCATATTTGCTTATTTTCATCCAACACTAGGCTTTTATTGCAATAGCTGTATAAAGCTCCATCTAGTAAGACCCTCTTTCGAAACTTATTTATACCCAGTAGACTTTGGTTATGCTTACAACCATGCTCAATTTCCAAACCAATTCGCATTCAATTAAGGTCTTAAGAAGGTAGAACATAGCTTTGCGGAAATTCGGCTTTCTGGTGTTGATAGACAAACTAGTACTTCACTTTAAAATAAGAAATCTTTACAAATTGTACCTGATTTGAGAGTAGAAAGCTACATTAATATTAACTTCTAAGCAACAGAATTTTAAAATTCTAAAACTCAATAATGATAAAAATTAGCATTAGTAACACAAGTGTCACAAAATAGCTAATTACTCAATGTATGTTAATAGATATATGTTCTGCAGAAAAAATAGTGAGAGACAATATTAACCTTTCCTCAGCAAAGGGACGCTTGTTCCCCTTCTTTTCATGAGCATCACCATTGGCAATATGTTCCTACAAATATGATGACATAAGAAATTATAACTGCAATCTGAATAAAAAATATTAGCAAGGAAACACTTGGTGCAAACAAGAAAATTATTTTTCTTACCATGCCGTCCTTCCACTTAATTGTCGTACCAGTTACATTGGTTGTTCCTTCGTCATTGAATGAATACATCTTTGTCAGTTTTGTGTCCTCAAAATATGGGTTCTTGGAGAAGTTCTACAACTTGCAGAAACAAATTCAATTAAACATAAATGCAAAACAGAAGCCAAAAAATGCAAAAAGAGAATATATTGGGCTATTAAGTAAGTGTTCAACAACTCACAAATGTAATTGAATAGCCTGTCTTCACATCCTTAAAATCTTCGACATCTAATGAATGCAAGAACTTAAAAATCTACATTAACAAGGAATGCTAGATTTCAGAAAGCATGCACTATTAAAATTTAAACAAATTCATAAATTTAGATCCATTGAATTCAGACTAAGTCACAAGATGTAATCTGAAGAAAACATTATTCAACTTAGCTATATTTGGCATCCTTCATTATTAGCAGCTTATGTACCTCTTGGTCCTTCTCAGAAAGTAGATCACCAAGAGCAGGATGACTCAAGAACTGCATATCATCAGGAACAAAGAAAAGATAAACCAAATGAGATGCCTCAAAATGAACATCCACACCCATGATTAAAGAATTTAAAAGTTATGTACCGCAGTTAACCAAAAGTCAGGGATATGTTGGATAATTTCAGCCCGCCTGACATAAACAGGTCTGCGTATCTCATTGTATTTCTGTTCCACTTCAAAAACTTTATCACTTGCTTCCTCATTTACCTATAAGAACAATTTTAACCGTCATATGGTGGGAATAGGACAAACGCATGTAACAAAAAAAAAAAAAGCAAACAAATTATACTTTGGAACAAGAATGTCATGATAAGTAAACAGTACAAAGAAGGATGAATGCCCAAGATACAAGCAGCAGTTGACATGTGATGACATGCTACACTAATATACTGCCATTTGCCAGGTTCTTTGCAATACCTACTAAATGAACATAATCAGTAAAAAAAAAGAAAAAAAACAAAGAACGAATACAAAAGGCATACACAAGGAAGAATACGAAATATTGTGCATTTTCTATGATTAGTTCCCAGGAAGGTAAGACACCACAAGAATTCTGAACTAAAAAACAAAACCTCCAGTCATCATATCGTTATCACAAGTAAATCCTCAAAGATATCTTTATCAGCATTCTAGTTTTTGTAACATGTCCCTTCAGAAACTCAATGCTTTATAGCTACCTCTATTTTCCTTATAGTTTTTTCTTTTCTTTTTTTCCTTCTCTAGCAACTTCTCTGCACGATTAAGCATCATATTGAAGCTTGATAACTGATTGTCAACTGAAAATTTACAATTTTTGTAAACATTTAACACAAGAATCAGTATCATGTTGACCACAAGCTTGTTTCTATACCACATTACGCTTGGGGAAATCAAGAAAGCCTTCAGGAACTAATAATTTGATAACAGTGACATGCCAGAAGCAAGAAAATACCCAGACCAAACAACAAACCCTCATCCATCTATCAAGAATCATAACACGACGCAAATTGCGAGTGGAATGAAACAGAAACACGATAATAAAAACCCCCGCCCAAATATATCCGTGCATTTAATTACTCATATAGAGATCAAACCGAGGGATTCGTCAGGGAGTTTGAGTGGCACAATCAATCAAAAGTAGCCAACACAACGTACGATCCAAAAAGCTCTCAACTTTGAACAATAAGAGGCACGAAGCAAGACAATACAACGACAAAAATTAGAAGAAAAAGGCATCACATAATTCCAGAGAATCGAATTATGTGATAACTGAAATGGTTTGAATGGAAAGGGATAAAGAAAAATTAAAAAAAATCTCTTTTTTCTTCCTTTTCCCTTTGCAAAAGAAAGCGTTACCCTCTCGAGCTCGTCTTGGATCTCCTGGAGTTTCTCGATGGAAAGGACGAGCTCACCGTCGATGTGCTGCTCGGGTTCCGCCCCCTCGGCTCCGGGCTCCGCGACCTTCGATTTCTTACCCTTGTCGGCCACCATCTCCTAACCGCCAACGCGCCTAAACCCTAACGCTGAATCCCCTTTTCTTTCCCTGCTTGGCACGGGGCAGCAAGCAGCAATGGCCACCGGAAGCGACACCAAACTCCCTCCATCCCCTGCGTGTCTCTGTCTATTTATATGGCCCCAGGTCGCAGCTTACTGGAGTTTCCCGTCACCACCTATGGTGAAGAAACCACGGGCGCGGCTCATCAAAACCGTCCGAAGAGTGGGTCCGGAAGAGTTTGACGGTGGAGATCGTCTGAGGGATGGCGACTGGGTCCCCCGGGGTGGAGAGGCAGCGGGAGATATTTAAAACCCTAACCCTAAGGGAGCATCTAGCCGTTGGATGGACGGCCAGCATGCCTCATGATGATGATGATGATTCCTTCTATTGGTTTGTACATTACGTTTTTAATTTTTTTTTTCTTTTCATGAGGATTTGAGGAAGATGATAATTGTTCAAAAGGAAATAGTGACACATTTTTAAAACAAAGATTAGAAAAAGCTTTTCACATCGATAGTGAATAGTAATAATTATGCATATATCAACCAAGTCATATTGTGATGTTGGGCTTGGATTTCACAATCTAGCTCAAAAGAGTCCATGAGAAGTCACAAAAAAAATTATGGTTAATATTCATTATTTTATTATATATATATATGTATTATAAAAAAATTATTGCAAGTTTTCTATAAAAAATAAACAAAATAAAATTTTGGTTAATCCGCTAATCTTCAATCAATCAGCTTAATTTTACAGAGATAGAAACCAATGAACTAATTGAGAACCTAGTAATAATAAGAGGGTTATGTTTATGAGAAAAGACTCTTTTTTTAATGCTCCTTGAAAAAAGATTTTTCGCACAATTTTGCCCATGATATACTCTCCAAAAAGGACATAACAAAGGAATAATTTAAGACATCTGAAAGGAAAATTATTGAACATTCCATTTGTGATTTCTCCATCTTTGATAGCCCTTCCAAAGGTGCTTCAAATTCCCAGCACTATTTTTCTTACACCAAGTAATACTAAGAGTTATTTTTCTTCATAAAAGGATTCCAATTAGTGTTGGTAAAAAATGGCATGGCAAATTTAAACATGTTAGTAAGTAATCCTTACATGGAACCTGATATAGCGGATGTTGATCTGGTTATCACATCCCCGCGCCCTCGGACAGCAGGTCCATCGGCGTGGGCGACTCGACATGTTAGAGCCGGCCTGACACAAGCATAGAAGGATCCGACGGCATAGTGAGGTGCGACGGCATGGTAAGCGATGAGGAGGATAAGGATCTTAGGTACGAATGCCCCGTAATCGTTTATATAAAAGCCCCTATGTCTCTGCGGAGCAGGGGGATCATAAAATCGATAACCAAACTAACTTGACTGTCGGAGAGGTCACGTCGGGAACTCCACCCGACCCGACCTTCTTGCAGGATATGACGACCGACCCGAGCTGAAACACTGATACCCGACCCAAGCTCCACCACGCTAGCAATCGGCCTCCCGAGTCGGACCCGAGGGCTCCTCCCGTCCAACCGAGCACCATCTATGAGCCGAGTCAACCACGGCGAACTAGTGCACATGGGCCTGAACTAGCAGTGCCTGCTCAGCAGGCACCAAAGATTTTCCTCTAATATTCTGGCGCTAGAAGGAGGGCCCATGTCGCAAGAACGCCCGTTTGGGAACTTGGGTGCAGAGCATCGCTCGAAGCCCAACCACTCTCAACCGTCGGAGGAGGCCACCACAGCAGGGCCAACTCCGAACCGATTTTGGACAATGATGACTGACCCAGGGTTTCCCTCACCTGCATCCAACCCTGCTCCGTTTGTTGTCACGGCTAAAGCTTTTCTCGACCTCACGAACCAGGTCCAGGCACTGGCCGGTATGGTGCAAACCATAGTACCATACCTGCTCCAGCTCATACAGTCGACAATTCAACAAGTGGCTCCCCCGACGACATTTCCGCAAATAGAGTCACCCATGGCCCCAAACCGGAGACCCAACTGGAGCCACCACAGCTAGGCGGAAGCCAATGCAAGATCCCGACTCGCTGCCGGAGCCGCTCTTATGATCCGGTGTGAAACAGTCCCGACTTCGACACTCTATCATCAGAATCCGCTGACTCGTTGTGGAAACAAGTTCGCCAAGTCCATCGCAGTTGGACAAGGTCCAGAAGGAGGTCCTCAAATCAAAGGGGGAGATCGGAGAAAGCTCAAAAGGCGGTTCCCTGTTCACTCCCAAGATACAAAGCAAACCTCTCCCGGCCAGCTTCAGACTTCCGACTCTTGAACTTTATGATGGCAACAGTGATCTAACAGAGCACACCGCAGCATTCCATGCTCAGATGGCCCTGTATGACACGTCTGACGCACTGATGTGTCGGGCTTTCCCGACCACCCTAAGAGGACCGACTAGGACCTAGTATTCTTGCCTCAAGCCCACTTCTATATCTTCATTTGATTTATTGGCGAAAGAGTTTGAATTAAACTTCTTCTAGGGTTGGTCCAAGGAAGCGATGAGTCCCTCTCCCAGTTTGTTGGATGATTCACCTCACAGATCCAAGGGATCCCTGATCTCCATCCATCCTTAGCCATTCAGGCATTTTTAACGGGACTTAAACCATCGAAGTTTTTCTGGTCGCTGATCGAGCGACCGCTTGTGACGGTGCCCGAGATGCTACAGTGGGTGCACTAGTGCATGGCCGCCGAGACGTTGGTGGCAGGCAAGCGAGACGAGTCGAAACGCCCCCGAATGGAACAACCCCGAGGACACCCCCCGGGGGCACCCAAACGGAGGGAGGACAGGTTGGGTATGTTGCCATCGAGGCCCCCCCAGGCCCACTGTAGCTTGTGACGGTGCCCGAGATGCTACAGTGGGTGCACTAGTGCATGGCCGCCGAGACGTTGGTGGCAGGCAAGCGAGACGAGTCGAAACGCCCCCGAATGGAACAACCCCGAGGACACCCCCCGGGGGCACCCAAACGGAGGGAGGACAGGTTGGGTATGTTGCCATCGAGGCCCCCCCCCCCCCGATCCCCCTCAACTCGACTTGAACAGAATTTTTTTTCTAGATTTGGGAGAAGGGCCTCTTGAAGGCTCCAAACTCAATGAAATCACACTCCGAAAGGCGTGACAAAAGGAGGTATTGTCACTTCCACAGGGAATACGACCACGATATGGAAGAGTGCCGAGATCTATAGTATCAAATCGAAGACCTCATCCGACACGAGCACCTGCATCAGTATGTCCGCGATCAATCCTCACTTCCCCCTAGCCGACCTCCTCGAGATTCATTACCCCAACCCAAAGGTCCAATCAAAAATCAAATCGATGTCATCTTTGGTGGGCTAGCCTTGGGCGGTAACAGCTCCTCAGTGCGCAAGGCTTATGCGCGTACTGAGGTTGGAAAGAGGCTGGCGCATGATGAAAACCTTGATATCACATTCAGGTTAGGGAGCATGGAGTACCCCTGCCATGATGATGCATTGGTAATCTCAATCCGAATGGCCAACGCCTGGGTCAAAAGAGTCATGATCGACACGGGAAGTTCGACTGACATTTTATATTTTGATACCTTTCAGAAACTGGGCCTAACTGACAAAGACCTCGTCACCCTAACGTCTACTTTGACAGGGTTCACCAGGGACTTCGTCTCTCCTATGGGGGTGGCCATGATTCCTATCATGTTTGGAGGAGAACCAAGGTAAAAAACTCTCATGGTGTCATTCATGGTAGTAAAGCTCCCATCAGTGTACAACACCATTATCAGACGGTCGACCCTCAACCAGCTTAAGGCAATCGTCTCGACCTATCACCGACTCATGAAGTTCCTGACCCGAGCAGGGGTCGGAGAGGTCAGGAGTGACCCAAGAGAATCTAGACAATATTATTTAATGGCAACAACGTTATCTAAGAAACCGAAGGTCCAAGTCGCCTGGACATGCTGGTGAAGATCGGGTCGGGACTCACGGAGGACAAACAAATGCAACTGATTGAATTCCTACAGAAGAACGGGGATATCTTCGCGTGGTCTCCAAAGGATATGCCAGGGGTCGACCTAGAGGTCACTCAACATCACTTGAACATCACTCCCGGCACCCGACTGGTCAAGCAGTGCCCGCGCAAGTTTGCTCCCGACCGACAAAAGGCCGTGGAAGATGAAGTCGCTCGTCTATTGGATGCGGAGCTCATCGAGGAAGTAAAGTACCCGACCTGGTTATCTAATGTTGTACTTGTCAAGAAAACTAATGAAAATTGATGAATGTGCGTTGATTATACCGACCTCAATCGGGCTTGCCCGAAAGACTGTTACCCCCTTCCTCGTATCGACTAACTGGTAGATATCACATCGGGACATCAGCTGCTCTCCTTTATGGATGCCTTCTCGGGGTACAACCAAATCTGAATGGCCCTGAGAGACAAAGAGAATACGACCTTCATCACTCACAATGGTACCTACTGCTACAAAGTAATGTCATTTGGGCTGAAGAATGCCGGAGCGACATACCAACGGTTAGTAAATTACATGTTCAAGGACCAAGTCGGGAGGAACATGAAGATCTACATGGATGACATAATAGCCAAAAGTCGAAAGACCGAGGCTTATCTCTCAGATTTAGCAGAAATTTTTCGCACACTAAGGGGATACAAGATGCGACTCAACCCGGCGAAATGTACCTTCGACATCACATTCGAAAAATTCCTCGGCTTTATTATGCATTAACGAGGAATATACGCCAATCCCGACAAGATAAAGGCGATATAGGAAATGCAGTCCTTGAGGTCAGTAAAGGAGGTCCAACGACTTACAGGTAGACTAGCGGCGCTGAGCCACTTTATCTCTCAAGCCGGAGATAAAAGCTCGACCTTCTTCCAAGCATTGAAGTCGGCAAAGGATTTCAAGTGGACCCCTGAATGCGAGGAAGCATTTCACCAGATAAAGAGCCACATCAAACACCTGCCCCAGCTGGTATCGGTGAAGGATGGAGAGCCTCTCGGCTTGTACCTTACAACATCCGACCTAGCGATCAACTCGGTTTTGGTGATGCTCGACAAAGCCAGGCAAAATCCGATCTACTACACCAGCCATGTCCTGGTAGATCCCGAGCTCAGCTACCCTCCCATAGAGAGATTGGCCTTAGCACTGATCCTGGTGTCAAGAAAGCTAAGGCCATACTTCCAGACACATCCCATTATAGTGATAACCGACCAACCCTTACGCCAGATCCTCTCAAAGTTTGATGTTGCATGTCAGATGCTTAAATGGTCGGTCGAGTTGGGGGAATTCGACATCGAGTACGTGGCAAGAAAGTCAATCAAAGGTCAAGTGATGGTGGACTTCTTCTCGGAACTCACACCCCCGGAGACCCCGTCGAGCTCGGACCCTGGATGGACATTGTACATTGATGGTTCCGCTAACTCGGAAAGAGGAGGCATCGACTTGGTACTCAAGGACCCTTCTGGCCACATCTACGAGCACACGCTTCAGCTAGAATTCAAGACCACAAGCAATGAAGCAGAATATGAGGCACTACTATTCGGGTTAAAAGTCGCTGCCGAACTGGGTGCGGAAAACATCGAGATATTTACTGACTCCTAGTTCATTGCAGGCCAGGCCAATGGAGAGTTCGAGACCTGGGAAACAGCGATGGTCAAATACCTGGCTGAGGCGTAACACATGACGGATCAATTTCGGAGATGTATCATCATCAAAGTGCCTCGAGCTGAGAATTCACAAGCGGACGCCTTGGCCAGACTTGCGTCCTCCTACGCAACCGACATACTGCCGGGGGGACTAGTGAGAATCCCCAGACCTTCTGTCAACTTAGGGATGCTATCCATTAATGAAGAAGAAGGAAGCTGGATCACCGAGATTATTCGTTTCAAGCAAACAGGAGCACTCCCCGACGACAAGGCGGCTGCCTAACGGATCAGGAGGATGGAGTCGTGGTACTGCATCCGACTGAAGCGCGCACCACCATAGCTGAGACCCACGAGGGCATACATCGGTGCTTGGACCTTGGTGCACAAGATTCTCAGGCAAGGTTATTATTGGCCCACCTTATATAAAGATGCTCAAACCTATGTGCAAAGCTGCGAGCCATGCCAGAAGCATGCCCGGATCCAACATCAACCAATGGTACCACTCGCAATCGTTGACTATACTTGGCCTTTTGCCCAATGGGGAATGGACCTCCCCGTTCCCTTCCCCCCAGCTTCAGGACAACAGAGGTTCCTAATAGTGGTAGTTGATTACTTCACTAAATAGCTCGAGGCCGAGCCATTGGCCTCTATTACCGAAAGGCAAGTTGAAAGATTCGTGTGGAAAAACATCATAACCAGGTTCGACTTTCCTAAAGTCATAATCACAGACAACGGAACACAATTCAACAATGCAAAGTTCAAGGCATTTTGCCAAGGCTATCGCATCCAACTGAAATTTAGCTCAGTCGCCCACCCCCAAGCCAACGGACTTGCCGAGGTGACGAACGGAGCCATTCTCAAAGGATTAAAGAAGAGGATTTCTGGAGCCCCGACAACTTGGGTGGAGGAACTTTCGAGCATACTCTGGGCATCTCAGACAACTCCAAAAACCCTAACAGGTGAATCCCTATATAGCTTGGCTTTCGGAACCGAGGCTATATTACCTCCTGAGGTGGTTTTCCCGACCCTCCGAATCCAAACCCACGATGAAGAGCCATCCAACCAACAGTTGCGTGAAAACCTCGACCTATTAGAGGAGAAGCGAGCCGACGCTCATCTACAGACGTTGGCTTATAAAAGGGCTGTTGCCAAGCTTTATAACTGTCGAGTGCACCCTCGGCTCATCAAGGCGGGCGACCTAGTGCTACGGAAGGCCAAGGTTAGTGACCCGACTCAGTCTCGTGAAAAGCTAACGCCGAACTGGGAAGGTCCTTACCGAGTCATGGATGTTGTTCGAGAAGGGACTTATACACTGGCAACAGCAGAGGGGTGAGTGCTACCCAAAACTTGGCACATTTCAAACCTATGAAAATTTTACCCATAAGGTGGAAAGAAGTGCTCTGAGTTGTATTGATGAATATGTGACTACAAAAGACGTCGGGAGCAAAATAAGGCTTTTCCCGACCTGAATTATAAAATAACTAAATGACTAAATTACAAAGTCAGGACTCGGGCAGGTCCGAATCGTCGAATGCTTGCTGCCTCTCCATCGGCACCAGATTGTCCTCAAGGTGGATGGTGAAGGGATCCTCCTCAACCTTCGAGTGCGGGTGTAGGGCATGGAAACGGGCCAATGCCACCCGATAACCATACTCGTAGGTGACTCAGCCCATCCTCTTCAGCCCCTCCTTAAAGCCGGCCGACTCCTTATAGCGATCGATCGCTTGCTGGAGCAACTCTGCTCGGGTATTCTCTAGAGCCTTCACAGATTGTAGTAGCTCGTCGTTCATCTTCCGAGCTCTGACCCACGCCTCCTTCAGCAACATATGGATCTTAGTTAGGTTGCTCTAGACCTCGTCAACTCTTTCTCGAAGGCCTTGAGCTGCTGGAATACCTCATCTCGCTCGCGCTTGGTTTTCTTGAGCTCCTGCTCTAGCTCAGAAGCGCACTCCTCGGCCTTAGCGACTGCCTCTGGACCCCCCAGACTTTAGGGCGTCGAGTTCCTGCTGAAGGTTGGAGATCCGGTAATCCATGGATGTGATCAACCGACCCGCGTCATGGACTTGGTCGAAGAGCGCCATCTGGAGGTGTTGGCTCTGCACAGAACAACAATGATAAGAACTCGGTCAAGGGAAAACCTGCAATGTCGAGACAGGGGTTAGGAACTTACCAAAACCATCTCGGCAGCTCGGGCTAGCAAGACCTCCGAGGGGAGCGTGTATAGCTCCCACGCCAGTTGAGGGTGGAGAAGTCCCCTCTCGAACTCCTCGGCGGTCAATGAGTTGTTCTAGACTTTTGTTGAGTTTTTCAGCCCCCCCCCCCCCATTTGGCCTTCATCTCTTTGTCGGGGTCTTGATGGCCCAAGTTGGACATATACAGGGCATAGTACCCCACATCGTCCTTGTGGACCTTGGTCTTGAAAAGGTCCTTCATGGATCTCGGGTGGTGGTGGACTGGTGATGCGTCCCCCTCATCATATTCTATGGGCAACTCGGGCTCCTGGCTGGTGCTACCGGCTCTTTGCCCTTGGAATGAGAGCGAGATCCCCCTTTGTTGTGTTGGGACTTGTGCCTCATTGTCAGGACTTTCACTTTTTTCGATCGCCGGGCTGGATCATTGACCTGCTCGATCGGCTCATCGATTGGCCTCTTGGAAGAGGCCTTTGGGGCTTCCCCCGCTGGAGAAACGCCAACCTCCCGGGCTGGTGCTGTAGTACGAATCGAGGAAGCTTTACCTTTGGACACTTTGGGCATCCCACGCAGGTCGCCGAGATCCATCCGATCTGCATCTCGACTTACAGGTTAGAAAACAACCTAGAAAGTTAAAATAGGGCAAGCATAACAATACCCCTGGAAGTTGGGCTGAGACCCACCTTGACCAGCCAAAGCTCGGTCATCTCCTTGATCGCGCATGAAGAGGAAAGGATTCCCTTCAGTCTACCGACCAGGACGAATTCCTCCTCGGATAAGTACGGGGGGCATTACCGATCGGGTGTGCCGACCAGTTAAGCGTAAACCCCCAGACCGGATCACTCACGAAAAGGTAACGAGATTTCTAACCTTTGTTGTTGGAAGGCATCCCGCTGACCCTAAAACCGACTCGGGCAGTGAGGTAATAGCCGCCTTGACTCTTACAAAGGCGAAAACATGCCATAAACAAGTCCCGAGTCGGGATAATCCCGGCCCCTCGGCACTCGCCCAGAAACACCACGAGGTAGCGCCATGAGTTGGGCGCTACTTGGCTGGGGGAGATCCTCCACCACCTTAGACATTCTTCTATAAGGGGATGCAATGGAAACCGGAGACCGGCCTCTAAAGCATCCATCGAGATGCACATGCCGGGTGCATCCAAACTGTAAGGATGCTGCCCGGGTTGTGGGACGTGCAACCCGTATTCGGTTGGGATGTTGTACCACTCCCTAATAACAGCAAGTGACCCCTAGGTCACTGCTGTGTCTAGGTCATCATCCACTTTCATGACCTATAGATCTCTCAGGGCTCTCACGTTGACTGGCGACAGGGGGCCTGAAGATGCTTCCGAGGGATTGGCCTTGGGATCACTCAGACTCACTCCTCCCGACCCTGGGGAAGAAATAACCCTAACACTACTCGAAGAGCCCAAGGAGGTCATTCTGACCTGTTCAAAAAATACCGACTGAAGGGATGCTAGGTGGCTAAGGGGAGATTCGAGGAAGAAGCAAAGAAGGGCAAAATGAACAAGTGAAGTCTCAACCTGGCCGTAGGAAATTTATAGGATCCAAGAGTGTCGTTTCGGCTTCCCGAGGTAAAACAAAGCACCACCACAAAACCACCCAGTGCATTAAATGCATCACCGCATTGAATGTAAACCCGCATTGAGAGCACTGCGACATAGGAAAAAATAATAATAAAATGCATATGCAATAGTAATGAATAAAAATAATGATAGTAGTGGCACGATAGAAGTCCCCTCTCGGCTAAATCCTTAGGATTTGTGCCCCAGTTCACCCTCTCGGGTAAATCCCCAGGATTTGTGGCTGAGTTCACCCTCTCGGCTAAATCCCCATGATTTGTGCCCAAGTTCACCCTCTCGGCCAAATCCCCAAGATTTGTGCTCGAGTCCACCTCGGCCAAATCCCCAGGATTTGTGCCCGAGTCCACCTTCTCAGCCAAATCCCCAGGATTTGTACCCGAGGTCACCCTCTCGGCTAAATCCCCAGGATTTGTGCTCGAGTTCACTCTCTCAACTAGATCCCCAGGATTTGTACCCGAATTCACCCTCTCGACCAAATCTTCAAGATTTGTGCCAGAGTTTGCCCTCTCGGCCAGTCCACCTCCCGAGTCTCTACTCGGTCAGATCATCTTATACTCAGTCAGATTAGTTCCTGAGCCCCTGTTCGGTCGAATCACCACCCGAGCCCTTGCTCGCTCGAATCAACTCCCGAGTTCAGGACCCAGGCCCCCCATGTCTCTACTCGGTTAGATCAACTCCTGCTCAATTGGCTCAGTTCCCAAGCCTCTGCTCAGTCAGATCAACTCCTGCTCAGTTGGCTTAGTTCTCGAGCCTCTGCTCGGTCAGATCAACTCATGCTCAGTCAGATCAGTTCCTGAGCTCCTGCTCGGTCGAATCACCACCCGAACCTTTGCTTGCTCGAACCAACTCCCGAGTTCAGGACCCAGCCTCCTGGGTCCTTACTCGATCAGATCAACTCCTGCTCAGTTGACTCAGTTCCCGAGCTCCTGCTCGGTCAGATCACTTCCCGAGCCCCTGCTTGGTTAGATCAACTCATGCTCGTTCGGGCCAGAGACTACCCTGACCTCACTACAATCCGACGGCTCATTACAAGACCTCATCTTCGGCACCCTAATCAAGAACCTCGAGAAGGTCTCCTCGATGGGGGGGGGGGGGGGGATGATATAATGGATGTTGACCTAGCTGCCACATCCCCGCGCCCTCAGACAACAGGCCAGCCGATGTGGCCGACCCGACATGTTGGAGCCAGTCTGACATAAGCATGGAAGGGTCGACCATCGTACGACCGACCTGACAAAGGTAAGGTGGGTAGGATCGACATCCCCCGGTTGTAGGGAGGACGACGTGCGTCTGGCCGCAAGGACCACGGACGACATGATAACCAATGAGGAGGATAAGGGCCTCAGGTACGAACGTCCCGTAATCATTACTATAAAAGCCCCTACACCTCTGCGGAGTGAGAGAATCACAAAATCGACGACCAAACTAACTTGACCGTCGAAGAGGTCACGTCAGAAACCCCACCCGACACGACCTTCTTACAGGATATGATGACTGACCCGAGTTGAAACAATGATACCCGACTCGAGCTCCACCACGCTAGTAGCCGGCCTCCCGAGCCTGACCCGAGGGCTCCTCCCGTCCAATCGAGCATCACCTCTGAGCCAAGTCAACCGCAGGCGAACTAGTGCACACGGGCCTGAACCAACAGTGCCTACTCAGAAGACACTAAAGATTTTCCTCTAACAGAACCAATACGCGCTTGTGTACTCACCCCCACCTCTATCAAATTTATTGTGATTAGGTAATTTGAGCACATCTCATGCAATTGATATGAACCCTTCAATCAGATCACAATATAACATGATCTTTTGTGTACGTGAGAACACCATGTTCTCACACAAGGAAAGAATTGAACAAAGATAAGACGCGATCATGGAAAGATGACTGCCAACAGTAGTATCACAACCATGAATTAGCATGGGCTAAAAAACAAGGTTTTTTACATCTTGATATCAAAATAAATAATTTGATATCATTTATTTCATTAATCTTATTCAACAATACTTATTAGTATGGTATATTTTCAAAATAATAATGCGCTAATACAAATATTTTGCTGACATATTTATATCATGGTACACCAATATAATGATATATAGGATTTATACTATCAAAATTAGTATACTATGTATCTATATGCAAATTAATATTCTGTAAACCAATGCATTAAACTATTGGTAATACTAGATCAACGGAGTGTTACTGTATATAGTCTTCTTCTTCTTTTTTTTTTTTTGATAAAGGATAAATGATAAATATGGGATTCAGGTCCATGACCATACAATAAATTGTGAATGTCCTTGTTAAGCTATCTAACACATTCAGTGTATTTTATTTTATTTCTATATTTAGATATATTAATTATTATATAATATTATTTTATGAAATCTAATTAACTATGATGACTAAGAACCCTAATTGACACATGCTACTAATGTAACTATTTGAGCATTTTGATATTTGTATATGCTACTAATGTTAAGTATCTTAGTTGTTAAAAAATTTAATAATTTATTATAAGGTTCTGTGCTCGAATCCAATTTATGTCACTTTACTAGTTATAAACTAAATAAATAAATAATCCTAATATCCAAATCTAATTTTAATTTGATACAAGTAATATTGGATTAAGATGACACTATTTAAGTCCTTAAGATCTACTCATGTCTCATAATAATTTATATATTTTAAAAAATATAATATATAAAGGTATAATTAATAGATATAAGAGTCTGAGTTAATATAGGATAATATTAACGTCTAAGTCTGAGTTAACAGTTTTATTAACTCAAAATCAAGGTTATATTATATTAACTTAGACTTTATGAGAGAAGTTATCTTATATTAATGTCATGTCTAAGTTAATATATGCTAAAGTCTGATTACATGACATGTTGGCTCATTACATTACAAATATAATAACATGTAATTTAAATTTTTAAAAAAATCTATATTAGCCCATGTGCTTATAGTCATAACCACTTCAGCTATTATAGTTTTGCTTATATCTAATAACTATTATATTTTTAAAAATATAGCATACAAGTCTCTCCTACTCCTATCAAATTTGAGTTGATAGTATTAGGATCATAGTGGTACTAAGAGAAGGGAGGAGGGGGAGAATTATGTTGAATCTCAAATTTTGACGATGAAATCAATTGGTGCAATTATAATCTAATCCATGTGTTGAGAAAAATGATGCAGGACTAACTACGATCTTGAAAAGGTAAAAATAATTAAAGAAGAATTGGTCCGGAAGAATCGAGGATACACTGAAGCTTCATACGATGCAGCGGGAGCTCATCGAAAGTTTATCGGGAGTTCACCGAAAGGTTTGTCGGGAGTTCGCTAGAAGATTATTAAGAGTTCGTCGAATGTCGAATTAATGAATTGATGTGTCGGACGATGAGTATTATTTGCTTATAATTATTTTAGTCTTAATTATCATATTTAGGGTCTAAGGGCTGATTTGAGCTCATTAGAGAGCTTATTCATTGACCTAGAAGGAGGTACAATCAGGTCAAAAGAAGGTACAACTCAGGATATAAAAAGTATTAAAAAATACTTTTTCGGATTTCTAGGCGTTGATACTGCTAGTCGGTGGTAATACCACCAATTCCGAGCGATGGTACCACTCATGCCCAAAATCTTGGGCTCTGTTCAGTGGTGGTACCGTTGGTGTTGTCTATAGTATTACTATCCCAAAATTTTGGGGTGTTTGATTTTTTTGGCTCCAATTTATAAAGCCAATTGGGATCTATAAATACTCCATATATTCTTACTTGGGAAAGCAACAAAGAAAGAAAAAACTTATAAAAATTTTGTTGAATTTGTGAGAGTTCCCTTCCTCTTATTTAAGAGTGATTTCAATTTAAGGAAGGGCTAAAAAAGAGTTGTAAGGGCTATCTCCTAAGTCTAAAAAAATAAGAGTTGTAAGGGTTACTCCTAAGCCTGAGAAAAGGAGAAAAGAGTTGTAAGGGGTGTTTGATCTTCGCTCGTTGAAAAAGATCATGAGTGGAAGTCCGTGGCTTCGAGTGAAGAGGAATCGAGAGTGGATGTAGGTCAAGGGGACCGAACTATTATAAAAATCTAATGTGCATCTCTTTCTTGTCTTTCATTACTATTGTTATTGGATTTAATTGCTTATTAACTTGTTCCAAGTAAAAGCATTTTCAATATAGATTTTCTTAGAACTAAAATTTTTTAAATCGATGTTTTCACTTAGTACTAACTCAACCCACCCACACCCACACCCCCAACCCCCATCTCCCCCCCTCCCTCTTAGTGCTAACTCGATTGATCCTAACAGTTGGTATCAGAGTCATATTAACTTAATTAGATTAACACCCAAGCGAGTTTAAATGACTTTCTCTAGCATTAACGAGGGTCATTCTATTACACGTCCTCCTATGTTTAATGAGACGAACTATACCTAATAGAAAACTAGGATGATAATTTTTTTAAATTTTATAGATTTTAAATTATGTAAATAAAGTTGAAAATGACTTTTAAAAGTCTTCCAATCCAATGAATAATTGGAATGATTATAAAAGAAAAATTATTTTTCTTAGATGCCAAAGCTATGAATGTTTTATTTTATGCCTTGGACAAAAATGAATTTAATTGAGTTTCTATATGTGATTCTGCATATGATATATGACATACATTAGAAGTCACAAAATTTTAAAATCCATGGTTTGAACTATCTTAGTAAATCTTATACTAACTTTGAACTTGTAAACAAAATTTTAAAATATTTACGTAAAAATTAGGATTCTAAAGTAAATGCTATACAAGAGGCTAAAGATTTGAATAATTTACTTCTTGAAGAACTTTTATGATCTTTCATGTCCTATGAAATGACTTCCAAAACTCATGATGAATATGAAGAGCATCTTCCAAAGAACATGAAGGATATTGCACTTAGAACAAAAGAAGTCTTCTTGAGTGAATGCTCGAGTGATGGGGATAATGACACTGAACTTTTCACAAAAGAACTTAAAAAATTTATAAAAAAAAACAAAAATCATAAAAATAAAAATAAACTCAAAAATGACACAACCACTTACTATGAATTCATGAAGCCAGGGCACTCCAAAGATGAGTGTACAAAACTAAAAAAGTTATCAAAGAAAAAGAAAGCACGTAATGCGACTTGGGATAAGTCGAGTGCATCATTAGATAAGATAGCAAACTACACTTTTGTGACTTTTGATAAAGAGGTATATGACTCACCCGAAGTGTCTTTACCTTACAACGAAATTACTTGATACATTCCATGAGTTGCTTGATAATTTTAAATTAGTAAGTAAGAAATAATAAAAAAATCATGCTTCTCTTTCTTCTAGTGTTTTTGAAAAATTTTAAAATTTTTTTGAAATGAGCATGACAATTGTCTATTAACTCCTTGCACTAACTGTAAAGAGTTAGGCTCACTTAAAGAAGAAAAATATATTATCATTGGAATTAAAATAAATTAAATCTTTTGTTTGAAGATGTTTTATTGTTTTAATGTGTTATATTAATGATCTTGATAATTTCTTTTAAAATGATACTCGGTTTTCGGTTTTAAACGACAATACATGGATTTAACATAAAAGATAAAGACATTCTTGCATAAAATAAATTACATAAACTGAAACACAAAATTAAAATATATTTTTCTTGAAAATGTCTCTATCCTATCAAGTATTTAATAAGATATAAAGTGATGAATCTATATATATAATTATTTTTTAATCTTTTGAACTATAAAAGTAATTTTGATGATGTGAATTTGAATGAGATTTTTTTCCACCTAAATTATGAAGTTTTCTTTAATGTCTTGACTTGAGGTATCTCTTATAGGAAGTAAAATTTTTAAACTTCTATGATTTCTTCTTTTTATCATTTACTAAAGAAAGAGATTTATGATTTTGATAACTATACTTGAGATTTTTATATAAATCAAGATTGTTCACTATATTTTTTCATTTTATTAAAAAAATATTCAAATGAATCATGATTTGTCTTTTGATGTTTTGAAATTATAACTTGAGATTTTTTTATGAACAATGATCTTGATGACTTAAAATTTCTTATACATGAATTGAGATCATTTATTTGTTCTCTTATATCTCTTTTTGCTATTTGCTATAGAGAAGTTTTTGTCCTAATTATGATATTGACTTTTTGATATTTATAACTTGATAATTTTTTATTAATTAAGATTTTGCTTACTTTTGATCTCCTAAAATTTGTTTTCATCATTCACAAAAAGAAAGATATTTGTTAAAATAAATCATATCTTTTGGTACTTAAGACTTGATCTTTTATATTATATCATTAATTATATAATTTTTATTAGTATTTATGATTATGATTAGAACATTGATATAAAAAAAATGATACCATCATATTCATTTTGATAATGACAAAAGGAGAGATAAAATTGCTATATTTCAACAAAGCCATTGAATGACGAATAATTTGATTAGAAGAGAATTCGATATGATAAATCTTCCAAATGCATAAGTTCCTTTTTTGAATTTTTCGGTTTTACAAATTGAGTTCTCTTTCGATAATCATTTCCTATTAATCCTTCCTCCTACTTATAAAAGAAGAAATTTTATTATTGAACTTTTTGGTATACGTGATCTTTGATATGATGCTTTTAAATGAATCACCCTTCTTGCTATTTTAACAAAAGAAGAAATTTGATTCTTGGACTATTGAGGATACTTATTTTTTTATGTGATAAATGAATTTCTCCCTTCTTCTTCTTCTTTTTTTTACAAAGAGGAGAAAGAAACTTATTAGCTTACATGATTCAAATACGAGTTGAACATTTCTCCTTTTTTTTTTATGACAATGGGACATAATGGTATGTTGATGACAAAGGATGAATGTTTGGTTTAAAATTTTTATCATTTATGTTATGCCTACAAAAATGATTGAAAATTCTAATGCTTTGGTATACCCAAAATAATGTTAAATCTTAGTATCATGGTGATGAATGGTTAAAAAATTTAAAGTAATGTTAATCGTGGTATCATGGTGATGAATGATTAAAAATTTTAATGTTTTAGTATCATGTATGATATGCCCAAAATAATGTTGATTTATTGTTGGAAGTGATGCTGAGTCAAAATATTTTAAAATTGTGCATGTTATACTTTGAGAAACTGAAACTATGATTATGCACAATGTATAAAATTATGATTATACATGATGGATGTGGTAAAAATTTGCTAGTTGCACTTTTCTTCTTTTTGCTGATGACAAAGGGGAGAAGATATGAAGGTATGAAATTTGACTCATGCATGGTATGATGATTTTGAAATTATGATTATGCAATGATGAAATACTTATAATTTTTAAATTCTAAGTTTCTATCAATATGGCATATTGGTAGATGGAATTAAGGTTAACTTCATCAGCAATTGGTTGTCAGCATAAAAAAAAGAGGAGATTATTGAATCTCTGATTTTGATGATAAAATCAATTGGTGAAATTAAATCTAATCCATATGTTAAGAAAAGTAATGTAGGACTCACTAAGATCTTGAAAAGACAAAAATAATTAAAGAAGAATCGAACATTGGGCCGGAATCAAAGCTCGGGCATTGGGCCAGAAGAATCAGGGATACGTCGAAGCTTCAGATGATGCGATGAGAGCTCGCGAAAGGTTACCAAGAGCTCACTCGAAGTTTATCGGAGCTCACTGGAAGTTTGTCAGGAGTTTGTCGAAAGATTGTCGGGAACTCGCATGGAGTTCGTCGAAAGGTCGTCGGGAGTTTGTCGAAAGTCGAATGAACAAATTAACATATCAGATAACGAGGATTACTTGTAATTGTTTTAGTCTTAATTATCGTAATTAGGGTTCAAGGGTTGATTTAAACTCATTTCATTGACCTAAAAGGAGGTACAACCATGTCAAAAGAAGGTATAACTCATGGTATGAAAAGTGCTGAAAAGTACTTTTCTGAATTTTTGGATGGTGGTATTACATCCTAGGCTCTGTTCAATGGTGGTACTAACGGTGTCGACAGTAGTACCACTCATACCCCAAAATTTTAGGGTGTTTGATTTTTTTAGCTCTAATTTGTGAAGTCCATTGGGGTCTATAAGTACCCCAGATGTTCTTGCTTGGGAAAGTAAGAAAGAAAGGGAAAAATGCTAGAACCCTTGTAGATTTTAGGCTTGGGGTTTGATCTCTATAGGGGATCGGCCTCTTGGAAATCTGTAGGGGTTCCTTCTCTAAGGTATTCGGCATAATGGCTGAAGAAAGATTAATCTTATTCATGATGAAATAGTGATGGCTACATGAGTTTATATAGGAACTCAAAACCCTAACTCCTAATAGGACTCCTACTCTTGAAAAGATTTATCTTCCCCTCAATTCCTAACCCCTAGCCAACTAAGTGGCCGACGGCTATAGGGGACTCCTATTCAATCAAGGAGAGAGTCCTAGCTAAATGGAACTCTCTCCCTCTAACCCTAGCCAACCTCTCCAAAGAGGAGGGAACGACTAGAAGACTCCCTCTTCATATGGACTCTTCCCTAACCCTAGTCGATGATCACTTCATCAATAGGGGTGGCAACTTAATATCATCTCGACTCAGTGGACTTAGGACCTGACCTAGCTAGGGTTCTAACAGACCCGTCCTCTTCAAATCAACCTTGTCATCAAGGCCGAAGCTCCGTGAACACCGAAAATTTAATCTTTAAGTCTTCGTAGTTCTCCCATGTGGCATCTTCTGTGGGTAAGTTTGTCCACTGCACCAACATCTCAGTAGTGGGACATCGATGATAAGTCACAATCCAATGATCAATGATAACTCTTGACTAGATCTGGAGCTCTCCATGGGCTGTAGTGTCTGGCAAGTGGCTCTAGTAGTCTTGTTCTATCCCAATTTGGGCTTCAGACATGATACATGAAAAACTAGGTGGATCTGGGAGTTGGCGGGTAGGTCCAACTTGTATGCCATTGCTCCAATACACTCCATGATCTGGTAGGGCTCGAATAAACATGGTGAGAGTTTTATGGATGCTCTAGTGTGGATGGATGTCTGCTTATAGGGCTGGAATCGAAGGAAGACCTAATCTCCCACTGAAAACTCTCTTTCACTTTTACGCATATCATGCTATTGTTTATCCTTGCCTGAGTCACTGAGAGATTATCCTTTAACAATTTTAAAATTTTGTTCCTATCCTTGAGCTTCTTATTTACCTGATCTACTTTAGATGAACCGATTACATAATTTGGGATTACAAGTGGTGGTCAGCCATACAAGACTTCATAGGGAGTATACTTCGTCGAGGAATAATAGGTCGTGTTATACCACCATTCGACCCAGGGAAGCCACTTCGCCTACTCTTTCGCCCGATTACTGGTGAAGCATCTAAGGTATGTCTCCAAGCACCTGTTCACCACTTCAGTCTGGCCATCAGTTTATGGGCAGTGCATCATGCTCATCTTCAATTTAGTGTCATGCAATTGGAATAACTTTATCCAAAATTTGCTAGTAAAGACCCTGTTATAATCACTTACAATATATCAGGCATCCCATATAATTTTATAATATTTTTCATGAAGATTCTTACAATGCTAGTGGCAGTGTAAGGATTATGGACAATGCAAAAGTGGGCATACTTCATGAGACGATTGACCATGATGAGGATTGTACCTTTTCTTTAGGATGAGGGTAGCCCTTTGATGAATTTCATTAATATATCAGTCAACACCAAGTTTGGTATAGGTAAAAGTTGCAGTTTCCCAGGGCTTGCCACTATCTCGCTTTTATGTCATTGACATGTGTTGTACTGCGCTACAAATTTAGCAATAGCATTTTTCATCCCTTTCCAATAGAAATTTTGCTTAATTCTCTTGTAAGTTTGAAGGAATCCGGAGTGCCCCACCATTGGTGTGGAATGCATCTCTTGTAGTATTATCTTTTTGCAAGGAGAATTTGGCACTAGCACTATGCATCCTTTATAGTGCAAATCCTTCTGAGTCCCAATTGTAATGTGCCACAGACCTGGGATCTTTAGATCATCTTGCAATTCCTTCCTAATGTCTTTGAGGAAGTCATTGATCGGAAGAGATATAACCAAAAATGCAGCTTGCTCGGGTAGCCAAGAGAGCGCATCTGCAATAACATTTTTTTCTTTTTTATAAGTTATTTCATAATCATATCCAAGAAGCTTTGTAGCCCATTTTTGCTGCTTCGGGGAGGATATCTTTTGCTATAAAAAATATTTAAGGCTCTTGTGGTTGGTCTTTATTTGAAAGCATCAGTTGATCAGGTAAGGTCTCTATTTTGTCACTACATACACAATCACCAACATCTCCTTGTCGTAGATGGACATTTTTAGATGGGAAGAAGATAATGCTTTGCTAGTGTAAGCAAGAGGTCGACCTTCTTGAATGAGGATGACGTTGATCCCAAGTCTCAATATATCTACTTTAATAAGAAAAGTTTTACCGAAATCAGGTAGTGCTAGCACGAGCGTAGACATCATGGCTACCTTGAGAGCATTGAAGGCAGTAGAGGCTTTATCCAACAACTAAAAAAACATCTTTTTTTAGAATGATGTGAGGGGGCATTGATCTTCCCATAATCTTTGACGAATTTGCAGTAGTAGCTCGTCAATCCAAGAAAATCGTATAACGATTTTATGTTCTTAGGTGTCGCTAGCTTTACATTACCTCTCACCTGCCTTCCTCCGAGATTATGTGCCCAAGATACTCCGTCTTTTGTTGGAGAAAGTTGCATCTCGATTGTTTGACAAAAAGGGTATGCTCCTGAAGAATCATCAAAACAAGTCGTAAGCGCTGAAGATGACTTTTAAGTAAAGGGCTGTAAATAAGAATATCATCGAAGAAAACCAATATGAACTTAAGAAGATAGTTGTGGTTTGCTTGGGAGAATCGAAATCCGGTAGTTGTGCCGTCGGGTAGGGGGAAGACCGTGCATTTTGGCAAAGACATCTGAAAATTCAATAAGTAATTGGAGAAGATTTGGGTCTTTAATTTTTATTGGCTCCCTCATCGATTGCTATTGAAGTTGAACTAGGAAGCCACTGTTCACTTTTGTAAAACTTTCTCCATTCATTGCGTTGAAACCGTCGTCATGTCACTCCCGCATTTCTAGTGTCGGATCACCTATTTCCCTTTGTTGAAAAATTTTATAACTAATTTCAAAAAATTTCAGGAAATATCACCTAGCATAGTCAATCATTCGATGCTGAGCACCACCTCATAATCATCGAGTAGGAGGAGGAAGAAATCAATAACTATTTTTCGATCCTACAACATCAACTTTATGCACGGGCATCTTCGATTGCACTTCAAAATTCGACTGTCGATGACCTTAATATCATGCTACATCCTTTGATATGAAGCACCATCTGAGCAGCAGCCTTGTTGTTCATAAAGTTATTGGTGCTCCCAATATTGATGAGGATGGTGATTGGATACTGCTTGAGTAGGCCTCATACTTTCATCGTCTACGAGTTTGTGTAGCCGGCAAGAGCATGCATCATACAATCGACCAACTATGATTCTTCCTCCATGACCTCCTCCTTGTGCTCGTGGACCTCCTCCTCTGAAGCATCGAGGGATCAATCATAAGAAGGTGTCCCCTCTTGCAGTGGTGGTCGCAGCTCCAATGTTTGTTCCAATGCCAACATAGGTCCGTCACCGATCTATCACCCAGTTCTTCCCTTGTCAATTTCTTTGACTGCGAGGGATAGTTGGGAGTGGATGGTGCTGGATGTTTATGATAAATGATCATGATGAGTCAAACTCAATAAAATTTGATCAATCCTTTTTTCTATCGTTAATGTGGAGAACTGAACCAAGAATTCTCTTTCTTCATCATCAATCGAATCATTGTTCGCGACCCAGGATTATATTTTCTCATCAATCCAATCACCGTTCACCTTTTTTCTTTTTCTTATCAATGAATAGATCTCTTTACTTGTACGACTTAGATGTCTTGTATTTCTCGAAAGAGTGATTCGATTGATGGGATTTGGTATGATACTTATGAGATCGATGAGATTGATATTTGAATATTTCTTCTTAAAACGTATTGATTTGACCCGCCAAGTATGAGGGAATGCTAGACGTTTGGTAATTTCTCCTCCGATCAGAATGAAAGATCCCATAAAAGCGGCTAACCCCATGCATATTGTATGCACATCGGGTGGCACAAATTGCATAGTATCATAAATAGCTATTCCCAATACTACCCATCTGTTGGGAGAGTTTATAAACAAAAAAAGATCCCTAGTATTATCTTCTATACTAAGATATACCATGAGACCAACAATTTGATTTGAGATCTCGCAATTAACATCTTGACCTAAAAAAAGTAATCTTTCTCGATGAAGTTGGTTGATTAGGACAAAATTGGTTCCTTTAGGAGCTATCGAAAACTAAGATATAAGGGTTTTGTGAAATCTTCTAGGATGTTAATTGGTAAAAGTATTGGATTTGGTTGAATATATTTCCCAAAATAACCCAATCCTTTTTTGCTAAGACCTGCATAAGCTAAAGCAACAGTAGTATTTATATCATTTGTGGGCATAGCTAACTCCCCATGCGGTAACTGTATAATTTTCCAAGGTAAAAGAGCACCTAACCAGTTAGAAACAAAAATAAATAGGAACATAGTTCCAATAAAGGGAACCCAAGGACCATATTCTTCCCCAATTTGGGTTTTGCTCAAGTCTTGAATTCATCCTTTAGACATCTTGGTTGAGTCACTCCTCTTGGATTCGAGTGAAGGAGATTACGGCCATCAAGATATAGGGCTGCCGCACTTTTATTTCTCCTTTTATTTTCGACTTTAGTCCTTCAATGAATCTCCCTAATAATTGCTTGTCAGACCAATCACGAGCTTGGTTAGATAATCTTTCAAACCTGGTTTGGTATTCTTGGATCGTGGAGGTTTGTTAGATCTTCATGAGTTGACCATCGATGTTCTCGTACTCAGACGGTCCAAAGCGGATCAACAGTCCGCTTTTGAATTATCTCCACGTCGGGACTCCTTGGGTGTGCTCATGCCAAATGTACTATTGTATTACATCCCCCTTGAGATGGATGACAGTGATGTCCACCATAGAAGCCTCTGGTGTTTGGTGATAATGAAAGTAATGTTCCGCGTGCGAAAATCATTCCGTCGTGTCTCCTTCTTCCCATCGAGGGAAGTTTACCCTCATGAGTGGCTACATCAAATTAGTGGCTTATTCTTCCTTCTTGATAGGCCTCTATGAACTTTCAACTTGCTGCAATTTTGTCGGGCTTGGAGATCATCGAATTCTGAATTCTATAAATAAAGTGTGCAATTTGTCCTCCATACGTGATTTGAATGCTTCCAACTTGGCATCAGTCAAATCTTCGAATGCTATTGTATACATCTCTAAATTTAAGAGGTTACGATCTCTTCTGTTGATGAGTCAAGGGCATAAGTGGGTGGAAGATTTCGCAGTTGCGGAAGATAAAGATCGGTGGTGAAGGGTTGTGACTGTGGTAGACCACTGTTTCGGCTATGGTTTTGGCTATAGTTTGGGTTGGTTGTGGATTCTAGAAATAGCTTATGATAGCTACATCTTAAGGTTAGAGGGGTGCCTTAAAGATGGTGTGGTCTATGGCAGTAAGTTCATAAGATTTGGTGGTTTATGAGAAGAAGAATGACAAAAGATATAGCGATAAAAATTTTCATTAAAAATTTCAGCAGTATAGATGTAAAATTTTCAGTAGTTCGTAACAAGGATTCGAGCAAAACACAATGTGAATCCACTAGTAAGGAAAAGGCAATGCTGTCGAAAAAATTCGTGGGAGAATATGATAGTAAAAAGTTTGCCAAGATCAAAGAGTTAAAGAAGGTGCTGCAGTAGATTTTTACTTTTAAAGTTCGACAATTTGGATATAAAATGATCAGCGGTTTGTATCAATAATTTTTGCATAGAACCTAAAGTAAATCCACTAATAAGGAGTGTCAAAGCCATCATAGAAAACTCGTAGAAGATAGGGCAATAAAATAGTGGCAACAAGATCAAAACAGGGTAGTAGTATGCGGCTAAAATCTATCGTCTAACTTTCATCGTAAAGATGGAAACTTTATGATGACAAATTTGTGCAGCAAAATAGGGAAATACTTTTTAAGTTTTTGGGTTTAGGATAACTAAATTACAGCAATAGTAATGTAGATTACCATGACCTGATGCAATTTACAGGAGGGATCTATAGTAGTGGTGATGATGGCTGAGTTTGGCGATGATCGTAGCAATTGTGGGAATTGCTTGGGTGGCTGGATGAAAATGATGGGCAGCTGTGGAAGAGCAGTGAAGCACCAAGATCACTACTCTGATACTAAGTGTTAGAACCCTTGCAGATTTTAAGCTTGAGGTTTGATCTCTATAGGGGATCAGCCTCCTGGAACTCTGTAGGGGTTCCCTCCTCCAAGGTATTCGGCATAATGGATAAAGAAAGATTGATCTTATTCATAATAAAATAGTGGTGGCTGCATGAGTTTATATAGGGACTCAAAGCCCTAACTCCTAATATGACTCCTACTCTTGAAAATACTTATCTTCCTCTCAACTCCTAACCCCTAGCCAACTAGGTGATCGGTTGTTACAGAGGACTCCTATTCAATTAAGGAGAGAGTCCTAGCTAAATGGAACTCTCTCCCTATAGCCCTAGTTGGTCTCTCCAAAGAGGAAGGGGCGGCTAGAAGACTCACTCTTCATATGGACTCTCTAACCCTAGTTGACCACTTCATCAATAGGGGTGGTGGCTAATTTAGGATTTTATTACACTTAATGTCATCTCGACTCAGTGGACTTAAGACCCAACCTAGCTAGGGTCTTAACAAAAAACTTATGAAAATTCTATTGAATTTGTGAGAGTTCCTCTCCTCTTGTTCAAGAGTAATTTTGGTTTAAGGGAGGGCTGCAAATGAGTTGTAAGGGTTGTCTCTTATGTATGAGAAAATGAGAGTTGTAAGGATTATCTCCTAAGCTTGAGAAAAGAAGAAAATAGTTGTAAGGGGTGTTTGATCTTCAACGATTGAAAAATATCATGAGTGGAAGCCGATGGCCTTGAGTAAAGTGGAATCAGGAGTAGATGTAGGTCAAGGGGAACGAACCACTATAAAATCTAGTGTGCGACTCTTTCTTGCCTTTTATTACTATTGCTCTTGGATCTAATTGATTATTAACTAGTTCCAAGTTAAACCAATTTCAATATCAGTTTTCTTCGAATGAAAATTTTTGAAACTAAAGTTTTTCACTTAGCACTAATTCACCCGCCCCCCCCTCTTAGTGCCAACTCAATCCTAACAAATTAGCCATGACAAAGAATCTGATTTATCAAATTTGATTGATAAAATATGTATCAAAAATATATTTAACTAAAAATGTAAGTAAGGGTAGTGGAGTAAGTAAATCAATATGTAATGACAAAGTAAAGGTAAGAGAAAACAAATCGATTTATAGGTTCGATCTTCCGGACCTACGTCCAGTCCTAATTCCTCTTTCCTCGAGGCCACCGGCTTTCATTACCGATCTTCTTTTCAATGGGTGAAGATCAACTAATGTTGTTACAACCCTCCTCCTTTTAACAGGCTAAAAGATAACCTTTACACCTCTTCTCCATTTAACAAGCTTAGTAGAGAACATTTACACCTCTCTTTTACAAGAGACCTCAACCCTCCTATAACTTAGAAATAATTCTAAGCTCAAGGAAGAGGAAGAGACTCAATAATGCTCAAAGAAAGTTTATAACACTTTTAACCTTAAGAATTCTTTCAAGTTTCCTCTTGCATGAAGCAAGCATGAGGGGTATTTATAAATCCTTAAAGGCTTCAGAAATAAAGCTAAAAATTTAAATCTCCAAGTTTTTTAGGGTACTAGTAGTACCACCGTTGATGTCAAGCGGTATGACCACCGAACAAAACCTTGAGATTCTGGGTTATGGTGGTACCATCGTCATCCTAGGCTACCATCACTGACCATGGGTGGTAGTACCATTGAAAGTCCTGAAAAAGCATAAAAGAGTACTTTTTAACTATTTGGATGGTACCACCACCCAGGCCTGCTTCAGGTCACCGATCTATCCTTCCAATAGGCCCAATTGGCCCTGGTTCAAGGTCAAAGGGCTCTTAATTGAGTTGACATGGCTTTAGCCTAATACTAACTCAATTTGATAGTAAATAATTTTAATTAAGCCTTAACCAATTAATAATAAATCTAGCACAATTACGAAACAATCAACACATTGTCCAACATTCTTACATGTTATCTGATCATCCAATACTTCGTCCAAACCTCTGATGCATGAGCATTATCCTTTCCTTCGATGTATCACTCGATCTATTGGCATATGGACTTCCCACAATATCCGATTTTTTGGTGTAGTACTCGATCCTTTTTAATGCTTGAACTCATGGCACAAACTCGATCCTTTAGCACGCCAACTAATCCTTTGGCCTGATATCCAATCTCTAACATGATACTTCTCCGACTCAATGTCTGATTCTCCTACTTTGACAATTTGTCCTATAATAGTTTATGTTTGTGATTGAAGTTTTTCTTGTGTCACTTATCTTAAAAGCATATTAGTTCATAAATTCACTAATTGATTTCATCATCAAAATTAAGGATTCAATATATAAATATTAGTCTATTTATATGACATGCTGACTCATAATAAATCATTGATATAATAACATGTATAATTTAAATTTTAAAATGATATACTTTATCAAGGAAAAGGAAGTAACATAGGTTGTAGCAGCGGACTAAGGCGGAAAGGCAAAGGTAGGAAAAGCTGGAGGTAGAGGTGAGGGAGAGCCAGACCACCATGTCATAGGCGCGATGGATGGGGGTACAAGAGAGGACAAAGTGGGAGGTGGTAGGGTCGACGATACCTAGAAGGAGGAAGAGGGATCAGGAGACTGTTACATATATATCATCGAACTAGCCGATGCATATCCACCTAAAATAGTGTTAGGAAACCTCAACGGGTGCATCACATGCGTAGTGAAAATCAAAATAAAAACTGGTTTCCCACGTAGATCAAATCATCGTATAAAAGATTGGGGTCATAAGACAAACATAAAAATCAATAAAACTACGATATGTGAGAGATTGATTTTACCTAAGGAGATTGTATATCCCTATATTCCAGATCCGAATGGAGAGGATGAAGGAGGTCAAGTATCATCCTCTCTAGTGGTATCCACATAATGGATCTCTACAGCGAGACTCCTCCAATTTGATCTCGTAACTCTTGCACAAAGGGAGGGAGGAGAATAGGAGGTGATGACTAAAGCTGTAACCTATCATCCATGAGTCTCCTCTTCTATTTATAGAGAGCCACCAAAAATCATAGGACTCTTGCCTTAGTGGGTATTGGATCTCCATTCAATTATCCACTAACCTTACATTATTGGATCTCTATCCAATAATCTCCTTAGGCCTCTAATTAGGCATTAATTAAGGAGCCCATCAGCATAGAGTTTCATCTAATGAGAATAAGGGCTAATTGGATCTCTATCAAATCCTTTATTCGCTGAAGCATTCATCATATGTGTGTGATCCTCTAAGCCTGATACCGAGCTGGCTGTGAGTCACTCCCATTAGAACTTTTTTTGATATAGTGAATTATTATCCCCATAATAATTCACCCGACTTATTGACTATGGACGTACTAGGCCACTATGCCATAGTCCCCAGACGGTACAGGGGGATCAAACCTATCGAACCTATCTCCATAGTTACTGTATATCTATAATCCCTTATCTAACTAATATCCCAAAGACCATATATTAGACATGGTACTGTTAGGCCATATACAGAATCCGTCATAGTCTCGCTCTAATCGAATTCTCTCGAAGAACTTTCTATCTCAATCCGAATGACCCTGACTAGGGATTTGTTTGAGCAAGCACATATGAGATATTCCTCTCGTAATACCGAGAGTGGATGATCCTCTATTAACACTCAATTGCCTTAATAAGGTTGGCTACCAATCTCGATAATCAGTTGTACCAGATCTGGAACTTTCTAAACCTGTAAGTCTGGCATCAAAGAAAGGAGTACTCATACAATGCATCCTTAGTGTCTTAAGTCTAAGGACTAGAAACACAACTAGGACTATATAATCGCTGTCTAACATTAGGTATCATTAACCATACAACATTTCATAAGCAGATCAATCAGTGAACTTATTCTCCAATGAGCACATGTACTATATCCTTAGTAGTTTCACACAAGTGGCTATGAGACCAGCATCGTCCATCATATGAATAGGTATATAGTACACCGGTCTGTCTAGTTATCTCGATATCCCTCGAGTAACCTATAACTGAGATTATTTAGGATCTACGTTTAAAGGTGAATCGATCTCATTACGATCCGATTCTCATTGCACAAAACCAATGACATCTTATGCAGCAGATAATATAATGTGAGAATATACCAATATTAATCACAAGCAAAAAGATCACACAGTGTGTCACACATGTCATCACTCACATGATTGGCTTGCAGGGCATATGTAACCAACAATCTCCCACTTGACCAAAAGTCAATCACCTATGTGTTTGATCCCCATCAGACCCCTGTGACACTCAAATACAATCTGAGCCAGCAGCTTTGTCAGTGGATCTACAATGTTATCTTCAGATGAAACTCTTTCCATTGCTATATCTTTTTAGGCAATGATCACTCTAATCAGATAGAACATTCTCAGAACAATTCTAATGAAACTTGAGTTCCCTTGTTAGAGTTGTCGCCTTGTCACTATCACAATATATGGGAGTCAGCTCCACGCTGCTTGGTATGACTCCTAAATCTTTGATAAACTTCTTCATCCACTCCCCTTCCTTTGCTGCTTTTGTTGCAGCAATATATTCCGCCTCTGTGGTCGAGTCAGTAGTAGTATATTGCTTGAAACTCTTCCAGCTTATTGCTCCTCCATTTATGGTAAAAACATACCCTGAATTTGACTTGTCATCATCAATATCAAACTGAAAACTCAAGCCCGTATAGCTCTTAACCTAGAGGCTATCTCCTCCATATACTAGTAAAAGATCCTTAGTCTTTCTCAAGTACTTAAGGATACACTTTACTGCCTTTCAGTATTCTAAACCTAGATCTGCTTGATACTTGCTTATGGCACTCAGAGCATATGCTATATTAGGCCTGGTACATAGCATCACATATATGATAGACCCTATCGCTGAGGTATAAGGTATCTTATCTATATTTGCCCTTTCTTCAAGAGTCTTTGGGGACATACTCCTCGAAAGTGATATTCTATGTCTCATCGGTATGAGACCTCTCTTGGAATTCTCTATGCCAAATATTTTGACAATGGAGTCTATATACCTGGACTAGGACAAGTTAAGTATCCTCTTGGATCTATCTCTATAGATCCGGATCCCTAAAATATAGGATGCTTCCTCTAAATCTTTCATGGAGAAGTTTCTGGATAGCCAAGTCTTTAATGTGAAGAGCATCCCTACATCATTCTCAATGATTAGGATATCATTCACATATAGCACCAAGAAGGTGATAATGCTTCCACTTACTTTCATGTACACACAAGACTTATCTTTGTTCTTAACAATGTCATAAGATCTGATCACCTTATCAAATCTCATGTTCCAACTTCGTGAAGCTTACTTCAATCCATAAATGAATCTAAGCAACTTGCACACTTTATCTGGACTCTCTTTGGATACAAATTCCTTTGGCTGTATTATATACACCTTCTCCTCGAGGTTGCCATTAAGGAATATCGTTTTGACATCCATTTGCTAGATCTCATAGTCATAGTGTGCTGCAATGACCAAAATAATTCTAATAGACTTAAGTATGGCTACAAGTGAAAAGGTTTTGTCATAGTCAACTCCTTGTCTTTGACGATATCCTTTAGCTACTAACCTTATTTTATATGTCTCTACCTTTCTATCCACTCTGATCTTCTTCTTAAAGATCCATTTGTAGTCGATGGGTACAATACCCTCAGGTGCATCCATAAGGTTCCAAACATTGTTATAGTACATAGAATATATATCAGAATTCATAGCTTCTTATCACTTCCCAGAGTCTATATTTATAATAGCCTCCTCGTAGGCCTGAGGATCAACATCCTGAGAGTCATCTCCACTGATATGTCCCACATATCTTTCAGGAGGGTGAGATACTCTACTAGACCTACGTAAAATTAGAATTTGTGTATTAGATACCTGAACAGACTCGGGCTTTGGAATGGTGCTTGAGCTAGATTCTCCAACCTCGCTCAATTATATCTCACTCACACTATTTTCACTAAGAATGTGTTCCTTCTTAAGGAACACAGCTCCCTTAGCAACAAAGACCTTTTGGTCCTCGGGATGATAAAAATAATACCCACAAGCTTCCTTTGGGTATCCCACGAATGTGTACTATTTTGTCCTTGATTCCAACTTATTGGGGTTGTGTCTTCTAACGTGGGCAGGACAGCCCTAAATCTTAACAATCTTAAGATCATGCTTCTTTATTTTCCATATTTTATATAGTGTAGACACTACCGACTTTGATGGAACTCTATTCAGAAGGTAAACTGTGGTCTCTAGTGCATACCCCTAGAATCAGACAGGTAGGTGAGTAAAACTCATTATGGACCATACCATATTTAACAGCGTACGATTCCTCATTTTTGATACATCATTGAGCTAAGGTGTATAAGGAGGTGTCCATTGAGATAGAATCCCAATGTCCCTGATAAAATGGATGAACTTCATACTTAAGTACTCTCCTCCTCGATCTGATCGAAGAGTTTTAATATTCTTTCCAATTTGGTTCTCTGTCTCATTCTTATATTTCCTGAATTTCTCGAAAGCTTCAGATTTATATTTCATTAAGTACGTGTCCATACATAGAGAAATCATTAGTAAATATAATGAAGTATGAGTAACCACCTATAGCCTGAGTTGACATGGGACCACATACATCACTATGTATGACTTCCAACAACTCAGTGGCTCTCTCTCTCCAGTTCTACTAAAAGGAGAGTTGGTCATCTTCTTATGAAGGCAATGTTCGCAAGTTGCATATGTCTCATAATAAAATGGATCTAAGTATCCATCTTTCAGCAACTTTTGAATCCTTCCCTCATATATATAACTTAGCCTACAATGTCATAAGTATGCGTTATTCATCTTATCTCTTTTCCTCTTAGACATATTTATATTTATGATATGTGGAGAAGTGTCTAACACATATAAGCCATTTATAAGGGTCCCTCTAGTAATGATCTCATCATCCATAAGTATTGAATAACTATTATTCTTAAAAACTAATTTATATCTACTAATTGTCAAACAAAAGATAGAAATAATATTTTTGATAATAGAGGAAATAAAATAGCAGACATCCAATACAATAATAACTCCACTAGGCAGATGTAAGGTGACCTCCCCAATAGCAACTACAGCAACTCTTGCTTTATTGCTCATCTTAAGGTCCATATCATCTCTAGTCAATCTTTTAAGTCTTGCTAGAAAATATAATAAATTACAGATATAATAAATACTCTCGATATCCAATACCCATATGTTATCATGAAAATCTGACAAGCGAAGACTAATCATGAATATACCTAAAGCTTCTCTAAGTTTCTATTTAGCCTTTTATGCAAGGTAGTCCTTATAGTTCCTCTTTCAATGCCCATCTTGGCCGTAGTAGAAGTACTGTCATTTGTCCTTTGTCGGGTCATTCTAGGCAACCTTTGCCTTACTCGGTTTTTCTTGGTCCTTGCGCTTCTAAAGGGTCTTGCTAGCCTTCCTTTTCTTTTTGGTCTCACCAATATAGAGAACTGGCTTCTCCTTCTTGATGGTACTCTTAGCTTCCCTCAACATATTAAGGAGCTCAAGGAGAGTCATCTCAAACTTGTTCATGTTAAAATTTATTATGAAGTGAGAAAAGGAATCTGGTATGGACTAAAGTATAAGATTAACGCATAGGTTATCCTCTAGGACTATTCCTAGACCTATGAGTTTCTCGATCCACTCTAGCATCTTTAGAACATGGTTCTCAACTAATGTCCCTTCTATCATCTTGGCTTGGAAGAGCCTCTTAGATATCTCATATCTTTGAGTTCTTCAATGTTTCTCAAATAGCTAGCGAAAATAAAGAAGGATAGAATTTGCATCCATGCTCTCATGTTGCCTCTATAACTTAGGAGTCATAGAGGCCAACATGTAACATTTTGCCAATGTGGAATCATCTATGTACTTCACATAACGAGCGATCTCATTCTTGCTTGCCCCTTCTTCCAGCGTGGGCATAATTGTATCAAGGACGTATGTGATTTTTTTCTCCGTGAGAACAATTATCAAATTACGGAGTCAATCTATATAGTTTGGACCTCTATCCAATCCTTTATTCGTTGAAACATTCACCATATGTGTGTGACCCTCTAAGCCCGATACCGAGCTGGCTGTGAGTCACTCCCATTAGAACTTTTTCTGATATAATGAATTATTATCCCCATAATAATTCACTCAACTTATCGACTATGGACGTACTAGGCCACTATGCCATAGTCCCCAGACTGTACAGGGGGGATCAAACCTATCGAACCTGTCTCCATAGTTACCGTATATCTATAATCCCTTATCTAACTAATATCCCAGAGACCATATATTGGACATGGTACTGTTAGGCCATACACAGAATCCGTCAAAGTCTCGCTCTAATCGAATTCTCTCGAAGAACTCTTTCTATCTCAATCTGAATGACCCTGACTAGGGATTTGTTTGAGCAAGCACATATGGGATATTCCTCTTGTAATACCGAGAGTGGATGATCCTCTATTGACACTCAATTGCCTTCATAAGGTTGGCTACTAATCTCGATAACCAGTTGTATAAGATCTGGAACTTTCCAAACCTGAAAGTCTGGCATTAAAAAAAGGAGTACTCAAACAAGACATCCTTGGTGTCTCAAGTCTAAGGACCAAATATACAACTGGGATTATGGAATCGTTGTCTGACATTAGGTATCATTAACTATACAACATTCTATAAGCGGAATAATCAGTGAACTTGTTCTCTAATGAGCACCTGTACTATATCCTTAGTGTCTCCATACAAGTGGCTATGAGACCAGCCACCTCCATCATATGGACGAGTATATAGTACATCGGTCTATCTGGTTATCTCGATGTCCCTCTCGAGTAACCTATAATTGGGATTGTTTAGTATCTGTGTTTAAAAGTGAATCGTTCTCATTATTGTGATCTCATCACGATCCGATTCTCATTGCATAGAACCAAAGACATCATAATATATATGCAACAGATAATATAATGTGAGAATATACTAATATTAATCATAAGCAAAAAGATCACACAACATGTCACACATGCCATCACTCACGTTATTGGCTTGTAGGGCACATGTAACCACCAGATCGGACTAGAAGTTCTTGAGCTTATATCAGCGTGGGAGAGGTAGAGTGTCTACGGTGCCTTGCTAGGCAATAGCATGTCAGTGTTGTTGTTGTTGGTCGCTTCTATGATGATGCCTCATCTCGTCATTGATGGTGGTCTTAATTTTTAATTAAAATTTTATATATTATTATATTAATAATTTGTTATAAGTCAAAATGTCACGTTAGTAAACTCTAATGTTTGTTAACTCAGACTTGACAAGAGGGGCTTATATGTTATATTTTCTAAATATAAAGATTATTTAATACATGAGCAAAATCATAAGGGCTTAAGTGGTTCACGATGAAAGTCACAAGGGTTGAACTGAAACTTTTTTAAACTTGAATTATATATGTAATTATATTAATAATTTATTATGAATCAACATTCTACAGACTCTAATGTCTATTAACTCAGACTTCATGAGAATTTATATATTATATTTTTTAAAATATATAGATTATTTTAGGCATGAGTAAACCATAAGGACTTAAGTTGTCCATGACCAAAATTACAAGGGTTAAAATAGACCTTAACCCATTAATATTCTAATTATTTAAAGTCAACTATACATATTATTTTTATCATAAAGCTCTACAAAAATTTAATATCATTACTCAGATAAAAGTATTAAAATCATTAGGGCTAAGATCCATTTTAGCCCTTATAATTCTAATCATGGACCTTTTAACCCCTTATGGTTTACTCGTATTTAAAATAATCTCTATACTTCCAATAACATAGCATATAAGCCCCTCCCGATCAAGTCTAAGTTAACAAATATTAGAGTTTGCTTGTGTTACTTGCTGACTCATAATAAATTATTAATATAATAATATATATAATTTAAGTTAAAAGAATATCTATTTTAGCCCTTGTGATTTTGATCATAGATCACTTAAGCCCTTATGATTTTACTCATGTCTAAAATAATCCATACATTTTTAAAAATATACCATATAAGTCCTTCTTGTCAAGTTTGAGATCATAGACGTTAGATTCTACTTACGTGACATATTGACTCATAATAAATAATTAATATAATAATATATATAATTTTAATTACAAAAATTGAGACCACTGTTAGTGGTGGTAGGATACATCGTCTTGGAAACGACCATCAGTAGTACCACTAAGCCGCTATTACCTAGTAGGGCATCATACGCACGTAGCTTCTCCTGTGCTGGTAATAAACTCAAGAGCTTTCGGTCTTATCTCAAGTGGATGTGTGTCGACTAGTCTGATGTTAGGCATGTAATTGTTTTCCTGGTCCCTCTTCCTCTAAGGTGTTTTCGTCTCCATCGCTTCCCACTCTGTCCTCTCCTACACTCTCACCCATCGTGTTTATGATATGGTGGTCTAGCTCTCCCTCACTTTTGCCTTTGGCCTCTCCTACTTCTGCCTCTCCACCTTCGTTCAATGCTATAACCTCTATCGCTTCCTCTTCTTCGATAAGATAATTTTTTAAAATTTAAAGTATATGTATCATTATATTAATGATTTATTATGATTTAGCATGCCATGTATGATGAGATATAAAAAAATAAAGGCTTTGTATATGAACAAATACTAGCAGGCCGTCACACATAACGGAATTAAACAAAAACTATAATCAAATTAGTACCAAGATTTACGTGGAAAACCCCTTCAACTCAAAGGGTAAAAATCACGGGACAAGCTAGAGAAAATCCACTATCAAAATAATGATGTACATATTTCAAGGCTTTTTACCCAAACCTAAGCAACAGTCACAAGAGAATCACAGGAATACAAGGACTATATTATTATGCTCAATATCTAAGACCTTCCTAAGTGATCGCAATAAGAATCTACTATAAACTGATCTAACCTAATATATAAATGATTAAGAATAATCTTTCTCTGTCATTTTCTTCTTTCCTTTCCTGGATCTCTTGTTTTTCTGTCTTTCACTATCAATCTGCAGTCTTCTTTCTCTCTCCTATATTTTCAAATGTCATTGTCCTTTTTTCACAACTTTAGCCACCTAATCTAGGGTTTAGGTTAAGATAAATGAAGATTAAGTTTATGGGCTTCACTAAAGCCCATTATGACTTGAATATAGGTTATCTGCCCATCTACTCAACAACATAAATAGACTATAATGTTTGTCAACTTATACTTGAAAGATATAGGGGCTTATATGCTTCGTTTTTAAAGATATATGGACTATTTTAGATATAAGTAAAATCATAAGGACTTCAATAGTCCTGATTAAAATCATAAGGGCTAAAGTTGGTTTTTTTATTTAAATTATATATATATATTATATTAATATTTTATTATGAGTCAGTATGTAATGTAAACAAACTCTAATATATGTTATTTCATATTTAATGGATGGGACTTATATGTTATATTTTTTAAAATATATAAATTATTTTAGATAAAAAAACTATAAGAGGTGAAGTGATCCATAATCAAAATCATATAGGTTAAGATGAACTTTAACCTAAATCATTATTACTATTATAGTAAGGTTATCTTGTTAGACAATCACCTAACTCTTCATCAGCTATAATAATAATTATATATTTTTTTCTATATTACAATGGCCATATCACATGCACATATTCATACATTCTTAAATAAATATTTAAATATTTATAATAAAAATATTTTTGGTGAATCTTCATCAACGTCTCACGTATAATTAGCATATCTTTATCCTTTATTTAAAAATAAATTTAATTGTTTATAATGAAAACATATTGAGGCCTTCGTTGACTAAACTTTGTATTATTGTAGTAATTATATCACATCGTTTAACTATAATATTTATAGGTCACATTGGCGTATGTCTATATTATTTTAAATAATTCTCTCACCTCTATCAATACTATAACCGATGGCTCAGGAATGAAATTATATAATTTTTTTAATCTTTTCTAGTAACTTCGTTGATCCATCCTAATATTATTATCTCAATGACATGAAATAAATACAAAACTAAAAAAAATTAATATTTTTTTAGGAGATGGTACAAAAGATGCATCCCGAGTGCCAAGATGGGACAATTTCTACCCGTGCTAGAACAAGTCATTTTCTTTTCCAACCCCAATTTATGAGGGACATTGATAACTGTTGAACATCATGTTTGATCAAGCTGTCAGCTCCTCACAGGTTCTCTAGTTGCCTTCGGTGGACCTTAAATGTACCATTTATGTCTAATTAGACGTATATCAACAATAAAATTGACCTCCAACAACATTAACCTGTTTGTTGCCCACACACGTCGGCAAAGAATTTTAGCACACGTAAATGTTTTGTTGTTTGAGGGGCGTATCCAAGAGACTGCAGTTAATGACAAAAAAAAAAAGCGTTGTGCATACATCTCATTAATAATTAATTCAATGTGATTGGAGTTCATAACTTGTTTTATCTTTTCTGTTTCTTCTTCGGTTTTCTATGTTTATGTGGTGCATATTGAAGTGATGGATCTCGCATGGATTATTTATGTCTTATTAGATATAATTGCTGGTAAATGATTCTGGGACGCAAAGAAACATAAACAAAAAATTATTTCGAGTTGCACAAGTAAAGAATCGCCCATCTTTACATGCCCGTTAAGTGTTTTGTCAAATTATTCTTGTAGGATTCTAAAAGTACTCCAGATATGTATTGGGTTGCAATGAAGAAGATACTGTTCATTCCCAGGCGGTCTGAGCCACATCATCCATCTCAAAAGTACTCCAGATATGTATTGGGTTGTCTGTCTCGTAAACCACGATCAATTTAGTTCGTGGTCGCCTCTAAGAATAGTATCATCGAGTATTTGTGGAAGAGTGCAAGCGGATGCCTCCCGAGAGCTTCTGTGATCGGAATGCATGCATGATCGCTTATACCTTTTATGGCTGCTTCCTATGGAACCGTTGTTACGCGTCATACGAATACCAAAGCTCACCGCACCGTCGAATGGTACTGTCGATGACGGATGTTGCTTCGGTGTTCGGCATTTTGATCATCATACGTATCATTTTCCCATATTGGTCGGTATACGAGACTGATACCAAACCATCAGTAGTATTTATTACACTCGTTATATATATATATATATATATATATATGGACGGCACAATCATCAAGTATAAAGATCAAAAGTTTGAGTTCATTATTTCCAACAATAGTACATGATGCGTAAGTACATGGTTTGGTCAGCTGGAAACCCGAGACTCGATACGGAACTTTTTATGTTTCGAAGATGGCAGGCAAAATAACTAGCCATTTTAGTCCTGTTGGACTCACACCAGAATAAATTTAATGCCGTGTGTGTGTGTGTGTTCGTGTGTGCCATATAAGGTCCACATTCCTGACGCATCCAAGCAAGAGTCATTGCGTTATGGTTTTTGTCGTGAGGATCTTATTTTTCTCATCTGCCTAACCAACCAACCAACCAACCAACCAACTAACCAAATGTATGTATGTTGCTGGAGGAAATAAGGATCCATAAATGCAAAATATAAAAATAAAAAAAATAAATTTCGGTGGCTGAATAAAATCTTTTTTACTTTTTTATTTTAACTTCATAAGGTAGGATTAAAAATTATTATTTATTATAGAGCATCACTTGTCACGATGACGGGACAGGCCAACATATATTATAGAATATTATATTAAAGGTGAAAGGAGCTTTGCGTATCCGAGGACGTCGTGGCAGCCATGGGAGGGAAGCATTTACACCTTCATCTGCATGAGAAAGAAATGATAGAGAGATGCTTCGCTTGTGGAGCTTTCCGGACCATGCAAAGACTATATAGCTTTCCTTGTTAGGTTTGTGTTCCTCCGGGTACAACAGGAACATATATCCAAGCCATTAATAGTGTTCATGGTCCTCTGCAGTTATCAGTCACAAGGATTTGAACCAAAAAAGTGGAGTAATCCAGTGAACAAAAACTCACAATGACGGAGTAATCCTAACTCCTAAAAGCTTATGATAGCTCGGAAGGTAAGGATTGGATTAAACAGTCCTGTAAAACTACATATGCTTCTGAGATTAGATTCGAAGGGTTCAAGAAGTATGAAGTATAAATTTTTTTTAAAAAAAATAAACTTAAAGACACATACCTCCCTCATACCTCCCTCGATGATTTACCTTTGGATTTAGATAGGAGTTAGAGAGAGCTACGCTGTCAAATAACCATATCATGAATTGTGTGATATTATTATAATCACGGGATAACGACAGTGTCTTCGTATGATGCGATGGTGATTTAGATGTTGCATCCAACTTTGATCTGTATCTGACGTATTATCGTATTTGATAGAAGATAGGATTAAATTAGGATTTAGATATGATTTTTCTAATTGAATGAAAAAATCACATAGGTTAGTTGAGGGAAATCCTCCTATGAAGACCTGTATAAATTGACGATGGATCAGTGAAACAATTGAGTTTTTTCTATCTTTCTAGTTTCAACATGGTATAAGAGCCCCTCTCTCTATAAGAGAGATTACCTTTTTTTTTATTATTCGCTATCAAACGACAGTTTTTATCATCATTTGTCCGTGGACAACCCCGCTGTAAAACCGAATATACCCAGGGGTCATCCACCGCCATCCTCCCGGACATCCTCTACTTTGCTCCGAAGGCAACTCACTCGTTATCGGTGCAGATCTATCTCTTCTTACTGTTTGTTGAAATAGGAAGAAATAATGAAAATACCCAATTGATTCACTGATCCATCGTCAATTTATACAGGTGAAGATAAGAGGATTTTTCTCAACTAACCTACGTGATTTTCTTATTCAGTTGGGGAAATCATATCTAAATCCTATCTTCTATCATGCCCCCACAAGCTCGAGCTCCTGTAAGGATGCCGATCTTGAATTAAGGACATCGATCTTGAACCAATGACAATAAATCTGAATGAAGGAAGTCGTCGTGTTGTCAATCGCGGAAGATCTGACAGCGGTTGACTTCGACGACGTAATTAACTTAGCTGAGAAGGAAGCCATTGTATTATAAATCGTGGTGAAGATCTGATGGCGATTGACTTTGATAGCGATATCAGCCTGATTGAGAAAGAGCAGACAATTCTACTGGAGTGAAGTTTGAAAATTCGATTAGATCGAATTATCATCAGACTATCATGCCCCCGCAAGATCAAGCTCTTGTGAAGGATTCATATCTTGAACAGAGGCCAATGAACCTGAAGGAAGGAGACCACTATGTTGTCAACCATGGTAAAGGTCTGACGACGGTTGACTTCGACGGAGGAGATGCTGCTACGGTTGGGGCGATCGATAGATCTGAAGGGTAGCGAGAAGCGCTGTGGTTGTAGATTTGTTATCGTTTGATAGCGAGAAAGAACTTACTGTGCCCTCTCTGCAGAACATTGAGAGACGATGGGTGATGGCCCGTACAAGTACTCTCGGCAAAGAGACCAGTGTCGCAGAGGCTACAGGAGGGACGACGCAGGCGAGCAGGTGTAGAAGCCATCGTTTGCTACAGTTGGGGTAGGGAAGGTGTCGCTACTCGTTAGAGTTGATGCGATAGTGGTGGTACATGAGAAAGATGGCCTCGTGTAGAAAGATGCCTTGGTAGAGGAATGAGAGAGCCGAAGGGGTCCAGCAGGGGAAGAGAAAACCGACGCACTAGAAGCCTCCAGCTTTGACGTCGACAAGAGGCTGTCGTTTGACATCAATAAGAGATAGAAACTATTGTTGGACAGTGAATAAAGAAAGATAATTTTTCTTATAGAGAGAGGGGCTCTGATATCATATTGAAATAGGAAGTAGAAATGAAAAGCCCAATTGATTCACTAGAAATGAAAAGCCCAATTGATTCACTGATCCATCATCAATTTATACAGGTGATGATAGAAGAATTTTTCTCAACTAACCTACGTGATTTTCTCATTAAGTTCGGGAAATTATAACTAAATCTTATCTTCTATCATGTTCCCGCAAGATAGAGCTCCTGTAAGAATGCTAATCTTGAACTAAGGATGTTGATCTTGAACCAATGACAATAAAAAGGAAGTCGTTATGTTATCAACCGCGAAAGATCTGATGGTGATTGACTTCGACGGCGATGTCAACTTAGCTGAGAAGAAAGTCATTGTGTTATCAACCGCGGTGAATATATGATGACGATTGACTTTGACGGCGATATCAGCTTGATTGAGAAAAAACAGATGATTCCACTGGAGCGAAGTTCGAAAATCAGATTAGATAAAATTATCATTGGACTATCAGTATTGACCTATATCTATTGGATCAATATCCTGCATGTATATATGTATGTAACTATCTATCTTTCTTGAAGCCTTGTGAAGGAGTAATCCGGGCTGCGAATTCTCCAAAAATAACATAGAGCAAGATGACATGATCTGCTAACAGTGTTCATCTTTTTTTTAATTTTTATCTTTTTTGCAGTTACATCATTCAAACTAAAGCTTCTCTTAGAGCAGTAACAAATAGGAAGACAAATTCTCAAAGCAGACATCATTATGCTTGTTCTTCAGAACTTACACCTTAATCTCCTTGAGTTGAGCTCTCTTTCCGATCAAACATCAAGGGGATGGATGGATCAATTATCTCGGGGTCCTCCTATAACAACTCAGCCGTGTCATCCAGTGGCATACTGTCGTCAAAGAGCCATGTCTCGAACAAGTTGATAAAGATTGGAGCTTCCATGTCCGCCTTGTTCTCGCCTTGGAAGAGGGTCGGCTCCGATACCTCCGGCGTCGGTGTCTCGATCTTGAACACTGAGTCCAGCAGTCCCACCGGTGACACGCCATTGTTGCCTGCTACGGTACCTGAACCCTCTGTGCAGGTCGAGTCGCCTCCGACCACCATGTCAGCTCTCGCTGCAGGCGACCCCTTCATCCATCCTTGTAGCAACCGAGAGATGTTCTCGGTGCTCGAGGCGTAGGTGGTAGTTATCGGTGCCGTCAACGAGAAGCCGCTACTATGTGGCTTCCGGTCGCCCCGGCAGCTCGGCTTCTGCAAGGACAAGGCCTCGGTGAGGGCTTGCTTCGCCATGCGGATGTCGGCCTGGACCCTCCTTTCCCACTGGTCCTTGGAGACGGATGGGCATCTGGAGAGCCCAACGTTGGACGTCGCACGGTCTCCACTTCCCTGAATCCTCCTCAGCTTCTTCTTCAGATGGGTATTCCAGTAGTTCTTGATGTCGTTGTCCGTCCTCTCCGGCAGATACGAAGCTATGGCTGCCCACCTGCACCCCTTCCGACGCATATTAACCACTGCAATCCGCGAAGAAGTGAAGGAAGACGTCGATACCTGTTGCCGAGAAGAGCTTGGAGATGGACGATGAGCCTCTCCTCCTGATCTGTGAAGTTGCCACGTTTGATGCCCGGCCTGAGGTAATTAGTCCACCGGAGCCTGCAACTCTTGCTGCACCTCATCAACCCTGCCCGCGGAAACCGATACATAAGCAGTAATAGGAACATATCACATTAATCATAGAACAAGTACGTGATGCTAAATCTTGAGGAGCTCACCGGTGTTGGTAGGCACAGCCCTCCAATTACCAGGGCCGTGCTCCTTGACGTAGGAGGCTAGGACAAGGTCCTCTTCTTGAGTCCAGGGGCCCTTCTTCACGCCTTTTTCGCAGCAAGGTGGTCTTCCCATGGCAACTCTTCCCCAGAAGCAGCAGAGAAAGCCGTGCAAGGTTCACAAGGCACTGATGAGAGTCTCGGAAGTCTCTCAGATAAAAGAGACTTGATGAGAGTCATTGATCGTACCCATCGTTTGACACAGAAGATGGACACAGAAGGAAAGAGAGAGGAAGGAAGAAGTCAAAGGAGGGCGGCAGCAAGGAGTGCAAGGTGACGAATCCGTCCGTCCTTCGCGCGCGCTCTCTCTCTCTCTCTCTCTCTATATATATATATATATATAAAGGCCGAGCATTCTCTCTCTCTCTCTCTATCTATCTATCTATCTATATATATATATATATAAAGGCCGGGCATTCAATGAGGTTGCGCCTGGAAGCTTCGATTCGAAGGCAAACATGTCTTCCTTACACCGCATAAGTGTCGGATTTTGAATGTTGTTGGCGATATCATAAATAAATATATATATTTTTTGTCGTAGGATGAAGTTTGAATATTTTTAAAGATATTTTATGTCTAATATTTATTACGAATAATTATAAGATATCACATTTATTTTATAAAATAAATCGCATAGTTAATTGGTTGATCATTCATACTAAAGCCAATAAATATTTTAATTTTTAGAAAAAATTATCTTCCGGATTTAGATTTTTTGATTTGCTTTGAAACAAATCAATTGTTTCATGTCGAGTTCATTAATACTTTTCTAGAAAAAAAAACCATCAATTTTTTTATTAATGAAGTTATTTTTCTTGAAAAAAATAAGTATCGAATTCACAATATTTTTGTAGTAGTACTTACTGAAACTAACTCGGAAAGTGATCCGATCAAGCCTTGGGTCATTGGGTGACTGATCGAATCAATGGGACGATCTTATAGTATGTTTGATTACTAAATATTTTAAATATATAACATAATTTAAAAATTATATACACAGTAAAATTCTAAAATATTAAAATTAATTAAAAAGGAATAAATTAATGAAAATGAAAAATAAAATTTTAGTTGTATAATTTAATGATAACATTAACCAATATTATTAACATAAATATTTACTTTCAACTTCAATTGTTCAGTGATATTGAAGAAATAATTTATCCAATATAATTATCATGAATTAAATAGCATATACATATGAATTCTTTATCAAAATAGACACCTTTAATCATCTCAAAATGTCATTCCGTGAGTCTACCATAACAAGTCAATTCCATATTCTGATCTGAATTTTTATAGTCATGTTTGTTTGCTGCAATATTTATTCCAATCTTGAAACCCAATTCTCCTTATATAGGAGCTTGATATCTCTTCTTCTTCTTCTCCTTCTTCTTTATCATCATTAAAATCTAAGTATTCTAATTTAATGATTGATGTAAATATCCTCAGAAATAACTAGAAAGAAAGATTGAAGTTAAAGGTATTTAAGTTATATATATATATATATATATATATATTACAAGATTGGATTGATTTGATGTAAATCGATCGATTCATACGAGTTATCCAAAAAGTTATTTAAGTTTATTTTGAGTTTTCGACAGGAATCAATTTTTTGGTTTGGTCCGATTGTGGTAACTATATTTTTATCTCTCTGGATGATGGTTTCCTGTGTCAAGTCAGACTAATTTACCCACCAGACAATGAATGGGTCCTACCTCGCATGATCCACACTGTCAAGTCCATTTCCTCTCAGCTAAGCATTTCTCAACGATCGACACACGCACACAATTACTGTTTTTGGGATTTATCTCGATTAAGGTGAGCTTTTTTTTTTAAAAAAAATATTTTTATTAATTTTTTTGATGTTGTGAGGCTGCAACGTTTACTGGAATGATGCTCAAGTGACGTTATATAGCAAGGAGGAGTCTGTGGAAAGAAGCGAAGAGCGTGTATGAACTCTTTAATTAATGGTGGTAGGTGTAATCATGAGCCAACGTTCGAGAAAAAGAAGAACAGGCAGGAATGATGCTACTGCAACAATTCGCGGCCTAAGATTTGGATTGATGTGGATGAAATTAAATGTGGAAGGTTTCTCAATTATTTCTTACACATTTGTCTGCATGAGTGCTAATTAGAAGCATGAATTGAGACACAAGCATGCAATAATGGATTTGGTTGGAAGGATGCTTTTGAATCATCAACCTGATCTTGATGATCCTTGAAATGCTTGGAATACAACCAAACTATAACTCCATGTTTTTATTGGATTGGCCATGTGAGATAGATACTCATCCAAGTTGCAGCAATCCAAATTAGGTCAGTGCTTAACAATAATATCCTTACGACGCTCTTGCTTCTTCAAGATTAGGAAATAAAATATATAATTAAAAAAATAGTCCCATATATCTATCATATCTGAAAAAACAAAAAAAAATCATTCTGAGCAAATCGGAGGTTGGATCACTAAGAATTTAGTGACGTGACGGAATGCTTGCTTATCCGGCACTGACATAGATGTCGAACGGACGCCTATCATAAAGTTTTATGTGTATGAAGCACAAACTATATGATTGCAAACCATTTGGAGCATCGGCTGAACAAGTTGAAGGTTGGATGGAGTGGCATGAAAGCAATTCAATGTTGAGACCATTCTCACTGTTCTGAAGCATTCAAGGCTATGGTGCATGCATGATTCACATACCAGAGAGAGATGGAAGAACTAACTGCTTGGATCCCCTTGCAATTTGGCTTGGTCAGCCATTCACCTGACTTCTCTCTCCCTCACAACACTTGGCAGCAGAAGGAAGACCACCAAACCATGAGATCTCTCAAGCTAGCTAGTTGGGTAAAGAGCAAGCAACTCCCTCGCCCAGAAACCTCACCTTCCTGTCTCGTATCAAATCCATTAGGTGGGGACTTCGACCTCCCACTACCGTCTATTCCAACCCCAAGCTTCATGTCTTCCATTTGGGTTCACGTTCGAGATCTTTTAATGTTTATTATTCCGTTGTTATAGGTAGAATGTCCATTTGTTCTGCACATAGTCCAGAGCATAACAGGATTACGGATGCTTGCTTCAAGTGTAGTTAATGGTGGGTGGATCGTGTGTGTATATATATATATATATATATATATATATATATTATCCGCTGTTCATGTGCACCACCTCAGTTCCATGAACAGGGAGTTTTTGCAAGGATGGATCTCCGCGATCACGCTTGCTGGTTTTGTACCGTCATTTCACTGCTTATTTTGATCGGCTTCACAGTCAAGCGTGTTTTCCGGTGAGATAAGTCTCGGCTTCGTTGATGCTGAAGCTAATTATCCCTGTTTCATGATCTGAGAGCTTGCTATTCCGTTCATGGCCATGCAGAAGCAGGATAGACAAGTTAGGCGAGTCCATCAGCTCGAGCTTGGCCACAAGTCATCAGAAACACAACAATAAAGTGCCCGTGTCGCATGTTAATGATGATGACGGAGAAGGCGAATCTTCTTCGAGCACGAGCACGGGCAGTGGCGTCATGTTTGAGCCAGAAGCCGAAACGAGCTTTTCGCCGGATGGAGATCGCAATCACTCTGGTGCAGCAGCTGCTGGTTGCGATGCTGCGCACAGGCAATCGCCAAGCAATGTGTTCGACCAGGTTGTGGCAGAGACCCGAGGAGAGCTTGAAACAGAGGAGTTCTCGGGCTTCGGTTCCGATTCCGACTCCCTTAGCATGAGCGACGGCTACTCGGTGCATGAACTCGTTGCAGACTCTGATGGATTCTTGTCGGAGAGAGACTTCGATGGGCATGAACATGCTGCAGAAGATCCAACAATCCATGAAGAAGAACGTTTGGAGGATAAGTCTGTCCACATCTCCAGTGCCAACAATCCTTCAATATCACTCTACTGCTCAGAAACACAGTGGAAGGACGCAGGTGATGAGGACGACGACGACGAGTTGGATCAGCTCTGGGAGCATCAGGACCTGATAGAACAGCTCAGGTTGGAGCTGCGAGAAGAGAGGGACATCGGTCTGCCGACCATTGTAGAGGAGTCAGAGAGCCCCAAAACAGTCGATGATCTGAAACCATTGACGACGATCGACAAGAGCTTGCTGCTGCATGAGGATGCCGTGGACGAGCTGCACAAGTCACACAAGAGCTACAGGGAGAGGATGAGGAAGCTTGACGTCTTCAACTATCAGAAGATGTATGCAATAGGTAAGTGGTTCATCCATAAGCACGTCACCATTGCCATCAACCATCCAAAATCTTAACAGCTCGTGTTATTCCCAGGCTTTCTTCAGCTTAAGCATCCTCTCGAATCAGTGAAACCTCGCTCATCCATTCTCTCCCAAAGCTTTCGGTCGATCCGTCATAAACTGACCGCTGATCCAACTGACAAGTTCATCAAAGAGATACATAGTGATTTGGAAATGGTGTATGTTGGGCAGACATGCCTGTCGTGGGAGTTCCTGAGATGGCAGTATGAGAAAGCTCAGAAATTATTCGAATCTGATACGTGCGGAAACCATTACTACAATCAAGTGGCTGAAGAATTCCAACAATTTCAAGTGATCATTCAGAGGTTTATTGAGAACAAGCCATTTCAAGGACCAATGCTGGCACATTTCGTTCGAAATCGATGTGTTCTTCGAAATCTTCTCCAAGTGCCTTTGATCAGAGGTGAACAACACTAAGTTTCTTCCTAATTCTTTTTCTGGAAGGATTGAGTGTCAGTTTTGTTGCAGAGGATTTGGAAGAGAAGACGGAGGATCAACAAAAAGTCAAGTGTGTCATAACAAGTGAATTGATAGAAGAGATCATGAAGGAGTCACTGAGGATCTTCTGGGAATTTGTCAAGACAGACAAGGCTGCAACTCCTTGTATTCTCAGAGGCTTCATAGGATCTCATGCTGAACTGCAAGATCCATCAGATTTTTACCTCATGGAAGTTGTCCGATCTGACCTACACAAGGTGGATCATGTTGACACGACGAACGCTTGCAATAGAAACTCTAACATCCTTTGTTTTCTTGGGCAGAAAGAGAAGAAGCTGAGAGAGATGCTGGGAACTGGGAATTGCATCATCAAGAAGTTCAAGAAGCCAAAAGAAGACAGATCAAATCAGGACCTTTTCTTCTCTCAAGTAGACCTCAAGTTGGTAGGAAGAGTGCTAAGGATGTCCAAAGTGAAGACTGAACAACTGGCTTGGTGTCACAGGAAACTGAGCAACATCAAGTTTGTAGAAAGAAGGATCCACAGGGAACCCTCCTTCTTGCTATTCCCATGTTGATACTGGTGATCTTTGTTTCTTGATTATTTTTCTTACACTGCAACAAAAAATCAATCATTGTTGCCATGTTCAAGCTACCTCATCATGTATGCAGTTTGCTTCAGTACATGAGCTATTTATGCAGAGGGTTTTCCGCAAACATAGTGAATCCAACAACAGCAACAACGAGGAACCGTCTCTGCAATTATATATTGGGCTATCAAATTCCTAGTATTACTTTTTCTTGAGCTTCCTCTGCTATATTAATAATAAAAAATAAAGAATGAAAAGATGCATTTATGGCTCAAGTTTAGTGGATTAACCAAGGTCTAAACATTTTAGGTCACTCGAGAAATCTGATGAGCCAAATATTCTATCGGGTCACTCGAGAAGATGCTGAGGGAATTCCTCTTTCCCTTATATAAATAGATGATGATGTATCAATCTTACTTTTATTGTTAAATTTTAATTTATCATCGTATCAGAGTATCTTTTTATAAATTACCCCTTCTAACTTGACCAATGATAGCCCCTCACCAATTTACCATGGCGACACGTTGAAATTGACAAAGAAATCTTGACCTTTTCTTGTCACCAAGTACCTCGTTCTCCTCTAGCTATGCTTGGATTAAGTTTAAATCAAGCTCATTTTATTGACCAAGGAAGTAGTCAACTGATGGTTCAAATTAGGATTGAAAAAGTGAAGGGAATCACTCTTTTGGGATTCTCGACGGTTGAACCGCCGGTGAGCCTAGGTTTTTAGTGGCTGATGGCGATTAAACTGCCCAAGTCGATGGCTGAACCACTTATATCCTATTTTTAGGGTGCTTTTGGCGGCTGCACCGCCGATGCTGGTGGGTAAACCGCCCATACCTAGATTTTTCAAAAATATTTAAATTTTGGCTTCAAATTCTGAAGCCATTTGGGGCCTATAAATACCCCAAGTTTTCTTGCCTTTTACACAATAATTTTTGGAATTAAAATTCTATAAAAAACTTATATGAATTATAAGAAAAAGAAAAGGGGAAGGGAGTGAGCTAAGAATTATAAAATTCTTGTAAAGAGTCTCCCTTGTAAGCTCAAGTTGTAAGGGTTTGGTCTTCACCCAAAAGAGATCGATAGTGGGCATCGGTGTGCCTCAAGGAGGAGGACTCGGGCAATGGACGTAGGCCAAGGTTGAGGCCAAACCACTATAAATTGTGAGTTCTTTGTCCTTATCTTGTTTACTTCTTTATATTGCTTCTAGTTAGTTCATAGAAAAATACAATCTTCATTCTCACAATTTCTTAATCGGGTTCTTAATTATTTTCAATATAATACCAAAAGACGCTTTCAATATTATTTACTTTTTAAAAGCAAGGCTTTGAAATCAAGTATTTCCTTTATGATGTTGCTGATCTGTTTATGTGGGTTTACTTATCCTTTCTTGAATCATCTTTAAGCAAGAAGCTCAGCATTTCTCTATAAGATCAAATTTCTCACTTCAATGAAAAGCTTTCAATTTTCTTATCTTGCTTAAAATAAAATTTTTTCGTTAAAATGTCAATTTACACTTGCACTAATTCACCCACTCTTAGTACTAATTGATCATAACAAGATTGATTACCTAGGAAGATCATATATCCTTGAAATCTAGATATAAATGGAGAGGATGAATGAGGTCAAACGTCCTCCTCTCTAGCGGTATCCACATGATGGATCATTGTAGCAATGCTCATCTAATCATAGCCAAGATCTTGTAACTCTTTCGTAGAAGATGAAGGAGGGAAGAGAATAGGAGGGGTCGATAAAAGTGTAGCCTATCACAATTTATGCCCTCTCCCTCCTATTTATAGAGAGCTACCAAAAAACCCTAATAGATCTTGCCTTAGTGGGTATTGAATCTCCATCCAATTACCCACTAATATTAAATTATTGGATCTCTGTCTAATAATCTCAATTTATCTCTAATTGAGCCTCATACAAGGAGCCCATAAATGTCGTGTCTTATTTATTGAGAATAAGGGCTAATTGGATAACTCGTATCCAATCTTCTACTCACTGAAACATCCACCATATATGTGCGACCCTCTAGATCCAATACCGAGCTGACCGTGAGTCCTACCTATCAGAACTCTTTCCAACTTAGTGAATTGCTATCCTATAATGATTCACTCAACTCGTCGACTATGGAAGTACTAGGCCACTATGCCATAGCTCCTAGACGGTATAGGAGATCTAATCCATTGGATTTATTTATCTTCAGTTACTGTGTATCTATAGTCCCTTATCATTTAATATCCCAACGACTATATATTGGGCATGGTACTGTCAGGCCACACATGAAAACTGTCTGAGTCTTGCTCTAATTGGATTCTCTTGAAGTACTCCTCTCTCAATCCGAACTACCTTGACCGAGGATTTGTTCGGCGATAACATATGTGATATTCCTCTCATGATATCGAGAGTAGATGATCATCTATTGACATAGAATCACTGTTTAATGATAGGTATCATTAACCATCCAATATTCCGTAAATGGATCAATCAGTGAACTCATTCTTCAATGAGCACTTGTACTGTACCCTTAGTGTCCTCACATAAGTGACTATGAGATCAACCACCTCCATCATATGGACAGGTATATAGTACACTGATCTGTCTAGTTATCTTGATGTCCCTCTCGATTAACCTATGACCGGGATAATTTATGATATGTATTTAAAGGTGAATCATTCTTATTATTGTGATCTCATCATGATATGATTCCTATTTCACAGAACTAAAGACATCATTATATATTTATTTAATATATAACATAATATAAGAATATACCAATAATAATAATGTAAAAAGACTATACAGTATCTCACGTGATTGGCTTGCAGGGCACCTGCAACCAGTACTGGCTATATGAACAACCCTAGTGGGCTAGGGTTTCTTGGCCGCTAGAGGTAACCCGACGACTAGGGTTTCCTAGCCGCAAGGGGTTGTTTGGGCAGCCAAGGTTGTCTGGTCGCCCATGGCAAATTGCAACCATAGGGTGGTTGCAAAAGAGTTCCATGGGGGCTAAGATTTCCTGGCCTCCCAAGGTTCACCTATGGTTAGGGACTCAAAACAAAGGGGATTCCTAGCGGCGAAGATTTCCTAATCGCACAAAGAGTCTCTACCTGCCATATTAGGAACCCTATGGTAGGGTATCCCAAAAATTTCAGAAATAATTAATTAAATAATTCAATTAATTATTTATTATCTAATAATCCTACATGGTGATGTGTACATGTGATGTATGATATGGATGGATGATCATAAGCCCTGTGATATGATGTGTGTACATATAACTATTATTATTAATGGGGCTTATGAGCCTTTATTTTTCTTGCCTTGTAAGCCAATCATATGAGTGATGGCATGTGTGACATATTGCACAGTCTCTTTGCATCATTTTTATTATTGACATATTCTTATATTATATTATTTATTGAATATATATATTGTGATGTCATTGGTTCTGTGCAATGAGAATCAGATCGTGACGAGATCATGATAATGAAACCGATTCGCCTTTAAACATAGATCCTAAATGATCTCGGTCGTAGGTTGCTCGAGAGGGACACTGAGACAACCAAACATATTAGTGTACTATATACCCATCCATATGATGGAGACGGCTGGTCTTATAACTACTTATGTGGAGACACTAAGGATATAGTACAAGTGCACATTGGAGAATGAGTTCACTGATTGATCCGCTTACAGAATGTTATATGGTTAATGATCCTTGACATCAGACAATGATCCCGAAGTACCAATGGTATATCTAGTCCTTAGACTTGAGACACCAAGGATGTCTTGTTTGAGTACTTATTTCTTTGATGGAGGACTTACAAATCTAGAAAGTTTTAGATATGGTATAACCGATTATCGGGACTGGTAACTAACCTTATGAAGGGTATTGAGTGTCAATAGAGGATCATCTACTCTCATTATCATGAGAGAAATATCTTGTATACTCTTGCTTAGGTAAATCCCTAAATATGTTAGTCAGATTGAGAGAGGAGTTCTCCAGGATAATCCGATTAGAGCGAGACTTAGATAGATTTCGTATGTGGCCTAATAGTACCATGCCTGATATACGATCTCTGGAATATTAGATGGATAAGAGACTATAGATATATTATAATTAAGGATAGACGAGTTTAATGAATAAGATCCTCTATACCGTTTGAGGACTATGACATAGTGGCTTAGTACGTTCATAGTCGATGAGTTAAGTGAATTATTATGAGATAACAATTCACTAAGTCAGAAGGAGTTCCAACAGGTAAAATGATAGAACTCCAGAAGGAGCTCTATAGATTTTGATCCTTGAGGGGGATCAACCCTTGGAATGCTTTAGGGATTCCTCCCTCCTAGACTCGACACAAGGCTGAATTAAAATTGTAGACTGCTTAATAAAAAGAGGTGGAGGCTATATGTTTATATAGGGCTCAAAACCCTAGCCCTAAGGGGTGCTTACCTAACTAAAATTATCCTTTTGCCCCTTCTATAGCCTACCTGCCTTAGAGGGAACATGTGGCGGCTAGGTTGGCTCTATAGCCGACCTAAGCAGGGGGGAACCCTAGCCTACCAACCCAGTAAGGGGGGCGGCGACCACTAAGTCCTAAGGGCTAATCTAAACCCTAGCCATACTCCTTTATAAGATAGGAGTGACTTTATTACAATTTAGTAGGATTTTATTGACTATTTCTAGGGAGATTAAGACTCAACCCTGTTGGAGTACTATCAAACTCGCCCTCTTAAAATCAGCCATGTCCTCAAGGCTTAAGTTCTATGAACTCAGGGAACCGAGTCTTCAGCTCCTCATCAGCTTAGGTGTCAGTTGGAAGAACTTGAATTGAGTCGTCATCTTTAAATTTCCATTTGATGTGGGATAAATAGAGGATCAACTATAATTTTGATCTAGTGCACAAATCTGATCTCTAGGTTAGGGCCCCAATATAATCCCTAATTTTGCAAGGCCTAAAGAAATAGGGAGACCACTTTCTTGAGGCTTGAATTTCATGTTGGTGGAGTGTGAGATGAAGGGGACTTGATCTTTCTTAGGAAACTTTCTTCTGCTTTGGCGTTTGTCAGGGGAAGTTTCTTCCTTATATGGGCTGCCATGTGGTTGCTCTGTAATAGTAGACGTGCCTTCTTTTGGAGTGAGGGTTGTCCTATGATAAAATCTCTAGTAGTCTGAGCCCAATCTAAGTCTGAGGTGAGTAAGAGTGGTGATTTTTTGGGGCCTATTTTCACTTCTTCGTGTTGTTGACCATCTTGCATGAGGATGGTGCTAACTCCTACTTTGGATGTGTCTGCTCCAATAATGAATATCTGGACACGATTTGGTGTGGATATCATCATGGTTGTGAGGGCTATAGTTCCACTCAGCCAAGGTGGTGCATCTTTCTTTATAATAAGAGGGATGATGTTCATGCTTCATTGAGTCCTATGAATGATCCTTCCCCTTTTTTGATTTTGCCATTGGAGGGATTCAATTTTCTCGCTGTCTTGGACCGTAGATCGAAGGTCATCATCAAGGAAGTCTTTAAGCATCATGGTCCGATCCTAGGGAAAGTCGTGGAAGTCACCTGAAATCTGGAAGTGCTGCATCAGCAACCATGGTAAGTTCGACAGGATGTAACACTTTAGAAGTAGCTTATCTTCGGGGAAAAGGATGTAGGGACGTTTTATAGCAGGAAATAAGCATGGCTGAACAATCTGTGTCTCTATCATCTCTTGGATGATCATTTTATCTTTGACCTTCTGAGGTTGTATAAAGTAATCTGGTCAAGCAATAATTGGTAGAAGTTTTAGCCTGTTCAGTATATGGGGGTCGGCCAACTTCAGAGGAGGTAGTCAGCTCGGTTGGGTGGAGATGGCCAAAAATTCAGCAAGCTGTGGGAGGGGTTTTTTATCTTCAATCTCATGAAACTCTTGAATTTGAATTGGGAAGCTGGACTCTTCTTTTGGTAACCCCTTCAAGTGTTGTGTTGTGGTTGTAGTCACTAGGCTCCCTCGTAGAATCACCTGCTTTCCTTTTCTGAAAAATTTCATAATTAGCTTCGAAAAATTCTAAAAAATATCTCCAATCGTAGACAACTAATCAATGCCAAGCACTATATCAAAACCATCAAGAGGGAGGAGGAAAAAATTAGCAATTACGTCTTGCTCCTGTAGGCTCAATTTAACCCGCGGGCACTTCTAGTTGCACTTCAGAATTTGGTCATTAGCTACCTTGAATTACCCATTGCAATCTTTTTTTTAGAGCATTAAGTGGGTAGTAACCTTATTGTTCATGAAGTTGTGTGTGCTCCCGATGTCGACAAGGACAATGACAGATTACTACTCAAGAAACCCTTTGATCTTCAATTTTTGCAGGTTGGTGTAGCCGGTTAAGGTAGAGACCGTGTGGGTGGCTAGTTATAGTGTATCCTTCTCCTTAGACTCAAGAGTCATATCTTCAAGTTTGGGTTCTTTAATGGGCGCAATCATCAGCGGTGTCTCCCTTTTACATTTGTGTTCTAGGCTCTACAGTTTATCACAACACCCATATAGGCCCTTTGTCAATCCGTCGTAAAGGTCTTCTCTTGTTAATTTTTGTGGCTGAGGGGGTCAGCTGATAATAGGAGGATGTGAAAGCTTTGGTGCCGCTGGTCGGGGAGCAACTCTAGTCTTCCGAGCTTCATAGTTCAATCGTTCCTCTTGATGTCATGCAAAGGAGATGACTGTCTTAAGTGTATACGACTGTCGAGCTTTAACTTCTTCCTGAATCTCTGACTTCAAGCCCTCAGTAAAAGTCCTTAATATCTATTTTTCAGACTAATAATAAGTTTAATTAGATAACATTTCAAATCTGGTTTGGTACTCTTGGATGGTGGAGGTTTGACGGATCACTGCTAGTTCTTCGCTAAGGTTCTTTTTACAATCTAAATTTACACCGCGTTGTGATCTTATTGGGCTTGGTGATTGGCTCAATCTAAACTCCTCAAAGAGAGCATGCAATTTAGTATCTATATGCATCTCAAGAGCCTCCAATTTAGCTTTGAATAAGCCCACCGATGTCATGACATAAGGATATCTAACCTATCAAATCAAACTGATTAAAGAGTGTAGCTGTAATCTTCAGGTTAAAGGAAGCAATGACAATGATGTCGGGGCTGCGGTGGTGAAGTCTCCAAGTGGAGGATGGTAGCCAAGGTTAGCAGCAATGGTGGAGGAAGAAAATGGTAGTAGTAACATCGGCTGCGGTCCTTCGGTGATGCTATAATGTTGACGCTACAATGTCATCTAGGCTACGATTTTTTTGGTGGTTAATATTTATCAGAAGATGGTAGCCAAGAGATCTAAGTTGGAAGGCAATAGTGATGATGGAGGAAGAAGAGGGCAACAATAACGTTGGCTGTGGCTGTGGTGCAACTTCGTGGCTGCAAGTGTCATTGGTTGCAGCAAGGGTGCGGCTGCAATAGGAGGAAGATAGGGCAGCGATATACATGACTATTGCGGAGGAGGGCAGCAGCAGTATGGAGCGAGAGATGGCTATTGTTGTTTCTAATTTGTTGCTGGCCGCGATCAAGATAGTTAGTAGTGAACAATTGTTGCGGGCTATGATGTAAATAGATTACAGCAAAAGATCGCTGCTGGTAGCTTTTTGCCGCAAGGATCACTGTTGGCTATGATCAAGGAGGATGACAGCAAGAGATCATTACTGGCAGTGTTGGGTAGTGAAAGATGCATCCTGTAGTTGAAGGGATAAGGGAGATTGGGCGGCTGAAAAGTTGGTGGATCAAAGGCTGTAGTTTTTGGGTGCGATTTGTGGCTGTATTGGGTATGATTTGGGGCTGTAGTTTTGTGAAGTTTAGGCTACAAATTGGTGTGGTTTTAGGGCTATGATAGCAGTAGATAAAGGTTAGGAAAATATATTTTAGATATGGGATAGATGGCAGCAAAGGTAGGTGTATCGGTAAGGAAATTTGGCTGAAAAGATAAGTGGATCGATAAGGAAGTAGGATGCAGTTAGGGCTGATTTGGGTGACTATTTGGGTTCAGTTTAGGATAAGATTTGGAAGAGTTTCTGGTGAGGATGGTAGGGTTTAGAGATGAGAAAAAGAGAGTATGAAATCTCATAAAAAATATCACTTAAATCTGATAGAATTTGGCAAAAAAATGTGTTGTGATGTGCTATCCTGCCGAACAGATTTTACGTCAGAGAAACGATGACTTCTTGACGTAAATTCTAAAGAAAAGTTTAAGAAATTTATATAAAAATCCTTGATTCAGATGTTGGTAACACTAATAAAAAGTTTGGCAAAATTTTGGTAGCAGAACAGTAGAGAAATAGGGCAAAAGACAAAAGGTAGATCCTTTATTGTAAAAATTCTAGAACTACATGATGGTGAAATATTGCACAAGAAAATCGGTTCTAGAAGAAATTTTTTTAGAAATCAATCTCAGATGAAAGCTAAGTTAATCTTTGGAATTATATTAAAATTTTGGCAAAAAAGGATGAATAAAAGTTTGATTTCAAGAGGCCAATAACGGAAGGCAGATTCTGCATTATAAAATTTTAATATTGTGCAACAAAGAATTGCAGCACTATATGTCCAGATCCAGAAGAAATTTTTTCACAAGATTTATCTCAGATGAAAGCTAAGACAATCTATGAAATTATATAAAAGTTTCAGCCAAAAAGGATAATTAAAAGTTTAGTTTCAAGAAGCAATAATTGGTTAAAAATTTTTACGGTGTTTTGCCTTTGCAATGATGATAATGTTTGTGACGAATGAAATTTGCAGCGGATAAAATTTGAGAAAAATCTTCAATATGTAAAGTAAGGAATCTTACTATATTAAAGAGGTGTGGATGATAAAAATATACCAGATTTCCATATAGGGGGCAGTGATAGATTGATTTAATCTATAGCTGGGGTGGAAGGTGGAGGTGCGTGTCGTAGCAATTATGGGAATTGCTTAGGAAGATGGATGTAGCTGAGATGGCTACAGGGGCAGTAAGATCGCTGCTCTGATACCAGATGATAGAACCCCAGAAGAAGCTCTATAGATTTTGATCCTTGAGGGGGATCAACCCTTGGAACGCTATAGGGGTTCCTCCCTCTTATCCTACCAACCCAATAAGGGGGGCAGCGGCCACTAAGCCCTAAGAGCTAATCTAAACCTTAGCCATACTCCTTTATAAGATAGAAATGACTTTATTACAATCTAATAGGGTTTATTGACTACTTCTAGGGAGATTATGACTCAACCTTGCTGGAGTCCTATCATAAAACTCTGGCCAGCTCAGGATTGGGCCTAGAAGGTCATACATATATGGTGGATGCTTCAGTGGATAGAGGATTAGATAGATATACAATTAACCCTTATTCTCATTAGATGAGACCCGACATTGATCCTTGCATGAGGCCCAACTAGAGGCCAAAGGAGATTATTAGATAGAGATTCAATAATTCAAGATTAGTGGGTAAGTGGATGAAGATCCAATACCTATTAAGGTAGGATTCCCAAGGGTCTTTAATGGCTCTCTATAAATAAGAGGCAGGGGTGGCTCTTATATAATAGGCAACACCTTTGGCCGCCCTTTCCTATTCTCCTTCTCTCCCTCTCCTTCTCAATCGATCAGCCCCTCTCTAACATGAGAGGTTAGCGAAGAAGATAGAGGATCTTCTTCTAAGTTTATTGTGAGAAGCTGCACAAGAGTTGTGAGACTTGGGGCTGTGATTGGAGGAGTATCACTGTTGCGATCCATCGTGTGAATACTGCTAGAAAGGAGGACACTTGACCTCCTTCATCCTCTTTATCCGGATCTAGAAAATAGGGATATACAATCTCCCTAGGTAAATAATCTCTTACATAATACAGTTTTTTGGTTTTATTACATTCTATGCACCAATCTTTATACGATGATTTTGATCTATGTGAAAAATAAGTTTTATTTTGATCTTTCCCTACGCATATGATGCTTCCGCTAAGGTTCCCCAGCAATGATATAGTATGCTTAGTCGAGTCACTCGAGGGCATATCATCAAATCAAACTTATCTTGTAACGAAAGTGATGAGTTAACTGAACTTCATGGTTGGTCGAGCAGTCGAAACCATGATGTTTCAGAGGTCGAACATGACAAGAATCATAAAAGGTTGTGATTGACAAGAGTTGCCTACCTTTTTGGGCTTAGTGTAATAGGTTGAGTCACTCGAGGTTGTACTAAGATGCTAATTGGATCCTGATCCCACTAGAAGTCTACCAGAGACTTCCGTTGTACATGTCGAGAGTGTAGTGTAATTCATCAGAAAAATTAGTGGGAGTAAATTAAGATATAAGTCCATATCCTAATTAGTTTTTTCATAAAATCTGCATGTTATTTATTTATTTATGTTATATCCTATTTGTCAGAAACATGTTGCTCATAAACCCTTATGTGGCATACTTAATGCCAATCGCCGCACTGATCCAAACTATACAGATTGACTCAATAATTTAAGAATTATTCTTACGATAGAGAAAATTACGTATATCCATAGTACGATTGTGCCCACGCTAGAAGAAAGGGCAAGCGAGGATAAGATCGCTCGCTGTGTGAAGTATATAGATGATTATACATTGGCAAAATACTACCTATTAGGCTCTATGACTCCTGAGTTACAGAGGTAACATGAGAGCATAGATGCCAATTCCATCATTCTTCATCTTCACTAGCTGTTTGAGGAACAGGGAAGAACACAAAGATATGAGATATCCAAGAGTCTCTTCAAAGCCAAGACGATAGAAAGGGCATCAGTTCAGAACCATGTCTTAAAGATAATATAGTGGATCGAGAAACTCACAAGTCTAGGAATAGTTCTAGAGGATAACCTGTGCGTTGATCTTATAGTACAATCCCTACCAGATTCCTTTTCTCAATGCATTATAAATTTTAACATGAGTAAGTTTAAGGTGACTCTCCATAAACTTCTCAATATGTTGAGGGAAGTTGAGAGTGCCAACAAGAAAGAGAAGTGAGTTCTCTATATTAGTGGGACTAAAAAAAAGGAAGGTCAGTAAGACCCCTAAGACGGGCAAGGGTAAAGAAAGACCAGGTAAGACAAAGGTTACCAAGAAAGACCAAGTAAGACATTGCCAAGAAAGACCCAACAAATAACAAAGGACAGTACTTCCACTATGGCCAAAACAAACACTGGAAGAGGAATTGTAAGAATTACCATGCAGATAAGGCGAAGCAGAAGATTGGAGAAGCTTCAGGTACATTTATGATCAGTCTCAACATGTTAGATTTTTGTGATAACATATGGATATTGGATACCGGGAGTGCTTATCATATTTGTAATATGTTACAAGTTCTGGTGAGACCTAGGAGATTGGCTAGAGGCGAGATAGACCTCAAAATGGACAATGGAGCAAGAATTGCTGCAGTTGTAATTAGGGAGGTCACCCTTCATCTGCCTGGTGGAACCATTATTACATTGGATGCATGTCATTTTGTTCCCTTTATTATAAAAATATTATTTTTATTTTTTGTTTGATAATTAGTGATATAAATTATTTTTTGAGAACAATAGTTGTTCAATAATTTTGGATGATGAGATTATCCATAGAGGGCCTTGATAAATGGCCTATGCGTGTTAGGTACTTCTCCACATATTATGAATGTAAATACATCCAAGAGGAAACTAGACGAGGTGAACAATGCATACTTGTGGCATTGTAGGCTAGGTCATATCCATAAGAGAAGAATTCAAAGGTTGTTGAAAGATAGATACTAGATCCATTCGACTATGAGACGTATGCAACTTACAAACATTGCCATCATAGAAAGATGACCAACTCTCCTTTTAGTGTAATTAGAGAGAGAGAGAGAGCTACTAAGCTAGTGGAACTTATACATAATGATGTATATGGTCCCATGTCAACTTAGGCTGTAGGCGGTTACTCGTACTTTATTACATTCACTAACGATTTCTCTAGGTATGGACATGTAAACTTTATAAAGTACAAATTTGAGGCCTTTGAGAAATTTAAGAAATATAATAATAAAGTGGAAAACCAGATTGGAAAGAGTATAATAGAACTCCAAAGGAATTCTATGCAGATTGATCTTTGAGGGGGATCAACCCTTGGAACGCTATAGGGGTTCCTCCCTCCTAATAGTTGGCCAAATTATTGAATTGTAGATTGATCTTGCTTATTCAAAAGTTGTGGATGTTATATGCTTATATAGGGCTCTAAAACCCTAAACCTTGAGAGGGTGCTCCCTAAAGTAAAATACCATCCTTGCCCTCCACCATAGTCGACTTGCCCTATAAGGGGTGGCGGCCCAGGGGCTGCAGCAAGCTAGGTGCCCCTCCTAGAAACCCTAGCCGACTTGCCCAATAAAGGGGTTGATGGTTAGGAAGCCCTAAGGCCCCAGATATAAACCCTAGCCAACCTTCTTTATAGGATAGAGGCGGCTAGGTGGGGTTTATTACAATCTCATAGGGTTTTCATTAGTGGCTACTTGGTTGAGTAGGACCCAACCCTACTAGGGTCCTATCAAGCCCGCCCTCTTTAGATTAGCCTTGTCCTCAAGGTTGAGGTTCCATGAACTCAGGAAATCTAATCTTTAGCTCCGAAGCCCATGTGGCATCTTTAAGTGGCAAATTATTCTAATATACCAGTACTTCAGTAGAGGGACATCTGCGATGCATCACAATCCTGTGATCAAGTATGGCTTATGGTTGGGCTCTTATATCTCCATCATCAGTGGTGTTGGGCAGTTGAATCTGGGTTGACTCGTGCACTCCCAACTTGGGCTTCAGGTAGGATACGTGGAAGACAAGGTGAATTTTGGCATCATCAGGCAAGTTAAGTATGTATGCCATGGCCCCAATATGCTCCGTGATTTGATAGGGCCTATAAAAGAGTGGCGATAGTTTCATGGAGGCTCATATGTTGATGGATAATTGCTTGTACGGCTGTAGGCGAAGATAAACCCAATCTCCTACTGAGAAACCTCTTTCGCTTCGATGTATGTCAGTTTGTTACTTCATTCTGGCTTATGCAACAGAGAGATTATCCTTTAGAAGCTGCATGAGTTTATCCTTGTCAATTAGATCCTAGTTGACCTAACCTACTTTGGCTGAGCCAATTAAATACTTTGGAATTATAGGGGTCGGTTGACTATACAGTGCTTCATATAGGTATATTTTATATATGAATGATATATAGTATTATACCTCCATTCAGTCCAAGGGAGCTTTTGTCCACTCCTTGGGCCAATCACTGGTGTGTTAGGATCAATTGGCACTAAAAGGGGGGCCGCGTGGTGGTGGGGGGGGGGGTGGTTGGTTTGGTGCAGGGTGGGTGAATTAGTGCAAGTGTGAATTCTCATTTTTAACAAAAAACTTTTCGCTTGAAGCAAGATAGAAAAAATTCAAAGCTTTTCATTTTTGTTCAAGTAAAGCAATTCAATCTTATAGAGAAATGCTAAGCTTCTTACTTAAAAATGACTCAAGAAAGTACAAGAAAATCTAAATAATAAGATAGGCAATGTCGTAAGTGAAGTGCTTAATTTTGAAACCTTACTTTCAAAACATAAATAAAATCAGAAGCATCAATAGAAAAGTAGTGAGCAAGATAAGCAAAGAGAACTCACAATTTTATAGTGGTTCGGCACCAACTGGCCTAAGTCCATTCCCGAGTTCTCCTCCTTAAGGAACACCGGCATCCACTACCGATATTCTTTGGGCGAAGACCAAACTCTTACAATCTTACAAGAGAGACAAGATTACAACTCTTTAATTACTCCTTTACCACTTTTCTTTTTCTTATAATTCACACAAGATTTTCATAGAATTTATCCCCGAAAAGTGTTGTATAGAATACAAGAAAACTTGAGGTATTTATAGACCCGAGATGACTTCAGAATTTAAAGCAAAAATTTAAACATACTCGAAAAATCTGGGTACGGGTGGTTCACCTATCGACGTCGTTAGTTAAACTATTGATAGTACTCTCATTCTAGGGTATGGGCGATTCAGTCATCAACTTGGGCAGTTTACCCATCGTTAGTCGCCCGAAAACCTAGGCAAAAATGGTACAACCACCGCTTACTGCGGTTTACCCATTGGAATTTCTAAAAAAGTGGTTCCCTCCACTTTTCGAATTTCGACTTAAACCTAATGTTGACCAATTCTTTGATCAACTAATTAAGCTCAACCTGAGCTCCACACTCTCCTTTCGTGAGCCCAATTTCTCTTTGAGTTGATTTAGATTCCTTCCAAATCACACTCATTTAGGACTCAATCTTAACCCATGACTTAAAGATTACAATCAAATATGACCACCAAACTTACGACCTCACTCTCGTAATCCGGCAACCTTCGGTATTCCCTATGGCGAGTCTCACGGTCTTCCTCTGGTAATCTCCCGGCTTGTTCCTAGCAATCTTCCCGATACCTTCGGCGAAGTCCTAGCGAACTCCCAGCGAGCTCCCACCGCATCGTCCAAACCTTGGCCTAATACCTAAGCTTGATCTTGTGTCCATGTCTAATCTGTAATTCCTTTTCACCGTCGTGTTTATCCTACTAACTATAACTTAATTAATTACAATCAATATGGCCATAAATCTAGTTCAAGACCTTCCTAACTCCCGACAAGCCTTTCAGCTACCCTAAACAATCTTTCGACGAGTCTCGGTCTTCTTCCGATGAACTCCCTTGCACCATTCTGGCAAGCTCCCGATACCCTCGACGAGCTCCCGACGCACTCCAAGTGAGTTCCCAACTGCATCGTCCGAACCTCGGCCTGATGCTTAGACTTGACTCTGGCCAAACCTCTGATTGTAATAATCTCTCTATCGTAGTTAATGTTGCATCAATTAACTCTAACAACCTTATTAGATCAAACACTCATCAATTGATTTAATCATCAAAATCCAAGATTCAATAATCTCCCCCTTTTTGATGATGATAATCAATTGATGACAAGAGTTAATCCTAACTCTCCTTTGTTAAATCTTGGATTTTAATGCTGAAATCAATTGATCGATTATTGATCTAATAGAATTGTTAGAGTTGATTGATGTAGGATTAATTATGATAGAAGGATTATTACAATTAGTTAAGTCCATGCATCGAGTCAATGCATTTGGGAACTCGTCAAGAGTGTGTCGGAAGCTCATCGAGGGTATCAGGAGTTTGCCAAGATGGCGCAAGGGAGTTCACCAAAAGAAGACCAAGACTTGTTGGAAAATTGTCAGGGGTAGCCGAAAAGCTTGCCAGGAGTCGGGATGGTCTTGTAATGGATATTTTGGTAATTATAATTATATTTAATTAAGTTATAATTAGCATCATATAGGTCTAACTATGGCAGGATCAATGGAGTTACAACCAAATGATGGGCTAAGATAAAGCCTAGGCATCGGATCGAGTTCGGACGATGCAGTGGGATCTTGTCGAAAGTTCACTAGGAGATTCACCGAAGGAATCGGGAAGTTCGCTAAGAACGCGAAGGGAGATCATTGGGAAGCAGACCGAAGGACTTGCCGCAAGATTGTTGGAGGTTGCTGGAGTATACGAGAGTTAGGTCTTAATTAGGCTTAATTGGTTATTAAGTATTATAATCATTGAGTCATAGTTAGGGTTAGAGTCCTAATTGAGTTAGATTTAGAATGAATCCAAATCAACTCAATGAGGTAATCAGATCCACTACTGGATTTGGTTGAGCTCAGGTTGAGCTTAATCAGTTGACCAAAGATCTGGTCAATGTAAAAGTCAAGCCGAAATTTGAAAAGTGGAGGGAACTACTTTTGCGAAAATTTTGACGGGTAAACCGTCGGTGAGCGATAGTTGTACCACCCGTACCACAGAATCTTAGTGGTAAGCAATAGCTTTCAGTGGGTAAACCGCCCAAGTGGCGGGTGAACCGCCCGTATCACAGAATTTGGGCGGCAGCCAGCTACTAACGATGGGTAAACCGCCGGTCGGTGGGTAAACCGCCCAGGTCGGTGGGTAAACCGCCCATACCCAGATTATCCGGATACGGTTGGATTTTGGCTCTGGTTTTGAAATCAATTTGGGGCCTATAAATATCCCAAGTTTTCTTACATTTAGAACAACACTTTTAGGGATTATATTCTGAGAAAATATTATATGAGAATTATAAGAAAAAGAAAAGGGATAAGGGAGAGAGCTTAGAGTTGTAAATCTAGTCTCCCTTGTAAGCTCAAGTGTAAGTGTTTGATCTTCACCCAAAGAAGATTAGTAGTGGATATCGGTGTGCCTCAAGGAGGACTCGGAAGTGGAAGTAAGTCATTGGCGCCAAACCACTATAAAATTAAATGTGTTTCATACTTGCATTGCTTGAATGTTGTTGAATTTATGCTTCCAACTTAACTAAACTCCTTGAAAGCAAGATGATAAGTTCTTTTCCTCAAATGTAATTATCTTTCTGGCTTCTTACTTTTAATCACTCACTTGTTTTATTAAAAACGAAAAGCTTCGGATTTCATATTATATCTTATTTGAAAAGCTTTTGCTTTAGAAAGAAAAATCTTAGCTTTCACTAATTCACCCTCCCCTCTTAGTACCAATTGATCCTGACACCCCTAAATCCATGCCATAATAAAGAAAACTTAAATTCAAGAGAACCACACCCTCTTGAATTCAAGTATCACAAAATAAATAATTTTCCAAGCAAATTTCAACAAGAATTTACATTAAGTCATCAAATCATGAATTTCAAAAATAATTATGCATCTATATCTATGATATCCAAGTATATCATTAATATCATATGTCATCAATATATATCATCAATATTAGGTGTCATCAATGTATATCATCAATATCAGGTGTCATTAATGTATATTATCAATATCATGTGTCGTCAATGTATATTTCTTCCCCTTTGTCGTTAATAAAAAGGTGAAATATAGAGCTAAGGATTTTAAGGCACATGAGTTTTTGCTCCCCCTTTATAAAATAAGATATAGGTCATAAAAAAATTTCTCCCTCTTGTGAAAAAGAAGGAAAGAAAATAAGGGAGGAGTTGTAAAACATCATTAAGTATAGCTCTCAATTTTTTAGAAGTGAATTTTGAAGATAAGCTCAAAGATTCAAGATATTTAAGAAGATTAAAAAATTTAGGAGCTACTCATGCATTTAAAATCCTCTAATGTAACTTCAAGCAAGCGTAGCAAATAAATCTATAAAGTAGCAAACATCATATAAATTTTCTCCCCTTTTTATAAACAATAAGATAAAGAACATAGAGAGTTTTCAATATATTATCACTAAAAAAATTTGACTTAATATCATAAAATTTAGATTAGTAATTCATATATTTTCATGATTTAGCATTCTTAACTCTCAACCTCAATCTTGTAGATATAAGATTTTAAAAGAAAATTTTGAATATGAGCTCAACAAATCTTTCTCATGTAAATTTCAAGAAAATATAGCAAATAAATCTGAACAATAATAAATCATTATCTTCATGTAGGTTTTCTCCCCTTTTTGAAAATAATAAGATAGAATTAAGGTAGAGAAGTGAAAAATATTATAAAAATACTTAATTTTATAGATATAAATTCTAAAATCCAAGGAAAAAAATCAAGAGTGACCCAAGCAATTTAATTTATCTTATATAAATCTCAAGCAAGGTAGCAAATAAAGCAAATCATGCATTTTGCATTCAAATTTTGATAAGAAGTGCAATTTATAAAGTCTAAGAAATCCAAAGAAAAATAGTAAATTAAGCTTAAATTTTGAGTTATGCATTTCACATATATTTAGAAAATTTAAAATTCTAAATTTTCTTCTAGATAAATTATTTCTCATTCAATGTTATCATATCCAATTTGCTTCTAATCATATTGATAATTTTTTTCTCATATTTTTTTCTTTGTCATTGTAAAAAAAAAAGATATGATTGCATAATTTCTTCTTAACATCCATATTCAAATTACACCCAATAGTATAAGAAGATCATGTCATAAAATCAAATCTTTAAGTACCAAAAGACATGATTTAAATTAATAAATTTGCCCCTCCTTGTAGTTTGTGAATTTCAACATAAGTAATCAAGAAATCTTATGTATTCAAAATTTCAAGTAAAATAGAAACCCAATCATGTAAATCTCATGTATTTAAAATGCCTAATTTTTCTTTTAGCAAATCGCTCCTCATCCAATGAAGATCTTTCATAATCAAAGTATTTAATTTTGTTATTAAAAAATACAACTTTTGTCTCTCCCTTATTCATTGTCAAAGTAACAATTAAAATATAATAATATCAAATTTTAAGATCATAGCTTTGCAAACTGAGATATGAAAATATAGGATCTCAATTTACATATGTGATTTCAAATCATCAAGATTATTGTTTAGATTCATGTTGTAGTTCCAAATATATAAACTTATGATTCATTAATAAACTTATTCAAACTAACTTGATTTATGTAAATATTTCAAGTTTCATTTTCTAAACTTTGCCAAAATCATGATAATAACTTATTCGAGTTTAAATAATCAAATCATCAAAATCACTTTCAAAGTTCAAGAGATTCATAAAAAATAACATAATCGATTCATTAATATTTTTTTTTAATTTATAAGATAGAGAAATTTTAAAAAAAGTGTATTTCCTTTTTATTTTATACAAGCATGTCTTTGTCTTTTAAGCCAAATAAAAATATGTATTTTCATTTAAAATTAAAAAATAATTTTTATTACGATAAAGATCAATAAGCCATAAATCACAAAGATCATCATGCATAATTTAGAAATATAAATTCATCACTATGCATCATTAAATTATCAAGCACGGTTTTATTGAATATAAAATATCTTCAATCAAAATTCAACCTATCTCAATTTCAACTTTTAAATGAGTCTAACACTTTATACATAGTGCAAGGAGTTGGCAAACTCATTTTCAAATATTTATTTGTTTTATATTTAAATCTAAAAGTAATCTATCAATTAACAGTACACATTCACTCTAAACATATAATTTTTCAACCATTTAAATCAATCATCCAACAATGATATTTGACTTAGCCAAAAACACTATAATATTTAAATCATTCAACAATAGCCTTTGCATTTAAATCAAAAAATATTCAAGCCAATGATTTTGAATATATCATTCAATAATAATAGTCATCAAAATAATTCTTTCATAAATTTAAATTTAGATAAAGTCTTTAATTTATTTTTGTATTAGCATGCCAAAGTTAGAGCAATCAAGATTAATGAGTTATCAAAGATTCATTACCAATGATTTTATTTCAATAATTTTTTGTTATTACTTAGGCTAGTGAGCTTTGAAAGAGTATTAGATCTCATGTCTTGTGCTTTGAGCATCTACTTTCAAAACATTACTTAGTGCTCCTAGCCTTGTTCTGAGACAAATTTATATTATGGGAGGTTTTGATTTAGGTACCCATTTGAGTTTGAGTCCTTCATTATATGTTCTTCTCATTTTTTCTAACGGCTTTAAGGTTGTTTACGATTCCTTTAGAAACCTAAATTAATTTATGTAGACTATAATTTTTAAATAAATATTTGTTGGTTTTATATCCTAATTTTCTACTGAAATCACATTTGATTTTCGATGGCAAATTTAAGGTAGGTCCTTTAACAGAAATAGTTAGTTTTTGTTAAATGTAACCAATAAAACCTATGCCATTTCTTCTATTAATATGATCCTTATTGGCAATGATCATATTTATGTATTTGTTCCCAATTTCAAAATTTTCTAATATTGTCTTAAGCATGATATTTTCTTCTTTAACACTATCTAGCATCTCACATTTAGAACAAGGGTTATGTGATGCTAATAAATCATGTATTTCATCAAATCTACTAGCTAACAAATCATGTTCATTTTTGAGCAACTTATAAGATTTGTTAATTTTTCTAAATTTATCAAACAATTCATAAAACATATTTAATAATTCTAAAAAAGAAATACTTAATGAATAACTAACCTCGTCTTGGATCACTATAAGTGCGAGATTCTCCACTTTTTAGTTGTGCACTTCATCTTTGGAGTTGCTCAGCTTCTTACGTTCATAGCAAGATGTTTTGTCCATCTTTAGATCATTTTTATAGTTCATATTGATTAATTTATCTGGTTCATGTGTCAAAGGTTCAAAGTTCACATCACTCAAGATTTCACTCGAGGAGTCATATGTTCTCTTTAATTCCACTTCCTTCTGGTTCTTTGGAAGGTGTTTTTGGGTTTTCAATGTCAAATTCTTAGGAAGGTATTCTTCTTATTCATTTTTGCAAGATATTTTACTTAGTGATTCTTTTAGATTAATTATGCTTTAATGTGTAATTTTTAATATATGCTAAATATCGAATGCTGAATCACAAGAGAAAATCCGATCAAATTCATTTTTATCTAGAGCACTATACAAGGCATTCATAGACTTGGCATTTAAAGAAAATATTTATTTCTCATAATTATTCCAATCATTTATTGGATTGGATGACTTTTAAGAACATTTTTCAACAATACACCACAAATTAAAATCTATCAAAATAAAAAAATATGTATTCGAATTTTTCAAGATGTGTATTTTGTCCTATTGAATATAGGAGGACATGTGATACATTGACCCTCATTCATGCCAAACAAAGCCATTTACTCTAGTGGGTGTTTAGTCCAAAGAGTAAAACCTTGCTCTAATACCAATTGTTAGGATTAATTGGCACTAAGGGGGGGGGGGTGAATTAGTGTAAGTGTGAATTCCCATTTTAATGAAAATTTTTTTGCTTGAAGCAAGATAGAAGAATTCGATGTTTTTCATTCAAGTAAAGCAATTCAATCTTATAGAGAAATGCTAAGCTTCTTGCTTAAAGATGACTCAAGAAAGAATAAGCAAATCCGAATAACGAGATAGTCAATGTCGTAAGTGAAGTGTTTGATTTTGAAACCTTGCTTTCAAAATGTAAATAAAATCGGAAGCATCAATGAAAAATAGTGAGCAAGATAAGTAAAGAGAACTCATAATTTTATAGTGGTTCAACACTAACCGACCTACATCCACTCTCGAGTCCTCTCCTTGAGGCACACCGGCGTCCACTATCGGTCTTCTTTGGGCGAAGACCAAAACCCTTACAATCTTACAAGAGAGACAAGATATAACTCTTTGACCACTCCCTTACCCCATTTATTTTTCATACAATTCATACAAGTTTTTCATAGAATTTATCCCCAAAAAGTATTGTATAGACTGTAAGAAAACTTGGGATATTTATAGGCCCTAAATGTCTTTAAAATTTGGAGCCAAAATTCAAACATACTAAAAAAATCTGGGTACAGGCAGTTCACCCGTTGACGTTGTCAGTTAAACCACCAAAAGCACCTTGATTCTAGGGTATGGGCAATTTAGCCGCCGACCTAGGTGGTTTACCTACCGTCAGTCGCTTGAAAACTTGGGCAATGATGGTACAACCATTGCTCATTGGTAGTTTACCTGCTAGAATCTCCAAAAAAAGTGGTTCCCTCCATTTTTTGAATTCTGACTTGAACCTAATGTTGACCAATTCTTTGGTCAACTAAGTGAGCTCAACTTGAGCTCAATCACTCCTCTTTAGTGGACCCGGTTGCCTCTTTGAGTTAATTTGGATTCCTTCCAAATCACACTTATTTAGGACTCAATCTTAATCTACGACTTAAAGATTATAATCAAATATGACCACCAAGCTTATGACCTCACTCCCACAATCCAACAACCTTCGGCATTCCCTCTCACGATCTTCCTCCGATGATCTCTTGGCGTGTTCTTAGCATCTTTCTGATACCTTCGGCGAAGTCCTAGCGAACTCCTGTTGAGCTCCCACCGCATCGTCCACACCTTGGCCCGATGCCTAAGATTGATCTTGGGTCTCTGTTTGATCTGTAATTCCTTTTCACTGTCGTGGTTATCCTGCATGATGCTAACTATAACTTAATTAGTTACAATCAATATAGCTACAAATCTACTTCAAGACCTTCCCAACTCCCGGCAAGCCTTTCGACTACCCCCGATAATCTTCCAGTGAGTCTCGGTCTTCTTTCGGTGAACTCCCTTACACTATCCTGGTAAGCTCCTGACACACTCCAGGAGAGTTCCCAATCACATTGTTCGAGCCCTGCCTGATGATTACATTTGACTTTGGCCAAACCTATAATTGTAATAATCTCTCTATCATAGTTAATCCTGCATCAATCAACTCTAACAACCTTATTAGATCAAACATTCATAAATTGATTTCATCATCAAAATCCAAGATTCAACATGGTAAAACACTAAGGTATGTCTCTAAACACCTGTTTACCATCGTGGTTTGGCCGTCAGTCTATGGATGATATGTTGTGCTCATCTTCAGTTTGGTGCCTTATAGCTGAAATAACTCAGTCCAAAATTTATTGGTGAAGACCTTGTCATGATCACTTATAATGGACCTTGGCATCCCTTACAGTTTAATAATATTTTCTATGAAAATATGAGCAATACTAGCAGTAGTGTAGGGATTTTACATAACACAAAAATAATCATATTTCATAAGTTGATCAACCACCACAAGAATTGTGCTTTTACCTTGGGATGATGATAGCCCTTCGATGAAATCCATGGAGATGTCAGTCTACACTAAGTTCCATATGGTTAGTGGTTATAGCTTCCTTAGATTTGCCACAGATTCACCCTTTTACTGTTGACATATATTGCACTGTGCTACAAATTCAGAAATAATTTTTTTATCCCTTTACAATAAAAATTTTGTTTCACTCTTTTATAGGTTGTAAAAAATCCAGAGTGCCCTACTGAAGGTGTGGAGTGCATCTCTTATAGGATGGTTTTGATGCAAGGGGAGTCGGGTATAAGCACAATGCGATCTTTGTAGCATAGATCCTTCGAATCCCAAGTGTAGTAAGCTATTATGCTTGGATCCTCCTCTAATTTTTTTATAATGTTGCTAGTCTCTGGATCCTTCTTCCATTCCTCCCTAATGTCCTTGAGGAAGCCACTGGTAGTGCATTTGCAACAACATTCTTTCCCTTTTTGTAAATAATTTCACAATCAAATCTAAGAAGTTTGGTTACCCATTTTTGCTACCCAAGGGATGATATTTTCTGCTCTAAAAAATATTTGAGGCTTCTATGGTCGGTTTTAATTTGAAAGCATCAGCCGATCAGGTAGGGTCTCCACTTTGTTATTGCATGCACAATGGCAAGCATCTCCTTATCATACGTATATTGATATTCGACCATCTTGTATGATAATGGTTCCAATTTGACTCCAAATGCGTCGACCTCAATGGTGAAGGTTCGGCTGAAATCAGGTAGTGCTAGCACCAGCATTGTCATTATGGCTGCCTTGAGTTTGTCGAAGGCAGTAGAGGCTTTGTCCGACCATTGAAAATATCCTTTTTTAGTAGCGAGGTAAGGGGTGTACTGATCTTCCCATAGTCTTTCACAAACTTTTGGTAGTAGCCTGTTAGTCCAAGAAAACCACGTAGTGATTTCATATTCTTAGGTTTCGGCCTACCCTGCATTGTTTCAATTTTTATTTGGTCTACTACCGCTCCTTCTTCTGATATTATGAGCCCAAGGTACTCTACTTTTTGTTGGAGAAGCTGCACTTTGATTGTTAATAAAAAGAGTATTCTTCCAAAGGATCGTTAAAATAAATTGGAAGTGCTGAAAGTGAGTCTTAAGAGAAAGGCTATAAATGAGAATATCGTCAAAAAATACCAACACAAATTACAAAGAAAGCTCTAAAAAATATCATTCATGAGGCTTTGGAAGGTTGAAGGAGCATTAGTGAGTTCGAAAGGCATTACCAAGAATTTATAATGGCTGTTATGCATTTGAATTACAGTTTTTAAAATGTCATCTTTACATACCAGAATTTAGTGATACCCAGATCGAAGGTCCAACTTCGTGAAGACTCGAGCTCCTTTTAACTCATTAAGAAGTTCATCCACACTGGTATTGGGTACTTGTCCTTGATAGTGATACCATTTAGAGCTCAGTAATAAATGTACATCTGCCAAGTTCTATCCTTTTGTATAAGTAACACAAGTAAAGAATAGGGGCTGCAGCTTGGCTGAATCACTACTGTTTCAACCATCTCTTTTACAATATTTTTAATTTCATCCTTCAAGAGATGGGGGTAGTGGTACGATCGAGTATCCACTAGTGGTTTGCCCGAAAGGATTAGGATCTAGTGGTCATACTGCCGGGTCGAAGGAAGACCACGTGGTTCGGTGAAAATGTCAGTAAATTCAGCAAGCAAATTAGTGAGGTTTTGATCTTTAATTTTTATTTTCTTCTCCTCTAGTTGCTACTGGAGTTGCATAAAAAAGCCACCATTTACCTTATGCAGAACTTTCTCCATTCATTGAGTCGAAATGGTCGTTATGCTGCTTCCGTGCTTCCCGCGTAGGATGACCTGTTTGCCTTTGCTGTAGAATTTTAATTTAGAAAGTTCCAAGAGATGTCACCTAGTGCAGTTAGTCATTCTATGCCAAGCACGGCTTCATAATCTTCAATTGTTAGGAGGAAGAAGTTGGCAATAATTTCTTAGTCTTGCAGTAATAGTTTCACCTGTGGGTATCTTTGGTCGCACTTTAAGATTCGACCGTCGGTAACCTTTACATCAAATTTGCTACAGTCTTCAATGTGAAGTGCCATCCGAGTAGCAACTTTACTATTTAAGAAGTTATTAGTGCTTGCCATGTCGATGAGAACAATGATTGATTATTGCTTGAGTAGGCCTCTAACTTTCATCATTTGCGGATTTGCATAGGCTAACGTGTGCACCATAAAATCAATAAGTTGTGGCTCTTCTTCCACATCTTCTTCTTCATGTTCAAGGCTCTCTTTTGGATGTTCAGTGACCTCTTCTTCCATGGGTATAATCACAAGAAGTCTTCCTTTTTTACAGCGATGCCATGGCTTCACGGCTCGTTGCAATGCCAATATAACCCCTCTGCAGATATTGCTCCCGAAGCTCTCTTCTTATCAACTTTTTTGGTGTAGGGGCTCAGCTATTAGTTGTAACACCCCTTAGTCCCAGATTGGAAAAGTGGGAACATATAAATGTCTTATAAGGGTTGATGAGTGTACTATTGGTAACTCCCTGCTTGAGCATTTTGGCCAGTGGTTGGGTCAAACTGAAACTATTAGGATAGTTAGCTTATTAACCCAGGTCATGACAACAGTAGGGGAGGTTGAGAGCTTCCCTATTCCTTGTTAAGGAGCGACCTTAGTTTTTCAGGCTTTATGGTTCAATCGCTCCTCTTAAAGTTGTACGAAGGAGATGACTACCATAAGTGTGTATGATTGTCGCGTTTTCAAGCCCTTAATAAAAGTCTCCAATAGTTATTTTTTAAACCAATCATGAGTTTAATTAGATAACCTTTCAAACCTAGTTTGATGCAACTGCACGGTAGAGGATTGACGGATCTTCATGAGTTATCCATCAACGATCTCGTAATCGGTTGGTTCGAAGCAAATCAATAGTCCTTTGAAATGTCTCTATTAGAGGACTCCATGAGTATGTTCAAACCAAACAAACCATTGTATGACATCTCTTTTAAGATGTTTTGCCACAATTTCCACCATAGATGCATCCACGATTTTATGGTATCGAAAATATCGCTCCGCGCGTGAGATTCAACCAATCGGGTCTCCTTCCTATCTAGGGAAGTCTACCCTCATGTGTGGATGGTAGGGATCGGTCATAGAGCCTCCTCTCTCCTAGAATTCGTCTTTTTGGTCTGAGCTTTCTCCTTGTTGTGATTTCTTCGAGCTCGGTGGTCAGCCCAAACTAAATTCAACAAAGAGAGTTCGTATCTTATCCTCCATTCGCATTTCGAAAGCTTCGAATTTAGCATTTGATTGCCTCCTTAGATGCCATAGTGTATGCCTTAAAATATGTAATACTAAGATCTCTCTTTTGTTGTTGGGTTAAAGGCATGTATTGGTTGAGAGAAATGGTGGCTGAAAGGGTTAGTGGATTGGTGGATATAGGCTACGGTTTAGGCTTGTTTAGTGGCTAATTTGGGTGTGGTTTAGACTACAGTTTGGTGGTGTTTTGGGGCTGTGACGGTAGTGGATGGATGCTATAAAAAAGAGTTTTAGATCTATATTAGATGGTAGCAATGGTATGATAAAAATCAGTGGAGGTTCGTGCTGGTTACAGGTGCCCTGCAAGCCAATCACATGAGTGATGGCACATGTGACACGTTGTGTAATCTTTTTGTTAGTTAATATTAATATATTCTCACATTATCTATTATATATATATTGTGATGTCGTTGGTTCTATGTAATGGGAGTCGGATCGTGATGAGATCATGATAATGAGATCGATTCACCTTTAAACATAGATCCTAAATAATCTCGGTCATAAGTTACTCAAGAGGGACATTGAGATAACCAGACATATCGGTGTACTATATACCCATTTATATAATAGAGGCGACTAGTCTCATAGCCATTGTGTGGAGAAACAAAGGATATAGTATAAGTGCTCATTGGAGAATGAGTTCACTGATTGATCCGCTTATGGAATGCTATAGGGTTAATGATGCCTAATGTCAAACAGCGATTCCATAGTCCTAGTTATGTATCTGGTCCTTAGACTTGAGACACCAAGGATGCCTTGTATAAGTACTCATTTCTTTGATGCCAGACTTACAGGTTTGGAAAGTTCCAGATCTGGTACAACTGGTTACCGGGATTAGTAGCCAACCTTACGAAGGCAATTGAGTATCAATAGAAGATCATCATCCACTCTCGGTATCATGAGAGAAATATCCCATATGTGTTTAGTCAAACAAATCTCTAGCCAGGGTCATTCGGATTGAGAGAGAAAGAGTTCTTCGGGAGAATCCAATTAAAGCGAGACTATGACGGATTATGTATGTGACCTAACAATACCATATCCAATATACGGTCTCTGAGATATTAGTTGGATGAGGGATTATAGATACACGGTAATTATGGATAGACAGGTCTGATAAATTTGATCCCCCCTGTACCATCTGGGGACTATGATATAGTAGCCTAGTACGTCTACAGTCGATGAGTCAAGTGAATTATTATGGAGATAATAATTCACTATATCAGAAGGAGTTCTGATGGGAGTGACTCACGGTCGGCTCGGTATCGGGCCTAGAGGGTCACACATATATGGTGGATGCTTCAGTGAATAGAGGATTGGATGTAGATCCAATTAGCCCTTATTCTCATTAGATGAGACTCTATACTAATGGACTCGTTGCTTAAGGCCCAATTAGAGGCCTAAGGAGAATATTGGATAGAGATCCAATAATACAAGGTTAGTGGATTATTGGATGGAGATCCAATACCCACTAAGGTAGGAGCCCTAGGGTTTTTGGTGGCTCTCTATTAATAGGAGGGGAGACTCATGGTTGATAGGCTGTAGCTTTAGCCACCACCTCCTACTCTCCTCCCTCCCTCTGAGCAAGAGTTGCAAGATCAGATTGGAGGAGTTTCGTTGTAGAGATCCATCGTGTGGATACCGCTAGAGAGGAGGATGCTTGATCTCCTTCATCTTCTCCATCCGGATCTGAAATACAGGGATATATGATCTCCTTAGGTAAAATCAATCTCTCACACATTGTAATTTTTTTATTTTTGTGATTTTTCTCTCGACCCCAATCTTTTGCACGATGATTTGATCGATATGGGAAACCAATTTTTGTTTTGATTTTCGCTGCGCATGTGATGCACCTGTTGAGGTTTCCCAACAGTGGAGAGGTGCGTCGGGAGCGTGGAGATGATAACGGGACCCACAATGTTGTGGCAGGAGATTACGACACATAGTGATGTGACGATCCGACAGAACCAATGATGACGAGATCAACAATCACAGGGCATGGAGATGCGTCGATGCACAGATAGATCCTATTATGAGTGATTAGGCCTATTGGCTCGGGCTTAATCATATTAGGTGACGGCTCATGATCATCCGATGTGGCTTGCATGTGTGATGTATTATACACCTACTAGATATATGTATATATATATATTTGCATATGATGTATATATATATATATATATATATATATATATTAAATATATATGTGTGTGACACGACATATTAGGAGACTGATAGTAAACAAAAATCCCTCCTATGATAATATTAAGTCAGTTAGTGTGAGGTAATAAGATTGACCCCATATGGCCTTCCATCGTTATAGGAAGAAATTGAATCCAGACATAGGTTGAGTTGGTCGAGTCACTCGAGGCTCACCTATCTATGTGACCGAGTTCTTGCCTATGATATATATATGTCACCGGTGACCTGAGGACATGGTATGACTTGGTCGAGCAGTCAAGAGCATATCCATCGAATTAGACTCATCTTGTAATGATGGTGATGACTTAATTGAACTTCATAGCTGGTCGTGCAATCGAGACCATGATGATTCGGAGGCCGAACATGACGGGAATCATAAGGAGTTGTGATTGATAAGAGTTGTCTACCTTTAGAGCTTAGTGTAGTTGGTCGAGTTCTTTGAGATTACACTAAGACGCTAATTGGATCCCGATCCCACTAGAAGTCTATTGGAGACTTGCGTCTCACGCATCGAGGGTATCTTATGATTCGCTAGGAAAATAGTGAGAGTACATTAAGATAGAAGTCCATGTCTTAATTAGTATTTTTTACAAAATCTGCATGTTATTTATTTTTTACTATATCTTATTTTTCATAAACATGTCGCTCACAAACCCCCCTAGGTGGCATACTTGATGCCAACCATCTCACTAGTCTAAACTATACAGATTGGCTCCACAATTTGAGAATTATTCTCACTGCTGAGAAAATCGCATACATCCTTTATAGAATTATGCCCACGCTAGAAGAAGGGACAAGCAAGGATGAGAACGCTTACTATATGAAGTATTTAGATGATTCTACATTAGCAAAATGTTATATGTTGGCCTCCATGACTCCTATAGAGGCAACATGATAGCATGGATGCAGATTCTATCCTTCTTCATCTCCGCCAACTGTTTGAGAAACAAGGAAGAACTCAAAGATATGAGATATCTAAGAGACTCTTCCAAGTCAGGATGACAAAAGGGACATCGGTTAAGAACCGTGTCCTAAAGATAATAGAGTGGATTGAGAAACTCACAAGACTAGGAATAGTCCTAGAGGATAACTTGTGCGTTGATCTTATGCTTCAGTCCCTACCAAATTTCTTTTCTCACTTCATCATGAATTTTAACATGAGCAAGTTTGAGGTGATTCTCTCTGAGCTCCTCAATATGTTCAGGGAAGCTAAGAGTGCTATCAAGAAGGAGAAGCCAATTCTCTATATTAGTGAGGCCAAAAGGAAAAGAAAGACCAGCAAGACTCTTAAGAAGGGCAAGGGCAAAGAAAGACCAGGTAAGGCAAAGGTTGCCAAGAAAGACCTAGCAAAGGATAAAGGACAGTGCTTCCACTACGGCCAAGATGGGCATTGAAAGAGGAACTATAAGGACTACCTTGTAGATAAGACAAAATAGAAGCTCGGAGAAGCTTTAGGTATATTCATGATCAGTCTCCACTTGTTAGATTTTCATAATAACATATAGGTATTGGATATTGGGAGTGCTTATCATATCTACAATTCATTACAGATTCTGACAAGACCTAAGAGATTAGCCAGAGGTGAGATGAACTTCAAGATGGCGAATGGAGCAAGAGTTGTTGTAGTTGTTGTTGGAGAGATCACCCTATATCTGCCTGGTGGAGCTATTATTGCATTAGATGCATGCTATTTTGTTCCCTCTATTATCAAAAATATTATTTCTATCTCTTGTTTGACAATTAGTAGATATAAATTAGTTTTTGAGAATAATAGTTATTCAATAATTATGGATAATGAGATCATTACTAGAGGGACCCTTACAAATGGCTTATATGTGTTAGGCACTTATCCACACATCATGAATATAAACATATCTAAGAGGAAAAGAGATAAGGTGAATAATGCATATATATTACATTGTAGGCTAGGTCATATACATAAGGGAATGATTCAAAAGTTACTTAAAGATGGATACTTAGATCCATTTGACTATGAGTTATATGCAACTTACGAAACTTGCCTTCGTGGAAAAATGACCAACTCTCCTTTTAGTGGAACTAGAGAGAGAGCCACTGAGTTATTGGAACTCATATGTAGTAATGTATGTGGTCCCATGTCAACTCAAGCTATAGGTGGTTACCCATACTTCATTACATTCACTGATGATTTCTCTATGTATGGACATGTGTACTTAATGAAGTATAAATCTGATGCCTTTGAGAAATTCAGGGAATATAAGAATGAGGTAAAGAACCAAATTAGAAAGAGTATTAAAACTCTTCGATCAGATCGAGGAGGAGAGTACTTGAGTACAAAGTTCACCCATTTCCTCAAGGACAATAGGATTCTATCCTAGTAGACACCTCCTTATACACCTTAGCTCAATGGTGTATCAGAAGGAGGAATCACATGTTGTTAGACATGGTGCGGTTCATGATGAGTTTTGCTGAGCTACTCGTCTCGTTCTGGAGGTACGCCCTAGAAACTGTAGCTTACATTCTGAACAGAGTTCCATCAAAGTCGGTAGTGTCTACACTATAGAGATATGAAAAGGAAAGAAGCCCGATCTTAAGGTGGTTAAGATTTGGGGCTGTCCTGCCTATGTTAAAAGATACAACCCCGATAAGTTGGAATCAAGGACGGAACGGTACACATTCATGGGATACCCTAAAGAGACTTTGGGGTATTATTTCTACCACCTCGAGGACTGAAAGGTCTTTATTACTAAGAGAGTCGTGTTCCAGATAAAGTGTGTAGGTTGCTTAGATCCATTTATAGATTGAAGCAAACTTCCCGAAGTTAGAACATAAGATTTGATGAGGTGATAAGATCTTATGACTTTGTTAAGAACGAAGATAAGCCTTGTGTATACAGGAAGGTAAATGGAAGCGTTATCACCTTCTTGGTGTCATATGTGGATGACATCCTAATAATTAGGAATAATATAGGAATGCTTTCTATAGTAAAGGCTTGGCTATCCAGAAACTTTTCCATGAAAGACTTAGGGGAAGCATCCTATATTTTGGGGATCCGGATCTGTAGAGATAGATCTAAAAGGATGCTTGGCTTGTCCTAGTCTAGATACATAGACTCTATTGTCAAAAGGTTTGGCATGAAAAATTCCAAGAGAGGTCTCATACCGATTAGATATGGAATATCACTTTCTAGGAGTATGTCCCCAAAGACTCATTAAGAAAAGGCAAACATGGATAAGATACCTCAGTGATAGGGTCTATCATGTATGTGATGCTATGTACCAGGCTTGATATAGCACATGCTCTAAGTGTCACGAGCAGGTATCAGGCATATCTATGTTTAGAAAACTAGAAGGTAGTAAAGTGTAGCCTTAAGTACTTGAGAAGCACTAAGGATCTTTTACTGATATATGAAGAAAGTAGTCTCCATGTTGAGGGCTACACAGACTCGAGTTTTCAGTCCAATATTGATGATAGAAAGTCAAATTCAGGGTTTGCTTTCACCCTGAATAGAGGAGCAGTAAGTTGGAAGAGTTCCATGTAAGATACTACTACTGACTCGACCATAGAGGCAAAATACATTACTATAACAAAAGCAGCAAAGCAAGGGGTTTGGATGAAGAAGTTCATCAAGGATTTGGGAGTCATACCAAGCAGCGTAGAGCTTACTACCATATATTGTGACAGCGATAGGGCGATAACTCTAACAAAGGAACTCAGGTCTCAATAGAATTGTTCTGAGGAGGTTCCATCTGATTAGAGCGATAATGACCCGAAAAGATATAGCAATAGAAAGAGTTTCATCTGAAGATAACATTGCAGATCCACTGACGAAGCCGCTGGCTCAGATTATATTTAAGCGTCACAGGGGTCTGATGGGGATCAGACACATAGGTGATTGGCTTTTGGTCAAGTGGAAGATCACTGATTACAAGTGCCCTGCATGCCAATCATGTGAGTGATGGCACCTGTGACATGCTGTGTGATCTTTTTGCTTATGGTTACTATTGGCATATTCTCACATTATCTGTTACATATATATTGTGATGTCCTTGGTTTTGTGCAATGGGAGTCAGATTGTGATAAGATCATGTTAATGAGATCGATTTACCTTTAAACATAGATCTTAAATAATCCCGGTCATAGGTTACTCAAGAGGGACATTGAGATAACCAGACAGATCAATGTACTATATACCCGTTTATATGATGGAGGCGGCTGGTCTCAGAGCCACTTGTGTAGAGATACTAAGGATATAGTACAGGTGCTCATTGGAGAATGAGTTCACTGATTGATCCGCTTGTGGAATGCTGTATGGTTAATTATACCTAATGTCAGATAGTGATTTTATAGTCCCAATTATGTATTTGATCCTTAGACTTGAGACACCAATGATGCCTTGTATGAGTACTCCTTTCTTTTATGCCAAACTTATAGGTTAAGAAAGTTTTGGATCTGGTACAGCTGGTTATCGGGATTGGTAGCCAATCTTATGAAGGCAATTGAGTATCAATAAAGGATCATTCACTCTCGGTATCATGAGAGGAATAACCCATATATGCTTGCTCAGATAAATCCCTAGCTAAGGTCATTCAGATTGAGAGAGAAAGAGTTCTCTGGGAGAATCCGATTAGGGTGAGACTATGACGGATTCCGTATGTAACCTAATAGTACTATGTCCAATATACGGTCTCTGGGATATTAGTTAGATGATGGATTATAGATACACAGTAACTGTGGACAAACAGGTCCGATGGATTTGATCCCCCTTGTACCGTCTGGGGACTATGGCATAGTGGCCTAGTACGTCCATAGTCGATGAGTCGAGTGAATTATTATGGAGATAATAATTCACTATATCAGAAGGAGTTCTGATGGGAGTGACTCACGGCCAGCTTGGTATCGGGCCTAGAGGGTCACACACATATGGTGGATGCTTCAGTGAATAGATGATTGGATGGAGATCCAATTAGCCCCTATTCTCATTAGATGAGACCCTATACTGATGGGCTCCTTACTTAAGGCCCAATTAGAGGCCTAAGGAGATTATTGGATAGAGATCCAATAATGTAAGGTTAGTGGATTATTGGATAAAGATTAAATACCCATTAAGGTAGGAGCCCTAGGGTTTTTGGTGGCTCTCTATAAATAAGAGGGGAGACTCATGGTTGATAGGCTACAGCTTTAGTCACCACCTCCTATTCTCCTCCCTCCCTTTGAGCAAGAGTTGCAAGATCAGATTAGAGGAGTTTCATTACAAAGATCCATCGTGTGCATACCACTATAGAGGAGGACGCTTGACCTCCTTTATCTTCTCCATCCAGATCTAGAATACAAGGATATATGATCTCCCTAGGTAAAATTGATCTCTCACACATCGTAATTTTTTGGTTTATATAATTTTTCTCGCTACCTCAAACTTTTACATGACGATTTGATCTGCATGGAAAACCAGTTGTTGTTTTGATTTTCGCTGTGCATGTGATGCACACGCTGAGGTTTCCCAATAGTTTGCTACGGATAGGTGCTATCTCGTAGGAGCAGAATTGTCATTGAAGAAACAGTGGTTTCTGGATGAAATTTCTAGTAAAAATCGAGAGATTTATGGAGGAAATTGGCAGTAAGGTCTCGATTTAAATAATTGTAAGGATGACAAATTAGATCAAGGAAATTTCGACAGCATAACAGCAGGGAAACGTTGCAAGTTACGATAGTAGAATCTCATCGAAAAATTCAGCGGTTTACAATAAAAATTTGCAGCAACATAAGAACATTTTCAGAGATGAATTCCATGATGGATCAACATAGATGAAAGCTAAGACGATCAATACAGATAACTTTTACGATGAAACGAATTCGTAGCAAGGGATATATAAAAGCTTCTTTTTGGTATCTTTTGGATAGAAAATTACAGTAGCAAAAGGTATTGGTGATAGGAAAATACCATATCTCTAATGCAATTTGTGGCAGCGACAACAAATTGATTTGATCTGTGATAAGGAAATAATGGTGGAGACGTTATCGTCAAAAGCAATTATGGGAATTGCTTGGCTGATGGTGGGCGGTAGAGATGGCAGCAAAAGCAACAAGATCATTGTTCTGATACCAGATGATAGAACCCTAGAGGAATTCTATATAGATTGATCTTTAAGGGGGATCAACCCTTGGACTGCTATAGGGGTTCCTCCTTCCTAATAGTCAGCTAGATGGCTGAATTATAGATTGATCTTGCTTATTCAAAAGTGGTGGAGGCTATATGCTTATATAGGGCTCTAAAACCCTAACCCTTGGGAGGTTGCTCCCTAAAGTAAAATATCATCCTTGCCGCCCACCCTAGTCGACTTGCCTTGTAAGGGGCGATGGCCTAGGGGGTTGTAACAAGCTAGGTGCCTGTGCTAGAAACCCTAGTCGACTTGCCTAGTAAAGGGGGTAGTGGCTAGGAAGTCCTAAGGCCCCATATATAAACCTCAGCCAACCTTCTTTATAGGATAGAGGCGGCTAGGTGGGGTTTATTGCAATCTCACAGGGTTTTTATTAGTGGTTATTTAGATAAGTAAGACCCAACCATGCAAGGGTCACATCAGAGTATTAAGACTCTTTGGTCAGATCAAGGAGGAAAGTACTTGAGTATATAGTTCATATTTTATTTCAGTGAACCCCTCCTTATATACCTTAGCTCAATGGTGTATCAGAAAGGAGAAATTACATGCTGTTAGATATGGTATGATCCATGATGAGTTTCGCTAACCTACCTATCTTATTATGAGGATATGTCCTAGAGACCATAACCTACCTTCTGAATAGAGTTTTATCAAAGTCGATAGTGTCTACACCATATAAGATGTGGAAAGGAAAGAAACCCGATCTTAAGGTGGTTAAGATTTGGGGCTATCATGCCCACGTTAAAAGATACAACCCCGACAAGTTAGAACCAATGATAGAACGATGCACATTTGTGGGATATCATAAGAAGACTTTGGGGGTTTTTTTTCATCATCCTAAGGACCATAAGGTCTTTGTTATCGAAAGAGCTATGTTTCTTGCGAAGGAACACTTTTTTGGTAGAAATAGTGGGAGTGAGATAGAGTTGAACAATGTTGGAGAACCTAATTCAAACATCATTCTAGAGTATAAGTTTGTTCAGGTACCTAGCACATAGGTTCTAAGTTGGTGCAAGTCTAGCATAATATCTCACCCTTCTGAAAGATATGTGAGACATATCAGTGGAGAGGACTCTTAGGATATTGATCCTCAAACCTATGAGGAGGCTATTATGAGTATAGACTCTGGGAACTGGTAAGAGACTATGAATTCTGAGATGGATTCCATGTACTTAAATAAAATTTGGAACCTTGTGGATGCGAGTATCATACCTATCGGTTGTAAATGAATCTTCAAGAAGAAGATCAGACTAGATGAAAAGGTGGAGACCTATAAGGCAAGGCTAGTGGCTAAAGGATATCATCAAAGGCAAGTAGTTGACTAGGACAGGACCTTCTCAACTGTAGCTATGCTAAAATCCATCATAATTTTTTTGGCTATTGCAACACTATGATTATGAGATCTGGCAGATGGATGTGAAAACTGTATTCCTCAAGGTTTCACTATGATTATGAGATCTGGCAAATGGATATGAAAATCATATTCCTCAAGGTTTCACTATGATTATGAGATATAGCAGATTGATGTGAAAATCATATTCCTTAATAGTAACCTTGAGGAAAATGTGTATATGATACAACTAGAGGGGTTCATATCTAGAAAGAGTCCTGATAAAGTGTACAAGTTGCTCAGATCCATTTATAGAATGAAGCAAGCTTCTCAAAGTTAGAATATAAGATTTGATGAGGCGATCAGATCTTATGACTTTGGTAAGAATGAATATGAGCCTTATGTGTACAAGAAGGTAAGTGAGAGCGCTAGGTGTTGTATGTGGATGACATCCTAATCATTAGGAATGATGTAAGAATGCTCTCCACAATGAAGACTTAGTTATCTAGAAACTTCTCCATAAAGGACTTAGGGGAAGCATCCTATATTTTGGGGATTCGAATCTATAGAGATAAATCCAAGAGCATACTTGGCTTATCCCAATCTAGGTATATAGACTCCATTGTCAAAAAGTTTGGCATGAAAAATTCCAAGAGAGGTCTCATATCCATGAGACATAGAATATCACTTTCTAGGAATATGTCCCTAAAGACTGCAAAAAAAAGAGCAGACATTGATAGGATACCCTATGCCTTAATGATAGGATCTATCATATATGTTATGCTATGTACCAGGCCTGATATAACGCATGCTCTAAGTGTCACGAGCAGATATCAGATAGATCCAAGTTTGAAACACTAGAAGGTAATAAAGTGTATCCTTATGTACTTGAGAAGGATTAAGGATCTTGTACTAGTATATAGAGAATGTAGCCTCCAGGTTGAAGGTTATATGAACTTGAGTCTCTAGTTTGACATTGATGATAACAAGTTGACTGAGGGTTTGTTTTCACCCTGAATGGAGGAGTAGTAAGTTGGAAGAGTTCTAAGCAAGACATTATTGCTGATGCAACTACAAATGCGGAATACATTATTGTAGCAGAGGCAGTAAAGGAAGGGGTGTGGATAAAGAAATTCATCGGGGATTTAGGAGTCGGATCAAGCAACGTGGAGCTCATTTCCATATAGAGTGATACCAATGGGGCTATAGCTTTAGAAAGAAAACCCAGGTCTCATCAGAATTATTTTGAGATGGTTCCAGCTGATTAGAGAGATTATAACCCATAAAGATATAGTAATGGAAAGAGTTCCATCCAAAGATAATATTGCAGATCCATTGACAAAGCTACTGGCTCAGATTGTATTTGAGCATCACAAGGATCTGATGGGGATTAGATACATAGGTGATTGGTTTTAGTTCAAATGGGAGATTGTTGGTTATAGGTGCCCTACAAGCCAATCACGTGAGTGACGATACATATGACACGCTGCACAATCTTTATGCATTATAATTATTAACATATTCTCATATTATATTATGTGTTGAATATATATATTGTGATATCCTTGGTTCTATGCAATGGGAATCAGATCATGATGAGATCATGATAATGAGACTGATTTACCTTTAAACACAAATCCTAAATAGTTTCAGTCATAGGTTGCTCAAGAGGGACATCAAGATTACCTGACAGATAGGTGTACTGTATACATGTCCATTTGATGGAGATGGTTGATTTCATAATCATTTGTGTGGAGACACTAAGGATATAATACAAGTACTCATTGGAGAATGAGTTTATTGCTTGATCCACATATGGAATGCTAGATGATTCATGATACCTATTATTAGACAATGATTTTATAGTTCTAATTGTGTGTCTCATCCTTAGGCTTGAGACACCATGAATGCCTTGTTTGAGTACTTGTTTCTTTGATGCTAGACTTACAGGTTTATAAAGTTCTAAATCTAGTACAATTGGTTATCGAGATTAGTAGCCAACCTTACGAAGGTAATTGAGTGTCAATAGAGGATCATCCACTCTCGGTATCATGAGAGGAATATCCCATATGTATCACTCAGGCAAATCCTTAGTTAGGGTCATTCAGATTGAGAGAGAAAGAGTTCTTCGGGAGAATCTGATTAGAGCGGTACTCGAATAGATTATGTATATGACTTGATAGTACCATACCTAATATATGGTCTTTAGGATATTAGATGGATGAGGGACTATAAATATATGGTAATTGAGAATAGATAGATTCAATGGATAAGATCTTATGTAACATCTAAGGACTATGGCATAGTGGCCTAGTGCGTCCATAGTCGATGAGTCGAGTAAATTGTTATGAGATAACAATTCATAAGGTCAGAAGGAGTTCTTATAGGAAGGACTCATGGCTAGCTCAGTATTGAGCCTAGAGGGTCATACATATATAGTAGATATTTCAATAAATAGAGGATTGAATATGAGTTATTCAATTAGCCCCTATTCTCATTGGAAAAGACCTATCATTGATGGGCTCCCTACATAAGGCCCAATTAGAGGCCAATTAGGATTATTGGATAGAGATCCAATAATCCAAAACTAGTAGATAATTGGATGAAGATCCAATACCCATTAAGGTAGGATCTCTAGGGTTTTTGGTGGCTCTCTATAAATAGGAGGTACGGGCGGCACATAGTTGATAGGCTGCATCTTTAGCCCACCCCTCCTATTCTCCTCCTCTCCCTTACCGTTTTAGCTAACCAGCCCCTCTCTAGTGTAAGAGGGTAGTGAAGAAGATAGAGGATCTTCTTCCATGTTCGTTACGAGAAGCTACGCAAGAGTTGCAAGATTTGTGGTTGCAATTGGAGGAGTATCGTTGTAGCAATCCATCATGTGGATACCACTAGAGAGGAGAACGTTTGGCCTCCTTCATCCTCTCTATCTGAATCTGAAAATTCAAGGACAAATGATCTCTCTAGGCAAATAATCTCTCATATGTCACAGTTTTTGATTTTATAATTTTTTGTGCACCAATCTTTACACTATGATTTGATCTACATGGGAAACTAGTTTGGCTTTGATATTTTATTGTGCATGTGATACTCCTGCTTAGTTTCCCAGTAGGCTGCTCATGAACAGAGCCATCTGCAGTGGTGGCGCCCGAGGGTAATGGTGACACCCTCAGCTAGGACACCTGGGCAGGGGTGGTAGTGACAACTATGGGAAAATGGTAGTAAAGGTTACGATTTTTTCTTTAGCAAAAAGATGATACTACCCCTTGAAATTGAAGAAATTCCATGATATATTCTTTAATCTAAAATTCTAAAAATACCCTTAATAATCCTAGAAATTTCTAGCATGTCATGATTTCTAGAAAAATAATTAATTATTAACTATTTAGTAGTCCTACATCATGATGTGTATATGTGATATACGATATGAACACATGATCATGAGCTATGTGTTGTGATGTATGTAAATGTGATTATTATTATTATTATTATTATTATTATTATTAGAGCTTGCGAGCCCCCGTTTTTCTCGTTTATTATCGTGCCTGTGTGCCTATAATGATATTGTAATTACATGAAGAGGCACGACAGGAGCATGAACGTGTTGGCAAGACCCACAATACGTAGTGGGCGATCGTTGTATGGAGATGCATCGAGGATCCGACAAAACTGACGATGACGAAAAGTATAATTACAAGGCATGGAGATAGGACAATACACACATAGATCCTATTGTGAGTGATTGGGCCCATTGGCTTGGGCCTAATCACATTAGGTGACGGTTCATGATCATCCGGTGTGGTATGTATATATGATATGTGATTATACACCTACTATATATATATATATATTTGCATGCTTTGTAGATATATATTAAATATGTATGTGTGTGACACGACATATTATGAGACCAATATAAAACAAAAACCCCTCCTATGATAATATTAAGTCGGTGAGTGTGAGACAATAATATTGACCCACGTGGCCTTCCATCGTTATAGGAAGAAATTGAATCACGTTGAGTTGGTAGAGTCACTCGAGACTCACCTATCTATGTGATCAAGATCTTACCTACAATATAGAGATGTCATTGGTGACCTAAGGACATGGTATATTTGGTCGAGCCCCTGATATAACCCCAAAATGAGCTCTATAGATTTTGATCCTTGAGGGGGATCAACCCTTGGAATGCTATAGGGGTTCCTCCCTCCTAGACTCAACACAAGGCTGAAATAAAATTGATAATTGCTTCCTTCAAGAGGGGGGCGACTACATCTTTAAATAGGGATCAAAACCCTAGCCTAAGGGGGTGCTTGCCTAAGTGAAATTACCCCTTTACCTCTCCTATGGCCGACCTGCCTTAATAGGAACAAGGGGTAGCTAAGTTGGCTCTATAGCCAACCTAAGCAGGGGGAAACCTTAGTCGACCAACCCAGTAACGGGGGCGACGGCTACTAAGCCCTAAGGGCTAATCTAAAACCTAGTCATACTCCTTTATAAGATAGGAGTGGCTTTATTATAATCTAATAGGCTTTTTATTTACTAGTACTAAGATGATTAGGACTCAATCCTAGTGGAGTCCTATCAAGTCCGCTCTCTTCAGATCAGTCTTATCCTTAAGGCTGAGAGTCCATAAACTCTGGAAACAGGATCTTTAACTCCTCATGTGACTCTCATATTGCATCTTTGGATGGTAAGTTAATCCACTTTACAAGTACTTTGATTGAAAGGCATCGTCAGCGCATCACAATCCTCCGATCAAGTATAGCTTCAGGTTGGGCTTTGATTTCGCCATCATTGGTGGTGCTTGGCAGCTAAGTCTGGGCCTTTTCATGTTCTCCTAACTTTAGCTTCAATAATGATACATGGAAGACGTGTTATATCTTTAGCATCATCTAGAAGCTTTAATTTGTATGCCATGGCCCCAACGCGCTCTAGGATCTGGTATGGTCCATAAAATCATGGAGACAACTTCATTGATGCTCTTGCATTGATTGATAGCTACTTATATAGCTGGAGCCGAAGGTAGACACAATCTCCTACTATGAATTCCTGCTCACTCCGGTGGTTGTTTGCTTGTTGCTTCATGTGGGCTTAAGCAGCATTCAAGTTGTCTTTTAACAGCTACAACAGTTTGTCCTTGTTAATCAAATTTTGATTGACCTGATCTACTTTGGCCGAACCAAGCACATATCTGGGTATTACAGGGGTCGGTCGGCCATACAATGCCTCATAAGGGGTACATTTAGTTGATGAATGAAATGTCGTGTTGTACCACCATTCGGCCCAAGGAAGCCACCTTGTCCACTCTTTGGGTCGATCACTGGTGAAGCACCATAGGTATGTCTCGAGGTATCTATTCACCACTTTTGTTTAGTCATCTGTTTGGGGATGATAGGTTATGCTCCTCTTCAACTGGGTGCCATGTAGATGAAAGAACTCTATCCAAAATTTGCTTATGAATACCTTGTCATAGTTGCTCACAATCGACCTTGGTATCTCCTGCAGTTTTACTATATGTTATATACAAAGTTGAGCAATACTAGAAACAGTATAGGGATGTTTCACAACACATAAGTGAGCATACTTAGTTACGCGATCTACCACCACAAAGATCATGCTTTTACCTTAGGATAGTGGCAGCCCCTCGATGAAGTCCATAGAAATGTCAGTCCATGTTGAGTCTGGTGTGGGTGGTGCTGTAGTTTCCTCGGACTTGCCACTGTTTCACCTTTCTGCTACTGACATACATCACATTTGGATACAAAATCATAAATTGATTTTTTCATGTCTTTCTAAAAAAAGCTTTGCTTCAACCTTTTAAAAGTCCTTAGAAATATGGAGTGCCCTACTGAGGGTGAAGAATGCATTTCATGTAAAATAATTTAAATATAAGAGGAAGAAGGAACAATAACAATTCAGTCTTTGTAGCGCAAGTCCTTTGAATCCCATGAGTAGTAACCCATGGATCCTAGGTCCTTCTCTAACTTTTCTATGATGGCTCGGGTTTCTAGATCATTCTTTCATTTCTCTTTAATATTGTCGAGGAAATCGGTGGAGGGAAGGGAGATGGTTGAAATTTTAGCTTGTCCCAGTAGTCGAGATAGAGCATCTGCAATAATATTCTCTTTTCCTTTTCAGTAAGTAATTTCATAATCAAAGCCAAGGAGTTTAATTATCCATCGTTGCTGCTTCAGGAAGGATATTTTCTACTCTAAGAAATATTTAAGGCTACAGTGGTTGGTCTTAATCCGGAAGCGCCTACCGATCAGGTAGGGTCTCCATTTTATAACTACATCTACAATGGCAAGCATTTCTTTGTTATACATGAATATTTTAAGATGTGAGGGAGATAAAGCTTTGCTAGTGTAAGCAAAGGGTTAGCCATCTTGCATTAGAACAGCCCTAATTCCAACTCTGGACGCGTTAGGCTCAATCACGAAAGTTTGGCTGAAATCGGGTAATGCAAGGACCAGCTCATCGTCATGGCGGCCTTGAGTCTTTAAAAAGCTGCGGAGGCTTAATCCAACCATAAAAAGGAGTTCTTCTTGAGTAGGGATGTGAGTGAGACATTGATCTTGCCATAATCTTTCACGAACTTTCAGTAGTAGCCCGTGAGTCCAAGGAAGCCACATAGTGATGTTACGTTTGTAGGTCTCGGCCATCCTTGCATTACCTTGATCTTTGTGGGGTCTACCGCAACTCCGTCTTTTGATATAATGTGTCCTAGATACTCCACTTTATACTATAAGAAGCTACACTTTGACTATTTAACATAAAAAGTATTCTCTCGAAGAATGGTTAGAATAGTTCGTAAGTGCTCAAAATGTATATCAAGCGTAGGGCTATAAATGAGAATATCATAAAAGAATACCAATATAAATTTATATAAAAACCTATAAAAAATGTCATTCATCAAGCTTTGAAGGTATAAGGAGCATTTGTAAGTCCGAAAGGAATTACCAAAAACTCATAGTGGTCGTTATCCATGCAAAATGCAGTTTTCGGAATATCTTCACTGCACACCCGAATCTGATGGTATCCGAATCAGAGATCCAATTTAGTGAAGACTCGGGCTCCTTTTAATTTATCCAAGAGTTCATCTACAACTGGAATAGGATATTTGTCCTTGATGGTGATGGCGTTTAGAGCCCGGTAGTCAACGCACATCTACCACATACCATCCTTCTTGCGCACTAGCAACACTAGTGAGGAGTAAAGGCTGCAACTCGGTTGAATCACCCCAGTGTCAAGTATCTCTTTAACAATATTCTCAATCTTATTCTTCTGCAAGTGAGGATAGTGATACGATCACAAATTTGGTGGAGGTTTGCCTGGCAAAATAGGAATGTAGTGGTCATGCAATTGGTTAGGGGGCAACCCGCGTAACTCCGAGAAAATATCCACGAATTCGTCCAGCAAAAGGGTAAGTTTAGAATCTGAGTTTTATACATTCTCTCCCTAAGATGGCTGTTGGATATACATCAAGAATCCACCATGTGCTTTGTGCAAAACTTTCTCCACTCATTGCTATGAAATAATGGAAATATGGCTCCCACGCTTACCTCGTAACATGACCTATCTCCCTTTGCAATAAAATTCTTGTTAGGACCCTAACTAAGTCGGGTCCATCCATTTATGATTAAATCAAGTCGAGTCATATTAGTATGTCTGGTCTGAGTCAATTATGAGATGGGTGAGCCCAATCGAGTCAGTTATGAGTTAGTTGGTGTTGGTTTTTATCTTCAGTTAGAGGGCTGACCCATGGAATGATGGACGTGAGGGCCACTATCAACTCAATGCAAATCGAGGAGCAGAACGACTTGGGTGGAACTCGGTGAAGTATCCAAGCCGCATGAAGGGAGTCGACATAGAAGATGAAACATGGAGCGGAGGCACAGAGCTTTCCTTGGATAGAGGTCAAGGGCATTAACTCTTATAGAGGCAAGAGTGGGATCATGTTGTTCCATGGGTTCTCCATTCTGATGGGACAGACTTATTTTGCATGGTGCCAAAGATGAAGGGAGCTTCAAGGCACATGCAAGCTACCTCAGAGATGCATTTGATGGAGTAACTAAGGTGATTCAACTTGCGGAGGCAAAGATGGGATCATGAGACCTTAGTATGGGGCAAGAGGATGCAGAGGTAGATACTCTTGAAGAATATGCCATAGTGTTGTCGTTCAAGTTATCAGGAACAAGAGGTGCATAGCAAGATTGTGCTGGTAGGGGATAGAGGCCCAAGATCCAAACAATGATGCACCAACTCTAGCGAAGCCAGGGGACTTCAGGAGCTACTAGGTGATGGACTGTCCTAGAGCTATGCTTTGTCCAGGTGTAACCCAAGAGTGGGCGGACGAAGGGGAATTGCCAAGGGAGCGAACTAAAAATCAGAGATGGCGGAGGCCCTACGATGTGTTGGCAGAGGCCACACATGGAGAAGTCATAGTCTGAGTTCATCACACAAGAATCTGTATGCAATGGAGATGTCACCAGGAGGCGACATGGTGTAGCGGACCGTGGTGGAATAGTTCGGGGCAATGCAATATAGGCAATCTTTGTCCCGTGAGGGACAAAGATCATGCAGAGGTATGATCAGGAGTTACTGGGAGCTCCACTTTGGTGTACGACACAACAAGAAGAAGGGCTATGGATTCAAGGAGTGAATGTCGTAGTACCGCAGAGGCACTTCCGCGTAATAACTCTACCAAAGGCGATCCTATTACAGGAATAGCTTCAGGTACGCCTGTCACAATTTTTACTGCCCAATAACCAATTTGGTCCCGAGGTAAGGAATAACCAGTTACACCAAAAGATGCCGTCAATACAGCCAAAACTACACGACAAGTAACTTCTAACGTTATGCGTCGATCGATCGGTTACACGTTACGCGGCAGGAGTTTCATCATTTTAGAATTTATCTTAACCCGGCTATGAAGGAAAACAGAGTCGCTACCTTTTTTGCCGATCTTCGTGTGTGCATTGAAGCTTGCATTGGATGAAAGCCTTAGTCATCAGCATATGGGAGCTGTATACCACCGAGTCCAAGTACATGTACTAGTGAGTCCCATAGAGGGGGACATGATCGTGTGAATGATCAGGAGCTGCTGGGAGCTCCACTTCGGTGAACAATGCAACGGCAATAAGGGCTGTGGATTCAAGGAGTGAATGCCACAGTACCATAGAGGCGGGTCTTTCGTGTGTATGCATCGAAGCTTGCATCAGATGAAAGCCTTGGTCGTCAGCATATGGGGGGCTGTGTACTGTCAAGGGAGTAGTCAGATTGCAAGTACAAGTGAGTCCCATGGAGAGGACTTGATTAATCGGAGCAGTTGGCGAGTTGGACTGCTTCAGTGCTCACATTCACTTAAGGGAGCCCGGCAAGTCAGAGGACAAGACCGAGTAAGCGAACGTTGCTACCAAGGAAGCTAAGGAGAACAGAATCGGCGTGAGCCCTGCAACAAGATGGCGGAGGCCATGCATGAGAGTTGTAGACTGTCTTTCCATCGACCAAGGAGAACTACTAGGAGGACACAATGGTGTCGAAGCAGGTGGTCGAAAGGGGTGAGGAAGCGACGATGAGTCCAGCGGGGCTTGGAGGAGGTGGACTCGGAGGAGCTCCACAGTGCCACAGAGGCAGATCTACCAATCGCGAAGGAAGGGATGAAGATGCAAGATAACTGATAGTAGTGCTATGGGCTTGGCAGCACCATGGTACCGCAGATGTGGGACTTCCATGAAGTCATCAATCCCTTGCTCTCATGGAGGGAGAGCATTGATCGTAAAAGGGGCCGAGGAGGTGGAGAATGCAGAGGCAAGCTCCAAGTACCAAGACAGGGCAGAAGGGCAGAGGACAAGAAACTTTATAAGACCGATGTCGATGGGCTTCTCATCAAGATAATCGAAATTAAGGGACTTCGGGTTTATGCAGGAGTGCTCGACCAAGGAACGAAGTAGGTAGTATATTATACTGTATCTTTCTACTCAGAGGAGTAGGCGGCAAAAGTGATAGAGAAGACAGTACAACCCCAAAGGCGATCAGATCTATCAAAGACTTACTCCAAGTTAGGGTAAACTTTTTGCTCTTTTTGGGCAAAATTTCTTGCATTCCAGAAGTTCAATGGCAGTGGGAAGGCGAATCACAGTAGCTAACCCAACACCAGGAGTGTAACCACTTCAAGTGCTTCAGAAGTGTGAGCATAGAGCGGGCGAATGTTAGTAACCAGCTCAATGCATGAAGTATAAACTCGAGGAGGCAGGCGAAATCGAGTAACCTTTGCCAAGCGAAATTGAGTAACCTTTGCCTTCTTAACTCGAGAGAATGGGCGAAACCGAGTACCCCAGTTCTCTTAACTCGAGGAGGTGAGCGAAGCCAAGTAAACTTTTTGCTCTTTTCGGGCAAAACTTCTTACATTCCAGAAGTTCAATGGCAGTGGGAAGGTGAATCACAGTAACTAACCCAACACAAGGAGTGCAACCACTTCAAGTGCTTCTGAAGTGTGAGCAAAGAGTAGGCAAATGTTAGTACCCAGCTTAATGCATGAAGTACAAACTCGAGGAGGCAGGCAAAATTGAGTAACCTTTACCAGGCGAAATTGAGTAACCTTTGTCTTCTCAACTCGAGAGAATGGGCGAAATTGAGTACCCCAGTTCTCTTAACTCGAGGAGGTGAGCGAAGCCAAGTAACCTTACCTTCTCAACTACAAAGAGAATGGGTGAAGTCAAGTATCTCAGTTCTCTTACTTATCCAAGCAGGGGAGCTCTGCACAAAGTTCAGTGACCCTTCAAAGAAAGCTTATGGAAGACAATGGTTGTCAAATCCTCATCGTTGGTGATCAATACTACTGAGCATAATTTTTCTACTTCATTTCCCAATTGACTAAAAGGGAGTGATGCGAACATACTTGGAAGTGACAACTAACAGCGGAAGAAGGTTCAATGGGTAAACATTATAGAGAAAGGACCTTAAAATCTATGAGGTGATGTTCGTTAAAGCTCCAATAAGCATCTACCCAGTTCAAGAAATATGAGTATACTACGATACTGGCACATAATAAGGCAGGTCTTTTCCTTCATCAGAGGGATCCACAAGAACCAACAAGGATCAGCACGACTCAGCTAACCTCACACCAGATTCAGTCAATGGTGAGTTGAAGCAGCATGGCGGATTAGAGTTCGACTACTGAACAACAGCGATGGAGAGCTGCTAGGAGCCAAAGGGGCGTATTGCAGCCAAAGCAGAAGATTAAAGATTCAGCAGAATGCAAGAAGATGCAGCATCTACAGTGGCTTCGACGAGGACGTCGAAGGAATAAGTGGGGGAGAATGTCACGGACAACAATGTAAACAAGGTATTCGATGAAATGCTTATGTTAGTCTGTGTCCTTCGATTTAGGTACATATCTTGTACAACAAGAAGCAGGCTTGCAGTAGGCTTAGCAATCCTAGTTTAATTTGCTTTATGGCTAGGTTTGGCTTATAAATACATGTGTGTCTTATAAGCACTTATAGGGACCTCGGTCTGTAATGGACCATTATCCTTTGTGTGTAACCTCTCTGAGTTTGTAATGTCCATGGGTGTAATTTGTATTTTGGCTTTATAAAGTATTTTCTTGAGCAGTTGCTTATGGATCCCGTGGGAATTGCTTCTTCTAGCCCGTTTTCTTTTTTTGTAAGTCTATAGGACTTTAGGAGATCTCGGGGAGGGCTGACCTTTGCGGACGGACACGCATGGGTGCCGCACGGCTTAGGCTAAATCAGCTAATCCCGTGACAAATTGGAGTCAGTTATGAGATGGGTAAGCCCAATCGAGTCAGTTATGAGTTGGTTGAAGTTGGTTTTTATCTTCGATTAGGATAGAGTCAGTTATTATTTTCAGTTATGAGTCTATCAAGAGTTAAAAATTAGTAAGACTCTTGGTAAATCCTTATAAATAAGGTTGTAAAACTTTTTATAGAGATCAATCAATGAGAAGTATTAGTTTTAGCCAAAAGGTAAAACCCTAGGAGGTAGATCCCCTCGAAGTGATCTAGGAGGCCCGATCCCCTCGAAGAGATTGTGTATCCCCCTTATCCACCCTCTTCCTCCACGTTAGAACCCTAGGGTTCTACCAATTTCATAATTAATTTAAAAAATTTTCAGGATATATCGTCTAGCATTATGAGCCATTCGATCCTGAATACAGCTTCATAATCACCGATGGGTAGGAGGAAGAAATCAGCTACCACTTCGTGGTCTTTGAGGAGTAGTTTCATCCACAGGCACCGTTGGTCGCAATTGAGGATTCGACCATCGGCGACTTTTACGTCGAACTTGTTGCAACCTTCAATTTGAAGTGCCAAACATGCAGTAAACTTACTATTGAGGAAGTTATTTGTGTTGCCCGTGTCGAGGAGAATGGTGATGGGTTGCTGTTTTAGAAGTCCTCCAACTTTCATCGTCTACGGGTTGGAGTAGCCGGCCAATGCATGCATTGCGTAGTTGGTCGGTTGGGACTTTTCCTCCATGGCTTCTTCTTCAAGTTCAAGGGCTTTTTCAGATGGTTCATTATCCTCATCCTCCACTGGTTCAATCATAAGGAGCTGGCCCTTTTTGCAACGATGTTCTTGGCTCCATGGTTCATCACAATGTCAATATAATCCTTTGGCTGATTATTCACGAAGCTCATTCCTTGTCAATTTTTTTACTGCGGGTGCTTGGATGATAGTAGAGGGGGCTATAGGCCTTGGCATGGTTGGTCGGGGAGTGACCCTTGTCCTTTATGCCTCTTAGCTCAATCGTTCTTCTTGAATACACGCAAAGAAAATCGCTGCCATAAGAGTGTACAGTTATTACACCTTTACTTCTCCCCGAATCTCCAGCTTTAGGCTCACAATGAAAGTCCCTAAAAGTTTCTTTTCAGACCACTCCATAGTTTGATTAGATAAACATTCAAACCTTATTTGGTATTCTTGTTTTATGGAGGTTTGATAAATTTTTGCCAATTGTCCGTCAATGTTGTCGAAATCGGTCGGTCCGAAGTGGCTCAGTAGTCCTTCCTTAAATTGCTGCCAAGAGAGTCATCTATGGGTGTGCTTAAACCAATTACACCACTGAATAACATCTCCCTCGAGGTGGAGGGCAGCAATCTCCACCCGTGTGACGTCGACGGTTTGGTAGAACCAAAAATAGCGCTCTGCGCACGAGATCCATCTGATCGGGTCTCCTTCTTCCCATCTAGGGAAGTCAACCTTCATGTATAGATTATTGGGATCAGAGATGATGTTGCCACATCTTGGGGATCGTCTCATCGATGAGAGAAAGAGAGTCTGAGAATTCCAGAGGAAGGTGCTGCGATGTGCTGTCCTTTCGAATAAATTTTACGTCAGAGAAATGATGCCTTCTCGACATAAATTCTAGAGAAAAGTTTAAGGAAATTATACAGAAACCCTTGGTTCAGATGTTATTAATATCAGTAAAAAGTTTGATAAAATTTTGACAGTGTAACGGTAGGGAAATAGGGCAAAAGATGAAAGGCTGATCCTTCATCGTAAACTTTTAACACTGCATGATAGTGAAAGATTGCACAAGAAAACTGGTTCCAGAAGGAGTTTTTTCTATAAATCAATCCCAGATGAAAGCCAAATTGATTTTTAGAATTGTGTAAAAATTTTAGCTAGAAAGGAGAAGAAATAAACTAGTTTCAAGAGGCAAAAATATGGCTAAAAATTTCTACAGCATTTTACCTTCGCAATAATGATAACATTTACGATAAATGAAATTCGCAGTGAATAAAATTTAAAAAAAATCTTTAACATGGAAAGTAAGGAATCTTGTAGTATTAAAGAGGTTTGGATGATAAAAATATACCAGATTTTTAGATCTCGTAGAGGCCGACATCAGATAAATGGATCTGCGGCTTGGTGGGCGATGGTGGATAGAGGCGACGTCAAAAGCAATCGTGGGAATTTCTTGGAAGATGGAGATGTGGATGATGGCTATAGAGTAGCAAGAATATGGCTCTGATATCATATGATAGAACCCTAGAAGGAGCTATATAGATTTTGATCCTTGAGAGGGATCAATCGTAGGGGTTCCTCCCTCTTAGACTCGACACATGGCTAAAATAAAATTGATAATTACTTTCTTCAAGAGGGGGGCGACTACATCTTTAAATAGGAATCAAAACCCTACCCTAAGGGGGTGCTTGCTTAAGTAAAATTATCCCTTTGCCCCTACTATAGCTGACCTGCCTTAATAGGAACAAGGGGCAGCTAAGTTGGCTCTATAGGTAACCTAAGTAGTGGGAAACCCTAGCCGACTAACCTAATAAGGGGGGCGATGGCTACTAAGCCCTAAGGGCTAATCTAAATCCTAGCCATACTCCTTTATAAGATAGGAGTGACGTTATTACAATCTAATAAGGTTTTTATTGACTAGTATTAAGATCATTAGGACTCAATCCTGTTGGAGTCCTATCAGCCCCTCGAGGGCATATTATCAAATCAAATTCATCTAGTAATGATGGTGATGACTTAACCAAATATCATGTTAGTTGAGTCCCTCAAGACCATGGTGGTTCGGAGGCTAAATAAGACGGGAATCACAAGTTGTGATTGGCAAGAGTTGCCTACTTTTTTAGATTTATTGTGATTAGTCGAGTCCCTCAAGGTTATATTAAGATGCCGATTGGATCTCGATCCCCACTAGAAGTCTACTGGAGACTTCTGTTTCATGTGCCGTAGGTATTGCATGATTCGTTAGAAAAATAGTAGGAGTATATAAGATAGAAGTTTGTATCTTAATTAATTTTCTTTAAAATCTATATGTTATTAAATCACGCTACATCTTATTTGTTAGAAACATATCACTTACGAAACCTCTACATTGCATATTTGATGCCAACCGCCTCACTAATCCAAACTATATGAATTGGCTTCGTAATTTGAGAATTGTTCTCACTATCACAGATAAAAATATAAATAATGTGTTCGATATGATACTCATGTTTGTTCATATTCTTTGATTTTTGTACATTCTTTATACAGTTAGTAGCGAGCTTGCAGTAGGCTTAGTAGCTAGCTTTTGTGACCGATTTCAGCTTATAAATATGAGATGTGTCATGTAGGTAATTGTGGGAACTTCGGTCTATAATAGACCATTATCCTTTGTGAGTAACTATTCAGAACTTGTAAAGTCCATAGTTGTAATGTTATTGGCTATATAAAGTATTTGATAAAGCTGTTGCTTGTGGATCCCATGAGAAGTGTTTCCTCTAACCCATTTTCTCTTTTGTAGGTCTTAAGGGACCCTATGAGGTTTCGGGGAGGCTAACCTTTACAGACAGACTCACGAGGGTGTCGCATGACTTAGGCAAAACCAGCTAAGTCTATGACATTTTGGTATCAGAGCAGGATAAGCACACATAGAAACACTTGCCATACAAACATGGGGGACCTAGCTGGGCTGCATGGAGGGCAGCCAGCACGCGCGATCGTTTAGGAGAAACAGATATTGAGATATAGGGAAGGAAGTCACTCAGAGGAGCAGACATCTAGGTTTAGCATTTAGAGGAATGGTCAACCATTTGCACGAGAGGCACCACGAGGACAAGCAAGCTAAGAAAAATATATAGTGCACAAAAGTTGGGATGGCCGAGTTCGAGCTATGGCTTAACGTTGGCAACTAAACTTGATAGTGCTCAAGACAAGTGAAACGTTTGGTAAAAGATGAGACCGTGTAAAGTGGGATGTGTTGCTTAACGACCAAAAGAGTTGTGCAAAGTTTAGAGAGGTGAGGGGAATTGCTAACTCAGAGAATTTGGTACTCATGCAAGAGCTTATACACGGACGATGGAGCGTTCATGGCCATCCCAAGGCGCAATTGGAACTCGATGCCTTAGAGTATCAAAACTTTTTATTCAGCATAGAAAGGATATATCTATAGAAGACAGAAGTGTGCAACAAGTTCAGTATGTTGCTAGGTCTTGAAGGGTGCAACGGGGGTTATATTGGCGAAGAGTTGTAATCTAATAATCGCATTTGCGGGGGTAGAATAATGCATAAATTATTCAATAAGACAGAGTAGTATAAGGGGATGGTGGTCTCCGAAACTTCTAGAGGAAAGAATGCAAAGAGGAAAGTTATTCCAACAGGACAAATATCCAAGAGGGATAGATCCTAGTTCTCCATAGGGAGAATTATGTGCAGCGGACTACACATGTTGAGGAAGAGTTCCTCAAGATAGTATCTCTATAAAGCTTAAGGGACTAAGCGAGCAGTGATGAGCTGTTGCATGATCTCGAATGAAGTAATGCATTGTTGGATGTATTACGAGAGCAAGTGGGGGAGCGACAATGACAACATCATACGAAGGCACACTTAGAGTCAATGTAGAAATCAAACTTAATAAAAGACTAACCCATAGAATGGTGGGTATGAGGGCCACCATCAACTCAATACAAATTGAGAGGTGGAGCAACTTGGATGGAACTTGGTGAAGTATCCAAGCCACATGAAGGGAGTCGACGTAGAAGATGGAAACATGGAGCGGAAGCATGGAACTCTCCTTAGACAAAGGTCAAGGACATGAACTCTTGTAGAGGTAAGAGTGAGATTATGTTGTTCCATGGTTTCTTCATTCTGATGGGGCGGACTCATTTTGTATGGTGCCAAAGACGAAGGGAGCTTCGAGGAACATGCACCATATTTCAAAGAAGCATTTGACAGAGGAACTAAGATGATTCAACTTGTAGAGACGAAGTTCGAATCAGAAGGCTTTAGCACAAGGCAAGAGAACATAGAGGCGAGTACTCTTGAAGAATATGCCACAATGTTGCTATTCGAGTTGTTATGAAGGAAGTGGTGCATAGCGGAGATTGTGCTGGTGGGAGATAGAGACCTAGGATCTAGATAATAGTGCACCAATTTTAGTGAAGTCTGGGGACTTCGAGAGCCACTAGGCAGTTGACCCAAGAATAGGTGTGTGAAGGTGAATTACCAAAGGAGCGTACGCAATTAGAGGTGGCGGAGGCTCTATGATATGCTGGTAGAGGCCACACGTGGAGAGATCATAGTCTGAGTTTATCACACAAGAATCTGTATACAATATAGATGTCATTAGGAGGCGATATGGTGCAGTAGATCGTGGTGGAATAGTTTGCGACAATACAACACATGCGGAGATGTCCCATGAGGGGCATGATCATGCAGAGATATGATCGAGAGCTACTAAGAGCTCCACTTTGATGAATAATACAGTAGAAAGAAGGGCTATGGATTTAAGGAGTGAATGTCATAGTACCGTAGTGGTGGGTCTTCTATATGTGTGCATCAAATCCTGCATCAGATGAAAGCCTTGGTTATCAGCATATGGGGCTATGTACCACCGAGGGAGAATTCTGAGTGCAAGTACTAGAGAGTCCCATGGAGGGGACTTGATCATACAGAGGTATGATTAGAGCGATTGGAGAGTTGGACTGCTCTAGTACTTATATTTACTTAAGGGAGCCTGACGAGTTAGAGGACAAGACCGATTAAGCGAACGTTATTACCAAAGAAGCTAAGGAGAATAAAATCGGTACAAGCCATGCAACAAAATAGTGGAGGCCATGCATGAGAGTTGCAGTTTCCCTTTCTATCGATCAAGAAGAACTGCTAGGAAAATAAAAAAGTATTGAAGCAGGTGGTTGAAAGGGGCGAGGAAGTGACGACGAGTCCGAAGGGGCTCAGCTACCCAAAAGCAAAGCATTGGTCAGAAAGGAGGTGGACTCAAAAGAGTGTCATAGTGTCGTAGAGGAGGACCTATCGATCACGAAGAAAGGGATACAGATGTAAGGTAACGGATAGTAGGGTCATGGGCTCGGCAGTGACATGGTACCATAGAGGCAGCACTTTCGTGGAGTCATCCATTCCTTGCTCTCATGGAGGGAGAGCATTGGTCGTAAAAGGGGTTAAGGAGGTGGAGAATGCAGAGGTAAACCCCAAGTATCAAGATAGGGCAAAAGGGTAGAGGCCAAAGAACTTCATAAGACCAGTGTCGACGGGCTTCTCATCAAGATAACTAAATGTGAGAGACTTCGGGTTGATGCAGGAGTGCTCAACCAAGGAACAAAGTAGGCAATACATGATAATATACCTTTTCTACTCAGAGGAGTAGGTGGCAAAGGTGATAAAGAAGACAGTACAAACCCAAAGGCGACTAGAACTATCAAAGACTTACTCCAAGTTAGGGTAAACAATTATTGCTCTTTTTGGCAAAACTTCTTATATTCCGGAAGTTTGATGGTAGTGGAAAAATGAATTATAGTAGCCAATTCAACGCAAGGAGTGCAAACACTTTGAGTGCTTCGGAAGTATAAGCAAAGAGCAGGTGAAATACTAGTAACCAACTTGATGCATGAAGTACAACCTCGAGGAGGGGGTTTAAATCAAGTTAACCATTACCTTCTCAACTCAAGAGAGTGGGTGAAACTGAGTGCCCTAGTTTTTGTACCTAGAGGAGGTGGGCGAAATCAAGTAACCTTTGCTTTCTCAACTCAAAGAGAATGAGCAAAACTTAGTACCCCGATTCTCTTATTTATCCAGCAAAAGAGCTCTGCATAAGTTCTAAAACCCTTCAAAGGAATCTAATAGAAGATGAGTTGTCAAATACTCACCATTCATTTCCCAACGACAACTAAGTTGAAGAAGAATTGATGGAGAAATTTTATGAAGGAAAGACCTCAAAAACTTCAAAGTCTGTGAGGCGATGCTCGTTAAAGCTCCAACAAGCATCTACCCAGTTTAAGCAATATGGGATTATTATAATACTAGCGTATAACAAAGAAAGGTCTTTTCCTTCACTTGAAGGATCCGTAAAAATCAATAAGGATCAACACAGCTCAGCCAACCCCACACAAGAGTTAATCATTGGCGATTTGAAGCAGCATGGCTGATTAAAGTTCGTCTACTCAATAACAGTGGCAGAGAGTAGTTGGGGGCCAAAGGGCATGTTACAGCCAAAGCAAAAGATTAAAGATTTAGCAAAAGGTGAGGGGATGCAGCATCTACAATGGCTTCAACGAGGACATCGAAGGAATAAGTGGGGAAGAATGCCATGGACAAAAATATAAACAAGGTGTTCGAGGTAATGCTCATGTTTGTTTATGTCCTTCGATTTTTGTATATTCTTTATACAACAAGTAGTGGGCTTGTAGTAGGCTTGGCAGTCCTAGTTTGGTCAGCTTATGTGGTTAGTTTCAACTTGTGAATAGGAGTTATGTCATGTAAGCACTTGTGGGGACTTCGGTCTGTAATGGACCATTATCCTTTGTGTGTAACTGTTTAGAACTTATAAAGTCCATAATTGTCATTTGTATTGGCTATATAAAGTATTTGCTAAAGCTATTACTTGTGGATCCCGTGAAAAGTGATTCTTTTGACCCTTTTTCTCTTTTATAGGTCCTAAGGGACCCTAGGAGGTTTCGGAGAGGCTGACCTTTACGGACGGACTCGCAAGGGTGCTGCACGACTTAGGCAAATATAACTAAGTTCATGACATCACGTCAGAGAAAATCGTATATATCTATGTCATTGTAGGCTAGGTCATATCTATGAGGGAAGGATTCAAAACTTACTAAAAGATATATACTTGGATCTATTCCATTATGAGTCATATGTAATTTACGAACCTTGCCTTTGTGAAAAGTTGACCAACTCTCCTTTTAGTGGAACTAGAGGGAGAGCTACTGCGTTATTGGAACATGTACATAGTGATGTATATAGTCCTATGTCAACTCAGGTAAAGTGGTTATTCCTATTTCATAACATTCACTAACAATTTTTTATAGGTGTGGACATATCTGATACAATACAAGTCCGAGGCCTTTGAGAAATTCAGAGAACATAATGAAGTTAAAAACCAGATTAGAAAAAGTGTTAAGACTCTTTGTTTAGATCGAGAAGAGTACTTGAGTACAGAGTTCACATATTTTCTCAAGGACCATAGGATTCTATCCCAATGGATACCTTCTTATACACCTCAGTTCAATAGAGTAGTAGAAAGGAAAAATCACACATTGTTAGACATAGTGTGGCTTACGATGAGTTTTACTGACTTACCCATCTCATTCTGGGGATATGCTCTGGAGACCGCAGCTTACCTTATGAACAAAGTTTCATTTCAGTTGGTAGTGTCTACACTATATGAGATATAGAAACAGAAGAAGCTTGATCTTAAGGTTGTTAAGATTTAGGGCAGCCTTGCCCATGTTAGGAGATACAACATTGATAAGTTTGAATCAAAGACAGAATGATGTAAATTCATGGGATACCCAAAAATACTTGTGGGTACTATTTCTATCATTCCCAAGATCAAAAGGTCTTTGTTGCCAAAAGAGCTGTGTTCCTTGAGAAGGAAAATATTCTTAGTGGAAACAGTGGGAGTGAGATAGTGTTGAGTGAGGTTTGAGAACCTAGCTCTAGCACCATTTCAGAGTCCGAGTCTATTTAGAAACCTAGCACACAAGTTTCAAATTTGCGTAGGTCTAGTAGAGTATCTTACCCTTTTGAAAGATATGTAGAACATATCAATGGATAAGACACTCAGGATATTAATTCTTAGACCTAAGAGGAGGCTATTATGAGTATAGACTCCGGAAAGTGAAAAGAAGTCATGAATTCTGAGATGGATTCCGTGTACTCAAATAAAGTTTGAAACGTTATGGATGCACCTCAGGGTATCATACCCTTGGTTGCAAGTAGCTCTTAAAGAAGAATATCAGAGTGGATGAAAATGTGGAGACCTATAAGGCAAGACTGGTGGCCAAACGATAACATTAAAGGTAAGGAATTGACTATCACAAGACCTTCTCACCTATAGCCATGTTAAAATTTTTCAGAATTTTTTGGTGATTATAGTACACTATAACTATGAGATCTAATAAATGGATGTGAAAGTCATATTTCTTAATAGCAACCTCGAGAAGGAGGTGGATATGATAAAGTTAAAGGGATTCATATCCAGAGAGAATCCAGATAAGGTGCGTAGGATGCTCAGGTCTATCTATAGACTGAAGCAAGCTTCCCGAAGTTAGAACATAAGTTTGATAAGGCATTCAGATCTTATAACTTCATTAAAAACAAAGATGAGCCTTATGTGTACAGGAAGGTAAGTGGGAGCGCTATCACCTTCTTGGTGTTGTATATGGATGACATCCTAATCACTAGGAATGATGTAAGAATGCTATCCATAGTTAAGGCTTGGCTATCTAGAAACTTCTTCTTGAAGGACTTAGGGGAAGCATCCTACATTTTGGAGATTCAGATTTGTAGACATAGATCTAAAAGGATGCTTGGCTTATCCTAGTTCAGGTACATATACTCCATTGTCAAAAGGTTTGACATGAAAAATTTCAAGAGAGGTCTCATACCGATGAGATACAAAATATCACTTTCTAGGACTATGTCCTCAAAGACTTCTGAAAAAAGGGCAAACATATATAAAATACCTTATGCCTCAACGATAACGTATATCATGTGTGCTATGCTATGCACCAGGCCTGATATAATACATACTTTGAGTGTCACAAGCATGTATAAGGTGGATCCAGGTTTGAAACACTAAAGGGCAGTAAAGTGTATCCTTAAGCACTTGAGAAGGATTTAAGATCCTTTACTATATATAGAGGAGGTAACCTCCAGGTTGAGGGCTACACGAACTCAAGTTAAGAGTCTGATATTGATGATAGCAAGTCAAACTTAAGGTATGTCTTCACCCTGAATGGAGGAGCAGTAAGCTGGAAGAGTTCCAAGCAAGATACTATTGCGACTCGACCATAGAGGTGGAGTATATTGCTACAACAGAAGCAGAAAAGGAAAGGGTGTGAATGAAGAAGTCCATTAGGGATTTGAGAGTCGTACCGAGCAGCGTGGGGCTGATTCACATATATAGCGATACCAATATGGTTATAGCTCTAGCAAGGGAACCCAGGTGTTATCAGAATTATTCTGAGGAGGTTTTAATTGATTAAAGAGATGATGGCCCAAAAAGATGTAGTAATGGAAAGAGTTTAATCTAAAGATAACATTGCAGATCCACTAACTAAGCCACTGGTTCGGACTATCTTTGAGTGTCACAAGGGTCTGATGGGGATTAGACATATAGGTGATTGACTTTAGGTTAAGTGGGCGATTGCTGGTTACAAGTGCCCTATAAGCCAATAATGTGAGTGATGACACATGTGACACACTACACAGTCTTTATATATTATTATTATTCGTATATTCTCATATTATATTATCTATTGAATACATATATTGTGATGTTCTTGGTTCTGTGCAATAGGAATCAAATCATGATGAGATCACGATTATGAGATCGATTCACTTTTAAACATAAATCCTACCCGGTCATAGGTTACTAGAGGAACATCAAGATAACCAGATAGCCCGGTATACTGTATACCCATCTATGTGATAGAGGGGCTGGTTTCATAGCCAATTGTGTGGAGACACTAAGGATACAATACATGTGCTCATTGGAGAATGAGTTTACTGATTGATCCACTTAAGGTATGCTATATAGTTAATGATACCTAACATTAGACATCAATTCCTAATCCTTAGACTTGAGACATCAAAGATGCATTATTGAGTACTCCTTTCGTTGATGCCAAACTTATAAGTCTAGAAGTTTGAAATATGGTACAACCGATTATCAGGATTGGTAGCTATCTTTATGAAGGTTATTGAGTATAAATAAAGAATCGTCCACTCTCGGTATCATGAGAGGAATATCTTGTGTGTTGTCACTTAGGCAAACCCCGGATCAGGTTATTCGGATTGAGAGAGAATGAGTTCTCCGAGAGAATTCGATTAGAGCAAGACTCGGATAGATTTTGTATATGACCTGATAGTACCATGCCCAATATATGGTTTCTGTGATAGAACCTCAGATGGAGCTCTATAGATTTTGATCTTTGAGGAGGATCAACCCTTGGAACGCTATAGGGGTTCCTCCCTCCTAGTAGTCGACTATATAGCTAAATTAAATATTGATCTTGCTTAATAGAAAGAGGTTGAGGCTACATGCTTATATAGGGCTCCAAACCCTAGCCCTAGGGGATGCTTCATAAGTAAATTTTCCTTTTTGCCCCTCTTATAGCTAGCATGCATTAATAAAGGGGGTGATGGCCTAAATGGTTGCACAAGCCATGCCCCTCTGCTAAAAACCCTAGCCGACCAACCTAGTAAAGGGGGTGACAAACAAGAAGCCCTATAGCCCTAAAATAAACCCTAGCCACACTTCTTTATATGATAGAAATGATTATGTGGGGTTTTATTATAATTTCACAGGATTCTTATTAATTACTTCTAGGGTGATTAGGACTCAACCCTATTGGAGTCCAATCAAACCTGGCCTCTTAAAATTAGCCTTGTCCTCAAGGTTGAGGTTCCATAAACTTAGGGAACTGGGTTTTCAGCTCCTCAATAGCTTGGTTGTCAGTTGAGAATTTGGACTGAGTCATCATCTTTAAATTTTTATCTGAGGTGGGTGTTGGGAAACCTCAGCAGGTGTATCACATGCATAGTGAAAATCAAAACAAAAATCAATTTTTCACATAGATCAAATCATCGTACAAAATATTAGGATCACAAGAAAAATGTAAAAACTAATAAAAATATGATGTGTGAGAGATTGATTTTACTTAGGGAGATCGTATATCCTTGTATTCCAGATCCGGATGGAGAAGATGAAGGAGGTCAAGCGTCCTCCTCTCTAGCAGTATCCACACGATTGATCTCTGTAGCGAAACTCCTCTAATCTGATCTCGCAACTCTTGCACAGAGGGAGGGAGGAGAATATAAGGTGGTGGCTAAAGTTGTAGTCTATCAACCATGAGTCTCCCCTCTAATTTATAGAGAGCCTCCAAAAACCCTAGGGCTCCTACCTTAGTGGGTATTGGATCTCCATCCAATAACCCACTAACCTTGCATTATTGGATCTCTATCCAGTAATCTTCTTAGGCCTATAATTAGGTCTTAATCAAGAAGCCCATCAGCATAGAGTCTCATCTAATGAGAATAGGGGCTAATTGGATCTTCATCCAATCCTATATTTATTGAAGCTTCCACCATATATGTTTGACCCTTTGGGCCTGATACCGAGCTGGCCATGAGTCACTCCCATCAGAACTCCTTCTGATATAGTGAATTATTATCCCTATAATAATTCACTTAACTCATCGACTATAGACATACTAGGTCACTACGCCATAGTGTCACGGGCTTAGCTGATTCTGCCTAAGCCGTGCGGCACCCATGCGTGTCCGTCCGCAAAGGTCAGCCCTCCCCGAGATCTCCTAAAATGCCACAGACTTACAAAAAGAGAAAACGGGCCAGAAGAAGCAACTCCCACGGGATCCACAAGCAACTGCTCAAGAAAAACATTTTATAAAGCCAAAATACAAATTACACCCATGGACATTACAAACTCAGAGAGGTTGCACACAAAGGATAATGGTCCACTACAGACCGATCCCCCACAAGTGCTTATATGACACACTTGTATTTACAAGCCAAACTTGGCCATAAAGCAAATCAAAATAGGGCTTCCAAGCCTCCTGCAAGCCCGCTTCTTGTTGTACAAGATATGTACCTAAACCAAGGACAGACTAACACAAGCATTTCATCGAACACCTTGTTTACATTGTTGTCCGTGACATTCTCCCCACTTATTCCTTGACGTCCTCGTCAAGCCATCAGACGCTGCATCTCCTCGCATTCTGCTGAATCTTTAATCTTCTGCTTTGGTTGCAACACGCCCCTTTGGCCCCTAGCCGCTCTCCGCCGCTGTTGTTGAGTAGTCGAACTCTAATCCGCCATGCTGCTTCAACTCACCAATGACTGAATCTGGTGTGGGGTTGGCTGAGTTGTCTTGATCCTTGTTGGTTCTCGGATCCCTTTGATGAAGGAAAAGACACGCCTTATGATGTGCGATCGCGATACTCATATTGCTTGAACTGGGTAGATGCTTGTTGGAGCTTTAACGAGCATCGCCTCACAGACTTTGAAGTTTTTTTTTTTTTTTAAGGTCCTTTCTCCATAATATTTGCCCATTGAACCTTCTTTCGCTGTTAGTTGTCACTTCCAAGTATGTTCGCATCACTCCCTCTTAGTCAATTGGGAAATGAAGTGGAAAAACTACTCTCAATAGTACTGATCACCAACGGTGAGGATTTGACAACCATTGTCTTCCTTAAGCTTTCTTTGAAGGGTCACCGAACTTGCGAGCTCCTGCTTGGATAAGTAAGAGAACTGGGATACTTGACTTCACCCATTCTCTTCGTAGTTGAGAAGGTAAGGTTACTTGCTTCACCTCCTCGAGTTAAGAGAATTGGGGTACTTCGCCCATTCTCTCGAGTTGAGAAGGCAAAGGTTACTCGATTTACCGCCTCCTCGAGTTTGTACTTCATGCATTGTCGGGTACTAACATTCACCGCTCTTCAAGCACTTGAAGTGGTTGCACTCCTTGCGTTGGGTTAGCTACTGTGATTCGCCTTCCCACTGCTATTGAACTTCTGGAATGCAAGAAGTTTTGCCCGGAAAGAGCAAAAAGTTTACTTGGCTTCGCTCACTTCCTCGAGTTAAGAGAACTGGGGTACTCGGTTTCGCCCATTCTCTCGAGTTGAGAAGGCAAAGGTTACTCAATTTCGCCTGGCAAAGGTTACTCGATTTCTCCGGCCTCCTCGAGTCTGTACTTCATGCATTGAGCTGGTTACTAACATTCGCCTGCTCTTTGCTCACACTCAAGCACTTGAAGTGGTTGCACTCCTTGCGTTGGGTTAGCTACTGTGATTCGCCTTCCCACTGCTATTGAACTACTGGAATGCAAGAAGTTTTGCCCGAAAAGAGCAAAAAGTTTACTCCAACTTGGAGTCCCCCAACTTGGAGTAAGTCTTTGATAGATCTGGTCGCCTTTGGGATTGTACCGTCTTCTCCATCACCTTTGCCGCCTACTCCTCTTGAGTAGAAAGGTACAGTACCATGTACTGCCTACTTCGTTCCTTGGTCGAGCACTCCTGCATCAACCCGAAGTCCCTTAATTTCGGCTATCTGGATGAGAAGCACATCGACATCGGTCTTATGAAGTTTCTTGGCCTCGCCTCGCCTGTCTTGGTACTTGGGTTTGCCTCGCACTCTCCACCTCCTTGGCCCCTTTACGACCAATGTTGTCCCTTCATGAGAGCAAGGGATCGATGACTTCACGTAAGTCCCACATCTGTGGTACCATGGCGCTGCCTAGCCCATAGCACTACTATCCGTTACCTTGCATCTTCATCCCTTCCTTCGCGATCGGTAGATCTGCCTGGCACCGTGGAGCTCCTCAGTCCACCTCCTCTCTAACCGACGCTTTTCTTTTGGGTAGCTGAGCCTGTTGGACTCGTGCCGCTTCCTCGCCTTTCGACCACCGCCGACCACCGTATCCTCCTAGCAGTTCTCCTTGGTCGATGGAGAGATCGCAACTCTCATGCATGGCCTCCGCCATCTTGTTGCAGGCTCGTGCGATTCTGCTCTCCTTAGCTTCCTTAGTAGCAACGCTTACTTGGCCTTGTCCTCGACTTGCCGCCCCTTAAGCGAATGTGAGCACCCCAACTCTCCAACTGCTCCGGTTAATCAAGTCCCCTCCATGGGACTCACCGGTACTTGCAATCTGACTACTCCCTCGGTGGTACACAGACCCCATATGCTGACGACCAAGGCTTTCATCCGATGCAAGCTTTGATGCATACACACGGAAGACCCGCCTCTGCAGATGTGGCATTCACTCCTTGAGTCCACCCTTCTTACCGCTGCATGGTTCACCAGTGGAGCTCCCAGGCTCCCGATCATTCACATGATCTGTCCCCTCCATGGGACTCAGTACGTGCACTTGGACTTCTTCCTCGGTGGTAGCTCCCATATGCCGATGACTAAGGCTTTCATCAATGCAAGCTTTGATGCACACACGAAGACCGCCTCACGGCATTCACTCCTTGAATCCATAGCCCTTCTTCTTGTTGTGTCGTACACCAAAGTGGAGCTCCCAAGAACTCGATCATACCTCGATGATTTTGTCCCTCACGGGACAAGATTGCTGTATTGCATTGCCACGAACTATTCCACCACGATCCGCCGCACCATGTCGCCTCCGGTGACATCTCCATTATCTGATTCTCGTGTGATGAACTCGGACTACGACTTCTCCATGTGTGGCCTCTGCCAACACATCGTAGGGCCTCTGCCATCTCCGACTTTTAGTTCGCTCCTTGGCAATTCCCTTCGTCCCCCCACTCTGGGTTACTCGGACGTATAGCTCTAGGACAGCCTAGTAGCTCCTCAAGTCCTCGACTTCGCTAGAGTTGGTGCACCATTGTGCGGATCTTGGGCCTCTATCCCCTACCAAGACAATCTTGCTATGCACCTCTTGTTCGACAACGAACGGCAACACTGGCATATTATTCAAGAGTACCCGCCTGCATCCTCTTGCCCGTACTAAGGTCTCATGATCCTAACTTTACCGTAAGTTGAATCACCTTAGTTACTCCATCAAATGCATCTCTTAGGTAGCTTGCATGTGCCTTGAAGCTCCCTTCATCTTTGGCACTATGCAAAATAAGTCTGTCCCATCAAAATGAAGAACCCATGGAACGACATGATCCCACTCTTGCCTCTACAAGAGTTCATGCCCTTGACCTCAGGAAAGCTCCATGCCTCCGCTCCATGTTCCATCTTCTATGTCGACTCCTTCATACGACTTGGATACTTCACCGAGTTCCACCCAAGTCGCTCTGCTCCTCGATTTGCCGAGTTGATAGTGGCCCTCACGTCCACCATTCCACGGTCAGCCCTCTGAGTTCGATTTCCTCGACTCTAAGTGTGCCTTTATATGATGTTGCCTTGGATTGCTCCCCACTTGATCTCGAAATGCATCCCCAATACATTACCTCCTTCGAGATCATGCGACAACTCGCTCACTCGGTCCGTTGAGCTTTATGAAGATATAACCCGAGAAACTCTTCCTCAATATGTGTAGTCCGTTGCACATGATTCTCCTACTAGAGAACTAGGACTTATCCCTCCGGATATCGTCTGGAGCAACTTTTCTCTTTATATACTTCCCTTTGGAAGTTTGAGACCATCATCCCTTTGGACTACTCCGTCTTCTTGAACTTGTGCTTTGTTCGCCCCACAAATGTACTTGCTAGATTGCGACCCTTCTCCAATATCCCACGCACCCTTCAAGGTCTAGCAACATGCTGAATTTATTGCACATTTCAGCCACCTACGGACATATCCTTTCCATGTTGAAGAGAAAGTTCTGATGCTCCATGGCATCGAGTTCTAATCGCGCCTTGGGATGGCCACGAACACTCTGTCATCCGTGTACAAGCCCTTGCATGAGTTTTGAATCCTTCGAGTTAGCAATTCCCCTCACCTCTATGAGCTTTGCATAACTCTTTCGGTCGTTACACAACACCTCCCACCTTGCACGGTCTCATCTTTCACCCAAAGACTGCTTTGCCTTAAGCACCGTCAAGTTTGGTTGCCAACGCCGAGCTATAGCTCAAACTCAACCATCCCAATCTTCGTGTGCTACGCATTCTTCTTCGCTTGTTTGTCCTCGTGGTGCCTCTCAAGGGTTGGCTATTCCTTGAATGCCAAACCAGGATGCCCGCCTCCGAGCGACTCCTTTCCCTACATCTCAATGTCCGCTTTCCCCAACTTCGCTGGCCGGTCCTCCACAGCCTAGCTAGGTCCCCACCTTTGTATGGCAAGTGTTTCGTGTGCTTGTCCCGCCTCGATACCACATTGTCACGGGCTTAGCTGATTTTGCCTAAGCTGCGGCACCCATGCGTGTCCGTCCGCAAAGGTCAGCCCTCCCGAGATCTCCTAAAATCCCACGGACTTACAAAAGAGAAACGGGCCAGAAGAAGCAACTCCCGCAGGATCCACAAGCAATTGCTCAAGAAAAACACTTTATAAAGCCAAAATACAAATTACACCCATGGACATTACAAACTCAGAGAGGTTGCACACAAAGGATAATGGTCCACTACAGACCGATCCCCCACAAGTGCTTATAAGACACACTTGTATTTACAAGCCAAACTTGGCCATAAAGCAAATCAAACTAGGGCTTCCAAGCCTACTGCAAGCCCGCTTCTTGTTGTACAAGATATGTACCTAAACCGAAGGACACGGACTAACACAAGCATTTCATCGAACACCTTGTTTACATTGTTGTCCGTGACAATAGTCCCCAAACGGTACGGGGGGATCAAATCCATCGGACCTGTCTGTCTACAGTTACTATGTATCTATATTCTCTCATCCAACTAATATCCTAGAGACCGTATATTAGACATGGTACTATCATGTCACATATAGAATCTGTCATAGTCTCGCTCTAATCGGATTCTCCCGGAGAACTCTTTCGCTCTCAATCCGAATGACACTGGCTAGAAATTTGTTTGAGTAAGCACATATAAGATATTTCTCTCATGATACCGAGAGTGGATGATCCTCCATTGACACTCAGTTACCTTCGTAAGGTTGGCTACCAATCCCAATATCTAAATATACTAGATCTGGAACTTTTAAAACCTGTAAGTCTGGCGTCAAATAAAGGAGTAATCATACAAGACATCCTTGGTGTCTCAAGTCTAAGGACCAGATACACAACTGAGACTATGGAATCGTTGTCTGACATTAGGTATCATTAACTATACAGTATTCCGTAAGTGGATCAACTAGTGAACTCATTCTCCAATGAGCACCTATACTATATCCTTAGTGTCTCCACACAAGTGACTATGAGATTAGCCGTCTCCAACATATGGATAGGTATATAGTACATCGGTCTGTCCAGTTAGCTTGATGTCCCGCTTGAGTAACCTATGACCAGGATTATTTAGGATCTCATTATCATGATCTCATCATGATCCGATTCTCATTGCATAGAACCAAGGACGTCACAATGTATATGCTATAGATAATATAATGTGAAAATATGCCAATATTAATTATAAGCTAGAAGATCACATAGCGTGTCACACGTGTCATCACTCACGTGATTGGCTTGCAGGACACATGTAACCAACAATCTCCCACTTGACAAAAAGCCAAACACCTATGTGTCTGATCCCCATCAGACCCTAGTGATGCTCAAAATACAATTTAAGCCAGTAGCTTCATCAGTGGATCTACAATATTATCTTCGGATGGAACTCTTTCCATTGCTATATCTTTTCGGGTTATGATCGCTCTAATCAGATGGAACCTCCTCAGAACAATTCTGATGAGACCTGGGTTCCCTTGTTATAGTTATCGCCCTATCATTTTTATAATATATGGGAGTCAGCTCCACGCTGCTTGGTATGACTCCCAAATCCTTGATGAACTTCTTCATCCATACCCCTTCCTTTGCTGCTTCTGCTGCAGCAATATATTTCGCCTCTGTGGTCAAGTCAGCAGTACTCTCTTGCATGGAACTCTTACAACTTGCTACTCCTCCATTTCGGGTGAAAACATACCCTGAATTTAACTTGCGATCATCAATGTCAGACTAAAAACTCAAGTTTGTGTAGCCCTCATTCTATCCTTGATTCCAACTTATCGGGGTTGTGTCTTCTAACTTGGGCAGGACATCCCTAAATCTTAACAATCTTAAGATCGGGCTTCTTTCCTTTCCATATCTCATATGGTGTAGACACTACCGACCTTGATGGAACTCTATTCAGAAGGTAAGATGTGATTTCTAGGGCGTACCCCAGAATGAGATGGGTAGGTTAGCAAAACTCATCATGGACTGTACTATATCTAACAGCATGTGATTCCTCCTTTCTAATATACTATTGAGCTGAGATGTATAAGGAGGTATCCATTGGGATAGAATCCCATTGTTCCTGAGGAAATGGGTGAACTCCATACTTAAGTATTCTCCTCCTCGATTTAATCGAAGAGTCTTAATACTCTTTTCAATTTGGTTTTCTACCTCATTCTTATATTCCCTGAATTTTTCAAAGGCCTCAAATTTGTACTTCATTAAGTACATGAATCCATACCTAGAGAAATCATTAGTGAATGTAATGAAGTATGAGTAACTACCTATAGCCTGAGTCGACATGGGACCATATATATCACTATGTATGAGTTCTAATAACTCAGTGGCTCTCTCTCTAGTTCTACTAAAAGGAGAGTTGGTCATCTTTCCACGAAGGCAAGGTTCGCAAGTTGCATATGACTCATAGTCAAATGGATCTAAATATCCATCTTTCCTCAACTTTTGAATCTTTCCTCATGTATATAGCCTAACCTACAATGTCATAGTGTCACGGGCTTAGCTGATTTTGCCTAAGTTGTGCGGCACCCATGCGTGTCCATCCGCAAAGGTCAACCCTCCCCGAGATCTCCTAGAGTCCCTTAGACTTACAAAAGAGAAAACAGGCCAAAAGAAGCAATTCCCACGAGATCCACAAACAACTGCTTAAGAAAACACTTTATAAAGTCAAATACAAATTACACCCATGGACATTACAAACTCAGAGAGGTTGTACATAAAGGATAATGGTCCATTACAAACCGAAATCCCTACAAGTGCTTATAAGACACACTTGTATTTACAAGCCAAACTTGGCCATAAAGCAAATCAAACTAGGGCTGCTAAGCCTACTGCAAGCCCGCTTCTTGTTGTACAAGATACGTACCTATACCGAAGGACACAGATAAACACGAGCATTTCATCGAACACCTTGTTTACATTGTTGTCCGTGACATTCTCCCCCACTTATTCCTTCGACGTCCTCATCAAAGCCACTGTAGATGCTGCATCTCCTCGCATTCTGCTGAATCTTCAATCTTCTGCTTTGGCTGTAACATGCCCCTTTGGCTCCTAGCCGCTCTCTGCCTCCCCTTTTGAAGTTTTTAAGGTCCTTTCTCCATAATGTTTGCCCATTGTGAAATGAAGTGGAAAATCTACTCTCAGTAGTACTAATCACCAATGGAGAGGATTTGACAACTATTATCTTCTATAAGCTTTCATTGAAGGGTCACTGAACTTGTGCAGAGCTCCCCTGCTGGATAAGTAAGAGAACTGGGATACTTGACTTCACCCATTCTCTTCGTAGTTGAGAAGGTAAGGTTACTTGGCTTCGCTCACCTCCTTGAGTTAAGAGAATTGGGGAACTCGATTTTGCCCATTCTCTCGAGTTGAGAAGGCAAAGGTTACTTGATTTCACCTGCCTCCTTGAGTTTATACTTCATGCATTGAACTAGTTACTAACATGAGTAGAAAGGTACAGTACCGTGTACTACCTACTTCGTTCTTTGGTCGAGCACTCCTGCATCAACCCGAAGTCCCTTAATTTCGGCTATCTTGATTTGAAGCCTATCGACATCGGTCTTATGAAGTTTCTTGGCCTCTGCCCTTCTGTCCTGTCTTAGTACTTGGAGTTTGCCTTTGCATTCTCCACCTCCTCGGCCCCTTTTACGACCAATGCTCTCCCTTCATGAGAGTAAAGGATCGATGACTCCACGGAAGTCCCACATCTGCAGTGTCATGGCACTGCCAAGCCCATAGCACTACTATCCGTTATCTTGCATCTTCATCCCTTCCTTCGCGATCGGTAGATCTGCCTCTATGGCATTATAGCGCTCCTCCGAGTCCACCTCCTTTCTAGCTGATGCTTTTCTTTTGGGTAGTTGAGCCCCACTGGACTCGTCGTCGCTTCCTCGCCCCTTTCGACCACCTGCTTCGACACCACTATGTCCTCCTAGCAGTTCTCCTTGGTCGATGGAAAGACAGACTGTAACTCTCATGCATGGCCTCCGCCATCTTGTTTCAGGACTCGTGCCAATTCTATTCTCCTTAGCTTCCTTGGTAGCAACGTTCGCTTACTCGGCCTTTGTCCTCTGACTTGCCGGGCTCCCTTAAGCGAATATGAGCACTGAAGCAGTCCAACTCTTCAGCTACTCTGATTATACCTTAGTATAATCAAGTCCCCTTCATGGGACTCACTGGTACTTGCAATCTGACTACTCCCTCGGTGGTACACAACCCCCATATGCTGACGACCAAAGCTTTCATCTGATGCAAGCTTCGATGCATACACATGGAAGACCCACCTCAGCGGTACTGTGGCATTCACTTCTTGAATCCACTGCCCTTCTTGTCGTTGTATTGTTCACCGAAGTGGAGCTCCCAGTAGCTCCTGATCATCCATATGATCACGTCCCCCTCCATGGGACTCACTGACACTTGCACTTGGACTTCTTCCTCGGTGGTATACAGCTCCCATATGCTGATGACTAAGGCTTCCATCCAATGCAATCTTCGATGCACACACGAAGACCCGCCTCTGTGGTACTACGGCATTCACTCCTTGAATCCATAGCTCTTCTTCTTGTTATGTTGTACACCAAAGTTGAGCTCCCAATAACTCCTGATCATACCTTCACATGATATTGTCCCTCACAGGACAAGATTGCCTGTATTGCATTACCACGAACTATTCCACCACGATCCGCTGCACCATGTCACCTCCTGGTGACATCTCTATTGCATACAGATTCTCGTGTGATGAACATAGACTCGACTTCTCCATGTATGGCCTCTGCCAACACATCGTAGGGCCTCTGCCATCTCCGATTTGTAGTTCGCTCCCTTGGCAATTCTCCTTCGTCCACCCACTCTTGGGTCATACTTGGATAAAGCATAGCTCTAGGACAGTCCATCGCCTAGTAGCTCCTGAAGTCCCCTTGACTTCACTAGAGTTGGTGCACCATTGTTCGGATCTTGGGCCTCTATCCCCTACCTGCACAATCTTGCAATTCACCACTTGTTCCTGACAACTTGAATGGCAACACTGTGGCATATTCTTCAAGAGTACCCGCCTCTGCATCCTCTTGCCCTGTACTAAGGTCTCCTGATCCCAACTTTGCCTTCGCAAGTTGAATCACCTTAGTTACTCCGTCAAATGCATCTCTGAGGTAGCTTGCATGTGCCTCGAAGCTCCCTTCATCTTTGGCACCATACAAAATAAGTTTGTCACATCAGAATGAAGAACCCATGGAATGACATGATCCCACTATTGCCTCAACAAGAGTTTATGCCCTTGACCTCTGTCTAAGGAAAGTTCCGTGCCTCTGCTCCATGTTCCATTTTCTATGTCGACTCCCTTCATGCGGCTTGGATACTTCACCGAGTTCCACCCAAGTCGCTTTGCTCCTCGATTTGCATTGAGTTGATAGTGGCCCTCGCGTCCACCATTCCACGGGTCAGCCCTCTGTTGAGTTCGATTTCTGTATCAACTCTAAGTGTGCCTTCATATGATGTTGCCTTGGATTGCTCCCCCACTTGATCTCGAAATGCATCCACCAATGCATTACCTCCTTCGAGATCATGCGACGACTCTTCGTCACTCACTCGGTCCATTGAGCTTTGTGGAGATATAGCCTTGAGGAACTCTTCCTCAATATGTGTAGTTCGTTGCACATGATTCTCCTACTAGAGAACTACGACTTATCCCTCTTAGATATTTGTCCTGCTGAAGTAACTTTTCTCTTTACATACTTCCCACTAGAAGTTTTGGAGACCACCATCCCCTTTGGACTACTCCGTCTTGCTGAACAACTTGTGCCTTGTCCTGCCCTTGCAAATGTACTTACTTTATTGTGACCCTTCTCTAATACAGTCTCCACTGCACCCTTCAAGATCTAGCAATATGCTGAACTTGTTACATATTTCAGCCGCCTACGGACATATCCTTTCCATGTCAAAGAGAAAGTTCTGATGCTCTATGGCGCCGAGTTCTAATCGCGCCTTGGGATGGCCACGAACACTTCGTCATTCGTGTATAAGCCCTTGCATGAGTTTCGAATCCTTCGAGTTAGCAATTCCCCTCACCTCTGTGAGCTTTGCACAACTCTTTCGGTCGTTACACAACACCTCCCACCTTGCACGGTCTCATCTTTTGACCAAGCGCCTTGCTTTGCCTTGAGCATCGTCAAGTTTGGTTGCCAACGTCGAGCTATAGCTCGAACTCAACCATCCCAATCTTTGTGTGCTACGCATTCTTCTTCGCTTGCTTGTCCTCGTGGTGCCGCTCATGCAAAGGGGTTGGCAATTCCTTGAATGCCAAACCAGGATGCCCGCTCCTCTGAGCAGCTCCTTTCCCTACATCTCAATGTCCGTTTCTCCCAACGTGGCCGGCCGTCCTCCAGACCTAGGTCCCCCACGTTTGTATGGCAAGTGTTTTTGCGTGTGCTTGTCCCACTCTGATACCACATTGTCACAGGCTTAGCTAATTTTGCCTAAGTCGTGCGGCACCCATGCGTGTCCATCCGCAAAGGTCAGCCCTCCCCGAGATCTCCTAGAGTCCCTTAGACTTATAAAAGAGAAAACGGGTCAGAAGAAGCAATTCCCACGGGATCCACAAGCAACTGCTCAAGAAAACACTTTATAAAGCCAAATACAAATTACACCCATGGATATTACAAACTCAGAGAGGTTGCACACAAAGGATAATAGTCCATTACAGACCGAAGTCCCCACAAGTGCTTATAAGACATACTTATATTTACAAGCCAAACTTGGCCATAAAGCAAATCAAACTAGGGCTGCTAAGCCTACTACAAGCCCGCTTCTTGTTGTATAAGATATGTACCTAAACCGAAGGACACGGACAAACATGAGCATTTCATCAAACACCTTGTTTACATTGTTGTCCGTGACAATAGGTATGCATTATTCACCTCATCTCTTTTCCTCTTAGACATATTTATATTCATGATATGTAGAGAAGTGTCTAACATATATAAGTCATTTATAGGGGTCCATCTAGTGATGATCTCATAATCCATAATTATTGAACAACTATTATTCTAAAAAATTAATATATATCCACTAATTGTCAAAGAGATAAAAATAATATTTTTGATAATAGAGAGAACAAAATAGCATGTATCTAATGCAATAATAGCTCCACCAAGCAGATGTAGGGTGACCTCTCCAACATTAACTACAACAACTCTTGCTCCATTGCCCATCTTAAGGTCCATCTTGCCTCTAGCTAATCTCCTAGGTTTTGCCAGAATCTGCAACAAATTACAGATATGATAAACACTCCCGGTATCCAATACCCATGTGTTATCATAAAAATCTGATAAGTGGAGACTGATCATGAATATACCTGAAGCTTCTCCAAGCTTCTGTCTCACCTTCTCTGCAAGGTAGTTCTTACAATTCCTCTTCCAATGCCCGTCTTGGCCACAATGGAAGTACTATCCTTTATCCTTTGCCGGGTCTCTCTTGCCAACCTTTGCCTTACCTAGTCTTTCTTTGCCCTTGCCCTTCTTAAGGGTCTTTACTAGCCTTTCTTTTGTTATTGGTCTCACCATTATAGAGAACTGACTTCTCTTTCTTGATGGTACTCTCAGCTCCCCTCAACATATTGAGGAGCTCAAGTAGAGTCACCTCAAACTTGTTTATATTAAAGTTAATAATGAACAGTGAAAAGGAATCTGGTAGGAACTGAAGTATAAGATCAACATACGGGTTATCCTTTAGGACTATCTTTATACTTCACAAAGCGAGCAATCTCATCCTCGCTTGTCCTTTCCTCTAGCGTGGGCACAATCGTGTTAAGGACATATACAAGTTTCTCTTTTGTGAGAATAATTCTCAAATTACGGAGCATTTGGACTAATGAGACGGTTGGCATCAAGTATTCCATATAGGGGTTTTACAAGCGACAAACAAGATATAGCGTAAATAAATAACATGCATACTTTACAGAAAATACTAATCAAGATATGGACTTTTATCTTAATGTACTCCAACTATTTTCCTAGCGAATCACGCGACACCCTCGACACGTGAGACGTAAGTCTCCGGCAGACTCCAAGTGGGGATCGGGATCCAATTGCCATCTTAGTGCAACCTCGAGGGAGTCGACCAATTACACTAAGCCCAAAAGGTAGTCCATCACAACTCCTTATAATTCCCATCACGTTCGACCTTCGAATCATCATGGTCTCGAGAAACTCGACCAACCATGATATTCAGTTAAGTCATCACCATCGTTACAAGATGAGTTTGATTTGATGATAAGACCTCGAGGGACTCGACCAAGTAGACCGTGTCCTCAGGTCACCGGTGACATCTCTATGTCATAGGCAAGAACTCGATCACGTAGATAGGTGAGCCTCGAGGGACTCGACCAACTCAACCTATGTCATGATTCAATTTATTCCTATAACGATAGAAGGCCACGTGGGTCAATCTTATAGCCTCACGATTACCGACAATATTATCATAGGAGGGGTTTTTGTTTCATATCAGTCTCCTAATATGTCGTGTCACACACATATATATTTAATATATATCTACATCACATGTAAATATATATATACATATATCTAGTAGGTGTACAACATATCACATATGCAAGTCACACCGGATGATCATGAGCCGTCACCTAATATGATTAAGCCCGAGCCAATGGGCCTAATCACTCACAATAGGATCTATGTGTGCATTAGCGCATCTCCATGCCTTGTGATTATTGATCTCATCATCATCGGTTCCGTCGGATCATCGTATCACCATGCGTCGTGATCTCCGGCCTTGGCATCGTGGGTCATATTGTAATCTCCACGCTCTCGCTAGGCCTCTCCATATAATCACAAGCACATAGGCCTGACAATAAATGAGAAAAACAGAGGCTCGCAGGCCCTAATAATAATAATAATAATAATAATAATAATAATAATAATAATAATAATAATAATAATTACACACGTCATAACACATGGCTCATGATCATCCATCCACATCATACATCACATGTCCATCACATCATATATAGGATTACTAGATATATATAATAATTAATTAAATTATTTAATTAATTATTTTTCTGAAAATTAGGATATGCTTGGAATTTCTAGAATTGTCCAGGGCATTTTCATAATTTTGGATGAGAGGATAGTCCTTCAAATTTCTAGAATTATTGAGGGTATTATGGGAATTACATACACGAGACAGTCCTTAAAATTTTCTAAATTCATAGGGGTAGGATCGACCTTTTCTCTAAAGGATGCCCTAACCTCTCTTTCCCCCTCTGCGTCGTCGTAGCCGCCGCTACCCCTACGCAAGCGACGATTGCCCTTGCGTGGCTACCACCGCCAAGGCGGCCACCGGTTGGCGCCCTGCGGTAGGGCTGGCCGAGCGGCGCCCTACAACCCCTTTTCAAGCGTGCCGCAAGCAACTATGCCTACGGTGGTTGTCACCCTTGTAGGTTGGCTACAACCGGCGATGCTCGCTGACTGCGCTGCCGCCCATAGGCGCGCCCTGGCGCCGCTTGCGGTGGCCGCCTCACGGTGCCAGCCTCCCTTTCTGATGACCCGGCGCCCCTCCTCCTCGTTGCCTACATTGTGAAAACATAGCAAGAACGCGTAGAACAATTCTACGTGATACAATCACATCACACGTAGTTTAAAACCAATCTTTCGCACAAAAACCTTGGCCCTGATACCACTATTGGGAAACCTCAGCGGATGCATCACATACGCAGCGAAAATCAAAATAAAAATCGGTTTCCCACACAGATTAAATCGTCATGCAAAGTATTAGGGTCATGAGAAAAATGTAAAAATCGATAAAACTATGATGTGTGAGAGATTAATTTTACCTAGGGAGATCGTATATCCCTATATTCCAGATCCGAATGAAGAAGAAAAATGAGGTCAAGCGTCCTCCTCTCTAGCGGTGTCTATACCAAAACCCTAGGGCTCCTACCTTAGTGGGTATTGGATCTCCATTCAATAACCCACTAACCTTGCATTATTGGATCTCTATCCAGTAATCTCCTTAGGCCTCTAATTAGGCCTTAATCAAGGAGCTCATCAGCATAGAGAATAGAGGTTAATTGGATCTTCATCCAATCCTCTATTCGCTGAAGTATCCATCACGTGTGTGTGACCCTCTAGGCCCGATACCGAGCTGGTCGTGAGTCGCTCTCATCAGAACACCTTCTAATATAGTGAATTATTATCCCTATAATAATTTATTTGACTCATCGATTATGGATGTACTAGGCCACTATGCCATAGTCCCTAGGTGGTACAAAGGGATCAAATCCATCGAACCTGTCTGTCCACAGTTACCGTGTATTTATAATTCCTAATCCAACTAATATCCTAGAGACCATATATTGGACATGGTACTATCAGGACACATACGGAATCCGTCATAGTATCGCTCTAATTAGATTCTCCCGGAGAACTCTTTCTCTCTCAATCCGAATGACCCTGGCCAGAGATTTGTCTGAGCAAGCACTTATGGGATATTCCTCTCATGATACCGATAGTGGATGATCTTCTATTGACACTTAATTACCTTTGTAAGGTTGGCTACTAATCCTGATAACCAGTTGTACTAGATCTAAAACTTTCCAAACCTATAAGTCTAGCATCAAAGAAAGTAGTACTTATATAAGACATCCTTGGTGTCTCAAGTCTAAGGACCAGATACACAACTAAGACTATGGAATCACTGTCTAACATTAGGTATCATTAACCATATAATATTTCATAAGCGGATCAATTAGTAAACTCATTCTCCAATTAGCACCTGTATTATATCCTTAGTGTCTTCATACAAGTGACTATGAGACCAACCATCTCCATCATATGGATGGGTATATAGTACACCATTCTGTTCGGTTATCTAGATGTCCCTCTTGAGTAACCTATGATCTAGATTATTTAGGATCTATATTAAAGGTGAATCGATCCCATTATCAGAATCTTATCATGATCCGATTCCCATTGTATAAAACCAAGGACATCACGGTATATATGCTACATATAATATAATGTGAGAATATACCAATATTAATTATAAGTAAAAAGATCACACAACGTGTCACATGTGCCATCACTCACGTGATTGGCTTGTAGGGCAACTGTAACCAATAGTGGGACACCTGAAGGATCAACTGTAATCTTGATCTGGTGCATGGATCTGATCTTCATGTTAGGGCCTCAATGTGATCCCCAATTTTGCAAGGTCCAAAGAAATAAAGAGACCACTTTCTTGAGACTTGAATTTCGTGTTGGTGGAGCTGGAGATGAAAGGGGACTTGATCTTTCCCAGGAAACCTTTTTCTACTCCGACGTTTATCAAGGGGAAGTTTCTTTCTTACATGGACTGCCACATGGTTGCTCTAAAATAATAGTCATGTATTCTTTTAGAGTGAGGGTTGTCCTCTGATAAAATCTCTAGTGATGTGAGCCTGATCTGTGTCTGAGGTGGGTAGAAGTGGTGATTTTTTGGGGCCCATTTTTACTTCTTCGTGCTGTTGACCATCTTGCAAGAGGATGGTACTGACCCCCACTCTGGATGTGTCTACTCCAATAATAAATATCTGGTCACGATTTGGTATGGACGATATCGTGGTCGTGAGGGCTATAGTTCCACTTGGCCAAGGTAGTGCATCTTTCTTTATAATGAGAGGGATGATGTTCATGCTTCATTGAGTCTTGTGAATGATCCTTCCCCTTTTCTGATTTTGCCACGTGAGGGGTCAATTTTCTCGTGGCCTTGGGTCGTAGATCGAAGGTCATCATCAAGGAAGTCTTTAAGCATCATGGTCTGATCATGGAGAAAGTTGTGGAAGTCACCTGAGATCTTGAAGTGCTACATCAGCAACCATGGTGAGTTCGACGGGATGTAACACTTTAGAAGTAGCTTATCTCTAGGGAAAAGGATGTAGGGATGTGTCATAGCAGGAGATAAGTATGACCGAACAATCTGTGTCTCCGTCATCTCTTGGATAGACCCTTTTATCTTTGACCTTTTGAGGTTATAGGAAGCAATATAGCCGAGTAACAACTAGTAAAAGTTTTGGCCTGTTCAATATATAGGGGTCGAATAACTTTAGAGGAGGTAATCGACTCGGTTTGGTAGAGATGCCTAAAATTTCAGCAAGTTGTGGGAGAGGATTCTTATCTTCAATCCTATGAAACCCTTGAATTTGAATTGGGAAACAACTGAATTTTTCTTTTGGTACCCCCTCCAAGTATTGTGTTATGGTTGTAGTCACCGGGCTCCCTCGTAGAATCACCTGCATTCCTTTTCTGAAAACTTTCAGGGTTAGCTTCAAAAAATTACAGAAAACATCTCCAATCATGGACAACCAATCAATGCCAAACACTATATCAAAACCATCAAGAGGGAGGAGGAGGAAAAAATTAGCAACTACATCTTGCTCCTGTAGAATCAGTTTTACCCGCGGGCACTTCTGGTTGCACTTCTAAATTTGGCCATTAGCTATATTGACTTCAAACCCATTGTAATCTTTTTTTTTGAGCATTAAGTGGGTAGCAACCTTACTACTCATAAAGTTGTGTATACTTCCAACGTTGATGAGGATGATAATGGGCTACTGCTCATGAAACCCTTCGATCTTTATTTTTTGCAGGTTGGTGTAGGCGGCTAAGGTAGGGACCGTGCGGGTGGCCAGTGATGGTGTATCATTTTATTTGGGCTCAAGTGTCATATTTTCAAATTTGGGTTCTTTAGTGGGTGCAATTATCAGTAATGTCTCTTTTTTACATTGGTGTTTTAGGCTATATATTTTATGACAATTCTCATATAGGCCCTTTGCCGATATGTCACAAAGCTCTTCTCTTGTTAACTTTTTTGGCTGAGGTGACCGGCTGGTGGTAGATGGGGCCAAGGGTCTCTGTGTTGCTGGTTGTGCGATGGCTTTGGACCTCCGAGCATCTTGGTTCAACCTGTCTTCGTGTAGTCGTGTGAAGGAGATGGCTGCCTTAAGTGTGTACGGCTATCACACTTTAACTTCTTCCCAAATCTTTGGTTTTAGGCCCTTAATAAAAGTCCTCAATATCTATTTCTCAGACCAATCGTAAGTTTGATTAGATAATCTTTCAAACCTAGATTGGTACTCTTGGATGGTGGAGGTTTGATGGATCATCGCTAGTTCTTCGTTAAGGTTTTTTTTACAATCTAAATTTGCACCATGTTGTGATCTTATTAGGCTCAGTGTTTGGCTCAATCTAAACTCCTCTAAGAAAGCATGTAGTCTAGCATCCATACGTGTCTCGAAAGCCTCCAATTTGGTTTCAAATAAGCCCACTAATGTCATGACATAAGGATCTCCAACCTATCAAATAAATCGGTTGAAGAGTATACCTGCAATCTTCAAGTTGAAGGTAACAAATGGCAGCAATGTCAGGGCTATGGTGGTGAAGTCTCTAAGTGGAGGATGGCAGCCAAGGGTAGCATCAACGGTGAAGGAAGAAGATGGCAGTAGTAACATCGACTGTGGTTCTGCGATGATGCTGCAATGTCGTCGAGGCTATAATTTTTTAGGTGATTGATATTTGTTAGAAGATGGCAGCCAAGAGATCTAAGTCAAAAGGCAATAGCGATGGCAGAGGAAGAAGAGGGCAGCGATGTCACCACGGTTGTGGTGCGACTTCGTGGCTACAGGTGGCATCAGTTGCAGCAAGGGTGCGGCTGCAATAGGAGGAAGATAGGGTGGTAGTGTGCACGGCTATTGCAGAGAGGGGCAATAGCGATAAGGAGTGAGAGATGACTGCTGTCATGTTTAATTTGTTACTAGTCGCAATCAAGGTAGTTGGCAACGAATGATTGTTGCGAGCTGCGATGTAAATATATTACAGTGAAAGATTGCTACTGGTAGCCTTTTGCCGCAAGGATTACTACTGGCTGTGATCAAGGAGGATGGCAGCGAGAGGTCACTATTGGCAGCATTGGGCAGCAAAAGATACGTGCTGCAGTTGAAGGGATAACGACGATTGGGTGGCTGAAAGGTTGGTGGACCGAAGGCTACGATTTTGGGTGCGGTTTGTGATTGTTTTGGGTGTGATTTGGGGCTACAATTTTGTAGAGTTTTAGCTATAAATTGGTGTGGTTTTAGGGCTGTGATAGCAGTAGATGAAGGTTATGAAAAAGGATTTTGGATCTAGGATAGATGGCAGCAAAAGTTTGATAGGGATCGGTAATGGTATGCTGCAATAGGTGCTAGTTATAAGAGGCTACAGTTTTATATTGTTTTGTAGCTGATTTGGGTATGGTTTTGGCTGCAATTTGGTAAGGTTTTGGGGCTATGATGGTAGAGGGTGAAGGTTAGGGAAAGATGGCTTCAGATCTGGAAGAGATGGTAGTGAAAGTCTGATAGAATTCGACGAAGTTTGCTGCAATGTATGCTGCCTTGCAGAAGCGAAATTATTGTCGAAGAAACAACAGTTTCTTAACAAATATTCTAGCCAAAAAATTATGAACTTTGGGGCTGTGGTGTTAGAGGATGAAGATGAGGAAAAGAGTTTTAAATCTGGAAATGATGGCAGCGAATCTGATAAAGTTTCGATGAAAGATTGCTGCGGTATACGCTGTACTGCCGAATAGAATTCCCATCGAAGAAGCAGTAGTTTCTCGATATTAATTCCAGCAAAAATCTAAGAAATTTATAGAGAATTTCAATATCAGAATCTCGCTTCAGATAATAATAGTAGTAGTAATTTGGATCAAGAAAATTTCATCATCATAATGGTAGGAAAATTGTTGCAAACAAGATCGCAGAATTCTCATCATAAAATTTCAGTACTGCATAATAAAGAATTATAGCACTATAATTCCAGTTTCAAAAAGAATTTTTCTCAGAGATTAATCTTAAATGAAAGCTAAGACGATCTATGAAATTGTATAAAAGTTTTAGTTAAAAAGGATAAATAAAAGTTTGGTTTCAAGAGGCCAACAGGCGGAAGACAGATTATTCATTATAAAATTTTAGCACTACATGATGAAGAATTCAAGTACTATAAGTCCGGATCCAGAAGGAATTTTTTTCAGAGATCAATCTTAAATGAAAATTAAGATGATCTAGGAATTTGTATAAATGTTTCAGCCAAAAAGGATTATCAAAAGTTTAGGTTCAAGAAGCAACAATCGGTTGAAATTTTTTTATAGTGTTTCCCCTTCGTAACAATGATAACGTTTGCGATAGTAGAATTTTACAGCAAGAAAACTTTGGAAGAACTTCTCCCACATAAAAGATAAAGGAATAGTAGTAGCAAGAGGCATAGGCTTTGGAGTTTTTACCAAATCTATGACGTTGACGCATAGGATGATAGCAGATTGATGGATCTGCGGCTTGGTGGGCTATGGTGGAGGCGACATCAAAAGCAATTATGGGAATTGCTTAGGAAGGTGGGGGTAGTAGAGATGGCTACAGGGCAGTAGGAACCAGATGATAGAACCCTAGATGGAGCTCTATAGATTTTGATCTTTAAGGGGGATCAAACCTTGGAACGCTATAGGAGTTCCTCCCTCCTAGTAGTCGGCCATATGGCTGAATTATAGATTAATCTTTCTTGATGGAAAGAGGTGGAGGCTATATGCTTATATAGAGCTCCAAACCCTAGTCTTAGGGGAGTGCTTCATAAGTGAGTTCCCCCTTTTGCCCCTTCTATAACTATCATGTATAAATAAAGGGGGTGGCAGACTAAGTAGCTGCACAAGCCATACCCCTCTGCTAGAAACCCTAGCCGACCAACCTAGTGAAGGGGGCGATGGCCAGGAAGCCCTAAGGCCCCAAAATAAACCCTAGCCACACTTCTTTTTATGATATAAGTGACTATGTGAGGTTTTATTACAATCTTACAGTGTTTTTATTAATTTCTTCTAGGGTGATTAGGACTCAACCCTGTTGGAGTCCTATCACTCTAGGATATTAGATAGATGATAGACTATAGATACATGGTAACTGAAGATAGACAAGACCAATGGTTTAGATCCCCTATACCATTTAGGGCTGTGGTGCAGTGTCCTAGTACGTCTATTAGTTGATGAATCGAATGAATTGCTATGAGATAATAATTCACTAAATCAGAAGGATTTCTAATATGAAGGACTCATGTCAAACTCAGTGTTGGGCCTAGATGATCATACACATATGGTGGATGTTTTAACGAGTAACGGATTGTATATTAGTTATCCAATTAGCCCCTATTCTCACTGGATGAGACCCAACATTTATGGACTCCTTACATGAGGCCCAGTTAGAGGCCAATTGAGATTATTTGATAAAGATATAAAACCCAAAATTAGTGGATAATTGAATAGAAATCTAATACCCACTAAGGTAGGATCCATTACGATTTTATATTGGCTCTTTATAAATAGGAGATAGGGGTGGCACATATATGATAGGATGCACCTTGGTTGCCCCCTCCTATTCTCCTCTCTCTCTACGCAAGAGTTATAAGCTTTGTTATGTTAATTAGCACTAAGACGGGGGGGGGGGGGGGGTGAATTAGTGCAAACGTGAAAGTGCTCAATTCTAAAACCTTGCTAATGAAAAGAGAAGAAAGAAAATCAGAAGCTCCTTTTTATTTCGTTAGAACCGATTAATAACATATTTAAGAGAAGTCAATAGATTGAAGCTCGTGTCTAACTACAAACTAATTGAGAGCAATATAATAGTAAGTAAAGCAAATAAAGAACAGTCACAATTATAGTGGTTCGGCCTCAACCTAGTCTATGTCCACTCCCGAGTCCTCTTCTCCAAGATACACTGGCATCCACTATCAATCTTCTTTAGGTGAAGACCAAGCCCTTATAGGATTTTCAACTCACAAGGGAGACTTCTTACAAGATTTACAACACCTGACTCACTCCCTAGCCTCTTTTCTTTTTCTTGTACACTTTTAGTATTTTTTATAGATTTTTTATCGAATTACTTGTGTAAATTCTGTGCTAAATGCAAAAAAACTTGGGATATTTATAGACCCTAATTGGCTTTAGAAATGAAGCTAAAATTTGAATGTATCCAGAAAATATAGGTATGGGTAGTACAACCGTCGAAAGTTGCCTGAAAAATTGGACGACAATGGTACAACCGCCGACCTAGGTGGTACAACTGTCGAGAATCCTGAAAAGGTGATTCCCTCTGCTTTTCTAATCTCGATTTATACCTTCTATTGATCAATTCTCAAGTCAACCAATTGAGCTTAATCTGAGCTCAATCCATCCCCATAGTAGATCTGATTGCCTCACATTGAGTTGATTTGAATTCCTCTTAACTAACTCAATTAGGACTCGAACCTAACTATGACTCACTGATTACAACCATATAGGACCATCAAGCTTAATAAATGACCTAACCCCCGGTAATATGGCAACCTTCAACATTCTTGCGGTGAGTCATATGGTCTTCTTCCAGTGATCTCCTAGTATGTTCCTAGCGAGCTTCCCGATTCTTGCGGCAAACTCCTAGCGAACTCCCGGCAAGCTCCCATTGCATTGTCTAAACCTTGGCCCGATGCCCAAACTTGATCTTGGTCCAACATCTAGTTGTAACTCCTTTTCTACATCGTAATTAAACCTGTATCACTTCCTCAAACACACACATGTTAAATTAAACACCTATCAATTAATTTTATTACCAAAATCTAAGATTCAACAATCTCCCTCTTTTTTATGATGATAATCAATCGATGACGGGAGTTAACCTTAACTATCATAATTCAAATAGAATAAATATAAATTTAAGAAAACTAGACACTCTTAAATTCAAGTATCATGATATGAAATTTTAATAATTTTTAACAATGCCTCAAAAAAGCAACATCAATTTCAGAAGTGATATAACGTTAATTCAAATATTTTTTTCTTAAATCATCAATCATCAAATCATTAAGAATTTTCCAAGTATACAACATACATTTGAATTCATGCATCAGTTATGCACTTAAAAATATCCCCTTAAGTCATTAATCATTTCTCATCTTTGTTTATCAACAAACAAGGAGAAATGCCCATGTTAAGATTTTCATTACATATGTCATCATTATCCATTTCTCCCCTTTTGTCATCAACAAAAAGGTAAAACATAGAACTAATGATTTCAAGGCACATGTGTCATTGCTCCCCCAAAGTAAAATAGGATATGAGCCATAAAAATTTCTTCCTCTTTGTGAATAATAAGGAGAGAAACAAAGGAGTTGTAAAAACATTACATCATTAGAAGAGCTCTCAATATTATAGAAGTATATTTTGAAAAGAATATTTTGAAAATAAGCTCAAAAATCCAAGAAGTCCAAGAAGATTTAAAAATCTAAGAGCTACTCATATATTTAAAATCATCTCATATAAATTTCAAGCAAACATAGCAAATAAATCTTAAAAATAGCAAATCATACATTTTGATAGTTTAACATTCGTAGCTCTCTTCTCATGAGGTCAAATTACTCTTCATTTAATAGCTTAGTGAAAATATCTATTAATTGATTCTTAGTGTTAATAAATTCTCAAAAAATATCTTGAGTATTCACGTGATCCTTAATAAAGTGATGTCTAATATTAATATACTTAGTTATTTAATGTTGAATGAGATTTTGAGTTAAACACATGGCACTTATGTTGTCATATTTTATAAGAATGTTTTTCAATAGAATTTCATAATATTCTAATATATTTTTCATCCAAATAACTTGAGCATAATAAGCACTAGTTGCAATATATTTAACTTTAGTGGTAGATAAAGTAATTAAATTTTATTTCTTGGAAGACCAAGAAATAAGAGTATGTCCAAAAAATTGACATGTCCCTGTAGTACCCTTTCTGTCTATTCTATATCCTCCAAAATTGGCATTCGTATAAGCAAGTAAATCAAAGTTTTTAGATTTTGGATACTATAACCCTAAGTTAGAGGTTTCTTTTAAATACCTAAATATTCGTTTAACTACTTTAAGGTGAGAAAGTTTAGGATTGGATTAATATCTTGCATATAATCTAACACTAAATATTATATCCAGTCTAGTAGCAGTTAAATATAACAAGCCACCTATCATTCCTCTATATGTTCTTTGATCAAAATTTTCTCTCTCATTATCCAAGTCTAATTTTATAGAAGTGCTCATGGGTGTGTTTATAGCCTTAGCATTTTCCATACCAAAACGTTTCAATAAATCTAAGGTATATTTAGTTTGACTAAAATAGATACCATCAATTATTTTATTTACAATCTTAAGAAAAGGGTTAGTTTACCCATTAGGCTCATCTCAAATTCTTGGCTCATACTCTTCGCAAAAGATTCACATAAGGATTTATTTGGTAAATCAAAAATTATATCATCAACATAAATTTGAATAACAAGAAAATTAATTTTAAAATACTTAAAACATAATGTGATATCAACCTTACCTTTCAAAAAATTATTTGAAATAAGGAAAGAACCAAGTATTGATACCAACTAAGCCCAAGGGGCTTGTTTTAATCCATAAAGAGCTTAGAAAGTTCAAAAACATAATTCGAAGAAGACTATTTTTAAAACCAGCGGTTGTTCAACATATACTTTTTTAGAAATGAAACCATTAAGAAAATCACTTTTAACATTTATCTGAAATAACTTAAGGTCTTTAAAAGATGCAAAGGCAAGGAGCATCTTTATGACTTCAAGTCTAGCCACAGGAGCGAAAGTTTCTTCATAATCGATTCCTTCTTCTTAGTTAAAACCCTTCGCCACTAATTTAGCCTTGTTTCTAACCATAATACCATTCATCTTACTTGTTTCTAAAGACTCATTTAGTATAAATCACTAAACAATCATTAGGTCTAGGAATAAGATCTCATATCTCATTTCTTTCAGATTAAGTTAACACTTTATGCATTGCAATAACCCAAGAGTCATCTCTTAGGGCTTCATCAATGCATTTTGGTTTAACTTGAAAAAGAAATGTGACATTGGCACAAAATTTTTTAAAATAAGAACGAGTTTAAACACCTCTTGATGTATCTCCTATTATAAGCTCCTTAGGATGAGTATTTATAACTTCCATTCCTTGGGTAAGGATTTGGAATTAGATTTATCCAAGTTGCTTTTAGGAGAGTTATCATTTAAATTCAAAATGCCAAAATCAAATTCATCATCAAAATCAATTTTCTTAGGTTCAAAATTTTCATTGAAAACAACATGAATAGATTCTTCAATTACTAAAATTTTTTATTGATTACACGATAAGCTTTTAAAACAGACGAATAACCTAGAAAAATGCCTTCATCAGATTTTGCATGAAATCTTCCTAAGATATCATTTTTATTCAAATAAAATATTTACAACCAAATACTTTAGAATAAGCAATATTATGTTTTTTACCATTCCACAATTCATAAGGAGTTTTAGTGAGTAATGGTCTTACAAGAACCCTATTTAAAACATAGTATGTTGCCCAAAAATATTTGGTAGGCTATGTTCAATTAATATAGTTCTAGCCATAAGCTCCTATTTTTTATTTCTGCTACTTTATTTTGTTATAAATTTCTAGAAGTATAGAAGTTGTGGATATACCCATTTGAATTACAAAAATTTTGAAACTCATTGTTTTGAAATTTACCACCATGATCACTACGTATTGAAGAAATCATAAAATATTTTTTATTTTGAATAATTTTATAAAATTTTAAAAAATATTTAAAGGAATCACTTTTATGTGCCAAGAAATAAGTCCAAGTACATCTACTATAATCATCTACTAAGATAAAAGCATATTTGCTATATTCTAAACCTGTAGTATCAATTGGTCTAAATAAATCCATATGAATCAATTATAGTGACCTAGAGATGCTTATTTGATTTTTTGACTTAAAGCTACTTTTTATTTGCTTTCCTAATTAGCAAGTATCACATATTTATCTTTAACAAATTTAAGGCTAGGTAATCCACTTACTAAGCCTTTAGTTAAGATTTGATTGAGTAATTTCATGCTAGCATGACCTAGTCTCCTATGCTAAATCCAAGCATCATCATTTAAAACCGAAAAGTATGTTTCCTCATAAAAATTTTAGTGTCAATAATATACACATTATTATTTCATAAGACAATCAAAGATTTATTATTGTATAGTATTTCAATTATATAAGCATTAGATTGAAATTTAATAATATATTATTTATCATAAAATTAACTAATACTAAGTAGATTATGTTTCAAACTATCAACCAATAGCACATCTTCAATCAAAAAGTTTGATTTATTACCCAATGATTTTTCCTTTGTTATTTATTATCTTTGAAGGTGACAACTCCTTCATTTAGGCTAGTGAACTTAGAAAAGTAAGTTCGATCTCCGGTCATGTGCCTTAAGCGTCCACTATCAAGGTAGCATTTGGTGCTTCTAGCCTTAGTTTGGAGACAAATCTACAAGAAAATTGATTTTAATTTATATATTCCCATTTTATATTATGTCCTTCATGAAGAGATTTTACTAAAAATTTTTTTGTTAGGAACCCAAATTAGTTTAAGTGGACCATACTTCTTAAATAAATATTTGTAAGCCATATGTCCTAATCTACCACAAAAGTTGTATTTTATTTTTGGTAGTAAGTTTAGAGTGGGTCCTTTAACAAAGATAGTTGGCTTTTGTTGGATTTTGCCCACAAAACCTACACCTTCTTTCCTATGAACATGACCCTTATTAGAAATGATCATGTTTAGAGATTTATTTCTTATTTTAAATTTTTTTAATGTTGATTGCAACAATATTTTCTTTTCTAGGTTCTTCTAAACTTTAATATTTGGTGCATAAACTATGTGATGATGATGCATGTACTTGTTCAAATTTACTAACTAATGAATCATGATCTTTCTTAAGCAATTTATAAGACTTGTTAATTTTTCTAAACTCATAAAAGATATTTAATAATTCAGTAAAATAAATATTAGATGACTTATTTACCTCGTCATGGATGGTCATGATAGCATAGTTAGCAACTTCTTCCTTAGAGTGGTCTTATTCATCTGATGAGTTTAAATCATCCCAAGTTACCGAAAGAGCCTTCTTCTTGTGTGATGCCTTCTTCTTTAATTGAGGACACTTATTTTTGAAATATCCAGACTTCTTGCATTTAAAGCATATAATATTATCTTATTTTGGTTTATTTTTATTTTTATAATTTTTGTTCCTTTCCATAATTTTTTTAATTTTTCTTGTCGATAGTGCAATGTCATTGTTCTCATCACTCGAGGTTTCATTCAAGAAGTCATCAGTAGTTCTCGATGCTAAATCCTTCCTATTCTTTGGAAGTGATTCTTCAAGTTCGTCATGAGCTTTACAACCTGATTCATAAGTCATAAGAGATCCAATAAGTTCTTGAAGAGGAAGATTATTTAGATCTTTAGCCTCTTTGATTACAGTTATTTTAAGATCTCAACATTTTGGAAGAGATCTTAATATTTTACTAACAAGTTCAAAATTAGAAAAGCATTTACTAAGAGTTTTAAATCCATTAATGACATTCGTGAAACAGATATACATGTCTCTAATAGACTTGGTTTAATTCTAGATAATTCTTAACTATGAACTAAAATATTAATTTTGAATTCTTTAACACGACTAGTGCCTTCGTGTATGATTTCAAGAGTGTGCTAAACTTCGTAAGCAGTTTTACAAATAGAAACCTGATTAAATTCATTATTATCAAGTGTACAAAATAAAGCATTCATTGCTTTTGCATTAAATAAAAAATTCTTCCTTTCCAAATTATTCCATTCATTCATTGGTTTGGAAGATCTTTTAAAATCATTCTCAACAATGTGCTATAAATCAAAATCCATAGAAATGAGAAAAATATGCACTCTTATTTTCTAATATGTGTAATCCATCCTATTGAACATGAGAGGACGTAAAATGTAATGTCCCTTATTAATGCCAAACAAAATCATTGACGCAAGTGGGTATTAGTCCAATGAGTAAAACCTTGCTCTGATACTAATTGTTAGGATCAATTGGCACTAAGAGTGGGGGTGAATTAGTGTAAAAGTGAAAGTGCTCGATTCTAAAACCTTGCTAACGAAAAGTGAAGAAAGAAAATCAGAAGCTCCTTTGTGTATTTTGTTAGAATCGATTAAAAATAGATTTAAGAGAAGTCAATAGATTGAAGCTTGTGTCTAACTATAAACTAACCGAGAGTAATAGAAAGTAGTAAGTAAATCAAATAAAGAACACTCACAATTATAGTTGGTTTGGCCTCAACCTGCCCTACGTCTACTCTCGAGTCCTCTTCTCCGAGGTCCACCAACATGCACTATCGATTTTCTTTGGATGAAAACCAAACCCTTACAAGCTTTTTAACTCACAATGGATACTTCTTATAAGAATTACAATACTTGACTCACTCCCTAGCCCCTTTTCTTTTTTTTACACACTTTTATCATTTTTTTTATAGATTTTTTGCCTAATGACTTATGTAAATTCTTGTGCTAAATGCAAGAAAACTTGGGGTATTTATCCCAATTGGCTTCAGAAATAGAGCCAAAATTTAAACGTATCTGAAAAATTCGGACACGGGCGGTACAACTGTCGGGAATCCCAGAAAAGTGATTCCCTCCACTTTTCTAATCTTGAATTGTACCTTATCTTGACTAATTTATAGGTCAACTAATTGAGCTTAACCTGAGCTTAATCCATCTCTATAGTGGACCCGGTTGCCTCACATTGAGTTGATTTGAATTTCTCTTAAATCAAACTCAATTAGAAATCGAACCTAACTATGACTCACTGATTACTACCATACAAGATCATCAAGCTTAATAAATTACCTAACCCCTGGTAATCTGACAACCTCTTACATTCTTGCATTAAGTCTTACGGTCTTATTTCGATGATCTTCCGGAGTGTTCTTAACGAGCTTATTGATTCCTTCAGCGAACTCCTAGCGAACTCCCGGCGAGCTCCTACTGCATCGTCCGAACCTTGGCCCGATGCATCCTGGCCCAACATCTAGTTGTAACTTCTTTTCTTCGTCATGTTAAACCTGCATTACTTCCTCTAACACACATGTTAAATTAAACACCTATTAATTGATTTTATCATCAAAATCTGAGATTCAACAAGCTCTGGATTGTGATTGGAGGAGCATCGCTACAATGATCCATCATGTGGATACCACTAGAGAGGAGGACGTTTGACCTTCTTCATCCTCTCTATATGGATCTAGATTTTCAAGGATATATGATCTCCCTTGGTAATTAATCTCTCATGTATCTCAGTTTTTACTTTTTGTAGGGTCTTTTGCGTACTAATCTTTGCATAATAATTTGATATATATGGGAAACCTGTTTTGTTTTCTTTCTTTAGCTACGCATGTGATGCTCTTGTAGGGTTTTCAACACCTAGAATATCAATCATCATTTGAAAAACTATTTCATAAATGTCCAAATCTAATTAAACTCAAAGTATTTTGTTGTCTGTGTTATATATGGTTACGTCCCTATACCTCACATAAGCTAACACCTAGATATCGACCTTATGTTTTCATCGGGTTCTCTCTTGAACATAATATCTTTTGATGCTATAACCCCTATGCTCATAAAGTCTTTATTTCGTATCATGTTAATTTTGTGGAGTCTACTTTTCCTTTTCACAACCATGAGTCTCCTACTATGTGTCCAACTATAATAAACATATATCACTGGAATATAACTCTGATCCCATCAATCAAGCTTCCAACCACACCGTCTAGTCATTGCCCTCTAGATCCACACTCTCTTGTAACTCTAGTTTCGCAGCTCCTCACTCCCTACCCTACTTCTCCACAAGTTACTCCTGTTACTAAAGCATTGCCCCTGGAGACACAACCATTGCCTTTACCTTCTCCTAGACCTAGTGCCACTAAAGTCCCTCAGGTTAACTCGAACAATGTTCGTGACTCTTCATCACCTCAACTAATAATATTATAGCCCCTGGGCATCCCATGACAACCCACTCCAAAGTTGTATTCTTAAATCATGTCGTGTCCTTGATCTACATGCTAACACAAAATCTTCATATGAGCCCATTGAACCCACTTCATTTACTCAAGCCTAAAAATCCCCACACTAGCGTAAAGTCATGTGTGATAAATATAATGCTCTCCTCCATAACTTTACATGGAACCTTATTCCCTTTCATTACACACAAAATATCATTAGGTATAAATAAGTCTTTTGAATTAAGCGAAATCCCAATGAATCGATTGTCAGATATAAAGCACGTCTAGTGGCCAAAAATTTCATCAACGACCTGGTATTGACTTCACAGAGACATTGAGTCTCATTATTAAACATACCACAATCTAATTTATCTTGAGTTTGGCCATCTCAAAAGGCTAGCACTTATGACAATTGGATGTTAATAATACCCTTTTACAGGGGACTCTAACTGAAGACGTTTTTATGCAATAATCTCTTGGCTTCATCTATCCTCAGTATCCGAGGCATATTTATAAGCTACAAAAAGTTATTTATGGACTTCATTAAGATCCATGAGCCTGGTATACTGAACTTGGCTTGTTCTTGACTTCTATTGGCTTCATCAACTCTAAATTTGATACCTCGTTATTTCTACGATAACAATTTGGAAGCACAATATATCTTTTTGTGTATGCGGATGATATTATTATCACAAATAATAATCTTATGGAAGTCCAAACATTCATCAAGCAATTAGCAGCTCAATTCTCTCTTAAAGATATAGGGAACTTGAGCTACTTTCTTGGCATGGGAGCAACGTATATATCTTTATGACTCTTCCTCTCACAGAGAAAGTATATTCAAAATTTATTATCTAAAATGATTATGTAGGACGTGAAAGTGGTTACAACTCCCCTCTTTAGTAGTGAATCACTCAAATTATGTGATGACAGTCCTGCTATAAACCTTACTCAATACCAATAAGTAGTTGGCTCCTTACAGTATATATCTCTCACCCGTCTAGACATCTTATTTGCAGTCAATAAATTATCATAATTCATGCATCAACTATCTACTACGCATTGGTCTGTAGTCAAACGAATCCTATAATATCCTAAGAGGACCCTCAATCATAGCGTTTGTCTCCGTAAATACTCCTCACTTAATCTGCATGCTTTTCTCGATACTAATTAGGTAGGAAACTTTGATGATAGAGCATCTACGTCAGAGTATCTTATTTTCCTTGGAGCTAATCAAATCAGTTGGAGATCTAAAAAGCAAAAGACAATTGCACGGTCTACAAGTGAAGCGGGATATCGTGCCATTATCATCGCTGCTGCAAAACTTAATTGGATCATATGAGAGATCAAGTTATAAGACACCAACTCTATGTTTCTCATGTACATATGTTTGATCAACTAGTAGACTCACTCACGAAGTCTCTCACTTGCAAACTCTTTTTATTGCATCAGTCGAAGATCGACATCCTTGATAGAAGCTCAATCTAGTGGAGGCATGATAATATATTAGATTTGCCCAACTGAACAAGTAAATCTCGTTGATCAGTTGAGAAAAATCTTTTTCCTTAACCTGTATAAATAGATGATGCATCAAGGAACCTTCATCGGGTTTTTATTATTGTGTTCTATTTTATAACTCGCATCAAGTAATAAATGTTATAGATAGATATGATCTGAAAAGATTGGATCAACAAAGCCAAAGGATGCAGAGCAAGTGCCCTCCTGTGAGTGTGAAATTCTTCACACAGATCACAGCTCTTCAATCTCCTCGTGGCCAATGGGCCTAATAACAGCGCATTGGCATCGGATGTGGTAAATAAACCTATTTGATCTCTCCTTGCAACCGGCGAGCAACATAGGAACGGTCATGGTTCACATGCCATTGTTCTTGGCTGCCGCCACTACTGCACTTATTTGATCTCTCCTTGCAACCAGTGAGAAACACAACATCTTTCAACAGGAGGCAGACTATGAGTAAAACAACACTCTGCCTATGGAATACTTCTACATCCCTTCTTTGATCATCTTCAAGATAAAGATAAAGGAAGAGGAAAACCATCACTGTTGCAAAGTTTCATCACTGATGGATGTAGTGCTAAAAGATACCCCTCATGTTACCTAAAGAAACATAAACTGTTTTTCGGTAGATTAAAAGAACAGAAAACAAGAACAAATGCTTTGACCTTATCATCACTCTGTTTTGGCTCGTCATCAGACTCTTTAAATCTTTAGTAACATGAGATGAGACTATTTATTAGTCTTCTTTTGATCTTCATCTCAAACATAAGTAGATGCTCCTAAAGTAGGCCATCCTTCAGCATCATTTGCCTGGAGGACGCCAACACTTTACTGATCCAAGAAGACGCAGAAGAGGGCGGTCGCGTGAAGCTTGACCTTCTTCTTCCTTGCAGGCTTCGCTGACCCACCGGCTGAAGCCAGGCAGATTTTGATGGAGGCTAAGAAGCATCGTAATCCATCCAAAAACATGGCGTTTGCTTGCCTCACAAACAAGAGCACTGCAAGCTTCCACAAAGAGAAAGCAGGCCGTCCTATTCATCATAACAACGTGGTTGCGTGATCCATCTTCCAAACGCTTTGCGTCTGTCCTTATATGTAGGCCATCACGTCGAGGGAGTCTCTCATCCCTTCCGATCAAACATGAAGTTGCCACGGCTCTCTGTCTTCCTTCTCCTCCTCCCCCTCTCCGCAGTAGCATCCAACGCCCACGACTTCGACTTCTTCTACTTCGTTCAACAGGTTGGGAACCCTTCTTCCTTCCTTCCTTCCTTCCAAGAGGCGGCAACCTCATGACCACTCACGTTCCTGCTGCAGTGGCCAGGATCGTACTGCGACACCAGGCAAAGCTGCTGCTATCCTTCCACCGGTAAACCTGCGTCGGACTTCGGAATCCACGGGCTGTGGCCGAACTACAACGACGGTTCCTACCCATCTAATTGCGATCCCGATTGGCCGTACGATGCGTCCGAGGTGATCGATCTCTGATACGAACTGAGATGGTCGAACCATTGATAGCATACTTCGATCTGTGCATGCAGATTGGCGATCTGGTGGGGAGGATGCAGACGAACTGGCCAACGTTAGCATGTCCCAGTGGCGACGGCTCACGCTTCTGGAGCCACGAATGGAGGAAGCACGGGACCTGCTCCGAGTCCCTTCTCGACCAACGCTCCTACTTCCAGGCAGCGCTCGACCTCAAGAAGCAAGTCGACCTGCTCAAGGTGTTGCAAGATGCAGGGATTCGACCCGACGGTGGATTCTACAGCTTGCGAGGCATAGCCGGCGCCATTAGAGAAGCCATCGGTTACACTCCTGGAATCCAGTGCAATGTGGATGAGTCGGGTAACAGGCAACTGTATCAGATCTACCTGTGCGTGGATACTTCGGGGAAGGAGCTCATCGAGTGCCCCGTCTTCCCCAGGAGCAAATGCTCGTCGCGAGTCGAGTTTCCTCCCTTCTGAGACGCCAGATTCGTGCTTGCCTTTGGCCACCTAACTCTTATGACACCAAAAAAAAAAAAAAAGGATTATTTACTGCATGCCATTTCCTTCCTATATTTTAACTGTTGCAAAGACATCAATGCAGCTGTCCTCTTGCAATTGATTATGCCCGTTAATTATTCCATCTGGATTTTGACATAGATAAGAGTCGAATGGTTTAAGTGTTGTCTTCTTTGATGTCTCGATGTCTTTGGTGCACTCGTCTTCGCCTGCTAATGGTAAGAAAATTAAATTTAATTAAAAGAAAGGATTGAAATCTCTCACATGATCACATAGCGAAGATAATTATAATATTTAAATTTTAATAATAACACAGAAACATCATGATAAATATTACTAGGAGAAAGAGATTATGAAAGTAGTAAATCACTAATAAATTAAATAAGCTACAAACAATAAAATTATATGAATGTCGCCTTAAAAATGGCCCTATAAATAGATGGGTTTTATCATGGTAAAAAAATGAGAAGAAGTTAGAAAAAGAAGTATAGAGAGTTGTCAACAAGAAATACAAATTTTAGTTTATGTCTTATTTCATCCCTTAATTTTCTATCTCTATCTTATGTTTTTGTTTCCCCATCAAAGTGGTAGCAAAAATAAGTTAAAATGACTAATGGCATATATCTTCAAGTACCTCCCTTTATAAAAGATAATTACTAAAATTGGAGTATAGATACTAAGGACTTATTTGAATCACAAGACATATGGGAATTGGTAGAAAAAGACTATGATAGCACTTACTGTCATTCATAAGATTATTGAAAGTTGATTGACGTAGGATTAACTACCATAGATTATAATTAGAGGATTGACCAAAATCAAATTCAGGCATCAGACCGGAGTGAGGACGATACGATTGGGAACTCACCTAGAGTGCACCGAGAGCTTGCCGAGGGTATAAGGAGCTTACCAGGATGGTGCAAGGGAGTTCACCGGAAGAAAATCAAGACTCACCGAAAGATTATCGGGAGTAGCCAAAAAGCTTATTGGGAGTTGAGAAGGTTTTCAAGTAGATTTGTTGGTCATGATTGTAATTAATTAAGTCATAGTTAGCATCATTAAGGTTTAACTATGATGGTGAAAAGGAGTTACAGACTAGACATAGACCTAGGATTAAGCTTAGGCATCGAGCCAAGGTTTGGATAATGCGGTGGGAGCTCGTCGGGAGTTTGCTAAGACTTCGCCGAAGGCATCGGGAAGATCACTAAGAACATATCGGAAGATCATCGGAGGAAGACCGTGAGACTCACCATAGGAAATGCCAGAGGTTGCCGAATTCTAAAAGTGAGGTTATTAATTAAACTTAGTGATCATATATGGTTATAATACTTAAGTCGTAGGTTAAGTTTGAGTCTGAATTGAGTGTGATTTGGAAGGAATCCAAATTAACTCAAAGAGGTAATTGGTTCTACTATAGGAATAGATTAAGCTCAGGTCGAGCTCAATTAGTTGACCAAGGAGGTGGTCAACTGAATGTATGTGACGGGATGTGAAAAGTAAAGAGAATCACTTTTTCGGGATTCCCGATGACTGAACCATCAATAAGCGACGATTGTACCATCGTCGCTAGGTTTTTGGGTGACTGACGGTGGCTGAACTGCCCAAGGACAGTGGCTGACTACTCAGGATAATGGTTGTACCACCCATACCCTATTTTCGGGATTGCTTTTAGCGACTGTATCGCCGCCGCTGGCGGTTGTACCGCTTGTACATGAATTTTTCGAATATGTTTGAATTTTATCTCCAAATTTTGAAGCCAATTGGTGCCTATAAATATATCAAGTTTTCTTACATTTTAGACAACAAATTTTGAAATTAAAATTTTATGAAAAACTTGTGTAAATTGTAAGTAAAAAAAAAGGGGGAAAGAGTGAGCTAAGAGTTATAAAATTCTCGTAAAGAGTCTCCCTTGTAAGCTCAAGTTTGTAAAGGTTTGGTCTTTACCCAAAAAAGATCGGTAGTGGACACCGGTGGGCCTCGAGGAAGAGGACTCGAAAGTGGACGTAGGCTAAGATTGGTGTCGAACCAATATAAAATCGTAAGTGTTATATATTTGGCTTACTCTCTACTTTCAATTGTTCTTAATTAGAAAAGCAAGAATATCATCTTTCGATTGTGATTTTAAATCGTTTACTTATGCTCTTCAAGTTTAAGAAACGCTTTCGATTTTCTTTTTTCTTAAACAAAAAGTTTTTGTTAAAATATGATTTTATACAGGAACTAATTCACACTACCCCCCAATTAGTGCCAATTGATCCTAACAGTTGGTATCAGAGCAAGGTCTTACTCCTTAGACTAAACATCCACTTGAGTAAATGACTTTGTTTGGCATGAATAAGGGACATTCTATTTCACATCTTCCTATATTCAATGGGACGAATTGCATGTATTAGAAAACAAGGATGCATATTTTTCTCATTTATATGGATTTTAATTTTTAGAATACTGTAGAGAATGAATTTAAAAAATCTTTGAAACCAATAAATGAGTGAAATGATTTGGAAATGAAGAATTTATCTTTGAATGTAAAGAGTATGAATGCCTTATTTTGTGCTCTTGACAAAAATGAGTTTAATCATGTTTTTGTTTTTGAATCGACTTTTGATATTTGACACATACTAGAAATCACGTACGAGGGGACTAATAGAGTAAAAGAATCTAAGATTAACATTTAGTTCATAATTATGAGTTATTTAGAATGAAACCAAGTGAGTATATTGGAGACATGTATACTCGTTTCACAAATGTCATCAATAGAAAATATTTTTCTAATTTTGACCTTATTAGTAAAATTTTAAGATCACTTCCTAAAAGTTAGGATCCTAAAATAAATGCTATATAAGAGGCCAAAGATTTAAATAACTTGCCTCTTAAAGAACTCATTGGATCATTAATGATATATGAATTAAATTGTAAAGCCCATGAAGAGCTTGATGAAACCCTTCCAAGAACAAGAAGGATGTAGCATTTCGAACGACAAATGATTGCTCAAGTGAAATCTCGAGTGATGAGGACCATGATATTGCACTATTATCTAGAAAGTTTAAAAAATTTATGAAAAGAAAAAAAATTATAAAATCAAAAATAAACTAAAAAAGGACAATGTCATATGCTATGAATACCAAAAACTGAGACATTTTAAAAATGAATGTCCTCAATTGAAGAAGAAGGTGTCATACAAGAAGAAAGCACTTTCAGTAACTTGGAATGACTCAAGCTCATCGGATGAAGAAGACTAATCCAAAGAATAAGTTGCTAATATGTTCTAATGGTGATACAATATGAGGTTACTGATTCATTAAGCATTTCTTTTTCGGAGTTATTAAATATGTTTCATGAATTATTTGATAAGTTTATAAAAATTAATAAATCTTATAAGTTAATTAAAAATGAACATGATTTGTTAGTTGATAGATTTGATAAAATACATGATTCATTAGTATTACATAACCCTTGTTCTAAATGTGAAATGCTAGATAATGTCAAAGAAGAAAATATCTTGCTTAAGACAATATTAGAAAATTTTGAAATTGGGAACAAATCCCTAAATATGATCCTTGCCAGTAAGAGTCATATTAATAGAAGAAATGACATAAGCTTTGTTAGTAACATTCAACAAAAGCTAACTATTTTTGTTAAAGGACCTACCTTAAATTTGTCACCAAAAATCAAATATAATTTTTGTAGAAAATTAGGACATAAGGCAAATAAATGTCTATTTAGAAAATATAGTCCACACCAATTAGTTTATGTTCTCAAGGGAACGTCATACAATAAAAAATAATTAAAAAAGAAAGATAAAGTTCTTTATGAAAGACCCAATGTAAAATGAGTACCTAAATCAAAAATATATTTCTTGTATGTTTATTTCTAAACTAAAGCTAGAGCACTAAATAATGTTTTAGATGCTAAAGACATATAATGTAAGATATAACAAGCTCACTAGCCTAAATATTAATAAGATAAATTATTAAAAATAAAAATGAATCTTCATTATGATGGTGCATAATCATTTTGTTGCATGCTAATAGAAAGAAAAAAGATACATAAAAGGGAGATTTTGATGATGATTAATATATTGATTTGTGTGCTTGTATTTGTATATATTGTCTTGAGATTAAATGACCAAATATTGAATTTAAAAGTCATACAAAATTAATTTTTTTTAAAGAAAAAACTTCTTGATAACGTGATAGAATCTTTTAACATAAAAAAATCATTAAATTTTGGTTGAAGAATATCTCATAGTAATGACTCTACTTGAAAGTGATTTAATTATTTAGATTTATCTTATCATAACCTTGATTGATAATGCATAGTTAGAGCATACTAGTATGAAAATGAACTAAAACTAAGGAACCTTAATTATTGTTAATAAAAAAATATTTATATTAAAATATATGAAAATGAGTTTTTGTTGATAATATATTAGTTTCTATGATTTGAACGGTATTACATATATAAAACAATCCTCTCCACTCTCAAAGATATTTATTCAAATAAAAACCTTTTTATATGAGTCTAAATTTGTTTTTATCATGATTATGACTAAATATCTTTCTAAATAAATTATGATCTTTTAAAATATATTTAATAATTGATTTGAATGTTATATTAGATGGACTTGAAATATGTTGCATGATTGAATATTAGATCATTCTTGAATTGAGACTTGAAATAAATAAAAAATTTAAAATAAATTTGTAAATACCTTTCACTATGTGTAAAGAGTTAGACTCATCTAAATGTTGGAATTGAGATTGATTGAGTTTTTGCTTGAAGATGTTTTAACATTTTGATGAGTTATTGTCATGGCCTTGATAATATTAAAGAAGTAACTTGAAATATAGGTTGTATGATTAAATGCATATTATTGAATGATAGAATTTGAGCATAAAACATTATAAAAAGGGGAAAGAAAAATCATGCTTCATTGTCTAGTCTTTTTTATAATTAAGAATATATTTAATGAGAATAAAATGAGTATGATAACTCACTACACTAAGTCTAAAATCATTGGAATTGAAATAAATCGAAGTTTTTGTTTGAAAATATTTTAGTACAATAATCTTGATGAAATTTTATGTTTGACTTTAAATGACATTACATTTTTGAAATAAATTTCATAGGTGAAAAATAACTCAAAATATAATAATTCTTCTTAGAAATATTTTTATCCTATCAACCCTTCAACAAGAGATAAAATGATAATATTATTTTGAATCTCCTAAACTACAATAATTTGATAATTCAAATATTATATTATTATTGACTAAGTTTAAATGTTACGATGATAGTTGTGTGTTACAATGGGTTATGATTGGATGATGGTTCTTGAATTAAAACTTTAGTAAAAAATTTCATGTTTCTCATTTTAGTGTTTTCAAAAATATATATATTTGAAATACACATGACAAGTGCATAACAACTCTTTTCACTAAAGTCTAAAAAAGTTAGACACACTTAACAAAGAAACATCATTGGATTAAAGATAAACCAAATATCATATTTGAAAATATCTTATTGTAATATTTACGATCAAGTCTTTTTTAAAATTTCTCAATCTCTATCTTATTAAGATTTCAATAAGAGATTGATGAATCTATTTATGATATATTTTTTTAAAAATATCAATTTTGATGATTTGAATTTGAATAAGTTATTATCATGATTTTGGCAAGTTTAGAAAATGAAACTTGAAATCCTTATATAAATCAATTTCGAAGAAGTTTATAAATAAATTATAAGTTTATCTTTTTCTAACTATAACATAAATCTAAACAATGATCTTGATGATTTAAAATCACATATATAAATTGAGATCCTATATTTCCATATCTCATTTTGCAAAATCATACTTGACAATTTTCATGAATTAAGATTTTGCTTATAAAATTGATCTCCTAAATTTTTTTTATTATTATCTAGGAAGAGATTTATTAAAAGAAATCATGTCTTTTGATATTTATGATTTAATTTTTTATGACATGATTCCTTTGTACTCATAGTTATATTTAGAACATGGATGTAATAGAAAAATTAAACCATTATATTTCTTGTTAATAATAAAAAGGAGGAGTCAAAATTAATTTAGTTAGAAGAAAATTTGGATATAAAAAATCTTTTAACATTAAATGAGAAATAATTACTTAGAACAAAATTAGAACTTTCTAAATGCATGCAAAATACTTGATTTACAATTTGAGCTTGATTTACTATCGTATTTTCTTTTAGAATTCTTGATGCTTATTATCAAAATTTACATGAGATAATCTTCAAAATGCATGATTTGATTGATTTACTATCTTGCTTGAAATTTATATAAGATGAATTAAATTGCATGGGTAGCTCTTGATTTCAGAATTTACATCTATAAAATTGAGTATTTTTGTGAGATGATGCTTTTAAAAGCCTCCTTGATTTCATCTTATTGTTTATAAAAAAGGAGAAAAATTGCATGAAGATGATGAATTGCTACATTTGAAAGAGATGATTTTAAATACATAAGTAGACTTAAATCTCTTAGACTGTTGAGCTCATTTTAATATTTTTTTGAAATTTATTAAGAGCTCTTCTTAATGATGTAATACTTTCACAACTCCTTCCTTGTTTATCTTCTCATTATTCATAAAGGAAAGAAAATTTTATAATACATATTCTACTAAGGGGGAGTAATGTCATCATGTGCTTTGAACTCGTCAGCTATACATTTCACCTTTTTGTTGATGACAAAGGGGGAGAAATGGACATTGATGACACATAGATATTAATGTGCATACTTAGATATTGATGCATAATTTTTTAAAATTCATGCCTTGATGACTTCATGTAAATTTTTATTTACTTGGAATATTGATTGCCTTAAGATACCTGAATTCAAGAGTAGTTAGTTCTCTTGAATTTAAGTTTTTATTATTTGAAATATGATATGGATTTAGGAGGAGTAAGGTTTAACTCCCATCATCAATTGATTGTCATCATCAAAAAGGGAGAGATTGATGATAAAATCAATTGATGAGTTATTAATCTAACAAGATTGTTAGAGTTGATTAATGCAAGATTAACTATAATAGATTATAATAAGATGATTGGCCAAAGTTAAGTCTAGGCATTGGGCCGGAATGAGGACGATACGGTTGGGAACTCGTCTGCAGTGCGTTGAGAGCTTACCATGGTATCAAGAGCTTGCTAGGATGGTGCAAGGAAGTTCGTCGGAAGAAGATCGAGACTCGTTGGAAGATTGTCGGGGGTAGCCGAAAAGCTTGTCGGGAGTTGAAAAGTTTTTCAAGTGGATTTGTTAGTCATAATTATAATTAATTAAGTCATAATTAGCATCATTAAGGTTTAACTACGATGGTGAAAAGAAGTTATAGACCAGATATGGACCCAGGATTAAGCTTAGGCATCGGGCCAAGGTTTAAACGATGCAATGGAAGCTCGCCAGGAGTTTACTAGGACTTCGTCGAAGGTATCAGGAACATCACTAGGAACACATTGGGAGATCGTCGAAAGAAGATTGTGAGACTCACCGTAAAAAATGCCGGAGGTTATTGGATTGCGGAAGCGAGATCGTTATTTAAGCTTAGTGGTCATGTACGATTATAATCCTTAAGTCATCGGTTAAGTTTAAGTCCAAATTGAGTATGATTTGAAAAAAATCTAAATCAACTCAAAGAGACAATCGGTTCCACTATGGGGATGGATTAAGCTTAGGTCGAGCTCAATTAGTTGACCAGGGTGGTGATCAACTGAAGGTACATGAAGGGATGTGAAAAGTGAAGGGGATCACTTTTTAGGGATTCCCGACAGTTGAACCGCCGATTATATCGCTACTGCCTAGGTTTTCGAGTGGCTGACGGTAGCTGAACCATCCAAGATGGTGGTTGTACCAACATATCCTATTTTCAAGATTGCTTTCAGCGGCTGCACCATCGGCACTGGCTGTTATACCACCCATACTTGGATTCTTCAGATATGTTTAAATTTTGGCTCCAAATTCTAAAGTCAATTTGAGCCTATAAATATCTAAAGTTTTCTTACATTTCAGACAATAAATTTTAGGATTAAAATTATATGAAAAACTTATGTGATTTGTAACAAAAAAAGAAATGAAAAAGGGAAAAGATCGGTAGTGGACACTGGTGGATCTCGAGGAAGAGAACTCGGAAGTGGATGTAGGTCAAGATTGGTGTCGAACCACTATAAAATCGTATGTGTTCTTTATTTTACTTATTCTCTACTTTCAATTGTTCTTAATTAGAAAATAATAATAATACCATCTTTCCTTAAGTTCAAGAAATAATTTCGATTTTGTTTCTCTTAAACAAAAAGTTTTTGTTAAAACGTGATTTGATACTTACACTAATTCGCTAAAGAGTTTTCTTAAATACGAGGAAGAAAGACAAACTTTCAAAAAAAAGTTAGATTGCCAACACCTCCATAGATATTTGAGAGATTCTTCACAACACAATGATGAGCTTGTTTATCTACCAAGGCTATATGAAGGCACATTTCAAAAACAGTTATAATTGTCAACACCTCTATAAAGGAGTTGAGAAGGTGAGAAAAATTCAACTTCAATCACTTTAAGCTGAATTTAAAATATTGTAAATGAATGAGCCTGTGATTATTTTGAATTATTTTAAAGAGTTCTTACCATTATCAATTAATTGAGAAAAATTATGAGAATTTAGAAGAATTGCATATGATAAAAAAGTACTTAGGTGATTACATGAAAATTTTAACTTTATCATGGTTTTATTGAAGAATTAAAGGACTTAAAACAAACACATCATGAATATTTAGTTAATAAGAAGAAACTAAATGATGTAGAATGAGTTCTCTAGACAAAGCTCACTATGAAAGTAAAAATTGAAGGCTTGGGTGATCGTAGCCGTGGAAGAGGCCAAGGACATGGAAGAGATAATGGTTATGATAGACGCGATTTAAGAGAAAGATGAAGAAACAATGAAAAAGATCAAAATCCAAAACAAAAAAAGAAAGATGAGATACAAGGGACCATATGCATAATCGTTTCAAAATTTAATACTATTATTACCAAAAATATGGTCATTATACTTTTGAATATTATTATAACAAACACAATCAAATTAAGAAAAGTATTATATTGAAAAAAAAATCACTTTTATTGCTAGCGCATAAAGAAGATGATATCATCATATAAGACAAGCAGTACTTAGACACCGAAGCTACTAGCAATCATGTGTGGTTACAAAAATTTGTTCAAGCAGTACTTATTTATTATCTGCCAGTAATCACTTTTATTGCTAGCAATCAAGCAGTACTTAGACTCCTCAGAAGTACCAATGAGACAGAAAAGTAAAAATGAAAGTCATCAATTTTTTTAAATATTTATTATATGCCAGATGTGAAGAATAATATTGTTAGTCTTAGATAGATATTAGAAAATAATTATGATATTCATATGAAAGACAAACTACTCTATTAGAAGCAATACAAATCAGTTAATTACTTAAGTAAAGATATCAAAGAATAGATTATTTATTTTAATCATTAATCATGATATGATATAATGTTTAAAGACTTGTGTGAAGGACTCCTCATGACTACGACACTTGAGGCTTGGACACTTAAATTTCAGATATCTTAATATGCTATCGACGAAGAAGATGATAAATGGTATTCCCTATATATAACATCCAATTCAAATATGTGAAGGAAATGTTTGGGCTAAACAATCAAGAAAAAGTTTTTTTGCATAAGGTAAATTTTTGAGAAAAGAAGCCACTTCGACTTATTCACATCGTTGTTTATGGTTCCATTGCTCCAATATCTTTTAGTATGCATCATTATACTCTAACCTTTATTGATCATTATATAATAAAAACTTATATTTATTTCTTGAAAGAAAAAAATTTGGTTTAGTATGTTCAAGAAGTTCAAAACTTTTGTGGCGAATGAAAGTGGCTTCTACATCAAAACCATTCACTTTGATTGAAGTGGTTAATTCACCTCTAAAGCATTTGTAGATTTTTGTGATAAACATAATATTTTACATCAGCTCATAGCAACATATTCTCCATAACAAAATAGTATTGTAGAGAGAAAGAATCGAATAATTCTCAACATGGTGAGAAGCATGATTAAGATAAAAAAAATATGCCTAAAGAATTTTGCACCAAAGTAGTGGCTTATGCTGTCTCATATTTCAAGGCCTTCGGATGCATTGGTTATATACATATACTTTCTTTGATCAAAGAAGAACCAAGTTAGATAATAAGAGCTCTAAGCTCATCTTTATTGGGTATGATACTAAATCCAAGATCAATAAATTATTTGATCATATAATAATTCAAAGTTGTTATAAACAGGGATGTGGAGTTCAAGAAGAATGTGTATGAAATAGAGAGTTACATGAAGACGAATAAAAGTAAACAGAGATTGAAATTGTTTCACTATATTCACTACAATCATCACTAACTTCTTCTTCTTTTGCAGATTCATATGTAGTAACAGATTAATAAGTCTAAGAGATTTATATGAAGTCTAAGAGATTTATATGAAGTAACAGATGAATTGCATATGAAAGATAAAAGGTGGAAGGATGCTATGGATGAAGAGATCAACTTTATTGTGAGAAACAAAACTTAAGAGTTAGCATCATTACTTCAAGCACAAAGTATTATTTATGTGAAGTGGGTTTACAGAATCAACAAAAATGCACATGGTGAAGTTGAGAAGTTCACTAGATTGGTGGCAAAGGACTATAAGTAAAAATCTGGCATTGATTATGATGATGTATTTGCCCTTACTATCTGAATGAAAACTATTAGATTAATTATATTCATTGTCGTATAAAATAATTAGTCAATTTATTAAATGGATGTTAAATTTATATTTTCTTAATAATTTTACTGAAGAAGAAGTATATATAAACAATCATTGTGTTAATTTAAAAAAGGGGTATGAAAAACAAGTTTTTGTTAAACAAAGCTTTGTATGTGTTAAAGCAAACACCTAGAGCCTAGAATGTTAGAATTGACTTAAATTGATTATGAACAATGTCCTTATGAATATATCTTTTATAAGAAGATGAATAAAAAATGGAGATATCTAATTTGTTTGCTTGTATATAGATGATCTTGTTTTTATAGGAACCAACTCACTTATGTTTGAAAGATTCAAACAAACAATGGGTCAAAATTTTGAAATCGATATTAGGCTCATGTCTTATTTTCTTAGCATCCAAGTGAAGCAAAGTAAATATCTTTATTTCATAAGAAGGATGTACAAAGAATGTTTTCAAAAGATTTGAAATGGAAAATTATAAGTTAGTTAATACACCGATTGAATGTGACATTAAACTTTTAGGATAAGATGATGGTGATATAATTGATTCAACCTATTTTTAAAGCTTAGTAGGAACCTTGGGATGCCTAACTTGCTCAAGACCAAATATTCTATATGGAATATACAATATTTATTAAAGAACCAAGGTTGGCACACATGAAGGCTGTTAAAAGAACTTTACACTATATCAAAGGTATAATAACTCATAATTTACTATATTAATTTTCTAATTATTTTTTATTTATTGCCTATTCGGATAATGATTGAGGTAGAGCTCTAAAAGATAGAAAAAGTATAATTAAGTTTATTTTTTATATAAGCGACATCGCTTTCACTTAGTATTTGAAGAAGCAATCCATTCTAATGTTATCTAATATATAGTGGCATCATCATGTGTATATCTATATGACTAAGAAAGCTCTTCATTGAAGTTAATTATTCACAAAATCAAGTTAATTATTCACAAAATCAAGCTAAAAAAAATATTAATAACAAGAGTGATTGCATTGGCCAAGAACCCGATTTTTCATGAACAAAGCAAGCATATTAACATTCGTTATTATTCCATTAGAGATCAAATCAAGGAGAAGAAAGTTTCATTGGACTCTATCAAATGTAATGATAAAGTTACAAATATTTTCACTACGCCCACAATTCAGAGATATTTTTCAATATGAAGACAACACGTAAAATGTGTGATAAAAATAAATTAAATAAAAATTAAACTGAACTAAAAGAGAGGATTGAAACCTCTTTTATGATCACATGTTAAAAACAATTATAACTTGTAGAAATTAGTGAAAATAAACATGTTACACCATGATAAGATTAGCATGAAAGAGATTATGGAGATAATTAATATAAGATTAATAATTGAGTCTTATAACTCTGGGTCCGATGAGTTTTGTTGTGATAAAAAAATGAGAAAAAATAATATCTTATTTTAAAAATAAAATTTTAATTTATCTCTAGCTGCTTCATCTTTTCTTTTTCATATTAATTAAAATCTAAATTCAGTAATAAAACAGAAATAAACTTTGTATAAAACAAATACTAGGAGATCATCATACACGATGAAATCAAACAGAAATCATAATCAGATGAATATCAAGATTTACGTGAAAAACCTCCTCAGCTCGAAGGAGAAAAATCACGGGACAAGCCAGAGAAAATTCACTATAAAAATAATGAATATACAGATCTCCAGGCTTCTTGCCCAAGCCCAAGCAATAGCCACAAGAGAATCACAGGGATACAAGGACTATAATACTAATCATAATATCCAAAACCTTCTCGAGATATCACAATAAGAATCCACTGCAAACTGATCTAACCTGAGATATGAATGATTGAGAATATTCTTTTCCTGTCCTTGTCTTCTTTCCTTTTCTGGATCTCTTGTTTTCTGGCATCTACTGTCAATCTGCAATCTACTTTCTCTCTCCCACCTTTTCAACCACCGCTACTCTCTTAATATCAATCCTAGCCACCTGATCTAGGTTTTAGATTAATATAAGTGAGGTTCTGGGCTGTGAGCTTCATTAAAGCCCATTATGGGCTGAATCTGGGCCATCTGCCCAACAACCTCCCCCTTCAACCCATAAGAGAGGTTGTCTCATGACTCCTCAATGTGAAGCCATGCCGACTAGCTGTTGGCACATCTCTTATCTTTCTTTTGGTAAAGTCTTTATCAACATGTTTGCCCCATTATCATCTGTATGAATTATATGAAGCTGTAATCGCTTCTCTTCAAGCACATTTCTGATCCAGTGATAGTTGACATCAATATGCTTTAACTTGAAATGAAATATTGGGTTCTTACATAAATAGATGACACTTTGGCTGTCACAATACACAATATAGTTTTTCTATTTCAGCCCAATTCTCGTAAGAATCCTTTCATCCATAACATTTCTTTGTAAACCTCTCTAGCAGCAATATATTCTGCCTTTGTGGTGGAGAGAGCAATACACCTTTGTAATCTGAATTGCTATGACATAGCTCCCCCTACAAAAGGAAGTATAAAACCTGATGTGGACTTCCTTGTGTCAATATCTCTTGCCATATCTACATCTATATAACTTGTTAACAAAAGTGGTCCACCTCCAAAGCTTAGACAAATTTTAGAACTTCCTTTGAGATATCTAAAAATCCACTTCACTGCTGCCCAATGCTCTTTACCTGGATTTGCAAGAAATCTGCTAGCAACACCCACTGCATATGCGATGTCTGGCCTCGTACATACCATCACGTACATTAAACTTCCAACTGCTGAAGCATAAGGAACCTTTTGCATTTTCTCCTTCTCATCACTTGACAGGTTCTTATCTGAGCATAACTTAAAGTGGCCTACAAGAGGAGAACCAACTGGCTTTGCATTACACATACTGAACCTATCCAATACATTCTCAATGTATTTCTCCTATGATAACCAAATCTTCTTCTTTCTTCTGTCACGAGAAATCTGTATGTCCAGTATTTGTTTTGTTGGCCCCATGTCTTTCATTGTAAAAAACTTACTTAGTTCCTTCTTGAACCTATCAATCATAAACATATCTTTCCTGAGGATAAGCATATCATCAACATAAAGAGAATAATAAAATCCTCACCAAACCAGTTTATATACACACAATGATCTGAAGCTATTCTTTTGTATTTATTTTCAATCATAAATGAATCAAACTTTTTATACCACTATCTAGGAGCTTGCTTCAGTCCATACAAGCTCTTCTTCAACTTATAGACAAGATTTTCTTTACCTTTGACTTTGAAGCTTTCTAGTTGCTCCATATAAATTTCCTCCTCCAAATCACCATGAAGGAAAGCTGTTTTCATATCTCACTGCTCAATCTCTAAGTCTAGGTTAGCAGCAATACCAATAGCAACACGGATAGAAGACATTTTAACAACAGGAGAAAAACATCTTTTCAAAGTCAATACCTTTCTTTTGACCAAAGCCTTTCACAACCAATCTAGCTTTGTACTTTGGTTGAGAACAATATTCTTGAGTCTTCAACCTGAAATCTTACTTATTCTTTAAGGCTTTACTTCCCTCTGATAGTTGTACCAAATCATATGTGTGGTTCTTCTGCAAAGAATTCATCTCTTCCTGCATAGCAATAAACCACTTTTTTTTCTGCTCACTTTCAACTGCTTCCTGCTAACTTTTTGGTTCACTTACATCAGTAAGCATCGTATATTCATCTGTAGAGTATCTTCTAGAAGGTTGACGTGGTCTAGAAGATTTTCTTAACTAAGGTTCTGTGGGAACTTGCTCTCTTTCTTCTTCCTGCTCAATATATCCTGCAAGTAGATCAACATCTGGCTCTGCACCATCTTCCTACACATCTCCCTCATCACCCTGATATATTAGAGGAATAACTGGGTCACATTCTACAAATCTCTCTATAGAAGTCTTAGCTAGTGCCTCCTTCTTCAAATCCTTAATGGTTTGATACTCAAAGAAGACGTCTCTGCTTCTGAACACCTTCTGCTTTTCTAGATCCTATAGCCTGTAACCAAACTGATCATATGAGTAACCAAGGAAAATACACTCTTTTGACTTACCATCCAGCTTGGACCTCTCATTGTCTAGAACATGTGCAAATGCATGATAACCAAATACTCTTAAATGCCTATAGGAGACATCTTTCCCTAACCATACATGCTTTGCAACATCACCATCTAGAGCTGTATATGGTGATAAGTTGATTACATCAACTGCAGTCCTCAATCCTCATTCCAAAACCTTTTGGGTAGCTTAGCCCGTGAAAGCATACATATAATCTTTTCCATGATAGTGCAGTTCATCCTCTCTGTAACTGTATTATACTGAGGTGTACTAGGAACTGTCAACTCATGCTGGATGTCATGTGACCTGCAATAATCATTAAATAATCCTATATACTCATCACTATTATCTGATCTTATGCATTTCAATTATCTTTTTGTCTCTCTTTTAACTCTGGCATGAAACTCCTTGAAGATATTAATAACATGATCTTTGGTATTTAAAGTATATGCCTAAACGTTCCTGGAAAAGTCATCTATAAAAGTAACAAAATAAAGTGCACCACTGATACTAGGAATATTAATAGATCCACCAGAAGTTTTTATCCTCAAAGGACCACACACATCTGTATAGACATGATCCAAGGTATGCATTTTTCTAGATAAGGCAAGACTAATAAAGAAAACTCTATGTTGTTTACCAACCAAACAATCAATATAAGGGTTCAAACGTGTACCTCTTAAGTCTGGTAATATCTCTCTCTTGGAAAGTTATTACAGCCCCTTCTCGCTCATGTGTCCTAGTCACCTATGTCATAACTCCATGCCAAAGTCTTTCTCTGTAGCATTCAACTGCTCACCATAAGCTTTAGCTTACAATCTATACAATGTATTAACATTTCTTCCCATTAGCTACAATAAGAGAACCCTTACTGAGCTTCTACTGCCCTTTGTGACATCTGACATCAAAGTCTTCATCATCCAGCCTTTCAACTGAAATTAAATTCAGTCTTAAGTCAACCACATGCCTCACATCCTTAAGCACCAACTTGCAGCCAAGGTTGGTCTTTTGATGGATATTTCCTGTGCCAATGATGTCTATTGTGTCATAGTTGCCCATCTTGACAACACCAAAATTTTCAGACCTATAAGTAGCAAAGAACTCCCTCCGTGGTGTAGCATGATAAGAAGCACCTGTGTCAATTATCCACTCAAGATCTTGGCACTCACAAGAAAAAATATCATCAGAAGTAGATAAAATCAAATAATCACTACCTTGCATTATAGCTATGATATTCTCTTTTGTTTCTGTATGCTCCACTTCTTTCCCCTTTTTCTTGTTCTTCTTAGGCTGCTTGTACTAATTCTTGTAATGTCCTTTCTCACCATAATTATAGCAAACAATATCTTTCCTTGATCTTGACTTGCTTCTACCTATATGTGAACCACTTCTATCCTTTGACTTTGACCTTCCTTTGTTCTCTAAGACAAGTGCCTGTGAATCAATCTGAGAAGATGTTGAATTTTTTCTCCTCAACTCTTTATTTAACAAACTGCTTGCTACTTGACTCATGGTGATAATATCATCTGGTGCCGAATTATTGAGGGAAACCATAGTGTCTTCCAACTTTTTGGCAAAGAATTGAGAAGTAACAATGCTTGCAACTCATTATCAAGAGATATTTTCATATAGGATAACTGGTTAATAATACTCTGCATTTCATTCAAATGCTCAGGAATAGAAGTACCCTCTTTATATTTTAAGTTCATAAGTTTTCTGATCAAAAAAGCTTTGTTGCCAATCGTTCTTCTTTCATAAAGACCTTCTAACTTTTTCCAAAGAGAGTAAGCAGAACATTCAGTAGAAACATGATGAAAGATACTATCATCAAGCCACTAATGAATAAAGCCAATAATTTTTCAATCTAACATCTTCCACTCATCATCTGTCATAGTTGTTGGTTTTACACTATCCCCTTGCAAAGGTCCATACAAATCTTTGCAATACAAGAGATCTTCCATTCTTGGTTTCCATATCATCCAATTATTTTCGTTCAAGCTAATCATGTGAGAAACATTACCGGCCTCCATATTTAAATACAAAAGATTAAATGTCATCAAAACCCTGCTCTGATACCAGTTGATGAGAATAAAACAGGAATAAACTTTGTATACAAACAAATACTAGCAGACCATTATATACATCAGAATCAAATAGAAATCATAATCAGATAAACACCAAGATTTATATGAAAAACCCCCTCAACTCGAATGGTAAAAACCACGGGACAAGCCAGAGAAAATCCACTATCAAAATAATGAATATATAGATCTCAAGGCTTTTTGCCTAAGCAATAGCCACAAGAAAGTCACAAGGATACAAGGACTATAATACTAAGCACAATATCTAAAACCTTCTCAAGATATCACAGTAAGAATCCACTGCAAACTGATCTATCCTAAGATATGAATGATTGAGAATAGTCTTTTCCTGTCCTTATCTTCTTTCCTTTCCTGGATCTCTTATTTTTTAGCCTCTATTGTCAATCTACATTCTACTTTCTCTCTCCCACATTTTCAGTAGCAGTTGCCCTCTTAATCTCAACTCTAGCCACCTAATCTAGGTTTTAGGTTAATATAAGTAAGATTCTGAGCTGTGGGCTTCACTAAAGCCCATTATGGATTGAATCTAGGCCATTTGCCCAACAGCTAGTGTCGACCGACCACCACCAAATAGTAGCAACAGTTGACATTGCTTTAGGGGGAGAGAGAGAGAAGAGACATGACGAGTAGAGTTCCGAACAGTCTACCATCATGTGTCGCACGTGAGAAGACCTATTTTTAGCCAAACACACATTATTCACAAAAATATGTCATTTGTGCCAATAAAATAAAATGGTATTATTGTTCTAATAGATACTTCCAGAGGAAAGTGTTAGCAAGTGAGGATTTGGCCATCAAGTTGCTATGGAATTTTCTTGGATTTAGAGGAAAGGATGTGTGCGGGTGCTACTGATGCACTTGTCGTTGTTGCTGTCAGATGGTGTTTTTCGAGAATTGATTTACGATGATTATTTAGATAGTTATCATGATAATATATTTTAATTAGTAAATAGTATTTTTAAAAGTTATGAGGGTAGTGACTATACTTACTTATGGGTGAGATAATGAGATAAGATAGTTATTATTAGGTCATATAAATAATATTATAGTCCATGAAGTGAGTGTATATTTAAAAAATATCTTATAAGTGTTCTATTACCTTATGTTTAATACTATGTCAATCAAGCATTCTCGTTTAATTATATCACTGTGCTTTGGTTTTATCGTTTCCTTGCTCCTATATCTCCGACATTTATGGTATCAAAGCATTATTTCAATCTAAACAGAACATTATACCTTTCAATGATAATTCTATGTCTCAATCTCTTATTATCATCTTCTCGAGTAAATGCTATGAATTTTTGAAATATCAAGATGAAGACTCTATTCAAGTCTCAAGATTTTTCGAACTCAATAGAGAATGAATATACAGATCCATATGAAGAAACCAAGTTTAGGGAGAATAGAAAAAACTCAAAAATATTGTTCTTCATTCAATAAATCATACATGAGACAATCTTCTCAAAAATTACAGCAATGATAACATCATAACAAGCTTGGTTGATACTTCAAAATAAATTTCAATGCTCATTGAGAGTGATTATGGTAAATCTTCAAACTCTTCGTAGTGAGTTTAAAATTTTATTTATGAAAAGTAATGAATCGATGTAAGACTTTCTTTCTCGATTGACTAAAATTATTAGTTAAATAAAATCTTATGATGAATATTTTCATGATTATATAATTGTTGTAAAAATTTTGAAAAGTTTATCTATGAAATTATATCCTATTATTGCCATAATAGATGAGTTAAAAATTTTATCTACTTTTTTATTTGATGAATTAATAGATTTCTTGCAAACACATGAAGTAAGGTTGAACATGTCACTTGAGAAAGTGAAAAAAGAAAAATCAGGTTAAGGGGGGAGTCTTCTATTCCAAAAGAAACAAAAAATCAATAGGATGAGGATGTGATAAAGGAGGATTTCATGATAGAGAAAATGAAAAAGGAAGAGGAAGAGGACACGATAAATAAAAGCAATCAAATTATGATATTAAAAATAATAGTAAATTATTTATGACTCATTCATAAGTTAATAATATCTTAAATAATATTTGGTTTTTAGAAAGTGAACGTGAATAAATCATATGTCAGACATAAGATCAATTTTTATAGATATTGATCAAACTTATAAGTTAAAAGTTAGACTTCGAGATAACAAGCAAATCCAAGTGGAAGGGAAAGAACTAATTGAGGTGAATACAAGTTAAGGGAAGGTAAACCACCTTAATAATATTTTCTTTATTCCTATTTATCATATAACTTGTTGAGTATTGGCAAATTGATGGATGACAAATATTCAATTATATTTTATGATGGTTCATGCACTATTAAAATAAGAAATATAGTTTGATTATAGTAAATATTTACATAACATAAAATAAGATATTTTTAATTAATGTTTGAAATATTAAAAAGCACGCTCTTGTTGCAACTCAAAAGAATAAGTTTAATTTATAACATTTAAGATATGGACACCTTAACATTAAGAGTTTAAGGTTATTAAATAAAAAAAGATTTTTAATTTTTTTAAAATTAATACACTGGATATATGTGAATGATGCATTTATGACAAACAAAGTAAGAAACCATTTTTCATTAAAAAAGCCTGAAGAACATCTAATTGTCTTGAATTAATTCATGCTGACTTATATTGACCTATGAATACAAAATCATTTAGTGAAAGTTGATATTTTCTATTGTTTATTGATGATTACAATCACATGAGTTGGGTATATTTTATAGAACTGAAATATGAAATATTTGATAATTTTTAAAAGTTTAAGGCACTTATAGAAAGGCAAAGTAGTAGATGCATAAAGACATTTTGGATAGATAAAAGTAGTAATTTTTTATCTAACGAGTTTAATTCTTTTCATGATGAACATGATATTTATAGGGAATTGACAACATCATATACACTGGAGAAAAATGGTATAGTCTAAATGTAAGAATCGAACTATCGTTGAGATAATAAGAAATTTACTTAAAGGAAAATATCTTCTAAATTAATTTTGGGTAGAAACAGTTGCAACAATAGTTTATTTTTTAAATATTTCATCAACAAAAGCTATTATGAATCGAACTCCTTTTGAGGCTTGGTATGGTATAAAACTAAGTGTAAGCCATCTAAGAGTTTTTAGTTATATTTCTTATGCTTTACTAAATTTATAAAACTATTATAAGTTTAATGAAAAATCTGAAAAATACATCTTAATTGCTTGTTCATTATTATTGGGAATGTTAGTTATAGGTGCCCTGTAAGCTAATCATATGAGTGATGACACGTGTGACATGCTATATAGTCTCATTACATTATTATTATTATTAGTAGATTCTCATATTATATTATCTATTGAATATATATATATATATATATATATATATATATATATATATATATATATTATGATATCCTTGGTTATGTATAATGGGGTAGATCATGATAAGATCATGATAATGAGACTGATTCACCATAAACATAAATCTTAAAATAATCTCGATCATAAGTTGTTCAAGAGGGATATCAAAATAACTGAACAAATCGGTGTACTGTATACCAGTCCATATGATAGAGGCGGCTGGTCTCATAACCACTTGTATGTAGACACTACGGATATAGTATAGGTGCTCATTAGAGAATGAGTCACTGATTGATCCACTTATGGAATGCTATATGGTTAATGATAACTGACAATGATTTCGTAGTCTCAGTTGTGTATCCGGCCCTGAGATTTGAGACACCAAGGATGTCTTATTTGAGTACTTCTTTCTTTGACGCTAGACTTACAAATATAGAAAGTTTTCGATCTGATATAGTTGGTTATCAGGATTGGTAGCTAACTTTTTGAAGGCTATTAAGTGTCAATAGAGAATCATCAACTCTAGGTATTATTAGAAGAATATCTCATATACTCTCACTCAAGTAAATCTCTAATTAGGTTCGTCAGATTAAGAGAGAAGGAGTTCTCTAGGGGAATCCAATTAGAGCGAGACTTAGATAAATTTTGTATGTGGCTTGATAGTACTATACCCGGTATATAATATCTGGGATATTAGATAAGAGATTATAGACATATAGTAACTGAGGACAAATAGGTCCAATGGATAAGATCCCTTGTACCATTTGGGGACTATGGCATAGTGACCAAGTACGTCCATAATTAATGAGTAAAGTTAATTATTATGAGATAATAATTTATTAAGTTAGAAAGAGTTCTGACCGGGAGGACTCACGGCCAGCTTAGTATTGGGCCTAGAGAGTCAAACATATATAGTGGATGCTTCAACTGATAGAGGATTGGATCAAGATCCAATTAGCCCCTATTCTCATTAGATAAGAACCGACATTAATGGGCTCCTTGTGTGAGGCACAATTAGAGGCTAAAGGAGATTAATGATAGAGATCCAATAATCCAAGGTTAATGGGTAAGTGATCCTAATAATTATTTGTATCATCTTGAGGACCATAAGGTCTTTGTTCCTAAGAGGGTTGTGTTTCTTGAGAAGGAATACATTTTTGGTGGAAATAGTAGGAGTGAGAATAGAGCCGAGGGAGGTTGGAGAACTTAGCTCAAGCACCATTCTAGAGTTTGAATCTGTTCAGGTATTTAGCGCATAAGTTACAACTTTACATAGATCTATTGGAGTATCTCACCCTTTTGAAAGATATATAGGACATATCAATGGAGAGAACTCTCAAGATATTGATCCTCATACTTACGAGGAGGCTATTATGAGTATAGACTCTGAGAAGTGACAAGAAGCCATGAATTATGAGATAGATTCCATGTACTCCAACAAGGTTTAGAACCCTATGGATGCACCTAAAGGTATTATACCCATCGGTTACAAATAGATCTTCAAGAAGAAGATCATAGTAGATGGAAATGTGGAGACTTATAAGGTAAGACTGGTGGCTAAAGGATATCGTTAAAGGCAAGAAGTTGACTATAACGAAATCTTCTCACTTGTAGCCATGCATAAATCCATTAGAATTTTTTGGGCTATTACACAATGATTATGAGATATGGTAGATGGATGTGAAAATCGTAATCCTAAATGGAAACCTTAAGGAGGTGTATATGATATAGCTAAAGGGATTTGTATCCAGAGAGAGTCAAGATAAAATGTGTAGGTTGCTCAGGTCTATTTATGGATTAAAGCAAGCTCCCCGAAGTTAGAACATAAGATTTGATAAGGCGATCAGATCTTATGACTTTGTGATAAAATGTGCAGGTTACTCAGGTCCATTTATTGATTGAAGCAAGCTTCCTGAAGTTGGAACATAAGATTTGATAAGGCGATCAGATCTTATGACTTTGTTAAGAACAAAGCCGAGCCTTGTGTGTATAGGAAAGTAAGCGAAAGTACTATCACCTTCTTTGTATTGTATGTGGATGACATCCTAATCATTGAGGATGATGTAGGAATGCTTTCCATAGTAAATGTTTAGCTATCAAGAAACTTCTCCATAAAAAACTTAGGGGAAGCATCCTATATTTTGGGGATCTGATCTATAGAGATAGATCCAAGAGGATACTTGGCTTATCCTAATCCAAGTTTATAAACTTACTTCATTATCAAAATGTTTGGCATTGTTAGGACCCTAGCTGAGTCGGGTCCTAGTCGATTGAGTTGAGTCCTTAGATTGAGCCTTATTAGATAATCTAGACTTGATATTAGATCAGCTAAGAGGAGATTTGAGCCCATTGTAATAAATCAGCCTGAATCCTAGTAGGATTAGGATTCAGCTGAAGTGGAGTCAGGTTAGGAGTCGGAGTTGGATTTGGGTCAGAGTCAACCGAATCATAATTGTAATCAACCATTATTGGCTGCCCATCTTTGTTGGGAAAGTTGGCTAGGGTTAAGTTCCTTCTAGGGTTGAGACTTTTCTAGAGTTAGAACTCTTCTAGTAGAGTTTCACTTAAAATAGGAGTTGGAGTTAGAATTTTATTTCTAGTAGGACTCTTATTAGGAGTCTTGGTTTAGGAGGTCTCTTCATAAACCTTATAAATAAGCATATAAACAATCTTCTTCATCAAGAATAGATCAATCGTTTCCAGCCATTATAGCCAACTACCAAGAGGGAGGAACCCTTATAGAGTTCTAAGGAGGGCCAATGCCCTACAGAGGTCAACCCAAGCTTAGAATCCTATGGGGTTCTAACACTTGATATCAGAGTTGCGTTCTTTGCATCTTGTTGCTCTTCCACCTCCACCACTACCATCTAGCCACCTATCATCTTCTCAAGCAATTTTCATAATTGCTGATCTCATCACTGACTCACCTTCATCACCCCTTGCTGCAGATCCCCCATCATCTGCAGCCTCACCAAAATTACATCAGGTTTTGGTATCTACCTTACTACTGCTGTAATTTATTTATTCAAAAACTAAAAAAATACTTACATCTACCATTGTTACAATCTTTGCCATTCATCTATCTTACTGGAAAAAATTATTGGCCAAAAAAAAAACTGCTACAACGATCTTTCGATGTTGACACAAAATTTTAGTTATATACTATCTTCTTGTCGATATTATACTATCATATTCTTCTTCATATTATACATCAACTTGGCTTCCATCATCATCTATTCCTTATTGTAATATGTTGCATCCTCTTTGTCTTGCTACAAAAAATTGCTTGTTGTAAAAACTTCTCGTCATAAAGTTATCATCTTTATGACGACAATTGTGCTGTAAAATTTCAGCTACATATTTGCTATCAAATCTTTGATCTTGCTGTCGATATCTTGCTATCATATTCATCTTCATATTTTACATTGGCTTGGTCTTCCTTACTAGTGGATTCTTCATGAATTCTTCCTTTAATCTTTGACAAACCGCTGAAAACTTTTTGTTGAATAATTGTTCTTCGATGTAAAATTTTGACATTGCATCTTTTCGGTGTTTCTTGCTATATATGTAATCGATCTCTGCCAAATTTATTGTTGCTACTACTCTTATCTATCTTGTTACTATCCTCATGAGTTTCTTTTACTGTCAAAATACTCTAAAACATTGCTAGAATTTTCGTCGCAAAACTGTTGTTCTTTGACATAAAATTCTATCACTTCATCCTTTTGGTTTATTCCCACCATATACACCACCATATCTTACCAAACCTATTACTGCCACCCACATCAACCCTAAGGCATCCCTCTAATCTTAAGATGCTGCCATCATAGCTCACTTTTAATCTCTACAGTTGGCCCAAATAGCAGCGCAAACTGTAGCCCAAACAGTAGCCTACTATAGCTATGTTCCTAGTCACTTCTTGTCGCAACCACACCAAACCGGTTGCTACCCCCAACAACAACCCTAAACCTTCCTTCCCAACCCTAAACCACTACTACTGAAATCCTTTCCAGCCCCCACAACATCCTCAAACTGCATCTCCAATAGTAACCTAAACTATAAACTATTAATCCAAAACTGTAACCTTGATCCATCACCCTTTTGGCCATTAGTCCCTACTAAATCGATTGCTACCATCAACAACAACCCTAAGCCACCCCTCTAACTATAAACCTCTGTCACTAAACCCCCCTTACAGCCCCATGCAGCCGACCCCAACAATAGTACATACTTCAGCCTTCTAACCTTAGATCGCTGCCTCTGTTGTTGCCATTGACATCTTCTTCGATTGCTGCCGCTAACATCTTCTTCGGTTGATGCCACTGCCATCTTCTTGGTTGCTACCACTGCCAACTTCTTCGATTGTTGTCACTACCATCTTCCTCGGTTACTGCTGCTATCATCTCCTTGTTGTAGCTGCTGCCAGCACCCTGTGTTGTTGTCGCAACCTACATCCTTAGGGCAGCCATCTAACCCTAGATTGCTACCTTCATCGCAACCTCAACCCCTGCTACAACTGGCCCAAATAGTAGCACATACGGTAGCCAAATAACAACCAACCGCAGCTTTCTTCCCAAGATCGTTGCCTCTTCCTGTTGCTGACAAATCATTTGTCGATCTATGCCCTTGACTCATCAACAAAAGAAGAATCTCAATATCACAAATCTGTAATCCTACACCATGGCATTAGATGATATGATCGATGCAAAGCTTGAAGCTATTGAGACCCACATGGAGGACAAGTTGCGAGCGCTCTTTGAAGAATTCGAATTGGGCCGATCAAAGAGCCCAAAAAGATCTTAGCGCGAAGAAAATTCAGATCATAAGGAGAACCCAGTGGAGAAAGGAGATCAAGTGTCGGACTCCTCGTGCCCATACATAATGGTGGACTTCCTTAGATGGGAAGATAGAGACCCAACCAGGTGGATCATGTGCGCGGAACGATATTTTCGCTATCACAAGACTCCAAATGCATCCATGCTGAACATCGCTATAATACATCTTGAAGGAGATGCAAACCAGTGGTATGTATGGTTTGAGCACATTTATGGAGTTCCCACACAGAGATAATTGAAAAGTGGGCTACTGATCTACTTTAGACCGACGGAATACGAGAACATCGACAGTCAACTCACGAAGATCTGATAAACCTCCACAATCGAATAATACCATAACATGTTTGAGAAATTATCTAAACAAGCATATGATTGGTTTGATAAGCAATTGTTAGGGACGTTCATTGAAGGGTTAAAGCTGGAAATTCGAGAAGAAGTCAAAGCTCATCAACCCTACACGATGACAGTAGCTATCTCCTTTGTGCGACTACAAGAAGAAAGGTTGAACCAAGATGCTCAATGGAACAAATCCACCACCCAACTAGTAGCACAAAGACCCTTGGCCCCATCTACCACTAGTCAGCCACCTCAGCCGAAGAAGTTAATGAGAGAAGAACTTCACAACAAATCCATAAAGGGCTTATGTTGGTATTGCAATGAACTTTAGAGCTGCAACCATCGTTGCAAAAAGGGTAGACTTCTCATGATCGAACCCATTGAAGAATCAAAATATGAAGAGGAGGACCTCAAGTATGAGGAGAACATGAAGGAGAACCCACAATCGGCTGATTGCATGACTCACGCTCTAGCCGGCTATGTGAACCCACAAACAATAAAAGTTGAAGGATTCCTTAAGCAACGGCTTGTCACCATCCTCATCAAGTCCAAGAGCACCAATAACTTTATGAATAGCAAGGTTACTACCCGATTGATGCTCTAAAATAAAGATTGCAGTAGGTTTAATGTTAAGGTATCTGACGGCCGAATCCTGAAGTGCAACCAAAAGTGCTCGGGGGTGAAATTATCTCTACAAGGCCAAAAGATCATTATTGATTTTTTTTTCCTCCTACAACTTGATGATTATCAAGCAATGCTTGGCGTCGACTGGTTGTCCACTCTAGGTGATATTTTCTAGAATTTTTCTAAATTTCTTTCAGCCATGAGAAACAGGTGATCCTATGAGGAAAGTGCAAGGGTGAAGTATCGACTGTTTCTATGCAATGTATGGAGAGGGTGCTACACAAATCGCATATCAGCTTCCTAATACAACTTCAAGGGCTGCCAACAGAGGAATCAATGATGAATGAAGATCCAAAACTCCCCTCATTGCTTGCTGAATTTTTGGATGAGTTTGTTGAATCGATAAAACTGTCCCCTACCCAATCGCATAACCACCGTAAGTTCATGGAGGATGAAGACAAGATCAGCGCTTCCCTCATAACATTGCTAAAAAATATGTCTTCCTCTAGCTGGATGAAGTTACAGTAGCCTTTGATGCCCTCACGGTTGCGATTCCACCTACACCGGTGCTAGCCTTACCCGACTCCAATAAAGTGTTTGTGAACAAATCTGACACATTAGAAGTCAGAATTGGTGCTGTCCTCATGCAAGATGATCGACCCTTAGCCTACATCAGCAAAGCCCTCTCTCTATATCACCTGAAGCTATCAATCAACGAGAAAATGCTAACCATTGCTAAATTTATGGCTTAGCATGATACAAGTCAACAACACAAAGGAGAGATGAAAATAGGCCTTGAAAAATTATAGTTTCTACTCACTCCAAACTCATATCAAGCTCACATTACCATGAATTCTACCAAAGGGAAGCCACCATCTCAAAAGAAAGTCTAGCTACCATTAAAGAACAACATGTCAACCCACACCAGAAAGAAATAGCTACTCAATAAAAGTCGGAGTAGAAGGAAGTTTGCTATTAAAGATCGAGTCTTCCTTCATCCTCAGCCCTACAAGCAGGAATCTATGGAGACTCGAGCCTCTAGGAAATGGTCTCCATATTTCTTTGGACCCTACAAAATTGGAAATGACATTAGAACCATGACTTATGGATGGATTAAAAAATGCAACTGATCCTCCAAAGTCATAAAGAGTTACAGATCAGGACCCAAAGCCATGGAGTCTCAACCTTAAGGACAAGACTGATTTGAAGAGGACGGATTTGTTAGGACCCTAACTGAGTTAGGTCATAGTCGATTGAGTTGAGTCCTTAGATTGGGCCTTGTTGGCCAATTTAGACCTGACATTAGGTTAGCTAGGAGGAGATCTGAACCCATTATAATAAATTAACCCAAATTCTACTGGGGTTCAGTTGAACTAAAGTCAGGTTAGGAGTCAGAATTGGATTCGGGTCAGAGTCAATTGAGTCATAATTGTAATCAACTCTAATTAACCACCCATCTTGGTTAGGGAGGTCAACTAGGGTTGAGTTCCTTCTATAGTTAGGACTCTTCTAGAGTTATGACTCTTTTAGTATAGTTTCACTTAAAGTAGAAGTTGAAGTTAGAGTTTTATTTTTAGTAGGACTTTTATTATGAGTCCTGGTTTATGAGGTCTCTTCATAAACCCTATAAATAAGCATGTAAACCATCTTCTTCATTATGAATAGATCAATCTTTTCCAACCATTGTGGCCAACTACCAAGGAGGGAGGAACCCTATAGAGTTCTCAGGTGGGTTGATCCCCAATAGAGGTCAACCCAAGCTTAGAATCCTGTGGGGTTCTAACAGGCATGAAGAATTCCAAGAGACGTTTCATACTGATAAGATATGAAATATCACTTTCTAGGAGTATATCCCCAAAGACTCATGAAGAAAGGGTAGAAATGGATATGATATTTTATGCCTCAGTGATATGGTCTATCATATATATTATTTTATGTAGCATGCTTATATAGCACATGTTTCGAGTGTCACGAGCAAGTATCAAAGATCCATTTTTGAAAAAAAAAAAAAAAGTATATATTATTTTATTGAAGAAGAAGGGGGGATCTTTCTTTTTATATGGAGGAGAGGAGGTAGCCTTTGGGGGGTACAAACTCAAGTTTTTAGTCGACATTAATGATAGAAAATCGAACTCAAGGTATATTTTTACCCTAAATGGAGGAGCGTATAGAAAGGGCAAGAAAGAAGAGATGAAGAAGTTCATTCTAAGGAGATTCCACATAATAAGTGTTTATTATTATGATAATAATGGGACGATCGCTCAAGTAAAGAAACCTAGGTCTCATGAAAAGTCTAAACACATTCTAAGGAGATTCCACATAATTAGAAAGATCATAGCCCGGAAAGATATACCTATGGAAAGAGTTTCCTCCGAAGATAACATTGCAGATGCACTGGCAATGCTGAAATTGTCTTTAAGCGTCATAGGAGTTTATTGGGGATCAAACACATAGGTGATTGGCTTTAGATCAAGTGGGAGACTCCTGATTATAGGTGTCATACAAGTCAATCACGTGAGTGATGGCACATGTGACACATTATAAAGTCTCCTTGCATCATTATTATTATTATTAGCATATTCTCACATTATATAATATGTTGAATATATATATTGTGATATCCTTAGTTTTATACAATAGGAATCAGATCATGATGAAATCACAATAATGAGACTAATTTACCTTTAAACACATATCCAAAGTAATCCTGACCATAGGTTACTCAAGAGAGACATCGAGACAACTAGACAAATCAATGTATTAGATACCCATCCATATGATGGAGGCAGCTGGTCACATAGCCACTTGTATGGAGACACTAAGAATACAGTACAAGTGCTCATTGGAGAATGAGTTCACTGATTGATCTGCTTACGGAATGTTATATGGTTAGTGATATCTGATAATGATTCCATAGTTATAGTTGTGTCTGGTCCTTAGACTTGATACCAAGGATGTCTTGTTTGAGTACTCATTTCTTTGACATCGGACTTACCGATCTAGAATGTTTCAGATCTTATACAACTGGTTATCGGAATTGATAGCCAACCTTACAAAGGCTATTGAGTGTCAATAGAGGATCATCTGCTCTCGATCTTATGAGAGGACTATCTCATATGCTCTCGCTTAAGTAAAACCTTGATAAGGTTGGTCGGATTGAGAGAGAATGAGTTCTCCGGGAGAATCCGAGTAGAGCTAGACTTAAACAGATTCCATATATGGCCTGACAGTACCATGCCCGATATACAATCTCTACGATATTAGATAGATAAGAGATTATAGATATATAGTAACTGAGGACAAATAAGTCCAATGGATAAGATCCTATGTACCATTTTGGGACTATGGTGCAATGGTCTAGTACGTCCATAGTCGATGACTCGAGTGAATTATTATGAGATAATAATTCCTTGAGTCAGAAAGAGTTCTGATATGGAGGACTCAGGGTCAGCTCAGTATTGGGCCTAGAGGGTCACACATATATAGTGGATACTTCAGTAGATAGAGGATTAGATAGAGATTTGATTAGCTCCTATTTTCATTAGATGAGACCCGACATTGATGGGCTCCCTATATGAGGCTCAATTATAGGTCAAAGGAGATCATTGGATAGATATCTAATAATCCAATGTTAGTGGGTAAGTGGATAGAGATCTAATACCCACAAAGGCAAGATTCCTTAGGATTTTTAGTGGCTCTTTATAAATAGGAGGTAGGAGCGGCTCTTATGTAATAGGCTGCACCTTTGATCGACCCCTCTTATTCTCTTCCTCTCCCTCTCCTTCTCAGTTGATCAACCCCTCTCTAGCATGAGAAGGTAGTGAAGAAGATAGAGGATCTTCTTTCAAGTTTGTTGTGAGAAGCTACGTAAGAATTATAAGACTTAGGGCTACGATTGGAGGAGTATCGCTGCAGCAATCCATTGTGTGAATACTGCTGGAGAGGACACCTGACCTCCTTCATCCTCTCCATCCTAATTTGTAAAAATAAGGATATACATCACTATGTATAAGTTCCATTAACTCAATGGCTCTCTCTCCAGTTCCAATAACTGATGATGATGAGATTAACAATCACAGGGTATGGAGATGAGCTAGGTGGTTACTCATACTTCATTATATTCACTAATGATTTCTCTAGGTATGGACACATGTACTTAATGAAGTATATATCTAAGGCCTTTGAGAAATTTAGAAAATATAAAAATGTGGTAGAAAACCAAATAGGAAAGAGTATTAAGACTCTTAGATCAGATCGAGGAGGAGAGTACTTGAGTATAGAGTTCACCTATTTCCTCAGGGATAATGGGATTCTATCCCAGCGGACACCTCCTTATACACCTCAGCTCAATGGTGTATCAGAAAGGAGGAATCACATATTGTTAGACATGGTGCGGTCCATAATGAGTTTCACTGACCTACCCGTCTCATTCTGGGGGTACGCCCTAGAGACTGCAGCTTACCTTCTGAACAAAGTTCCATCAAAGTCGATAGTGTCTACGCCATATGAGATATGGAAAGGAAAGAAGTCTGATCTTAAGATGTTAAGATTTAGGGTCATCCTGCCCACATTAAAAAACACAACCCTAATAAGTTAGAATCAATGACATAATGGTGCACATTCGTGGGATACCCAAAAGAAAATTGTGGGTATTATTTCTATCACGCCGAGGACCAAAAGGTCTTGATTGCCAAGAGAGCCATGTTCCTTGAGAATAAACACATTCTTGGTGGAAATAGTGGGAGTAAGTTAGAATTGAGTGAGGTTAGAGAACCTAGCTCAAGCACCATTTTAGAGCCCGAGTCTGTTCAGGTACCTAACACACAAGTTCCAACTTTGCATAGGTCTAGTAGAGTATCTCACCCTCCTGAAAGATATGTGGGACATATCAATGGAGATGACTCTAAGGATGTTGATCCTCAAACTTACGAAGAGGCTATTATGAGTATAAACTCTGCGAGGTGGTAAGAAGTCATGAATTCTGAGATGGATTTCATGTACTTTAACAAGGTTTGGAACCTTGTGGATGCACTTGAGGTTATTATACCTATCGATTGTAAATGGATCTTTAAGAAGAAGATCAGAGTGGATGAAAAGGTAGAGACCTATAAAGCAAGGTTGTTAGCTAAAGAATATCGTCAAAGACAAGGAGTTAACTATGATGAAACATTTGCAACTATAGTCATGCTTAAGTCCATTAGAATTATTTCAACCATTATAGCACACTATGACTATGAGATCTAATAGATAGACGTCAAAATGGCATTCCTCAATAGCAACATCGAGGAGGAGGTGTATATGATATAGCCAGAAGGATTTGCATCCAAAGAGAGTCCAGTTAAAGTGTGCAGGTTGCTTAGATCCATTTATGAATTAAAGCAAGCTTTCGGAAGTTGAAACATAAGATTTGATTAGGTGATCAGATCTTATGAATTTCTTAAGAACGAAAATGAGTATTGTGTGTATAAGAAGATAAGTGGGAGTGTTATCACCTTCTTGGTGCTATATATGGATAACATCCTAATAATTGGGAATGATGTAGGAATACTCTCCATAGTAAAGGCTTGGCTATCCAGAAACTTCTCCATGAAAGACTTAGGGGAAGCAACCTATATTTTGGGGATTCGGATCTATAGAGATAGATCCAAGAGGATGCTTGGCTTGTCATAGTCCAGGTATATAGACTCCATTGTCAAAAGGTTTGGCATGGAAAATTTCAAGAGATGTCTCATACCGATGAGATATAGAATATCACTTTATAGGAGTATGTCCCCAAAGACTCCTGAAGAAAAGGTAGACATGGATAAGATGCCTTATGCCTCAGCGATAAGGTCTATCATGTATGCGATGCTATGTACGAGGCCTGATATAGCACATGCTCTGAGTGTTATGAGCAAGTATCAGGCAGATCCATATTTTGAATACTGAAAGGTAATAAAGTGTATCCTTAAGTACTTGAGATGGACTAAGGATCTTTTACTGGTATATAGAGGAGGTAGCCTCCAGATTGAGAGCTACTCAGACTCGAGTTTTCAGTCTGACATTGATGATTACAAGTCAAATTTAGGGTATGTTTTCACCCTAAATAGAGAAGCAGTAAACTGGAAGAGTTCCAAATAAGATACTACTACTGACTCAACTACAGAGGCAAAATATATTGCTGCAATAGAAGCAGCAAAGGAAGAGGTATGGATGAAAAAGTTTGTCAAAGATTTAGGAGTTATACCAAGCAGCATGGAACCAATTCCTATATACTGCGACAATAATGGGGTGATCGCTCAAGCAAAGGAACCCAGGTCTCATCAGAAGTCTATACATATTCTGAAGAGGTTCCATCTGATTAGAGAGATCATAGACCGTAAAGATATAGCAATGAAAAGAGTTCCATCCGAAGATAACATTGCAGATCCACTAATGAAGCTACTGGCTCAGATTCTATTTGAGTGTCATAGGGGTCTGATGGGGATCATACACATAGGTGATTGACTTTAGGTTAAGTGAGAGATTGCTAGTTACAGGTGCCCTGCAAGCCAATAACATGAGTGATGGCACGTGTGACACACTACGTAATCTTTTTACTTATAATTAATATTGATATATTCTCACATTATATTATTTGTAGCATATATACTGTGATGTCCTTGGTTCTGTGCAATGAGAATCAGATCATGATGAGATCACGATAATGAGATCGATTCACCTTTAAACACAAATCCTAAATAATCCCGGTCATAGGTTACTTAAGAGGGACATCAAGATAACCGGATAGATCAATGTACTATATACCCGTCCATATGATGGAGGCGGCTGGTCTCATAGCCATTTATGTGGAGACACTAAGAATATAATACAAGTGCTCATTCGAGAATGAGTTTACTAATTGATCCGCTTATGGAACGTTATATGATTAATGATACCTAATGTCAGATAGCAATTTCATAGTCTCAGTTGTATATCTAGTCCTTAGACTTGAGACACTAAGGATGCCTTGTATGAGTACTCCTTTCTTTGATGCCAAACTTACAGGTTTGGAAAGTTTCAGATCTGATACAGTTGGTTATCTAGATTGGTAGTCAACCTTACGAAGGCAACTGAGTGTCAATAGATAATCATCCACTCTCGATAACATGAGAGGAATATCCCATATGTGCTTGCTCAGACAAATCCCTAGCCAAGGTCATTCAGATTGATAGAGAAAGAGTTCTCTGAAAGAATCCCGATTAGAGCGAGACTATGACGGATTGCGTATGTGACCTGATAGTATCATGTCTAATATACAATCTCTGAGATATTAGTTAGATGAGGGATTATAGATACACGATAAATGTGGACAGATAGGTCTGATGGATTCGATCCCCTTGTACCATATGTGGACTACATCCATAGTCGATGAGTCGAGTGAATTATTATGGGGATAATAATTCACTATATCATAAGGAGTTCTGATGGGAGTGACTTATGGCTAGCTCGGTATCGGGCCTAGAGGGTCACACGCATATGGTGGATGCTTCAGCGAATAGAGGATTTGATGAAGATCTAATTAGCCCCTATTCTCATTAGATGAGACCCTATGCTAATGGGCTCATTGATTAAGGCTCAATTAGAGACCTAAAGAGATTATTGGATAGAGATCCAATAATGCAAAGTTAGTGGGTAATTGGATGGAGATCCAATACCTACTAAGGAATGAGCCATAGGTTTTTTTGTGGCTCTCTATAAATATGAGAGGAGACTCATGGTTGATAGGCTGCAGCTTTAGCCACCACCTCTTATTCTCCTCCCTCCCTGTGTGCAAGAGTTATGAGATTATATTAGAGGAGCTTCACTGTAAAGATTCATCGTGTAGATATTGCTAGAGAGGAGGACGCTTGGCCTCCTTCATCTTCTCCATCCTATAAACAAGGTGTTCGATGAAATGCTTGTGTTTATCCGTGTCCTTTGGTTTAGGTACATATCTTGTACAGCAAGAAGCAGGCTTGCAGTAGGCTTAGCAGCCCTAGTTTGATTTGCTTTATGATCAAGTTTGGCTTGTAAATACAAGTGTGTCTTATAAGTACTTATGGGGACTTCGGTTTGTAATGGACCATTATCCTTTGTGTGCAACCTCTTTGAGTTTGTAATGTCCATGAGTGTAATTTGTATTTGGTTTTATAAAATGTTTGCTTGAGCAGTTGCTTGTGGATCCCATGGGAATTGCTTCTTGTGGTCCATTTTCTCTTTTGTAAGTCTAAGGGACTCTATGAGATCTCGGGGAGGGCTGATCTTTGCGGACGAACACGCATGGGTGTTGCACGGCTTAGGCAAAATCAGCTAAGCCCGTGAGAATCCAGATTTTGAATACAGGGATATACGATCTCCCTAGGTAAAATCAATCTCTCATACATCATGGTTTTCTGGTTTTTATAATTTTTCTCATGACCCCAATCTTTTACACGATGATTTGATCTGCATGGGAAACTATTTTTTATTTTTATTGCGCATGTGATGCACCCGCTGAGATTTCTCAATATTTAGATTATTGGATCTCTATTCAATAATCTCAATCGGCCTCTAATTAGGCCTCATATAAGGAGCCTATTAATGTTGGGTCTCATCTAATGAGAATATGAGCTAATTAAATAACTCATATCCAATCCTCTATTTGCTAAAACATCCACCATATATATGTATGAAAGTACTAGGCCCAATACCGAGCTGATTGTGAGTTTCACCCATCATAACTCCTTCTGACTCAATGAATTATTATCCCATAATTATTCACTCAACTTATTAATTATGAAAGTACTAGGCCACTATATCATAGTCCTCAAACGGTACATAGGATGTAATCCATTGGACCTATCCTCATTTATCGTGTATCTATAGTCCCTCATCCGTCTACTATCTTATAAGCTGTATATAGGGCATGATATTGTTAGGCTATATACGGAATTCGTTTGAGTCTCATTCTAATTGGATTCTCCCGGAAAACTTCTTCTCTCTCAATTTGAATGACTCTAGTTAGAGATTTGTCTGAGCAATAACATACATGATATTCCTCTCATGAAACTGAAAGTAGATGATCATTTATTAATACTCAATTGACTTCATAAGGTTTGCAACCAATCCCGATAACTAGTTGTATCAGATTTGAAACTTTCTAAACTTATAAGTCCGATGTCAAAGAAAGAAGTACTCAAACAAGACATCCTTAGTATCTCAAGTCTAATGACTAGACATATAATTAGAGCTACAAAATCATTGTCTAACATTATGTATCATTAACCATATAGCATTTTATGAGTGAATCAATCAGTGAACTTATTCTCCAATGAGTATCTTTATAGTATCATTAGTATCCCCACATAAGTGGCTATAAGACTAGCTGCCTCTATCATATACACGAGTATATAGTACATCGATCTATCTGGTTATCTCGATGTTCCTCTTGAGTAACCTATGATTGAGATTGTTTAGGATCTATGTTTAAAGATGAATTGGTCTCATTATCCGGATCTCATCATGATCTGCTTTCTATTACATAAAACCAAAGATATCACAGTATATGCAACATGGAATATGCCAATAATGATCATAAGTAAAAATATTATGAAACTTGTCATACGTATCATCACTCATGTGATTGGCTTGTACGAAACTTGTAATTAGCACTTATAATACAAAGTATATTGATTATATAATCCTATTCGTAATAAGTTATTATTAACAGAAATATTATATTTGATAAAAAATAAATTGAATTTAGAAGATCAATAAAGGTAAAACACAAATTTATATTCCAGTATAACTAGTCACATCATATAATCAAGTGATGGATCCTACTCCAACAACTGCATCGTCAACCTCACCCACTAGTAGTTCAAATTCATCAAATGATTCTTCAGATGAAACCCCTCTAGAAAAATTTAAATCATTAATGAAAATTTATGATTCAATATTTGGTTTATTTATTTCAGATCTCATAAGTTTTGAGAAACTAGTTGAATAAGTGGAATTGGGAAAAATAATTAAGGATAAAATCAAGTCAATTGAGAAGAATGAAACCTAGGAGCTAATGGATTTACCGAAAGAAAAAAAAGCTATTGATTGAAATAAGTCTTCAAAACAAAATATAATACAGATCGAAGTGTATAAGAGCATAAGGTTCAACTTGTAGCAAAAGGATATTCACAGCAATAAATGATTAAGCAGGAGCTTTGGATGATAGAAAGAATATTTCAAGCAATATGGCTCAAAAGACTTTTTAAATATCTTCATCAAAAATAGAAAGAAGCAACTAAAATATTTTATAACAACAAAGTCATAATTACAATGATGAAGAATCTAATATTTCATGAAAGAATGAAGCATATAGAGATAGCTATCATTTCATCTGAGATCTTATAGCTGCTAGGATCAATTGGTACTAAGAGGGGGGGGGGTGGTGGTGAATTAGTGCAAGTGTAAATATTTTTTCTAAATGAAATCTTTTCGATTAAAACAATATAAGGAAACTAAAACTTTTTGTTCTTAGTGAAATGATTCAGTAAACAAAGAAAAGTTGCTAAGTAGATAATTAAACCAAAAAGATAAGCAACATTTAAAGTAGATATCGTGAAAACTTTGCTTTCTAAGAAGTTAAATTAGAAGCCTTAATACAAAAAATATACAATCAATGAAAGCAAATAACCACTCACAAGTTTTATAGTGGTTTGGTGCCAAAGGCCTACGTCTACTCCCGAGTCCTCCTTCTTGAGGCACACCGGTATCCACTACCAATCTTCTTTGGGTGAAGATCAAACCCTTACACTTGAGCTTACAAGAGAGACTAGATTTATAACTCTAAGCTCTCTCCTTTACCATTTTTTTTCTTATAATTCTCATATAATATTTTCTCAGAATATAATCTCCAGAATTGTTGTGTTGAATATAAGAAAACTTGGAGCATTTATAGGCCCTAAATTGGCTTCAAAACTGGAGCCAAAATCTAACTGTATCGAGAAAATCTGGATATGGGCGGTTCACCCGCTGACCTGGGTGGTTTACCCACCGAAAGTGTTGATCGCCGCCTGGATTCTGTGGTACGATGGTTTACCTGCCACCTGGGTGGTTTACCCGTCGAAAGCTGCTAGCCGCCACCTAGATTCTGTGGTACGGGCAGTCTAACCGTCGCTTACCGACGGTTTACCCACCGGATCCTTCGAAAAAGTGGTTCCCTTTACTTTTCTAAATCCGACTTAAACCATCAGTTGACCATACCCTTAGTCAACTAATTGAACTCAACTTGAGCTTAACCAAATCTTATAGTGGACCCGGTTACCTTATTAAGTTGATTTGAATTCCTTCCAAATTCAACTCAATTAGGACTCAAACTCTAACTATGACTCAATTATTATAATACTTAATGATCAATTAAGCTTAAATAAGACCTAACTCTCATATAATCTGATAGCCTCTGGCATTCTTGCGGTAAGTCCTCCGGTCTTCTTCCGGCGATCTCCCTTTATATTTCCAGCGAGCTTCACGTTCCCTTCAGTGAATCTCCTAGTAAACTCCTGGTGAGATACTACCTCATCGTCCGAACTCGACCCGATGCCTAAGCTTATCTTGGCCCATTATCTGATTGTAACTATATTGATCCTATCATAGTTAGTACTGCATGATGTTAATTATGACTTAATTAAATAGAATCAAAATTATCAAAATATCCATTATAAGACCATCCCAACTCCCAGCAAGCTTTTCAGCTGCCCCCGATAATCTTATGGCGAGTCTCGGTCTTCTTCTGGCGAACTCCCTTGCACCATCCTGGCAAGCTCCCGATACCCTCGGTGAGCTTTCGACGCACTCCTGGCAAGTTCCCAACCACATCGACCCGATACATAGACTTAACCTTGGCCAATCCTGATTGTAATAATCTTTCTATCGTAATTAATCTTGCATTAATCAACTTCTAACAATCCTGTTAGATCAATAATCCATCAATTGATTTCATCATCAAAATCCGAGATTTAATAATCTCCCCCTCTTTTATGATGAGAATCAATTGATGACATGAATTAATCTTAACTCCCCCTAAATTCATACCACTTAAATTTAAGAGAAGCACACACTCTTAAATTTAAGCTATCAACTTTTTATGCAAATTTCAACATAAATTTGTATAAAGTCATCAAATCATGAACACCATCAAGTCATCAAATCATAATTAGAATTATGTACTCATATCCATATCCAAGATATATCAATCTATATCTATATTAAGATATCCATATTTTTCAACAAGATTATGTGTCATCAATGTATTCATCAATTTATATCATATGTCATCAATATATATTTCTCCCCCTTCGTTATCAATAAAAATATAAAATATAACTAATAATTTCAAAACACATGATATCATTACTCCCCCTTAGTATATGTATTATAAAATTTTTCTTTCCTTTTAATAAGGAAAGAAATAATGGAGTTGTTATTGAATCATTTCATCATAGAGAAGAGCTTAATAAATTTTAAAAGCAACAATAAGATGAATTCAAAAATCTAAGTTGAAATTGATTTTAATCACATCATATCATTAAAATCATGAGTATTATTCCAAATCATCATGTATATTTTTAAACTCAATATATATTGTCATGATTTCATATTATCATATCTTCTTCCTCTTTGTTATCAACAAAAAGAGAAGTGAAATTAGCAATTTTGTGAGCAATTTAGTAAATTTTTCATCACTTTAAAATATACAAGCTAGTGAGTTCCTTCTTCTCTTTTGATAAGTGCAAGCTAGTAAATTTTTGCTTCCTTTGCATTGTTCAAGCTAGCAATTTTACAAGCTAACAAGTTTTGTTCCCCCTTTGTCATTGTCAAAAAGAGGGGATGGTTACAATAGTACAAAAATTTTTCCATTACATCATTTTTTAATAAATATATCAAGAAATATATTAATCATCATATGAAATATATCAAGAACAATTAACATGGTGATGAGATATTCAATTTGTGAAAACAAATTGTGAATATAAAGAAACAAATCATATAATATCCTGATTCATGTATAATAATTCTCAAGTTATCAAGATCATGATTTATGCAAAAATCTCATTTTAAATAATACGAGAAGACATAAGAGATTCGATTTATAAAAGATTTCAAGTTATAATTCTAATAAATCAAAATCAGGATATAGGTAAAGAACTCATTAAAAATCATCAAAATCAATTTCAAGAGATTCAAAACGATATTGATAGTTGTATTGATCTCTTGAAATGCTATTGATTTTCTTTCTCTAGAATCAAGGTAGAGAAATGAAAAATATCATATTACAAAAATACTTAATTTTAAAGATGTAAATTTTATACTAAAATCTAAAAAATCAAGAGCTACTCATGTATTTTAATTTGTCTTATGCAAATTTCAAGCAAAGAAGCAAATCAAGCAAATTATTAATTTAGCATGCAAATTTTGATAAGAAGTCCAATTTATAAAGTCCAAGAAATCCAAAGGAAAATAGTAAATCAAGCTCGCATTTTGCATGTATTTAGAAAATTTACTATTCTACATTTTCTTCTAAGCAAATTGATTTTCATTCAATGTTATCGTATCTTCTAGACATATTGATAATCTTATCTTTCATTTTTTGTTATTGTAAAAAAAGAAATATGATTCCATAACTTCTTAACATCCATGTTCAAAATACTCCCAAAATTATAAGGAGATTAAGGTATTAAAGATAAAATCAAATTTTTAAATATCAAAAGATATGATTTCATTTAATAAGTTCTTTTTTTTTTACATAATGAGAATGAGTCTTAGGGAATAATCTCAATTCATTCAAGATAAATCTTTTTAATAAAAAAAGAAGAATGATCTTGATAAAAATTTTAATTATTAGTGTTAAGATCATAAATCTTCTTTTAATTAAAAGAAATCATAGAGATCAATAATGTGATTCCCTTAACATATAAGTCAAGTCAAGAAATTAAGAGAATATTCATGATAATACAAATCTATTTTAATTTTTAACTTATCACAAATTTAAGAAATACTAATTTTGGTGATAAGTTATACTAAGAAGAAAGTCATAAGTAATCATGTCATAAAGAATATTACTATCAAATCATAAATACCAAGAACATGATTTATTTTGACATATTTCTTCATAGATAAAATTTTAAGGCTTTTGAAATCTTAGGAGATCAAGTAAGAAGGATCTTGATTCTTATAGAAGTATGAATTTATAAATATTAAGAATTTAATATCATGATTAGGATGAAAACCTTTCTTTAATAAAGGGTAGAAATTTTAGTAAATAAAAAGATCTCAAATTATAATTCTCAAGATATCAAGATCATGATTTAAGTTATCAAATAATCAAAAGCAAAATATCACTGAAGTTGGATAGATCAAACATATCTATTCTTTAAAACAAAATCATTTGAAAATATATCCAAAATCATCATCAAAAATTATTTTTAAAAATTTCAATAAAGTCATCATAGATTGTTTTTTAAAATAAAATAGCTAAAAATTTTCTAATTCATTTTTGTAGTTAAAGAGATTCAACAATAATAGTATCATTTTATCTCTTGTTGAAGCATTCATAGGATAGAAATATTTTTAAGATTAATTATCCTCTTTTTGGTTGTTTCATGTGATTTTTTTTCAAGAATAATTTTCAAATCAATGATTTTTCATTTAAGACTAAAAACCAAATTTCATTTCAACACAGTCATTACTATAAGACATAAAACATCTTCAAAGTATATATTTAACTTATCTCAATTTTAATATTTAAATGAGTCTAACTCTTTACACATAGTGCAAGGGATTGACAAATTCATCTTAAAAATGAAGCATATATATTTTCTATGCTCTAACATTCTATGTAAGCATTCAATCATCATGACATTTAAATCAATATAACATTTAAATCAATCATTTCACAAACTTAGTCAATATTTGAAGTATTTAATAATAATCTTTACATTTAAACAAGCTAATGATTTTAATATTCACTCAAAATCTTGTTTATGTAAGTTTCAATATGTTTTTGAATAACTAAAGTTCTTTGGTTCTAGGTCATTTTCATACTTGTATGTTCTTGCATCATCAATATTAATTGTATAATGATGAACAATCAAAAGATTCATTATCAATAATTTTAATTTCAATGATTTCCTTGTTATTACTTAGGCTAGTAAGCTTTAAAAGAATATTAGATCTTAAGTCATATGGCTTGAGCATCTAATTTCAAATCATAACTTAGTGCTCCTAGCCTTATTAGAAACAACTTTATATTATGGGAGGTTTTGATTTAGGTACCCATTTAACATTGGGTCCTTTATGACATGTTCTTCCCATTTTCTCTAATGGCTTAAGGTTATTTATGGTTCATTTAGGAACCCAAATTAATTTATGTGAACTATAATTTTTAAATAGACATTTGTATATTTTATATCCTAATCTACCACAAAAATTATATTTTAGATGGCAAATTTAATATAGGTCCTTTTACAAAAATGGTTATTTTTGTTGAACATTATCAATAAAGCGTATGACATTTATATTATTAATATGACCCTTATTGGCAATGATCATATTTAGGGATTTATTCCCTATTTTAAAATTTTCTAATATAGTTTTAAGCATGATATTTTCTTATTTAACGTTATTTAACATATCACATTTAGAACATGGTTTATGTGATGCTAAGGAATCATGCATTTAGTTTAGTCTTTTAACTAATAAATCATAATCAACTTTAAGTGACTTAAAAGACTTGCTAAGTTTTCTAAACTGATTGAACAAATCATCAAACATATTTAATAATTTTAAAAATAAAATATATAAAGACTCACTAATCTCATCTTCGATCGTCATTAAAGCAAGGTTCTCCACTTCTAGGTTGAGCATTTGATCTTTGGAGCTCCTTGGCTTCTTGCATTCATAGCAAGAGATTGTGTCTATAATTTTTATAAGGTTTAAGTTCATTAATTTTTCCAGTTCATTTGTTGAAAGTTCATGTCCAAGGTTCTCATCATTCGAGATTTCACTCGATGAGTCATATGTTCTCAGTTCAAATTCCTTCATGTTCTTTGGAAGGTATTTTTCAAGTTTGTTTTTGTAAGACATTTCATTAATTGATTTATTTTAATTGTGCTTTTATGTGTGATCTTCAAAGTACGTCAAATATCGAAAGTTGAATCACAAGCGAAAACATGATTAAACTCATTCTTATCAAGAGCACAAAACAAGGTATTCATAGTATTTACATTTAAAGAGAAAGTCTTCTTCTCCAGATCATTCCAATTATTCATTAGAAGAGAAGACTTTTCATATTCATTGCAAGAGAAGATTTTTCATATTCATTTTCAATAATAGTCCATAAGGTCTAAAGAAAGTAAGAAAACTCTCATCCGAGTTTTCCAATAAGTGTAGTCTGTCCCATTGAACATTGGAGGACAAACGATAGAAAAGCCCTCTTGAAAGCCAATAAAAACCATTTCTCTTGGGTGTTAAACCAAATGAGAAAAAATCGATGCTCTGATACCAATTGTTAGGATCAATTAGTACTAAGAGGGGCTGGGGGAGGGGGTATTAATTAGTGAAGTGTAAATATTCTTTCTAAATAATTTTTTTTTGATTAAAACAAGATAAGGAAATTGAAGCTTTTCATTCTTAGTGAAATGATTGAGTGAACAAAGAAAAATTACTAAGTAGATAATTAAACTGAAAAGATAAACAATGTTTAAAGTAGAGAACTTGTTGTGAAAACTTTATTTTCTAAGAGATGAGTTAAATCATCAGCTTTAATACAAGAAATATGCAATCAATGAAAGCAAATAACTACTCTCAAATTTTATAGTGGTTCGGCGCCAAAGGCCTATGTCCACTCCCGAGTCCTCCTTCTTGAGGCACACTAACATCCACCACCAATCTTCTTTGGATGAAGATTAAACCCTTACACTTGAGTTTAAAGGGAGACTAGATTTACAACTCTAAGCTCTCTTCTTTACTCTTTTTCTTTTTCTTATAATTCTCACATAATATTTTCTCAAAATATAATCCCAAAATTATTGTATTAAATATAAGAAAACTTGGGGTCTTTATAAGCTCTAAATTAGCTTCAAAACCGGAGCCAAAATCTAACCGTATCCGAAAAATCCGGGTACGGGCGGTTCACACGCCGACCTGGGTGGTTTATCTACCAAAAGTGTTGGCCGCCATCCAGATTCTGTGGTATGGGTGGTTTACCTGTCAAAAGTTGTTGGCTGTCGCCCGGATTCTATGGTACGAGCGGTCCAACCGTAGTTTACTAGTAGTTTATCCATCGGATTCTCTGGAAAAGTGGTTCCCTCCACTTTTCTAAATCTGACTTAAACCATCAGTTGACCACACCCTTGGTCAACTAGTTGAACTCAACTTGAGCTCAACCAAACCCTATAGTGGACCCGGTTGCCTTATTTAGTTTATTTGGATTTCTTTCAAATTCAACTCAATTAGGACTAAAACTCTAACTACGATTCAATAATTACAACACTTAAATGACAAATTAAGCTTAAATAAGACCTAACTCCTGCATAATCTGGTAGCTTCGACATTCTTACTGCAAGTCCTCTGGTCTTCTTCCCGACGATCTCCCTTCATGTTCCTAACGAACTTCCCAATCCTTTTGGCGAATCTCCTAGCAAACTCCTGGCGAGATACCACCTCATCCTCCGAACTCGGCTCGATGCTTAAGTTTGATCTTGGTCTATTATCTGGTTGTAACTTTATTGATCCTGTCATAGTTAGTCCTACATGATGCTAATTATGACTTAATTAAAAAAAATTAAAATTATCAAAATATCCATTACAAGATCATCCCAACTCCTAGCAAGCTTTTCGGCTACCCCCGACAATCTTTCGATGAGTGTCGGTCTTCTTCTGGCCAACTCCCTTGCGCTATCCTAGCAAGCTCCCGATACCCTCGGTGAGCTTCCGACGCACTCTAACGAGTTCCCAACTGCATCGATCCGATGCATGGACTTGACCTTTGCCAATCCTAATTGTAATAATCTTTCTGTCGTAATTAATCTTGCATTAATCAACTTCTATCAATTGATTTCATCATCAAAATTTGAGATTCAACAGTAGCAAGTGGAGGCATAACAATGAAGTATTATGGTACAGATGAATAAGTTATAGATATTATGGTACAAAACTTCTATCAATTGATTTCATCATCAAAATTTGAGATTCAACAATAGCAAGTGGAGGCATAACAATGAAGTATTATGGTACAGATGAATAAGTTACAGATATTCTCACCAAGTCACTTCTACTTTAAGATCATGTTTATTTTATATCTTAAATAATTATGAGTTAAGAGAGAGTGTTGAGAATTGATTCATGATAATTATCTATATAGTTATCATGTTATAAATAGTTATGAACATGTTCTAAGTAGTTGTCTAAGATTTAAGAATTGTGGGGATAATGATTATACTTATTCAATCATGGAATGAGATAGTTATTATTAGTTCATATAAATAGAATCATAATTCATCAGTGTATTTGAAAAATATTTTCTGTTTAATATTATTAATATTTTATTTTATTATGATATTTTATTTTTATGTTTTCTTTGTTACACCATCCCTAATTTATCGTTTGTCTCGTGGCGCGAACGAACGCTTTGATGGCTGTCCAAGAATAGAATCCGAGTAAGCTCTCGTCTGGCTTCTCTATCTGTACTCCGTAGTGTAATTAGTAAGGATGGGAGGTAGAATAATGCTGCTGCTCGTACTGCGGGCAATGACGGATCCAAAGAAGCCCAGCTTGGAATACGATCGCAACAGAGGAAAGAAACTTCTTCTTTTTCTTCTCTCTCTCTCTCTCTCTCTCTCTCTCTCTCTCTTTCTCTTTCTCTCTCTTATATGCGTTTGTCTTGGTTCAAGTTATCGCCGGCACTGCTTTCTTACGTTTCGGTTTGGTCGTCAGTGATGCTAACGTAGAACGCAGGTAATCCTCTCTCTCTCTCTCTCTCTCTCTCCATTTCATTGTGGACTTTCTTTCCTGGAGTTCAGGGTGTTCAATCCCTGGACGTGCTGCTTCAGCCTATCTTTTGTAGCTGACCCTCTGAAATCTGCTTTTCCTGATGTTTCATCGAAGAGAAAGTAACAAAAAGAACCCCTTTTTTGTCATTTTGGCCCACTTCATATGGTGTCATTTCTGTTTCCTGGTCCTTCCTCTTTCTCCGGATAGAAGATGAATCATTGATGCGGTGCTATAGAAAGCCACAGGAGCTGTAATCTGCCTAATGCCGCTCATTTGGCCTTCAGCAGATCATTTGCCTGTAAGCTCAGCAGCATGTCTTCCTATTGCTGAGCTGAGCAGACCTGAGCTTGCTAATTCTTTCTTTCCTTTTTCATTTGAAGCTCGGTATTTTTACTATTCTGTCGACCCTTCTTCACCGAACAAATCTCAATTCTGCCGGAAAGGAAGCGCTTTTGAGGAGTGCTTTGAATTGCTTTGCCTGATGATCTGCTGAAATGTCTGCTGCATTCTTCCAGCTTTTTGGATTAGCTTGTTAATTCCTTTTCCTCCTTTTGAAACTTTAAATGTCTGCAGCATTATTTCTTTCCTCTTGGAACAAATCTCAATTCGCTTATGATTTTGAGTCATTGGTATTCGATTAAGTTTGTGACCACATTGCTATGGAAGAGATTAAGTTCGATTGATTTGTTGGATGTTTTCTTTTTGAGGGAACTTCCTCTATTTTGAGATGCTCTTTCTCAGCTCATCAAAAAGGGGCAAATGAAAAGAAAAAACAGAGAATCAAGTGGACTTGCAATTAACAGTTCCATTGATAGAAAATCTCCATCCTTCTTCATAGTAAATACAAAGCATTGAGTTAAAAATAGGTCATATACTTACTGCTTATCTGACTACATTGGGTAACCTGTCGGGAAATTAAACAATATGAAATCAAGCTCATAATCGCCACATTCTTTGAAACACATGACGAGTATTTGTTATCACATTATTGTTGCACTTCCTAAATCTCAATCTGACAGAACACTGCAAATGCATCATTCAATTCACTTCCATGTCCAAGTGACTTTGAAGAATCCTGTGGACTTAGGATAACATAAAAGTTATTTGATATAATCTTAGTGACTAAATAGAGAACTGGATTTTGCTTTGTCATTCTCCAGACACCACAACAACAACAACAAGTCCCAATTATTTGGGGTCAATACATGGATCTTTTGTCACTATTGAGGTCATAAGTTTAGTTACATTTAAAATACTTAAATATTTATTTATGATTTCGACTAAAATCTTTTTAGGTCTTCCTCTACATCTCCTCATACCACCAACATTAATCGTCTTACCTCTTTTGACTATCATATCCGGAAGTATCCTAAGCACATGTCCATACAATCTTAAATGATATTTTCTCATCTTATCCTCTATTGATGCAATACTTTATGTTTCTTATTTTTTATAGTAACTCTATACATCCATCTCAGCATTTTTATCTAGGCAATATAAACTTTTTGTATATGTTGTTTCTCAACTGCCCAACACTCAGATCAATAAAGCATTGTTAGTCTCATAACCATCTTATAAAAATCTTCTTTTAATCTCAAACGTATTCGATGATCATACAAGACTTTTGACACCCCTCACCATTTTAGCTATCCTATTTTTACTCCATGAATAATAACTTCATCAATTTCTCCAACTTATTGAATAATTGATCCAAGATACCTAAAACTTTTACTTAAAATAACTTCTTGCCTATGCAACATAACTATATTTTTTCTGTCTATTTTTAGAATCACTAAAATTATATTTTATATATTCAGTTTTAATTTACTTAATATAAAACATTTAGTTTATAAGATTTGCTTCCATAGCTCAAGTTTATAATTAATTTCACTTAGGCTCTCATCATAAGACAATATATCACCAATAAATAATATACACAAGAGAGGATACGATTTACTTGGTTAGCTTCATGGTTTATCCATCGTTAAAATAGCCTTTACACAAGAATTTGGCTGCTTGAAGTTGCAAAGACCCTTCAATTTGTTTAACCTTGGCATTTATAATTAAATAATTCATTAGGCTAACCTTTGTTTTTGTTCTTTGTTCATCTTCAGTAAAATGCTTCTGGACTTGATATAATGGTCATTACTGACCAAAGCAGAACCTTTAGAGGCAGGAGCTTCTTTTAGAAACAAGCTTGGTTTTGTATTTGTTGTATGGTTCTTTTGGCTAAAAATTTTTCAGTTCAAGCAATAAAAGCTTCGGAGATATTGCAGGAAGGCTTGTTTCACAAAAGATGAGAAAATGGTCTGGAGGTGTAGTGTTACTGTTTTTATTTTCTTTGCTGCTCCTGAGACTGTGGATATTGGAGAATCCCTTGGCTGAAAGTTATCTTCAGAGTCCTTTCTCTGTTAACTATTCTGACTATTTATACTGGACAAATCCTGAGGGTTCACCTGTTGTTCATAATCCAGAAAATGACTCACATGTAGTATCTACCGTCACATTAGTCTCCAAACTTTTCTCTCCAAGAAATCTCTCTGACTCAGAGCTTCAGTGTCTACAGACTTGGTATCATTTGGACCACTTAATAAGCAGTTCTCAGGGCTTACCTCATGCGGTAAAGGCAATCAGGGAAGCTGGAGCTGCATGGGAAAGTCTGATGACCTCAATCGAAGAGGAAAAATTAGCTGGCCCTGGAAAAGCGAAAGAGAAACTATGCCCGTATTCTATTAGAAGAATGAATGCTTCAGAATTTGGGCATGATGTTTTCAAGTTGGTGATACCTTGTGGACTGGTTCAAGGTTCCTCTGTTACAGTAATTGGCACTCCAAGTGGTCTACTCGGCAATTTCCAGATTGATTTAACAGGGGCCACACTTCCAGGGGAGCCGGATCCTCCTATCATCTTGCACTACAATGTCCGCATTCACGGTGACAAAATAACCGAGGATCCAGTGATCATCCAAAACACATGGACTGTGGCTAGTGACTGGGGTGAAGAGGAGCGTTGCCCTCCTCTGGATACTGAAAATGATGGGAAAGGTACTCATTTACATGTCCATAACATTTCTTTTTCTGTTGTGCTAAAGATCATGTTGAACTATCTGTTGCATTAAGATTACATCATCATTAAGTTTTCTCAAATAATTCAATCTAAGAACACTCACCGTGATCATATTTCTCTTATTTGTTTCCTCGCTTTTAAGCTGGTCTGCTGACTTTCAGCAGACCACAATTTTTTTTTCTCATGCCATTTACACGAAGTGTTTTTCGAAAAAAGAAAGAGAAACTTTTGATGGAAATGTATGTCATTCCATGTTGAATTTTGATGGAAAAAAAAGAAATTTTTATGTACCCTGGTTAGTTGTTCAGGCAAATGAATGAATCAACGAAACATGGCTTCAAGCTATTACAAAATTTAGTCTTTTCTATACATCTGAAGTACTAGGGGTTTACACACAAGAGAAAGATTGTTCAGACTTCAGAGGATGGGCGTTCCGAGAACATGACAGATGTGTTGTGAAAGGGTTAGTTGTATAGTGATTCAGGGAGAGTGAAGTGCAGGAGGTATTGCCTAGAAATACTTGACAATTGAAGAGGTAAGACCATGAAGGAACAGATGATGAAATGTTTGGTTGACCAAGGGTTGATGCAGTAGGAAATCAGCTGCAGGGCTAATGCTTGAAAAAGAAGAGGAGTTTGGACTGACTTGGTACATTTTGTACATTGGTTTGGACAATACTATCTCATAGTAATGAAATTTCCAGGTTGTGCCCACTCCATTCACCTTTTTTTTTCCTTTTTTGTTCAATCTGCTGAGGGTTTTGTGCAACCAAATTGGGTGCATTTTCACTTGTTATTTGATTCCTGATCTGCGGCAAGAAAGTTTACTTCTTACATGTATCCTTACTGTAGTACATGTTGCTTAAGAATTAATTGCATACATTTTCGTTATCGTACTAATGAAGCTGTAAGTTCTTATCTATTCCTTGCAGTGGATGATTTAGAGCAATGCAATCCTATGGTGGGCAGAGACAACAAGGGAATCATTACAGCTAACAACCACTACAATTTTTCAAAACGTTCTATGCTCCCAAAATATGGTGCAAAACCAAGAAAAAATTTTCCTTTTAGGCAAGGATATATTGCCATTGCTACTATAAGCATGGGAGTGGAGGGAATCCAGATGAGTGTAGATGGGAAGCACATAACTTCATTTGCATACAGAGAGGTACTATAATTACCAGCTTGTCCATTTTCTGATTTCCCAACTCATCTGGCTATATGACATTAACTAGTGATTCCCGTCATCTTAGTTGGCATCTGCTTTTGTTCTACAGAGCTTGGACCCATGGCTTGTGGGTGAAGTAAGAATAACAGGAGACATACAATTGATATCTGTCATTGTCAGTGGTTTACCAACATCAGAGGATTTAGAGCATGTTTTGGATTTGGATATATTAAAGTCATCTGCAATACCCATTCATAAATCAGTGGATCTTTTCATTGGTGTTTTTTCAACAGCAAACAATTTCAAACATAGAATGGCAGTTCGAAGAACATGGAAGCAGTATGATGTTGTTCGTGTCGGATCTGTTTGTCTGCGTTTTTTCGTAGGTCTGGTAAGAAAGCAAAACATGATGGCCGAGAATTATATAATTTCCTGCAATCAATTTACCATTTTTTTTTCTTTTTATGTAGTCATCATAAAGTAGTGTGAGGATATGTAAAGATCCAAGAGAAGTTAATTAGAAACAATATACCTATGATTTGATTGCTCTTTGTGTGATTGGTAATATTTCCCTCAACTTAGCTAAATGTCAAGAGCAAATTTGGGTAGCCAAAACCAAATAGCTAGGGCATTATGTGTCAGTTTGTTGTTGTATTAATCACCCGGAGGTGATTGACTATATGATAGGCAAGAGATGACCTATTCAAGAAGCACAGGCAGTATATATCATTTTAATGTCTTGCTTCTGATAATAAGCATTGGTTTTTGTTTTCTATGATAATAAATTTTTTGATCTGCCATAATATGTATGACATATTCATTAAAATGCTTGGACTTGTCAATTATTAGAAATTTTTGTTATAAATAATAACTTTTAACTGGATTGTCTAATGCTCCTTACAAGAGAGAAATCATTTTACTTGATCTGAGAGCATATGATTTCAATTTTAATGTGTAAATTTTTTAGCTTCTTGTGATGGAAAAAATATTTTCCTCTAATTTGTTGTGCATTTGGAAAGATTTTTTTTTATAAAAAAATCGTTTATTCTAGTTCTATTTAGGATTCTTGCGTGTCTTATTGCCATACTTTATTAAGCACTACATGATATTTTGATAAATTCATATTAATATGTTCACAATTCCCTTTTTTCTTTTTTTCTTTCCCGGTTTCCAATAGCATAAAAATGAAATGGTAAATGAGGAGCTCTGGAAGGAGGCAAACACATATGGTGACATCCAACTGATGCCATTTATCGATTATTATACTCTCATTACATGGAAGACCATAGCCATTTGTATCTATGGGGTAATATGGACCTCAGATTGTTGACACCAAACTTTGTGGAGCTGTTGTATGCTGAATGTTTCTAACTTTTTGCTTCTTGTTCTAACAGACAAATGTTTTATCGGCAAAGTACATAATGAAAACAGATGATGATGCTTTTGCACGTGTTGATGAGTTGCTTACTTCCTTACAAAGGGCTAACATCACACATGGGCTATTGTATGGTCGGATTAACTTCAAGTCTCGCCCTAATCGAGAAGTTAACAGCAAGTGGTATATAACCCCTGAGGTAAGTTTTGAAATTTATATGTCGATAATTTGATCAGGTTAGATGGAGTACACTGATACAGGTGATAATGAAAGATGGATGCAATGTCATTTCAGTGTGTATGAGCTCATAAAACTATATCACAAAGGATCTTAAACTGTAGCAGATGCTGCAGAACTCATACAGGTTCCATTTTGTGGTAGATATAGGAGGTCCCCATGCGATAGAAGACAACTAACGCTGGCTTGTCAAAATTTCTTTCATGTGTGCTTGACCATTGAGCAGGTCTTTTTTGTCTTTTAGATACTGAAGTTGTCGTTGTTGTTATTTTGGAGTCCTCGACTTTCTCAGGAGAAATGGCTATAACCTTTGTTTTTTTTGTTTTTTTTTTCTATTCTAAGTCAAGGTGAGAACAAAAGGGTAGGATTCAGAATCTGATTTCTCGGATAACAAGGAATACTAAGTCAAATGCTATGGGGTTAGTATCCGACTGTTTTATCTTTTTCTTGTGAAAATGATTGTTATTTAATTGCATGCCTGAGGGATTGACGGTAAGAATAAGTTGATATATAAATTGGCCACATATATTTGTTCTTATGATGAGTAAATCTATGTTTCATGGCATTATTTAGAACTCTGTGAAGATTAAATATTTCCAAATCTGCTAGCTCATCGTTTATTTTCATCATGAAGGAATGGCCCGAAGAGAAGTATCCCCCTTGGGCTCACGGTCCGGGGTACGTGGTATCGCACGACATTGCAAAGGGTGTTCACAAGCAGTATAAAAAGGGGCATTTAAAGGTGCTTGACATTCTCTCCTGCATGATTAATCAAGATATGCAACATGCACTTGTATATTTTTTTTTCTAAACAAATAAGATTTTGTGAGTAATAAAAAAATCTTTTTAAATTATAGATTAGTAGTAAAATGTTCTTCCAAAATTGAATCGAGTGTCATGTTATCTAACTGAACTTTGGACAAGTAGATGTTGCTACTTGCGTCTTTCATTATTCAAGCCATCCTCCATCGGTTTAGCCTGTAACGATGATGATTGATGTGCAGATGTTCAAGCTAGAGGATGTGGCCATGGGAATATGGATAGAGGGGATGAAGAACAAAGGGATAGATATCAATTATAAAAATGAAAATAGGATTAATATCGATGGGTGTAAAGCTGGTTACGTGGTAGCTCATTACCAGGGGCCCAGAGAGATGCTATGTCTGTGGCAGAAGCTACAAGAGACTCACCAACCAAGTTGCTGCAGGAGGTGATGTTGTAAATGAGAGATTTTGGCTTGAAATTTTTGGATGTTTGTGTTGCAATGTGACATTATGACCCAAAAAAACAAAAAGGCTTGTTTAGTTTGTGGTACAGTATACACTCTGAAATAATATAATACAACAAAGGGAGGTTTACCATATGGTATATGTTTATCGCATACATAGCTAACTCGAGAGGATGTGGGGTAAAGGCTGGTGGTTACGTACAGAGAAGGTTGATTGAATGCTAGTCACCCTACTACCAAAACCTTGCGCATTTTTCTGCGTTCTACAACCATCAGATTTGTGATTCCGACTTACTCCAACGTGTGTGTTTTTTTTCAAAAAAAAATGACTAATTGATTTAGAGCTAAGTTAACAAACTGTGTAGTTGACGGATCATCCATCCATCCATCCATCAGAAGAAAACAAAAAACAAGATGGCTGTGATCTACCTACCAACCAGCTAACAAAAAATCACTGGACATAATAATTTGGAGGCCATCATATTATTTGGAAGAATCCAAACATAATGATTTTACTAGACCAATCAATTAAGGACCAAAATTAAACTAACATTTTATGTATGTTAATGACCATATTTGATAAAAGAAATGATTTAGTTTGGATTTAGATATGATTTCCTCAAGAAAATCTAGTATGTTAGTTGAGGGAAATCCTCATTTTCATTATGTATAAATAAATGATGAATCAATGAATCTTCTTATTTCCAACATGGTATCAGAGCCTCTCTCTATAAGAGAGATTATCTTTCTTTTATTCAATGTCTAACGACATCTTTTATCTCTTCTTACTGTCAAACGACAGCCTTTCGCTGACATCAAAGCCACTCTTCACGGCTTCTAGTGCGTCGGCTTCCTTTATTTATCCGCTGTCAAATGACAGCTTCTATGACTGTTTGTCCGCGACGACTCTTCTTTTCCGTCGGCTTTCTCATTCCTCTATTGAGGCCTCTTTATGCATGAGGTCGTTTTCCTCGTGCACCACCACTATCGCATCAGCTCCAACGAGCAACGATACCTTCCCTACCCCATCTGCAGCAGATGACGGCTTCTACATCCGCCGCCGCCCCTCCCTGCCTCTGTTCTTTTCTCTACCGAGAGCACTGTAAGGGTCATCGCCCATTGTCTCTCGATGCTCTGAGAGGGCATAGCAAGTTCTTTTTTCGTTAACCGACAAAGAAATCTACGACCGCAGTCACTTTCAGTCATGCCCTCTACCGCTGCCACCACTGCTGCCACGCAACCGCATTCGTCATCCTTTGCTACAACCCTTGCTCTTTGTCGCTGATATCACCGTCAAAGTCAACCACCATCAGGTCTTCATCGCGGTTGACAACACAGCAGCTTCCTTACTTTAGTTTCATTGACATCGATCCTTAGTTCAAGATCGGTGTCTTTACCGGAGCTCGATATTGCGGGGGCATGATAAAGGATAAGATTTAGTTAGGATTTAGATATGATTTCCCCAACTGAATGAGGAAATCTCGTATGTTAATTGAGGAAAATCCTCCTTTTCATTATGTATAAATAAATGATGAATCAATGAATCAATTGGGCATTTTCATTATTTCTTCTTTCTTCTTATTTCCAACATTATTGACGTGACGAGTAAATTATTATCATTAAAACACACAATTTTGCTTCAAGGGAATACGAGTACACACTGGGAATGGAAATAATCATCCAACGACCAGATAGTGAAGCACATAGTAAAAACACAGCAACTAAATCCATGGATACCAAAGCACTAATGTACAAATATACAAAACAAGGTCCATATCCTCGTCCTCTTTCAAGAATCAATAACATTAGAGCATATATAATCCCCACAAAATCAGGCCAACCTAACGACTCATTGAGACCAACTTCAATAAAAAACTTATCAAGGACAAAAATCAAATCAAGTTAATGTATGTAATGATCATAAATGTACCAACCATCTACATCATGTATTTGACTTGGCAAGTAAATCATGACCATCACAACACAATTTCACTATCTTCAATTATCAGATAGTGAAGCAAACAGTAAAAGGAACTAAGGCTTGCTCCCCCTTTTCTAAGAATGGGTATATGATCTAGTGCATATAGATATTCCTCGGGGTCGGGAGGAGCATGTTTGGGTGATCCCGAGGCAAGTCCCTCGGGAGCGTCTTCGGGGCCCCGTCACCAGTCAATGCAAGGGAGTCGACGCAAGGGTCCTAAGGGACTTAGAGGTCATGAAAGCGGATCATGACCTAGACGCGACGGTGATCGAGGGGTCACTCGTTGTCATTAGGGAGCGATACAGCATCCCGGTTGAGTACGGATTGCATGTTCTACGGTCCGAGTAGCGTCCCTATAGTTCGGACACGCCCGAGGTGTGCATCTCGGTGGATGCCTTGGAGGCCGGTCTTCGGTTTCCACTTCATCCCCTTATAGAAGAATGCATTAGATGGTGGAGGATCTCCCCCAGTCAGGTAGCACCCAACTCGTGGCACTACCTTGTTGTGTTTTTGGGCAAGTGCCGACAGGCTGGGATTATCCCAACTCGGGACTTGTTTATGGCGTGCTTCCGCCTTTGTAAGAGTCGGGGCGGTTATTATCTCACCGCTCGCGTCGATTTTAGGGTCAGCGGGGCTCCTTCCAATAACAAAGGTTGGAAATCCCATCATCTTTTTGTGAGTGGTCCGGTCTGGGGGTTCACACTCGACTGGTCGGCGCACCCGATCGGTAACGTCCCCCCTTATTTATCCAAGGAGGAGTCCGTCCTGGTCGACAGACTGAAGGGGATCCTTTCCTCTTCTCGTGTCATCAAGGAAATAACTGAGCTTTGGCTGGTTGAGGCGGGTCTTAGCCCGGCCTCTAGGGGTATTATTTTATATATGCCATTTTAAATCTTAGGGATATTTTTTCTAACCTGTGAATCGGGGTGCATATCGGATGGATCTCGGCGATCTTCAAGGAATGTCGAAGATGTCGGGAGGAAAAGCTTCGGTTGCATGATCAGCCACCTCAACCCAAGGGGTCGGTGGGGTTCCGTTGACCAAAGATCTAAAGTCATCCTCCAAGAGGCCATCTAGTTCTCCAGTCCCGTCCGACGACCCTTCCCGGAGACATAAAAAGGTGAAGATTTTGTCCCGAAGACACAAGTCACGTCGCGGCGAAGAGGGGTCACGGTCGAACTCTAAGGGGAAGGAGCCTACGGAGCCTGTTGAAGAGCTCGAGACGCTCGGGGATTCTGCTGACGAAGATGCGTCACTAGTCTTCCACCGCCCAAGGTCCATGAAGGACCTCTTCAAGACGAAGGTCCATAAAGACAATGCAGGGTACTACGCCCTGCACATGTCAAACCTAGCCCATCAAGACCCCGAGAAAAAAATTCAGCCGAGGTGAGAGGGGCTAAAGAACTCGACAAAGGTCTGGAACGACCCGTCGGCCGCCGAAGAGTTCGAGAGGGGACTCCACCCGCAGTTGGCACGGGAGCTGTATACACTCCCCTCGGAGGTGTTGCTAGCCCGAGCCGCCAAGGAGATGGTATTGGTAAGTTCTCGACCCTCATCTTGACGTCGTAAGTCTCCTTTCGACCGAGTTCTTACTATTGTTGTTTTGTGTAGAACCAGCACTTTCAGATGGTGCTCTTCGACCGAGTCCATGACGTGGACCTGTTGATAACTTTTATGGACTATCGCATCTCCAACCTCCAGCAGGAGATTGATGCCCTAAAGTCCGGAGGGGGTCCGGAGGCGGTCGCCAAGGACAAGGAGCGTGCTTCTGAGCTGGAAAAGGAGCTCAAGAAGACCAAGCACGAGCGGGATGAGGCGCTCCAGCGACTCGAGGCCTCCGACAAAGAACTGAACGAAGTCCGGAGCAACCCATCCGAAATCCAGAGGCTGCTGAAGGAGGCGCGGGTCAGGGCTCGGAAGATGGACAACGAGCTGCTGCAGTCAGTGAAGGCTCTGGAGAACGCCAGAGCCGAGTTGCCGAGACAAGCGATCGACCATTACAAGGAGTCGACCGACTTCAAAGAGGGCCTGAAGAGGATGGGTCAGGTCACCTACGAGTACGGTTATCGGGTGGCATTGGCCCGCTTCCGTTCCTTACACCCGGACTCGGAGGTTGAGGAGGATCCCTTCACTATTAGGCCCGAAGACGACTGGTACCCATGGAGAGGCAGCAGGCCTTTGACGACTCGGCCCCGCCCGAGCCATGACTTGTGATTTTGTTATTTTGTCGAGGTCAGTAACGTATCATTTTCGCCCGACCTCTTTTTGCATACAAACCACTTTGTAACCGAGGTCGGGAAGAGCCCCGTTTTGCCCTCGACCTCTTTTGTAAGCACATTTCATTAATACAAATCATAGAACTTTTTCCATATTAAGTGTAAAATTTTCGAAGGTTCGAAATGTGCCATGTTCTCGATAATACCCGTCCTTCTGTAGTTTCCAACGTGTAAGTCCCTTCTCGGACAACATCCACGACTCGGTAAGATCCTTCCAGTTTAGTGCCAGCTTTCCGCGGGACCGGGTCAGGTCGCTGACCTCGGCTTTCCGCAACACTAGGTCGCCTGCCCTAATGAGCCGAGGGCACACTCGGCGGTTATAAAATTTGGCGACAGCCCTTTTATAAGCTAGCGTCTGCAGATGAGCGTTAGCTCGCTTCTCCTCCAGCAGATCGAGGTTCTCGCGCAGTTGTTGGTTGGATATCTCTTCGTCGTGGGCTTGGATTCGGAGGGTCGGGAAAACCACCTCGGGAGGGAATTCAGCCTCGGTTCTAAAAGCCAGGCTATAGGGAGACTCCCCTGTTGGGGTTTTTGGAGTTGTCCGAGATGCCCAAAGTATGCTCGGAAGTTCCTCCACCCAAGTTGTTGGGGCTCCGGAAATCCTTTTCTTCAATCCTTCGAGAATGGCCCAGTTCGTCACCTCGGCAAGTCTGTTGTCTTGTGGGTGGGCGACCGAGCTGAATTTCAGTTGGATGCGATAGCTTTGGCAAAATGCTTCAAACTTTGCATTGTTGAATTGCATCCTGTTGTCTATGATTATGACTTTAGGAGGGCCGAACCTGGTTATGATGTTTTTCCACACGAATCCTTCAACTTGCCTTTCAGTAATGGAGGCCAACGGCTCGGCCTCGAGCCATTTAGTGAAGTAATCAACTCCCACTATTAGGAACCTCCGTTGTCCTGAAGTTGGGGGGAAGGGACCGAGGAGGTCCATTCCCCATTGGGCAAAAGGCCAAGCGCAGTCGACGATTGCGAGTGGTACCATCGGTTGATGTTGGATCCGGGCATGCTTCTGGCATTGCTCGCAGTTTTGCACATAGGTCTGAGCATCTTTACTCAAAGTGGGCTAATAATAACCTTGCTTGAGAATCTTGTGCGACAAGGTCCGAGCACCAATATGGTCTCCACATATACCCTCGTGGGTCTCGGCTATGGTGGTGCGCGCTTCGGTCGGGTGCAAGCACCGAAGTAGGGGTCGACTAAAGCCTCGTCGATAGAGCCGATCATCAATAATGCAGTACCATGATTCCACCCTCCTGATCCGTCGGGCAACCGCTTTGTCCTCAAGGAGGGCTCCTATTTACTTGAAACGGATGATTTCGCTAATCCAACTTCCTTCTTCTTCGTCGATAGATAACACCCCTAAGTTGATGGAAGGTCCGGGGATTATTGCTATTCCCCCCGGCGGTGTGTCGGTTGCGCAAGAGGACGCAAGCCTGGCCAGGGCCTCCGCTTGTGAATTCTCGACTCGAGGCCCTTTGGTGATGATACATTTCCGAAATTGATCCGTCATCCGTCGCACCTTGGCCAGGTACTTGACCATCGCCACTTCTCAGGTCTCGAAATCTCCATTGACCTGGCCTACAACGAGCTGGGAGTCAGTAAATATTTCTATGTTTTTCACACCAAGTTTGGCAGTGACTTTTAAACTGAACAGTAGTGCTTCATATTCTGCTTCATTGTTTGTGGCCTTGAATTCTAGCCAAAGCGTGTGCTCATAGATGTGGCCAGAGGGGTCCTTAAGCACCAAGCCGACGCCTCCTCTTTCCGAGTTGGCGGAACCATCAATGTGCAATGTCCACATAGGGTCCGAGCTCATCGAGGTCTCCGAGGGTGTGAGTTCCGAGAAGAAGTCTGCCATCACTTGACCTTTGATCGTCGTTTTTGTCACATACTCGATGTCGAATTCCCCCAACTCTACCGACCATTTGAGCATCTGACCTGCAACATCAAACTTTAAGAGGATCTGGCGCAATGGTTGGTCGGTTATCACCTTAATGGGATGTGTCTGGAAGTATGGCCTTAGCTTTCTTGACGCCAAGATCAACACCAAGGCCAATCTTTCTATGGGGGGTAGTAGAGCTCGGGACCCATCAAGACATGGCTGGTGTAGTAGACCAGCTTTTGTCCAACTTTATCGAGCGTCACTAAGATCGAGCTGACCGCCAAATCGGATGTCGCAAGGTACAAGCCGAGAGGCTCTCCGTCCTATACTGATGCCAGCTAAGGCAGGTGTTCGATGTGGCTCTTTAGCTGGCGGAATGCTTCTTCGCACTTGGGGGTCCACTTGAAATCCTTCGCCGACCTTAGTGCTCGGAAGAAGGTCGAGCTTTTATCTCCGGCTCGGGAGATGAAGCGACTCAGCGCCACTAGCCTGCTTGTGAGTCGTTGGACCTCCTTCACTGACCTTGGGGATTGCATCTCCTGTATCGCCTTTATCTTGTCGGGGTTGGCATATATTCCTCGTTGATGAACAATAAAGCCGAGGAATTTTTCGGATGTGATGCCAAAGGTACATTTGGCCGGGTTGAGACGCATTTTGTATCTCCTTAGCGTGCCAAACGTTTCTGCTAGATCTGAGAGATGAGCCTCGGTCTTTCGACTTTTGACTATCATGTCATCCACGTAAATCTTCATGTTTATCCCGACTTGATCCTTGAGCATACGATTTACCAGCATTGGTATGTCGCTCTGGCATTCTTCAACCCAAATGGCATCACTTTGTAGCAGTAGGTACCGTTGTGAGTAATGAAGGTCGTATTCTCTCTGTCTTTCGGAGCCATTCAGATTTGATTATACCTCGAGAAGGCATCCATAAAGGAGAGCAACCACATGGCATCCACCAGCTGGTCAATGTAAGGAAGGGGGTAACAGTCCTTCGGGCAAGCCCGATTGAGGTTGGTATAATCAACGCACATTCGTCAATTTCCATTAGCTTTTTTGACAAGTACAACATTGGATAACCAGGTCGAATACTTGACTTCCTCGATGAGCTCCGCATCCAATAAGCGAGCGACCTCATCCTCCACGGCCTTCTATCGGTCAGGAGCGAACTTGCGCGGGCGCTGCTTGATAGGTCGGGCACCGGGAGTGATGTTCAAATGATGTTGAGCGACCTTCGGGTCAACCCCTGGCATATCCTTTGGGGACCACGCAAAGACATCCCCATTCTTCCACAGGAATTCAACTAGTTGTACTCGCTGGTCATCCGAGAGTCCCGAACCGATCTTCACCAACTTGTCCGGGCAACCTGGATCGAGGGGCACCTCCAAAACTTGCTTCGTCGGGTTGGGATCCCAAGCATTATCCTCGGGGCTTCGGGGGTCCACCGTGGTCATTTGGACCTTCGACCTCTTAGGCAGTGTTGTTGTCGTTAGATAGTATTGTCTGAATTCTCTTGGGTCACTCCTAACCTCACCGACCCCCGCCCGGGTCGAGAACTTCATGAGCCGATGATAAGTTGAGACGACTGCCTTGAGCCGATTGAGGGTCGACCGTCTGATGATGGCATTGTACGCTGATGGGAGCTTCACCACCATGAATGACACCATGAGAGTTTTTGACCTCGGCTCTCCTCCGAACGTGACAGGAATCATGGCCGTCCCTATAGGAGAGACGAAGTCCCTAGTGAACCCTGTCAAAGTAGATGTTAGGGTAACGAAGTCTTTGTCAGTTAGTCCCAGTTTCTAAAAAGCATCAAAATACAAAATGTCGATCGAACTTCCCGTGTCAATCATAACTCTTTTGACGCAAGCGTTGGCCATCCGAATTGAGATCACCAGTGCATCATCATGGCAGGGGTACTCTTCGCTCCCCAACCTGAAGGTGATGTCAAGGTCTTCATCATGCGTAGGCCTCTTTCCGACCTCAGTGCATGCATAAGCCTTGCGCGCCGAGTTGTTGTCGCCCGAGGCCGGCCTCCCGATGATGACGTCGATTTGCTTTTCGATTAGACCCTTGGGTCGGGGCGATGGATCTCGAGGAGGCCGACTATCGGGGAGTGAAGATTGGTCGCAAACATACCAACGCAAGTGCCCGTGTCGGATGAGGTCTTCAATTTGATACTGTAAGTCACGGCATTCTTCTGTGTCATGGTCGTACTCCCTGTGAAAGCGATAATACCTCCTTTTGTTGCGTCTTTCGGAGTGTGTCTTTGTTGGATTTGGAGCCTTCAGAAGCCTCTTCTCCCGAATCTGAAAAAAGATCTTTGTTCGAGTCGAGTTGAGGGGGATCAGGGGGGGTCTCGATGGCAACATGCCCGACCTGTCCTCCCTCCTCTTTGGTGGTCCCGAGGGGTGTCCTTGGGGTTGTTCCGCTCGAGGGTGTTTCGACTCGTCTCGCTTGCCTACCACCAATGTCTCGGCGGCCATGTATTGATGCGTCCGCTGTAGCATTTCGGGCACCGTCGCTGGCGATCGCTCGATCAACAACTAGAAGAACCTCGATGGTTTAAATCTCATTAAGAATGCCTGAATGGCTAGGGAAGGATGGACATCAGGGATTCCCTGGACCTGTGAAGTGAATCGTCCCACAAACTGGGAGAGGGACTCGTCGCTTCCTTGGGCCAACCCTAGGAGGGAGGCGGTGGTCGATTTTGGGCATGCACTCGCCAAGAAGTTTAATTCGAACTCTTTTGCCAATAAATCAAACGAAGATATAGAGGCGGGTTTAAGACGACAATACCAGGTCCTGGCCGATTCTCTTAGGGTGGTCGGAAAAGCATGACACATCAGCGCGTCAGACGTGTCATCATTTGAGAGCGGAATGTTGCGATATGCTCTGTTGGATGGCAATTGTTATCATAAAGTTCGAGGGCCGGGAGTCTAAAGTTGGTCGGTAGGGATTTGTCTTGTATCTCAGGGGTGAACGGGGAGCCGCCTTTTGAGCTTTATTTGATCTCCCCCTTTGATTTGAGGACCTCCTTCTGGACCTCGTCCAGCCGCTGATGGACTTAACAGACTTGTTCCCTCAATAAATCAGCGGAATCGGATGACAGGGTGTCGAAGTCGGGACTGGTTTGAACCAGATCGCAAGAACGACTTTGCGACCGAGCAGGTGCAGTAGTCGGGGAGGCTGTACGGGCTTCCGCAGCCTGGCGTTGTGGTGGTTCCACCTCGAGTTGAGTCTCTCAGTTCGGGGACACAGGTGACTCTATTTGCGGAAATGCTGTCGGGGGAGCCGATTGTTAAGTTGTCGACTATATGAGCTGGGGCAAGTATGGTACTATGGTTTGCACCATGCCGACCAATGCTTGAACCTGGTTGGTGAGGCCGAGAAAGGCCTCAGCCGTGACGAACGGAGGCGGTAGGATCTTTGGTGAGAGAAACCCGGGTCATCATTCTCGAAGCGGTTGATGCGCCTCTGTGGTGACCTCCTCCGCTTGTTGAGGGTGGTTAGGCTCTGTGCGATGCTCCGCGCCCGAGTTACCAAACGGGCGTTCTTGCAATATGGGCCCTCCTTCTAGCGCCAAAAATGTTTGTATAAAATCCTTGTGCCTGCCCAGTAGGCACGATATGCCTCCATGTCTACTGAGTGGGCACGACTGGTTCAGGCCCGTGTGCGCTAGCTCCCCCGCGATCGTCTCAATGGAGAGGAAGTGAAGCACAGTTGAATGGTGGGAGCTCTCGGGTCCGGCTCGGCAGAGAGGAAGCTGGCTCATCGGAGCTCGGGTCGGGAATAAGTATCTCAGCTCAGGTCGGCAGCTAATTCCTGCAAGAAGGTCGGGTCGGGTGGGGTTCCCAACGAGACCTCTCCGACGGTCAAGTTAGTTCGGTTGTTGATTATGTGATCCCCCCGCTCTGTAGAGGCGCAGGGGCTTTTATAATAAAGGTTACAAGGCATTCGTACCTGAGGTCCTTACCCTCCCTATCGCTTACCATGCCGTTATACTTCACCACGCCCTCCATGATCCTTGCAGCGAGACACGCGTCGTGCTTCATGCAGCTAGAGCATGTCGATCTTGCCCACCTTACCTGTGTTAGGTCGATCATACGACCGTTGACCCCTCCATGCTTGTGTCAGGCCGGCTCCACCGTGTCGGGTCGGCCACGTTAGCGGGCTAGTTATGCGAGGGTACGAGGACATGACAGCCAAGTCAATATTTGCCATATCAGGTGTCGAATAAGAAGATATCAGATTGGACCTATCTTCAAGGGAACAAAAAATGAGACGAGCATATAACACCATTAACCATACTATAGACAGAACTATATTACGGAAGATCTTAATGTGAGCTCATCCATCATTAAAATGCTTGCTTCAGAAAATAATGTAATTTGATTTAAAATCCCTATTTCTTTAACATACAAATAGTGAATGAGTTTTTTTTCAAAATAAATGGATAAATATATTAATTTCAGTTGAAGGTTTGGACACATTTTGTTAGCAGTAGCTAATCCCAACAAATATCACGCCATCCTAACTGACCAGAACAACAAGCCAGAGAAAATGTCCCTTGCACAGGGCCACGGGCAAGACAATTAAACAGCAAATAATACAAGAAAAAGTAGACAATGCCAAGAGTAAACTAAGATAGGAGTCTAGAAACAAGGTAAGCAAACCTTTGGAACAAAAACATGTCATGGCTCTATGTAGTTTGACAATCTCTTCATTTAGATTACCAATTTTGTGCGCTCGCACCAGAAATGGACCAGACATTGTGCATTAGAAAGTCATGAGCTGTCTCTTGCCTGATCCAGTATTGGAGGCATCCGATGAAATACTTGATGTGACTCAACAAAGATGGAAGCTCCAGCTATCAGCCAAGAAGTCATGAATTAGACCCATTTGCATATATTAAGCTGCAAGCAGTAGGCTTTCTAATGCCCAATTCCAACATCATATCCCTGAACATTTGACTATCACCTTGCTTCATAGATGCAACATACAAATTGGATACAGAGACAAGGTGGCCAGCCACCTGGTCTGGTTCTAGTTCCTTAATTCTGTGGACCACCTGGCCTGCAAGTTTATCATCCTTGTGTATCCAACAGCCACCAAGCAAGGCACCCCAAATAGCAGAATTAGGCTCCACTGGCATCATTTTAATCAGCTCTTGGGCTTTGTTCAAGTGACCTGCACGGCTGAGCATGTCAACAATGCATCCATAGTGTTGTATTTTTGGTCTGATTCCATACATTGAAATCATCTGCTCGAAGTAGCAAAGCCCCTTGTCAATCCTACCCGTGTAACTGCAGACACATAGCACCGCAATAAAGGTCAACCAATCTGGCTTCTCATTTTCTGATCCCTGGCACTGCATTCTTTGGAATAAATCTAGTGCCTGATCACCATAACCATGGGTTGCAAGGCCTGCAATCATGGTCGTCCACGAGACAGTACTTTTACAAGGCATCTCGGTGAAGACCTGAAATGCATCATCAATAGCTCCACATTTAACATACATGTGGATGAGTGCATTATTCAGATTCACCAGACATTCTCTTCCATGGCAGACATGTGCATGGATACAACGTCCCAATTCCAAGTCTCCCAAATATGCACATGCTGACAGGACAGCGATCATTGTAACTTGATCAGGTTTTACTTGAGACATCCTCATCTGACTAAATAGAGTGAGTGCCTGACCACTCTTACCCGCCCGTGCACAACCTGCAATCATGGTGGTCCACGACACTTGGTCCTTAGCAGGCATGTCATCAAAGAGCCTAGATGCGGATGGCACATCGCCAGATTGCAAATATCCAGCCAACATGGTGTTCCATGACACAATGTTTCTCTGGCGCATCTCTTCAAATATCTTATGAGCTTTAGCAATAGACTCACCTCTCATGGTGGCAGAGGCAGCATACATATTTATTAAATTAGTATTAATGTACACACTGGAATCAAAGCCGCCAGACAAGATTCTACAGTGTAATTGCTCCCCTTGTGGCAAGAAATTTGGCCCTGCTTTAGCACAGGCAGCAAGGAGGAAGGCATATGTGAAACCATTGGGCTGCAGCATATCTGTCCTCCCTCTTCTTCTCATCCAATTGTAGATGGTGAAGGAGCTCTCTGGCATATCTCCATGAAAAATTGCCCTGATCATTTGGTTGCAGAGGGTGGTGTTCGGTTCCTCAACCTGATCAAAAGCTAGAGATGCATATGTTATATTCCCTGATGCAATGCAGAAGGAGAGAAGCTTGGTGATGAGAACATTCTTGCAGGAGAAGCCATTAACCACCAATTTTGCATGCAACTGAGTAAGTTGCTTCATGCTGTTGCATCCTTGAAGCATCAAGAATAAATGCTGCTGTAGATCTCTTGAGTATGGTTTCCAAGAAGCAAGAGAGGACAAGCTGAGCATCCTTTAGACCAGAAAGTTCTCCCAGACAGCTAAAATTGGAGGTTTTCTTGTTGTATTATGTGAAATGACTTCAACTCTAATGACATGATCTCACAGGACAACCTGAAACAAACTAAATCAGCATGTCCAATGTATAGGGTTTTGCAAGACTAATTGAAATTGGCTATAGGTGAACAGATCAACCACTACCCTCCTGAACAAAATTCTTGTTCTTGCTTGTCAAAATGATACATTGTTTCTGCAATCCCATTTAGTTGCCACCACCTGAACAAGCAGCCAAGACCATATTGTCACAAACTTAACAGGTTTTGCCTAAGTCGTGCAGCACCATTGCGTGTCCGTTCCCAAAGATCAACCTTCCCGAAATCTCCTATGGTCCATTAGGACCTACAAAAGATAAAACAGGTTAGAGAAAACGTTTCACACAGGATCCACACGCAACCATTTCAGCAAACATTTTATAACCAATGTCAATTACAACTTTGGACTTCACAAGCTCTGAACGATCACACAACAAAGGGTCGTGGTCCATTCCAAACCGAAATCTCCACAAGTGTCCACATGACACTTCTCATTTACAACACAAAAGCAACCACAAAAGTTAACCAAACTAGGGCTATTGAACCTACTACTAGTCAGCTACATGTTGTGCAAAGCATGAACAAAAACTGAAAGACACGAACATAAATAAGCATTACATCGAACACCTTATTTATATTTTTGCCCGTGGCATTCTACCCCGATTATTCCTTTTCAACATCTTCGTCGAAGCTATTGCAGACGTTGCATCTCCTCATCTTTAGCTGAATCTTCAATCTTCTGTTTTAGCTCCAACATACCTCTTGGCTCCCAGTTGCTCTCCGCCACTATTGTCGAGTAGTCGAACTTTAACTCGCCATGCTGCTTCAACTCGCCAATGACTGACTGGTGTGGGGTTAACTGAGTTGTGCTGATCCTTGTTGATTCCTATGGATCCTTCTGATAAAGGAAAAAACCTTTATTGTTATGTGTCAGTATCTTAATTGTCTCACACCGCTTAAACTGGTGGATGTTTGTTGGAGCTTTAACGAGCATCGCCTCGTAGACTTCAAAGTTTTCAAGGTCCTTTTATAAAATTTGCCCATTGATTCCTTTTCTAATTTGTTACCACTTCCATGTAGATTTGTATCACGTCCACTTTCGATTGGTATTCTTTTAGGAAATGAAACGAACAATCTACTCTCGATAACACCGATCACCATCAGTGAGATTTGATAACTATTGTCATCTATTAAGTTTCTTTGAAAGATCTTTAAACTTGTGCAGAGCTGCTCCGCTGGATAAATAAGAGAATTAAGGTACACGATTTTGCCCATTCTCTTAAGAGCTGAGAAGGCAAAGATTACTTTACTTCACCCGCTTCCTCGACGCTATACTTCATACATCAAGCTGGTTACTAGTCTTCGCCCACTCTTTGCTCATACTTCTAAAGTATTTGAAGTGTTTGCACTCCTCCCGTTTAGTTAGCTATTGTGATTCGCCTTCTCACTGCCACTAAACTTTTGGAGTGCAAGAAGTCTTACTCGAAAAGTACAAAATTTCACCCCAACTTGGAGCAAGTCTCTGATAGTTTTGATCGCTTGTGGGATTGTACCATCTTCTCTATCATCTTTGTCATCTATTCCTCTAAGTAGAAAAGATATAGCACCATGTATTGCCTACTTCGTTTCTTGGTCGAGCACTTCTGCATCAACCCTAAATCTTCTACTTTCAGCTATCTTGATGAGAAGCCCATTTACACCAATCTTATAAAGTTTCTCTGGCCTCTGCCCTTCAACCTTGTCTTAGTATTTGGAGTTTGCCTCCACATTCTCCACTTTTCGACCCCTTTCATGACCAACACTCACCCTCCATGAGAGGGAGGGATCAGTGACTCCACGGAAGTCCCGCCTCTACGGTACCATGGCGCTGTCATACCCATAGCACTAATATATATTGCCTCGCATCTGCACCCTTTTCTTCACGATCGATAGATCCACCTCTACGACACTAAAGCACTCCTCCGAGTCCACCTCCATTCTAACTGACGCTTGGCTTTTGAGTAACTGAGTCCCTCTAGACTCATCGTCGCTTCCTCATCCCTTTCGACCCCCTGCTTCAACACCTCTATGTTCTCCGAGCAGTTATTCTTAGTCGATGGAAAGATAAACTGCAACTCTCGTACATGACCTCTGCCATCTTATTGCAAGGCTCACACCGATTTTGTTGTCCTTAGCTTCCTTGGTAACAACATTCGCTTACTCAACCTTATCCTTTAACTTGTCGAGCTCCCTTAAGCAAATATGAGCTCCAGTCCAACTCTACAACCGCTCCGATCATCCCTCTATATGATCTCTCATAGGATTCACTAGTATTTGCACTTGGCCCCCCTTGATAATACACAACCCCCATATGTCGATGGCCAAGGCTTTAATCCGATGCAAAATTTGATGCACTTACAAAAGACCCACCTCTCCGGTACCATAGCATTCACTCCTTAATCTATAGCCCTTCTTGTCGTCGTGTTGTTCACCGAAGTAAAGCTCCCAGTAGCCCCCGATTAAACCTCCGCATAATTAAATCCCTCATGAAACTTTTCCCGCATGTTGTATTACCTCAAATTGGTCCACCACGATCCGCTACACCATGTCGCCTTCTAGTAATATTTTAATTGCATTAAGATTTTTATAAGATGAATTCATACTACGGTTTCTTCATGTGTGACCTATGCCAGCACATCGTAATGCCTCTGTCACTTCCGATTGTATTCGACCCTTTGGCAATTGACCTTCGTTCACCCATTCTCAGGTAATACCCGAACGAAAAATAGCTCTAGGACAATCTATCGCCTAATAGTTTTTGATGCATACTAACTTTGCTAAAATTGATGCACTATTATCTAATCCTAGGCCTCTATCCTCCACCAACATAATCTCCATTATGCATCGCTTTTTTTCATGGCAACTCAAATGATAACATTGTAGCATATTCTTTAAGAGTACTTGTCTCTGCATCCTCTTGCCCCGTGCTAAAGCCTTATGACCCCAACTTCACCTTCGCAAGTTGAGTTACCTTAGTTCATCTATTAAATGCTTGTTTAAGATAAGATGCATGTGCCTCAAAGCTCCCTTCGTCTTAGGCACCATGCAAGATGTCTACTCCACCAAAACGAAAACCCATGAAATGACATGATCCCGCTCTTGCCTCTATAAGAGTTCATATCCTTGATATATATCCAAGAAAAGCTTCATGCCTTTGTTCCATATTTCATCTTCTACGTTGACTCCCTTCATACAACTTGAGCACTTCACCAAGTTCCACCCAAGTTGTTTTGTCTCTTGACTTGTATTGAGTTGATGGTGGCCCTTACGCCTATCATTCTATGAGTCAACCCTCCGTTAAGTCTGAATTTCACATCGAGCCTAAGTATGCCTTCATTTAATGTTACCTTGGGTTACTCCCGTTCTTGATCTCGCAATGCATCCAATAATGCATTACCTCATGCAAGATTATAAGACGATTCCTCATCGCTCGCTCAATGTATCTCCATTTGTAAAGTTGTCTTAAGATATTATACTTTAACACGTACGATCCATTGCACATGATCCATTGCACATGATTCTCCCTTTGGCGAACTATGATTTATCCCTTTTGGATATCTATCCTATTGGAACAACTTTTCTCTATGCATCCTTCTCTCTAAAAGTTTTGAAAACAACATACCCTGGACCACTCCACCTTGTTGAATAAACTATGTATTGTTCAACCCCTGCAAACGCACTTGCTAGATTTTGACTCTTGGCAAATACAACCCCCGTTACACCCCTCAAGGCCTAGCAACATGTTGAACTTATTACACACTTCAGTCTCCTACGGACGTATCCTTCCCATGCCACAAAAAAATTTCAATGCTCCATGGCACCGAGTTTTGATCGCCTTAGGACGACCACGAACACTCCATCATCCACATATAAACCCTTGCATGAGTATCAAATTTTTCGAGTTAACAATTCCCCTCACCTCTATAAGTTTTGTACAACTCTTTCAGTCGCTGTGCAATCCATTTCACTTTGTACAATCTTATCTTTTACTAAGCGCGACGCTTGCCTTAAACATCGTCAAGTTTAGTTGCTAACATCAAGCCATAACTAAAACTCAATCATCCCAACCTTTGTGCGTTATGTATTCGTCCTAGTTTGCTTGTTCTCGTGATGCCTCTCGCGTAGAGGGTTAGTCATTCATCTGAATGTCAATCTTAGATGTCCGCTCTTCTGAGCGACTCCTTACATCTCAATACTATTTCCCCCAAACGATCACGCATGCTAGCCCTCCACACAAACCTCGCTAAGTCCCCCACGTTTACATAACAAGTGTTCTTATGTGTGTTTATCCCGCTCTGAAACCAATTGTTACGAACTTAGTTCGTTTTGCCTAAGTCGTACGACACCCTTACATATCCGTCCACAAAGGTCAACCTCCACGAAACCTCTAGCGATCCCTTAGAAGTTACAAAAGAGAAAACGAATCAGGAACACATTTTACATGGGACCCACAAACAACCATTTCAACAAACACTTTACAACTATGCCAATTACAACCCTGGAGTTCACAAGCTCTAAATAATAATAGTCTATTATAAACCAAAATTGCCACAAGTGTCCACATGACACAACTCTCATTTATAAGTCAAAAACGATCACAAAATTTAACCAAACTAAGGCTGCTAGACCTACTGCTAGCCCACTACATATTATGCAAAGTACGAACAAAAATCAAAAGATATGAATATACATGAGCATTACATCGAACATCCTATCTATATTTTTATCCATGATAGTATGGGAAGGACAAACTGGGATTCTTGGATAGCATATGTAAGACATACAACAGATAACTAACGAACATGATAACAAGAAAATGGTTACTTTTAAAAAATAGATAATCCTTAGTAACCAAGTAATGATACAAAATGTTAAACAAAAACAGGAAAATCTGTTGTTCTAGAACCTAACATCATTGTAGATAAATTTATTTGAGCAAACATTTCAAAAAAAGGCACTAGGTGAGAAATAAAAGCCTCATGCATCTTAAAACAACTTACATTATTGACAACTCAATCCCTTAGATGTTCTTTGATTGTGCAATCATATATGCAATAATCATTACAGGTCTGTAGGCTCATCATTGTTGTCATTATTTATTTTAAAACCTAATATCATTTAGATCAATTTAATTTACACAAACATTCCAAGAAACCACTAGATGAAACATAATGACCTCCCCGCGTCTTAAAACAACTTGTAAGGCTGACAACGCAGTCCATTATATGTTCTTTGATTATGCAATCATATCTGCAATAATCATTATAAGTCTATAGGCTCATCATTATTGTCTATGAATTTGAAATACAAGAAAAGTCATTATTTTGAAACCTAACATTATCATAGATAAATTTCATTACACAACCATATGAAGATAAAAAACACTAGATGAGATAAAAAACACTAACGTTGATAACTCAATCGCTTGGATGTTCTTTGATTATGCAATAATCATTACAGGTCAATAGACTCATTGTCGTTGTCCATTATTTTTGAATGCATATAAGTCAGTATTTTGGAAGCTGACATCATTGTATTATGCAAACATTTAAAGAAAAAAAGCCCCAGATTAGATAAAAAAACCTCCTGCATCTTAAAACAGCCTGTAAGTTTGACAACTCAGTCCCTTAGATGTTCTTTGATTATGCAATCATATCTGCAATGATCATTACAGGTCTGTGGGCTCATCATCGCTGTCCGTTGTTTTGGAATACAAGAAAAGTCATTATTTTGGAACCTAACATCACTGTAAATAAATTTAATTTATCAAACATTTCAAGGGGAAAAACACTATATGTATAAAAAAAACTCCTACGTCTTAAAACAGCCTGTGTGGTTGACAACTCAGTCCCTTAGATGTTCTTTGATTATACAATCATATCTGCAATAATCATTACAGGTCTGTAGGGTTCATCATCGTTGTCCAAACCATGGTTATCGAAACAGAGGGCACCAGAGATAGCGAGGAAGCATAAATTTCCACACCTAAAGATAAAGTCGTGAAAAACTGATGTAACCGATGCAAACAGGTCAACTAAAACCAATTGAATGTGTCAAGTATAAGGCAGGAAATACTGGTTGTAGCTACCTGGCAAAAAGGCAGCCTTTTTCCTCCATGTTTCAAGAGACGTTCAACGAAGCTTCAAAGATAAACAGCAGAGGGTTGGCAAAGGTGATCGAGGGATTACCTGTCGGCGCAGCCTTCGACAACTGGGATGAGTAGGAGAAGAATGGTAGTCGCGAAAGGAGAACGGCCCCCATCTGGGCGGCAGAGCGAATACAGAAGCGTCGTCCCCCCCTCCTATTTATAGACAAGGAATAGCGCGTCGGATTAGGATTTTGATTGCTGTGCTTGAACGGTCGAGATCTCGTCTTGAAACCCTAATTCGTTGGGTGTTACCCGTGCGTTTCGTAGGACAAATTCTTGGTTATTCTATTTACCATTGACGAACGATGGCAGTATCGAATTTGGAAACATCATTTTTATTTCACCAATTTTTTACGTAATTTAAATTTAAAAATGAAAGTACAAGAATAAAATATAACAGAGATGATGAGATGAAAGATAACAAAGAATGTCTACTTATAACAAATTAGTCAAAGAAAACGTTAAGATGCTAGCAAAAGAATCTCAAAAGATTTGTATGAAATATTGACTCCATTTATTTAAGTGTTAAGGTTTATTTTAATCCTTATAATTTTGATAAATTAATTATTTTAAGTTCTTATATTTTATTTTTATTAAAATAATTCATATATTTTTAAAAGCATAGTAAATAATATATTTTTGTCAAATCTGAGTTAACAGATATTAGAGTTTGTTATGTTCATCTTAGCCTATGTGATTTTGTTCATGGAATAATCAAGTCATTATGATTTACTTAAATCTAAAATAATCCCTATATTTTTTTAATTCTAAGTTAACAGATATTAAAGTCTATTTAAATGACATGTTGACTCATAATAAATTATTAATATAATATCACGTATAATTTAAGTTAAAAAGTGAGATCACTATCAATGGTGGGAGGAGGCATCATCGTGAAAACGACCACTACCAGTAGCACTAAGTCATAGCTGCCTGATAGGACGTTGTATGCACATAATCTCTCCTACATTAACGACGAGCTTAAAAGTTTTTGATTTGGCTAGCCTTAAGTGGATGTGCATTGACCAGTTCGATATTAGGCACACAGTGGTCTCTTAGACCCTATTCCTCCTCCTATGCATTTTTATCTCCGTCAACTCTCACTTTGTCCTCTCCTACACCCCTATCTAGCGCACCTACGATATAGTGGACCACCTCTCTCTCACCTCCGTCTCGGTCGCTCTTACCTTTGCTTCTTCACCTTCGTTTGTCACTACCTTTTCCTCGACAAAATGGACCTTAACATTTTTTTAAACTTAAATTATATATGTCATTATATTAATAATTTATTATGAGTCAGTATGTCATGTAATTAACTCTAATGTCTATTAACTCAGATTTGACGAGAGTGACTTATATGCTATATTTTTTATAATGTAAGGATTATTTTAGACATGAGTAAATTATAATGATTTAAATGGTCCCTAGCCAAAATCATAATGGCTAAAATGATCTTTAACCCTTTTTTAAAATTAGATTATATGTGTGATTAACCTTAATAATTTATTATAAGTCAACATATCATGTAAATGGATGTTAATATCTATTAACTCAAACATGATTGGAGGAGCCTATATATTATATTTTTTTAAATATAAAAATTATTTAAAATATAAGTAAATTATAAAAATTTAAATAATATATAATCATTAAAATGCACCTCAACCCATCATTTAATTATACCCTATTTGTTGTACCTTCACTGGTTTATGACAAAGAAAATAAGGCTCTATGAAGTTGCACCATAACCACCTTTATGGCAATACTTTTATACGTCTCGAGAACTTCACATATATTTGTACCCTCATAAGACTATAGAAATCTATGCAAACATGTTTAATGTTATATTATCTTCGTTCACCAAAGATGTGAAAACTAAGAAATGCCTCGGTGATTTTACTTGGAAAGGTTTATTTGAATAAATGTGTCACTTATAAATGGAAAGAACTCATTGTCTTAACCCTGTATGGAGAGTAATGCTATATGTCTTGTCATGTAGAAATAATTCCAATGCCTCGGCTGGAAAATCAAAATACAAAAAAGAGTAAATTCAAGTGTACATAGCAACAAGTCAGGCACGAGCATCCATGGTGATACCTATAAAAGTAGAGAGGCATAAATATTTAATTATTCTTACAATAATGGACGTGTATGAGTGTAACATATAATAGCTGCATTTGTTTGATCCATATCGTGCATACGTATCTGTGCATGCGATAGTTGCACAGAATCTTAGCTACAGCAACCATTATGACATTTCGAGGATGATGTATTATAATTATAAATATTACAGATCTTAACGATGGTGTATATGCATAGTAGATAAAGATTTTTCTAAATAATAGTTACAAAAAGTATATATCATAATAATCTTTTAGATATATTATTATTTAATTTTAGATTTTAATATTAAAGTTTTTTTGCATAATTATGCTAATAATTTATATCAGAGTTTGAAATTAAATACTTTAGATCTATTTATTAGCATATTTCACTCGAGAAAAAATGTTAATCAATTTTTATTTACAATGTATGAGTGATTCGTCTGTGTTGTCGATATATTTTCCTATTGCTCGTCGGCGGGTGATGTAAGGCTTCTTCTATTTGATCGATGGATTCATTATCAATAATTTGTTGTTGGCGATAGTATTATTGAGGATGACAATCTCTATTGATCGCTTATTCAATTGTCGATAGCGATTGTGGCTACGATTGCGATAGCACTATTACATAACGACGGTCGCATGTAAGCAGCAAGCTAGTTGCGGCAACATCACTGCCTAACGACGGCCGTGCACGAGCAACAGGCCATACCTAGGCAAAAGTGATCGCACAAGGGAAATGACTGCATAGGCGATGGTCGCACATGCGGTAATCGCACAAGTGCCAACTACCTGCACGACCGCCTGCGCGCATAAGCGACAGTTGCAGGCATAAGTGATAGTGCTCGTAAGGGCAACAATTTGCGGGAAAAGGTGATGCCCGCTTGCAGTGGTGGTGGCCATGAGTACAGGCGGTGGCCGCACATATAGGCAATGGCCACCTGCTATAGAGGTGGTAGTTGCAAGTGCAGAGGTGGCAGCCAAATTCAGAGGTAATGGGAATTAGGGCTTTTCCTTTATAAGGACATTTTTATACCTTTCAAAAATATAAGAATTTTGGAGTTTATCCTTTTATTTACTTTTTGGTAATACCCTTCATAAATTGGATATTTCCTTGCATATCCTCTTGATAGTTCTGCCGTTATGAATCTCATAATTCTGGTTTATGTCTAATTAATAAATTATAGTTTTATCTTTATAAAATTAAGAAATTCTAATTGATATCCTTATTGTAAAATTGATCAATATGATTTATTTTTACTAGAATTTGATCACTATGACTATTGATTAGATTTGGTTTTGATTAAACTTAGAAAATATTAAATTTTGATCAATTTTTATTGACTAACTTAATTGGGTTGATGCTTAATCTAATTTTAGGCTTACCCAATTAAATAAGATTGACTGATATAATAGTTCTTTGATGGTTTTCTTATATGAATTATTAATTACATATGGTAAACAAAATTTAATTATTATTCTTCAATATTTATTTGGTTATTAACATATATATGTTTAAAATTATGAAATAATATTTATTTTTCATATAAATACTTTTCATGATTTGTGTGTCATCATGATTAAAGTTATTATATAAGTTTTCTTTATGCTAATCAATGTTTAATAATTATTATGTTTGTTATTCTATTATTAAATTATTTTAGTATAAATTAGCATAAAGAAACTTGATGAATATTATTTATAATTTATCTTCCTAAGTTTTATCTGATCGGTAGTTTAGTTAGTAGACTTATGGGATGTGAAATTACGATAAAAGCTTTATCATTTATAGGACATTTTGATTGTATTTTATATTCTTATATTGATCCTATAGTCACCAAAGTGACTTGGAATTGATATTACATAATATTAAAAAAATAATATTCACAATGACACATATAATTAGGATATTCAGAAAATCCTAAAGGAAAATTAATTTCAAATAATTATGTGATTGTGAAGGATGATATTATTCTAAATATCTTTGTATTTTATAATTATATACCCAAAGGTAGTAATACTATTTCATAATGATAGTATTGGTCATCCATAAATAATTTTATGTGGACACTAGATATATCAATATTTCACCTAAAGATGAAAATAAAGATGATATTAATAGTTCAACACTTATTGAAAAACTCAAAAAAATATATTATTATACTGGTACTTCCTTTAAATATCCCTATATTATCTGGAATAAATGGCTTGAGCATATACAATTTGTATTGAGTGAGTTAGATCTTGATTAAATTAATTTAAAAAAAACATACTGAAAGTTTTACAAAATAAATAATTGAGATAACTGATTGAGAAATATCTAAAAGACTTAGTATTATGATAATTATTAATAATATTTAAAGTTAAATACAGTTTATAATTAGCGCATAAGAATATTTATAGATCAGTTTTAATTATTGAAAGTTTATAACAGTTGACACCTTAATGGATCAACTAACTAAAATGATAGTAATTGAAGAATTTAATATTATATCCTCAGTTAATAAAGTCGTAAGCTTAAGAATATTAAGAATAATTATAATAGAGTCATTTTTCATAATTTATTATCTTTGTTCTTAGTTTGACTCATTTAAAATTTAATTAAGGATAAATAAACTTAAATGAGTTAACTAGTATATGTTTACAAAAAAATTAAAATTAAAATAGAAAAGAATTATAATATTTTGGGTACTACTCAATGAGTGGTAATAATAAAAGAAAATTGAATCACAAGTCACCTAAGTTTATAAATACAATATAAACCAATAAAAAAATCTTCATAATAAAGCACTAATTCCGTAACAAAAATAGTTAGAACCATAAGATTTGGTTTGAAAAGAAAAGGTGTAAGTCAAACTTTTGTATGGTTCAAATCAAATATTATAGAAATTATTATCTACTACTTGGTAGATTAATTTTGATGCTTCAATAAATGTTATAATAATATAGATTTATTTTAATATAAAAATCAAAAGAAAAAGAAACATTTATCGTTATAGGGAATCATCTTAAAGCGAAAGAGATAATAGTTTGTATTTATCGCCTATGGTTAGAGATGATCATTTGATAGATCTTGATGCTGGTTATAGATGACTTATAAGTCAATCATGTGAGTGATGCCACGTGTGACACATTGTACGATCTTTTTACTTATTATTATTAATATATTCTCACTTTATGTTGCATATTGTATATATTGTGATGTTTTTGTATCAGTACAATGAGAATCAAATCATTATGGGATCATGATAATAAGACTGATTCACCTTTAAACACATACCATAAATAATCTTGACTATAAGTTACTCGAGAGGGATATTAAGATAACTAGACAGACTAGTGTATTGTATAACTATCTATATGATGGAGATAGTTGGTCTCATAACCACTCATGTAGGGACACTAAGGGTACATTACATGTGCTTATTGAGAGAATGAATTCATTGATTGATCTACATATAGGATGCTGGATAGCTAATGATACCTATCGTTAGAAGCGATTTAATAGTCTCAGTTATATGTCTGATCCTTAGACTTATAACATTAAAGATGCCTTGCTTGAGTATTCCTTTCTTTGATGCCAAACTTATAGGTCTGAAAAGTCCCTAGTTTGGTATAATTAGTTAATCGAATTGGTAGAAAACCTTACAAAGGTAATTGAGTGTCAATAGAGATCATCCGCTCTCAGTATCACGAGAGGAATATCTCGTATGGTCTCGCTCAGGCAAATCTCTGACCTAGGTCATTAGGATTGAGAGAAAGGTTCTTTGGGAGAATATGATTATAGCGAAATTCTGATGGTTTCAATATGTAGCCTAATAATTCCATGTTCAATATATGGTCTCTAAGATATTAGATACATGAGAGACTATAGATATATAGTAACTAAGGATAGACAAGTCCAATGGATTAGATACCCTGTACCCGTCTAGGCACTATAACGTAGTGGCCTAGTATGTCCATAGTCGATGAGTTGAGTGAATTGTTATTGTGGAATCTCATATTTTGATAATGAAATCAATTGATGAGTTATTGATCTAACATATATGTTAGAGATGATTGATGCAAGATTAACTATGATAGAGAGAAAATTACAATAAGAGGTTTGGCCAAAGTCAAGTCCAGACATCGGGTTGAAGTTAGGACGATGCTGTTGGGAACTCGCTTGGAGTGCGTTGAGAGCTTGTCGGGGGTTTGTCAGAAGCTTGCCAAAGGAAATCGAGAGCTTGCCAAGATAACACAAGGGTGTTCACTGAAAGAAGATCGAGAGACTCACCGAAAGATTGTCGGGGGGTAGCCGAAAAGCCTACCGAGAGTTAGGAAGGTCTTGAATTAGATTTTTTGACCATGGTGATTGTAATTAATTAAGTCATAGTTAGCATCGGTTAAAGTTAAGTCATACTTGAGTTAGATTTGGAAGTGATCTAAATTAACTCAAGTAAGGCAAATTGGGTCCACTTTAGGGAGTGGATTGAGCTCAGGTTGAGCTCAATTAGTTGAACCAGAGAAGTAGTCAACTGAAGGTACAAGACGTGATTGGTGGAGGAAATCACTTTTCTATGATTTCTCGATGGTTGTACTACTGGTGAGCGACGGTCATACCATCTAAATAGTGGTTGTACCACCTAGGTCAATTGTTGTACCACTACCAACCTATTTTTCAGGTTATTTTTGGTAGCGGTGTCGCTAGCACCAGTGGTGATACCACTTGTATCCAGCTTTTCTAGCTGCGTTTGAAATTTTGGCTCCAAATTCTGAAGCCACTTAGGGCCTATAAATACCCTAAAAATTTTCTAGCATTTCATATAACAATTTTGGGCTAGAAATTTTGAGAAAAATATATGTGCTAAACTTATAAGAAAAAGAAAAGGGGTAGAGGAGTAAGGAAAGTCTTATAATACTTGTAATCTCCCTTATAAGGTTGTAAAGTTCATCTCCTAATCCTGATAAAAGGAGAGATGAAGCTGTAAGGATTTGATATTCACCCAAAGAAGATTAATAGTGGATGCCAATGAGCTTTAGAGAAGAGGACTTGGGAGTGGATGTAGGCTAGGTTGAGACCGAACTACTATAATTGTGAGTGTCTTTATTTGCTTTATTTTTCCTTTTTATTGTTCTCAATTTACTTACAGTTAAAACCGAGCTTCAATCTCTCTACTTCTTTCAAATCGGCTTTAAATTAATTTTATCAAAAGATAAAATGAAGCTTCCACTTTTCGAAAGCAAAGGTTTTTAAATGAGTATGATTAATCTTATACTAATTCATCCCCCTCCCCCCCCCCTCTTAATGCCAATTGATGATAATAATTGGTATAAGAGCGAGATTTTACTCATTGGACTAAAAACCCAAGTGAGTAAATGACTTTGTTTGACATGAACAAGAGACATTCTATTGCACGTCTGCCCATGTTCAATAGGACGAATTACACTTATTGGAAAACTAGAATACATATTTTCTTAATTTCCATATATTTTGATTTATGACATATTATTGAAAACGATATTGAAAAATTTTCTAAACCCATGAACGAATAGAATGAATTTAAAAAGAAACCTTTTTCGTTGAAAGCAAAGGCTATGAATACCTTATTTTATACAATTAATAAGAATGAATTTGATCGAATTTCCTATTATGATTCAGCTTTTGAGATTTGACATATATTAGAATTGACACATAAAAGTATACTTAATCTAAATAAATCATTAAATAAAATAATCTTATAAAAATGAATAAGAAAAATACATTCTAAAGAATATGAAGGATTTGACATTTAGACCCAATAATACCTTCAAAAGAACATGAATGAATTTAAATTGAGAAGAACGGATGACTCCTTGAGTGAAATCTCGAGTGATGAAAATCTTGAACCTTTGATAAATGAACTAGATAAATTAATGAACAAAAATCATAAAAATGAACCTAAATTGGACAAAACCTTTTGCTATGAATACAAAAAGCCGAGGCACTCCGAAGATAAAGTGCACAATTAAGAAGTGGAGATTTCACTCTTGTGGCTAACCACAATGAGGTAAGTAACCAACCTGAAAGCTCTTTTACTTTCAATGAGTTATTATTTTCTTTTCATAAGCTTTATGATGAATTTAGAATGATTAGCAAATCCTATAAACTACTTAAAAAGGAGCATACATAGCTAGTTAGTAAAGTTGAAGAAATGTATAAAGTAGCACCTTACTAAACATTAAACTTTGAATGATGCATCAACATCATGTTTTTCTTGTTCTAAGTATGAGCCACTAGAGATAATTAAACAAGAAAATAATATACTATAATAAACTCTAAAAAGACCTAAGATAGATAATAAGTCTTTGAACATGATCCATGTTGATAAGGGCGAATTCATAAGAAAAGTATTGTCATTATGAGCAATACTCATCAAAAGCTAATTAGAAGACCCACATTACATCCTTACCATCAAAAATTAAATGTAACTTTCGTGATAAATGTGGACACTTTACTTATAGGTGTTCATTTAGGAAATATAATCTACATAAATTAATTTGGGTTCCTAAAGGACCTATTAATAACCTTAAGCTATTAGAGAAAATGGGAAAAACCTTTCATGAGGGACCGAAACTCAAATGAGTACCTAAAACAAAACATCCCATCTTATAGAGTTGTCTCATAACAAGGTTAGGAGCATTAAATAGTATCTTGAAAGCGGATGCTCAAGCCACATGACTTGAGATCTAACATTCTTTCAAGTTCACTGGCCTAAATAACAATAATAAGAAAAATTATTGGAATTAAGTTTATTGATAAGAAATCTCATGATGGTTCATTAATCTTAATTGTGTTTCGATTATGAATGATGATGCATAGCTAAAGGATGCTAAAACTAGAACTAAAGAACATAAGTTATTGTTAATAAAAAATTATTATATTAAAATTTATGAAAATAAGATTTTGATGATGATTGAATAATAGGTTTAAACTCATTGGCTTGAAAATTTGTTGATTTACATGCAAAAGCTATTGTTGATTGACTTAAATATTATGATATTTTTGACTAAGTTATCTTATAAATATTATTATTGAATGATTGATTTAAATGGTTGAAAAGTTATATGTTAAGATTGAATATGTGGTAGATTGCTTTTGAACTTGAACAAGGAATAAATAAAAAATTAGAAATGAGTTTATCAACTCCTTGTATTATGTGTAAAGAGTTAGACTTATTTAAAAGTTGAAATTGAGATAGGTTGAATTCTTGCTTTGAAGATGTTTTATCATTTTGATGTGTTATAGTGATGACTTTGATGATTTCTTCTAGAAGAAAATTTGGTTTTTTGATCTTAAATGATAAATTATTGATTTGAAAATTACTCTTGAAATAAATAATATGAAATAACTAAAAAGAAGATAATTCTTCTTGAAAATATTTTTATCCTATCAACCCTTCAACTAAAAATAAAATGATACAATATTATTGAATCTCCTAAACTTTAAAAATGAATTAGAGGACTTTAGCTATTTTCATTTGAAAAACAATATATGTTGCCTTCATTGAAATTTTTCGAAAAGCAATTTTTGGTGATTTTGGATATATTTTCAAAAGGATTAATGAATCTATCCAACTTTATTAATATTTCAATAATTTTATCATGATCTTGATATCTTGAAAAATTACAACTTGAAATCCTTATATAAATCAAGTTCATTTAAAGAAAATTATATAAATGAATCATAATTTGTCACTTCGAAACTATAACTTGAAAATCCTCTTATGAACTATATTCTTGACAACTTGAAGTTTCATATATACAAATCAAGATCTATTTTTTTCTTCCTTGAAATTAACTCATGATCTTGATATTTATAATTTGATATTTTTATGAATAAAGATTATTCCTTGATCTTTTAAGATTCTATTTTATCATCTAAGAGGGGATTTATTAAATTGAATCATGTCTTTTGGTATTCATGAATGTCTTTTGATATTAATATCTTTCTTAACATAATTTATGTTATAACTCATGAATGACATACATTATCACTAAAATTAATATTCCTTAAACTTGTGATAAGTAGAAAATTAAAAGAGATTTGTTTTATCATAAATATTCCCTTGATTTCTTAACTTGATATATCCTTTATGGGAATCACGTTCAAATCTCTATGATTTTCACTTTTTAATAAAAAAGAGATTTATAATTTTAACAATTATAATTAAGATTTTTATCAAGATCATTCTTCTAATTTATTAAAAAGATTTATCTAAATAAATTCAGTGTCTTATGAATTAAGATTATTTAATCTCTTAAGATTTATTTTTATTATTTACAAAAAAGAGGGGAAGATAATTTTTAAAAGAAATAATATCTTTTGATACTTCCATTTGATTTTTTCATCCACATGATCCCTTTGTACTCATGGTCATATTTAGAACTTGAATGCAAAAGAAAAATTATACTATCACATTCTTTCTTGACAAAGATCAAAGAGGGAAATAAAATAATCAATATGATTAGAAGAAAATTAGATGTGATGAATCTTATAATATGGAATGAGAAATAATTTGCTTAGAAAAAAATTAGAATTTTAAATTTTCTAAATACTTACAAAATACATGATTTATAATTTGTGACTTTTATAAATTGCTCTTCTTATCAAAATTTAAATGAGATGATCTTCAAAATTTAAAGCGGGAGAAATGATATATTGATGACACATGTAGAAAAATAAAAAATAGATATTTCTCATTTTTTTGTTGATAAACATGGGGGGAGAAACAATTAATGACTTAAGGAAGAGAATTTTAACTTAATGTATGATTGATGCATAATTTTAAAATTTATGTTGTATACTCTGAAAATTTGTTGATTTATTATTGGTTGAAATTAATGTTATATCATTGATGATTTTATTTTGAAATTAATGGTATATCATTTTAAAATTTGATAAATAGATGTTATGATACTTGAATTTAAGAATGGTTGGTTCTCTTGAATTTAAGTTTTCCTTATTTGTAGTATGACATGGATTTAGGGGGAATAAGGTTTAACTCCTGTCATCAATTAATTGTAATCATAAAAAAGGGAGAGATTATTGAATCTCAGATTTTAATGATGAAGTCAATTGATGGGTTATTGATCTAACATGTGTGTTAGAGATGATTGATGTAGGATTAATTATGATGAAGAGAAAATTACAATCAGAGGTAAGGCCAAAGTCAAGTCAAGGCATCGGGCCGAAGTTAGGACGATGTTGTTGGAAACTCGCTTGGAGTGTGTCGGAAGCTCATCGAGAGTATCAGAAGCTTACCAAGGGTTCGTTGGAAGCTTGCTGAAGGAGATCAGGAGCTTGCCAAGATGATGTAAGGGAGTTCGCCAGAAGAAGACTGAGATACTCATCGAAAGATTCTCAGGGATGGCCGAAACGCTTGTCGGGAGTTAGAAAGGTCTTGAATTAGATTTGTTGGTTATGGTGATTGTAATTAATTACGTCATAGTTATAATCGGTTAAGGTTGAGTCCTACTTGAGTTAGATTTGAAAGGGATCCAAATTAACTCAAGTGAGGCAAATTGCGTCCACTTTAGAGAGTGGATTGAGCCCAGATCGAGCTCAATTAGTTGACAAAGGAAATGGTCAATTAAAGATACAAGGTGAGATTTGAAAAGTGGAGGGAATCACCTTTTCTAGATTCCCAGCAATTGTACCTCTAATGAGTGGTGGTTATACTGCCTAGGCGACGTGTATTACCCAGGTCGGTAGTTGTATCGCCATCGTCCTATTTTTCGAGCTTCTTTCGATGATGGCGCAATTGGTGCCGACGGTGGTACCGCCCATACTTGACTTTTTCGGGTGTGTTTTAAATTTTGGCTCTAAATTTGGAAGCCAATTGAGGCTAATAAATACCCTAAGTTTTTTTGCATTTTATACAATAATTTTGGGCTATAAATTATGAGAAAAAATTATGTACTAAACTTGTAAGAAAAAGAAAAGGGGTAGGAGAGTGACGAAGTCTTGTAATACTTGTAAATCTCTCTTATAAGGTTATAAGGTTCATCTCGTAAGCCTAGTAACTAAAGCTGTAAGGGTTTGATCTTCACATAAAGAAGATTAATAGTAGATGTCGATGGGCCTCAAAGAAGAGGAATCGAGAGTGGATGTAGGCTAGGTTGAGGCGGAACCACTATAATTGTAAGTGTCTTTATTTGCTTTACTTTTTACTCTTTATTGCTTACAATTTGCTTATAGTTAAAACCAAGCTTCAATCTCTCTACTTCTTTCAAATCAAATTTAAATCGATTTTGTTGAAATATAAAATGAAGCATCTACTTTTCTTCATCACTTTTTGAAAGCAAAGGTTTTTAAATGAGCACGATTAATCTTGCATTAATTCACCCCCCCTCTTAGTGTCAATTAAACATAACAGTTATGAAATAATAATTCACTAAGCTAAAAAGAGTTTTGATGGGTGGATCTCACTGTCAGCACGGTATTGGGCCTAGAGGATCACAAACATATAGTGGATGATTGCAGTGAGTAAAATATTAGATATGAGTTATCTAATAAGCCCCTGTTGTCATTGGATGAGACCTAACATTAGTAGACTCATTACATAAGGCACAATTAGAGGTGAACTGAGATTAAATATAAGATGTGAGGATAATTATATAGAGATCTAATACCTACTAATGCATGATTTATTATGGTTTAAGAGGTTCTTCATAAATAAGAGGAAGGGACAATCAACAAAGGTGATAGGCAGCATCTTTGATCACTCCCTCCTATTCTTCTCTTCCCATCTCTTTTCAACCGACCACCCTTTTCCTTGCTCTAAGAGGACAGCGAAGAAGAAAGGAGTTCTTCCATATTCGATACAATATGGTGCACAAAATATGCCAAAAGTTGCAAGCTTCTTACTGCAATTTGAGGAGCATCACTATATCGATCCACCATGTGGATATCGCTAGAGCGGAGGACATATGACCTTCATCCTCTCCTATCATATTTAAAAATTTTAAGGATATATGATCTTCTTAGTGTTACGAGCTTAGCTGAATTTGCCTAAACCGTGCGACACCCATGTGTGTCCGTCCGTAAAGGCCAGCCTTCCCTGAAATCTCCTAAGGTCCCTTAGACTTGCAAAAGAGAAAACGGGCCAGAAGAAGCAATTACATCGGGATCCACAAATAACTGCTCAAGCAAACACTTTATAAAGCTAGATACAAATTACACTGATAGATATTATAAACTTAGAGAGGTTGCACACAAAGGATAATGGTCCATTACAAACTGAAGTCCTCACAAGTGCTTACAAGACATACTCATATTTACAAGCCAAAATCAGCCACAAAATAAACCAAACTAGAGCTGCTAAGCCTACTGTAGGCCTGCTACTTGTTGTACAAGGTATGTACACAAACTAAAGGAAATGGACAAATATGAGCATTTCATTGAACACCTTATTTACATTATTATCCGTGACATTCTCCCGCACTTATTGTTCGACGTCCTCGTCGAAGCTACTGTAGACGCTGCATCTCCTTGCATTTTGCTGAATTTTCAATCTTCTGCTTTAGCTGCAATATGCCCCTTTGGCTCCCAGCTGCTCTCCACTGCTGTTGTTGAGTAGTCGAACTCTGATCCGCCATGCTACTTCAACTCACCAATAACTGAATCTGGTGTGGCATTAGTTGAGTTGTGTTGATCCTTGTTAGTCCTCGTGGATCCTTTTGATGAAGGAAAAGACCTACCTTATTATGCGTTAGCATCACATTATACTCATGTTGCTTGAACTAGGTGGATGCTTATTGAAACTTTGATGAGCATTGCCTTGTAGACTTTAAGGCTTTTGAGGTCCTTCTTCCATAATGTTTACCCATTGATCCTTCTTCTACATTTAGTTATCACTTCCAAGTAGGTTCACATCACTCCCGCTTTTGATTGGCATTCAATTGAAAAATCAAGCGGACAATCTACTCTCATTAGTACTGATCACTAATGGTAAGGATTTGACAATTATTGTCTTCCATAAGCTTTCTTTGAAGGGTCACTGAACTCATGCAGAGTTTCTCTGCTGGATAAGTAAGAGAACTGGGATACTTGACTTCACATATTCTCTTAGTAGTTGAGAAGGCAAGGCTACTTGGCTTCACTCACCTTCTCGAGTTAAGAGAATTGAAGTACTCAGTTTTGCCCATTCTCCTGAGTTGAGAAGGCAAAGGTTACTTGATTTCGCCTACCTTCTCGAGTTTATACTTTATGTATTGAGCTGGGTACTAACATTTGCCTGCTCTTTGCTCATACTTTTGAAGCACTAAAAGTGTTTACACTCCTTGTGTTGAGTTAGCTACTATGATTCGCCTTCCCACTGCCATTGAACTTCTGGAATGCAAGAAGTTTTGCCTAAAAAGTGTAAAAAGTTTACCCCAATTTGGAGTAAGTCTTTGATAGTTCTGGTGGTCGCCTTTGGGATTATACCATCTTCTCCATCACCTTTGCCGCCTACTCCTCTGAGTAGAAAAGGTACAGTACTGCGTACTACCTATTTCGTTCCTTGGTCGAGCACTCCTACATCAACCCGAAGTCTCTCGCTTTCAGCTATCTTGATGAGAAGCCCATCGACACCAGTCTTATGAAGTTCCTTAGCCTTTGCCCTTTCGCCCTGTCTTGATACTTGGAGTTTACCTCTGTATTCTCTACCTCCTCGGCTCCTTTTACGACCAATGCTCTCCTTCCATGAGAGCAAGGCATTAATAACTCCATATAAGTCCTGCCTCTGTATTACCATGGTGCTGCTAAGCCCATAGCCCTACTATCTGTTACCTTGCATCTTCATCCCTTTCTTCGTGATCGGTAGATCTGCCTTTGCGGCATTGTGATGCTCCTCTGAGTCCACCTCCTTTCTAACCGATGCTTTACTTTTGGGTAGCTAAGCCCCACTGGACTTGTCGTCACTTCCTCACCCCTTTCGACCACCTGTTTCAATACCAGTGCGTCCTTATAGAAGTTCTTCTTGGTCGATAGAAAGATAGACTACAACTCTCATACATGGCCTCCACCATCTTGTTGCATGGCTTACGCCGATTCTATTCTCCTTAGCTTCCTTTGTAGCAATGTTCTCTTACTCGGCCTTGTCCTCTGACTTGCCAGGATCTCTTAAGCGAATGTAAGCACTGAAGTAGTCCAACTCTCCAGCTGCTCTAATCATACCTTTGTATAATCAAGTCCCCTCTATGGGACTCATTAGTACTTGCAATCTGACTTCTCTCTCGATGGTACACAACCCCCCATATGCTGATGATCAAGACTTTCATCTGATGCAAGCTTCGATACGTACACACAGATGACCCACCTCTGCGGTACCATGACATTCATCCCTTGAATCCACAACCCTTCTTACCATTGTATTATTCACCGAAGTGGAGCTCCCAGCAGCTCCTAATCATTAACATGATCATGTCCCCCTCTATGGGACTCACTAGTACTTGCACTTGGACTTTTTTCTCAGTGGTATACAGCCCCCATATGCTGGTGACTAAGGCTTTCATCCAATGCAAGCTTTGATGCACACACAAAGACCTACCTCTGTGGTACCACGACATTCACTCCTTGAATCCATAGCCCTTCTTCTTGTTGTGTTGTACACCAAAGTAGAGCTCCCAGTAGCTCCTGATCATACCTCCGCATGATCCTGTCCCTCACGGGACACGACCCCATGTGTTGTATTGCCACAAACTATTCCACCATGATCTGCTGCACCATGTCGCCTCCTGGTGACATCCCCATTACATACAGATTCTCGTGTAATAAACTTAGACTACGACTTATCTATGTATAGCCTTTGCCAACATCTTGTAGGGCCTTTGCCATCTTCGAGTTTTGGTTCGCTCTCTTGGAAATTCACCTTTGCCCACCCACTCTTAGGTCACACCCGGATGAAGCATAGCTCTAGGATAGTCCATCGCCTAATAGCTCCTGAAGTTCCCTGACTTCGTTAGAATTGGTGTATCATTGTTTGGATCCTATGCCTCTATCCCATACCAGCACAATCTCCACTATGCACCACTTGTTCCTGACAACTCGAATGGAAACACGGTGGCATATTCTTCAAGAGTACCCGCCTCTATGTCCTCTTGCCCCATGCTAAAGTATCCTGATCCCAACTTTACCTCCATAAGTTGAATCACCTTACTTACTCCTTCAAATGCATCTCTGAGGTAACTTGCATGTGCCTCGAAGCTCCCTTTATCTTTGGCACCATGCAAGATAGGTCCACCCCATGAGAATGAAGAACTCATGGAATGATATGATCCCACTCTTGCATTTACAAGAGTTCATGCCCTTGATCTCTGTCCAAGAAAAGCTCTGTGCCTCTACTCCATGTTCCATCTTCTATATGGACTCTCTTCATATGGCTTGGATACTTCACCAAGTTCCACCTAAGTCACTCCGGTTCTCGATTTGCATTGAGTTGATAGTAGCCCTCGCGTCCACCATTCCACGAGTCAACTCTCCATTAAGTTCGATTTCCACATCGACTCAAAGTGTGCTTTCATATGATGTTGCCTTGGATTGCTCTCCCACTTGATCTCAAAATGCATCCACTAATACATTACCTCATTCGAGATCATGCGATAACTCTTCGTCACTCGCTCGGTCCATTAAGTTTTGTGGAGATATTACCTTGAGAAACTCTTCCTCAATATATATGATCTGTTGCACATGATTCTCCCTCTAGAGAACTAGGACTTATCAATCCTGGATATCTATTCTGTTAGAGCAACTTTCCTCTTTACATTCTTCCCACTGGAAGTTTCGGAGACCACCATCCCCTTTGGACTACTCCGTCTTACTAAATAACTTATGCTTTATTCTGCCCCCGTAAATGCACTTGCTAGATTGTGACTCTTTACCAATACAGTCCCTACTGCACCCTTGAGGGTTTAGTAACGTACTGAACTTGTTGCACATTTTAGCCACCTACGAATGTATCCTTTCCATGATAAAGAAAAAGTTCTGATGCTTTATGGCACTGAGTTCCGATCGCCCCTTAGGATGGCCACGAACACTCCATCAGTCGTGTATAAGCCCTTGCATGAGTACTGAATCTTTCAAGTTAGTAATTCCCCTCACCTTTGTGAGCTTTGCATAACTTTTTTGATCTTACGTAATACCTCCCACTTTGCACGGTCTTATCTTTCACTAAGCGCCCCGATTTGCCTTGAGCATTGTCAAGTTTGGTTGCCAACATTGAGCTATAGCTCGAACTCAGCCATCCCAATCTTTGTGCTCTACACATTCTTCTTCGCTTGCATGTCCTCGTGGTGCCTCTCGTGTAAAGGGTTGACCATTCCTTTGAATACCAAACCTGGATGCCTGCTTCTTTGAGTGACTCCTTTCCCTACATCTCAATATTTGTTTCCCCCAAATGGTTGCGCGTGCTGGCTGTCCTCCACACAACCCAGCTAGGTCCCCCCACATTTGTATGACAAGTATTCTATGTGTGCTTGTGCTACTCTAATACCATAATGTCACGGGCTTAGTTGAATTTGCCTAACCCATGCGTGTCCGTTCACAAAGGTCAGCCTTCCCCAAGATCTCCTAAGGTTCCTTAGACTTACAAAAGAGAAAATAGGATAGAAGAAGCAATTCTATCGGGATCCATAAGCAACTGCTCAAACAAACACTTTATAAAGCCATATACAAATTGCACCCATGGACATTACAAACTCAGAGAGGTTGCACACAAAGGATAATAGTCCATCATAGACCGAAGTCCCAATAAGTGCTTACAAGACACACTCATATTTATAAGCCAAAATCGGCCACAAAGCAAATCAAACTATGGCTGCTAAGCCTACTACAAGCCCGCTACTTGCTGTACAAGGTATGTACATAAACCGGAGGACACATATAAACATGAGCATTTCATCGAACACCTTATTTACATTATTGTCCGTGATACTAGGTAACACATCTTATATGATTCATAGTTTTTTGGTTTGTAATTTTTTGAGCATCAATTATTGCACGATGACATGATAAATATGGTGCTAGTTACAGGTGCCCTGCAAGCTAATGACGTGAGTGATGACACGTGTGACACACTACACGTTCTTTTTGCTTATGATTAATATTGACATATTCTCATATTATATTATTTGTTGCATATATATTGTGATGTCTTTGGTTTTGTGTAATAGGAATCGGATCGTGATGAGATCACGATAATGAGATCGATTCACCTTTAAACACATATCCTAATAATCCCAATCGTAGATTATTCGAGAGGGACATTGAGATAACTGGACAAATCGATGTACTATATAGCCATCTATATGATGGAGACAGCTAGTTTCAGAGCCACTTGTATGGAGACACTGAAGATATAATACATGTGCTAATTAGAGAATGAGTTCACTGATTGATCCACTTATGGAATGTTTTATGACTAATGATACCTAATGTCAGATAGCAATTCCATAGTCCTAGTTGTGTATCTGGTCCTTAGACTTGAGACACCAAGGATGCATTATTTGAGTACTTTATTTGACGCTAGACTTACAAGTTTGGAAAGTTTCAAATCTGGTATAGTTGGTTATCGGGATTTGTAGCCAACCTTATGAAGGCAATTAAGTGTCAATAAAGGATCATCCACTCTCGATATCATGAAAGGAATATCCCGTATGTGCTTGCTCAGACAAATCCTTGACCAGGGTCACTCAGATTGATAGAGAAAGAGTTCTCTGGTAGAATCTGATTATAGCAAGACAAATTGATTCTATATATGACCTGATAGTACTATGTCCAATATATGGTCTCTGAGATAATAGTTGGATGAGGGATTATAGATACACGGTAACTGTGGATAGATAGGTCTGATGGATTTGATTCCCCTGTATCGTTTGGAGACTATGGCATAGTGGCCTAGTACATCCATAGTCGATAAGTCGAGTTAATTATTATTAATATAATAATTCACTATATCAAAAGGAGTTCTGATGGGATCGACTCACGGCCAACTCGGTATCGAGCCTAGAAGGTCACACATATATGATAGATGCTTCAGTGAATAGAGGATTGGATGAAAATCTAATTAGCCCATATTCTCATTAGATGAGACCCTATATTGATGGGCTCCTTGATTAAGGTCCAATTATAGGCCTAAGGAGATTATTGGATAGAGATCCAATAATGCAAGGATAGTGGGTTATTGGATGGAGATCCAATACCCACTAAGGGAGGATCCCTAGGGTTTTGGTGGCTCTCTATAAATATGAGAGGAGACTCATGGTTGATAGGCTATAACCTTGGCCTCCCCCTTCTATTCTCCTCCCTCCCTTTGCAAGAGTTACAAGATCAGATTGGAGGGGATTAATTATAGAGGTCCATCATGTGGATACCGCTAGAGAGGAAGATGCTGTTAGGATCAAAGCGACACTAATAGAGTGGGGGGGGAGGGGGAGAGAGAGAGAGAGAGGAGAGGAGGGATGAATTAGTGCTTATAAAAATTTCACTTTGATTTAAATACTCACTCAATAAAAATCATATCGAAAATGCATTAAGCGTAAAGATACGTTTAAGCATAGAGATATTTGTAAGAGTGCAAGAAAAGGTAGTAGACAATTAAGCAATGAATATAAAGAGCAAAGAAGAGGAAGAAAAACCGATTTTATAGTGGTTCGGTCCCCTTGACATACGTTCACTCCCGATGCCTCTTCACTTGAGGCTACCGGCTTCCACTCCTGATTTTTTTCAATGGGCAAAGATCAAACACCCCTCTTAGAGCTCTATTCTCCTTTTACAGGTTCAGGAGATAACCTTTACAATTCTCTCATCTCTCCCTTAAATAAAAACTACACAAGAAGAAATGAAGGGAGCTCTCAAGGGATTATAACAGTGTTTTCATAAGTTTTTCACTCTTGATTCTTACTACCTCACCAAAAGAAAGGATGGGTATTTATAAGCCCCAAAAATTAATTTTTAAGTATTCCCGAGGTGCTAGTCTCTGCGTTCACGGTTCACGATCTGTGAGACTATTCTGGCGATTCATCACGATAGTTTGAGGCGGACGGTTCAACTGCCTGACACATCTTCAAAGACTGTGTTGTCTTGGAGACCATGTCTTCAAATACCATATCTCATCTGACCTTGGGTTACTGAAATGACTTTTATAATAAGTCTAAATCAGTCCCAATTAAGGCCTAATGACATCTTAATTGAGTTCGTAAAAATTAACTCTCATTATGATGCTAACTACGACTCTCAACACATAATATTTGTTGTTTGATCATCTCTCGGTGAACTCCCGGCATCCTTTCGATGAACCCCTGGCGAGCTCTCGATTTCCTTCGGTGAACTCTCAACAAACTCCTAATATTTCTTTTAGTGAACTCCCGGTGAGCTCGCGATAACCTGTCGGCGAACTCCCGATGAACTTCCCAGTAAACTTCTGGTGAGTTCTCATCGAGCTCCCGATTTCCTTCGATGAACTCCTAACGAACTTCCAACATTCTTTCGGCGAACACCCGACAAGCTCCCAATAACCTGTCTGCAAACTCCCGACGAACTTCCTGGTAAACTTCTGGTGAGTTCTCAGTGAGCTCCCGATAACATCGTCCGAACCTCGGCCAACCTCCAGTGAACTCTTGGCGAGCTCCCATTGCGTCATCCGAACCTTAGCCCGATGCTCGAATTTGACTCCAGCCCAATATCTGATTGTACTGCCCTTTACTGTCGCAGTTAATCCTGTATCATTTTTCTTTAACACACAAGTTAGATCATAAAACCCATCAATTGATTTCATCATCAAAATCTGAGATTCAACAATCTGCCCTTTTTTGATGATGACAACCAATTGATGACGAAGTTAACCTTAACTCCCCCTATGTATTCAAAAGAACCTATAACAAACTTGAATTCAAGTATAGTATTTTCATAATCGAACAATTCATAATACTATACATTATAAAATTTCAAAGTATTTATTTTCTTGGTATCACATAAAAATTCCAATCATTATATTCACAATATAGCCATGTCATCAATTATGATATAGCATTCATTTCAACTATTTCAAAGATGTCAAAATATCTCTCTTATGTCATCAATTATATCATTTCTCCCCCTTTGTCATCAACAAAAAGGAGAAATGCTCAATTCATATTGAACATTTATCACAAATATATCATTTTTGAATATTTATAAAAATATTCAAACATACCATTTGTCATTTGTCATTATCATACTATCTCTCTCCTTTTATCATAAAAAAAGAGAAATATTCAACATAACTTTTATAAATAATTGTTCATTATATGATAAAATTTAAAACACAACATTTATCATATGTCATCAATCATGTCGTTTCTCCTTGTTATAAAAAAAGAGAAATATTCATCACACATTTGAATACCAAGTGTTCAATACATATGTTAACACATTTATCATAAATATTCATTACACAAAGAAAGAAATCTAGTCTATTTTTCCTCCTTAGTAAAAAAAAATAGAGTTTAATCCATTTCGTATCAAATTATTTTCTTACTCTTTGTAAATAAAATAGAAGAAGAAGAAGGGGAGGGGGTGTCAAAGATCTAAAAATTAAGTATCCCAAAACAAAATAAATTATTAAGAGGGGGGATACATTTAAAAAATATTCATGAATCCAAAAAATCAAAATATTGAAAGTGACCTCATGAGTTTTATCACAAGAGACTTTTAATTTATGTTTTTTTTCTTTTGTAAATGTCAAAAAGAAAGAATCAACGAAACCATTTCAAAGGATAGCTCAAAAAGTTGAGAAATCTGAGAAAAATATAAGAGATACTTATATCATCTCATGTAAATATCAAGAAATCCTCAAAGTCATGATAGCAAATCATGCATTTAGAAGGTTTTTCATATCTAATTTTATTCAAGCAAATTGTTCCTCATTTAATGATTTTATTGCAAGAGAACAATTTTATCTCTCTCTTGATCATTGTAAATAATGAAAATAAGTCCTAGGAGAGTAAATAATCTTGATTCGTTCAAGGTAAATCTTAATACATATAATTCATTCAAATAATTTTTCTTAATAAAATGAAAGAATGATCTTAATTAAAAATATCAAATTATACTTATTAAGATCATAAATATCTTTTTTATTAAAAAGAAGAAATCATAGAGGTTAAAGATAATTTTCATAAAGGACAAGTCAAGTGAAGAAGTCGAGAAGTTTAAAGAAAATCATTCAATTTTCAACTCATCATAAATTTAAGAAATATTAATTTGGTGATATACCATACATGAATATAAGGAAGTCATAAATGAATCATATTATGAAGGATATTAATATCAAATTATGAATACCAAAAGATATAATTTAATTTGACAGATTTTCTTTTAGGTCAAAAAGAAATTTTATGAGATCAAATAATAAGAAGGATCTTGTTTCATATAGATAGTTTTCTTTAATGAAATAAAAAGTCATGGTGAATAATCTTGATTTATATAAAGTTCTCAAATTATAATTTTTAAAATGTCAATATCGTGATAAGACCCTTTTTATGATACATTGCATTGTTGGAAAGAAAAAAAATTGATTTATATATAGAAAATTTAAAGTTATCAAAATCATAGTTTTTAATGAAAATATTAAGTTATAAGATCACTCCTCTTTGGTAAAAAGAAAATTATAGAAGTAAAAAAAAAATCACAACACTTTATCTCTTGCTAAAAACTTGATTGATAAATTTTCAAAGAAAAACTTTTCCCTTTTTAGTTATTTCAATCTATGTGATTTGTTTCATACAAAAATTCCTTCACCTTTTATGCCAAATCCATGTATTGATTTTCATTTAAATTATAATTTCATCTAAAAAGAAATCATCAAGATCATTAAAATAAGTAAAATATTTTTAACCTTTTAAAACTAAAAATCAAGTATCATTTCCAAAATAAATCATAAAATATTTTCAAACAAAAACTTCTATTTATTCTAATTCCAATGATTTTTAGAGTGAGTTACCATGCTCATTTCATTCTCATTAAATATATTTTTAATTTTTAAAACTACTAGACAATGAAATATAATTTTTTTTCATTTTTTATAATATTCTATGCTCAAATTCTATCATTCAATAATATCCATTTAATCATACAACTAATATTTCAAGTTACTTCTTCAACATTATCAAGGCCATTATAATAACACATCAAAATGATAAAATATCTTCAAAGCAAAAATTTAGTTAATCTCAATTCCAACATATAAATGAGTCTAACTCTTTACACATAGTGCAAGGAGTCGACAAACTCATTTCAAAATTTTTTATTTATTTTAAGTCTATCTAATATAACATTAAAATCATACAACTATTCAACCTTTAATCATTCATAACATTTAGGTCATTCAACAATAGCCTTTCAAAATATTCAAAACAATGATTTTGAACTTATTATTCAATCATCATCAAAATCTCATTTATATAAATTTCAACTTATTTTTCAATAACTATGGTTCTTTAGTTCTAGTTCATTTTCATACTTATATATTCTCGCTATGAATCATCAAAATTAATTATATAATAATAACTATTTTCAATAAAAGGATTTGTTTTAAGCTTCAAACATCTTAATTCAAATAATTTTCCTTATTTTTTACATGTTAGCTAGGAAGCATGATAAGTAAGTTAGATCTCAAGTCAAATGGCTTGAGCATCCACAAGATATTATTCCATTTTGCTTCTAGCCTATAAGAAGGATTTAAGTACCCATTTTACATTGGGACCTATATGAAGAAATTTGTCTTTCTTATCTAATGGTTTTTGGTTATTTATTGTTCCCTTAGGAACCCAAACTAATTTGTGAGGACTATAGTTTTTGAATGGATATTTGTAAGCCATATGTCGTAATCTACCATAAAAATTATATTTAATTTTCAATAGCAAATTGAAGGTAGGTCCTTTAACAAAAATAGTTGTCTTGTGTTGAATGTTACCAACAAAGTCTATTCTATTAATATGACCCTTATTGACAAGGATCATATTTAGGGATTTATTTTTAATTTTAAAATTTTTTAATGTAGTCTTTTAAGAATGATATTTTCTTCTTTAACACTATCTAGTGTTTTACATTTAGAGCAAAAATTATGTAATAGTAAAGTATTATGCAATGTTTTATGTTTGGTGTATGTCTTGTGTGATGGTGCTACTTCATGCATTCCATCAAGTTTACTAACTAATAATGCATGCTCTATCTTAAGTAATTTATAGGATTTACTAATCTTTCTAAATTCATCATAAAACTCATGAAAAGAAAGTAATAAGTCATTAAAAGTAAAAGAGCTTTTGTGTGGGTTACTTACCTCATCGTGGTTGGCCACGAAGGAGATCTTCCACTTCTTCCTAATTATGTTCTTCATTTTGGAGCACCTCGGTTTCTTGCATTCATAGCAAGAAGTTTTATCTATATTTAAATCATATTTATGATTCATGTTAATTAATTTATCTGGTTTATTTGTCAAATGTTCGAAGTTCACATCACTCGAGATTTCACTCGAGGAGTCATGTGTTCTCTTTAGTTCTAATTCTTTCCTGTCCTTTGGAAGGTGTTATTGGGTTCTCAATGTCAAAATTTTATTGCTTTTAGGAATGTATTCTTCTTATTCATTTTTGTAAGATATTTTTTTAATAATTTATTTAGATTTAGTATGCTTTCATATGTTAATTTTAGTGTATGCCAAATCTCAAAAACCGAATCACAAGAGGAAATTGATCAAATTCATTTTTGTTGAAAGCACAATATAAGACATTAATAACTTTGGCATTTAAAGAAAATATTTATTTTTCATAATCATTCCAATCATTTATTGGATTGGATGACTTTTGAAAATCTTTTCAAAAATATACCATAAATCAAAATCTATGGAAATAAAAAAGATACGCATTCGAATTTTTCAAGATGTGTAGTTCATCCCATTGAACATAGGAGGACTTGTGATTGAAAATCCCTCTTGATTACCAATAAAAGCTATCTTATTTGGATTTTAAATTATATAAAGAGAAACGTGGCTTTGATACCAATTGTTAGGATCAAAGTGTCACTAAGAGGGGGGTGGGGAGTGAATTAGTGCTTATAAAAATTTCACATCGATTTAAATACTCACTCAATAAAAACCATATCGGAAATATGTTTAAGCGTAAAGATGCGTTTAAGTGTAGAGATGCATTTAAGCGTAGAGATACGTTTAAGCGCAGAGATATTTACAAGAGTGCAAATAAAGGTAGTAGACAGTTAAGCAATGAACATAAATAGCAAAGAAGAAGAAGCAAATCGATTTTATAGTGGTTTAGTCCCCTTGACCTACGTTCACTCTCGATTCCTCTTCACTTGAGGTCATCAGCTTCCGCTCTTAATTTTTTCAATGGGCAAAGATCAAACACCCCTCTTACAACTTTATTCTCCTTTTACAGGTTTAGGAGATAACCTTTATAATTCTCTCAGCTCTCCCTTAAACAAAAGCTACACAAGAAGAAATGAGGGGAGCTCTCAAGGGATTACAATAGTGTTTTCATAAATTTTTCACTCTTAATTCTTGCTACCTCATCAGCAAGAAAGGGTGGAGTATTTATAGGCCTCAAATGGTTTCAAAAGTGGAGCTAAAAATCAATTTTTAAGTATTCCCGAGGTGCTAGTCTTAAAGACTGCGTTCTGGGTGGTTCAACCGCCTGACACAGTCTAGAAGACTTTGTTCTGGGTGGTTTAGTCACCTGATAGTCTGGGAGACTGTCTGGGCAGTTCAACTGCTTGACACACATTCGAAGACTATGTCATCTTGGAGACCATGTCTTCGAAGATTGTATCTCATCTGACCTTGGGTTACTAAAATAACTTTTATAAAAGTCTAAATCAGCCCCAATTAAGACCTAGTAGCCTATTAATTGAGTTAGTAAAAACTAACTCTCATGATGATGCTAACTATGACTCTCAACACATAATCTTCGTTATCCGATCGTCTCTCTGTGAACTCCCGGCATCCTTTCGATGAACCCCTGGCGAGCTCCCAATTTCCTTCGGCAAACTCCCAACGAACTCCCAGCATTCTTCCGGCGAACTCCCAGTGAGCTCCTGATAACCTATCGATGAACTCTCGATGAACTTCCCACAAACTTCTAGTAAATTCTGAACAAGCTCTCGATTTCCTTCGGCGAACTCCCAACAAACTTCTAGCATTCTTACGGTGAACACTCGGTGAGCTCCTGACAACCTGTCGGTGAACTCTCGATGAACTTTCCAGTAAACTTCTGGTGACTTCTCGGCGAGCTCCTGACAACATCATCCGAACCTCGGTCAACCTCCGATGAACTCTCGGTGAGCTCCCTTTGCATCATCCGAATCTCGGCTCAAGGCTCGAACTTGACTCCGACCCAACATCTGATTGTACTGCCCTTTACTGTCGCAGTTAATCCTACATCATTTTTATTAAAACACAAGTTAGATCAAAAAACCCATCAATTGATTTCATCATCAAAATCTGAGATTCAACAGATGCTTGGCTTTCTTCATCCTCTCCATCTGAATCTGGAATACAGGGATATACGATCTCCCTAGGTAAATACAATCTTTCACAAGATGTAATTTTTTTAATTTTTACGACTTTCTCGTCACCCAATCTTTTGCACGATGATTTAATCTGCATGAGAAATTTATTTTGTTTTGATTTCTACTACGCATGTGATTCTCCCGCTGAGGTTTCCCAACACATAGGAGACATTTTGTTTTTATTTTTCTACTACACATGTGATACTCTCAAGGTTTCCCAACAGTGGTATTAGAGTCAGGTTCATCATGTTGGGAAACCTTAAGCACATCATATGCATAGCGGAAAAATAAAATCAAAACTGGTTTCACATATTTATCATGTCGTCGTGTAATGGTTTGTCACAAATGGTTGTCGCACACTCATAACATCTTCACTCAATGAATTCTTCGTCATTTTTACATGCTTGCTAGATGTTTGACAGCCTATTTTCCCTTAGTTTTATGTGGTTTTATCTAAGAAATGCAAGCAAAAATAGTTTACAATGTTATAGTACAATCGCTTATCATGCCAGGACAAAACTGCCCAAAACACCTCCGTTTTCATATGCCATAGCCTGATTTCTATAGACTGTGATGCACTATGAAACATCAGCTATCTCAGACCTCTAGAACCACCCGGGTGGCACAGGACTAGTTAGGGCTTCAGTTATATGTCAAGCATTGAGTACTCATCACAAATTGAGCTAATCTTTACACCCGACACCTAGTGAACCATCGTTTGTGGACTTGTGATTATTCGTTTAATCTTCTAAAGTCCTGTTTTGCTCCTTTCTCTCTTTTCTCTCTTGCACTCAAGGTGTTTGTTGAATCTCTTATAAAGGTTCCCTCTTCGTGAGACATTGAGACTTGTCTACTGCTCGCTTTCAATCTAATCAACCTTCTCTTTTGTAGGTCCTCAGAGATCGACATGAGGTTGTATGTAGGTTGACCCATTGTAGATGAATAGTGCATGGGCATTTCATGACTTAGGCAATCCCAATTAAGTTTGAGACGTTGGTGCAAGGATGCTTCACCACTTAGGCAATTCCAACTAAGTCCAAAATTTTATCGCAAGGGTGCTACATGACTTAGGCAAATTCAGCTAAGTCTATGACATTATGATATTAGAGCGAGTAAGTAATTCAAACAAATAGCGAAGAAGATTCACAATCTCTCCATGGCGAAGTACCATGACGAATCAAGCAAGATGGGACAAGTCAGACCCTTGCCAAAAGTAGTCATAGGTGGACTGCAAGTGCAAACTCACTCGTAAGCTGTTGGAGCCGCTCATGAGGAGTGCGATAGCAAACAAGATTTATATTAGCCTTCTATTAGGACATATGGACAATTTACTCTTAGTAGCACTGATCACCATTGGTGAGGATTTGACAACTCACATTTCATTAGATTTCTTTGTAGTGTCTTGAAACTTATACAGAGCTCCTCTGTAAGAAAATAAGAGAACTAGGGTACTCAATTTTGCCCATTCCCTTAGGAGTTGAGAAGATAATGTTACTTGACTTCACTCGCCTCCTTGAGGTTATACTTCATGCATTGAGCTGATTACTAATCTTCGCTCGCTCTTTGCTCATATTTTCGAAGCACTCAAAGTGTTTGCACTCTTTGTGTTGAGTAAGCTACTATGATTCACCTTCTCTTTCCCATCAAACTTCCGGAATGCAAGAAGTTTTACCCAAAAAAAGTAAACTTTTATCCCAACTTGGAGCAAGTCTTTGATAGTTTTGGTTGCCTTTGGGATTGTACCATCTTCTCCACCATCTTTGTCGCCTACTCCTTTGAGTAAAAAAGGTAAAGTACCACGTACTGCCTACTTCATTCCTTGGTCGAGCACTCCTGTATCAACCTGAAGTCCCCCACTTTCGACTATCTTGATGAGAAGCCCATTGACATCAGTCTTATGAAGTTCCTTGACCTCTACCCTTCTGCCTTGTCATGGTACTTGGAGTTTGCCTCTGTATTCTCTACCTCCTCAGCCCCTTTTATAACCAATGCTCTCCCTCTATGAGAGCAAGGGATCAGTGACTCCACAAAAGTCCTGCCTTTACGGTACTATAGCACTACCAAGCCCATGGCTCTATTATATGTTGTCTTGCATCTACGTCCCTTTTTTCATGATTGGTAGATCCGTCTTTGTGGCACTATGACACTCCTCCGAGTCCACCTCCTTTCTGATCGATACTTTGCTTTTCGGGTAGCTGAGCCCCTCTAGACTCATCATCGCTTCCTCGTCCCTTTCGACCACCTACTTCGACACCCCTGTATTCTCTAAGCTATTTTCCTTGGTCGATGGAAAGACAGACTGCAACTCTCATGCATGGTCTTCACCATCTTATTGTAGGGCTTGCGCCAATTCTGTTCTCTTTAGCTTTCTTGGTACCAATGTTTGCTTACTCAGCCTTATCCTTTGACTTGCCGGGCTCCCTTAAGCGAATGTGAGCACTGAAGCAGTCTAACTCTCTAGTTGCTTCGATCATAGCTCTGTATGATCAAGTCCCCACATAGGACTCATTGATACTTGCACTCAAAATTCTCCCTCAATGGCACCCAGCCCCTATAAGCTAATGACCAATGCTTTCATTTAATGCAAGATTCGATGTGCACACACAAAAGACCCACCACTGTGGTACCATGGCATTCACTCCTTGAATCTATAGCCCTTCTTTCCGTCATATTGTTCACTGAAGTGGAGCTCCCAGTAGCTCCTGATCATACCTCCGCATGAGCACGTCGCTCATGGGACATCTCCACAAGTGTTGTATTGATGCGAACTATTCCACCACGATCTGTTGCACCATGTTGCCTCTTAGTAACATCTCCATAGCATTCAGATTCTTATGTGATGAACTTGGACTACGATATCTCCATATATGGCCTCTGCTAATACATCATAGGGCCTTCGCAACCTCCAATTGTGTTCGCTCCTTTTGCAATTCACATTCGCCCACCCATTCTTGGGTTACACCTGGACGAGGCATTGCTCTAGGATAGTCCATCGCCTAGTCACTCTCCAAGTCCCTAAACTTCGCTAAAATTGGTGTACCATTATCTGAATCCTGGGCCTCTATCCCCTACTAGCACAATCTCTACTGTGCATCACTTTCTTCATGACAACTTGAATGATAGCACTGTGACATATTCTTCAAGAGTACCCGCCTCTGTGTCCTCTTGCCTAGTGCTAAGGCCTTCTGATCTCAACTTTACCTCTGAAAGTTGAATCACCTTAGTTCCTCTGTTAATGTTTCTCTGAGATAAGATGCATATGCTTCGAAGCTCCCTTCGCTTTTGACACCATGCAAAATGAGTCCGCCCCATCAAAATGAAGAACCCATGGAATGACATAATCTCACTCTTGCCTCTATAAGAGTTTATATCTTTGACTTATGTCTAAGAAAGCCCCGTGCTTTCGCTCCATGTTTCCATCTTCTATGTTGACTCCCTTCACACGACTTGGATACTTCACTAAGTTCCATCTAAGTTGCTTTGCCTCTCGATTTATATTGAGTTGATGGTGGCCCTCATGCCCACCATTTCATGGGTCAGCCCTCCATTGAGTTCGATTTCTACCTCAACTCTAAGTGTGTCTTCGTATGATGTTGCCATTGTCGCTCCTACACTTGATCTTGTAATGCATCTAAAAATATATTACTTCATTCGAGATCATGCAATGACTCCTCGCTGCTTGCTTGGTCCGTTGAGCTTTATAGAGATATTATGTTGAGGTACTCTTCCTTAACATGCGCGGTTCGCTACATATGATTCTCCCTCTAGAGAACCAGGACCTATCCCTCCTAGATATCTATCCTGGAGAAACTTTTCTCATTGCATTCTTCCTTTTAGAAGTTTTGGAGACCACCATCCTCTTGGATTACTCCGTCTTACTGAACAATCTGTGCATTATTCTGCCCCTGCAAATACACTTGCTAGATTATGATTCTTCGCCCGCTGCACCCTTCAAGGCCTAGCAACATGCTGAACTTATTGCACATTTTAATCTCCTATGGACGTATCCTTTCCATACCGAAGAGAAAGTTTCAATGCTCTATGACGTCGAGTTTTGGTCACCTTGGGATGACCATAGACACTCTATTGTCCACATACAAGCCCTTGCATGAGTATTAAATTATTTGAGTTAGCAATTCCCCTCACCTTTGTGAGCTTTGCATAACTCTTTCTGTCATTGAGCAACACATCGCACTTTAGATGATCTTATCTTTTACCAAGTGCCCCGCTTGCCTTAAGTACCATCAAGTTTGGTTGCCAACGTCGAGCTGTAGCTCGAACTCAGCCATCCCAACTTTATACGCTATACCTTCTTTCTAGCTTGCTCGTCTTTATGGTGTCTCTTACGCAAAGGGTTAGCCATTCCTCTGAATGCCAATCAAGGATGCCAGCTCCTTTGAGCGACTCATTTCCCTACATCTCTATGTCTATTTCTCCTAAATAATCATGCATGCTGTTTCCTCTCCACGTAGCCCAACTAGGTCCTCCACATTTGTGTGACAAGTGTTTCTGTATGTGCTTGTCTGGCTCTGATACCAAAATGTTATGGACTTAGCTGGTTTTGCCTAAGTCGTGTGGTACCCTTGCATGTCCGTCTACAAAGGTTAGCGGTCCCTTAGACCTACAAAAGAGAAAATAGGTTAGAATAAGTATATCACATGGGATTCACAAGCAACCACTTTAGCAAATACTTTATATAGCCAATGCAAATTACAATCATGGACTTTATAAGCTCTAAAAGTTTGCACATAAAGGATCAAGGTCCATTACATACTGAAGGCCCCACAAATATCCACATGACATGACTCTCATTTACAAGCTGAAACTAGCCATAAAAACTAACTAAAGTAGGGCTGCCAAGCCTACTATAAGCCCACTACTTACTGTACAAAGTATGTACAAAAATCGAAAGACACAAACAAACATGAGCATTAAGTCGAACACCATGTTTATATTTTTGTCCATGACAGTCCACTCTCGATTCCTCTTCTCTTAAGACCATCAACTTTTACTATCGATCTTTTTTCCAATGAATGAAGATCAACTACTATTATTACAACCCTTCTCCTTTTACCAGGCTCAAGAGAGAATCTTTACACCAACTCTTTACAAAAGACTTCACATCTCCTTATGATAACCTCTAAACTCAAGGAGGAAAAGACTCAACCACTTTCAAAAGATTTTACACACTTTAATTCACAAGATTTCATTCTTGTCCACCTGTTTCATCAAGCAAGTATGAGTGAGTATTTATAGACCTCTAAAGCCTTTAGAAATGGAGCCAAAAATTTAAATCCTCGAGTTTTTGGGATATTGGCGGTACCACCATCAGCGCTAAGCATTACTACCATGAACAAAGCTTGGGAATCTGGGTTCTAGTGGTACTATCATCGAACTAGGTGGTACCATCATCGCTTGGGTGGTACCACCATTAGCCATGGGTGGTACTACCACTAAAAGTCCCAAAAAAGCACAAAACATTACTTTTTAGCTCTCTGGGCATACCACCACCTAGGCATAATAATACCATCGCCTAGGCCTGCTTTAGGTTACTGAATTAGCCTTTCAATAGGCCCAATTTGACCCTTGTTCATGCCTAATGGATTCCTAATCAAGTTGGCATAGTTTTGAACTAATATCAACTCAATTTGACTCAAAACGATCATGATCAAGACTTAACCACTCTAATTAATTATGAAGCCTTAAGCACGTTGTTTTAAGTTTCATCATGTCATCTATTCATCTAGCACTTCATCCAAACTTTCGATGCATCATCCTTTCCTTTGCATATCACTTGATCTATCAGCATGTTGACTTCCTACAACATCCGATCTTTTAGTGCAATACTCGATCCTTCCGGTTCGATACCTGAACTCATGGCACGAAGTCCATCCTTTGACACATCGACTAATCATTCGACTCAATGTCCAATCTCTGACATGATATGACTCCGTCCCAATGTCTGATTTTCTGCTTTGATAATTTGCCCTCCAATGGTTCGAGTCCATGATCAAAATTTTTCCTACGTCACTTATCTTAAAAGTATATTAGTCCATAAATTCATCAATGATTTCATCATAAAAGAAATGAGATTCAATAATCTCCTCTTTTTTGATGATAATAACCAATTATTGATGTAGTTTTAACTAAACTCCCCCTATCTATCTTCCATTTTGAAATATTATAATGAATTCAAATTCAAAAAATGATAACCTTTTAAAGCTACTTTTTAAATTTAAATCAAAATAATTTTAACAAAAAATTATAGTGATTTTTAATAATAATTATTACAAAAATTATGTACATAATTTTAGTTAAATAATCACATCATATCCATAGTTAGAATGTCAAAATAGTTACATATCTCTTTATATACAATATGTATAAGAGTGCAACATAGTTGCTACATCATCAAAAAGTTACTATTACTTCTCCCCTTTCGTCATCAATAAAAAGAACAAATGTGTAAGCTACTACATTTCTCTCCCCTTTTGTTATGATAAAAAGGAAGAGAAGGATATCATGGTATCATAGTGCTACTTCTCTTGGTTTATATCAATGTGCCAATTGTAAAACTACTTTAATATCACATGAATTATATTAATATCAAAGATAGGTCCAAGTCATGAGAGGTCAATTGATTGATGATGAGATATACAAGTGATAAATACAAATGAGTCATATGAAATAAATCTCATATCAATCAATTAAGATAATGATTCATTGGTATGAATATCCTTTTTAATAAAAAGAAAGAATTATAGGAAAACAAATAGTAAAAGATTTTGATTCATATAAAATAAATCTCAATGTATAAATATGGAGAATTCAAGTGAAAAATCATGATTTATTTTGATAAATCTTTTTCTTAGTTATTAGCAAAAAGAAAGAATTGTAGGAGAATGAATACAAAATATATCTTAAATCTTGAATATTAAGAAGTCAAGTAAAATATCATAATTCATTCGAAAAAAATCTCATCTTTAGTAAAAGGAAGAATCATATGAGAATAATTAGTAGGCTATTATATATTTTAAAGATTCAACATGCCTAATTCTCTTATAATAAAATTAAATTATTCCTCGTTCATTGGTTTAGTAATAATATCAGCTAATTAATATTTTATTTAATGAAATCTAAAGATATATCAGGATTGCTATATAATCCCTAATAAAATAATGTTTAGTATCAATGTGTTTAGTACTAAAGTGTTGAATAAGATTCTTTGTTAAACAAATTACACTAGTATCATCACATTTTATAGAGATATTTTTCAAGTAAAGTCTGTAATATTTTAAAGTATTCTTTATCTGAATTGTTTGTGCATAGTATATACCTACCACTACATATTCAACCTCGACTGTAGATAATACGACATAGTTGTGTTTCTTGAAGACCAAGAAACAAGTACATGACCTAGGAATTAACATGTTTCAGAGGTACTTTTCGTATCTATTCTATATCCTACAAAGTCAGTATCAGCATAAGCAATTAAATAAAAAAATGGATATCATAATTCTAGATTGGGAGTTTCTTTTAAATATCTAAAAACTTTTTTAACTGCTTTATAATAATATTATTAAGGATTGGACTGAAATCTTACACGAAGCCCAACACTAAATATTATATCAGGTCTAGTTGCAGTAATATATAATAAGTTACCTGTCTATCATACCTCTATAGTATTTTAATCAAAGCATTCTCCTTCATTGTTCATATCTAATTTAGTACAATTACTTCATTGGTGTGTTAATGAATTTTTCACTATTCATATTAAACTTTTTTAATATATCCAAAGTATACTTAGTTTGATTAATAAGAATTTTATCATTTAGTTGCTTAATTTGCATTCATAAGAAAAATGTCTGTTTACTCATCAAACTCATTTCAAATTCTTAGCTTATACTTTTGCAAATGATTCACATAAAGATTTATTTGTAGAACCAAAAATAAATCATGAAATGCATCAAATAATTTATCATAAGATAAAGATATTTCGGAAGAGTCATATACCTTATAGTTGAACGCCATCAATGTGTAGTTTGCCACTTCATCTTTATTTATTTGTCTTTCATCTTCTGATACACTTGATTTATCCCATGTTACCTTGAATGATTTCTTCTCCTTTTGGGTTGATATCTTTTTCTTCAATTGTGGACACTCATTTTTGAAGTGCTCTAGCCTTTTGCATTAATAACATATTATTGTATCTTTTTTAGGTTCACTTTTATTCTTAAATTCTTATTTTATCGAATTAATTTTGTTCATTTTTATAAACTTTTTAAGTCTTTTTGTAAGGAGTGCAATGTCATCATCATCATCACTTGAGCTTTCGCTTGAGTAGTCTCCTTTGGTTCTAAGTGCAATATCCTTCTTGTTCTTTGGAAGGTTTTCCTCTTGTTCATAATGTACTTTGCAGATCATTTTATAGGCTATTAAAGACCTTATGAGTTCTTCAAGAGGAAAGTTATTCAAGTCCTTCGCTTCTTGAATTGTCGTTACTTTTAGATCACAACTTTTGGGAAGATATTTTAAAATCTTATTCACTAATTCAAGATTAGTAAAGTTTCTACCAAGAGCTTTTAAACCATTGATAATATTCGTAAAATGGCTGTACATATCACCAACAGTTTCACTTAGCTTCATTTTAAATAATTCATAACTATGTATTAATAGATTAATTTTAGATTCTTTTACTCTATTTGTGTCTTCATGAGTAACTTCAAGTGTGTGCAAAATACCATGTAATGTGTCACATGTAGAAACTGTTAAATCTTAGATTTCGATGATGAAATCAATTGGTGAAATTATGATTTAACCCTTGTGTTGAAGAAAGTGATACAGGATTAACTATGATCATGAAAAGGAAAAAATAATTAAAGAAGAATCGAATGTTGTGCTAAAGTCAAAGTTCGGGCATCGGACTGGAAGAATCAGGGGTACATTGAAGCTTTGGATGATGTGATAAGAGCTCATTGAGAGTTCATCGAAAGTTTGCTAGGAGTTCGCTGACAGGTTGTCGAGAACTTATTGGGAGTTCGCCGGAAGGTTGTTGGGAATTCATCGAAGCTGAAAGTTTAATTGACGTGCCAAACAACAAAGATTGCTTGCTTATAATGTTTCAGTCCTAATGATCATGTTAAGGTTTAAGGGCTGATTTGAACTCATTGAAGAGCTTATTTCATTGACCTAGAAGGAGGTACAACTAGGTCAAAATAAGATATAGCTTAGGCATAAAAAGTATTAAAAAGTAATGTTTCCGGGTAAACTCATTTTTGTCTAAAGCACAAAATAAAGCATTCATAACTTTAGTATTTAAGGAAAATATTTTCTTCTCAAAGTCATTCTATTCATTCATCAATTTAGAAGATTTTTAAAAATCACATTCAATGATGTTCCATAAATCAAAATCCATAGAAATTAAGAAAATCATCATTCATGTTTTCCAATAAGTGTAGTCTATCCCACTAAATATAGGAGGATGAGTGATAGAGTAACCCTCTTGATTGTTAAAAAACTTAGGTATTAATCCAACTAAGAGAACTAGGCTCTTATACTAATTGTCAAGATTGTAATAACACTAGGGGCGGGCGGTGGTGGGTGGGGGTGCGGTGGGTTTGAATTAGTGCTATCGTAAAAATATCTGATTTTTTAAAAGTTTGATCAACAAATCTATATTAAAAATACGTTTATCCAAAAGGACAAGTAAAGATAGTGAGTGAAGTAAATTAATAAGTAATTGTTGGAAAACCTATAGTGGGTGCATCACAAGCACAACGGAAATAAAAATAAAAATCGGTTTCCCATGTAGATCAAATCGTTGTGCAAAAGATTGGGGTCATTTGAAAAACGTAAAAACCGAAAAAATCACGATGTGTGAGAGATTGACTTTACCTAGGGAGATCGTATATCCTTGTATTCCAGATCCAGATGAAGAAGATGAAGGAGGTCAAGCGTCCTCCTCTCTAGCGGTATCCACACGATGGATCTCTACAGCGAAACTCCTCCAATCTGATCTTGCAACTCTTGCTTAAAGGGAGGGAGGAGAATAGAAGGTGGTGGTTAAAGCTGCAGCCCATCAACCAAGAGTCTCCCCTCCTATTTATAGAGAGCCACCAAAAAATCCTAGGGCTTCTGCCTTAGTGGGTATTGGATCTCTATCCAATTATCCACTAATCTTGCATTATTGGATCTCTATCCAATAATCTCTTTAGGCCTTTAATTGGGCCTTAATCAAGGAGCCCATCAGTATAGGGTCTCATCTAATGAGAATAGGGGCTAATTAGATCTTCATCCAATCCTCTATTCACTGAAGCATCCATCATATGTGTGTGACCCTCTAGCCCCGATATCGAGCTGGCTGTGAGTTACTCCCATCAGAACTCCTTCTGATATAGTGAATTATTATCTTCATAATAATTCACTCGACTCATTAACTATGGATGTACTAGGCCACTACGCCATAGTCCCTAGATGATACAAGGGGATCAAATCCATCAGACCTGTCTGTCCATAATTATCATGTATCTATAATCCCTCATCCAACTAATATCCCAGAGATCATATATTGGATATGGTACTGTCAAGTTATATACGGAATCAGTTTGTCTTGCTCTAATCGGTTTCTACTAGATAACTCCTTCTCTCTCAATCCAAATGACCCTAGCCAGTGATTTGTCTAAGTATATATGGGATATTCCTCTCATGATACCGAGAGTGGATGATCCTCTATTGATACTCAATTGCTTTCGTAAGGTTGGCTACCAATCTCAATAACCAGTTGTACCAGATCTGGAGCTTTTAAAACCAGTAAGTCTAGTGTTAAAGAAAGGAGTACTCATATAAGACATCCTTGGTATCTTAAGTCCAAGGACCAGATACACAATTGGGAATATGGAATCGCTATATGACGTTAGGTATCATTAACCATACAGTATTCCATAAGCGGATCAATCAGTGAACTCATTCTCTATTGAGCACCTGTACTATATCCTTAGTGTCTCCACATAAGTGGCTATGAGACCAACCGCCTCCATTATATGAATGGGTATATAGTACACCGGTCTGTCCGGTTATCTCGATGTCCCTCTCGAGTAACCTACGATCGAGATTATTTAGGATCTATATTAAAAGATGAATCGATCTCATTATCATGATCTCATCACGATCTGATTCCCATTGCACAGAACCAAGGACATCATAATATATATACTACATATAATAGAATGCGAGAATATACCAATATTAATCATAAGTAAAAAAATTACACAGTGTATCACATGTGACATCACTCGTATGGTTGGCTTGCAGGGCACCTGTAACTAGCAATCTCCCACTTGACCTAAAGCCAATCACGTATATGTTTGATCCCCATCAGACCTCTGTGACGCTCAAATACAATCTAAGCCAGCGGCTTCGTTAGTGGATGTGCAATGTTATCTTCGGATAGAACTATTTTTATTGTTATATCTTTACGGGCTATGATCTCTCTTATCAGATGGAACCTCCTTAGAATATGCTTAGACTTCTGATGAGACCTAGGTTCCTTCGCTTGAGCTATCGCTCCATTGTTGTTGTAGTATATGGGAATTGGTTCTACACTGCTTGATACGACTCCCAAATCTTTGACGAACTTCTTCATCTATACCCCTTCCTTTGCTGCTTTTGCTATAGCAATGTATTTTGCCTCTGTGGTCAAGTCGACAGTAGTATCTTGCTTGGAACTCTTCTAGCTTACTACTCTTCCATTCATGGTGAAAATATACCCTAAATTTAACTTGCTATCATCAATGTCAGACTGAAAACTTGAGTCTGTGTAGCCCTCAAATTGGAGGCTACCTCCTCCATATACTAGTAAAATATCCTTAATCCTTCTCACGTACTTAAGAATACACTTTACTGCCTACCAATGTTCTAAACCTATATGTGCCTAATACCTGCTCGTGACACTCAGAGTATTGCTATATCAGGCCTAGTACATAGCATCACATACATGATAGATCCTGTCATTTAGGCATAAGGTATCTTATCCATGTTTACCCTTTCTTTAGGAGTCTTTGGGGACATACTCCTAGAAAGTGATATTCCATGTCTTATCAGTATGATACATCTCTTGGAATTTTTCATGCTAAACCTTTTGACAATGGAGTCTCTATAACTAGACTGGGACAAGCCAAGCATCTTTTTCGATCTATCTCTATAGATTATGATCCATAAAATATAGGATGCTTCCCCTAAGTCTTTCATGGAGAAGTTTCTAGATAGCCAAGCCTTTACTGTGGAGAGCACTCATATATCATTCCTAATGATTAAGATGCCATCCACATATAGCACCAAGAAGGTGATAGCGTTTCTACTTACCTTCCTGTACATACAAGGCTTATCTTCGTTCTTAATAAAGTCATAAGATCTGATCACCTCATCAAATCTTATGTTCCAACTTTGGGAACCTTGCTTCAATCCATAAATGGATCTAAGCAACCAGCACACTTTATCTGGACTCTCTTTAGATACGAATCCCTCTGGTTATATCATATACACCTCTTTCTTGAGGTTGCCATTGAAGAATGCTGTTTTCACATCCATCTGTCATATCTCATAGTCATAGTGTGCTACAATGGCCTAAATAATTCTAATGGACTTAAGCATGGTTATAGGTGAAAAGGTTTCGTCATAGTCAATTCCTTGTCTTTGATGCTATCCTTTAGCTACCAGCCTTGCTTTATAGGTCTCTGCCTTTCCATCAACTCCGATTTTCTTCTTGAAGATCCATTTACAACCGATGGGTACAACACCCTCAGGTGCATCTACAAGGTTCTAAACCTTATTAGAGTACATGAAATGCATCATAGAATTCATGACTTCTTGTCACTTCCCGGAGTCTATACTCTTAATAGCCTCCTTGTAAGTTTGAGAATCAATATCCTGAGAGTCGTCTCCACCGATATATGTCCCACATATCTTTCAGGAGGGTGAGATACTCTACTAGACGTACATAAATTTGGAATTTGTGTGTTAGGTACTGAATAAACTCAGGCTCGGAATGGTGCTTAAGCTAGGTTCTCCAACCTTGCTCAATTCTATCTCACTCCCACTATTTCCACTAAGAAGAACATAGCTCTCTTGGCAACAAAGATCTTTCGGTCCTTTGGATGATAGAAATAATACCCATAAGTTTCCTTTGGGTATCCCACGAATGTGCACCATTCTGTCCTTGATTCTAACTTATCGGGGTTGTGTCTTCTAACGTGGGCAGGACAGCCCCAAATCTTAACAATTTAAGATCGAACTTCTTTCTTTTCCATATCTCATATGGTGTAGACACTACTGACTTTGATAGAACTCTATTCAGAAGGCAAGTTGTAGTCTCTAGGGCGTACCCCCAGAATGAGATGGGTAGGTCCGGAAACTCACCATGGATCGCACCATGTCTAATAGCGTGCGATTCCTCCTTTCTGATATACCATTGAGCTGAGGTGTATAAAGAGGTATCCATTGGGATAGAGTCCCATTGTCCTCAAAGAAATGGGTGAACTCCGTACTCAAGTACTCTCCTCCTCGATCTGATCGAAGAGTCTTAATACTCTTTCCAATTTGATTTTCTACCTCGTTCTTATATTTCCTGAATTTCTCGAAGGCCTCAGATTTTTACTTTATTAAGCACACATGTCCATACGTAGATAAATCATCAGTGAATGTAATGAAGTATGAGTAACCACGTTTAGCTTGAGTCGACATGGGACCACATACATCACTATGTATGAGTTCCAATAACTCAATGGCTCTCTCTCCAGTTCCACTAAAAGGAGAGTTGGTCATCTTCCCATGAAGGCAAGGTTCACAAGTTATATATATCTCATAGTCAAGTAGATCTAAGTATATATCTTTCACCAACTTTTGAATCCTTCTCTCATGTATATGACCTAACCTACAATGCCATATGTATGCATTATTCACCTCATCTCTTTTCCTCTTAGACATATTTATATTCATGATATGTGGAGAAGTGTCTAACATATAAAAACCATTTATTAGGGTCCCTCTAGTGATGATCTGATCATCCATAATTATTGAACAACTATTATTTTCAAAAACTAATTTACAACACTAATTGTCAAACAAGAGATATAAATAATAATTTTGATAATAGAGAGAATAAAATAGCATGCATCTAATGTAATGATAGCTCCACCAGGCAGATGTAGGGTGACCTCCAATAGCAACTACAACAACTCTTGCTCTATTGCCCATCTTGAGGTCCATCTCACCTTTAGCCAATCTACTAGGTCTTGCCATAACTTGCAATGAATTACAGATATGATAAACACTCCCGGTATCCAATACCCATGTGTTATTATGAAAAACTGACAAGTTAAAACTGATCATGAATATACCTGAAGCTTCTCCAAGCTTCTGCCCTCTCTCTAAGGTATGCTTTCTCTTCCAATGTCCGTCTTAGCCACAGTGGAAGCATTGTTCTTTATCCTTTGTTGAGTATTTTTTAGCAACCTTTGCCTTACCTGGTCTTTCTTTACCCTTGCCCTTCTTAAGGATCTTATTGGCCTTCCTTTTCTTTTTGGTCTTACCAATATAGAGAACTAGCTTCTCCTTCTTGATGGCACTCTCAGTTTCTCTCAACATATTAAGGAGCTCAGGGAGAGTCACCTCAAACTTGCTCATGTTAAAATTTATGATGAAGTAAAAAAGAATGGTAGGGACAAGTATAAGATCAACACTATTTTCTTAATCACCGACCTATTTCGGCCACCATCATCTTTGGACAAGGCTCAACCGATATCTTTGATCCCATAAATTTTTGAATCCATATCTTGATTCCCTCACTCAAATCATCGGGTCAATGAGGGACTTGACCAACCATGTTCTTTATATCACCATTGTTATAAGATACTGATTCATGATATCAGGACTCACCAAGCATACCATATCCTCAGCCCTTTGGTGTGGGCATCATCGATCAATGAGCGATCTCACCTGAGAACCAACTCAAATGTCATGTCAATGAGGAATTTCTTATAACAATATCCATTTATTATAGGACATGTTTTACAAGATATGTCATGTCACACACATACATAAATTATATAAAATATATAATATATATATATCTTAAGTGTCCCACATATATACAATCAGTAGTCACATAACAATCTCATCACCCATGGGATGATCATTGGCGTCTATGCACCCGGCCATCTCCTCTCCCATGGCATCGCCATCATCTCCATTGTCCCCATCATCGCCGGGTCCTAATCATCATGGTCTACTTATCAACCATCGTCACGACACCATGAATAAATATCATTAATAATATTCACACATGATTATCCATCCATCAAACACAATATCATCATATGTATAAAATAATATAATATATAATAATTAATTAACCACATTTATGATTATTTTTCATAACATAACATCATTAATTATATTATTAATAATTAAATTTAATATTAATTAAATTTTAATAGAATTTCAGGAAAAATTTTAAATTTTCAAAGGAAATTAATTTAAAATCAAGGGCAGATCATCATACTAGCACACCTTGATCGGTCATTTATTGCCCGCCGGGCAACCACCCTGGATTCATTTGCTTGCTCCCGGCCCCCTTGTGATCGCCATCACCCTGCCCGCCTGTCATCGCGCTACCCCTGCTGGGGCCCCGCCGTCGCCCCTTACACCCTGGTGCCGCCTCATGCTTCCTATGGGTGCCTTGGGCATGTGGGCCGCTTCTTTAAACACCCTTCCATCCTTACCTGTTAGCTTCCCCTTAAAACACACAGAAACACATAGATGAGCGATTCTATTTGGATTAAAACCACTTAAAATTTAAAGATCATTGTTGAAATCAACATGCTCAAATCAAATCATAGATCAATAGTGATAAAAAATGAAATAAATAATGAGAGATTGATTTTACTTAGGAGATCATATATCCTTATATTCTAGATCCGGATGGAAAAGATGAAGGAGGTCAAGCGTCCTCCTCTCTAGCGGTATCCACACGATGGATCTCTACAGCGAAAATCCTCCAATATGATCTTGCAACTCTTACTCAGAGGGAGGGAGGAGAATAGGAGGTAGTGGCTAAAGCTGCAGCCCATCAGCCAAGAGTGTCCCCCCATATTTATAGAGAGCCACCAAAAAACCCTAGGGCTCCTGCCTTAGTGGGTATTGAATCTCCATCCAATTACCCATTAACCTTGCATTATTGGATCTTTATCCAATAATCTCCTTAGACCTCTAATTGGGTCTTAATCAAGGAGCCCATCAGCATAAGGTCTCATCTAATAAGAATATGGGCTAATTGGATCTCCATCCAATTCTCTATTCGCTGAAGCATCCACCATATGTGTATGACCCTCTAGGCTCGATACCGAGCTGGCCATGAGTTACTCCCATCAGAACTCTTTCTGATATAGTGAATTATTATATTCATAATAATTCACACGACTCATCGACTATGGACGTACTAGGCCACTATGCCATAGTGCACATACGGTATAGAGGGATATCCCAGAGACCATATATTGGACCTGTCTATCCACAGTTACCATGTATCTATAATCTCTCATCTAACTAATATCCCAGAGACCATATATTGGATATGGTACTGTCAAGTCATATATAGAATCAGTTTGTCTTGCTCTAATCGGATTCTACCGGAGAACTCCTCTCTTAATCCAAATGACCATAGCTAGGAATTTGTCTAAGCAAGCACATATGGGATATTCCTCTCATGATACCGAGAGTGGATAATAATCTATTGACACTCAATTGCCTTCATAAGGTTAGCTTCCAATCCCGATAACCAGTTGTACCAGATCTGGAGCTTTCCAAACCTATAAGTCTGGCGTCAAAGAAAGGAGTACTCATACAAGGTATCCTTGGTGTCTTAAGTCCAAGAACTAGATACACGACTGAGACTATGGAATCATTATCTGACATTAGGTATTATTAACCATACAACATTCCATAAGTGGATCAATTAGTGAACTCATTCTCCAATGAGCACCTGTACTATATTCTTAGTATCTCTACACAAGTGGCTATAAAACCAGCCGCCTCTATCATATGGACGGGTATATAGTACACCGATCTGTCCGTTTATCTTGATGTCCCTCTCAAGTAACCCACGACCAGGATTATTTAGGATCTGTGTTTAAAGATGAATCGATCTTATTATTGTGATCTCATCACGGTCCGATTCCCATTGCACATAACCAAGGACATCACAATATATATACTACATATAATATAATATGAGAATATGCCAATATTAATCATAAGTAAAAAGATTACGCAATGTGTCACACGTGCCATCACTCGTGTGATTGGCTTGCACGACACTTGTAACCAGCAGTAATAACAAAGCAAAGCAAGAGAAGGATGTAAATCGATTTATAGTGGTTCGGTCGTCTTGACCTACGTCCACTCCTGATTCCTTTTCCCTTGAGGCCTTATGCTTTCACTACTTATCTTTTTTCCAATAAGCGAAGATCAGCTACCTTGTTACAACCCTTCTCCTTTTAACATGCTCAGGATAGAATCTTTACACCTCTTCTTCTTTTAATAGGCTCAGGAGAGAACCTTTACACTTCTCTTTTTACAAAAGATCTCAACCCTCCTATAACTTAGAAACACTTCTAATCTCAAGAAGGAAAAGACTCACACACCACTTAAAGAGAGTTTAAAACCCTTTAATCCTTAAGACTTTTTTTCTTTTATCAACCAAGCATGACTGGGGTATTTGTAGACTTCTAAAAGCTTTAAAAATGAAGCTAAAAATTTAAATCCCTAAGGTTTTGAGGTAGTGATACTATCGCTGGTGTTGGGCAGTACAAAGCCCAAGAATCTGGACTCTGGTGGTATGATCACCCTAGGTGGTACCACTGCCTACCCGGGTGGTACCATCGCCAATAGTGTTGATAGGTACAAAACAATGACTATCAGCTATCTGGGCGGTACCATCACTTAGGCTTGGCGATACCACTGCCTAGGAGTTCTTAAGGCCACTAATTTGACCTTATAATAAGCCCAACTCGATTATGGTTCAAGCACAATAGGTTTCTTGATAAGTGTTAGAATTATATCAACACTAAGAGGGGAGGGTGAATTAGTACTTTTAAAAAATTATGTCGATTCAAAAGATCATTTGATAAAACAGTATTGGAAATGCATCTTGACTTGGAAAGTGAGTAAAGCATTGTGAGCAACTAAATCAGTGAGCAATAAGAATGAAGAGCACAAAGAAAAAGAGCACACTAAATTTATAGTGGTTCAATCCTTTGACCTATGTCAACTCCTGATTCCTCTTCACTTGAGGCCATCGGCTTCCACTATTGATCTTCTTTTTAATGGGCAAAGATCAACTACTCTTTACAACTCATTTTCCTTTTCACAAGCTCAGTAAAGAATTTTCACATCTCTCTTTTACAATAGACCTCACTCCTCCTTTAGAAAACTTCTAACTATAGGAGGAAGAGACTTACTAACTCAAGAGAGAGTAAACTCTTTTTTCTTAAGTATTCTTTCCCCATTTTTTTCACTATTTTTCTTGCTCTTTTTCTTACTTCCTCAAGCAAGAATGAGCGGGGTATTTTTATGCCTCAAATGACTTTAAAAAATAGAGCTAGATTTTAAATTTTTGGGTTTTCAGGGTACTGGGTACCACCACCTGCCACCCTATGTACTAGCGGTACCATCGCCCAATCTGAGTAGTACCATTGCCTGACGCAGTAAGGGAGACTATGTCTGGGTTGGTACCACTGCTTGACACACACTAGAAGATTATGTCTTTTGGCAGTACCACCGTTAAGTCTAATGATGCCACCTCCTGACCCTACTTTGGGTCACTGAATGGGCCTCCCAATGGGCCCAAATCAGCCCCAATTAAAGCCTAATGGGTACTTAATTGAATTGACATGGTTATATTCAAAACCAACTAAATTACAACCTAAACTACTTCGATCAAGACACAACCGATTATAAAGTATGAATCCTATTTTGTCTGACATGTCATTGGTTCATCTAGCACTTCATCCGACCCTTCATGCATCATCCTCTCCTTCAACATATTGCTTGATTTATCGATATGTTGATCTCTAATAACATCCGATCTTCTTGGCATAATGCATAATCCTTCTAGCTCGATACTCGAATTCATCGCACGAAGTCTATCTTCCACCATATCGACCAATCCTTGGGCCCGACATCTAATCTTTCGAACATGATTCATTCTGACATAATGTCTGATTCTCTTGCTTCAATCAATTTGCCTTTCCATGATCAAAGTTACTCCTGTGTCACTCAGACGCTCATTATATCATAACTTCATCAATTGATATTATCATCAAAATCCGAGATTAAACAATAAGTTGGTATGGTTTCGACCTAATACTAACTCAATTTGACCCTAAATAATCTCGATCAAGACTTAACCACTCAATCATATATATATATATATATATATATATATATATATATATGGCCGTATTGTAGTAGGGTTACGCTTACTAAAGAACTCATAGAATGAGATGTTTATTGTTAATTACCTTGTAATGAGGATTTTAAAATATGGTATATATGCTATACTCACCTAAATAAAATTACAAAGGTTTATACTTACAAAGTAAGGATATTAGTACTTTGCCTAAGTAATTGGGTAGGGAAGTGAGCACGTGCAAATAGATAATGATGATGACTTGTGGGCATTTTATATGGATAATTTTTGGATCTATTAGGTTTGTGTTTTCCTTTGATTAGATGGTATAAGTATGTAAAAGTGTTAAAAACATTACGTACAGGAGGAAACCCTATCAATTTTGTTTAATAAATTAGTATATTTTAATTTTAAGATTACCTACTTTCCATTGCATCCCTATTGATAGTTGTAGTGAATAAAAAGTGTCATCGTAATTTCGTCATGCATGGGTGAAACTAAGAGTAGGATATTACGCTTTAAGCATATCTTCTAATTTCTAAATATTGTTTTCTGGTTGATCATCTATTCAAGGATGAAAAGCAGTATTAAAAGCTAACTTTGTTCCTAGTGCCTTTTTTGTAGACTTTTTTGAAAATCCTGATATGAATCTAGAGTCTCTATTTAACACAATGAATACTGACATATCATTAAGTCTAATTATCTCCTTGGTATATAATTGAGCATATTTATTCATGAAATAATTAGCATGAATAAGTAGGAAGTGAGCTATCCACAATGACTCAAATTTCATCATGTCTCTTGTGCAAATCCATGACCTAAAAACATTATATCTCATAATAGAATAACTATATAATATATCACATCCAGTGCTTTAGATGATTCGCCTAGTTTCTCCACACAAGCTAGAGATGCAAAACAATGCGTGATGCCTGAATCAGTTAATACTTTTAAGAAAATATCAAAAATAAATTTCTTACTTTGAGATTTCTAATGGGCTAGCCTATGCTTCTATCTTGTTTCTTACAAAGACTCTTCCTAGTATATTTTTTCTTTTTGATGAGATTGTTATACAATTCTTTGCTAAATGTCCTAGCTTTCTATACTAAAAACACATCCCTTTAGCTTTAATGCATTCTCCCATATGATGCTTCCCATATTCAAGATAAATGGGTCTTTACGCCTGAGTTAGCTGAGATTATAACATTTGAGTTGCCTCTCTTGTTGTCCTTAACCATGGTGTTATTTTCTTTTGCTGCTTAGAATCTATTGTGGGCCCTATTGCCAAAAATAATATCCTTCTTTGGTATATCATGGCTGTGGTTAATCTGTTAGGTTTAGAAAATTCTTTACTCAACCTCATTTGTCTCCTAGGCCTTTTCTACTATTAGGAAATAGTAAATATCTAGAGCAGTTATTGTTGTCTTCACATCCAGATGGATTTCTTCTCTAAAGACATAGAAATTGATCCATCCTCAAGGCATCAGTATTAACCATGTGGGGTGCAAATTAAGATAACTCTATGAACATTATGGTGTAATCCATCACCCATTAGCCTTCTTATTTAAGGTTAATAAAATTTGACATTTTGGAGATTTGGTGGACTGTATTAAAATACTTTTAGTAACTAATCTCCTTGAGTCTTTACTAGGTTTTTTTTCAGCATCTATAGTCCTCTTTACATTTCATCAGTGACGAACATCTATTCTTAGTAAATATATTACATAAATAACTTTATCTTCATCTAAAATTCTTACATGCTTAAAGATTTTCTTAATATTTTTTGTCAACTCCTTAACCATTAGTGGATATGTATCACCTTCAAAGATCGATGGATCATTTTTTCAAAACCTTTCACTTGCTAATTCTTCTACAATATCATGTTCTCAAATTATAATCGGCACCTACCTGCTATCCTCAGTTAATAACTTCTCTAGTTGTCTAGATTGTCTCTCCACCAACTCTATTAGCTTATTTATCCCCACCTCTCTTTGATCTTCTTGTGTGGATATCTTTTTATCATTGAGAGTCTCCTCAAGAACATTACTAGAGCTATTAGTTTGCCCTCTAGTTCTCATGATATCTTCCTGATTAATCCTAAATTGTTCACACCCTAATTGTAAAATATAAGAGCATTAAGTAATAATAATAAATAATGTAGTTCAATTATTAAAACTTATAAGATAATTAAGCAGTGTGTCTTATGCTTTTGCAGACATAAATAGTCTACAGGACTCATGACCTAGGCTTTAATACAACTATAAAACGCTACTCTCACTTTCACCCATACCTTACATACATAACTAAAGTAGAATATTACATTTCAATTTTTTATTTCTGCTATCAATAGGATGCAATGAAAAGTAGGTATTTTTACACTTAAGGCATGCTAACTTACTAAATAACATAATAGGGTTTCCTTATACATAGTATTTTTGACACATGTACATAATTATAGCATCTAACCAAGAGAAAAATATAAATATAACAAATCCAAAATTTATATACATAAAATACTCACAAGTCATCGTCCATATTTGCGTTGACATGAGCTTGCACATGCTCATTTTCCTACCTAATAATTTGAGTGAGGTATTAATATCCTTACATAAAAAATAGGATCTACCCACTAAGTATAAGCCTTTATAGCTTTATTCAAGTAAGCATGCATCATGCACTATATATCACGTTTTAAAATCATCGACACAAGATAATTAATAATAAACACTTCATCCTTTGACTTCTTTAACAAGTATAACTCTATAACATAGCATATTAAAACTAAAGAAGTAAAAATTCTATGTCAAAATAATTCAAAATACTTATATGCACATGCAGAAAGCATAATAAATTTATGAACTTTTACGCCTCATATTATAACATATACGTGCACTCCCATATTGCACATCATCGTAGTATATACGTGTACTCTCACATCGTACGTCATAATATATATGTATACTTTTATACTGCATCTTATAATAGATACATATACTTTTACACTGTATGTTATAGCATATATGTGCATTATATATCATAACATATTAGTGCACTCCCACACTTCGTATCATATAAAACATGTGAACTCTCACACTATATGTCATCATATATGCATGTATACAAGATATTTTTATCACAATTCATAATTTTTTGTGCTTATAAAAGATATACATTCATATTTAGCTCATGACTAGCTCATGATGTTCATATCCGTCAAAACATGCTTTCCAAAATATATTATGCATACAATAGTTTATACAATCACTATTTTGTAGTGAATTAAAATTATACTTATCTGATTGAACTTAAAAATAAAGATGTTAATGAAAGATCACATTCCTTCACGAAAGAGTATGTTAGGGAGCGATCCACCTATCAAATTGGGAGCATGGGGTTATGAGATATCTTAATTAAAAGCCCTATCTCTTGAATTATTAATTTATAATGATTCATAAAAAAGTTTGATAAAATCTCTTATAAAATAGGCTATACTCAATCTGAAAATTTATCAAAATTCCACTACTAATTTTTTAATAGTTAACTCTATAAACAAATGAGCTAGTTAATATAAATCAAACTATCATACAATTTTGTAAATTAATTCTACTTTACTATTCTAGCTGACCAAAGGATCTTAAATTATCATGAACTTTTATAGAAAATTAAGAAACACATAAAATAAATTCATACCAAATTTTAGCATAAAATAAAATCATTTAGGTTTAACTACTCTCCTAATTCAACTACCAACCTCTATTTTATTATGCTAAAATTGGTTAGGACTAAATTTATAAATCTCATATCTTGATTCACAAAGGTGGCATGCAATTAATTTCAAATCTCATAGAATCCTAAGATAATCTTTTAAAATATATCAAATAGAAAGAACATAGTCTTATTCCTAGGAGAGTTAATTTAGCTCAATTAGAAACCATTCTTAAAAAATAGAAGATTCTAAACACCTCAAATTAGAATAATCATAACTTAATGCACCAATCTTAAATTTAGGTTATACTAGAGGCCTTATAATTTTAAGAGAATCATCCAAAATATATTAAAAAATTAAAGATAAATTCAAAGTCTAGGTGATGCGGAAGTTGTTGACAAAATTAACCTATAATATGCAAAACTAAAACCCTATGTCTAACAAGGAACAAATTAAGTTAGTCTTATCTCAATCTTCCTTAGAGCTATAGTTTGGTAGCCTCTATTATAAAAGCTAAGAGAATAACTAAATAAAAAGGAAAAGGGTCATGAGTTATCAAGTTGGTAAAAAGAATGTGGCCAAAATAAGGTACAGGTATTTAAGAGGTTACCTTAAGGTCTAGGGTTCAATCGCATTAACCTTCATTTCTAATATTTCTTTTATTTTATTTTCTTATTTTATTAATATAATTATAAGGTTACAATAATCTCAATTAGGTCTAAATTGGTTTGACAAGGATGATGTTTTCGGTCTAAACTCATCCTTCTTACTTATATATGTCAATTATTTTAGTACAACAATCTTCTTTGATTTGCATCTCCATTTAATTTTTTATTATTCTATCCATGCCTAAATAACCTATTATCCTCTATATACATGAGGTTTAAAAGTTAAACTTCTTTCCGTTAATCATAGTGAAAATCATTTATGCCTTGAGATTCATTTAACATCAATTAAAATTTCACTACCATTTCTAGTCACTAGATGCATGCCTATTACTACAACTTAATCTCATACTCAAGTCTGATAGCACATTTTAACTAGTTGTGTTATGCTTAATGTAAACATTAATGCTTATGCATATTTAACTAATATTTCATAGAACATTGAGAATAATATTTTGCAAAGCATATATTTCAATCTTAAAAGTCGAAAACATGAGCATATCATTTCTCATATTTATAAAGTATAGACATCACAAATCATATTACTAAATGAGTGTAATATATATAATATTTGTGCTTCTATTGATAGGCTAGTTGTAGTTCAATGTGTGAGAGACTCGAGCATTACAAACCTCTTCTCCTAATAAAAATTTTATTCTCAAAATTTCTTACCTAAATAACTCTAAATATTTCTTTCACATCTCTTTTTCTCTTTCTCAAGTTGTTCCCTCCGTTGTTTGATTCCTCCACAGTACTTTAACTAAAGCGATCTTCCCATTACAAAGTTCTTTCTCTTTTTTATCAAAAATTTATGCTAAAGTGATATTCTTATTGTTCTTTCTTTATATAAGAAGGATCTAAAATATACCTCCTGAATATGGAATACATTATGCACTTTTGCTAATATAGGAGATAAGGCTAGTCTGTACGCTATATCACAAATTTTATCAAAACATTTATATGGTCCTATATATCAAGGACTTTGCTTATCTTTCTTCTCAAGCCTCATAACTCCTTACATTGATATCACTTTTAAGAATATTTTATTACTTATTTCAAATTTCAAAGGTCTCTTCCTATTATCAACATAACATTTTTGTCTATTTTATATTGCCTACATCATTTGATTTGATGAACCTTTTATACTACTTTTGATATTTGTCTCACTTAATCTAGCCCCAAATATTATTTTTCACCCATCTCATTCCAATGAATAGGTGATCTTATCTTTTTGTCATATAGTCCTTCATAAAGTGTCATCTCAATAGTTGTCTAGTAGCTGCTATTGTAGGAAAACTCTATCAATGGTAAATATTTGCTCTATTATCTCTTAAAGTCTATGACATAAGCTCTGAGCATATCCTCTAAAATCTAATTGATCATCTATTTGAGGATGAAGAATAATGCTAAAAGCTAACTTTGTCCCAATGTCTTGTGTAGACTCTTCCAAAATCTTATTATGAATTTAGAGTCTCTATCTGATACAATAAACACCGGCACATTATGGAATCTAATTATCTTCTAGGTATATGATTGAGCACGTTGATCCATAGAGTAGTTAGCATGAATTGGAAAGAAGTGGGCTATCTTGGTCAATCTATCCATAATGACCCAAATTTCATCATGTCCCTTATTGACCTTAGGCAAACCCATGACCTGAATACATTATATCCTCTGATGAAGCAACTATGCAATATAACACATCTAGTACTTCAGATGGTTTGTCTATTTTCTTCACACAAGCTAGTGATGCCAAAGAATGCGTGATGCTAAAATTAATTAATGCATGCAAGGAAACATCACAAATAAATATCTCACCAAAGATTACTAATGGGCTAGCCTTAGCTTTTGTTTTGGTCATCATAGAGACTCTGCTTGATATCTTTTAAAGTCACTCTTATCTTATAAAAGAGTATGGCTAGGGTTTAGATTAGCCCTTAGGACTTAGTGGTAGCCACCTCCCTTATTGAGTTGGTCGGCCAGAGTTTCCCCCTGCTTAGGTCGGCTATAAAGCCAACCTAGCTACCCCCTATTCCTATTAAGGCAAGTCGGCTATAGGAGGGGTAAAGGGATAATTTTACTTAGGCAAGCACCCTCTTATGCTAGGATTTTAATCCTTATTTAAAGATGTAGCAGCCCCCCTCTGGAATCAAGCAATTATCAATTTTATTTCAGTCTTGTGCCGAGTCTAGGAGGGAGGAACCCCTATAGCATACCGAGGGTTGATCCCCCTCAAGGATCAAAATCTATAGAGCTCCTTCTAGGGTTCTATCATCTAGTATCAGAGCAGCAATCTTACTGCCCCTGTAGCCGTCATCCATGCCTCCACCTTCTAAAGCAATTCCCATCATTACTTTTGACGTCGCCTCTATCATCGCCCACCAAGCCGCAGATCCATCAATCTGCTGCCTTCCTCTGCATCAACATCAAAGATCTGGTAAAAAATCTAAATCCTACGCCTCTTACTATTGCTATTCCTCGATCTCATACATGGGAGAAGTTTTTCCAAAATTTCTTTGCTACAAAATTTTACCGTCGCAAACGTTATCATCGTTGCAAAGGCGAAATGCTACATAAATTTTCAACTGATTATTGCTTTTTAGAACTAAACTTTTAATTATTCTTTTTAGCTGAAACTTTTATATAATTTCGTAGATCGTCTTAGCTTTCATTTAAGACTAATCTCATAAAAAAACTCCTTCTGGATCTGGACTTATAGTGCAGCGATTCTTCATTGCATAGTGCTAAAATTTTACGATAGAGAATCTGCCTTTCGTCTATTGGCCTCTTGAAACCAAACTTTTGTTCATCCTTTTTGGCCAAAATTTTTATACAATTCCAAAGATCAACTTGACTTTCATCTGGGATTGATTTCTCAAAAATATTCCTTTTAGAACTAATTTTCTTGTGCAATCTTTCACCAGCATATAGTTCTGAAATTTTTACTATGAAGGATCTATCTTTCGTCTTTTGCCCTATTTCCCTATTGTTACACTGCCAAAATTTCGCTAAACATTTTATTGGTATTCCAACATCGAAACCAAGGGTTTTTATATAATTTTCTTGAACTTTCCTCTCAAAATTATGTCGAGAAGTTATCATTTCTCCGATGTAAAATTTGTTCGGCAGGACTGCACATCGCCGCACTTTTCTTCATCGAATTCTATCAGATTTGAGTGTTATTTTTTGTGAGATTTTGGACTCTTTTTTCCTCATCACCAAACCCTACCATCCTTACTAAAAACCCTTCAAAACCCTACCCTAAATTGAAACCAAATAGCCACCCAAATCAGCCTTAACCGCAGCCTGCTTCCTTATCGATCCACTTACCTTTTCAGCCAATTTTCTATACCGATACACCTACCATATTGCCATCTATCCCAGATCTAAAATTTATTTCTCTAATCTTCATCTACTGCTATCACAATCATAAAATTACACCAATTTGTAGCCTAAACTCCATAAAACTGTAGCTCCAAATTGTACCCAAAACAGTTATAAATCGTACCAAAAAACTGAAGCCTTCAGTCCACCAATCTTTCAGCCATCCAATCTCCCTTATCCCTTCAACCGCAGCATGCATCTTTCACTGCCCAACACTGCCAATAGTGACCTCTTGTTGCCATCCTTCTTGATCGCAGCTAGCAGCGATCCTTGCGGTAAAAAGCTACCAGCAGTGATCTTTTGTTGTAATTTATTTACATCGTAGCCCACAACAATCATTCGCTGCCAACAATCAGTCGTGTACATCGCTGCCCCGTCTTCCTCCTATTGCAGACGTACCCTTGCTGCAACCAACGCTACTTGTAGCCATGAAATCGCAGTGCAGTCACAACCAACATTGATGCTACCCTCTTCTTCCTCCACTGTCGCTGCTACCCTTAGCTGCCATCCTCCACTTGGAGACTTCACCTCTGCAGTCCCAACATTGCTGCCATTCATTGCCTTCAACCTGAAAATTGTAGCTACACTTTTCAGTTGGTTTGTTTGATAGGTTGGAGATCCTTATGTCATAACATTGCTGGGCTTATTCGAAGCCAAATTGGAGGCTTTTGAGATGCGTATCGATGCTAAATTACGCGCTCTCTTTAAGGATTTTAGATTGGGCTGATCACCAAGCCCAAGAAGATCACAACATGAAGTAAATTTTAATTGCAGAAAGAACCCATTAGAGATAAGAAGCGAGGATAAGACATGGCAGCCCTACACCTCGACGACGTCGATCTCCTTTATACAACTTCAAGAAAGGCACCTCAATCAAGATGCTTAGAGCATGAAAGCCATATCCAAACCAAAAGCATATAAACCTTCAGCACTAATCAATTACAAGAATCTTGATGAAGAACTAACGAAGATCCGTCAAACCTCTACCATCTAAGAGTACCAAATTAGGTTTGAAAGGTTAACTAATCAAACTCATGATTGATCTGAAAAATAGATATTGAGGACTTTCATTGAGGGCTTGAAGCTGGAGATTCAAGAAGAAGTTAAAGTACGATAACCAAACATACTTAAGGCAGCCATCTCCTTCACACAACTCCACGAAGACAGACTGAACCAAGATGCTTAGAGGACCAAAGCCGCCACATGACCAGCAATACAGAGACTCTCAGCCCTATCTACCACCAGCCGATCACCTCAGCCGAAAAAGTTAACAAGAGAAGAGATTCGTGACAAATCGACAAAGGGCCTATGTTGGCATTATAATAAACTGTGGAGCCAAGCCCACCATTATAAAACAGAGAGACCTCTATTGGATGAGCCCACTAAAGAACCCAAGCTCAAAAATATAGCTCTCGAGTCTGAGGAGAAGGATATGAAGGAAAAACCACAATCAGCCGCCCACACCCTTTATGCTCCACCACAAATATTGGACATTGATGGCTTCATCAAGCATCAGCCAGTCACCATCCTCTCTAACACTAGGAGCTCCAATAGCCTTATGAATGACAAAAGAAAATAGGCGACCTTATGTGGGAAAGGAGAGAATGAAGAAAAGATGATCTCGACACAGTGCTTGGAGAAGCTCGCTAAAATCTCAAGCACATCCGCTGAACCGAGCCGACTTCTTCCTACCAGACTACATGACTCCCGTGTGTTGGTCTTATAAGGGGAGCCACAAGCACATATTCGGCCATATTGCTATCCAAATTTTCAGAGGATCGAAGCTAAAAAGATCATCCAGGAGATGCGAGAGATACAAATCATTCAACCACAACCTTCCCTTGCAATAACACTTTATCTCCAAAAACTTTACCTCTTTTTATGCAGGGATAAGCTCTTCCTGAAATGTCATATTCAGCTGAACCAGCTATGGGTTCTAATGTAGTGCTCCCTCATCTCGCGCTACTTCCACAACTTCATCGAGGAGTAGACCATAATGCTAAAAGTCTTCCCTGATAATGACCTCGGATCTACGGCCCACAATCGCAAGAAGGAATAGAAGAAAGGCATCCACATGACCCCTGCAGCCATGATGCCATCTATATCATGTTGGGAAACCTATAGCGGGTGCATCACATATGCAACAAAAATCAAAACAAAAATTGGTTTCCCACGCAAATCAAATCATCGCGTAAAAGATTAGGGTCGCGAGAAAAATGTAAAAATAAAAAAACTACGATGTATGAGAGATTGATTTTACCTAGGAAGATCATATATCCCTATATTCTAGATCTGGATGGAGAAGATGAAGGAGGTCAAGCGTCCTCCTCTCTAGTGGTATCTACACGATAGATCTCTACAACGAAACTCTTTCAATCTGATCTTGAAACTCTTTCTCAAAGGGAGGGAGGAGAATAGGAGGTGGTGGCTAAAGTTGCAGCCTATCAACCATGAGTCTCCGCTCCTATTTTTAAAGAGCTACCAAGAAACCCTAGGGCTTCTACCTTAGTGGGTATTGGATCTCCATCCAATAACTCACTAATTTTGCATTATTGGATCTCTATCCAATAATCTCAGTAAGCCTCAAATTGGGCCTTAAGCAAGGAGCTCATCAGCATAGGGTTTCATCTAATGAGAATAGGGGCTAATTGGATCTCCATCCAATCCTCTATTCGCAGAAGCATCCATCATATGTGTGTGACCCTCTAGGCTAGATACCGAGCTAACTGTGAGTCTCTCCCATCAAAACTCCTTCTGATATAGTGAATTATTATCTCAATAATAATTCACTTGACTCATCGACTATGGACGTACTAGGCCACTATGCCATAGTCCCCAGATGGTATAGGGGGATCGAATCCATCGGACCTGTCTGTCCATAGTTACCATGTATCTATAATCTCTCATCCAACTAATATCCCAGAGATCGTATATTGGATATGGTACTGTCAGGTCACATACGGAATTAGAGTGTCTTGCTCTAGTTAGATTCTACCAGAAAACTCCTTCTCTTTCAATCCAAATGACCCTGGCTAGGGATTTGTCTAAGCGAGCACATATAGGATATTCCTCTCTTGATACTGAGAGTGGATAATCCTCTATTGACACTCAATTGCCTTCGTAAGGTTGGCTACCAATCCCGTTAACCAACTGTACCAGATATGGAGCTTTCCAAACCTGTAAGTCTGGCGTCAAAGAAAGGAGTACTCATACAAGACATCCTTGGTGTCTCAAGTTCAAGGACCAGATACACAACTGGGGCTATGAAATCATTGTCTAACATTATGTATCATTAACTATACAATATTCCATAAGTGGATCAATCATTGAACTCATTCTCCAATGAGCACCTATACTATATGCTTAGTATCTTCACACAAGTGGCTATGAGACCAGCCGCCTCCATCATATGGATATGTATATAGTACATCGGTCTGTCCGGTTATCTCGATGTCTCTCTCGAGTAACCTATAATTGAGATTATTTAGGATCTGTGTCTAAAGATGAATCAATCTCATTATCATGATCTCATCACGATCTGATTCTCATTGCATAAAACTAAGGACATCACAATATATATGCTATATATAATATTATGTGAGAATATGCCAATACTAATCATAAGCAAAAAGATTACACAGTGTGTCACACGTGCCATTACTCGCGTGATTGGCTTGTAGGGCACCTATAACTAGCAATCTCCCACTTGACCTAAAGCTAATCACCTATATGTCTGATCCCCATCAGACCCTTGTGACGCTCAAATACAATCTAAGCCAGCGGCTTCGTCAGTAGATATGTAATATTATCTTCGGAGGAAACTCTTTCTATTGCTATATCTTTACGCGCTATGATCTCTCTAATTAGATGGAACCTCCTCAGAACATGCTTAGACTTCTGATGAGACCTGAGTTCCTTCGCTTAAGCTATCACCCCATTGTTGTCACAGTATATAGGAATTGGTTTTATATTGCTTGGTACGACTCCTAAATCTTTGATGAACTTCTTCATCCATACCCCTTCCTTTGCTGCTTTTGCTATAGCAATGTATTCCACCTCTATGGTCGAGTCGGTAGTAGTCTCTTGCTTGAAAATCTTCCAGCTTACTACTCCTCCATTTACAGTGAAAATATACCATATATTTGACTTTTTATCATCATTATTAGATTGAAAACTTGAGTCCATGTAGCTCTCAACCTGAAGGGTACCTCCTCCATATACTAGTAAAAGATCCTTAGTCCTTCTCAAGTACTTAAGGATATACTTTACTGCCTTCCAATGTTCTAAACCTGGATCTGCCTGATACCTGCTCATGACACTCAAAGCATGTGCTATATCAGGCCTGGTACATAGCATTGTATACATGATAAATCCTATCGCTGAGGCATAAGGTATCTTATCCATGTTTGCCCTTTCTTCAGGAGTCTTTATGGACATACTCCTAGAAAGTAATATTCCATGTCTTATCGGTATGAGACCTCTATTGGAATTTTCTATATCAAACCTTTTGACAATGGAGTCTATGTACCTAGACTGGGACAAGCCAAGCATCCTTTTAGATCTATCTCTATAGATCCAGATCCCCAAAATATAGGATGCTTCCCCTAAGTCTTTCATGGAGAAGTTTCTAGATAGCCAAGACTTTACTGTCGAGAGCAATCCTACATCATTCCTAATGATTAAGATGTCATCCACATATAGCATAAGAAGGTGATAGCACTTCCACTTACCTTCCTATACACATAAGGCTCATCTTCATTCTTAACGAAGTCATAAGATCTGATCACCTCATCAAATCTTATGTTCCAACTTCGGGAAGCTTGCTTCAATCCATAAATGGATCTAAGTAACCTGCACACTTTATCTAGACTCTCTTTGGATACGATTCCCTCTGGTTGTATTATATACACCTCTTCCTCGAGGTTGCCATTGAGGAATGCTATTTTGACATCCATCTGCTAGATCTCATAGTCATAGTGTGCTGCAATGACCAAAAGAATTCTAATGGACTTAAGCATGGCTACAGGTGAAAAGGTTTCATCATAGTCAACTCCTTGTCTTTGGCGATATCCTTTAGCTATCAGCCTTACTTTATAGGTCTCTACCTTTCCATCTATTTCGATCTTATTCTTAAAGATCCATTTGTAGCCGATGGGTACAATACCCTCAAGTGCATCTACAAGGTTTCAAATCTTGTTAGAGTACATGGAATTCATCTCAGAATTCATGGCTTCTTACCACTTCCCAGAGTTTATACTCAAAATAGCCTCCTCGTAGGTCTGAGGATCAACATCCTGAGAGTCATCTCTATTGATATGTCCTATATATCTTTTAGGAGGGTGAGATACTCTACTAAACCTATGTAAATTTGGAATTTGTGTGTTAGGTACCTGAACAGACTCAAGCTCTAGAATGGTGCTTGAGCTAGGTTATCCAACCTCGCTCAATTCTATCTCACTCCCACTGTTTCCACCAAGAATATATTCTTTCTCAAGGAACATAGCTCTCTTAGCAATAAAGATCTTTCAGTCCTTGAGATGATAGAAATAATACCCATAAGTTTCCTTTGGGTATCCCACGAATATACACCATTATGTCCTTGATTCCAACTTATCGAGGTTGTATCTTCTAATGTAGGTAGGACAACCCCAAATCTTAACAATCTTAAGATTGGGATTCTTTCCTTTCCATATTTCATATGGTGTAGACATTACCGACTTTGATGGAACTCTATTCAAAAGGTAAGCTACAGTCTCTAGGGCGTACCCCAGAATGAGATGGGTAGGTCAACGAAACTCATTATGGATCGCACCATGACTAACAGCGTACGATTCCTCTTTTCTAATACACTATTGAGTTGAGGTGTATAAGGAGGTGTCCATTGGAATAGAATCTCATTGTCTCTGAGGAAATGGGTGAACTCCGTACTCAAGTACTCTCCTCCTCGATTTAATCGAAGAGTTTTAATACTCTTTCCAATTTGGTTCTCTACCTCATTCTTATATTCCCTGAATTTCTCGAAGGCCTCAGATTTGTACTTCATTAAGTACACGTGTCCACATGGGACCACATATATCACTATGTATGAGTTCCAATAACTTGGCGGCTCTCTCTTCAGTTCCACTAAAAGGAGAGTTGGTCATCTTCCCACGAAGGCAAGGTTCACAAGTTGCATATGTCTCATAGTCAAATGGATCTAAGTATCCATCTTTCAGCAATTTTTGAATCCTTCCCTCATGTATATGACATAGCCTACAATGTCATAGGTATGCATTATTTACCGTATCTCTTTTCCTCTTAGACATATTTATATTCATGATATGTGAAGAAATGTCTAACACATATAAACTATTTATTAGGGTCCCTCTAGTGATGATCTTATCATCCATAATTATTGAACAACTATTGTTCTTAAAAACTAATTTATATCCACTAATTGCCAAACAAGAGATGAAATAATATTTTTGATAATAGAGGGAACAAAATAGCATGCATCTAATGCAACAATAGCTCCACTAGGCAGATGTAGGGTGACCTCTCCAACACCAACTACAGCAACTCTTGCTCCATTGCCCATCTTGAGGTCCATCTCATCTCTAGCTAATCTCCTAGGTCTTGCCAGAACCTGCAATGAATTACAGATATGATAAACACTCCTGGTATCCAATACCCATGTGTTATCATGAAAATCTGATAAGTGGAGACTAATCATGAATATACCTGAAGCTTCTCTAAGTCTCTGTCTCGCCTTCTCTGCAAGGTAGTCCTTACAGTTCCTCTACCAATGTCCGTCTTTGTCATAGTAGAAGCATTATCCTTTGTCCTTTGCCGGGTATTTCTTGGTAATCTTTGCCTTACCTAATCTTTCTTTGCCCTTGCCCTTCTTAAGGGCCTTACTAGCCTTTCTTTTCTTTTTGGTCTCACCAATATAGAGAACTGGCTTCTCCTTCTTAATGGCAGTCTTAGCTTCCCTCAACATATTAAGGAGCTCAGATGGAGTCATCTCAAACTTATTCACATTAAAGTTAATAATGAACAGTGAAAAGGAATCTGGTAGGGACTGAAGTATAATATCAACATACAGGTTATCCTTTAGGACTATCTTTATACTTCACAAAGTGAGCAATCTTATCCTCGCTTGTCCTTTCCTTCAGTGTGGGCACAATCGTGTCAAGGACATATACAATTTTTTTTTTGGTGAGAATAATTCTTAAATTATGGAGCATTTGGACTAATGAGGTAATTAGCATCAAATATACCTCATAGGGGTTTTGCAAGCGAAAAATAAGATATAGCGTAATTAAATAACATACAGACTTTACATAAAATACTAATTAAGATATGGACTTTATCTTAATGTACTCCTACTATTTTTCTAGCGAATCAAGGACACCCTCGACACGTGAGACGGAAGTCTCCAGCAGACTCCTAGTGGGGATCGGGATCCAATTGGCGTCTTAGTGCAACCTCGAGGGACTCGACCAATTGCACTAAGCCCAAAAGGTAGGCAAATCTTGTCAATCACAAGTTCTTATGATTCCCGTCATGTTCGGCCTCCAAATTATCATGGTCTTGAGGTACTTGACCAACCATAACATTTAGTTAAGTCATCACCATCGTTACAAGATGAATTTGATTCAATGATATGCCCTCGAGGGACTCGACCAAGTATACCATATCCTCAGGTCACCGGTGACATCTCTATGTCGTAGGCAAGAACTCGATCACGTAGATAGGTGAGCCTCGAGGGACTCGACCAAATCAGCCTATGTCGTGATTCAATTTCTTCCTATAATGATAGAAGGCCACGTGAGTCAATCTTATTACCTCACGCTTACCGAATTAATATTATCTTAGGAGAGGTTTTTTATTTTCTATTGATCTCCTACTATGTCATGTCACACACATACATATTTAATATATATCTACATTACATGCAAATATATATATACACATATATCTAATAGGTGTATAACATATCACACATGCAAGCCACACCGGATGATCATGAGCCATCACCTAATATGATTAAGCCCAAGCCAATGGGCCTAATCACTCACAATAGGATCTATGTGTGCATCGGCGCATCTCCATGTCGTGTGATTATTGATCTCGTCATGATCGGTTCCGTCGGATCGTCGTATCACCGTGTGTCATAATCTCTCGCTATGGCATCGTGGGTCCTGCTGTCATCTCCACACTCTCGATGCGCCTCTCCATGTAATTACAAATAATTACAAGCACGCAGGCCCGACAAAAAATGAGAAAAACAGAGGTACGCAGGCCCCGATAATAATAATAATCATAATTACACACATCACAACACATGGCTCATGATCATCCATCCACATCATACATCACATGTACATCACATCATATATAGGATTGCTTGATATATATAATAATTAATTAAACTATTTAATTAATTATTTTTCTGGGAATCAGAACATACTCAGAATTTTCAGAATTATTAAGAGCATTTTCATAATTATGGATGAGAGGACAATCCTTGAAATTTTTAGAATTATTGAGGGTATTTTTAAAATTCTACACATGAGGATAATCCTCAAAATTTTTAAAAATTAGAGGGGTAGGATCATCCTTTTTCTAAAAGGATGCCCTAGCTCTCTCCTTACCCCTATCTACATGGCGCCGTCATTGCCTTGTGCGGCGGTCTTTACTGGCAATCTCCACCAAGGCGGCCACCCATGTAGCCCGCCGCCGCTGGCGGCGGTGGCGTGGGTGACCCCTTGCGGCGTCTGGGCAGGCGGTCGTGGCGACCACCCTTGCGGGGGCGCATCGGTCGTGCCGCGGTGGTCGCCCATGAGGGCTCGCAGCCGTCGCCTGCGGGGCACAGCTGTTGCTCCCTTGCGGGGCTGTGCCCCTGCAAGTGGTCCGCCCTATAGGGCCATGGCCATGCTCGGTTGCCCCTTGCACTCGCTTCTTTCAGTGCGAAAACGTAGCAAGAACACGTAGAACGATTCTACACGATTCAATTTCATCACACGCAGATTAAAACCATTCTTTCGCATGAAAATCATGGCTCTGATACCACTGTTGGGAAACCTACAGTGGGTGCATCACATGCACAGTGGAAATCAAAATAAAAATTAATTTTTCACGCAGATCAAATCGTCGTGCAAAAGATTGGGGTCGCGAGAAAAATGTAAAAATCGAAAAATCATGATGTGTAAGAGATTGATTTTTTTACCTAGGGTGATCATATATCCCTGTATTCCAAATCCGAATGGAGAAGATGAAGGAGGTCAAGTATCCTCCTCTCTAGCGATATCGATATGATGGATCTTTACAGCAAAACTCTGCCAATCTGATATTGCAACTCTTGCTCAGAGGGAGGAGAATAGGAGGTGGTGGCTAAATTTATAGCCTATCAACCATGAGTCTCCCCTCCTATTTATAGAGAGCCACCAAGAAACCCTAAGGCTCCTACCTTAGTGGGTATTGGATCTCCATCCAATAACCCATTAACCTTATATTATTGGATCTCTATCCAATAATCTCATTAGGCCTCAAATTGGGCCTTAAGCAAGGAGCCCATTAGCATAGGGTCTCAAATCCATCGGACCTATCTGTCCATAGTTACCATGTATCTATAATCCCTCATCCAACTAATATCCTAGAGACCATATATTAGATATGGTTCTGTCAGGTCACATATGGAATTAGTTTGTCTTGCTCTAATCGGATTCTACCGGAGAACTCCTCTCTCAATCCAAATGACCTTGGCTAGGGATTTGTCTAAGCGAGCAGATATGAGATATTCCTCTCGTGATACCGAGAGTGGATGATCCTCTATTGACACTCAATTACCTTCGTAAGGTTGACTACCAATCTCGATAACTAGTTGTACCAGATCTGAAGCTTTCCAAACCTGTAAGTCTGGTGTTAAAGAAAGGAGTACCCATACAAGGCATTCTTGGTCTCTCAAGTCCAAGGACCAGATACACAACTAGGACTATGAAATCACTGTCTGACATTAGGTATCATTAACCATATAGCATTCCATAAGTGGATCAATCAGTGAACTCATTCTCCAATGAGTACCTGTACTATATCCTTAGTGTCTCCACATAAGTGGCTGTGAGACCAGCTGCCTCCATCATATAGATGGGTATATAATACATCGATCTGTTTGGTTATCTCGATGTCCCTCTCGAGTAATCTATGATCGAGATTATTTAGGATCTGTGTTTAAAGATGAATCGATCTCATTATCGTGATCTCATCAAGATCCGATTCCTATTACATAGAACCAAGGACATCATAATATATATGCTACATATAATATAATGTGAGAAGATACCAATATTAATCATAAGCAAAAAGATTACATAGTGTGTCACACGTGCCATCACTTGCGTGATTGGCTTGCAGGGCACCTATAACTAGCATATCGATTCTAGTATTACCTAAATGTAGCAATGTGTTCGTACTTGGAGCAGACACATCCGGAGTCGGGAATAGCATCACCCTTATGCAAGATGGTCCATGGCACGAAAGAGGAGTAAGCCTGAAAGAATTACAATCCATGCTCATGCCAACACATGCAAAGATGAAATGACCTCCCGACAAACTTGAGAATGGATGAAAAATTGAAGATCGAGTTTTCTTATACCTCCAGCCCCATCAACAGGAAACTCGAGCCTTAAGGAAGTGATCTCCCTATTTCTTTGGGCCTTGGAAAATTGGGGACCACATTAGAGCCCTAACATGGAGATCAGATATACGTACCAAATCAAGATAATAGTTGATCCACCGAGTATCCCACCTCAAATGGAAATTTAAAGAAGATAACTCAGCCCAAATCCTTCCAACTAACACCTCAGTTGATGAGGAGACCAAAGTTCAGTTGATAATAGCATGAGAATCATATGCGGAGCCGAAGACCCGGTTCCCCGAGTTCATGGAACCTTAGCCTTAAGGACAAGACTGATTTTAAGAGGGCAAGTATGATAGGACTCTGACAGGGTTGAGTCCTAATCTCCCTAAGAAGTAGTCAATAAAACTCTACTAGATTGTAATAAAGTCACTCCTATCTTATAAAGGAGTATGGCTAGGGTTTAGATTAGCCCTCAGGGCTTAGTAGCCGCCACCTTCATTACTGGGTTGGTCAGCTAGGGTTTCCCCCTGCTTAGGTTGACTATAGAGCCAACCTAGCTACCTAGTTCAGCCTAATCTACTCCTTGTAGACAACGCTCCTGCACGACACCACAAAGAAGGTATCTATTAGATTACGATGGTATCTCCTCCTACTGATCAGTGGAAGCTGCAGTTTAGGTCAGCTGGATCTTACTGGTGCATGGCATCTCGGATCATCTTCTCCATTAAAGCCTTGTATGAAGACTGTGCCTCCGCGAGCCTCCGACATTTCTCGACTCTTCGTCTCCATTTGACGAGAAGTGTTTCCAGCTCCTGAAGAGCAACCCGGTCTTCTTCGTTCTTCTGCTTCAACTCGTTCAGCTCATCCTCCAAGCGACTTATCTCAGCTTGTTTTTTCTTAGCCTCTTGTCTCTACCTCAGTGAGTCTCTAGCCATTGCTATGGATAAATAAGGGTTGCCATCGTAAGTATCCATATCAGGGTTAGTGTTTTCCTTAGGGATAAGGGGTTTAGAGCTCGTGTTGCCATGCTATGAGCATCATCTTCTTCTCTGGTGAATTTCCTTGCAGCTGCAATGATCATAAACTTCAAAAAAAATCAGAAATTTGTGCAAGAAGAGGAGAGATAGGAGCCAGCAAGAATGGGCACTAACCAATTAGAGGATAGTTGTGCCTAAGATGTCTATTTGCATCAATGGGTCTCAGCACTGATGCATGAAAACTTCTTCTTGATGAGACAATGGCTGGACCAAGCCCAACTTGTCGCTCCATCTCGATGAAATGCTGCAGAAAATGATGGGAGTCGACAGCCTGCAGTGCGTTTAGCTCCTCGCTTCCTCCATCGCAGAACAGAAAAGAAAATGCTCTGCTCCTGAGGTAGAAAGTGCCATTCACTGAGATCGCTTTGCATGCAAAATCTGAAATTTTTGGATGCTGCAATCTTTCAGCCTTGTGCCGAGTCTAGGAGGGAGGAACCCTATAGCGTTCCAAGGGTTGATCCCCCTCAAGGATCAAAATCTATATAGCTACTTCTTGGGTTCTATTAGAAATCCATTTCAGAATTAATGGCTTCTTACCACTTCCAGAAGTCTATACTCATAATAGCCTCCGCATAGGTCAGAAGGATTAATATCTTGAGTGTCGTCTCTATTGATATGTCTCACATATTCTTTAGGAGGATGCGATACTAACACGGGAGTGTCTAATTTGCTATAATCAATACTTATGCATCTTGCTGATCTTATAGTATTTCCTACAATCCATTATAACATTTCAGAGTTTTTAACCTAGCCCATTGAAAAATGATAACTCATGAGTATATTCCTTGGACAAAGTTAAAGGTATTTCAAGATGTTTTTCTTCATGTCTAAGGAATACATAAAGAGGTTAGTTGGCAGATGTGAAGCACTTAATATCATAGTTCCCTATGCATGAAGGAATATTTCATGCACTAGTACTTAACTTGATATTCTAGGGCTAGAAAAAAACTTTTGGGTACCTGATTTATTTTTGTAGAAGCTCTTTAGAGTCTCTCTAAATTCTGTATCTCTTGGATGTGTCCTTGAGTGGTGAGTCTTTGATTTAGTTATGTATCCTTGTTTAATTTCCTTGAGGTGATAAATTTTCTGTATCCTCTTATGACTTTAAACTTGGTGGTGAACTTTTTATCCATTTTATACAAGTTCTGTACTAGGTTTGTTTCTATTCTACAACTCGACTTTTGGTCTCTTGTTTTCTTTCCGAATTTTATTCATCTTTCTTCCCTCCCTGGCATTAGTTTGGTATCAGAGCTGAAGGCTAAAGATCATGACAAGATGGAGTGGAAAAGAGACAGTTGGAGAAGGTAGTGGCCATGACGATGACGTTGAATTCTTGAAGTTACGACTACAATGTTTGTTACATAATCTATAAGAAAAAATAAAATTATTGAAGAACTTCGAAACAAAAATAATCAGCATGAAAATATCGACCAAATGTATGGTTCTGATGATGATATGCCATATTACCCAAGGGGGTTTTAAAGATTTGAGCCAAGGCGTAGAGACTAAGATGAATGACAGAACAAATACAACCCAATGATGGATATTCCAGAGTTTGAAGGGAAAATCAATGTTGACGAATTTATTAATTGGCTTAATACGATGAAAAGAATATTTGATTTTCATGAACCACTAGAACAAAAGAAGGTAAAGCTTGTGACACTAAAACTCAGAAGAAATGTGTCTTTTTGGTGGGAAAATCTAAAGAAGCAAAAAGAACATGAGGGGAAGAGTAAAATTATAACATGAGAGAAAATGAAAAGGGAGTTGAAAAGAAAATACTTACCTAACAACTATAAGCAAGAAATCTTTCTGAAAATCTATGATTTTAAGTAAAAAATTCTTAGTGTGGAGGAGTACAAGCAGAGTTCAACAATCTTATATTAAAAGGAGAGCTTATAGAACCAGAAGAACAGACTATACAAGATACTTAGGTGGTCTGAAACATAAGATTGCCAAAGTGGTTCAACTATAACCATATTGATTTTTGAATGGTGAGTAGTTTGACTTTAAAAATAGATAAACAACAAAAGTTTGAAAAGAGTTCTTGATATGGGGTGAAAGATAGCTATACCAGAGTAGAAAATTCTAAGCCTACTCTCTAAAGCAAAGTAGTACTGAAGGGGTAAGAGGGTGAAGGATCAACCAGCAACAAACTACCACCTAATTCTTCTACACCTAATGGCCAAAAATACTTCAAGTGTCATGGTTTTAGGCATATTACTTCAGATTGTCCAAATAGGAGGATTGTTAGATTAGTTGAAGAACACAGTGATGAAGAAGGAAATGAAGCTAATGACGAACAAAAATTTGATGATGATGAGGAAGAGGTTACTTATGCTAATCGTGGTTTATCTATTATGTTAGAATGTAGCTTACAAGTATTTTATGTGGCTGAGGATGAAAGTTGGGTGAGAAAAAATATGTTTCATACTAAATATACCACTAATAGTATGGTGTGCTTGGTGATCATTGATAGTGGTAGCTTTGAGAATGTTGTATCTTTCGAGATGGTGCAGAAGCTAAAGCTAGACACAATCCCTCATCTGCATCCTTACCAATTATGCTGACTACAAAAAGAAAATGACATCAAGGTAACTAAAAGATGTTTAGTTCCATTTTCTATTGGCAAGTATTATAAAGATGAAGTATGGTGTGATGTTGCTCATATATATGCTTGTCATTTATTATTGGGCAGACATTGGCATTATGATAGGAGGGTATTGTATGATGGCTATAAACATACTTATTCTTTTAAGGTGAATGAAGATTATTTAAGCTCCATTATAGCCTTTTGAAATTAATGCACTAAAGAAGAAAGTTAGTGTTTTTATGTCTTATAGTTAATGCAAGGGTGAACTAGAAAGAGGTAATCATATTTTGGCTCTAGTAGTCGTAGAAGAGAATGAACATCATAAGGAGCCACTGATAAACATGAAACCAATTCTGGAGGAGTTTCAAAACATTATACTAGAAGAGATTCCACATAGTCTTCCACCATTAAGAGACATCCAGAATCATATTGAACTTATTTTGGGGGCTATTCTACCTAACAAGGTAGCTTATATAATGAGTCCTAAGGAGCATGAAGAACTTTAAGAGCAAGTAGATGAGTTGGTGAAAATGGGGTTGATTCGGGAGAGTATGAGTCCTTGTGCTGTTCTATCCTTGTTGGTGCCTAAAAAAGATGGTTCTTAGAGAATATGTTTGGATAGTCGTGCCATCAACAAAATCACTATTGACTATCATTTTCTCATTCCAAGGTTAGATGATTTATTTGATTAATTATATAGTGCTTCTATTTTCTTTAAAATTAACTTGAGGAGTGACTATCACCAAATAAGAATGAGGCTTGGAGATGAGTGGAAAACAACATTTAAAACTAGAGAAAGCTTGTATGAATGGTTTGTTATGTCATTTGGGTTATCTAATATTCCTAGTACTTTCATTAGATTTATGAATCACATACTTAAGGCATGTATTGAAACTTTTGTTGTGATTTATTTTGATTACATATTGGTGTACAACAAAAATGAGGAGGAACATATGAATCATCTTAAGAAGATTTTTCTTATCTTGAGGCAACAAAAAGCTTTATGCTAATCTGAAGAAGTGTGACTTTTTTTTACTAATAGTGTGGTGTTTCTTAGATATGTTGTTTCAAAAGATGAAATCATGATGGATCAAAGTAAGGTAAAAGCTATTCTTAATTAGCCAATAGCGACTTCATTGTATGATGCGAGGAGTTTCCATGGTTTAACTTCCTTTTACAGAAGATTCATCAAGGGTTTCAGCTCGATTATTGCTCCATCACCGAATGCTTGAAAGGTGATAAATTCAAGTGAATTAGCGAGGCTGATGAAGCTTTTCTGTTATTAAAAAGAAAGATAATTGAATCTCCTATTTTGGTACTACCCAATTTTGATAAAATGTTTAAGGTTGATGTGATACCTCCAACGTGGGAATTGGTGCTGTTTTGTGTCAAGAATCAAAGTCCATTGCCTTTTTTAGTGAGAAGCCGAATGATACAAGGAGGAAATATTCTACCTATGACAAGGAGTCTTATGCCATTTATCGGGCCTTATCTCATTGGAGTTAATATTTTCTTGCCCAGCCATTTGTCTTATATTCTGATTATGAGACATTGAAGTTTATTAATCACTAAAACAAGCTAAATAAGAGGTATGCAGCTTGGGTGGAATTCCTGCAATCTTATAACTTCACAATCAAGTATAAATCTGGTGTTCAAAATATAGTTACTAATGCATTAAGCAGAAAATATTATTTATTATCTGTCATGGAAGTTAAAGTGATTGGATTTGAGACATTCAAAGATCTTTATCAGGATGATGTGGATTTCAGCTCAATATGACAGAATTGCAAATCAAGTTCTTTTCAGCAATTTACTATCTTTGATGGATTTCTTTTTTGAGCTAATGTCTTGTGTGTTTCATCTTGTTCTTTGAGATATATAATTCAAGCTGAAGCTCATGGTGGTACTTTGGGAGGACATTTTGGTAGGGACAAAACTCTGACTTTTATTCAATGAAATTTCTATTGGCCTAAGATGTTCAGAGATATGGAGAGATTTGTAAAGCAATGAAGAGTGTGTCATTTAGCCAAAACAAGAAGCCAAAATTTAGGTTTGTACACTCCATTGCCAATGCCGAATGCTCCATGGGAGGATATGAGTTTTGATTTTGTCTTAGAACTGCCAAGAACTCAAAGGAACAAAGTTTCTATCATGGTTATTGTTGACAGATTCTCAAAGATGTCTCATTTTGTTCCTGTAATAAATTAAATGATGCATCTCATATTGCAGATTTGTACTTTAAGGAGATCATTAGATTGCATGACATTCTAAGAACTATTATGTCTGATCGAGATTCAAAATTTCTTAGTCATTTTTTGAGGACTCTATGGAAGAAACTAGGCCGTTTTTGAATTTCAGTAGCTTTTATTATCCACAAACCGATTGGCAAACAGAGGTAATGAATAGAAGCTTGGGAAACTTACTTAGAAGCTATGTTGGTAAGAATATCAAGCAATTAGATCTCATTCTTCCACAAATTGAGTTTGCTTATAATCGTTTCATGCATCATAGCACTGGTAAGAGTCCTTTTGAGGTTACTTATAGTGCTAATCCTACTGATCCTTTAGACTTAGTCTCTCATTCTACAACTAAGCAATTTAGTGGAGATACTGACAAGAGGGCTAAATACATAAAGAAGTTGCATAACGATGTTAAAGCAACCATTGAGAAGCAAAATGAAAAGTACATGCGAGCAGCTAACAAACACAGAAAAAATATGAAATTTAATAAGGGGATTTGGTCTGGATTTATCTAAGGAAGGATAGGTTTCCACCAGGTAAATTTGGGAAGTTGAAACAAAAGGCTGATGGTCCATTCAAAGTGTTTAAAAGAATTGGAGAGAATACTTTTGAGATTGATCTACCTGAAGATTATGGGGTATCATCAACATTCAATATGACTGATTTAAGTCCTTATCATGGTGATAAAATAAATGAGTACATGAGGATAAATCTTTTTCAACCAAGGGAGATTGACACAGGAGTGTCTAAATTGCTACAATCAACACTTATGCATCTTGTTGATCTTATGGTATTCTCTACAGTCTACTATAACATTTCAGAGTTTTTAACCCAGCCTATTGAAAAGTGAAATCTTATGAGCATATTCCTTGGACAAAGTTAAAGCTATTTCAAGATGTCTTTCTTCATGACCAGGGAATGCATAAAGGGGTTAGTTAGCAGATGTGAAATACTTAATGTCATGGTTCCCTATGCATGAAGGGATGTTTCATGCACTAGTACTTATTTTGATATTCTAGGGCTAGAAAGAACTTTTGGGTACTAGATTTATTTTTGCATAAGCTTTTTGGAGTCTCTCTAAACTTTGTATCTCTTGGATACATCCTTGGGTGGTGAGTCTTTGATTTAGTTCTATATCCTTGTTTAATTTTCTTGAGGTGGTGAATTTTCTGTATCCTCTTATAACTTTAAACTTAGTGGTAAACTTTTTATCCATTTTACATAAGTTGTGTAATAGGTTTGTTTCTGTTCTACAACTCGACTTTTGGTCTCTCATTTTATTTCTAAATTCTATACCTATTTCTTCCCTCCCCGGTATCAGATACTTTGCCAAATTTTTGCAAAGTTGGAATATGTGTATTAGGTATCTGAACATACTCAGCCTCTGAAATGGTGCTTGAGTTAGGTTCTCCAACCTTGCTCAACTCTATCATGTTACGATCAATTGGTACTAAGAGGGGGTGGGGTGAATTAGTGCAAAAGTGAAAGTGCTCGATTCGAAAAACTTACTTTCAAGAAGTAAAGAAATAAAATTGGAAGTGTCTTTTGCATTTTCTTAAAAATAATTAAGAACCTGATTTAAGAGAAAAAGTCATGAGAATGATGATCGTATCTTTTTATGAACTAATTAAGAGCAATAGAAAGTAGTAAACAAAATAAGTAAAGAGCACTCACAATTTATAATGGTTCAGACCTAATCTTGGCCTATGTCCACTTTTGAGTCCTCTTTGTCAAGGCCCACCGGTGTCCACTACCGATCTTCTTTGGGTGAAGACTAAACCCTTACAAACTTTTAACTTACAAGGGAGACTCTTTATAAGAATACAATACTTAGCTCACTTCCTTCCCCCTTTTCTTTTTATTACACATTTTTAGCACAAACTTTTTTCATAAATTTTGCCCAATGACTTGTATGAATGCTTGTGCTAAATGTAAGAAAACTTAGGGTATTTATAGACCTCATTTGGCTTCAAAAGAATGGAGCTAAAATTTAAATGCACTCGAAAAAATCGAGTATGGGCTATACAACCGTTAGTGTCGACGGCACAATTGCCGAATGCTACCCTGAAAAGAAGGTACGAGTAGTACAACCATTGGCCTAGGCAGTCAACCGCCACCTACTATCAAAAATCCTGGGCAACGATGGTATAACTATCGGCTTGGGTAGTACAACCGTTGCCTGCTGCCCAGATTCCTAGGTGGCAGTGGTAGAACCACCGCTCACCGGCTTATACCTCTTGTTTAAAACAATTATCACATCACAAATGAAAGTGATTCCTTTCACTTTTCTAATCCCAACTTATACCTCATGTTAACCAATTTTCAGGTCAACTAATTGAGCTTAACTTGAGCTTAATCCATCCCCTTAGTGGACCTAGTTGCCTTACATTGAGTTGATTTAGATTCCTTCCAAATCAAACTCAATTAGGACTCAATCCCTAACTATGACTCACTGAGTACAATCATAAGGACTATCAAGCTAAATAATAATATAACTCCTGGCAATCAGGCAGCCTTTGGCATTCTTGTTGCGAGTCTTATGGTCTTCCTCCGGTGATCTCTCGGTGTGTTCCCAGCGAGCTTCCTGATTCCTTCGATGAATTCCTAGTGAACTCCCAATGAGCTCCCACTACATCATCTGAACTTTGGCACGATGCCCAAACTTAATCTTGGCCCAATCATCTGGTTGTAACTCGTTTTCTTTATTGTAGTTAAACCTGCATTACTTCATCTAATACACATGTTAGATTAAAAATTCATTAATTGATTTCATCATCAAAATCTAAAATTCAACAATCTCTTGCATACAATTCTTTACACTAAACATGATATCTGATCTAGTAGCAGTTAAGTATAACAAACTATCTATCATTCCTCTATAGGTTTTTTGATCAAAATTTTTCCCTTCATTATCTAAGTCTAACTTTATAGATGTACTCATGGGAGTGTTTATGTTCTTAGCATTTTTCATATCAAAATATTTTAGCAAGTCCAAGGTGTATTTAGTTTGACAAATAAAGATATCATCATCTAGTTATTTTATCTGTAATCCTAAGAAAAATGTTAACTCACCCATTAAACTCATTTCAAATTCTTGGCTCATACACTTGGCAAAAGATTCACATAAGTATTCATTTGTAGAACAAAACATGATATCATCAACATAAATTTTAATAATAATAAAATTATTTTTAAAATACTTAAAAAAATACGGTATCAATCTTGTCTTTCAAAAAAATATTTGAAATAAGGAAAGAACTAGGTCTCTCATACCAAACCCTAGGGGCTTGTTTTAATCCATAAAAAGCTTTAGAAAGTTTAAAAACATGATTATGAAGAATATTATTTTCAAAACCATGGGGTTGTTTAACATACACTTCTTCGAAAATGAAACCATTAAGAAAAATACTTTTAACATCCATTTGAAATAATTTAAAATCTTTAAAAGATGCAAAGGCAAGAAGCATCCTTATGGCTTAAAGTATAGCTATAGGAGCGAAGGTTTCTTCATAATCGATTCCTTCTTAGTTGAAACCTTTGACCACTAATCTAGCCTTATTTTTAACCACGATACCATTTTCATCTTACTTGTTTCTAAAGACCCATTTAGTACCAATCACTAAACGGTCATTAGGTCTAGGAACAAGCTCTCATACCTCATTTCTCTCAAATTAAATAAGCTCTTCATGCATTGCATTAGCCAAAGAATAATCTATTAGGGCCTCATCAATACACTTTGGTTCAGTTTGAGAGAGAAATGTGACATTTACATAAAATTCTTAAAAGAAAATCGAGTTTAAACTCCTTTTGTTGTATCTCCTATTATAAGCTTCTTAGGATGATCATTCACATATTTTCATTCCTTAGGTAAGGATTTAGAAATAGATTCATCTAAGTTGCTTTTAGGAGTATTGTCATTTAAATTTAAAGTACCAAGATCAAATTCATCATCAAAATTAATTTTCTTAAGTTCAAAAAAACTCATTAAAAATAACATAGATAGATTATTCAATTACTAAAGTTCTTTTATTAAAAATATGATAGGCTTTTGAAATCAAGAAATAACCAAGAAAAATGCCCTCATCGGATTCTGTATCAAATTTTCCTAAGGCATCTTTTTCATTTAAAATAAAATATTTACAACCAAAAACTTTAAAATATGAAATATTGGGTTTCTTACTATTTCATAATTCATACGGAGTTTTAGAGAGTAATGGTCTTATAAGAATCCTATTTGAAACATAACACGACATGTTAACGACTTTTACCCAAAAATATTTGGGTAGACTATGTTCATTTAACATGGTTCTAGCCATTTCTTATAAACTCCTATTTTTTCTTTCTACTACTCCATTTTGTCATGGATTTCTTAGAGTAGAGAAGTTATAGATGTACCCATTTGATTCACAAAAATTTTGAAAATTATTGTTTTGAAATTCACCACCATGATCACTATATATTAATGATATTTTGAATAATTTTATAAAATTTTATAAAATATTTAAATATATCACTTTTGTATGTCAAAAAATAAGTCCAAGTATATCTATTATAATCATCTACTATAATGAATGCATATTTGCTTCCGCCTAAACTTGTAATGTCAATTGGTCCAAATAAATCTATATGGATTAATTGAAGTAGCCTAGAGGTGCTTATTTGATTTTTTAGCTTGAAGCTACTTTTTATTTATTTTCATAATTGACAAGTATCATATACTTTATCTTTGATAAATTTTAGGCTAGGTAATCCTCTTACTAAGTCTTTAGTTAAAATTTGGTTTAGAAGTTTCATGTTAGCATGACCTAGTCTTTTATGTCAAATCCAAGCATCATCATTCAAAGCCAAAAAGCAAGATTCATCACAAAACTTTTTAATATCTATGGTATACACATTGTTATTTCTTAAGGTAATCTAAGATTTGTTTTTGCATGACAATTCAATTATGCATTCATTAGGTTGAAATTTAACTATATAACCATTATTACATAATTGGCTAATGGTAAGCAAATTGTGTTTCAAGCCATCAACTAACAACACATCTTCAATCAAAAGATTTGATGTGTTACCTATGGTTCATTTTCCAATAATTTTACCTTTGTTGTTTCCGAATGTGACAACTCCTTCACTTAAGCTAGTTAGCTTAGAAAAATAAGTTGGATCTTCGGTTATGTGCCTTAAGCATCCATTATTAATGTACCATTTCTTGCTCCTAGCTTTAGTTTGAAGACAAAACTACAAGAAAGATGATTTTTAATTTAGGTATTTATTTTACATTGGGTCATTCATGAAAAACTTTATCTTTCTTTTCTAATAGTTTTTGGTTGTTTATGGTTCCTTTAGGAACTCAAATTAAATTATATGGACTATACTTCTTAAATAAATATTTTTAAGCCATTTGCCCTAATCTACCACAAAAGTTACATTTTATTTTTTACGGCAAGTTTAGAGTAGGTCCTTTAAGAAAGTTAGTTGGCTTTTATTGGGTATTACCCATAAAGCCTATATCATTTCTTCTATTAATATGACCCTTATGAACAAGAATCATATTAAGGGATTTATTTCATATTTCAAATTTTTCTAAGATTTGCTTTAGCATGATGTTTTCTTCTTTAATATTATCTAGTATTTCATATTTAGAACAAGGATTGTGTGATATTAATGAATCATGCATTTTATCAAGTTTACTAACTAATAAATCATGTTCATTCTTAAGCAACTTATAATATTTACTAATTTTTTTAAATTCATCAAATAATTCATGAAACATATTTAATAACTCATTCAAGGAAATGCTTAAAGAATCACTAACCTTATCTTAGATCGCCATTAGAAAATAATTAGCAACTTCTTCTTTGGAGATGTCTTCTTCATCTGAAGAGCTTGAGTCATCTAAGTTGTCGAAAGCACTTTCTTCTTGTGAGATGCCTTCTTCTTCAATTACGGACATTTATTTTTAAAATATCCTAGTTTTTTACATTCAAAGCATATGATATTATCTTATTTATTTATTTATTTTTATTTTTATAGTTTTTATTATTTTTTATTAACTTTTTAACTTTCTTAATAATAGTGCAGTATCATGGTCCTCATCACTCGATATTTCACTTAAGGAGTCATTTATAGTTCTTAGTGCTACATCCATCCTATTCTTTTGAAGGGGTTCATTAAGCTCATCATAAGCTATACAATTCAATTCATATGTCATGAGTGAGCCAATAAGTTATTCAAGAGGTAAGTTATTTAAATCTTTGGCTTCTTATATAACAGTTACTTTAGGATCCTAATTTTTAGGTAGAGATCTTAAAATCTTACTCACAAGTTCAAAATTCAAAAAAACATTTTCCAAGCGCTTTAAGGCCATTGATAACATCCGTGAAATAGGTGTATATGTCTCCAATAGACTCACTTGGTTTCATACTAAACAATTCATAACTCTGAAACAAAATGTTAATCTTAGTTTCTTTAACTCTACTAGTGCCTTAGTGTATTATTCCTAGTGTATGTCAAATATCATAAGCGGATTCACAAATGGAAATACGATTAAATTCATTTTTGTGAAGAGCATAAAAAAAGGCATTCATAGCCTTTGCATTTAAAGAAAAATTCTTCCTTTCTAAATTATTCTATTCATTCATTGGTTTGAAAGATTTCTTAAATCCATTCACTATAATATGCCATAAATCAAAATCTATAGAAATGAGAAAAATACACATCCTTATTTTCCAATACATGTAATCTGTCCCATTGAATATGGGATGACGTAAAATAAAATATCCTTCATTAATGCTAATTAAAGCCATTTACTCAAGTGGGTGTTAATCCAATGAGCAAACACTTTGCTCTGATACCAATTGCTATGATCAATTGGCACTAAGAGGAGGGTGGGCACTCATAAGACAAGTAAAGAGCAATAGAAAGTAGTAAACAAGACAAGTAAAGAGCAATCATAATTTATAGTGGTTTGGCCTCAATCTTGGCCTACGTATACTTCTGAGTCCTCTTTGTTGAGGCTCACCGGTATCCACTATCGATCTTCTTTGGGTGAAGATTAGACCCTTACAAACTTTCTATTAGGATCAATTGGCACTAAGAGGGGGGGTAAATTAGTATAAGTGTAAATTTTCAATTTAGATGAAAACTTTTCGATTAAACCAAGATAGGAAATCTGAAGCTTTTCATTCTTAGTGAAACAAATGAGTGATTAAAAGAAAGTTGCTAAGAAAATCAGAAAGATAAGCAACATTTCAAGAAAAGAACTTATCATAGAACCTTTGCATTCAAAGAGTTGAGTTAAATAGGAAGCGTTAATATAAAAATATATAAATAATGAAAGCAAGGAAACACTCATAATTTTTATAGTGGTTCGGCGCTAACGGCTTACGTCCACTCTCGATTTCTCCTTCTTGAGGCACACTAGCATCCACTACCAATCTTCTTTGGGTAAAGACCAAACCCATATGCTTTGCTTATAAGGGAGATTTTGAGAAAATTTCTAACTCTAAGCTCTCTCCCTTGCCTTTTCTTTTTCTTATAATTTATACCCAATTTTTTTTTCACAGAGTTTAATTGCCCAAAAAGAGTTGTTGTGAATGCAAGAATACTTGGGGTATTTATAGATCTCAAGTGACTTCAAAAATTAAAGCCAAAAATCAAACATACTAGGAAAAACTAGGTACGGGCGGTTTACCCACCGACTTGGGTGGTTCAGCCTCCCGAACACTAGGGTATGGATGGTTTACCCGTCGGCCCAAGGCGGGTCAACCATCGAAAGTACCTAGATTTCTGGGTATGGGCGGTTCAATCACAGCCTGGGCGGGTCAGCTGCCCGAAAGCCTAGGCAACGGTGGTACACCTGCCGCTCACCGACAGTTTACCCGTCAAAATTTTTGTGAAAGTGGTTCCCACCAGTTTTTGAATTTTGGTTTAAGCCTGATGTTGACCAACCCTCTAGTCAATCAATTAAGCTTAACGTGAGCTTAATTAAACCCCATTAATGGATCCGATTGTCTTATTGAATTGATTTAGATTTTATCAAAATCTAACTCAAGTAGGACTCACTTCTAACTATGACTCAACAATTACAACGCTTAAAGATCACAAGCTTAAACTAAGACCCAACTTCTGCCAATTCGGTAACCTCTGGCATTCTTGTGGTAAGTCAGTCATCCAGTCTTCTTCTAATGATCTCCCGACATGTTCCCAACGAGCTTCCCGATCCCTTCGGCAAATCTCCTACTGAACTCTCAGTGAGGTCCCATTGTATCGGCCAAACCCGACTCGATGCCTAAGCTTGATCTTGGTCCATTATCTGGTTGTAACTTTATTGCTTCTACCATGGTTAGACCTGTAAATCTTCCTCTAATACATATATTAGATAAATACTCATCAATTGATCTCATCATCAAAATTCGAGATTCAACAATCTCCTTCTTTTTTATGATGGCAATCAATTGATGATGAGAGTTAATCCTAACTCCCCTAAATTCATGCCATGTTAAAAAGAACTTAAATTCAAGAGAATCACTCACTCTTGAATTCAAATAAATTAAGACAATCAATACTTCAAGCAAATCATATTTAAAGAATAGCAATAAGACTTGTATATATCAATAATAATTTGCTTTTAAAGTATCAAGTCATCAATGCATCAAGGATTTTCATAAATTTCAAACATTTGAAAATTTTTCATCAAGTCATCAATGCATCAAGGATTTTCTTAAATTTTAAACATTTGAAATTTTTTTATCAAGTCATCAATGTATCAAGGATTTTCATGAATTTTAAATGTTTGAAAATTTCCCTTAAATTATTATATAAGTCATTAAATTTTTATGAATTTAAAATATTTAAAAAATTCTCTTAAATTATTACATAAGTCATCAACATCCATTTGATCACATAAGTCATCAACATTCATTTCTCCCCCTTTGTCATCAACAAAAAGTAAAATGTGGGGCTAAAATGAATTTTTGCTCCCCATTTTTAAAATACGATATGGTTCGTAAAAAACTTTATTCCTCTTATGAAAAGAAAGAAAGAAAACAAGGGAGGAGTTGCAAAACATCATTAAGAAGAGCTTTCAATTTTGTAGAGGGAAAATTTCAAAAATAAATTAAAAAATCTAAAATATTCAAGGAGATTCAAAGGTTTAAGAGCTACTCATGCATTTAAAAATTATTTCATGTAATTTTATAGCAAATAAATCCATAAAATAACAAAATCATCATCATGTAACTTTTTTCTCCTTTTTATGAATAATAAGATAAACATTTCATGGGAATAATTATCATAAGAATAGCTCATTCTCATGAAATCAAGCAATTCATATATTTTCATGATTTAGCATACCAAGTTCTCTTCTAAGAAAATCAAAATTTTCTTTATTTAAGGGTTTTATAAAAAATCTGCTAATTGATGCTTAGTGTAAATAAATTCGAAAGAGATATCTTGACAATTTATATGATCTCTCATAAAATGATGTCTAATATTAATATATTTGATTTTTGAATGTTGAATATGATTTTTGGTTAGACATATAGCACTTGTATTATCACGCTTTATAGAAATATTTTTTAATTTTATTCCATAGTCTTCTAGTGTATTTTTTATCCAAATGACTTGGGCACAACAAACATTAGCTGTAATGTATTCTGCTTCTGCAGTAGATAAAGCTACTGAATTTTGTTTCTTAGAAGTCCAAAAAACAAGTGTATGCCCCAAAAATTGACATATTCTAGTAGTGCTTTTTCTATCTATTCTACATCTACCAAATCAGCATCAGAATAGGATATCATAATCCTAGTTTAGATGTTCCTTTCAAGTATCTAAAAATTCATTTAACTACTTTCTAAAGAGAGAGTTTGGGTTAGATTGATACCTTGCACACAATCCAACACTAAATATGATATCCAGTCTTGTAGCAGTTAAATATAATAAACTTCTTATCATACCTCTATAAGTTTTTTGATCAAAGTTTTCTCCTTTACTATCTAAGTCCAACTTTATAGATGTGCTTATGGGAGTGTTTAATGCTTTAGCATTTTCTATCCCAAATCATTTTATCAAGTTTAATGTGTACTTATTTTAACTAATAAAAATATCATCATCAAGTTGTTTTATTTGTAATCCTGAGAAGAATGTTAACTCACCTATTAGACTCATTTCAAATTCTTGACTCATTTCTTTAGCAAAAGACTCACATCAAGATTCATTTATAGATCCAAAAATGATATCATCAACATAAATTTGAATAACAAGTAAATCATTTTCAAAATACTTAAAAAATAATGTGGTATCAACCTTGCCTTTTGAAAATTTATTTAAAATAAGAAAAGAATTAAGTCTTTCATACCAATCCCGAGGGGCTTGTTTTAATCCATAGAAAGCTTTTGTAAGTTTGAAAACATGATTAGGAAGAAGATTATTTTTAATGCCGGGGGTCTATTCAACATACACTTCTTCGGAAATAAAACCATTTAGAAAAGAACTTTTAACATCTATTTGAAACAACCTAAATTGTTTAAAAGAAGCAAAGGCAAAGAGCATCCTTATGGTTTCAAGTCTAGCTACGGGAGTGAAGGTTTCACCATAATCGATTTCTTTTTCTTAGTTAAAACCTTTAGCCACTAATCTAGTCTTATTTTTAACTACGATACTATTTTCTTCTTGCTTATTTCTAAATACCAATTTAGTACTAATCACTAAATGATCATTAGGTCTAGAAACAATCTCTTATATCTCATTTCTCTCAAATTGATTAAGCTCTTCATGCATTACATTAACCCAAGAATCATCTCTTAAAGCCTCATCAGTACACTTTGGCTCGATTTGAGAAAGAAATGCGGCATTTGTATAAAAATTTTTAAAAGAAGACTGAGTTTAAATTCCTTTTGATGTTTCTCCTATTATGAGCTCCTTAGGATGATCATTCATATATTTCCATTCCTTGGGTAAGGTATTGGAAGTAGATACATCCAAGTTACTTTTCAATATATCAAAATCAATTTTATCATTAAAATCAATATTCTTATATTCGGAAAGCTAATTAAAAACAACATAAATGGATTCTTCTATTACCAATATTCTTTTATTAAAAATATGATAAACTTTTGAAATAGAAGAATAACCTAGAAAAATGTCTTCATCGGATTTTGCATCAAATTTATCTAAAGCATCCTTTTCATTCAAAATAAATATTTGTAACTAAATATTTTAAAATAAAAAATATTAGGCTTTTTACCATTTCATAATCCATAAGGAGTTTTAGTGAGTAATGGTCTTACTATAATCCTATTTTAATGGCTTCGTCCTAAAAATATTTGGGAAGACTATATTCATTCAATATTGTTATAACTATTTCTTGTTAGCTCCTATTTTTTCTTTCCACTACTCCATTTTATATTTTTTTCTTTCTACTACATTTTGTTGTGGATTTCTTGTAGTAGAGAAGTTATAGATATATCCATTTGAATCACGAAAATTTTAAAAATTATTATTTTAAAATTCTCCACCATGATTATTGAAGAAATTATATATCCTTTTTCATTTTAAACAACTTTACAAAATTTTGTAAAATATTTAAATGTACCACTTTTATGTGCTAAGAAATAGGTCCAAGTATATCTACTAAAGTCATCCACTAAAATAAATACATATTTGCTACCATCTAAACTTGTAATGTCAATTAGTCTAAATAGATCCATATAAATCAATTGAAGTGGTCTAGAGGTGCTAATTTAATTTTTCAACTTAAAGCTACTCTTTATTTGTTTTCCTAATTATCAAGTGTCACATACTTTATCCTTGATAAACTTAAAATTAGGTAAATCTCTTACTAGTTCCTTGGTAGAGATTTGATTTAAAAGTTTCATACTAGCATGACCTAATCTTTTATGTCAAATCCAAGCATCATCATTCAAAGCCGAAAAACAAATCTCGTCACAAAGTTTTTCAATATCTATGGTATATGCATTATTATTTCTCAAGGCAATCAAGGATTTATTTTTATGTGACAATTCAATTATGCAAGCATTAGGTTAAAATTTAATCACATATCCTTTATCACATAATTGACTAATGCTAAGCAAGTTATGTTTCAAGCCATCAACTAACAACACATCTTCAATCAAGAGATTTGATGTATTACCTATTATTCCTTTTCTAATGATTTTACTTTTGTTGTCTCCGAATGTAACAACTCCTTCACTTAAGCTAGTGATCTTAGAAAAATAAGATGGATCTCCGGTCATATGCCTTGAGCATCCACTATCAAGATACCATTTGGTGCTCCTAGCTTTAGTTTGGAGACAAACCTACAAGAAGGATGTATTTGATTTAATCACCTATTTTACATTGGGTCCTCTATAACGAACTTTTTCTTTCTTTTTTAATTAATTTTTATTATATAAGATTTTCTTTGGAACTCATACTAGTTGATGTGAACTACATTTTCTAAGACATTTGTTTGCTTTATATCCTAATTTACCACAAAAATTACACATGATTCTTGGTGGCATGTTTAATGTAGGCCCTCTTACAAATATAGTTGGCTTTTGTTGGACATTACCAACAAAGCCTGTGCCATTTTTTCTATTAATATGACCTTTATTTGCAAGGATCATATTTAGGGATTGGTTCCCTATTTCAAATTTTTCTAGTGTGATTTTAAGCATGATATTCTCTTCTCTAACAGTATATAGCAAATCACATTTAGAACATGATTTATGTGATGAAACTAATGAATCATGCATTTCATCAAGTCTTTTAACTAATAAATCATGATCAACTTTAAGCAATTTAAAAGACTCGCTAAGTTTTCTAAACTTATTGAATAAATCATGAAATATATTTAATAATTCTGAAAAAAAAATATTTCAAGGCTCACTAACCTCATCTTCGATCGCCATTAAGGTATAGTTAGCCACTTCTTCTTTAGAGTTGTCTTCCTCTTCCGAAGAGCTCGATTCATCCCAAGTAGCTGAAAGTGATTTCTTTTTTAGTGTTAGCTTCTTCTTCAAGTGAGGACATTCATTCTTGAAATGTCCCATTTTTTGCATTCATAGAAAATCACATTGTCCTTCTTCAATTCTTTTTTATTTTTATAGTTCTTGTTCCTTTTTATAAATTTTTAAATTTTTTTTTGATTATAAAGTAATATCATCGTCCTCATCAATCAAGGTTTCACTTGAGGAGTCATATTTTTTCCAAAGTGCTATATCCGTCCTGTTCTTTGGAAGGGGTTCATCAAGCTCATCATGAGCTTTACAATTTAGTTCATATGTCATAAGAGAGTCAATCAATTCTCCAAGAGGCAAGTTATTTAACTCTTTGGCCTCTTGAATAGTAGTTACATTAGGATCCCAATTTTTAGGTAAAGATCTCAAAATCTTACTTAATAATTTAAAATTTGAAAAATATTTTTCAAGTGCTTTAGGCCATTGACGACATCCATGAAACGGGTGTACATGTCTCCAATGGACTCACTTAGTCAACTCATAGTTATGAACTAAAATATTTATCTTAGATTCTTTTACTCTACTAGTCTCCTCGTGTATGATTTCTAGAGTGTGCCAAATATCAAAGGCCGATTTGCAAATGGAAACATGATTAAACTCATTCTTATCAAGAGCACAAAACAAGGCATTCATACCCTTGGCATTTAAAGAAAAATTCTTCCTTTCCAAATCATGTAGTTCATTCATTGGCTTGGAAGATTTTTCAAATCTATTCTCAACAATACTCCATATATTAAGGTCCAAAGAGATATGAAAAATACATATTCTTATCTTCCTATATGTGTAATCTGTCCCATTAAACATGGGAGGATGTGAGATGGAATGTCCCTCATTCATGCCAAAATAAGTCATTTACTCAAGTGGGTGTTAATCCAAAGAGTAAGTACCTTGCTCTGATACCAATTGTTAGGATCAATTAGCACTAAGAGGGGGAGGGGAGGGTGTGTGTGAATCAATGCAAGTGTAAATTTTCAGTTTAGATGAAAACTTTTTGATTAATCCAAGATAGGAAATCCGAAGCTTTTTGTCCTTAATGAAACAAGTGAGTGATTGAAAGAAAGTTACTAAGAAAATTGGAAAGATAAGCAATATAGGAAGAAAAGAACTTATCGTGAAAACTTTGCTTTCAAAGAGTTGAGTTAAATCAGAAGCGTCAATACAAAAATATGTAAATAATGAAAGCAAGGAAACACTTATAATTTTTATAGTGGTTCGATGCCAAGGGCCTATGTCCATTCTCGAGTCCTCCTTCTTGAGGCATACCGACATCCACTATCGATCTTCTTTGAGTAAAGACCAAACTCTTATACTTTGCTTACAAGAGAGACTTTGAGAAAATTTATAACTCTAAGCTCTCTTCCTTCCCTTTTCTTTTTCTTACAAATCACACCCAATTTTTTTTTCACAGAGTTTAATTGCCCAAAAAGAGTTGTTGTGAATGCAAAAATACTTGGGGTATTTATAGACCCTAAGTGGCTTCAGAAATTTGAGTCAAAAATCAAATGTACCTAGAAAAATCGGGTACGGGCGATTTACCCGCCGACCTGGGTAGCTCAGTCGCTCGAACACAAGGGCACAAGCGGGTCAACCATTAAAAGTACCTAGATTCCTGGATATGAGCAGTTAAACCACCCAGCCTGGGCAGGTTAGTCGCCATCAGCCGCTCGAAGGCCTGGCGATGGCGGTACACCCGCCGCTCACCGATGGTTTACCCATCGGAATTTTTTTCAAAAGTTGTTCCCTCCACTTTTCGAATTTCAGCTTGAACCTGATGTTGACCAACTTTCAGGTCAATCAATTGAGCTCAACTTGACCTCAATCAAACCCCAATAATGGACTCGGTTATCTTATTGAGTTGATTTGGATTTTATCTAAATCGGACTCAATTAGGACTCACTTCTAACTATGACTCAACGATTACAATGCTTAAAGACCACAAGCTTAAACTAAGACCCAATTTTAGCCAATCCGATAAACTTTAACATTCTTATGATAAGTCATTCGGTCTTCTTCCGCTGATCTCTCGACGTGCTCCCAACGAGCTTCCCAATCCTTCGGTGAATCTTCTAGCGAACTCCCGGCGAGGTCCCACTACATCGTCCAAACCCGGCCCGATGCACGAGCTTGATCTTGGCCCATCATCTGGTTGTAACTTCATTGCTCCTGTCATAGTTAGACCTGTATATCTTCCTCTAACATACATGTTAGATAAACACTCATCAATTAGTCTTATCATTAAATTTGAGATTCAACACTTACAACTTACAAAGGAGATTCTTTACAAGAATACAACACTTAGCTCACTCCCTTCCCCCTTTTCTTTTTCTTACACACTTTTAGCACATACTTTTTTCACAGATTATTGTCCAATGACTTATGTGAATACTTATGCTAAATGTAAGAAAACTTAGGGTATTATAGACCCAATTTGGCTTCAGAAGAATGGAGCCAAAATTCAAATGCACCTAGAAAAACTAGGTACGGGCGGTATAACCGTCGACACTAGTGGTACAACTACCGAAAGCTACCCTAAAAATAAGGTACGAGCGATACAACCACTGGCTTGAGAGATCCAACCGCCACCTGCTGCCTGAAATCTTGGGTGATAGCGGTGCAACCGCCAGCCTGGGTGGTACAATAATCACTTGTTGTCAGATTACTAGGCGGTAATGGTACAATCATCGCTCACCGATGGTACAACTGCTAGGATTTTTAAAAAAGTGATTTCCTTCACTTTTCTAATCCCGACTTGTACCTCATGTTGACCAATTTTCAGGTCAACCAATTGAGCTCAATCCATCCCCTTAGTGGATCCAGTTGCCTTACATTGAATTAATTTGGATTTCTTCCAAATCAAACTCAATTATGACTTAATTCTTAACTACGACTCACTTTGCATAGTATCAAAGATGAAGGGAGCTTCGAGACACATACACCTTATCTCAGAGAAGCATTTGATAGAGGGACTAAGGCGACTTAACTTGTAGAAGTGAAGTTGGGATCAGAAGGCCTTAGAATGAGGCAAGAGAACGTAGAGGTGGGTACTCTTGAATAATATGCCATAGTACTGCCATTCAAGTTGTCATAAAGAAAGTGGTACGTAGTGAAGATTGTTCTAGTGGGGGATAGAGGCCCAGGATCAAGGTAATGGTGCACCAATTTTAACTAAGTCTGAGAACTTCGAGAGCTACTAGGCGATGGACTATCATAGAGTGATGCTTCATCTAGGGGTGTGTTAGAAAGCGGATTCTAAGCTTGGGGGTGATCTATATAGGGGATCGGCCTCCTTGGAACTATATAAGGGTTCCCTCCTCCAAAGTGATGCTCAAAGGCTACATAAAAGGCTCTTCAATTGATTGATAAAAAGTGGAGGATTACAAAGTTATTTATAGACCCTCTAACCCTAATTCCTAAGAGGACTCCTTCTTCAGGACTCCTGTCTTTAAGAAACTCCTAATGATCCTCTAATTCTAACTTCCAACCGGCCTAACAAGGGGTGGTCAGTTACTTATTGCTTTCATAATCCTATTCTAACTTAATCCCCTTCTTAACTAACCCTCTCTTTAACTAGGATAAGGGTTGGTAAATTAAGGTAATAAAATATCTTCCTCAACTAATCCTATCCTAGCCGGCCTCCCTTCTTTCCTTAATAGAGGTCAGCTAGATAGGATTTACATGAATACCCTTAGATTTACATGATTGCCCTCTTTAATGAAACTAAATTAGGACTCCTCTAGCTAGAGTCCTAACAGACCCGTCCTCTTCAAATCAGCCTTGTCCTCGAGGCTGATGCTTCATAAATTCTAGAAATTTAATTTTTAAATCATCATAGTTCTCCCAAGTGGCCTCTTCTTTTGGAAGGTTCGCCCACCGTATTAGCACTTTAATAGTATGTCGTCGTCATCGTGTCATAATCCTTTGGTCAATAATGGCACTTGGCTGGGACTAAAGCTCTTCTTGGACAATCATATTAGGTAGATGTCTTTGAACTGTCTTGTTCTATCCTAACTTGAGATTTAAGCACGACACATAAGACTAGATGGATTCAGGAGTTGGTAGGTAGTTCCAATTTGTATGCTACTGCCCTGATGTGCTCCATAATCTGGTAAGGTCTATAGAACCAAGGTGAAAGCTTCATGGATGCTTTGGTCTAGATCAAAGTTTGCCTGTATAGCTGGAATCGTAGAAATACCCAATCTCCCACTGAAAATTCTCTTTCACCTTTGTGTTGATCATATTGTTGCTTCATCCTTGTTTGAGCTATAATGAGGTTATCTTTTAATAGCTTTAGCATTTTATCTGTCATATAGTTCTATGTCTACTTATTCTATTTTAGAGGTGTCCAATACATATTTTGGGATTACAAGGGGAGGCCAGCCATACATAAACTCATCGGGTGTAATTTTCATGGATGAATGATAAGTTGTATTAGATCACAACTCGGTCACTGGTGAAGCATCTGAGGTATGTTTCTAAACACCTATTCACCACTTTAGTCTAGCCGTCAGTTTGTGGGTGATATGTTGTGCTTATCTTCAATTTAGTGCCTTGTATCTGAAATAATTCTGTCTAAAATTTGCTCGTGAAGACCTTATCATGATCACTTACAATAGATTTTGGCATCCCATGTAATTTTACAATATTTTTCATAAAGATTTGGGCAATGCTGGAAGCAGTGTAAGGATTGCGAACTGCATAAAAGTGAGCATACTTTGTAAGGTGATCAATAACAACAAGAATCATACATTTTCCTTGTGATGAGGGTAGCCCTTTGATGAAATCTATTGATATATCAGTCCATATTGAGTCCGAGATAGGTAGAGGTTGCAGCTTTCCAGGGCTTGCCACTATTTTGCCTTTATATCGTTGGCACACATCACATTGTGCCACAAATTTAGCAATAGCATTTTTCATCCCTTTCCAATAAAGATTTTACTTAATTCTCTTATACGTTCTAAGGAACCCAGAATGCCTGGCCACGGGTGTGACATGCATCTCTTAGAGGATGGTCTTTATGTAACTATAATTTGGCACAAGCATAATGCGTCCGTTATAACGTAGGTCTTTTGAGTCCCAATAATTATGAGCAACTAGAACTTGGTTCTCCCTCTAATTTTTTTATGATCTTATAGGTTCCTAGATCATTTTGTCATTCTCTCCTAATGTCTTCAAAGAAGTTGCTGATTGGAAGTGAAAAGCCGAAAATTCAGCTTGCTCGAGTAGTCGTGAAAGCGCATCTGCAACACCATCCTCTTTCCCCTTTTTATAAATTATTTAATAATCATATTCAAGAAGCTTTATTACTCATTTTTGTTTCTCAAGGGAAGATATCTTCTGCTCCAAGAAATATTTCAGGCTCTTATGGTCGGTCTTGATTTGGAAGCATCGCCCGATTAAGTATGGTCTCCATTTAGCCACCGCATACACAATTACGAGCATCTCCTTATCGTAAATAGTTATCTTGGGATGGGAAGGAGATAAAGCCTTACTTATATATGCTAGAGGGCAGCTATCTTGTATTAACACAACACCTTTTCCCACTCTGGAGGCATCGACTTCAATAATAAAAGTCTTGTCGAAGTCGAGTAATATTGGCACAGGTGTTGTCATCATTGCGGTTTTAAGTTCGTTGAAGGTGGTGGAGGCTCTATTCAACCACTAGAAAGCATCTTTTTTTAGTAAGAAAGTAAGAGGTGCACTGATCTTCCCATAGTCTTTCACGAACTTGCGGTAGTAGCCTGTTAAACCGAGAAAGCCACACAGCGATTTTATATTTTTTTGGGTCGATCAGTTCTGTATTGCTTCCATTTTGGAAGGGTCCATCGCCACTCCTTCCTCTGGTATGATATGCCCAAGATACTCCACCTTCTATTGAAAAAAGCTATACTTCGGCCTTTTGACAAAAAGAACATGCTCTCGAAAAATCGTCAAAACAAGTCGTAAGTGCTCAAAATAACTTTTAGTAGAAGAGCTATAAATAAGGATGTCATCTGAAAAGTGGAGGGAGCATTGGTGAGACCGAAGGGGATTACCAAAAATTCGCAGTGGTTGTTATGTATCTGAAAGGTGATTTTTGGTATGTCCTCTTCGCACACTCGTATCTGATGATATCCAGATTGAAGGTCCAACTTTGTGAAGATTTGTGCTCCATTTAGTTCATCAAGAAACTCATCTACTACTGGAATATGGTATTTATCCTTGACAGTTATACTATTGAGAGCTCTGTAGTCGACACACATTCACCATGTTCCATCCTTCTTTCATACAAGGAGTATCGGTGAAGAGTAGGGGCTGTAACTTGGCCGAACAACTCCTATTTCGAGCATCTCTTTCATAATATTTTCTATTTCATCCTTCTATAGATGAGGGTACCAATATGGCCAAGTGTTTGCTGGAGGTTTGCCTGAAAGAATCAGTATCTGATGATTATGCTAGTGGCTAGGGGGTAGGCTATGCGATTCGTCAAATACATCCAAAAATTCAGCAAGGGAAGTAGATTTGGGTCTTCAACTTTAGTTGTCTTCCCCTTGGGTTGTTGCTCAAGTTATACTAAGAAGCCGCTGCATGATTTTCATAATACTTTATCCATTCGTCGCGTGCAAATTGTCGATATGTCACTCCCCCGTTTACCGCATAGTACTTCCTATTTTCCCTGGCTATAAAACTTAATGATTAATTTCAAAAAATTCTAGGAAATATCACCTAATTTCGTTAGCTATTTGATACCAAGCATGGTTTCATAATCATCAAGAGGGAGGAGGAAAAAATATATGATTATTTCTTAATCCTACAGCAAAAGCTTCATCCGCGGGCACCAGCGATCACACTTCAGAATTCATCCATCGATGACTTTAACATCAAATTTGCTATAATTTTCAATAGGTAAGACCATCTGAATAGTAACATTATTATTCATGAAATTATTAGTGCTCCCGGTGTCAATGAGAATGGTGATCAGTTGTTGTTTAAAAAATCCTCCTATTTTCATCGTTTGCGGGTTTGCATAGCCGGCAAGAGCATGCATTGTAATATCAACCAACTACTCTTCTTCGTCTATGACCTCTACCTCATGCTCTTGGACCTCCTCCACATCTTCAAGAGGCTCAATCAGTTGGAGGCAGCCCCTTTGTAGCGATGATCGTGAGTCCACAGTTCATCGCAATGCCAACAAAGGCCCTTTGCTGATCGATCATGTAGTTTCTCTCTTGTTTATTTTTTTAGCAGCGAAGGATGGCTAAGAATAGAAGGCTTATATGCCATGGGTATAGGAGTGGTTCTTGTCCTCCAGGCATCTTAGTTGATCCGCTCTTCTTGTATCTGGGTGAAAGAAATTGCAACAGCAATGGTACAGGATCGTCGCACCTTAACCTCCCCTATTATCTCTAATTTGAGTCTCTCGATGAAGGTACCTAGCAATTATCGGTCAGTCCAATCATGAGCAAGGTAGGATAGCTTCTTAAACCTAGTTTGGTACTCTTGAATTGTAGTGGTTTGCCGGATTTTTGCGAGTTAGCCATCGATATTTTCGTACTCCATAGGTCCAAAGCGGTTCAACAGTGCATTCTTAAATTGATTCCACGTTAGAGCCCCATAATTATATTCCAGCCAATTATACTATCGAATAGCATCTCTTTCAAGGTGGATGACAATGATTTCCACCATAGCATCGTCCGAAGTTCGGTAGTAGCAGAAGTAACGTTCGACGCATGAAATCCACCCCGCCGGGTCTCCTTCTGCCTATCATGGAAAGTCCACCCTTGTGCATGGCTGACATATGTCCAAAGTCTATCCCTCCTTCTCTAGAGGCTTCTCTAAACTCTCTCCTCACTGAGATTTGGTTGGACTTGGTGGTTGTTCAATTTTGAATTCTGTGAACAAAGCGCGTAATTTGTCCTCCAAGCACGATTTGAGCTGAGATTCCAATGCTTCAAACTTGGCATCAATTGGATCTTAGGAAGCCATGGCATATGCCTGTAGGTCAGATATGTCCTTGTCTTTTTTTTGTTGATGGGTCAATTGCATGGGTGGTGGAAGATTTCGGACAATCGGTTGGTGATAGAAGGGTTCAGCTACAATGGTTTTCTATTTTGGGCTGCGATTTTTTGGGGGTGTTAGGTTTATGAATATAGGTTATGATGACTGTGACTTAAGGCTAGAGGGATTCCCTAAAGGTGTCTTGGGTGGTGGCAATAAGATGGTTGGGTTTCGATGGGTTAAGAACAAGGAAGCCAAAGGTGCAGTAGCAAACTTTTCATCGAAAAAATTCTAGTAGCGAAGATATATTTTTTTCAGAAATTTCCAATAAAAATTTAAATAAAACTCAAGGGGAATCTACTGGTATGGAAGAGATAATATTGATAAAAATTTTATGGAAATAAATAACAACAATAGGTTTGGCAAAATTAAAGATCACGAAGAAGTATGGCAGTAGATTTTTATATCTAAAATGCAGCAGCTTGGACGTAAAAGATGAGCAGGTTATCTTGATGATTTTTTGACAAAACCAAAGGGAGATCCAAGGATAGGAAGTTATAAAGTCATGGTAGAAATTTTGTTGAAATTTAATCAGTAAAAACATAGCAGCAAATCAAATAGTAAGGGGTGTGCGGCTAGAATTCTACTGCATAACTTTCATCATAAGATAGAGACTTTACGACGAAAAGTTTATGCAGCAATATGGGAGTAAGCTTTTTAGGATTTTGGATTAAGGATAACTAAATTGCAACAACAGTAAGGTAGAAAACCAGAATCTGTTGCAATTCACGTGTAGATCAAGGGATGATCTGCGGTGGTGGAGATGACGACGGAATTCGGTGATGATCTTCAAGCAATTATGGGAATTGGTGTGGATGGCTGTGGGGGGCTGATGGATGGTTGTGGAACGGTACCAAGACTCCTATAATGCTGCTCTGATACCAAGTGTTAGAATCCTAGCGGATTTTAAGCTTGGGGGTGATCTCTATAGAGGATCGACCTTATTGGAACTGTATAGGGGTTCCCTCCTCCGAAGTGCCGCTCAAAGGCTGCGTAAAAGACTCTTCAATTAATTGATAAAAAGTAGAGGGTTATAAGGTTATTTATAGACCCTCTAATCCAAATTTCTAAGAGGGCTCCTACCTATAAGCAACTCCTAATGCTCCTCTAATTCTAACTTCCAATTGGCCTAACCTGGGGTGGTCGGTTGCTTATTGCTTTCCTAATCCTATTCTAACTTGATCCCCTTCTTAACCAACCCTCTCTTTAACTAGGATAAGGGGTGGTAAATTGAGTTAACCAAATATCTTCCTCAACTAATCCTATCCTAATCGGCCTCCCTTCTTTCCTTAATAGAGGTCGGCTAGATAGGATTTACATGAATGTCCTTAGATTTTATATGATTGCCCTCTTTAATGAAACTAAATTAGGACTCCCCTAGCTAGAGTCTTAACAGGGTAACCCGAGAATGGGCGGGCGAAGGTGAATTGCCAAAGGAGCGAATGCAATCGGAGGTGGCGAAAGCTCTATGATGTGCTGGCAGAGGCCACACATGGAGAGATCATAGTCCGAGTTCATCACATAAGAATTGAATGCAATAGAGATGTCATCAGGAGGCGATATGGTGTAATGAATCATAATGGAATAATTCTAAGCAATACAACACATGCGGAGATGTCTCATGAGGGACATGATTATGCAGAGGTATGATTAGGATTTATTGGGAGTTCCACTTTGGTGAACAACACAACGACAAAGACTATGGATTCAAGGAGTGAATGTCATGGTACCGCAGAGGTGGATCTTCCATGGGTGTGCATCAAATCTTGCATCGGATGAAAGCCTTGGTTATCAGCATAAGAAGGTTGTGTACCACAAAGGAGAATTCCGAGTGCAAGTACTAGAGAGTCCTATGGAGAGGACCTGATCATACAGAGGTATGATCGAAGCAATTGGAGAGTTGGACTACTCCAGTGCTTATATTCGCTTAAGGGAGCTTAGAAAGTCAGAAGACAAGGTCGAGTAAGCGAACATTGCTACTAAGGAAGCTAAGGAGAACAGAATCGGTGCAAGCCCTGTAACAAAATGGCGGAGGCCATGCATGGGCATTACAGTCTGTCTTTCTATCAACCAAGAGGAACTACTTAGAGAACACAGAGTTATTGAAGCAGGTGGTCGAAAGGGGTAAGGAAGCAGTGACGAGTCTAGAGGGGCTCAGCTACCCAAAAGCAAAGCATCGGTTAGAAAGGAGGTGGACTCAGAGGAGTGCCACAGTGCCGTAGAGGCGGATCTATCAATTGTGAAGAAAGGGACACATATGCATGGCAACAGATAGTAGGGCCATGGGCACAGTAACACCATGGTACCACAGAGGCAGGACTTCTGTGGAGTCATCGATCTCTTGCTCTCATGGAGGAAGAGCGTTGGTTATAAAAGGGGCCGAAGAGGTGGAGAATGCAGAGGTAAACTCTAAGTACTAAGATAGGGCGGATGGGCAGAGGCCATGGAGCTACATAAGACTGGTGTCAATAGGCTTCTCATCAAGATAATCGAAAGTGAGGGACTTCGGGTTGATGCAGAAGTGCTCGACTAAGAAACGAAGTAGGTAGTACATTGTGTTGTACCTTTTCTACTTAGAGGAGTAGGTAGCAAAGATAATGGAGAAGATGATACTATCCCAAAGGCAACCAAAACTATCAAAGACTTACTCCAAGTTGGGGGACTATGGATTCAAGGAGTGAATATTATGGTTTCGCAGAGGTGGGTCTTATATGTGTGTGTATCGAACTTTTGCACCAAATGAAAGCCTTGATTATCAACATATAGGGGCTTTATACACCGAGGGAGAATTTCGAGTGCAAGTACTAAAGATTTCTATGGAGGAGACTTGATTATACAGAGATATGATTGGAGCGATTAGAGTATTAGACTGCTCCAGTGCTTATATTTGCTTAAAGGAGCCTAGAATGTTAGAGCACAAGACCGAACGTTGCTACCAAGGAAGTTAAGGATTAACAGAATCGACGTGAGCCCTGCAACAGAATGGTAGAGGCTATGCTTGGGAATTACAGTATGTCTTTTCATTGACTAAGGGGAACTGCTTAGATAACACAGAGGTGTTAAAGCAAGTGGACGAAAGGGGCAAGGAAGTGACGACAAGTCCGGAGGGGCTCAACTACCCAAAATAAAGCATCGGTTAGAAAGGAGGTGGACTCGAGGGAGTGCCACTATGCCACAGAGGCATATCTACCAATGGAGAAGAAAGGGACGCAGATGCAAGGCAATGGATAGTAGGGCCATAGGCTCGACAACACCAGGGTAACGCAAAGGTGGTACTTCCATGGAGTCATCGATCACTTGCTCTCATTGAGGGAGAGCGTTGGTCATAAAAGGGACCGAAGAGGTAGAGAATGCAGAGGCAAACTCCAAGTACCAAGGTAGGGCGGAAGGGCAGAGGCTATAGAACTTCATGAGACTGGTGTTGACGGGCTTCTCATCAAGATAGCCAAAAGTGAGGGACTTCGGGTTGATACAGGAGTGCTTGACCAAGAAATGAAGTAGGCAGCACGTGGTACTATACATTTTCTACTCAGAGGAGTAGGCGACAAAGATGATGGAGAAGATGGTACTATCCCAAAGGTGACCAAAACTATCAAAGACTTACTCCAAGTTAGGAGACTCCAAGCTAGGGTAAACTTTTGCTCTTTACATGCAAAACTTATTGCATTCCGAAAGTTCGATGGTAGTGGGAAGGTGAATTACAGTAGCTACCTCAATACAAGTAGTGCAAACACTTTGAGTGCTTCAGAAGTATGAGCAAAGAGCAGGCAAAAAATAGTAACCAACTCGATGCATGAAGTACAACCTCAAGTAGGTAGGTGAAATCGAGTAACCTTTGCTTTATCAACTCAAGAGAATGAGCGAAACTAAGTACCCTAGTTCTCTTATATCAGGGAAGCAGACGAAATCAAGTAACCTTTGCCTTCTCAACTCAAAGGGAATGGGCAAAACTGAGTACCCCCCTGTTCTCTTATTTATCCAAGAAGATAAGCTCTATACAAGTTTTAAGACCATTCAAAGAAATATAATAGAAGACAAGTTGCCAACTACTCACCAATGGCAATCAGTACTACTGAGAGTAGATTGTCTGCTTCATTTCTCAACAGAATGTCAATCGAAAGCAGAAGTGATGTAAACCTACTTGGAAGTTATAACTATGTTGAAGAAGAATTGATGGGAAATTTTATGGAGAAAAACCTCAAAAACTTTAAAGTCTGTGAGGCGATGCTCGTTAAAGCTCCAACCTGCATCTATCCAGTTCTAGCAAATATGACACTATTGTAAAACTAATGTATAATAAGGAATGTCTTTTCCTTGATCAGAATGATCCACAAAAGTCCACGAGGATCAACACAACTCATCTGACCCTACACCAGAATTAGTCATTAGTGAGTTGAAACAGCATGGCAGATCAAAGTTTGACAACTTAACAATAGCGATAGAGAGTAGCTGGGGAGCCAAGAGGTGTGTTGCAGCTAAAGTAAAAGATTGAAGATCCAACAAAAGACGAGGAGATGCAGCGTCTACAACGGCTTCAATGAGGACGTTGAAGGAATAAGTGGGGAAGAATTTTATGAACAGAAATATAAACAAAGTGTTCGATGTAATGCTCATGTTTATCTATGTCCTTGGATTTTTATACATTCTTTGTACAGTAAGTAGCGGGTTTGCAGTAGGCTTGGGAGCCCTAGTTTGGTTAGCTTTTATGGCCGATCTCAGCTTGTAAATGGGAGTTGTGTCATATAGGCACTTGTAGGGACTTCGATCTGTAATAGACCTTGATCCTTTGTGTGCAAACGTTCAGAGTTTGTAATGTATATGGTTGTAATTTGTATTGGCTATATAAAGTATTTTCTAAAGTGATTGCTTATGGATCCTGTGGAAAGTACTTCCTCTAACCCATTTTCTCTTTTGTAGGTCCTAAGGGACCCTAGGAGGTTTTGGGGAAGCTGACCTTTGTGGACGGACATGTAAGGGTGCTATATGACTTAGGCAAAATCAGCTAAGTCCATGATAAATCTCTACCAAACTAGTTGTTGTCATCAACAATAACCCTAAGTCACCCTTATAACCCTAAACATCAAAACCCCCCTTGTATCCTCTACAACATCCCCAAACAGCAGCATCAATAGCACCCCCTTTGATGAAAAATTCTACTGCACTACCTTCGATACTACTTATTGCATCCACACCTGATCCCTACCAAATTCATTGTTGTCATCAACAGCAACCATAAAGCATCCCTCTAACTTTAACTGTCGTTTATCATAACCCTAATATGATCCCTACAACTGCTCCAAACCATAGTCCCAATAGTAACCTATCAGCCCCAAAGTGCAGCCATCTACCCTTGATCCACCACCTCTTTTGGCCACCAAACCACCCAATCAGTTTATGTCATTGACCCAATAGTAAGAGAAGGGCCTTGACATTATAGATCTTGAATCATATGCTATGGTATCGATAAATTTGATCGGTGCCAAGTTGGAGGCCTTCGAGATGCGTATGGAGGATAGACTATATGCTCTCTTTCATAGAATTCAGATTGGGACAATCAATAAGCCCAATGAGATGATAATAATGCTAGTTACAGGTGCCCTATAAGCCAATCACGTAAGTGATGGCACGTGTGACACACTACGTAATCTTTTTACTTATGATTAATATTGACATATTCTCACATTATATTATTTGTTGAATATATATTGTGATATCCTTAATTCTGTGCAATGGGAATCAGATCGTGATGAGATCACGATAATGAGATCGATTCACCTTTAAACACAAATCCTAAATAATCCTGATCATAGGTTACTCGAGAGGGATATTGAGATAACCAGATAGATCAGTATACTATATACCCGTCCATATGATGGAGGCAGCTGGTCTCATAGCCACTTGTGTAGAGACACTAAGGATATAGTACAGGTGCTCATTAGAGAATGAGTTTACTGATTGATCTGCTTATGGAATGCTATGTGGTTAATTATACCTAATGTCACATAGTGATTTCATAGTCCCAGTTGTGTATCTACTCCTTAGACTTGAGACAACAAGGATGCCTTGTATGAGTACTCATTTCTTTGACACTAGACTTACAGGTTTGGAAAGTTCCAAATCTGGTACAGTTATTTATCAGGATTGGTGACCAACCTTGCGAAGGCAATTGAGTGTTAATAGAGGATCATCCACTCTTGATATCATGAGAGAAATATCCCATATGTGCTTACTCAGACAAATCTCATATGTGCTTACTCAGATAAATCCCTGGCCTGGGTCATTCGGATTGAGAGAGAAGGAGTTCTCCGGTAGAATCCAAATAGAGCAAGACAAACTAATTTCGTATGTGATCTGACAGTACCATGTCCAATATACGGTCTCTGGGATATTATTTGGATGAGGGATTATAGATATATAGTAATTATGGATAGACAGGTCCGACGGATTCGATCCCCCTGTACCGTTTGGGGACTATGGCATAATGCCCTAGTACGTCCATAGTCGATGAGTTGAGTGAATTATTATGAGGATAATAATTCACTATACCAGAAGGAGTTCTGATGGGAGTGACTCACGGCCAGCTCGGTATCGGGCCTAGAGGGTCACACACATACGGTGGATGCTTCAGCGAATAGAGGATTAGACGACGATCCAATTAGCCCTTATTCTCATTAGATGAGACCCTATGCTGATGGGCTCCTTACTTAAGGCCTAATTAGAGGCCTAAGGAGATTATTGGATAGAGTTCCAATAATGCAAGGTTAGTGGGTAATTGGATGGAGATCCAATACCCACTAAGGCAGGAGCCCTAGGGTTTTTTGGTGGCTCTCTATAAATAGGAGGGGAGACTCATGGTTGATGGGCTGTAGCTTTAGCCACCACCTCCTATTCTCCTCCCTCCCTTTGAGCAAGAGTTGCAAGATCAGATTGGAGGAGTTTCGCTGTAGAGATCCATCATATGGATACTGCTAGAGAGGAGGACGCTTAACCTTCTTTATCTTCTCCATCCGGATCTGGAATATAGGGATATACAATCTCTCTAGGTAAAATCAATCTCTCACACATCACGATTTTTTCGATTTTTACGATTTTTCTCACGACCCCAATCTTTTGCACGATGATTTGATTTGTATGAAAAACCAATTTTTATTTTGATTTCCACTATACATGTGATGCACCCGCTGAGGTTTCCCAATAGTGGTATCAGAGCCAAGGTTTTTGTGTGAAAGATTGATTTTAGACTGCATGCGATGAGATTGAATCGTGTAGAATCGTTCTACGCATTCTCGCTGCATTTTCACAACGAGGAGGAGGGGCATCAAGGCATGGCCCGGCCACACCTGCAGGCTGCCAAGGCCCCCGCAAAGGGTGACGGCCGGGCCCCTGGGGCCCATAAGGGCAACCGCCGTGAGCATGACCGGTGGGCCACAAGGGACAACAGGTGTGCCGCAAGAGCCACCCAGCACGCCTGCAGGGGGCGACCTACTAGCTTCGGCGACAGCAGGGGGAGGAGGCAAAGAGAGGGCTAGGGCATCCTTTTGAGAAAAGGATGATCCTGCCCCTCTGAATTTTAAAAATTTTGAGGACTGTCCTCATGTACAGAATTTCAAAAATAGCCTCAACGATTCTGGAAATTTCGAGGACTGTCCTCATGTACAGAATTCTAAAAATACCCTTGACAGTTTTAGAAATTTCGAGAACTATCCTCTCATATAGAATTATGAAAATGCCCTTGACAATTCTGAAAATTTTAAGCATGTCTTGATTTCCAAAAAAATAATTAATTAAATAGTTTAATTAATTATTATATATCTAGTAATCCTACATATGATATGATGTATGATGTGGATGGATGATCATGAGCCATGTGTTGTAATATGTGTAATTATGATTATTATTACTATTGGGGCCTATGAGCCTACGTTTTCTTATTTATTGTTAGGCCTGCATGCTTGTGATTATTTGTAATTACATGTAGAGGCGCAACGGGACCGTGGAGGTGACAGCAGGACCCTCGATGCCGTGGCGGGAGATTATGATGCATGGTGATGCGATGATCTGACGGAACTGATGATAACGAGATCAACGATAACAGGGCATGAAGATGCGCCAATACATACATAGATCTTACTATAAGTGATTAGGCTCATTGGCTCGGGCTTAATCATATTAGGTGACGGCTCATGATTATCTGGTGTGACTTGCATATGTGATGTGTTATACACCTACTAGATATATGTATATATATTTGCATGCGATGTAGATATATATTAAATATGTATATGTGTGACATGACATATTAGGAGACCGATATGAAACAAAAACCCCTCTTACGATAATATTAGGTCAGTAAGCGGAAGACAATAAGATTGATCCATGTGGCCTTCCATCATTATAGGAAGAAATTGAATCACGACATAGGTTGAGTTGGTTGAGTCCCTCGAGGCTCACCTATCTACATGATCAAGTTCTTACCTATGACATAGAGATGTCACTGGTGACCTGAGGACATGGTATGCTTGGTCGAGTCCCTCGAGGGTATATCGTCAAATCAGACTCATGTTGTAACAATGGTCATGACTTAACTGAATATCATGGTTGGTCGAGTCCTTCGAGACCATGATGATTTGGAGGCCGAACGTAACGGAAATCATAAGGAGTTGTGATTGGTAAGAGTTGCCTACCTTTTGGGCTTAGTGTAATTGGTCGAGTCCCTTGAAGTTGCACTAAGATGCCATTTGGATCCCGATCCCCACTAGGAGTCTGTCGGAGACTTCCGTCTCACGTGTCAAGGGTATTACGTGATTCGCTAGGAAAATAGTAGGAGTATATTAAGATTGAAGTCCATATCTTAATTAGTATTTTTTATAAAATCTGCATGTTATTTATTTTTGCTATATCTTATTTGTCGCTTGCAAAACCCCTATATAGTATACTTGATGCCAACCGCCTCATTGGTCCAAAGGCTCCGTAATTTAGGAATTGTTCTCATGAAAGAGAAAATTGTATATGTCCTTAATACGATTGTGCCAATGCTGGAGGAAAGGACAAGCAAGGATGAGATCACTCGCTTTATGAAGTATATAGATAGTCCTAAAGGATAACCTATGTATGATCTTATACTTTAGTCCATATCAAATTCCTTTTCATAGTTCATTATTAACTTTAATATGAACAAGCTTGAGGTGACTCTATCTAAGCTCCTCAATATGTTGAGGGAAGCTGAGAGCACCATCAAGAAAGAGAAGCTAGTTCTCTATATTGGTGAGACCAATAAAAAAAGGAAGGCTAGTAAGACTCTTAAGAATGTTAAAGGCAAAGAAAGACCGGGTAAGGCAAAGGTTGCCTAGAAAGACCCAGCAAAGGACAAAGGATAATGCTTCTACTATGGTTAAGACGGGTATTGTAAGAGGAACTATAAGGACTACCTTACAGATAAGGCGAAACAGAAGCTTGGAGAAACTTCAGGTTCTAGCAAGACCTAGGAGATTGGCCAGAGGCGAGATGGACCTCAAGATGGACAATGAAGCAAGAGTTGTTGTAGTTACTATTGGAGAGGTCACCCTACATCTGCCTAGTGGAGCTATTATTGTATTAGATACATGCTATTTTGTTCTCTCTATTATCAAAAATATTATTTTCATTTCTTGTTTGATAATTAGTAGATATAAATTAGTTTTTGAGAATAATAATTATTCAATAATTATGGAAGATGAGATTATCACTAGAGGGACCCTTATAAATGACTTATATGTTTTAGACACTTCTTCACATATCATGAATATCATGAATATAAATATGTCTAGGAGGAAAAGAGATGAGGTGAAAAATGCATACATATAGCATTATAGGCTAGGTCATATACATGAGGAAAGGATTCAAAAGTTGCTAAAAGATGGACACTTAGATCCATTTGACTATGAGTCATATGCAACTTGCGAACCTTGCCTTCACGGGAAAATGACCAACTCTTCTTTTAGTGGCAACTGGAGAGAGAGCCGTTGAGTTATTGGAACTCATACATAGTGATGTATGTGGTCCCATATTGACTCAGGCTATAGATGGTTACTCATACTTCATTGCATTCACTGATGATTTCTCTAGGTATGGACATATGTACTTGATGAAGTATAAATCTAAGGCCTTTGAGAAATTCAGAGAATATAAGAATGGGGTAGAGAACCAAATTGGAAAGAGTATTAAGACTCTTTGATCAAATCGAGGAGGAGAGTACTTGAGTACGGAGTTCACCCATTTCTATAGGGACAATGGGATTCTATCCCAATGGACACCTCCTTATACAGCTCAGCTCAATGGTGTATCAGAAAGAAGAAATCGTATGTTGTTAGATATGGTGTGGTCCATGATGAGTTTCGCTGACCTACCCGTTTCATTTTAGGGGTACGCCCTAGAGATTGTAGCTTACCTTCTAAAGAGAGTTCCATCAAAGTCGGTAGTGTCTACACCATATGTGATATGGAAATGAAAGAAGCCCGATCTTAAGATTGTTAAGATTTGGGGCTGTCTTGCCCATGTTAGAAGACACACCCATGTTAGAAGACACAACCCCAATAAGTTGGAATCAAGGATAGAATGGTGCACATTCGTGTGATAGCCAAAAGAAATTTATGGGTATTATTTCTATCATCCAAGGACCGAAAGGTCTTTGTTGCCAAGAGGGTTGTGTTCCTTAAGAAGAAACACATTCTTGGTGGAAACAATGAAAGTGAGACAGAATTGAGCGAGCCTAGAGAACCTAGCTCAAGCACCATTCCAGAGATCGAGTCTGTTCAGGTACCTAACAAACAAGTTCCAACTATACGTAGGTCTAATAGAGTATCTCACCCTCCTGAAAGATATGTGGGATATATCAGTGGAGATGACTCTCAGGATGTTGATCCTCAGACCTACGAGGAGGCTATTATGAGTATAGACTCCGGGAAGTGGCAAGAAGCCATGAATTCTGAGATGGATTCCATATACTCTAATAAGGTTTCGAACATTGTGGATGCACTTGAGGGTATTGTACCCATCGGCTGCACATGGATCTTCAAGAAGAAGATCGGAGTGGATGGAAAGGTAGAGACCTATAAAGCAAGGCTGGTAGCTAAAGGATATCATCAAAGACAAGGAGTTGACTATGACGAAATGTTTTCACCTGTAGCTATGCTTAAGTCCATTAGAATTATTTTGGCCATTGCAGCACACTATGACTATGAGATCTGGCAGATGGATGTCAAAACGGTATTCCTCAATGGCAACCTCGAGGAAGAGGTGTATATGATACAACCAAAGGGATTCGTATCTAAAGAGAGTCCAGATAAAGTGTGCAGGTTCCTTAGATCCATTTATGGATTGAAGCAAGCTTCCTAAAGTTGGAACATAAGATTTGATGAGGTGATCAGATCTTATGACTTTATTAAGAATGAAGATGAGCCTTGTGTGTACAGAAAGGTAAGTGGAAGCGCTATCACCTTTTTGGTGCTATATATGTATAACATCCTAATCAGTGGGAATGATGTAGGAATTCTCTCCATAATAAAAGCTTGGCTATCTAGAAACTTCTCCATGAAAGACTTAGGGAAAGTATCATATATTTTGGGGATCCGGATCTATAGAGATAGATCCAAAAGGATGCTTGGCTTATCCCAGTCTAGGTACATAGACTCCATTGTCAAAAGGTTTTGCATAGAATATTTCAAGAGAGGTCTCATATCGATGAGACATGAAATATTACTTTCTAGGAGTATATCCCCAAAGACTCCTGAAGAAAGGGGAGACATGGATAAGATACCTTATGCCTTAGCAACAGGGTCTATCATATATGCGATGCTATGTACTAGGCTTGATATAGCACATGCTCTGAGTGTCATGAGCAGGTATCAGACAGATCCAGGTTTAAAACACTGGAAGGCAGTAAAGTGTATCCTTAAGTACTTGAGAAGGACTAAAAATCTTTTATTAGTATATGGAGGAGGTAGCCTCCAGGTTGAGGGCTACACAAACTCAAGTTTTTAGTCTGACATCGATGATAGCAAATCAAATTCAGGATATGTTTTTACCATGAATGGAGAAGTAGTAAGCTGGAAGAGTTTGAAGCAAGATACTACTACTGACTCAACTATAAAGGCAGAATACATTACTGTAGTAGAAGCAGCAAGACGAAGGGGTGTAGATGAAGAAGTTCATCAAGGATTTAAGCATCATACCAAGCAACATAGAGCTGACTCTCATATATTGTGACAACGACAAGGCGATAACTCTAGCAAGGGAATCCAGGTTTCATCAGAATTATTCTAAGGAGGTTCCATTTGATTAGAGCGATCATAATCTAAAAAGATATGACAATGGAAAGAGTTCCATCCGAAGATAACATTGCAGATTCCCTGATGAAGCCGTTGGCTCAAAGTGTATCTGAGTGTCACATGTATCTAATGAGGATCAGACACATAAGTGATTGGCTTTAGGTCAAGTGAGAGATTGCTAGTTACAGGTGCCCTACAAGCCAATCACATGAGTGATGTCACGTGTGACACACTGCATAATCTTTTTACTTATTATTAATATTGGTATATTCTCATATTATATTATTTATTGATTATATATTGTGATGTCCTTGGTTCTGTGCAATACGAATCAGATCGTGATGAGATCACGATAATGAGATTGATTCACCTTTAAACACAGATCCTAAATAATCCTGGTCATAGGTTACTCGAGAGGGATATTGAGATAACCAGATAGATCAGTATACTATATAGCCATTCATATGATGGAGGTGGTTGGTCTCATAGCCACTTGTGTGGAGATACTAAGGATATAGTACAAGTGCTCATTAGAGAATGAGTTCATTGATTGATCCGCTTATGGAATGTTGTATGGTTAATGATACCTAATGTCAGATAGCAATTCCATAGTCCCAGTTGTATATATGGTCCTTAGACTTGAGACACCAAGGATGCCTTGTATGAGTACTCCCTTCTTTGATGTCAGACTTATAGGTTTGGAAAGTTCCAGATCTGGTATAACTAGTTATCGAGATTAGTAGCCAACCTTACAAAGGCAATTGAGTGTCAATAGAGGATCATCCACTCTTGGTATCATGAGAGGAATATCTCATATGTGCTTGCTTAGACAAATCCCTGGCCAGGGTCATTTGGATTGAGAGAGGAGTTCTCTGGTAGAATCCAATAAAGCAAGATAAACTGATTCCATATATGACCTGACAGTACCATATCCAATATACGGTCTTTGGGATATTATTTGGATGGGGGATTATAGATACATGGTAACTGTGGACAGACAGGTCCAACGGATTCGATCCCCATGTACCGTCTAGGGACTATGGCATAGTGGCCTAGTACGTCCATAGTTGATGAGTCGAGTGAATTATTATGAGGATAATAATTCGCTATATTAGAAGGAGTTCTGATGGGAGTGACTCACGGCTAGCTCGGTATCGGGCCCAGAGGGTCACACACATATGATGGATGCTTCAGCGAATAGAGGATTGGACGAAAATCCAATTAGCCCTTATTCTCATTAGATGAAACCCTATGCTGATGGGCTCCTTGCTTAAGACCCAATTAGAGGCCTAAGGAGATTATTGGATAGAGATCTAATAATGCAAGGTTAGTGGGTTATTGGATGGAGATCCAACACCCACTAAGGGAGGAGATCTAGGGTTTTTGGTGGCTCTTTATAAATAGGTGGGGAGGCTCATAGTTGATGAGCTGTAGCTTTAACCACCACCTCCTATTATCCTCCCTCCCTTTGAGCAAGAGTTGCAAAATCAAATTAGAGAAGTTTCGTTATAGAGATCTATCATGTGGATACCACTAAAGAAGAGGACGTTTGACCTCCTTTATCTTCTCCATCCAGATTTGGAATACAGGGATATATAATCTCGCTAGGTAAAATCAAACTCTTACACATCGTATTTTTTTTTATTTTTGTAATTTTTCTCGTGACCTCAATCTTTTGCATGATGATTTGATTTGCATGGGAAATCAGTTTTTGTTTTGATTTTCATTGAGCATGTGATGCACCCGCTAAAGTTTCCCAATAAACAATGCAAGAGACCAGATCATAAAGAGAACCCTCTAGAGAAGGAAGAACGCATGATGAGTGCAACACCTACTAATAGAACCGTAGAAGGAGCTCTATAGATTTTGATCCTTGAGGGGGATCAACCCTTGGAACACTGTAGGGGTTTCTCCCTCCTAGATTCGGCTCAAGGCTAAAATAAAATTAATAATTGCTTCCTTCAAGAGGGGGGGGGGGGGGGGGTCGCATCTTTAAATATGGATCAAAACCATTGCCTAAGGGGATGCTTGCCTAAGTAAAATTACCCCTTTGCCCCTCATATAGCTAACCTGCCTTAATAGGAATAAGGGGTGGCTAGGTTGGTTCTATAGCCGACTTAAGTAGGGGAAAATCTTGGCCGACCAACGCAGTAAGGGGGGCGATGGCCACTAAGCCCTAAGGGCTAATCTAAACCCTAGTCATACTCCTTTATAAGATAAGAGTGACTTTATTACAATCTAACAGGGTTTTATTGACTATTTCTAAGGAGATTCGGACTCAATCCTGTTGGAGTCCTATCAAACCTGCCCTATTAAAATCAGCCTTGTCCTCAAGGCTGAAGTTTCATGAACTTAGAGAACTAGGTCTTTAGGTCCTCATCAGCTTGGGTGTCAATTGGAAGAACTTGAGCAGAGTCGTCATCTTTAAATTTCTATTTGAGGTGGGATACTTGGAGGATCCATTGTAATTTTAATCTTGTGCACATATTTGATCATCAGGTTAGGGCCCTAATGTGATCCCCAATTTTGCAAGGCCCAAAGAAACAATGAGACCACTTTTTTTAGGCTTGATTTTGTGCTGGTGGAGTTGGAGATGAAGAGGGACTTGATCTTTCTGAGGAAACTTTCTTTTGCTCCGGCGTTTGTCAAGGGGAAGTTTCTTCCTTGTATAGGCTACCACGTGGTTGCTTTGTAATAGTAGTCATACCTTCTTTTGGAGTGAGGGTTGTTCTCTGATAAAATTTCTAGTGGTGTAAGCCTGATCTGAGTTTGAGGTGGGTAGGAGTGGTGATTTTTCATGGCCCATTTTGACTTCTTCATGCTATTGACCATCTTGCATGAGGATAGTGCTGACTTTGGATATGTCTACTCCAATAATAAACATCTGGCCATGATTTGGTGTGGACAACATTGTGGTCGTGAGGGTATAGTTCCACTCGACCAAGGTGGTGCATCTTTCTTTATAATGAGAGGAATGATGTTTATGCTTCATTGAGTCCTACAAATGATCATTCCCCTTTTCTGATTTCGTTACTGGAGGGGCTCAATTTTCTCACGATCTTGAGCCATAGATCAGAGGTTATCATCAAGGAAGTCTTTAAGCATCATGGTTTGATCTTAGGGAAAGTTGTCGAAGTCACTTGGGATTTGGAAGTGTTGCATTAGCAACTATGGTGAGTTCGACAGGATATAACACTTTAGAAGTAGTTATCTCTGGGGAAAAAGATGTAGGGACATGTCATAGCGGGAAATAAGTATGGCCGAATAATCCATGTCTCTGTCATCTCTTGGACAACCCTTTTATCTTCGAGCTTTTGAGATTGTATGAAGCAATCTGGCCGAGCAACAATTGGTAGAAGTTTCGACCTATTCAGCATAAGGGGGTCGGACAGCTTCAGAGGAGGTAGTCAGCTCGGTTTAGTGGAGACACCCAAAATTTTAGCAAGATGTGGGAGAGTGTTCTTATCTTCAATCTCATGAAACCCTTGAATTTGAATTGGGAAACGAATGGATTTTTCTTTTGGTACCCCCTCCAAGTGTTGTGTTGTGGTTGTAGTCGTTGGGCTCCCTCGTAGAATCACCTACTTTCCTTTTCTAAAAAATTTCATGGTTAGCTTCGAAAAATTTCAGTAAACATTTCCAATTATGAATAACCAATCAATGCCAAGCACTATATCAAAACCATTAAGGGGGAAAAGAAAAAAATCAGCAACTATGTATTGCTCCTGTAGGATTAGTTTTACCCGCGGGCACTTCTGGTTGCATTTAGAATTTGGCCATTAGCTACATTGACTTTAAACCCATTGTAATCTTCTTTTTGGAGCATTAAATGGGCAGCAAACTTACTGCTCATGAAGTTGTGTGTGCTCCCAGCATCGACGAGGATGATGATGGACTGCTGCTCGAGAATTCCTTCGATCTACAATTTTTGCAGGTTAGTGTAGCCAGCTAAGGTAGGGACCGTGCGGGTGGTCGATTGTGGTGTATCCTTCTCCTTGGGCTCAAGAGTCATATCTTCAAGTTTAGGTTCTTCAGTGGGTACAATCATCAGTGGTGTCTCCTTTTTACAATCATCAGTTTGTCTATCCTTCATAAAGGTCTTCTCTTGTTAATTTCTGTGACTAAGGGGGTCGACTGATAGTAGGAGGAGGTGAAAGCTTCAGTGCCGCTGGTTGGGGAGCAATTCTAGTCTTTCGAGCTTCATAGTTCAATCACTCCTCGTGATGTCGTGCAAAGGAGATGGCTGCCTTAAGTGTGTACGGCTATCATACTTTAACTTCTTCCTAAATCTCTAGCTTCAAGCCCTCAATAAAAGTCCTTAATATCTATTTTTCAGATCAACCATAAGTTTGATTAGATAACCTTTCAAACCTAGTTTGGTACTCTTGGATGATGGAGGTTTGACGAATCATCGCTAGTTCTTCGCTAAGGTTCTTTTTACAATCCAAATTTGCACCACGTTATGATCTTATTAGGCTTGGTGATCGGCGTAATGTAAACTCCTTAAAGAGAGTGCATAATTTAACATCCATATGCATATCAAGAGCCTCCAATTTGGCTTTGAAGAAGCCCACCGATGTCATGATGAAAGGATCTCCAACCTATCAAATCAAATCGATTAAAGAGTGTAGCTACAATCTTCAAGTTGAAGGCAACAATAGCAGCGATGTCGGGGCTACAGTGGTGAAGTCTTCAAGTGGAAGATGGCAGCCAAGGGTAGCAGCAACGGTGGAGGAAGAAAATGGCAGCAGTAACATTGGTTGTGTTCCTTTAGTGATGCTACAATGTTGATGATGCAATGTCGTCAAGACTTTGGTGGCTGATATTTGTCAAAATGTGATAGCCAAGAGATCTGAGTCTAAAGGCAGCAGCGATGATGGAGGAAGAAGAGGGCAGCAACAACGTTGGCTGCTGCTGTGATACGACTTCATGACTGCAGGTGGCGTTAGTTGCAGCAAGGGTGCGACTGCAATAGGAGGAAGACGAGGCAACGATGCACACAACTATTACGGAGGAGGGTAGTAGCGATATAGAGCAAGAGCCGCTGTTGTTCTGTTTAATTTATTGATGGCTGCGATCAAGATAGTTGGCAGCGAACAATTGTTGCGGGCTATGATGTAAATAGATTACAGTGAAAGATCACTGTTGGTAGCTTTTTGCCGTAAGAATCGCTACTGGCTGCGATTAAGGAGGATGGCAACAAGAGGTCACTGTTGGCAGTGTTGGGCAGTGAAAGATGCATGATGCGATTGAAGGGATAAGGGAGATTGGGCGGTTGAAAAGTTGGTGGACCGAAGGCTGTAATTTTTGGGTGTGGTTTATGGTTGTTTTGGGTGTGATTTAGGGCTATAGTTTTATGGAGTTTAGGCTACAAATTAGTGTGATTTTAAGGCTATGATAGCAGTAGATGAAGGTTAGGAAAATAGATTTTAGATTTGGGATAGATGGCAGCAAAGGTAGGTTTATCGGTAACGAAAGTTGACTAAAAAGGTAAGTGGATCGATAAGGAAGTAGGCTGCAGTTAGGACCGATTTGGGTGGCTATTTGGGTTCAGTTTAGGGTAAGATTTAGAGGAGTTTTTGGTGAGGATGGTAGGGTTTATAGATGAGAAAAAGAGAGTCTGCAATCCCATTAAAAATAGTACTTAAATATGATAGAATTCAGCGAAAAAAGATATTGCGATGTGTTATCCTGCCAAACAGATTTTATGTCAGAGAAATGATGACTTCTTGATGTAAATTCTAGAGGAAAGTTCAAGAAATTTATATAAAAATCCTTGGTTCAGATGTTGGTAAGTTTGGTAAAATTTTGGCAGCATAATAGTAGGAAAATAGGGCAAAAGATGAAAGATAGATCCTTCATCGTAAAAATTCTAGAACTGTGTGATGGTGAAAACTTACATAAGAAAATCGATTCCAAAAGGAACTTTTTCAGAAATCAATCTCAGATGAAAGATAAGTTGATATTTAAAATTACATAAAAATTTTGGCCAAAAAGGATGAACAAAAGTTTGGTTTCAAGAGGCTAGTAAATAGAAGGCAGATTCTGCATTATAAAATTTCAGTACTGTGCAACAAAGAATTGCAGCGCTATAAGTCCAGATCCAGAATGAGTTTTTTCATGAGATCAATAAAGCTAAGATGATCTATGAAATTGTATAAAAGTTTCAGCCAAAAAATATGATTAAAAGTTCAGTTTCAAGAAGTAACAATCGACTAAAAATTTCAGTAGTGCTTCGCTTTTACAACGATGATAATGTTTGGGACGAATGAAATTTACAGTGGATAAAATTTGAAAAAAAATCCTCAATATATAAAGTAAGGAATCTTGCAGTATTGAAGAGGTATGAATAATAAAAATATACCAAATTTTCAAATCAAATGCAGGGGGCAGCGATAGTACATATACGGTAATTGTGGACAGACAGGTTCGATCTGAGGACTATGGCATAGTGGCCTAGTACATCCATAGTCGATGAGTCAAGTGAATTATTATTGGGATAATAATTTACTATATCAGAAGGAGTTCTAATGAGAATGACTCACGGCCAGCTGGGTATCGGGCCTAGAGGGTCATATTCATATAGTAGATACTTCAGCGAATAGAGGATTGAATGAAGATCCAATTAGCCTCTATTCTTATTAGATGAGACTCTATACTGATGAGTTCCTTGATTAAGGCCCAATTAGAGGCCTAAGGAGCTCTATAGATTTTGATCTCTAAGGGGGATCAACCCTTGGAATGCTATAGGAGTTCCTCCCTCCTAGAACTCGGCACAAGGCTAGATAAAAGATTGATCTTGCTTGATAAAAGAGAGCGGGTGACTACATCATTATATAGGGTTCTAAGCTCTAGTCCATGGGGTGTTTGCTTAAGTAAAATTATCTTTTTGCCCTCCTATAGTCGACCTAACTAATAGAAACCTTGGCCGACCAGCACAGTAAAGGGGATGACGGCCACTAAGCCCTAGGTCCCCAATCTAAACCCTAGCCACACTTCTTTATAGGATAGAAACAGCTAGGTGTGGTTTTATTACAATTTCATAGGATTTTTCTTGACTACTTCTAGAGTGAATATGACTCGACCCTACTAGAGTCTTATCAAGCCTGCCCTCTTTGAATCAACCTTATCCTCAAGGCTGAGGGTCCATAAGCTCTGGAAGCCGAGTCTTCAGCTCCTCGTAAGACTCCCACGTTACATCTTCGGATGGTAAATTATTCCACTTCATGAGTACTGCAGTTGAAGAGCATTGATGGTGCATCATAATTCTCCGATCAAGTACAACTTTAGGTTGAGCTTGAATCTCACCATCATTAGTAGTACTTGACAACTGAGTATGAACCAACTCATGTTTTTTCAATTTTGGCTTTAGCAAGGATACATGGAAGACGGGATAAATCTTAGTGTTTTTTGGAAGCTTTAATTTGTATGCCATGGCTGATATAGTCCATAGAATCATGGAGATAGCTTCATCGACGCTCTGGTATTGATTGACAACTCTTGTATGGTTGTAGGTGAAGGTAGATCCAATCTCCTACCAAAAATTCTCGCTCGCTTTGGTGAGTGTCTGCTTGTTGCTTTATGTGTGCATGGGCAGCAGTTAGGTTATCTTTCAGCAGCTGCAGAAGCTTATCCCTGTCAATTAAGTTTTGGTCAAACTGATCTACTTTGGCCGCACCAATTACATATGTAGGTACTACAAGGGTTGGTCGGCCATACAATGCCTCATAAGGGGATACATTTAGTTGATGAATGATAAGTTGTGTTGTACCACTATTCAGCCCAAGGAAGCCACCTTGTCCACTCTTTGGGTCGGTCACTGGTGAAGCATCGTAAGTCCATGGAGATGAGTATACTTGGTTAGACGATCTACCACCACAAAGATCATGCTTTTATCTTGAGATGGTGGTAGCCCTTCAATGAAGTCCATAGAGATGTCAGTCTATGTTGAGGCTGATATAGGTAATGGTTGTAGTTTTCCCGGACTTGCCACTGTTTCATCTTTTTGCTACTGGCATACATCACATTTAAATACATAATCATAAATTGATCTTTTCATGCCTTTCCAAAAGAAGTTTTGCTTCACCCTCTTGTATATTCTTAGAAAACCAGAGTGCCCTACTGAAGGTGAAGAGTATATCTCATGCAAAATAATTTTGATGCAAGGGAAGAAGGAACAATCACAATTCGATCTTTGTAGCGTAGGTCATTCGAATCCCAAGTGTAGTGGCCTATAGAACCCGGATTCTTCTCCAACTTTTCTATGATGTCTTGGATCTCTGGATCACTCTTCCATTCCTCCCTAATGTCTTTGAGGAAGTCGCTGGAGGGAAGGGAGATGGTTGAAATTTTAGCTTGTCCTAGTAGCTGTGAAAGAGATTCTACAACAACATTCTCTTTCTCCTTTCGATAAATAATTTATAATCAAAGCTAAGAAGTTTAGTTACCCATCGTTGTTGCTCTTGGGAGGATACTTTCTACTCCAAAAAATATTTAAGACTTCGATGGTCGATCTTAATCTGGAAGCATCGGTCGATCAGGTAGGGTCTCCACTTCATGACCACGTGTATGATGGCAAGCATTTCTTTATCATACACAAATATTTTAAGATGGGAAGGAGACAAAGCTTTGTTAGTGTTATCAAGGGATTAGCCATCTTGCATTAAAACAGCCCCAATTCCAACTTTGGACATGTCGGCCTCAATCACGAATGTGCGACTGAAATCGGGTAGTGCTAGGACCAGTGTCGTCATCATGGCTATCTTTAGTTGTTCAAAGGCTATAGAAACTTTATTCGACCACAAAAAAGAGTCTTTCTTTAGTAGAGATATGAGTGGGATACTAATCTTGCTATAATCTTTCACGAATTTCCAGTAGTAGCCCGTGAGTCCAAGGAGGTCGTGCAGCGATTTTATGTTCATAAGTCTCGGCCATCCTTGCATTGCTTCAATCTTTGTCAAGTCTACTGCCACTCCATCCTTTGATATAATGTGTCCTAGATACTCCACTTTACGTTATAAAAAGTTGCACTTGGATGGTTTAACATAAAGGGTATTCTCCCGAAGAAACGTTAGAATAATTCGTAAGTGCTGAATATGCATATCAAGTGTAGGGCTGTAAATGAGGATATAATAAAAAAATATCAATACAAACTTGCATAGAAACCTCCAAAAAATATCATTCATCAAGCTTTGAAAAGTAGAAAGAGCATTCATAAGTCTGAAGGGCATTATCAAAAACTCGTAGTGGTCGTTATGTGTGCAGAATGCAGTTTTCAAAGCATCTTCAGTGCATACCCGAATCTGAAGGTAACCGGAACGAAGATCCAATTTAGTGAAGACTCAGGCTTCTTTTAGTTCATCCAAAAGCTCATCTACTACTGGTATAGGGTATTTATCTTTGACAATGATGACATTCAAAGCCCGGTAATCAACGCATATCTACCACGTACCATCCTTTTTGCGCACTAGCAACACCGGCGAGGAGTAAGGGCTGCAGCTTGGTCGAATTATTCTAGTGTCAAGCATCTCCTTAACGATATTCTCAATCTCATCCTTCTATAAGTGATGATAGTGGTACAGTCTCAAATTTGCTGGAGATTTGCCTAGTAAAATAGGAATGTTGTGGTCATGCGGTCGGTCAGGGGGAAGCTCACGCGACTCCGTAGAAACATCCACGAATTAGTCCAGCAAGAGGGCAAGCTTAGGATCTAACTTTTGCACTTTTTCCTCTTTTGATGGCTGCTAAATATGCATCAAAAATCCATCATTTGTTTTGTGTAGCAACTTCTCCATTCGCTGCGCCAAAATGGTGGAAATATGGCTTCTACGCTTGCCTCACAATGTGACATGTCTCCCTTTACAATAAAACTTCATGATTAGTTTAGAGAAATTTTAGGAGATGTCACCTAATGTTATGAGTCATTCAATTTCAAGCACGGCTTCATAGTTATTAATAGGTAGGAGGAAGAAATCAGCTACCACTTCTTGGTCTTGCAGGAGCAATTTTACCCGCGGGCACCGTTGGTCGCTATTGAGGATTCAACCGTTAATGACCTTTATGTCAAACTTGTTGAAACCTTCTATTTGAAGCATCATATGTGCAACAACCTTGATATTGAGGAAGTTATTTGTGTTGCCCGTATCGATGAGAATGGTGATGGGTTACTGTTTAAGAAGTCCTCCAACTTTCATCGTCTACGGGTTGGAGTGGCCAGTCAGCACGTGCACTGTATAGTCGGCTGGTCGGGGCTCTTCCTCCATGGCTTCATCTTTAGGTTTAAAGATTTCTTCATATGGTTCACTGTCTTCATCCTCTACTGGTTTAATCATAATGAGCCAGCCCTTTTTGTAGCGATGTTCTCAACTCCATGGTTCATTATAGTGCCAACACAACCCCTTGGCCGATCATTCACGAAGCTCATCTCTTATTAATTTTTTTGGTACAGGGGCTTGGATGGTAGTAGAGGGGGCTAAAGGCTTCAGTATGGCTGGTTGGGGAGTGACCCTTATCCTTCATACTTCGTGGTTCAATCATTCTTCTTGGATTCTTACGAAAGAAATCACCGTCATAAGAGGATATGATTATCGCGCCTTTACTTCTCCTCAAATCTCCAGCTTTAGGCCCTCGATAAAGTCCCTAAAAGTTACTTTTCAGACCAATCCATAGTTTGGTTAGGTAAATATTCAAACCTTATTTGGTATTTGTGTATTGTAGAGGTTTGTCAAATCTTTGCCAATTATCCGTTAATGTTGCCGAAATCGGTTGGTCCAAAGCAATTTAGTAGTCCTTCCTTGAATCTCTGCTAAGAGAGACCTTCATGGGTGTGCTCATACTAATTAAACCACATAATAGCATATCTCTTAAGTTGAATAGCAGCAATCTCCACCCTTGTAGCATCGACGGTTCGGTAGAACCGAAAATAGCATTACACGCGTGGAATCCATCTGATCGGGTCTCCTTCTTCCCATCTAGGGAAGTCAACCTTCATGCATGAAGTATTTAGATCAGGAATGATATGGTCATTCTCTTGAGGATCATCTCGTAGATCCGAAGTTTCTCCTTGTTGTGATTTCTTCGGGATAGGTGGTCCGCCCATGCACCTTTTTCTGTTGTCAAGTTAGTGGTATGAGATTTTATTTTTTTTTTTGAGAAGAGGTGGCAAGTTGAATGGGTGGATCAGGTAGATGGAAGTAGGATGCGGTTTAGGGCTGATTTGGGTGGCTATTTTGGATCGATTTAGGGTACCATTTTAAGGGTTTCTTGGTGAGAATAGTAGGGTTTGCATATAAGAGAAAGAAAGTCTAAAAACCCGTAAAAGATAGCACTCAAATCTAATAGAATTTGATAAATAAAGGTGTTGTGATGTGCTGTCCGACCGAACAGATTTTACATTGGGGAAACGATGAATTCTCGACGTGAATCCTAAAGGAAAATTTGAGCAAAATATACAAAAATCTTTAGTTCAGATGTGGTCAATATCAACAACAAGTTTGACAAAATTTTGGTAAAATAATGGTAGAAAAATAGAGAAAAAGTCGGAAGGCAGTTTTCTTCATCATAAAATTTTAATACTGCACGATGAAAAATTGAGGCACAATAAAACTTGTTTTAGAAGTAATTTTTTTCTAGAGATCAATCTTAAATGAAAGCTAAGATGATCTATGAAACTGTGTAAAAGTTTTGGCCAAAAAGGAGAAGCAATAAACTAGTTTCAAGAGGCAAATATGCGGCTAAGACTTCTATGACATTTCACCTTCACAACAACAATAATGTTTACAATGGTCGAAATTTACAGTGAATAAAATATGAAAAAATTCTTCAACATGTAAGGTAGAGGATTTTGCAGCCTTAAAGAGGCATGGGTAATGAAAATATACCATATCTCTAGTTCAAACTCATAGGGCGGTAGTAGATTGATTTGATCTACAGCTTGGGTGGAAGGTGGAGGCACACATCATAGCAATTGTGGGAATTGCTTGGGAAGTTGGGGGCAGCAGAGATGGCAGTAAGGGTAGCAGGAATACTACTATGATACTAGATGATAGAACCCCAGAAGGAGCTCTATATATTTTGATCTCTGAGGGGGATCAACCCTTGGAACGCTATAGGGGTGCCTCCCTCCTAGAACTCGGCACAAGGCTGAATAAAAGATTGATCTTGCTTGATAAAAAAGAGGAGGCAGCTGCATCATTATATAGAACCTTAGCCATGGGGTGCTTACCTAAGTAAAATTATCTCTTTGCCCTTCTATAGTCGCCCTAATTGAGGGAAACCCTGGTTGACCAGCCCAGTAAAGAAGGCGACAACCATTAAGCCCTAAGGCTCTAATATAAACCCTAGCCACACTTCTTTATATGATAGAAGTGGCTAGGTGGGGTTTTATTATAATTTCATATTGGATTTATTGACTACTTCTAGGGTGAATAGGACTCAACCCTGTTGGAGTCCTATCACCTTGTCCTCGAGGCTGAGGCTCCATGATCTTCGGGTCCGAGTTTGCAGCTTGTCATGAGGCTTCCTTGTTGCATTTGAGGTAGGTGCATCATGATCCCATGGTTCAGTTTTGTCTTGTAACTCTTCATCGGTGGTAGTGTCGGATAGTGATGCGTCATGATCTTGTGATACCATGTAATCTCCAGTTGGAACTGGGCCTTCTTATTAACGTGTGTCGGGTGGAGGGATCTGGGTTGAGTCATCCTCTCTAAACTTTCATTTATGGTGAGATATCTAGAGGATCAGTTGTAATTTTGAATTGGTATGCCGATCTGATCCATAGGTCACGGTTCCAATGTGATCCCCAATTTTGTAAGGTCCAAAGTAATGGGGTGACCACTTCCTTGAGGTTCTAATTTCCTGCTGGTAGGGCTGGAAGTGTAGGAAAGCTCAATCTTCAAATTTTCTTTCGCTCTAAAGTTTATCAGAAGATTGTTTCTTCTTTGCATGGGCTACCATGTGGTTGATCATTAGTAGTAGTTAGTCTTTCTTCTAAAATGGTGGCTGCCCTCTGGTCTATGACGATGAGAGTCTGATCTGGCATGAGTAGGAACTGTAATTTTTTGAAGCTTACTTCTCTTTCGTGTTGTGGACCTCTGGTCTATGACGATGAGAGTCTGATCTGGCATGAGCAGGAACTGTAAATTCACTAGCAACTAGTATCCCCTTACAGATTAGAAGCCTTGAGTGAAGTGTGGGGAAAGCTTAATGTAGAATAGTGGTCGATCATCTTACATGAGAATGATGTTGATCCCAACTCTTGATGTGTCTACTCAAATCATGAATATCTAGCCATGATCTGGAAATGCTAGTGTTGGTGTAGATGGCATCATGGTCATGACGACTATAGTTCCACTCAGCCGGGGGGGAGTAATCTTTCTTCACAGTGAGAGGGGCAATGTTCATGTTTCGTTGAGTCCTGAAAATGATCCCTCTCTTACTCTGATTCTGTCACTAGAGGGACTCAATCTTCTTGCGGTCACGGGCCGTGGATCAGAGGTCATCATCAAGGAAGACTTCAAGCATCATGGTCCACTCCTGGAGAAAGTCATGGATGTCACCCGAGATCTGGGAGTGCCGCATCATAAACCATGTCAAGTTCGGTGGGATATAGCACTTTAGAAAAAGCTTATCCCTAGAGACAAAGGCGTAGGATGAAGTGTCATAGCAGGGAAAAAATATGATCAAATAATCCATGTCTCTGTCATCTCCTAGGCAATCCTCTTAGCTTCGTGCTTCTAAGGATGTGGGCAGCAATTTGGCCAAGTATCAGCTAGTGGCTAGTTCAACATAGGGGGGTTAGGTAGCCTAATAGAAGGTAGTCGGCTCAGTTTGGTGGAGGCGCTTGAAATTTCAGCAAGTTGTGGGAGAGGGTTCATGTCTTCAATCTTCTTCGACTTTATCTCCTGAAGTTCTTGAATTTGAATTGAGAAGCCACTGGACTCTTTTTGTGGTACTTTCTCCAAGCGTTATGTTATAACCATAGTCGCTTTGCTCCCTCTTTTCCTGTGTAGGATCACCTATTTTCTTTTGCTAAAAAGTTTTATGGTTAGCTTTCAAATATTCTAAGAAACATCACCTATCATGGATAATCATTCAATGTTGAGCACCACTTCATAATCATTAAGAGGGAGGAGGAAAAAATCAACAATGATATGTTGGCCTTGTAGAAACAATTTCACCTATGAGCATGTTTGGTTGCACTTCAGGATTCGGCCATCAACTATCTTGACAATGAACCTATTGCAATCTTCATTTGGAGCATCAATAGGGCAGCAACATTGTTGTTCATAAAGTTGCTAGTGTTGGCATAAAACTATAATCATGCAAACTATTATGTAGAAAAAACTATTATGCCAGAATTGAAATCAAATAATACTAGATCTATTTACGATGTGTACCTTTAGATGCCATCTAATTGAGATCCAATTAGATCTTTAAGAGCACCACCTATCGGATCTGAATAACACCGAATATCGATCTACAAGAGGAACTAGAATAGATCTAGACCCCTTCTCCTCTCTTCCTATCCTTTCAAAGGACTACCTTAATTGATGGTTTTTGGAGATCAAGAGAATAACTGTAATCTCTTACTCTATTCACCCCTTTGCCATTCTTTGTTGTGTCATGCATTTCTGTGCAATGGGTTTATAGTAGGTCCTGTCTATTTATAGGTGAGAGCAAAGGGTCTAGGGTAAGTTATTAGGAGAGTTCCTTCCATCAAGGGCATCCCCTAAAATATCTCAATATAATATGGAGTTTATTTAATATTAGTTAATATCTTTTATCAAAATCTAAATAATCTATAATATATCTTATTTAATTAATAAAGGGCCACATAATCTTACAATTAGTGCTCCTGGACTTGATGAGGATAGTGATGGCCCGCTGCTTAAGGAATCCTTCAACTTTCATTGTTTGTGGGTTCCCATAGCCGGTTAGAGCGTGAGTCGTGCAATTGGTCGGCTGCCGGTCCTCCTTCATGTTCTCCTCATGCTCGAAGTCCTCCTCTTCATGTTTAGATTCTTCAATGGGTCCGATCATGAGAAGTCTCCCCTTTTTGCAATGGTGGTCGTGGCTCCACAACTTGTTGCAATGCTAGCATAAGCCCTTCACGGATCTGTCACAAGTTCTTCTCTTGATAACTTCTTTGGCTGTGTGGCCGACTGATGGTAGATGGGATTGAGGGTCTCTATGCTACTGGTTGTGTGATTACTTTGGTCCTCTAATGTTCCTGATTCGGCCGTTCTTCTTGTAGACGCACGAAAGAGATAACCACCATTAGCATATAGGGCTATCGTGCTTTGACTTCTTCTTGAATCTTCGGCTTTAGCCCCTCGATGAAAGTACCAATAGTTGTTTTCTTGACTAGTCGCTTGCTTGGTCAGAGAGTCTTTCAAACCTATTATGGTACTCCTAAACTGTGGAGGTCTGGCTAATTTTTGCAAGTTGATCGTTGATGTTATTGTACTCAGACGGTCCGAAGCAGCGTAGCAGCTTGCTCTTGAATTGCCTCCATGTTGGGATTCCGTGGGTGTGCTTGTACCAATCATACCATTATATGGCATCTCCTTCAGGGTGGATGGTAGTGATATCCACCATAGAAGCCTCTGATGTTCAATAATAACGGAAGTAGTGTTCCATACACAAAAGCCATCCCGTCGGGTCTCCATCTCCCCATCGGGGAAAGGCCACCCATATGCTTGGAGATGTTGGTTCTATTACACATTCTTCTTTCTTCAGAGGGTTCTCTTCTTGATCTGGAGTCAAGATCCTTCTCTTGCTGTTGGGTCAATGGTATGAATCGGTTGAGTGGATTGATGGCCGAAAGATGTGGTGGATCATGGATAGATGGCAACAGTTTAGGGCTGATAGGTTGTTGTTTTTAGTTACTATTGATTTGGAACTACTGTAGGGGTCGTATAGTGGGTATGATGGCCGAGGGTTAAGGTTAGAGGGATGGCTTAAGGTTATTTTCTATGATAGCAATAGATTTAGTAGGGATCGAGTGTGGATATAGCATGCAGTACTAAAGGTAGTGCAGTAGAATTTTTCATCAAAGGGGATGTTGTTGATGTTGTTGTTTAGGGCTATTGTAGAGGTTGAAAGAGGGGTTTGTGATGGAATAACAGAAAGAGCTTTATAGATTTTGACCCTTGATGGGGATCAACCTTTAGAACGTTGTAGGGGTTCCTCCTTCCTAGACTCGGCACAAAGCTGAATAAAAGTTAATAATTGCTTGATAAAAGAGAGGGGGTGACTACATTATTATATAGGGTTCTAAACCTTAGCCCATGGGGTGCTTACCTAAGTAAAATTATCCTTTTGCCCCTTCTATAGCCAACTTGCCTAAGTAGGAACATGTGGCAGCTAGGTTGGCTCTATAGCCGACCTAAGTAGGGGGAAACCCTAGCTGACCAGCCTAGTAAAGAGGGTGGTGGCCACTAAATCCTAAGGCCCCAATCTAAACCCTAACCACACTGGCTAGGTGGGATTTTATTACAATCTTAGCTCTATTGGAGTCCTATCAGTTTGGTGATAGAGGTTTAGGTTTATAGGGGTGGCTTAGGGTTACTATTGATGGCAGCAATTGATTTAGTAGGGATTGGTGGCTGAGAAATATAAAGATCAGTGGTGGAGAATTGTAGATGCAATAGATTACAATTTGGGTTACAGTTGACATTGTTGTTTGGGCTGGCTATAAATTTCATAAATAGGCTATGAAGGTGCTGTGGCAGATTTTTATGTCTAAAGTTCAATGGTTTGGACGTAAAAGTTTCAATGGTTTGTATCAGGAATTTTATGTAGAACCTAAAGAAAATCCACTTATGAGAAACACCAAAGCTATCATAAAAATATATAGAAGATATGGCAGTAAAATAGTGGTATGCGACTGAAACCTACAACATAGCTTTCATCATAAAGATGGTAACTTTACGATAAAAAGTTTGTGCAGCGAAATAGAGTAACATTTTTTTTGGGTATTGGATTTAGGATAACTAAATTCAAGTAGCAGGAAGGTAGATTACTAGAACCTGATGCAATTCTTGTGGGGACTGCAGGGGTTATATGCAGTAGTGGTGATAATGACGGAGTTAGCAACGATCTTAGCAATTGTGAGAATTGCTTGGGCGACTGGATGAAGATGATGGGTGACTGTGGAAGGGCAACGAAGCACCAAGGAATGCTGTTCTGATAGCAAATGTGTATAAACCCATAGGATTCTAAGCTTGGGGGTTGATTTCTATAGGGGGGTTGATCTCTGTAATGGATCGACCCTCCTAGAACACTATAGAGGTTCTCTCCTCTAAGGTATTTAGCACAAGGCTAAAAAAGATTGATCTATTTATGATGAAAAGGTTATGGCTACAAGTGTTTATATAGGGTCTGAAAACCCTAACTCTTAATAGGACCTACTTCTAATAGACTCCATCTCCTAATAAACTCCTAACTCTTGACCGACTTCTACAAAGGTGTGGTCGGTGGCCATAGAAGACTCCTACTCAAATTAAACTCCTAATCAACCCTAGAGAGAGTCTTAACTAAATGGAACTCTCCCTCTCTAACCCTAGTCGGCCTCCCAAATAGGTGGGGCGATAGTTAGGAGGCCCCCACTCTTTGAGGACTCCTCTCTAACCCTAGCCGACCTCTTCAAATAAGGTGGGTGATGGCTGATTTAGGGTTTATTACATGCCTCATGATTTTATTGACATCATAACTTAGTGAACCTAAGACTCGACCCAGCTAGGGTCCTAACAAGAGGGTTGCACCTAGACTGAGCTTCTGTGCCTCTCCTAGTCATACTCTCGGTACAGAAGACTCAAGGGTCGCACTTCGGATGAGTAAGAGTTAAAAAGGATTCTCTCTCGAGGCAAGCACCTCGACGTGAAACTCAAAGGTTGAGGGTTGCACCAAGGCCGAGCCTCTATGGTCCTCTAGTCATGCACTCAATGTAAAAAGTCGAGGGTTGCACCTATACAAAGCCTCTACGCTCCTCCTAGCTATACACTCGATGTAAAAGGTTGGGCCTCTGTGCTCCCCCTAGTCGTGCACTCAAAATAAAAGGTCGAAGATTGCACCTAGGCCAAGCCTCCGCACTCCACCTAACCATGCACTCGGTATAAAAGGCCAAGGGGTGCACCTAGGCCAAGCCTCCACGCTCCCCCTTGTTAGAATCGTAATGGCACTAAGGATGGGGGGGCGGGGCGACAAGGGAGGGTGATGGGAGATTGAGGGGCTGGTGGATTAGTGCTATAGCAAAAAATAATCTAATTTTAAAAATTCAATCGATAAATCCATATCAAAAGTGCACTTAACCAAAGTGCGAGTAAGGGTAGTGAGTGAAGTAAATCAGTAAGCAATAATAAAGCAAAGCAAGAGAAGGATTGTAAATCAATTTATAGTGGTTCGATCGTCCTAGCCTACGTCCACTCTCGATTCCTCTTCTCTTGAGGCCACCAGCTTTCACTACTGATCTTCTTATTAATGGACAAAGATCAACTATCCTTGTTATAACCCTTCTCTTTTAAGCTTAGGAGAAACCTTTACCCCTCTCTTTTACAAGAGATTTCATACTTCCTATAATTGAGAATCACTTCTAAACTTAAGGAGGAGGAAGAGACTCAACTAATACTCAAAGAGAGCTTACAATACTTTTGTCCTCAATAATTCTTTTTCTTGCATCAAGCAAGCATGAGTAAGATATTTATAAATCCCAAAAGGCTTCAAAAATGGAGCCAAATTTTAAATCTCTGATATTTCGAGGTACTAACAATACTACCACTGGTGTCGAGTGGTATTATCATTGAAACAAAGCCATAAATCCTTGCTCTGGTGGTACCACCGTCACCTTGGGTGGTACCACTACCTACCTAGGTGGTACCACCATTAGCAGTGCTGATAAGCACAAAACAATGGTTGTCGACTACTCTAGGTGGTACCACTGCCTAGGCCTGGTGACACCATCACCCAGGCCTGCTCAAGGCCACTGATTTAACCTTCTAATAATCTAATTCAGTCCTGATCTAAGCCTATTAGCTTCCTCAATAAGTTGACATGATTTTAGCCTAATACTAACTCAATTTAACCTCAAAGACCTCGATCAAGACTTAAACACTCCAATCATATATGTAGCACAATCACAAAGCTTTCGGCATATTGTCTAATATTCTAGTATGTCATATGATCATTCAGCACTTCATCTAAACCTTTGACACATCGTCATTTCATTCAGCATATAATCTGATCTATCGATATGTTAACTTTCTCATAACATTCAATCTTTTGGTGCAATACATGATCCTTCTTGCATGATGCCTAAACTTATAGCATGAAGTCCAATCTTCGACATGTCAACCAATCTTTCGACCCGATATCCAATCTCTGATATGATATTTTTCTAGCCCAATGTATGATTCTCCTGCTTCGAGAATTTGCCCATCGATGGTTTGAGTCTGTGATCGAAGTTTTTCTTGCATCACTTATCTTAAAAGCTTATTAGTCCCTAAACTCATTAATTAATTGTATCAACAAAATTTGGGATTCAACACCCTTAACTTTACACTTAGTACAAAAGACCCGAGAGTCACACCTCTGATAAGTAAGAGTTAAAGGAATCGCTCCCGAGCCAAGCACCTCAATGTAAAACTCAGAGGGTTGTACCTGGGCCGAGCCTTTGTGCTCCCTAGCTATATATAGAGACCTCGACACACTCCCAGTACCCCAGCTAGCAAATCCTGTCAAAGTAGAAAACCAACAGTGCACCTTCCGAACAAAGACACCAGAGGACACCTTTCTGGGGGGGGGCAAATGATAGAGATAATTTTGGTTCATGCCAACTCATCCGTTATGAAGACTGACACCTAAGCAGGACTATATGTTATCAGCTCATAAATAATACTGTAGTGCATCTCGAAGTATCCTGCACCAATGATCAATAATAACGTCCCTATATTATTAAGATCAAATGCCAGAATGATTAGGTTGTTAAACTGATCTCATCCCGAGACAAACAGTAACCGAAGCCCGCGAACTAGGTATAAAAGGAATTCCCCAGCTCACGCTATAGGGGGAGACGAATATAAACGATACCTCTATACACTCAGCTTACGCCACTGTATTCTCCCTTCTGTTGGCTTGAGCATCGGAGAGGTTGTGTCAGGCAATCGGCACTAGGCAACCCCGGGTGCTGACTAATATGCAGGTCGCTCACTAGTCACTTGAGGAAACCTAAACGATCCAACTGGAGGAGGAATCTTACAGCTCAAAGGATCAAAGTCTATTTGTTCAGCCACCCTAAGCCGAATGCCCAACAATGGAATGGGCTTTGTTGTACCGCCTACGCCACCTTATCCCCACCAAGCTTCTTATGTTGGCCAGGAAAAGGCATTAGGAGGAGCTTGAACTTTCGATAGAGAACCAATCAGACTGACTCATTAGTCAACTATACCCATGATACCATTAGGAAGTCTAAGCTATATTTAGGTGAGCATGTACCATATCATGTATATCATATTTTAAAATCATCGATATATGATAATTAATAATAAACACATCATTCGATGACTTTTTTGGTAAGCATAACCTTACAATATAACATATGCAAAATCAAGAGATAAAATTCTACATCGAAATAATTAAAATGCTTATATGCATATGTAGAAAGAAAAGTAAATTTATGGACTTTCATACTCAATATCATAACTCATATCACATGCTATCATAGTATATAGGTGCACTCTCATAATAAACGTCATAATATATATATACATACATATATATATACATACATATATATATATATATACTCTCACATAGTATATCATAATACATATACATGCACCTACACATCATATGCTATAATACATACATGCACTCGTATGATAGGACTCCAGCAAGGTTGAGACCTAATCATCTTAGTACTAGTCAATAAAAACCCTACTAGATTATAATAAAGTCACTCCTATCTAATAATAGAGTATGGCTAGGATTTAGATTAGCCCTTAGGGGTTAGTGGCCGCCCCTCCTTACTGGGCTGGTCGGCTAGGGTTTCCCCCTACTTAGGTAAGCTATAGAGCCAACCTATTTGCCTCCTATTTATATTAAGGTAGGTCGGTTATTAGAGGGGCAAAGAAATAATTTTACTTAGGTAAGTACCCCCTTAGGTAAGGGTTTTGATCCTATTTAAAGATGTAGCCGCCTCCCTCTTTAATCAAGTAATTATCAATTTTATTTCAACCTTGTATTGAGTCTAGGAGGGAGGAACCCCTATAGCGTTCTAAGGGTTGATCCCCCTGAAGGGTCAAAATCTGTAGAGCTCCTTCTAGGGTTTTATTATCTGGTATTAGAGCAGCGATCTTGCTGCCCCTATAGCCATCATCTATGCCTCCATCTTCCAAGCAATTCTCACAATTGCTTTTGATGTCGCCTCCATCCACCATCGCCCACCAAGCTGCAGATCCATCTATCTGCTATCATCCCCTACATGATCTGGAAATCTGATATATTTTTATCATTCATACCTCCTCAATACTCCATAATTTATTACTTTATATGTTGAAGATTTTTTACAAATTTTATCCACTGCAAATTTCATTCGTCGCAAACGTTATTGTTGTTGCAAAGGTGAAACACTGTAGAAATTTTCAACCGCATATTTGCTTCTTGAAACTAGTTTATTTCTTCTCCTTTTTTGCTGAAATTTTTACACAATTTCAAAGATCAACTTGGCTTTCATTTGGGATTGATTTCTGAAAAAAAACTCCTTTTGGAACCAGTTTTCTTGTGTAATCTTTCACCATCATGCAGTACTGGAATTTTACAATGAAGGATCTACCTTTCATCTTTTGCCCTATTTCCCTATTGATACGTTGCCAAAATTTGTCAAACTTTACTGGTATTAACAACATCTGAACTGAGGGTTTTTGTATAATTTTCTTGAACTTTCCTTTGAAATTTATGTCGAGAAGTCATCATTTCCCCGACGTAAATTCTGTTCAGCAGGACAGCACATTGCAACACCTTTTTTCATCGAATTCTATCAGATTTAAATGATATTTTTTGTAGGATTTTGGACTCTCTTTTCTTCATCTCCAAACATTACCATCCTTACCAAAAACCTTTCCAAACCTTACCCTAAACTGAACCTAAATAGCCACCCAAATTAGCCCTAAACCATAGTCTTCTCCCATCCAAACTGATTCACCTTCTAACTAGCCACTCCCTTGTCCAAAATTCTTATGCCTCTAACCCGACAATAGAAAAAAGACCTCAATATTATAGATCTAGAGGTGTATACTATGGCATCAGGAGAGGCTATCAATATAAAGTCTGAAGCCTTTGAAAGCCACATGGAGGAGAAATGCGATCCTTTTTCGCCGAATTCAGCATAGGCCGACCGTCGAGCACGAGGAAATCACAGCAAGGAGAAACTTTAGATTAGTGAGACAATCCTCAAGAACTTAGCCACATCACTTTAGATCCTAACAATCCATGTACGAGAGTTGATTTCTCTAGATTGGAAGAGGGAGACCCAATCAGGTGGATCTCACGCGCGGAGCATTATTTTCGATTCTATCGAACCGATAATGCTACACGGGTGGTGATTGCTACCATCCACCTTGAGGGAGATGTTATTCAGTAGTTCAATTGGTTTGAGCACACCCATGGAGGTCTTTCTTGGTAGTGATTCAAAGAAGAACTACTAAACTACTTCGGATCAATCGATTTTGACAACATCGATAGACAATTGGCAAAGATTCGTCAAACCTCCACAATACAAGAATACCAAACATGGTTTGAATATTTATCTAATCAAACTATGGATTGGTCTAAAAAATAACTTTTAGGGACTTTCATCTAGGGCCTAAAGCCGGAGATTCTGGGAAAAGTAAAGGTGTGGCAACCAGACACTCTTATGGCAGCGATTTTCATCATGTGTATTCAAGAAGAATGATTGAACCAAGAGGCACGAAGGACAACGATCACTCCTCGACCAGCCATGCCAAGGCCTATAGCCTCCTCTACTGCCATCCGAGCCCTCGTACCAAAAAGATTAACGAGGAATTAGCTTCATGAATGATCGGCCAAAGGATTATGTTGGCACTGTGATAAACCGTGGAGCCAAGCACATCGTTGCCAAAAGGGCCGACTCCTTGTGATTGAACTAGTGGAGGATGAGGACAGTGAACCTAAAGAAGAAGCCCTTGAACCTGAAGAAGAAGCCATGGAGGAAGAGCCCCAACCAGCCGACTATGCAGTGCACGCACTGGCTGGCTACTCCAACCCGCAAACGATGAAAGTTGGAGGACTTCTAAAACAGAAACTTATCACTATTCTCATCGACACCAGTAGTACAAATAACTTTCTTAATAATAAGGTTGTTGTATGTTTGGTTCTTTAAATTAAAGGTTGTAACAAGTTCAACGTAAAGGTCGCCAACTGCCGGATCCTCAATTATGACTAATGGTGCTTGCAGGTGAAACTACTCCTCCAAGACCAAGAAGTGGTAGCTGATTTCTTTCTCCTACCTATTGATGATTATGAAGCCATACTCAAAATTGAATGGCTCACAAAATGCTAGGTGATATCTCTTAAAAATTTTCTAAATTAATCATGAAATTTTATTGCAAAGGGAGATAGGTCGCATTACGTGACTAGCGCGGGAGCCATATTTCCATCGTTTCATCGCAACGAATGGAGAAAGTTTTACACAAAGAACATGAAGGATTCTTGATGTATATCCAATAGCCATCTAAAGGGGAGAACATACAAAACTTAGATCCTATGCTTGCCCTCTTGCTGGATGAATTCCCAAATGTTTTTATGGAGCCACGCAGGCTGCCCCCTAACCGACCGCATGACCACCGCATTCATACTTTGCTAGGAAAATCTCCAGCAAATTTGTGACTATACTGCTATCCTCACTTGCAGAAGGATGAGATCGAGAACATTGTTAAAGAGATGCTTGACACCGAGGTGATTCGACCGAGCTGTAGCCCTTACTCCTCACCAGTGTTGCTAGTTCGCAAGAAGGACAGTACGTGGCGGATGTGCATTGACTACCGGGCTCTAAACGCCATGACCATTAAGGATAAATATCCTATTCCATTTATAGATAAACTCTTGGATGAATTAAAAGGAGCCCGAGTCTTTACTAAATTGGATCTTCGATCCGGATACCATCAGATTCAGTTATGCACTTAAGATATTCTGAAAACTACATTTCGCACATATAACAGCCAATACAAGTTTTTGATAATGCCTTCCGGACTTACAAATGCTCCTTCTACCTTTCAAAGCTTGATGAATGACATCTTCCGAAGGTTTTTACGCAAGTTCATATTGGTATTCTTTGATGATATTTTCATTTATGGCCCTATGCTTGATATATTTTTTGAGCACTTATGAACTGTTCTAACCATTCTTTGAGAGAATACTCTTTATGTTAAATAGTCAAAGTATAGCTTCTTATAACATAAAGTAGAGTATCTAAGGCACATTATATCAAAGGATAGAGTGGCGGTAGACCCGATAAAGATTGAGGTAATGCAAGGATAGCTGAGACCTATAAACGTAAAATCACTACGCGGCTTCCTTGGACTCACGGGCTACTACCGAAAGTTTGTGAGAGATTATGGCAAGATCAGTGCCCCACTCACGTCTTTACTCAAGAAGGACTCATTTCATTATCGGATCAAACCTCTGTAGCCTTTGAAAGACTCAAGACCGCCATGACGATAACGCCAGTCCCAGCACTATCTGATTTCAGCCGAACTTTCATTTTTAAGGCCGACGCATCTAGAGATGGAATTGAGGATGTTCTAATGCAAGATAGCTAACCCTTTGCCTACACCAGCAAAACTTTATCTCCTTCACATCTTAAAATGTCTGTGTATGATAAAGAAATGCTTGCCACTATACAAGCAATCACAAAGTGGAGACCTTACCTGATTGGCCGGCGCTTTAAGATTAAGACCGACCACCGAAGCCTTAAATATTTTTTGGAGCAAAAAATATCCTCCCCGGAGTAGCAATAATGGGTAACTAAACTCCTTGGCTTTGATTATGAAATTACTTACCAAAAAGAAAAAGAGAATGTTGTTGTAGATGCCTGATCTCGACTACGAGGACAAGCCGAAATTTTAGCCATCTCCCTTCCCTCCACCGACTTCCTCGGTAACATTAGGGAGGAATGGAAGAATGGCCTAGAAGCCCGAGCCATCATAGAAAAGTTGGAGGACTCGGGGTCCATGGGTCACTACTCATGGGATTCGAAGGACTTAAGCTACAAAGATCGAATCGTTATTGTTCCTTTTTCCCCTTGCATTCAAATTATTTTGCACGAGATGCATTCTTCACCCTTAGTAGGGCACTCCAAATTTCTAATGACTTACAAAAGGATGAAGCAAAACTTCTTTTGGAAGGGTATAAAAAAATTAATTTATGATTATGTATCCAAATGTGATGTATATCAGTAGCAGAAAGGTGAAACGGTGGCAAGTCCAAGGAAACTACAGTCATTACCCATACCGGACTCAGCATGGACCGACATTTCTATGGATTTCATCAAGGGGCTACCACTATCCCAAGGTAAAAGCATGATCTTTATGGTGGTAGATTGCCTAACCAAGTATGCCCACTTCTATGCTATGAAACATCCTTATACTGCTACTACTATTGCTCAACTTTCTATGAAACATATAGTAAAACTTCAAGGGATGCCAAGGTCAATTGTGAGCGACCGTGATAGGGTATTCATAAATAAATTTTGGACAAAGCTCTTTCATCTATAGGGCACCCAGTTGAAGATGAGCACAGCCTATCATCCCCAGATAGACGGCCAAACATAAGTGGTGAATAGATGCCTCGAGACATACCTATGGTGCTTCACCAGTGATCAGCCCAAAGAGTGGAGAAGGTGGCTTCTTTGGGCTGAATAGTGGTACAACACGACAGTTCATTCATCAACTAAATGTACCCCTTATGAGACATTGTATAGCTGACCGACCCCTGTAATACCTAGATATGTGCTTGGTTCGGCCAAAGTAGATCAGGTCGACCAAAATTTGATTAACAAGGACAAACAGCTACAGCTACTAAAAGATAACTTGAATGTCACTCAAGCTTGCATGAAGCAACAAGTAGACAACCACTGGAGTGAGCGGGAATTCATAGTGGGAGATTGAGTCTACCTTTGACTCCATCCATACAAGTAGCTATCAATCAACGTAAGAGCATCAATGAAGTTGTCTCTACGATTTTATGGACCATACCAGATCTTAGAGCGCGTTGGGGCCGTGGCATACAAATTAAAGCTTCTAGATGACGCTAAGATATATCCCATCTTCCAGGTATCCTTATTGAAGCGAAAGTTAGGAAAATATGAGAATGCCCAGACTCAGCTACCGAGCACCACCAATGATGACGAAATCAAAGCCCAACATGAAGTTATACTTGATCGGAGGATTGTGATGCAGCGATGATGCCCTTCAACCGAAGTACTTGTAAAGTGGACTAACTTACCATCCGAAGATACAACATGGGAGTCACATGAGTTAAAGATCCAGTTTCTAGAGTTTATGGACCCTCAACCTTGAGGACAAGACTGATTTAAAAATAACGGACTTGATAGGACTTCAACAGGGTTAAGTCCTAATCACCTTAGTACTAGTTAATAAAAACTCTGCTAGATTGTAATAAAGTCACTTCTATCTTATAAAGGAGTATGGCTAGGGTTTAGATTAGCCCTTAGGGCTTAGTGGTCATTGCCCCTCCTTACTGGGCTGGTCGGCCAGGATTTTCCCCTACTTAGGTTAGCTATAGAGCCAACCTAGCCGTAACCCCCTGTTCCTATTAAGGTAGGTCGGCTATAGGAGGGGCAAAGGGATAATTTTACTAAGGCAAGCACCCACTTAGGCTAGGGTTTTGATCCCTAATTTAAAAATATAGTCATCGCCCTCTTTAATTAAGTAATTATTAACTTTATTTCAGCCTTGTGTTGAGTCTAGGAGGAAGGAACCCCTATAGGGTTCTAAGGGTTGATCCCCCTTAAGAGTCAAAATCTATAAAGCTCCTTCTGGGGTTCTATCATCCCACACCACACATCTAGTATATATGTACAATGCATGTTATTAATTATTCGTGTACTCCCACACCACACATCATAGACAACACGTACATTCTTACCCCACACATCATCATATATACATGTATACAATATATTATATTATAATTCATATATTTTTATACTTATAAAATATATATATTAAAATTTAAGTCATACTATCTCAATCATATCAATTGAAATAAGCTTTCCAAAATATCTTATGCATATGATAATTTATATAATCATTATTATACACTGAATTAAACTTATACGTATCTGATTGAGCTTAAAAATAAAAATGCTAATTCAATACTATGTTCCATAAAGATTAAGTCTGCTATGAGAGATACACCTATCAAATTGGGAGCATAGGGTCATGATATGCTTTAATTAAGAATCCTACCTCTTGAAATTTTATTTATAATAATTCATAGCAATAATTCATAGAAAATTTTGATAAAATCTCTTATAAAATAGATAATAGTCGTCCTAAAAAATTCATCTAAATTTCACCATTATTTTTTAATAATTCACTCCATAAACAAATGAACAGTTAGTATCAGTAAAATCATCATATAATTATATGAAGAAATTTTATTTGATTATTCTAGCTAACCAAATGATCTTGAATTATCATAAAATTTTATAAGAAACTAGAATATATATAGAACTAAATACATACAAAATTTTAGCTTAAAATATAATCATTTAGAGACTAAACTACCCTCCTAATTTAACTACCAATACCTATTTTATTTTGCTAAAATTGGTTTAGGACTATTTGAATTTATAAACCTCATATCTTGGTGCACATACATGATATATACTCAATTCTAAATCTCACAAAATCCTAAGAATTTTTTTTAATATATCAAAAAGGAAAGAGCCTAACCATATCTCTATGGTGATTAATTTATCTTGAATAGAACCCCTTCTTATAAAATAGGAGATTCTAAATAACTTAGATAGTGACAATCATAACTCTATGCACCGATCTCATATTAAGGTTATACCAGAGGCCTTAGAACCATAAAAGAATAATAAAAATATATTCAAAAATCAAAAATAAATTTAAATTTTAGGTGACTCAAAATCAACCAAAAATATCAAACTATAATTTATAAAACTAAACCCTAGGTTAGTAAGCAAATTGAGTTTTTCTTACCTACTTAAAGTTGGGTTTCCTAGCCTCTATAAGAAAAACTGAGAAAATGGTTGATGAAGAAGAGAAAAGATCATGGGTTATCAAGTTGGTAAAGAGGATTAGACCAAAACAAGATAGAGGTACTTAAGAGGTAACCTTGAGATATATATATATATATATATATATATCCTCTACTTTGTGCCTTCTCTCATTGCCTTTAGAGCCAATTTTGGTTACTGTATCATGTGCTTTCTTCACTCTTCTTTGGGTTTATAGTTCTTGGTAGAGGAGAATAGGGTTTTGTCTTTATTTTCTTTTAATGTGGCTTCTTGATCGATTTTGTTGTTTCTTATTTAGTTTATGCACACTTTGCTCGATTCTGCCATCTGTTATGGTGGAGTTAATTAGGGCTTTTCTTTATTTTGTTAGCATAAAATCCATAATATGTTATTTGTCATGTGAAAAAAAAAATTCATTCTAGAATCTAAAATCAAATAACAATTAATCTAAAAGATTAAGAAAAACCTTTTGATATTGTTATTAAGAAAAATCTTCATTAGATCTATAAGCGCACCATTGTTAGATGTAAGATCTGTAAGAATGTCAATTTACAATGAGAACTAGACTCACCTTCTCCTCTCTTCCTATCATTTCATAGGACTACTATGATCGATAGATTCAAGAACACAAGAATATGAGAGACGAATTATAATCTCTCATTAACTGGTTTATGCAACTAAGGGAGATGGAGAGAAGATCTGTAATCTCTCAACTATGTCACGCATTTCTATCATATGATGTGTTCTCATGATATGTCCCTGGGAGGTCATGTCTATTTATAGATAAGAGTAGAGGGTCTATGATAAGTAATTAAGATAGTTCTTCTTATTAAAGGTATTTTCTAAAGAATCCTTCCTTAATCAGACTTTCTTTTTGTTAGCCAATAACTATAATCAGAATTCAATCATCTCCATAATATACCTTAATTAAATATGGTCACATAATCTAATATTCTCCCACTTGGCCTATTAATTTGATAAGATACAAAAAGGATTTAAAATAAAAAATATATATATAATTTATTTGAAAACAAGTTTTGTATTTTAAAAATTTAAAAACTATTTGCACGTGTGTGAATTTTAAAATAGGCCAATAAGACTAATAAATATAATAATTATACATTAAGTTTGACTAGCAATGCGAGTCATAGTGGTTGCATATTGTCAATCTCATACTTTCTTTATGTACCACAACATGGTTAGTATTTTCCTAATGCAATCCAAAATGACCCTTATAATTTATTTTGTCAAGATAATCCTATAATCACATTCAACTATAATATGTATATACCTAATTATGAATAGAATAGTAAAAACAAATAACTTTAAGTATGTAAGAATGTCAATTATAGTATCCACTCAAACATGCATTACCATATCTTTTATAGGTTGCTCACAAACTCAATCATAAGAATATGTTCTTTCAAAACACTTTAGGTTGTAAGTCAAATGAATAGATCAGTGATCAAATAGTAGAACTTAAGTTAGTAATTGACATTAGATATTTCTGGACTCCTTTTTGCTAACTAGCAAGTACTTTATATTATAATATACAGTGATACAATAGTACTTATCATTCTTAGATAAGAAAACTACTATGATATGTTACAAAATATCTTTAGCGACCTGACAATTGAATCAAACTAAGTCCTGAGATAAAATTTTGTAGTCATAAATTTGATTAGTGGCCTCAAAGCATGCCATAAAATCAACTTCGACTATTAATAAATTGCCCTTCTAATTAATGTAGATATTAATTGTAAGGTGGACTTCCTTATAAAATCAACACTTGAAAATTACTATCATTTCAAGCTAATATAATTTCATATATGGGAGCATATAATCATCCCTTCCAGATATCTTATTACTTTTCTTTGTAGTTCTATAATTTTTTCACTTCTAGGTAACTCAAATATCTAACCAATATTTTAACTATAAAACTGATATTTGTTCCAACATAGGCTAGAGCATAGACTTCCAACTACATATATATAAAGAATATTTCCTTTATCTAATTCTTCTCAAGTCATTTTAAAACATCTATTTTGATTAAAAAATTTATTTTTATAATTTGCTGAACAAATTTATATATTAAACTTTTTTAATACTTGATCAATATATCCTTTTCGAGATAGTCTTAATAATTATTGAGATCTATCTCTAAATACCTCAATGCTAATAACATAAGATGTCTCATTCATATCAATCATTTTAAAATTATTAGTGATAAATTTCTTGATTGAGTATAATAAACTAAGAACAAGCAATACAAAATATTATCCACGTATTATCCACAGTCTTAATAATCATTGAGAACTTGCTCCTACTGATCTTCAGGTATAAATACTGATCAATAATATTTTTTAAAAGTAATGATATAAAAAAATTATATATCATTACTAAAAGCTTGTTTGACGTCATAAATGGATTTTTGAGTTTACATACCAAATTTTATTTTCTCTGTGAATCATTTAGAGTGACTCATATAAAGCTAGATCTTTAATTAAAAAACTTATTTTCACATCTCTATGGTGTAACTCAAACTCATAATGAGTCACCAATATCATGACGATTATTAATGAGTTCATTTAAAACTAACGTCTCATTATAATCGATGTGTTTTTTTTATGAGTAAAATCTTTAACTACAAATCTGATCATTATGTCATTCAACATTTTTCTTAAGTCACATTTATGTTACACTCTTTTACAATTATTAGACAATTCGATGAATTCATCAAGCACTATCCTAGTTATTGATTTTAATTCTTTTTTCAACACATCATATTACTTTTTAAAATCACTACCTTTCATGACTTATGAAAAAAATAAGGGATCTTTTTATTATTATATTATAATATAATTCTTGTAGTATATTATATAATAATCTAAATGATATGATTCTTTTCTATTTGAGATATTCTCAAAACTATCAATTGTGATTGTTCTACAAGACCATTAACAATGATATCAATATTTTATAAGAGTTTAGTAATGTTATTTTGTTATTCACCATTATCAAATCATTTAATGATTTTAGTAATAACAATCTCTCGAGTAATAAAGGAGAATCAAACTGTATCTCTTCTATATCAACATTAAATTTCAAGATTTTCACTCTCACTGATTCGATATTTTATAAGAATCTTACATTACTAGATTAACTATCTTTGTACTATAATTAGAGCAATAAGAAATATACCTTTTGAATTTGTCTAGATAAATTATAAAATATCTAAAAATATTTATTTAATTTAATTTTTTATGTGAATTAAAGATCCTTATCTCTATAGAACCATCCCAAATATGTAAATATCCTAAGTTGGGTTTCCTATCAATTCATAACTAAAAAAAAAATCAATGAAATTTACGTATTAGAAACCCTATTTAAGATTTACATAGCTATCCTTAGAACTTTTTTCTAGATTGATTCAAGTCCAAAGAATAATTTATCAAACTCATAATCATATCGATAAGAGTACGAGTACCTTTCAGCAATCCTATTGTGCTGTGACATATCTAATAAATCATACTGAATACATATACCCTACTTTCCAAGAATCTAGCAAAAGAATTATAATTGAGTTCATTATAAATACCATAAAATTTATCACCCCTACTAGATATGATAATCTTGACTTTCCTATTTAATTATCTTTTGACCTCATTAATGTACACTTCAAGAGTGTCAACAACCTAAGACTTTACATAAATTAGATATATATATTATATCTCAATAAGCTATCTATATAGTGATAAAACATCTCTCTTTAATAAGATGAAAAATATAGAGTGGCCCATAGATATAAACATAATCTCAATGGGTTTATGAAACTATATTTTATTTTTAAAATTTAATTGTGGGATCATTGTAAACTTAATATTCATATTAATTCTGTATAAACTATCATATAAAATCCTAAGCTAAACTTTTATTAAATCATACTAAGTTTACAATCACCAAACGAGAAATAATATTCTAATAATTCTAAGTAAAGACCCAAATTCTCAAAATTGTAATAACATAACATGTATCCTCAAATATTAGAAAACCTTGAGAGTATCACATGTGTCGTGAAAAATAAAAACAAAAGGTCTTTGACATTTATCATGTCATTGTGTAATGATTAGTACGTGAAAAATCGTAAAATCAAAAAAATATGAATCGTGTAAGATGTATTACCTAGGGAGATCATATATCCCTAAAATTTCTAAATCTGGTATAAGAGGATGAAGAAGGTCAGATGTCCTCTTCTCTAGCAGCATCCACACGGTGGATTGATACAGTGATGTTCCTCAAATCGCAGCAAAAAACTCGTAGCTTTTGCGCACCTCTTCACAGCTTTTATGCACCACCTTGTAGCGAATGTGGAAGAAGAACTCCTTTCTTCTTCACTATCGTCTCGCACTAGGTAAAGGGGTGGTCGGTTGAGAAAAGATAGTAGGGAGGAGAATAGGAGCAGACAGCCAGAGATGTAGTTTGTCACCTTTGTTGGCTGCCCCTATCTCTTATTTATAGAGCCTCTTAAACCCTAATGGATCCTACATTAGTGGGTATCAAATCTCTATCCAATTCGGATTTAGCTGAAATTACCTAAGTCATGAAGCGTCCTTGCGCCAATGTTTCGGACTTAGCTGGGATTGCCTAAGTCATGAAATACTCATACGTTATTTGTCTGCAATGGACCAACCTATATGCAATCTTGTGTTGGTCTCTAAGGACCTGCAAAAGATAAGGTTGATTAGATTGAAAGCAAGCGGTAGACAATTCTCGACATCTCATAAAGAGGGAAGCTTTAGAAGTAATTCAACAAACACCTTGAGTGAAAAAGAGAGAAGAGAGAAAGGAGCAGAATAGGACTTTAGAAGGTTGAAAGAACAATCGTAAGTCTACAAACGAAGGTTCACCAGGTGTCGGGCACGAAGACTAGCTCAATTTGTGATGAGTGCTCAACGCCCAACATATAAGCAAAGCCCCATCTAGCCCTATGCCACCCAGGTGGTTCCACGGGTCTAAGATGGCTGATGTTTTACAGTGCACCATGGTCTATAGAAATCATGCCACAACATATAAAAACAAAGCTGTTTTAGGCAATTTTGGCTCAACACGGTGAGTGACCATACTACATCATTGTAAACTATTTTTGCTTGCATTTCTTAGGCAAAACCATAGAAAACTAAGACAAAATAGGCTATCAAACATCTATACAAACATGCAAAAGTGATGAACAGTTTGTTGAGCGAAGATGTTACAAGTGCACAATGACTATTTGTGACATTTTCCTCCACTTAAACTGTGGATGCCCTCATCAATGCTTGTTGGTACGCTTTGATGATGGCTTCTTTATGTCGTAGGGTATCTTTAGGCTCCTAACTGACTTCTATTTAGGGAAGTTTTCACCACTTCACTAAGTACTTGGTTTGCTCTACTCTGTTAGGTAACTTTGTCTTGCAATCCACTAGAATGGTTTCAACTCGATTCTAGTAGGAGGCTCTTGTGGTGAGTAGTCAAGTTGAAACACTTCATGAAGTATCTTGTGAATCTGAGTAGTAGGCTTTAAAGTTGCTTGTATAAAAGACATTATGAATCTTGAGTCATGCCAGTAGTTGCAACTTGTAGGAGACATTACCTATCCTATTGATAATTGGGAAGGGTCTTTCATACTTGTGTACCAATCCTTTGTATATTTTGTATCCAAAGAATAAATTTCATTTATAGGGAAATTAATGTCTTTAACATTAGCAAGCCGATAACCACCACTTACTTTATACCCTCACTATACCTTCACCCTATCTTTTGCTTCATCCTATCTTTAGCTTTACCTACTCTTTCGCTTCACCCTATCTTTCTACCCTCGCTCAACCTTTGTACTGTCCTTATAGTGTACGGTTCTTATGCCTATATTCAACAAGCAACTCGGGCTGCTTCTTTTCCACAAGGCACTCTCCTCTTTTTCATTCAATGAAACAAGCAAGGCCATTCTATGAATTTGTAACCTAACTGCTGATGCCTCTATTCAACAATCAACTTGGGGTGCGGCCTAATATGGTATGATTTTACCTTTCTGGGTGCCTAAGGAAGCAATGCTCTATTGTTACTAGAGTATGTGGAAGAAAGAAAAGGTGGATTGTTTTATTATTTTGGGGAATAAGCTTAGTATTGTTTGTTATGCATTATGAGAGGGGTGTAGTCGGCTTTAACTTCACTTCCGATTCAATAATGACTCTTTTTCCATACTCAGTACCAATGAACAAAGGACTTGGTTATTTAGAGTTATAAACGAGTCCAAGTTTCCTACCAGCCCCTTGTGTAGTAGTGGTCCAAGCATAAAAGTAAAGTGTCAGTGAGGGTGCCGCTGTAACTCGCTTACACTCAAAGTACCTAAGAAGTGGAATTCCATTCTAAGAATTGAGGTGGAAGGATCCTTCAAACAAAATCAAATCCTTATTCTTCTACCAAAGTCTTTCAAATATGTCACCAAACAACTAACATCTTACTGTATTCGTACTCAACGAGCTCTTCTTAAAACTGCTATAATGGTAACTTCAAGTGCGTAAGGGAAGTTGCCTGTGTCGCCCTGAATCTAGCTTTCCAGGAAATTCGAGTCGACTTTCATGGATACTTTGACACGGATTTACTGACCGCTGACTTGATATACTACTTAACCGATACAGAACCTATTTCTACTTTCTATACTCGAACCTTTCCCATATGATTGGCAATGCGTTTCAAACAAAGCCAATAAGATATTTTGCCCTGAACCCAACAAGTCACCTATGGACAAGCAATGTATAGACACGTAACGGCACAATCAGAATTCTACTAAGCAATAAAAGAATAAAAAAGGAGCTCCATAATGAGACGAGTAAGTAAAAGAATGGAACTACAACTGGCAAGACTAGAAACGATAAGCGTGGTGTACTCTACCAGTTCAAGAATCATAAGGAATAGGCTACGACAGTGAATAAGGGTATAAAGCAAAGCCGAAGTATAGAAAAAATATGAGATACTTTGTGATGGAACAAGAGGGAAAGGTGGTAGGGGTGTTAGATGTAGATCTTGGTAATAAGAAGAATAGGATTTATCTACGCAAAGAGTAGAGTTCGACTTAATCATTTGACTCAAGAATCATTAGTTACTCCATCCATATTCATTAATATAGAAAGAAGTTTATTTATACTCTTTTACAAAGCAAAAGCCAAACCAAGCAAGCCAAGGAAGTCAAATTCCAAATAAAAGAAAGGGAATAGAGTTGTTAGTATAGACCCAAGGAGCAGTAATTATTGATTCAGAGACTAGGTAAGAAAGGATTCTCAATCCGGGTTTAGGTAAGAATAAATTAATGATTCAAACAGTCCAGTCCAGGCCCCAGGCCCAACACAATAAGAAAAAACAAGTGCATCAGTGGCGTCAATGAGTGACTAAAGCACACAAGGAGTTCCCCAATTGCATTATATATGAGGTGCGCAAGAGAGAATATTTCCTTTTATGTTAAGTGCCTTCCTTGTTTGTGTCCAAGGCTTTGCTTTTGACCTTTCTTGTCGACGAAAGAGAGTATGATACAGGATCGGGAGTAGGGTAAAGAGTTAGGATCTAAATATGGATTAGGAGTTGGCTTATAAGCCGCATCAGTATAACCTGCAGTTCAAGAATCAACAGTGAGAGGGGAACCTGGAACAGAACATCAAGGGAACCAGTAAGCACTAAGCATATTCCTTAATATGAGTATCAACCATCAAGGGAACCAGCAAGCTCTGTTTGCAAGTCAGCAGCAAATGGAAATGCAAGTTACGTTCGATCATCTTACTCTTACTTTGAAGTTGAACGCTAGGTCCTTTATAGTAGTGGATCTCGTATCGAACGAGCAAGTCCTCATTTTAGCATTAGGGACCAAGAGGCTATAGGACTCCATTAATTCTTCACTTAAGGTTGTGGCTCATGTGCTTTATCTTTCTTGTTGTGGTTTAATTCCAGTGCGAGTGTTGTATCTTAGTGTTGGCACAAGCATATATGTACTAAAGTAAAGTTCCATGTGTTTGTGCACCCAATGATATTCTTAGTTTTAGTTGTTGTTCATTTCCATTTGACTCTTTTTGTCTTAAGATAGAGTAAGGTGAGCAAACAAGTGGTAGGGAAGAAAGAAGCTTGCTTTAGTAATTTCATTTTATTCTTTATAGTAAGGAGAGCAAGCAAATGGTAGGGAAGAAAGAAGCTTTAGGCAATAATTTTGTACCAAACCAAAGTCTAGCGAACGGGCATCTTCAACTCAGGTTTGGTCCTTCCCTTTTTGAGAAATGAAGTTAAGTAGACTGTAGTTCTTTCCCTTGTCGTAGATAGAGGTGATTGTGCTGCTATAGTTCTTTATATCGAATACGAGTAGATAGAGTTCTGTTCGCAGAGTATCTTGAGCACCAGAAATATAGATTAGAATAGCAACTACCATTCAGTAAGATGAAAATAAGACTCGTTACTAACACACAGGAGTAGTTGCTTGGTGGATCCTGATCCGTAGTTCAAGTATTGGAAGCATGAGCTCAATTCCCTAGTTAGTTAGATCCTTTTAGTGGTGATATTGTTTCAAGTTGTTTGAGTAGTGGCTTCAGTCTTATCATTGCTAGTTTATTTCTTAGTTCCGAGTTCTTTCTTTTTAGTATAGTGATAGTGTGTAGTCATTAGTCAGTGTTGCGTTCCTTTTATTGGTAGCTGTGTTCCCTTTTGAGAGCTATAGTATTGTTAGGCACTATCACAGGGCACTCTATTACACGCTCTTACACAATAAAGAAAGAAACTAGTGCTAACATGACTATCTTAACTATCAACCGATAATTCAATCCATGCTATCAAGAACCAAGCTACCAACCTTGGATCTTACTTTACTCGACCTCATTCTTGCTACCTTCCCTAGCTAAGCCACCTTTACTGCTTCTCATGCTTAACCACATAACTAAGGCTTCTCTTACAGATAGCGAAACCCTCATTTTGCATTCTACTACTAAGCTCTTGCTTTACTTCTATCTTTGTCCCCAGACAAGTCAATTATTTCCTTAATTATATATTAGAATTGGTTTTGTAACTCACTTTTTTATTCTCTTATCATAATAAGTAGAATGCACAACTATCCGCAATGAGACTCTAGCTACTGACCTACATAGATGGACTGCTACATCCAATAATCAGACTGAATTCAATGATAACAAACCTGCCCTAAAATCACCAAGTACCTACTACAACCACAACTGACCAAGCAACTACTCGCAAATAGAAAAAAGAATTATAACACCATAAAACACATTCTAACATACACGAGCGTAATACCTAATTTAAGAATGAAATGAACAAGATAGAATTTTGAGCTGTTATCTCAGAGTCAGTAGCTCAAATCTCATAGCTAGTAGCTGGATGCGATAGAGATCCTACTAAGTTATGTGTACTTGTTCGATTCCTGTTAGCAGTTAAACATACTGCCACTCCACTCTTTCTGGTTCTAGAGCAGCTAAGTAATAGAATTGGCATGGCACTGTGAAAACTATCTTCTATTCGGTTTAGGTATTAATACAAGCTTTGATATTTATACAAGCAATATAGTAGGGAGAGCCGTTCTTCCATTAATAAAAGCAATAATCTATTGAGTGGTTTCTTTCTTTATTCAATTGGGATTCCTCCTCCACACATCTTTCTTCTATCGCTCATTCTTACTGGTTTGTTTAATGCCTTTTGTTTATTTAATGTCTTGTGTGTAGGGTACATGTTCTTATACTACTTAGTCCAACTCTTATATTTAGTACTCATTGGCTTGTAGCTCATATACAAACACAGGTATCCTTACCAATGACACAGTATTTTGTGCTGCTACCCGAGCTCTTCATTCTTTATTACCACCTTAACTCTTAACCCTTGATTCTACCATATCAACAACTATATCCTCCCCTCTACCCCTATAGGCGTAACACGTGGATTGAACTCATCGGTAGAGGACCTCAACTCCAACTCGAAGGTAAGGATAAGTTGGTTCAGAATCATAAGTGGACTTTGAGTCTCCCGCTTATCCATATAAGTATGTCTTTACTGTATCTTAGCTTGCCAATGCTCTATCTAAGTATGCTTTTTCTTACTTTTAGCCTTACTTTACACTCGGGCTAGGCTATTGGTCCTATAACTTGTGAACAAAATCTGATTCCTCTACTCATAGAATCGAACTGCTATTTCTATTACTTTATATCTTATGACAGATATTTGAAATAGTGTTTATAAGAGGGTAGATGAGAATGAAAACAAAGCTAAAAAGACTATAGCTCTTCCCTCGGATAGGGAATCACACTCAGTGAACCCAACTAGGAACCAATCTCAACATAATATAGATTTACTCTACGTGAGCCGATACTTGAAATGGAAAAAGGGAATTCAACTCATAATAAGAAAATGAACTAGCGCTTGATAGGCTTTTACTTATACCTTGGAATGGAGCTACTGCTTCTCAATCCAACAAGAACAGCCAGAGCAAGTCAGTAGCAGTTGTGACTACTGACAAATAGACTCGAACCACTACTTATTAGGATTGAGTTAATAGATTAGGATTGAGTTAACGAAGAACAGGCTATCTGCCTCATTCTGTGATCCTTAACTGTTGATCTAAATTCTTGCTATATTGGCTTAAACCTGTATCTAACTGACCTGTACTCTTTCACTATGGCTATAGATTTAGGTCTGATCTGATCCCCGCTTTGCTTATTATAGGCCCCTATATACGGCCTGCTCATCTGTTACTACTTCCTCTAATTCAACTATAAGATGAAATACAAGAAGAAAGAGTTGAGGCAACTACCTGTAATCCAACTAACTATTGGAGAGAGTCAACCAAGCAAGTAAAGGGATAGGTACCAGCTCGAAGGGAATCAAGCAGTAAACAAGGGCAGCTTTAGATGATGAGTTGATGGTGAGCTCGAAAGTAAATAAGAAACTATTGCTTTAGGTCTACTACACTACCTTATGGATCAAGGACATGAAAGCTTGAATGGTGCTTATTAGACTTGCCCTACTAACCTTACCCCATTAACCAGGCATTCCACTAGTGGGGAATCCAACTCCCTCATCACCAACCCTAGTGCCTTTCCTGTTAAAGTGATAATTCCACTCCTTGCCCAACAACCCTATAGTTCTCTTTCTTGCCAACCAACCTAGTACTAGTGCTATAATCTTGTTGGGAAACCTCGACGGGTATATCACATGTGCAGCGGAAATCAAAACAAAAATTGATTTTCCATGCAGATCAAATCATCGTGCAAAAGATTAGGGTCACGAGAAAAATCGTAAAAACCAAAAAATCATGATGTGTGAGAGATTGATTTTACCTAGGGAGATCATATATCCCTATATTCTAAATTCGGATGAAGAAGATGGAGGTCAAGCGTCCTCCTCTCTAGTGGTATCCATACGATGGATCTCTACAATGAAACTCCTCCAATCTAATCTTGCAACTCTTATAGAGGGAGAGAGGAGAATAAGAAGTGGTGGCTAAAGCTGCAGCCTATCAACCATGAGTCTCCCCTCCTATTTATAGAGAGCCACTAAAACCCTAGGGCTCCTTCCTCAGTGGGTATTGGATCTCCATCCAATAACCCACTAAACTTGCATTATTGGATTTCTATCCAATAATCTCCTTAGGCCTCTAATTGGGCCTTAAGCAAGAAGCTCATTGGCATAGGGTCTCATCTAATAAGAATAGAGGCTAATTGGATCTTCATTCAATCCTCTATTCGCTGAAGCATCTACCATATGTGTGTGACCCTCTAGCCCCGATATCAAGCTGACCATAAGTCACTCTCATTATAACTCTTTCTGATATGGTGAATTATTATCCTCATAATAATGCACTCGACTCATCGACTATGGATGTACTATGCCACTACGCCATAGTCCCCAGATAGTATAGGGGGATCGAATCCGTCGAACTTGTCTGTCCACAGTTACCATGTATTTATAATCCGTTATCCAAATAATATCTCAGAGACCGTATATTGGACATGGTACTGTCAGGTCACATACGGAATCAGTTTATCTTGTTCTATTCGGATTCTACTAGAGAACTTCTCTCTTAATCTGAATGACCCTGGCCAGGGATTTGTCTAAGCAAGCACATATAGGATATTCCTCTCATGATACCGAGAGTAGATGATCCTCTATTGACACTCAATTGCCTTCGTAAGGTTGGCTATCAATCCTGACAATTAGCTATACTAGATCTGAAACTTTCTAAACTTGTAAGTCTGGCATGAAAGAAATGAGTACTCATACAAGACATCCCTGGTGTCTCAAGTCTAAGGACCAAATACACAATTGGGACTATGGAATCACTGTATGATATTAGGTATCACTAACCATATAGTATTCCATAAGTAGATCAATCAATGAACTCATTCTCTAATGAGCACCTGTGCTATATCCTTAGTGTCTTCACACAAGTGGCTATGTGACTAGCTGTCTCCATCATATGGATGGGTATATAGTACATCGATCTATCTGGTTATCTCAATGTCCCTCTTAAGTAACCTATGACCGGGATTATTTAGGATCTGTGTTTAAAGGTGAATCGATCTCATTATCATGATCTCATCACAATCCGATTCTCATTGCACAGAACCAAGGACATCACAATATATATGTAATAAATAATATAATATAAGAATATATCAATATTAATCATAAGTAAAAAGATCACACAGCATATCACACATGTCATCACTCACGTGATTAGCTCGTAGGGCACCTGTAACAAGCAAATCTAATTTGGGTTGAGGTATCTAACTCGGTATCTAACTCTGATATAGGAGAGGGATTTATAAAAATGAAACTGAAGCCACAGGGTTTAACGCTACGACGCTTATTCAAAAAGGTAGTAAACAAAAGAAACGGTTAGTGCTAACTCTGCATCGATTCCGGCCATTGCAAGAAGACGGGATTAAGCCTTTCTTTGACTATCAAATATCGGGAAAGGGAACTGACATATGTTTTCAAATGTCTATTCACGTATTTCCATGAACTGTATCTAAAAAATGGACATCCTAGGATTGATGCCAAAATGACCACAGATCGGGAGGTTTGGTGAGAGGGGTGGTCTGCTTAGTCCAGCTGAGCTCTATTATTGAGACAACCATAGAGTATACAAGTAAAAAATACATAGAAAAAGAGTGTATGCGAGTAAGTGCGAAAGCTTTTGCATATTCTTTTTTTAAGTTCAATCATTTTAGCTCTTCGTGTCGATCAGTGCGACTCCAAAATCCACATACAGAGAGAGCAGATGTGCCCTTATTAGCGTAGTAGCAAGGCTTTCTTTCTTTGGTTGGTGAGCTAGCCTTGTTTGTTTGCTTTGCTTTCTATGAATCTTACTTTACCGTATCATAGCCTCTATCTCTTGCTTTGAAGTCTTATTGCACTCACTACCATTCTCTAGCAGCTTACTCATCAACCTCGGCCTAAGCTCCTGTACTCACTTTAGGTCTCTTATTGCTCTATATCATTCTCCAATTATCATCCTAGAATCTTGTTCTTGATGATAGATAGAGTTGTTAGTATTATTATAACAACTAGTACCAGAATAATTAGATTGTTGAGGAAAATTCTCAATGTCTAACCCCTCTATCCCTTTCTTTTTTTGTATAAATAGACATCAATGAGTGAATAAAAGAATGCACACTTCATTTCATTCAACTCTTCCTCTCACTTATATCATGGTATCAAAGCGACTTACCTAGAGCAAGCTCTCTTCTCGCTGTCAAACGGTAGCAAGTTTTCATCATTTCTGGCTGCATGCAGAAGCTGCAATCGGCTCCTACCCATCTGCAGTCGTGGCACTTCCGCCTCCTCTATCGACGGAACCACCGGACAACTTCTCACAGCGAACACTTCATCCGCTGCTTACCGTTGTCTTTTCTCTATCGCGCCACCATCCTCTCCAATCACATCTATGGAAGTCGGAGATATTCCTCCAGCAAATCTTTGACCACAACAAACCCTCCTCGACCGCTGCCTTTTATCCATCGCGCCACCTCCCCTCGCTTGCAGCCATCTTCCACCAGTTCTGTAGCAACTGCTACTCCTCTCCACTGGCCACCTCTACCTTAGCCGAGCGATCGTCTGTTGCCGCCTACCGCTACCGAACTTGCTCCTGCCGCCGCTAGCAAGCCGCGCCTTCTGATCCCTTCAGCCGTCAGCTCTTCCCTTTCAGAGGCTCCTTCTATAGGAAGCCTCCCGTGATAACTGCACTGCAGAACCCATCAGCTCTGTTGCTATAGTGAAACAAAAGTCGGCAAAACCAGCCAAAAAAAAGAAGAAGAAGAGAACAGGCTTCCCTGGTCCTAAACACAGCAAAAGCTATTCCTACTCTCTACTGCAGTGATCAATTCAAAAAAAAATTCAGTCCTGTTGTTAAGTCCACAACAATCCGACTGATTCTAAGTTTAGCTATTTCAAAAAGATGGCAACTGCAACAACTTGATGTGAACATTGTATTTTTACAAGGATCATTAACTGATGAGGTTTTTATGGAGCAACCTCCTGGTTTTCTTCATCCTCAGTATCTGAAACATGTCTGCAAACTCCACAAGACTATTTATGATCTTCGACAAGCTCCAAGAGCCTGGTACAATGAACTTGGCTCATTTTTTATGTTCGTCGGCTTCTTTAACTCTAAGTCTGTACCTCCTTATTTCTTCATCAACAACTTAGTAGCATAATATATCTTCTGGTATATGTTGATGATATTATTATGATAGGTAGTAATTCTATGGAGGTCATAATGTTCATTAACCAGTTGGCTGCCAGATTTTCTCTCAAAGATCTTGGTCCCTTGAATTATTTTTTGGGTGTAGAAGCAATATCTACATCTTCGGGACTCTTCCTCTCTCAACGGAAGTATACTCAGGACTTATTAGTAAAGACAAATATAAAGGATGCAAATATTGTTTCGACTCCTCTCTCCACTTGTTAATCACTTTGGTTAAATGATGACAGTCCTGCTACAGATTCTACACAATATCGGCAAGTGATTGGTTCCTTACAATATTTAGCCCTCACTCGCCCAGATATCTCATTTGTAGTTAACAAGCTATCATAATTCATGCATAGACCATCTGTCATACATTGGCCAGCTGTCAAATGAGTATTATGATATCTTAAAGGTACTCTTAACTATGGCATCATTCTCTACAAAAACTCTCCACTTCAACTTCATGCTTATGCTGACGCTGATTGGGTTGGGAACTTTAAAGATAGAACATCAACATCTGGATATATTATATTTCTCAGAGCCAATCCAATCAGTTAGAGTTCTAAAAAACAAAAGACAATTGCTCGGTCATCTACTGAAGCTGAGTATCGCTCAATTGCAACTGCAGCTGCTGAACTCAACTGGGTAATGAATCTGCTCCAAGAGCTTGACATCCGCTCCTCTACTACTCCTATAATATACTGTGATAATATCGAGGCTACCTACTTATATGTCAATCCGGTGTTTCACTCTCGTATTAAACATATAGCAATTGACTTCCACTTTGTACAAGATCAAGTGATGAATCATTAACTACATGTCTCTCATATTCACATAGCAGATCAACTGGCAAACTCCCTCATGAAGCCACTCTCCCGTAAGTTATTTTTACTTCATCGGTCCAAGATCGACATCCTTGGCAGGAGCGCGATCTTGTGGGGGAATGATGACAGATAGAGTTGTTAGCATTATTGTAACAACTAGTACCAGAATAGTTAGATTATTGAGGAAAACTCTCAACGTCTAACCCCTCTATCCCTCTCTTCTTTTATATAAATAGACATCAGTAAGTAATTGAATAAAAGAATACACACTTCATTTCATTCACTCTTCCTCTCACTTCTATCAACTTTGAAACTAACATAGCTACTATAATGCTTTGAAACTAACATAGGATTCTGTAGTAGTAACTTAAACGTCCAGCTTCAGTCCTCAGCCACAACCTCCCGCTACCCTTACTCTAATACTTACTCTTTACACACTTGCTTTTAGGCTGCTCTTACTCGCTTTTATTCTTGTACTAATGTCCTCCAATGCCCTATCTATTGATTTCAGCTTCTGCTGCTTGTATTTTAGTAGTGATGCTAGTTAGAGCTTCATTAACATCAAATCACCAATTATGAACTCTAGTGCCGAAGATATTGCTTAAAGAGTAAATTTATTATTTCAGTCTAGCCATCTGTTTGGGGGTGGAGGCTTATGGAGAAATATAACTTGGACCCCAGTAGTTTGAATAGCTGAGTCTAGAATCATCCCAAGAACCATGCATCTCGATCACTAATGATGTTGTATGGGACTCCCCAATATTTTATCACATTCTTCATTATCAACTTGGTTGTCTCCTCTACTGAACAGTGTTGGATTGCAGTAATGATGTTGCATACTTTAAGAACCAATCGACCACCACGAGTATCAACCCGAGTCCCCCTACTACCAGTAAGCTTGATATAAAATCTAAGGAAATGTTGTCTCATGATCTTTTTGGTACGGGTAGCGGCTCCAAAGTCCCATCGACTTTCATTGCTATACCTTATCTTGTTTGCAAGTAAGGCATATTCGAACATATTCCTCCATATCATGCTAAGATCAATTGGCACTAAGAGGGGGGTAGTGCAAGCTAAGATTTTTCTTTCTAAAGCAAAAGCTTTTCGAATAAGATAGAATAGAAAATTCAAAGCTTTTCATTTTTAATAAAATAATTGAGTAATTAAAAGTAAGAAGCCGAAAAGATAATCATGTTTGAGGAAAAGAACTTATCATCTTACTTTAAAGGAGTTTAGTTAAGTTGGAAGCATCAATTCAACAACAGTCAAGGAATGCAAGTATGAAACACTTATAATTTTGTAGTGGTTTGGCGCCAATGACCTACGTCCACTTTCGAGCCCTCCTTCTTGAGGCACACCGGCATCCACTACCAATCTTATTTGGGTGAAGATCAAACCCTTACACTTGAGCTTACAAGGGAGACTCAATTTAAAACTCTAAGCCCTCTCCCTTATCCCTTTTCTTTTTCTAATAATTCTCACATAATATTTTCTTATAATATAATCCCCCAAAAGTGTTGTTTTGAATGTAAGAAAATTTAGGATATTTATAGGCCCCAAATTGGCTTCAAAACTGGAGCCAAAATCCAACCGTATCCGAAAAATCTAGGTACGAGCAATTTGCCTACCGATCTGGGTGGTTTACCCACCGTCAGTAGCTGGCCGCCGCCCAGATTCTGTGGTACGGGCGGTTCACCCGCGACCTGGGTGGTTTACCTATTGAAAGCTGCTTCCCGTTGCCCAAATTCTATGGTACGAGTGGTCCAACCATCGCTCACCGATAGTTTACCCGTCGTAATTTTCGCAAAAGTGGTTCCCTCCATTTTTTGAATTCTGGCTTGACTTTTATGTTAACCAACTCTTTGGTCAACTGATAAGCTCAACCTAAGCCCAACTAAACCCAGTAGTGTATTCGGTTGCCTAATTGAGTTGATTTGGATTCCTTCTAAATCCAACTCAATTAGGACTCTAACCCTAACTATGACTCAATGATTACAATACTTAATGACCAATTAAGCCTAATTAAGACCTAATTCTGCATACTCCGGCAATCTTGCAGTAAGTCCTCTGGTCTTCTTTCCAACGATCTCCCTTCGCGTTCCCAACGAGCTTCCCGATTCCTTCGGTGAATCTTCTAGCTAAATTATGGGGAGATCCCACCGCATCGTCTGAACTCGGCCCGATGCCTAGGCTTTATCTTAGCCTATCATCTTGTTGTAACTTCATTGATATTATCATAGTTAGACCTATATGATGCTAATTATGACTTAATTAAATACAATCATAATTACCAAAATATCCATCACAAGACCATCCCAACTCCCGACAAGCTTTTCGGCTACCTAGGGATCATTGTATAGTATATCCCTGATCCTCAAAAGGAAGTTGGAGTGCAACTGACTTGCTTGCCTCTACCTTTCAACTATATGGCATTCACCAGCTCTACTTTTTGGCTCAATGCATCGGCTATGACATTTACTCTTCTGAGTTTGCACTTTATTACCATATCAAACTCTACTAGAAAATCCTACCATCAGGCTTGCTTTGAGCAGAGTTTTTTTTGAGTTTGAAAGTAACTCAACGTGATGTTATCTATCCTTAGCACAAATCATGCACCGATGAGGTAGTGTCTCTAAACTCGTAAATAGTGGACCACCACTGTTATCTCCTTCTCATGCACCGGATATCGATCTTATTGAGCTTGCGACTCTCATAGGCCACCAGTGACCCTCTTGCATAAGTACTCTCCCAATCATGAAGTTTGAGGTATTTATATATATCTCAAAGGACTTCCCATAGTCCGACAATTTGAGTACTGGTTCTTCCAACACAGCAATCTTTAAGTCCTAGAATGTCGCTTCACATTTGTTCGACCATCTCCAAAACTGCTCCTTCTTCAACAATTCCATCAGTGGAGCTACGCGCTTCGAATATCCAGCTATGAAGTGTCGATACTAAGTGACAAAACCAAGGAAGGATCTTAGCTCTAGCACCTTCTTTAGTGTTCGTCATTCTGCCACAACTTGCACCTTTGATTTATCCATTTAAATGGAATCGTCACTAATTTGATGCCCCAAGAACAAAATCTCCATCTAAGCAAAGTAGCACTTCTCTCTCTTTACAAACAAGGTGTTCTCCCTCAGAATTATAAAGATTATTCAAAGGTGCTTTACATGCTCCTCGAGCATTTAGTTGTAGACAACAATATCATCTAAGTAAACGATCACAAACTTGTCCAAATACTCCTTGGATAGTTGGTTCATTAGAGTACAGAATGTGGTCGGAGTGTTGGTTAAGCCAAAAGGCATCACTAGGAACTTGAACGCTCTATACCTAGTTATACATGTAGCCTTTGCTTCATCACCTTTTGCAATGCACACCTGCTAGTCTCCTGACTGAAGGTTGAGTTTAGAGAGGTACTTTACCTTGCCCAATTGATCGAACAAGTCTGTGATGAGCGGGATGGGATACTTATTCTTCATTGTCACTTTGTTGAGGGCTCGATAATTGATACATAATCAGAGACTCCCATCTTGTTTCTTCTAGAAGAGGACTAGAGCTCCAAGTGGTGCTTTTGAGCTACGGATGAGATCAACGTTAGCAATTCATCTAACTGCTTCTTGAGTTCTGCTAACACTGGAGGGGCCATGTGGTATGGTGGTCTCGCTGGAGGCTTAAGTCCTAGCTCTAGTTCAATACGATAATTCATGCCTCTACATAGTGGCAGAGTTTTTGGCAACTTGATTGGCATCATATCTTAAAACTCCTTCATGATGTTTGCCACCATAATAGGTTCTTAAATGTTCTCTCCGTCAAGTGCCTCTAGCTTTATAACAACTACAAAGGTTGATTTACCTTTTGGTACCCTTCTCTTCAATTATAATGCTGACATTTGTTATGGATCCTTGGTTCCTCCTCGAGAAACTAGAACCATGTAGAAGTCTTTGCCTCCTATTAGGCATAGGAGTTTAGGAACAACATTGGCACCAACTTCAATATGTATATGAACTTCATTCCGAGAATCACTTAGAAGTTGTCCAATGGCATCACCATCATATTTGTTTTCTTGTTCCATGTTTCGATCTTAATGGGGACCCCCTTTGCTTGTCTAAAGATTAGCTTAGCCTTTGAGTTCACAGCCTTCATACGACTTGGGTTCTTCTCCAAGATTAGTCCAAGTCACTTTGCTTCTCAATCGGTAATAAAATTATGGGTAACACCATATCTACCATTGCATGGGTTGTTCAATCATTATCTTGATGTCCACATACATCAACTCGTTACTTCCTGTCTTTAGTGGCTTCGCCTTCGTATTCTCCCCCACTTGACCACACAATGTATTCAATAAATGTATTGCTCCCATTCGGGGCCCTTATGACTCCTCATCATCATTGCTAGATTCTGAACTACTCGAACTAAGGGTGATGGCTTTGCCTTTGTCCGACTTATGGAGGTGTATTAAAGTAGTTAAGGCATTGAGTGTCTGCTTTTGTGGGTACTCCCTCACCATGTGTGGTCCTCCATATAAGAAGCATCCGCTAGGTTTCAGGGCCTTGCCTTTTGAGCTCGATTCTTTATGAAAGTTCTTCTTCCTTTGTTCACCCCCAAACTCCTTCACTCGAGAATATTTGAATAGATGATTTCCCGATGATTGTTTATTCTTCCCCGAGTCCTCCGAAGAAATAAAGTCAATTAGCTTTTTTGTGGTTGCAATTGCCCCAACCACATTAGTGACATTCCTTCGATTTAGTTTTTATTGTGCCCATGGCTTTAAGACATCAAGGAAGCTACATGGTTTATCCTTCTCGAACATGTCATGTATATCCAATATCAGAGCAAAAAATTGCTTTATATAGTCTCTAATGGAAGTACTTTAGCAGAGTTGTCTCAACTTTCCTCTTACTACGAACTTTATATTCTCAGGTAGGAACTGAATTCTCAACTCTCGCTTCAAGTCCTCCCATGTGTCTACTCAACACCGGCCTTGCTGGATCTCTTTTTAATAGATTCGTCATCAAAGTTATGCATCTCCATTCAAATATATTATTGCTATTAAAACTTTAGTTTCTTCATAATCGGCCCTTATAGCACGAAAGTACTATTCAATGTTGAATAGAAAATTTTTTAGCTCTTTAGCATCCCTGGTACCCCTATAGCAATGTGGCTCGGGTGCCCTGAAGCTTTGTGGCGGCACAGTGTAGGTGTTGCTCCCTCTCGCATTAAGAGTCCTTGTAAGCAACGTCACCTTAGATGTGAGTTCTACCACAACTTCATGTAGATATTGTACGGAGTCTTTGGTGTCTTCCTTTAGTCAGTCAACTAGGGACTCAACCTTGTCGATCTGATATTCAACTTCTTCTTGAAAGCTCTCTACCCCAAGGAGCCTTTATTAGCCTTAGTAGAGTTCCTCTAAGCTCGTTTCAAGATTATCAAGGTGGATTTCTACCATTTTGAGCCTCACCTTGTGGCTCCTTTTCCCAATTGGGGCTCCAGATTGCACCTCCTCTGCTCGCAGAGAATACCCAACTTCTCGCTCATCAACTTCAAAGTCTGTGAAGTGATGCTCATTAAAGCTCCAACAAGCATCCACCTAGTTTAAGCGGCATGAGACGTTTATGATACTGGCACAAAGCAAAGAATGTCTTTTCCTTTATCAAAAGGATCTGTAAGAATCAACAAGGATCAACATAACTCAGCTGACCCCACACCAAAGTCAATCATTATTAAGTTGAAGTAGTATGGCGGATCAGAATTCGACTACTCAACAATAGCGGTGGAGAGCAACTAGGAGCCAAAAGGCATGTTGTAGCCAGAGCAAAAGATTGAAGATTCAACAAAAGGCGAGGAGATGTAACGTCTACAGCAGCTTCGACGAGGACATTGAAGGAATAAGTGAGAGAGAATGTCATGGACAAAAATATAAACAAGGTATTCAATGTAATGCTCATGTTTGTCTGTGTCTTTCGGTTTTTGTACATGTTTTGTATAACAAGAAGCGAGCTTGCAGTAGACTTGGCAACCCTAATTTAGTTAGCTTTGGTGGCTAGTTTCGGCTTGTAAATGAGGGTAATGTCATGTGGACACTTGTGAGGACTTCGATCTATAATAGACCTTGATCCTTTATATGCAACCATTTAGAACTTGTAAAGCCCATGATTGTAATTTGTGTTGGCTATATAAAGTGTTTGTTAAAGTGATTGCTTGTGGATCTCATGGGAAATGCTTCCTCTATCCCGTTTTCTCTTTTGTATGTCCTAAGGGACCTTAGGAAGTTTCGGGGAGGCTGATCTTTGTGAATGGACACGCAAGGGTGCCGCACGACTTAGGCAAAACCAACTTACTCTGTGACAGGACATATGTCGGGATGATTGAACCATTATAAATTGGTTTGCATTTCTTTCCTTGCTTTGTCTTGTCATTACTTAATGATTTACTAACTCACTACTATTGCTTATACCTCTTAGTTAAACGTATTTTCAATACATATTTTTTTCATTGAATTTTACAGATTGGAACCCTATTGCTTAAGTACTAATTCGCTCTCAACTCCTTTTAATGCCACTATGATCCTAACATATATATTATGACTTGCGGTATAAAAGTGCATACATATAATATGGGACGTAAAAGTATATAAATTTATTATGCTTTTTACATGTGTATATAAGTATTTTGAATTATTTTGATATAGAATTTTATTCTTTATTTTCCATAAGCTATGTTGTAGGGTTATACTTGTTAAAGAAATCTAGAAGTATCTATTGTTAATTGTTTTATGTTGATAATCTTAAAATATGATATATATGACATATTTTATTGAGTGATTACTTACGACAGGCCATAAATAAAGATATTAATATCTTACCCAAGTAATTGGAGAGGAAAATGAGCACCAACAAGTCCATACCAACATAGATATGGACGATGATATATGATTATATATATATATATATATATATATATATATATATTTTAGACATATTATTTGTATATTTTTCATTTGATAGGTTATAATTATGTGCAAGTGCCTAAAACATTATATATAAAAAAACCATATCATATTGCTTAGTAAGTTAGTATGTAAATTAAGAATAAATTTTTATAAGATATATTTTAAAAAATAAATGATAAAATAAAATTTTAACTATATATTCACATAAAATACTTTTCATATAAAATAAATGTGAAAACAAAATTTAAACTCAAAACATTACGATAAACTATCAGAATCTTTCTCAATTAAGCTAGCTGATACCTTCCACGTATCAAAAATCCATACAGCAATCAACAAACATAAGTCTGATACATATACATAAAATTAATAAAAATTACTTTTAAATTTCTAATAGTTTAGTCATAAATAATTTGTGAATTTATAAAATCATTGAGAATTTCATTGGAACACTAACCAGTTCTAAGCCTAATTGAAACAAGTGGTGCTGGTCATGGTTCACAGTTTGACTCATGTAACGACCAACCTTTACAACAAGGGTCAAATTTAATTGAAATGGTCAACCAATGCACTGTATCAGTGTTTTCGTGATATATTTTCCAATTAACTTGCTGACTAAAATAATTTTTAAAATAAAATATGGAACCACCAGTAAACTTTTACGTCGATGTAATTAATAGTAAACTAAACTTGATGTTTACTCATAATTTACATATCTCCAACGTTTAAGCAGTATCAAGTTTCATCTCATCCTCAAATGAGTTTATGAACTTTTCAGAAAAGATCATGGGCATGGTACTAGTTCCATCCATATCTGAAGAAGTGTCTGTCGGCCAAAGCCATCTCAATGATCAATTCTTCCTCCCTTCACACAGAATGATGTGATACCCATGCCTGCATTTGTGTCCGATATTTTGGTTATAAACCAAAACTAACTTGTAAGCAAATTTTTCATAACCATTTTTAAAGCATGAAAAACAACAACATCCAAACCAAATATATCAAACTTCTAGCACAACAGACATGTAGATGTTGGATGATAAAATCTAATAAGTTAGAAGTTGGCATACGTTGATTTAAACGGTGCACTGGTAGCTCCAACAGGTGTACTAAATGCCACATCCTGAAAAGGACCAGCCATTTTACCCCTAGGAAACCATCCAAGGTCTCCACCTTTCTTTCCTGATGGACACTCGGAATACTCTGTGGCCACCTGAAACAGAGCCAGAACAAGGCAAGAAAAACGTAATTCCTCCAACATTTAACATATTCAAAGCAGATCTATGACTATGCATTTAGTAGGAAAAAAATCAAATAACCTTTATTGTCACGACCCAGGGCTAACTGGCATATCAGTTTCGTTTGGGCCAAACAAAGTTGATAATAGTATACTCATCAAATCCTTATAAGTCAATCTTAATCTTGCGCGCTTCCAATGTGAGACTAACCACTATACATTTATAGTGGAGAAAGAGAACAAATAACATCGACAGTGGTGCTAATAAAATTCTTTGTGATACAATGACTGTACATGGACAAACAAGCAGAACACTTCAAGAGACAAACCAAACTTAACATTTATGCGCTCCAAGATAATCCATCAAAACAGAACTTCTACAATGACTCGTGGTTTCCCTCTAAATCCCTGTTGTCATAGGTGGATGCCCCTAAAATATTATAATTAGTTTAAATGGAGCTAAAAGAAGCTTGGCCTGGCAAGATAGTAGGCAGAAACCCTCACTCTTTCTTTATCTACAAAATCCATTCTACAGAGGAATTTGGCAGTACACATCAAACTATTAAAAAGATAAAGGTGCAAGGAATAAACCAACTTTAAATATCTATTCCAATATTGTTGAGAAGATAGGAAGATCTGCAAGTAGCAGTTCTAGTACAAATACAAAGAAACCAGATCAAAAGACTTTTCACAAGAAAAATGTTAAAGCATAATATATAAAGCAAATTAACATGTTCTTGGAAAAAGGAATGTTGTAAACAGGTTATATCTAAATATAATATAAGATTTGAAATAAGCCACAGAATTGAATTATGTGATACTGCAAACCAGTTTAAGACTAACACTGAAATTTAATATTTCATCTCAATTTACTATATCAAAACCCAAAGAATAATCAAACTCAGCCAAGATACCACATAGACCAGCAGACAATTCAACATAAGTTTGATAGAATCAATCAACAAGCAGTTATCCAAGCTGAACTGAAACTGATATTAAGTAGTTAAACTTTGAAATCTGACTCTCACTATCATGTTGGTAAGTTTCCAATTTCCTTATGCACCAGAAACTGCTTCCAAGTTGCATAACTTGGTGATTAAGCACAGACAAAGAATGCAAGCAACTTGAATGAGAACTCCACCATAAACCATTCCAAGTTGCATGACTTGGTGATTCGTTGTAAATAAGAAGGCAAGCAAACTTAAATGTGTGAGGAACTGTCAAATTTTCTGCTTATTCATAAGTTGCTCAAGCAAAGGAAATTTCAAATTGTGCAATGGCCCAACTCAATTCAGTTTAAAATAGTTAAACAGAGGGCGAAAAAATGTTAAAAGATTTAAAGTTTAAGTTCCAGAAAGATACCAACGTCACAATATCAACAAGTGAAGATTTATCTTTGATCATTCATTGAAAATGCAACTAAATACGAAGGAAACACATACTTCAATGGAGTAATACAAAAAAATGAAAGAATAAGCACAAAGAATCTAGCCAAAAGAGAAAAAGAAACACAAAAGCAGAACGGAGAAAGCAAATGGAGCAAGGAATCATAAAACAATAGAAGGATTTCAACCGTCTAACATTGCTCTGCCAAACTATCTCAGCTAGAACTGCACACTCTCACAAGATATAGACACAATTTCAGTGGAAAAAATAGACGTCTTGCCTTTGCAAATTCAGCAGGGGGAACCTTGTCTCCATTGCTTAACCAACCATCTTGGAGCTTCTTGTATGCTTCATTAATCTTGCCTTGCTTTTCACATAATATGTGCCGTGCTGAAATGCAATTAATGGCTTTATTAAGACCCATTAATACTTACACTGTGAATGAAATTATACTAATTGCTTAAATTGGTACCACATGTCTCTTGTGCATTGTTAAACCAAAATAAAGTTAGTAAATGCTGCAAGATAGGCCCATTTCATAGTCATGATGCCCATATAGATTTCCATAATCAGACTAGTGTAATTTTACATCAGACCATGCTTTTATTTTTTTAAAAATCTTAGTATATTCTACCATAGCAAACTTGTTCAAGAAAAAGAATCTCTAGCAACATTCCTGGTGGTTGAAGGTAATTGAATTTGCCAAAATTCTTCAGCTGAAGGTAATCATTAGAAAATTTGCCAAGATGGGTCCATATCAGCCACTAGCTCACCAGAAGCCAGTGTGATACACAAGCAAGACTGACTAAGGGTTGGCTGATTTCAGCTTATCCTGATTTTTCAGGAGATGGATTAGACAAACATAATCAGAATTAATTGAATTGATTGATAACTTGATCCAAAGAAAGAGTTGCGCCCCCATGGGAAAGGAGATGTCTCCTTGTATCCCACAAAGAAATGATAGAAGCCCATGCCTTTCTAACTCATAGATTATGACATTATAGTTAATCTAGTTCCTGTTCCTATACATGTGCCAATAGTATTCAATAACACAAGTTCTTATAACAATAACAAGATTTTAACTAAAAAGAAAAGTAAACATTAAACACACTGTATAACTCAAATCAGTAGCATATCAATGATGGCTTGGACCAGAACAATAAGAATCAAGGTCAATAACAATTTTCATCTAGAGTAAAGATGTATCGACCCCAATTAAACTACCAAAGGGAAGTGAATATCTAAAGAAGAATAAGAAGACACCAACAGGTTTCCATATCAAACTAGTATTTGGTCATCAGCCAAAAGAAAATGAAGCATCCATATGTGATTGTCATCATAGGGTTTTTAAGCATATTAATGACAAAAATATTATATGCCAAACCATGTCTAAACAAATAAGTGATCAAGTACTGAACATGTTATATGAAAAAACTTCCATTTACCATGAAGCAAATGTGAATAGTAATACTGAAATGTAAACTAACAAAAGCCAGGACATGCAAAAACTGCCCGACATACAAATCATATACTCAATCACACAATCAAGTAGCCAATTTTCTATTCCAAAACTTATTAAACTACAATTATTTATGTAATTAATGTTAGAGTTAACTAATATACATACGTAAGTTTTGGTGTAGGACAAGTTGTTTCTTTTTCTTTCTTGTAATTTGGGGGTGGTGGTGGGTGTTGCTGTAGGACTCATCTGGAGTCCTTCGTGATAATTTGATGCTTGTAAGTCCTCATTTCTTTATAATCCAACAGATAAGGATCTAGATACCTTGTTAGTTACTATCATTTTCATAAAAACATAAAATATTGTGCATATGCACCTCTCATAAGAAAAAAAAAATTGATTGATCATTCATACACGTAAATATGCATCATAAACTTTAAAATCGTCTTTTGAAATCAGAAATAGCTATTAAAAATTTGAGCCAGTAATTCCTTTGTGTAAGATGAAACAGATTGGAGAACTCCTATATTTAATTGTTGGAGAACGAGAAAAGCGAAGAAATGGACAAATCAATACCCAAATTTGCACAAAAGCAATTTTTTTTAAAGCTTACAGTTTTAGGGCTTCCTTAATCAGTTAACCCAAAAAAAGAAAGAAAAGAAAAGTTGAAAATTCAACAATAGAAGAGGAGCAAAGAAAAAAAGAAAAAAAACAGGCCTCATAAATCATCAACCTATGCATAAGAAATGGACAGAAAAGGGGGTCATATTTATGTGGGCTTACAAAGAATGAAGGATGCCTATATAATTACACCAAATGAAAGTCGGAATTTATGTCAAAAGGAACAATAAGAACCGATCAAATGACAAATAACGGGTATATATTCCAAAATAGAGAGCAGCTATACGCTTCACATACATATTAGTCTGCAGTAATCCGTATGGCATTATCTGAAATATACACAGCTCGTCAATCTCCCAGATTATTAGAAGCACAATTTGAACGAAAATACACTATTATCTTAACTGTATGTGAAGGAAACTATAACAAAAGGGAATCATGATAACAAGAAGAAGCCACAACCTTTGACATAAGTGCAGGTACCGAGCCCATCACTTGACTTTCCACCCTTCGCTTTACCCTTTGAGGCATTTTCATCAGATGCAGCGGCCTGCTTTCCCTTGCCCTTCCCTCCCGAATCCTTGGGTTTCGAGTCCCTCCCCATCACCTCTTGTGTAAATCCGCTACCTGAGACGCGATCGAGCAAGACCAAACACAATCACCTGCAGAGTTGGGCCAAATGAAAGGCAAGATCCATCCGAAAGAAGCCGATCCGACTAAGATCAACCCCGGAATCAACAAGAGTCAAAGGGAAAAGGGGAGGGAGAAGGCCAACCAAGAAATCACAGAAAACAAGAACAAACGCGGGTGGAAAGGAAGACATCTACCGCCAATCAAAGAACTCGTGAACGAATAGCGAGACAGAGATTGAAGCCTTACCTCGAAGGCGATCGGAGGAAAAAAAGAATCGCGGAATGCGCTGGACAACCCGGACCCCAAAGGGCACGCCCGATGATCTTTTAAGCGTGTACTACCGATACTGCCCTCGAGAAATCATGATCCAAATCTTGCTTATAAATTGCGGTGTGGCAAGTGGATGACCTACACCATTTTAAATTGGTACACTTATTTCCAGTTGGGTCATAAATTCTGATAAGCCCTAATGAGAAAAGATTTGCAGCAATCCATCATATGCAAATGATAAATGATGAAAATGAAACTTATTCATAAGATCTTTATCATCTAAAGTATCTTACTATATATTTTGATCATTAAAATATCATAAATTTAGAGCCATAAATGATGTCATAAGCTCCGCAAATAAGTATAAAAACTGTATCGAAACATAATCGATCGACTTAGGGATCTTCAATGTAATCTCTCTCATGTAAAGTAGAACTTTACTCAAACAATAATTGATCAACTGTTGAAGTTATTATCATCATACATCATGTCGATCACTAAGTATCAACTTATTTGTTAAATTGATTAGTGTTGTTGGACTTATTGCCATGGTCAAGGGGTTTGGCCCACATATGCAAGCTCCTCCGCGTCGAATGGGAGTTGGTAGGAGGCTTGGGAGGGGTCGATTAGGTTAGCTCAAGAGTACACCTCAGGCTCCTTGTAATTGGGCAAGAGATCCTACACGAAGGCCTCGTCAGGGTGGAGGCGTCCGACATAGCCCCTCTGACAATCTAGTTAGTACACCGACAGAAATGGTCAAAAAGGTTTAGTATAGAGAGTAAGAGAAAGAGAGCCCTCCAGAGCCATTCCCTAGGGTAGCTTTTATACTCATTGGGCGGGAGACAGTCGTACATTGGCCCTTAATGCCGGCGGCATCCTGGCTAAACCGAGGGTATGGTACTGCTGAGTCCCAGGGCCTCAGTCGGTGGTTGGTTGTAAACGATGCCACCTTTCGGGTCTCAACCTGCTACTGTGATGAGTCAACCAACACTATGCCGAGTCAGATGACACTATGGCAGCTCAGTTAACACTGTGGTAGGTCGGCCGAGGCTACACCACCTATCTCGGGCGGCTAGATGGCGTGGTCTGGCGAGCTAGCTCTAAGGCTGGCTTGGCCCATAGTGACTTAGTCGGCCCATTACCTACCCTATCATTCTTCCTCATTGACTAGCCTAGTATTGGCGCTTCTTTGGAGCCGGGTCACCTTTAGCCCTTGGGCGCATATTGGGATTGAAGTGAAGTTGGTGTAAACGGACTGACTAGAGTCGAGGTGGCCTGGCCGAGCTGTGTTGGCATAGACTAGCCGAGATGCTAAACATAGATAAAGACCGACGGGCTTACCGAGGTCCTGGACTCAAGCAAAGATTGGTGGACTAATCGAGATATAGAACTCAATCAAAGACTGATGGACTAGCTAAGGTCTTGAATTTGGGCAAAGACTAATGGACTTGTTAAGATGTTGAACTCGGGCAAAGACTAATAAACTAGTGAGTTCCTGAACTCGGGCAAAGATTGATGGACTTACCGAGATATTGAACTCGGGCAAAGACTGATGAACTGGCTGAGTTCCTAAACTCGGGCAAAGACTGATGGATTGGCTGAGATGTTGAACTCGAGCAAAAACTGATGGACTGGCCGAGATATTAAACTCGGGCAAAACTGATGGACTAACCAAGATACTAAACTCGGGCAAAACTGATGGACTAGCCAAGGTACTGAACTCGGGCAAAAATTGATAGACTGGCCGAGATCCTGAACTTGGGCAGAAACTGATAGACTGGTCGAGATGTTGAACACGGGCAAAAGCTATTAGATTGGCTGAGACACTGAACTCGGGCAAAGATTGATAGATTGGCCGCGATACCGAACTCGAGCAAAGACTGATAGGTTGGCTGAGATATTGAACTCAGGCAAAGACTGATGGACTGGCTGAGATACTGAACTCGAGCAAAGACTGATAGACTGGCCGAGATCCTGAACTCGAGCAAAAATTGATAGATTGGCCGAGATGTTGAACTCGGGCAAAAACTGATAGACTGGCTAAGATACTAAATTTGGGCAAAACTGATGGATTGATTAAGATACTAAACTTAGGGAAAGACTGATGGACTGATCGAGATACTGAACTCAGGCAAAGATTGATGGACTGGCCGAGATACTAAACTCAGGCAAAGACTAATAAACTGGCTGAGATACTAAACTCGTGCGAAGACTAATGAACTGGCTGCTCCCATATGGTAGGCACTCGCCTCACGTGTTGTGAGGGCTGACGTGGCATGTAGAGTGCTAGGTTATGTATCGCGAATACGTGGCTTAGGGAGCTATCATCCACCTATAAGGCTTACGTGGTCATTCCACCTCTCCCCCCTCTCTCCCACATTTAATGTGGCTCCTAGGTTTCCCAGGCAAAGTCACTTCGCTACCTCAGGGAGGTGAAATGTTGCTTCGTGCGAGAATCCTTTATAAGGCCTTCATTGCCGATTGGAGAGGCCTTCATTTCTGCTCTTGGTCCTACTATACTTCTCGGTCTTTCGCCTCGCGGTCCTTGTCCTTACCTAACCCTTTGATCATCTTTGGCCAGATCAGGTTGGAATGACTGCTTCCATGACCTCTCCTTCTTCCTCCTTTTCCTCACCTTCGTTGAGTTCTTCCTCGGTTCCTTCACCCAAGGCAAGGGGTGGGCGACCAAACAGCCCCGAGGTCAGGACGTCGGGTCCATCCTCGAGTGTGATGACCCCAATAGATATGAAAGCCTTGAAGGCTTTTGGGATAATGAATTTGTGTCATGACTTTGACTCGGTTGTGTCCGCCTAGTGTCTTGTTGCGATCCAGGAGCGCTACAGTATCTCGGATGAGTTTGTTCTTCATGCCCCATTATCGGGGTAGCATCTGTATGACCCATTCCCGAACGAATTTAGTGTGTCCAGCGACACCCTCAAGGCGGGGTTGTGGTTCCCGCTCCACCCCATGATCGAGGAGTGTCTTGAGTGGTGGTGAGTATCACCGAGTCAGATAGCACCCAACTTATACTGCTACATAATCGCATTCCTCGAGGAATGTCATGGGGTGGGCATTGTCCCAATCCATAACTTGTTCATGGCATGTTTTTGCCTGTGCAAGGGTCAGGGTGATTACTACTTGACTGCTCAATATGGGTTCAGAGTCAGAGGGGCTCCTTCTAAAAATGAGGGTTGGAAGACCTGATATATATATTCATCAATGATTGTCAGGGGTGGGAGTTCCGCATTGCATGGTTGCCTTGAGCAATGTCCCTCCTTATCTTTCTGGTAAGGAGTCTGTCCTAGTTGAGCGACTAAAGAGGAACCTTTCTACTTCTCAAGCAATAACGGACATGACCGAGTTGTAGCTGTTCGAGATGGGCCTCAGCTCAGCCCCTCAGGGTACGTTGAATGTTTTTATTCCTTATCCTCTATACATCCCCTTTTTTTTTTGTGGATGCTAACCTGTCTCTCGTGATGTAGACATGGTGAACCTTCAAGAATTGAGAGGCATGCTGAAGGTTGGCATCAGGCGCCCTTCTTACGCTGCGCAAGCCTTTGCTGCTCGAGGGGCTGCGACTATAGTGGCATCTTCGCTAGAAGTCCAGGACGTTTTCATCGAGGCAGTAGCGAGGTGACCTACCAAGGTACCAATGAAGCATTCCGCCAATGAGCCTGCACACACGCACAAGAAGCAAAAGCTGCTAGCATCATGGAAACACAAGTCCTATCACGGGGAAGGTAGCTCGAGGGTGCACAGCCTCGAGGGGAAAGGGACGACTAGGCCGGTCGGGGAACATGCTCCTATTGAGATTCAACATCCAAAGTCAGTGCGAGACCTATGCCAAGCTTCGCTCCGGGATAAGGGCGAGGGCTATCATGCCCTGAGGATGACCGATGTACCAGACATGGATCTGGGTGCCCCTTTGCAGCCACACTAGTCCGGCCTGAAGCACTCAACCTGAATCTAGCAAGATGATGCCAGCGCTACAGAGTTCGAGAGGGGCTTCTTGAAACCCAACCTGGCATTTCAATTATATGCCTCACCATCCGAGGTGCTCATTGACCGGGTGATGAAGTCGTTGGTCTGGGTAAGTGTCCGACCTCCTCGATTAATTTTGTGGTTGACTAATAGCTAGGTTTCCCTATCCGACCATCTCCTTTTTGCAAAACCAGCACTACACGATGGCCCTGATCAATCACATACATGATGTAGGTTGGGTTATCTCAGTAATGTACAACAAGATGGTTAGTCTCCATAAGGAAATTGAAGAACTGAAGGCAGGGGCTGGTCCAGAAGTGGTTGCCACAACCAAGCGACGAGCTGCCGATCTCCAGGCCAAGGTGGAGCAGAAGAAGGGGGAGCTCGAGGAGGCCTCTCAACAGTAGGAGGCGATGGAGAAGGAGCTCAATGACTCCCACTTCCTTCTCGAGGGCGTACAGCATCAACTGAAAGACATTCGAGCCTAGAGCTAAGAAATGGAGGACGACTTGCTAAAGTTAGTCCGAGCCATGGATACCTTGAAGTCTGAGATGCCTCCGAAGATCATCGAGGATTACAAGGAGTCTCTCGGGTACAAGATGGGTTTGTAGAGGATCGGACAAGTATCCTATGAGTACGAATACCAGGTCACTCTGGCTAGGTTCTGAGCTTGGTACGCAAACTTGGAGATTGACGAGGACCCATTCATAGTCGTTCCTATGAATGACTTCGTCCTGATGGTGGCAGCGCAGTGCTTCGATGATTCACTACTGCTTGGGAGCTGAGATGTACTCCTTTTCCCTTTTTTGTTTATCGGGCATCATTTTGAATTTTGGTCACCCAATCACTTTTGTCAACCTCTTATGTATGTCGGGGTCATTTTGGTCTCTATCACCTAACCTCCCATATAAATTTTTTTGATGGATATGAAGTTTCTTCCTTTCAGCAAACTCTTATGTTTCATACATAGAATTTCTTTAAATTTGATATATGTCATGTCCTTGGTAGTAAATTTCCTTCCATCGTAATTAAGGTGTAAGTTCCCTCTCGGACGGTACCAATAACTCGATATGGTCCTTCCCGGTTAGGGGCCAACTTGCCCCGGGCATGTGTTGGGTCGCTGACCTTAGCTTTCTGAAGGACAAGATTACCCATCATAATCTGCCGCAGACGTAACTTACAATTGTATAGCTTTGCGACAGCTTTCTTATATGTAAGAGTTCTTAGGTGTGCCTCAACCCATCATTCTTCTAGCAAATCAAGGTGGTCCTGTAACTGCTTGTCTGAGGCCCGCTCCTCATAAGATTTGACCCGAAGGGTAGGGTAGACCACCTCGGATGGAAGGACCACCTTAGTGCTGAAAGCGAGGCTAAAAGTCGACTCCCTAGTCCGAGTCTTTGGGGATATCTGAGACGCCCACATGATACTTGAGAGTTCATCCACCCATGTGCCATGTGTTGGGAAACCTCAACGGATGCATCACGCGTGCAACGGAAATCAAAACAAAAAACTGATTTCCCATACAGATCAAATCGTCGTACAAAATATTGGGGTCATGAGAAAAACATAAAAATCGATAAAATAATGATTTATGAGAGATTGATTTTACCTAGGGAGATCGTATATCCCTATATTCTAGATCCGGATGGAGAAGATGAATGAGGTCAAGCGTCGACCTCTCTAGCGGTATCCACATGATGGATCTCTGCAGCGAAACTCCTCCAATCTAATCACGTAACTCTTACACAGAGAGAGGGAGGAGAATAGGAGATAGTGGCTAAAGCTGCAGCCTATCAATCATGAGTCACCCCTCCTATTTATAGAGAGCCGCCAAAAACCCTAGGGCTCCTACCTTAATGGGTATTGGATCTCCATCCAATTACTCACTAACCTTGTATTATTGGATCTCTATCCAATAATCTCCTTAGGCCTCTAATTGGATATTAATCAAGGAGCCCATCAGTATAGAGTCTTATCTAATGAGAATAGGGGCTAATTGGATCTCCATCTAATCCTCTATTCACTGAAGCATCTACCATATATGTATGACCCTCTAGGCCCAATACCGAGCTGGTCGTGAGTCACTCCCATCATAACTCCTTATAATATAGTGAATTATTATCTCCATAATAATTCAATCGACTCATCGACTCTCGGAGAACTCTTTCTCTCTCAATCTGAATGACCCTGGCTAGGGATTTGTCTGAGCAAAATATATGGGATATTCCTCTCATGATACCGAGAGTGGATGATCCTCTATTGACACTCAATTGCCTTTGTAAGGTTGGCTACTAATCCCGATAACCAGCTATAATAGATCTGAAACTTTTGAAACTTATAAGTCTGACGTCAAAGAAATGAGTACTCATACAAGGCATCTTTGGTGTCTCAAGTCTAAGGACCAGATACACAACTGGGACTATGGAATCATTGTCTAACATTAGGTATCATTAACCATACAACATTCCATAAGCAGATTAATCAATGAACTCATTCTCCAATGAGCACATGTACTATATCCTTAGTGTCTCCACACAAGTGACTATAAGATCAACCGCCTCCATCATATGGATGGGTATATAGTACACCGATCTGTCTGCTTATCTCAATGTCCCTCTCGAGTAACCTATGACCAGGATTATTTAGGATCTATATTTAAAGGTGAATTAATCTCATTATCATAATCTCATTACGATCTGATTCCTATTGCATAAAACCAAGGACATCATAATATATATTATGCCAATATTAATCATAAGCAAAAAGATTACACAGTGTGTTACACATGCCATCACTCACGTGATTGGCTTATAGGACACCTGTAACTAGCAATCTCCTACTTGACCTAAAGCCAATCACCTATGTGTCTGATCCCCATCCGACTCCTGTGATACATAAATACAATCTGAGCCAGTAGTTTCGTTAGTGGATCTGCAATGTTATCTTCGGATGGAACTCTTTCCATTGCTATATCTTTATGAGCTATGATCTCTCTTATCAAATGGACTCATCGACTCTTAGATATCTCATATCTTTGAGTTCTTCCCTATTTCTCAAATAGTTGGTAGAGATGAAGAAGAATAGAATCTGTATCCATGCTCTCATGTTGTCTCTGTAACTTAGGAGTCATAGAGGCCAATATGTAATGTTTTGCCAACATGGAATAATCTATGTACTTCACATAGCAAGGCGATCTCATCCTTGCTTGCCCCTTCTTCCAGCGTGGGCACAATTATATCAAGGACGTATATGATTTTTCTCTTTCATGAGAATAATTTTCAAATTATGGAGCCTTTGGACCAATGAGGCAATTGGCATCAAGTATGCCACATAGGGGTTTTGGAAGTGACAAATAAGATATAGCGTAAATAAATAACATGTAGATTTTACAGAAAATACTAATTAAAATATGGACTTCTATCTTAATGTGCTCTCACTATTTACTTAGTGAATCAGGTGACACCCTCGATATGTGAGACGAAAGTCTCCGACAGACTACTAGTAGAGATCGGGATCCAATTGGTGTCTTAGTGTAATCTCGAGAGACTTGACCAATTATACTAAGCCCAAAAGGTATGCAACTCTTGTCAATCACAACTCCTTGTGATTCCCATTATGTTCGGCCTCTGAATCATCATGGTCTCAAGGGACTCGACCAACTATGACGTTCAGTTAAGTCATCACCATTGTTATAAGATGAGTCTAATTCGATGATGTGCCCTCGAGGGACTCGACCAAGCATACCATATCCTCAAGTCATCGGTGATATCTCTATATTGTAGGCAAGATCTCAATCACGTAGATATGTGAGCCTCGAGAGACTCGACCAACTCAACCTATATTGTGATTTAATTTCTTCCTATAATGATGGAAGGCCACGTGGTCAATCTTATTGCCCCACGCTTACCGACTTAATATTATCTTAGGAGGGGTTTTTGTATCGATCTTCTAGTATGTCGTGTCACACACATACATATTTAATATATATCTGCATCACATATAAATATATATATGCATATATCTAGTAGGTGTATAACACATCACATATGCAAGCCACACCGAATTATCATGAGCCGTCACCTAATATGATTAAGCCCGAGCCAATGGGTCTAATCACTCATAATAGGATCTATGTATACATTGGCGCATCTCCATGCCCTATGATTTTTGATCTCATCATTATCGATTCCGTCGGATTGTCGCATCACTATATGTCGTGATCTCCCGCCACAGTATCGTGGGTCCCGTTGTAACCTCCACACTCCTGCTGTGCCTCTCCATGTAATTACAAATAATAACAGGCATGCAGGCCCAATAATAAACGAAAAAAATGCAGGCTCGCAGGCCCCAATAATAATAATAATCACAATTACAAATATCACAACACTTGGCTCATGATCATCCATCCACATCATATATCACATCATACGTAGGATTACTAGATATATATAATAATTAATTAAACTATTTAATTAATTATTTTTGGAAATTAGGACATGCTCAGAATTTTTAAAATTATCAAGGGTATTTTTATAATTATAGATGAGAGGACGGTCCTCGAAATTTTTAGAATTGTTAAGGGCATTTTCAAAATTCTATATACAAGGATAGTCCTCGAAATTTTCAAAATTTAAAGGGGCAGGATCGTCCTTTTCTTAAAAGAATGCCCTAACCCCTTTTCTCCCATCTACGTCATGTTGCCCTGCGTGGCGGCTACCTCGTCGCCACCACCCGCCAGGGCGGCCGTCGCCACCGGCTGCAGGCGGTGTGCTCGCGGTGGCTCGCCTCTGGCGCTGCAGCCATGCCCATAAGCACCACCGCGGCCGCCTCGCCATAGCCTGAGGGGCCTTGGCCATAACCTGGCTGTGGGTGGCCGGCCCTGCATGGGGGCTGGCTGCCCCTCCTCCTCACTGTCTTCGCTGTGAAAATGCAATAAGAACGCATAGAACGATTCTACGTGATTCAATCTCATCATACATAGTTTAAAACCAATCTTTCGCATGAAAACCTTGGCTCTGATACTACTGTTAGGAAACCTCAACGGGCATTACATGTGCAGCAAAAATCAAAACAAAAAACTGGTTTCCAACGTAGATCAAATCGTTGTGCAAAATATTGGGGTCACAAGAAAAACATAAAAACCAATAAAATTACAATGTGTGAGAGAATGATTTTACCTAGGGAGATCATATATCCCTGTGTTCTAGATCCGGATAGAGAAGATAAAGGAAGTCAAGCGTCCTCCTCTCTAGCGGTATCCACACGATGGATCTCTATAGCGAAACTCCTCCAATCTAATCTCGCAACTCGTGCACAGAGAGAGGAAGGAGAATAAGAGGTGGTGACTAAAGCTGTAGCCTATCAACCATGAGTCACCCCTCCTATTTATAGAGAGCCACAAAAAACCCGAAGGCTCCTGCCTTAGTGGGTATTGGATCTCCATCCAATTACTCACTAACCTTGCATTGTTAGATCTCTATCCAATAATCTCCTTAGGCCTCTAATTGAGTCTTAATCAAGGAGCTCATCAGCATAGAGTCTCATCTAATGAGAATAGGGTCCAATTGGATCTCTATCCAATCCTCTATTCGCTAAAGGATCCACCATATATATGTGACCCTCTAGGCCCGATACCGAGCTAATTGTGAGTCACTCCCATGAGAATTCCTTCTGATATAGTCAATTATTATCTCCATAATAATTCAATCGGCTCATCGACTATGGACGTACTAGGTCACCACGCCATAGTCCCCAAATGTTATAGGGGGATCAAATCCATCGGACCTGTCTATCTATAATTATCATGTATCTATAATCCTTCATCCAACTAATATCCTAGAGACTATATGTTGGACATAGTACTGTCAGGCCACATATAGAATCCGTCATAGTCTCGCTCTAATTGGATTCTCTCGAAGAACTCTTTCTCTCTCAATCCGAATGACCCTGGCCAGGGATTTATCTGAGCAAGCATATATGGGATATTTCTCTCATGATACAAGAGTGGATAATCCTTTATTGACACTCAATTGCCTTCATAAGGTTGGCTACCAATCCTGATAACCAATTGTACCAGATCTAAAACTTTTCAAACTTGTAAGTCTGGCGTCAAAGAAAGGAGTACTCATACAAGGCATCCTTGGTGTCTCAAGTCTAAGGACCAGATACATAATTGAGACAATGGAATCACTGTTTGACATTAGGTATCATTAACTATACAGCATTCCATAAGCGGATCAATCAGTGAACTTATTCTCCAATGAGCACATGTATTATATCCTTAGTATCTCTACACAAGTAGCTATGAGACCAACTGCCTCCATCATATAGATGGGTATATAGTGCACTGATCTATTCGATTATCTCAATGTCCCTCTCGAGTAACCTATGACTGGGATTATTTATGATCTGTGTTTAAAGGTGAATCGATCTCATTATCGTGATCTCATCACGATCTGATTCCCATTGCACAAAACCAAAGACATCACAATATATATGCAACAAATAATATAATATGAGAATATACCAATATTAATCATAAGTAAAAAGATTACGCAGTGTATCATATGTGCCATCACTCACGTGATTGGCTTGCTGGGCACCTGTAACTAGCACCATGCACCCTGGTGACTCTTCTCCTCAATATCTCAAGTATTACTCGGTTCATGACCTCGACGAGCCCATTAGCTTGGGGGTGCATGACTGAGCTGAACTTTAATTGGATTTTGTAGCTCTAGCAGAATGACTTGAATTTAGGATTATTGAACTAGGTCCCATTATCGGTGATGATGGTCTTTAGGATGCAAAACCTGGTGACAATGTTTCTCCAAACAAACCCCTCAACTTGCTTCTTGGTAATGGATGCTAAGGGCTCGGCCTCGACCTATTTGGTGAATAATTAACTCTGACTATCAAGAACCTTTATGGCCCCGAGGCAAGGGCAAATGGGCCAAGAAGGTCTATTCCCCACGGTACGAAAGGCAACACAAAGTCCGTGATGGCAAGAGGGATTGTCAGCCAGTGTTGGATCTATGTGTGCTTTTGGCATTGCTCGCATTTTTGAATGTAGGCTTGGGCGTCTCGGTGCATGGTCGGCCAATAGTACCTATAGCATAGATTTTAAACTTCGATGTCCAAGCGTTGATGTGCTCTCCACATATCCCCTTGTGAACCTCTGCCAAGGTAGTTTATGCCTTGGATGGTGATAGACAACAAAGTATAGGTTGGCTGAAGGCTCTTTGGTACAATCGTTCATTGACCATACAATACCAGGCTTCGGCTCGCTTGAGTTGCCAGGCAACTGCTTGATCCTTAGGCAACACGTCATCCCTTTTGAAATGGAGTATCTCATTGATCCAATTATGTTTGACCTCGATTATGGCTACCTCGGGATAGTCGATGGTTTGCCTAAGGAGCCTTACCATGCCAGGTGGACATCCTCTCGAACCGCGTGCTATGGCCAATGCCTGTGTGTTGTTAGTCTGAGGCACTTTTGAGATAGTGAAATGGCATAATGTGACGATGAGATGATGGGCCTCAGCAAGGTACTTGATCATTGTTTCCTCTCGGGCCTCGTACTCCTTATCGATTTGCCCAATGACCAGCTACGAGTTGGTGAAGACCTTGATCTCCTCCACATGTAGCTTGGCAGCCAACCTCAGTCTGAACAACAATGCTTCGAATTTTGCTTCATTGTTAGTGGCCTTGAACTCAAGTCGAAGTGCGTGTTCATACACCTGGTCGGGAGGGCCCCTCAAGATGAGTCTAGCTCCTCCCCTTTTGGCGATAGCTAACCTGTCAATGTGTAATGTCCAAATTGACCTGCATTGGGATAGGCCTTTGAGGAATGTCAACTCCGAGATGAAGTTAGCAACTGCCTAGGCCTTAATTGATGTTCTCGAGACGTATTAGAGGTCGAACTCCCCAAGCTCGATTGTCCACTTTAGCATTCGACTTGCCACATCGAATTTAGAAAGAACCTGATAGAGGTGTTGATCAATGATCACCTTGACGGGATGCGCCCAGAAGTAGGGCCTCAGCTTCCTTATTGTGAGGACTAAAGCTAGCATTAGCCTCTCGATCGATGGGTAGCGTTCTTCGGGACTATTCAGGATATGACTAAAGTAGTACACTGGTTGCTGCATTTCTCTATCAAGCTTAACTAGAACCAAGCTGACAACATATTCTGATGTCATGAGATATAATTTGAGGGTCTCCCTCGGAATGACCGAGGCAAGCTGTGGGAGCCGTGTGAGATGGGACTCCAGTTGCTGGAATCTTTAGCATGCTTTAGGGCTTAGAAGAAAGATAGGCTCTTATCGCCTACTTGGGAGACGAGTCGGCTCAACACAGCGAGCCTCCCTATAAGCTGTTGGACCTCCTTGATAATCCAAGGTGATTGCATCCCCGTGGTCACCCATACTTTCTTCGGATTTGCATCTATTCCATGTTGTTGTATGACAAAGCCAAGAAATTTGCCTGATGAAACTCCAAACACACTTCACGAGGTTGAGCCTCATCTTGTACCTCTTCAAAGTCTAGAACGTCTCAACAATGTCTGAGAGGTGGGTGCTACCGAGTCTACTTTTGACAATCATGTCATCGATGTAGACATCCATGTTTCTCTCAATCTGGTCCTTGAACATATCATTGACCATTTGCTGGTAAGTGGCTCTGGTGGTAAAATTTGAGTCCGAACGACATTGCTTTATAGCAATAAGTGCCTCAGTGGGTAATGAAAGTAGTGTCTTCCCGATCTTCGAGCGCCATTTGGATTTGATTATAGCCCGAGAATACATCCATTAATGAAAGTAGCTTATGGCCTAAGGTGGCATCCCCTAGCTGGTCGATCCTCGGGAATGGGTAATAATCTTTTGAACATGCCCGATTGAGGTTGGTAAAATCAATACACATGCACTAGCTTCCATTAGTTTTCTTAATGAGTACAACATTACACAGCTAGGTCGCATATTTGACTTATGTAATAAAATCAGTGTCTAACAACTAACCCACTTCGTCTTCAATGGCTCTTTGTCGATCGAGAGCAAATCTCCATGGCTTCTGTTTTACCAGCAGCACCCCGTGCGCTATGTTGAGATGGTGCTATGCCACTTCTGGGTTGATTATAGGCATATCCCTTGGGGGCCATACAAAGACGTCGGAGTTCTATCCGAGGAATTCCAAAAGCTAGATTCGTTAGCTTTCGAGGAGTGTCGACCTGACCTTTACAACCTTGTTTGGGCGTTTTGGGTCGAGGGGGAAGTCCAACATCTGCTCCGTGGGCTAGGGATATGGGGTGGCCTTGTTGGGCTCCCGAGGATTGGTTATCGGTGCTTTCGGCCTTCCCTTTTGGGCAGAGTTATCGCTATCAAATAGCATTGCCTAGAATTTCGGGGATCGCTCCTTCCTTCACAGATCTCGGACCTGGTTGGGAACTTCATGGTTTGATAGTATGTTGAAACAACTTCTCTCAACTTGTTGAGGGTCGGGCGGTCGATAATCGCATTGTATGCGGAGGGTAGCCCAACCACCATGAATGGGACCATCAGAGTCTTCAACCTATATATATCCAACCAATCACATCACAATATATATATTCAACAGATAATATAATATAAGAATATGTCAATAATTATAATACAAAAATACTTTATAATATGTCACATGTGTCATCACTCACGTGATTAGCTTGTAAGGCACCTGTAACCAGCAATCTCTCACTTGACCTAAAGTCAATCACCGATGTGTCTGATCCCCATCAGACCCCTATGACACTCAAAGATAATCTGAGCTAATGACTTTATCAGTGGATTGATAGAACCCTAGAAGGAGCCCTATAGATTTTGATCCTTGAGGGAGATCAACCCTTGGAATACTGTAGGGGTTCCTCCCTCATAGATTCGACACAAGACTAAAATAAAATTGATAATTGCTTAATTCAAGAGAGGGGGCGGCTACATCTTTAAATATGGATTAAAACCCTAGCAAAAGGGGGTGCTTGCCTAAGTAAAATTATCTCTTTGCCCCTCCTATAGCCAACCTGCGAACAGGAGGTGGCTAAGTGGCTTTATATCCGACCTAAGCAGGGGGAAACCCTAGCCGACCAACCCATTAAGGGGTGTGGCGGCTACTAAACCCTAAGGGCTAATCTAGATCATAGCCATACTCCTTTATAAGATAGGAGTGGCTTTATTATAATCTAACATGATTTTTATTGACTAGTCCTAAGATGATTAGGACTCAACCCTACTGGAGTCCTATCAAGTCCCCCATCTTCAGATCATCCTTGTCCTCAAGGCTGAGGGTCCATAAACTCTAAAAATTACATCTTTAACTCCTCATGTAACTCTCATGCTATCATTAACTAAACTTTGGCCTCCTCATCAGTTGGGGTGTTAGTTGGAAAGATTTGGGTTAAGTCGTCTTCTTTAAATTTCTATTTAAGGTGGGATACCTAGCGGATCAATTGTAATTTTGATCTAATGTGTGAATTTGATCTCCAGGTTAGGGCCCCAATGTGATCCTCAATTTTGCAAGGCCCGAAGAAATAGGGAGAGCACTTCATTAAGACTCTAGTTTCCTACTGATCGGGCTGGAGGTGTAGAAAAACTCAATCTTCAATTTTTCGTCCATTCTAAAGTTTATCGGGAGGTCATTTCTTCTTTGCATGCGCTGCCATATGGTTAGTCTTTAGTGATAGCCAATCTTTCTTCTGGATTGGTAACTGTCCTCTGATATGGTTCAGGATGATGAGAGCCCAATCTGGCGTGAGCTTGGATTGCAATTCTTCTAGTTTTACTCCTCTTTCGTGCCATAGATCTGTATCCAATCATATTTTAAATTTGGTAGTAATTAGTATCTCCTGTAAAAACCTAGTATGGAGATGGGGGAAGCCTCAGTGTAAATTAGCAGTTGACTATTTTGCATAAGAATAGCCCCAATTCGAACTCCTGACGCATCGGCCTCAATGATAAAAGTACATCCAAAATCGGGTAGCGGTAGGACCAACGTCAACGTCATGGCTACCTTGAGTCGTTCGAAGGCTACGGAGGTTTTATCCAACCATAAAAAGGAATCTTTCTTCAGTAAGGATGTGAGCGGGGCACTGATCTTGCTATAATCTTTCACAAAATTTTGGTATTAGCCTGTGAGTCCAAGGAAACCACGTAGTGATTATACGTTTGTAGGTCTCGGTCATCCTTGTATTGCCTCGATCTTTGTCGAGTTCACCGCCACTCCATCCTCTGATATAATATGCCCAAGATACTCCACTTTACGCTATAAGAAGCCGCACTTTGATAATATAAACTTATGTAGAAAACTCAAATACTCGTAGTGGTCGTTATGCGTGCGGAATGCAGTTTTCAAAATATCATACCCGAATCTGATGGTATCCGGATCAGAGATCCAATTTAGTGAAGACTCGGACTCCATTTAATTCTTCCAAGAGTTCATCTACGAATGAGATAGGATATTTATCCTTGCTGGTGATGGCGTTTAGAGCCGGGTAGTCAATGCACATCCGCCACGTACCATCTTTCTTGCGCACTAGCAACACTAGTGAGGAGTAAGGGCTGTAACTCGGTTGAATCACCCTGGTGTCAAGCATCTCTGTAATAATATTCTCGATCTCATCTTCTGCAAGTGAGGATAGTGGTACAGTTGCAAATTTGCTAGAGGTTTGCCTAGCAAAATAGGAATGCAGTGGTCATGCGCCCAATTAGGAGGCAACCCGCGCGGCTCCAAAAAAAATCTGTGAATTCGTTCAAGCAAAGGGCAAGCTTAGGATCTGAGTTTCATACATTCTCTCCCATAGATGGCTGCTGAATATACATCAAGAATCCACCATGTGCTTTGTGCAAAACTTTCTCCATTTGTTACAACAAAACGGTGGAAATCTAGCTCTCGCGCTTGCCTCGTAACGTGACCTGTCTCCCTTTGCAATAAAATTTCATGATTAATTTAGAAAAATTCTAGGAGATATCACCTAGTGTTGTGAGCTATTCAATCTTGAGTACGGCTTCATAATCATCGATGGGTAGGAGGAAGAAATCAGCTACCACTTCTTAGTCTTGGAGGAGTAGTTTCACCCGCCGGCACCATTGGTAGCAATTAAAGATTCGACCATCGGCAACCTTTACGTCGAACTTGTTGCAACCTTTGATTTAAAGCACCAAATGTACAATAACTTTACTATTGAGGAAGTTATTGGTGCTACCCGTGTCGATGAGAACAGTGATGGGTTGTTATTTTAGAAGTCCTCCAACTTTCATCATCTGCGGGTCAGAGTAGCCGGCCAATGCGTGCACTGCATAGTCGGCCGGTTGGGACTCTTCCTTCATGACTTCTTCTTTAGGTTCAAGGGCTTCTTCAGATGTTTCATTATCCTCATCCTTCGCTGGTTCAATTATGAGGAGCAGACCCTTTTTGCAGCGATGTTCGTGGCTCCATGGTTCGTCGTAATGCCAACATAACCCCTTGGTCGATCATTCATGAAGCTTGTCTCTTGTCAACTTTTTTAGTGCAGGGGCTTGGATGGTAGTAGAGGAGGTAATAGGCCTCGGCATGGCTAGTCAGAGAGTGACCCTTGTCCTTTGTATGTCATGGTTCAATTGTTCTTCTTGGATACACACGAATAAATTCACCGCCATAAGAGTGTACGGTTACCGCGCCTTTACTTCTCCTCAGATCTCCGGCTTTAGGCCCTCAATAAAAGTACCTAAAAGTTATTTCTTAGACCAATTCTTAGTTTGGTTAGATAAATGCTCAAACATTGTTTGGTATTCTTATATTATAGAGGTTTGACGAATATTTGCCAATTGTCTGTCCATGTTGTCAAAATTGACTAGTCCAAAGTGGTTTAGTAGTCCTTCCTTGAATCGCTACCAAGAGAATTCTCTATGGGTGTGCTTAAATCAATTAAACTACTGAATAGTATCTCTCTTGAGGTGGATGGCAATAATCTCCACCCGTGTGGCGTCGACGGTTCGGTAGAACCAAAAATAGCGCTCCGCGCGCGAGATCCACCCGATCGGGTCTCCTTCTTCCCATTTAGGGAAGTCAACCTTCATGCATGGATTATTGAGATCATAGGTGATGTGGCCATTTTCTTAAGGATCATCTCACCGATATGAAGTTTCTCTGTGTTGTGATTTCCTCGGGCTCAATGGTCGGCCAATGCTGAATTCAGTGAAAAGGGATCGCATCTTCTCTTCCATACGGTTTTCAAAGGCTTCAAGCTTTCAATCGATAGCCTCATCTGATGCCATAGTATATGCCTCTAGATTTATAATATTGAGATCTTTTTTTTGTTGTCAGGTTAGTGGCATGGGAATTTTGGAGAAGGGGGTGGCCGATTGGAAGGTGAATCGGTTTGGATGGAAGTAGGCTGTGGTTTAGGGCAGATTTGGGGGCTAGTTAGTTTCAGTTTAGGGTAGGGTTTTAAAAGGTTTATGGTGAGGATGGTAGGTTTGAGATAAGGAAAAGAGAGTCCAAAATCTCACAAAAAATAGCTCTTAAATCTGATAGAATTCGGCCAAAAAAAATGCTACGATGTGTTGTCCTGCTAAACCAATTTTATGTCGAAGAAACGATGACTTCTCGACATAAATTCTAGAGAAAAGTTTAAGAAAATTATATAAAAACCCTTGGTTCAAATGTTGTTAATACTAGTAAAAATTTTAACAAAATTTTGGCAGCATAACAGTAGGGAAATAGGCAAAAGATGAAAGGCAGATTCCTTCGTCATAATATTCTAGAACTACGTGATGATTAAAAATTACATAAGAAAACTAGTTCCAAAAGAAGTTTTTTTATAAAGCCAAATCCAGATGAAAGGCAACTTGATACTAAGAATTTTGTAAACATTTAGCTAGAAAGGAGAAGGAATAAGCTAGTTTCAAGAGGCAAAAATACGGCTAAAAATTTCTACAGCATTCCGCCTTCGTAACAACAATAACGTTTGCGACAAATAAAATTTACAATAGATAAAATTTGAAAAAAAATCTTTAACATGTAAAGTAATGAATCTTGCAGTATTGAAGAGGTGTGGATGATAAAAAAATACTAAATTTTCATATCAAACGCAGGGGGCAGCAGCAGACAGATTTGATCTACGGCTGGGGTGGAAGGTAGAGGCGCATGTCACAGCAATTATGGGAATTGCTTGGGAAGATAGAGATAGTTGAGATGGCTATAGAGGCAGCAAAATCATTGCTTTGATACTAGATGATAGAACCCTAGAAGGAGCCTAATAGATTTTGATCCTTGAATAGAATTAACTCTTGGAACATTGTACGGGTTCCTCCCTCCTAGATTCAGCACAAGGCTGAAATAAAATTGATAATTACTTAATTCAAGAGGGGGGGCAGCTAAATTTTTAAATAGGGATCAAAACCCTAGCCTAAGGGGGTGCTTGCCTAAGTAAAATTATCCCTTTACCCCTCCTATAGCCAACCTGCCTTAATAGGAACAGGAGGCGACTAAGTGGCTCTATAGCCGACCTAAGCAGGGGGAAACCCTAGCCGACCAACCCAATAAGAGGTGTGGTGGCTACTAAGCCCTAAGGGCTAATATAGACCCTAGCCATACTTGTTTATAAGATATAAGTGGATTTATTATAATCTAACAGGGTTTTTATTGACTAGTACTAAGATGATTAGGACTCAACCCTGATGGAGTCCTATCATGAATCCGTAATATTATCTTCGGATGGAACTCTTTCCTATGCTATATCTTTTTGGGCTATGATATCTCTAATTAAGTGAAACCTCCTCAGAATATACTTAGACTTCCGACAAGACTTGGGTTCCTTTGCTTGAGCCATCGCCTCGTTGTTGTTATAGTATATGGGAATCGACTCAATGTTATTCAGTACGGCTCTCAAATCTTTAATGGACTTCTTCATCCATACACCTTCCATTGCTGCTTTTGCTATAGTAATGTATTTTGCCTCTGTGGTCAAGTTAGTAGTAGTATCTTGCTTGGAACTCCTCCAGCTTACTGCTCCTCCATTCAGGGTGAAAACATACCCTAAGTTTGACTTGCTATCATTAATATCGAAATGAAAACTCGAGTCTATGTAGCCCTCAACCTGGAGGCTATATTCTCCATATACTAGTAAAAAAACCTTAGTCCTACTTAAGTACTTAGGGATATACTTTATTGTCTTCCAGTGTTCTAAACTTGGATCCACTCGATACTTGCTCGTGACACTCAGAGCATGCGCTATATCAAGCCTGGTATATAACACAGTATATATGATAGACCCTATCACTAATGCATAGGGTATCATATTCATGCCTGCTTTTTCTTCAAGAGTCTTTGTGGACATACTCCTAGAAAGTGATATTTCTCATCGATATGAGATCTCTCTTGGAATTCTCTATGCCAAATATTTTGATAATAGAGTCTATGTACCTAGAGTGAGATAAGCCAAGCATCATCTTGGATCTATCTTTATAGATCTAGGTCTCTAAAATATAGGATGCTTCCCTTAAGTTCTTAATAGAGAAGTTTCTAGATAGCTAAGTCTTTACTATAGAAAGCATTTCTACATATTCTCAATGATTAGGACACCAAGAAGGTGATAGTGCTCCCATTTACCTTCCTATACGCACAAGGCTCATCTACATTCTTAACAAAGTCATAAGATCTGATTGCCTCATCAAATCTTATGTTCCAACTTTGGGAGGCTTGCTTCAGTTCATAGATGGACCTAAGCAACTTGTACAGTTTATCTAAAATCTCTCTAGATACGAATCCCTTTGGTTGTATCATATACACCTTCTCCTCAAGGTTGCCATTGAGGAATATAGTTTTCACATCCATCTACCAGATTTATAGTCATAGGTGCTATAATAGCCAAAAGAATTCTAATTAATTTAAGCATAGCTATAGGTGAAAAGGTTTCGCCATAGTCAACTCCTTGCCTTTAATGATATCCTTTAGCCACCAGCCTTACCTTATAAGTCTCCACCTTTTCGTCTACTCCGATCTTTTTCTTGAAGATCTATTTGCAACCAATGGGTACAATATCCTCAGGTGCATTCACAAGGTTCCAAACCTTGTTAGATTATATGAAATCCATCTCAGAATTCATGGCTTCTTGCCATTTCCCATAGTCTATACTCATAATAGCCTCATCATAGGTCCGAGGATCAATATCTAGAGAGTCCTCTCTACTTAAATGTCCTATACATCTTTCAGGAGGGTGAGATACTCTGCTATATCTGCGTAAAGTTGGGACTTGTGTGTTAGGTACCTGAATAGACTCAGACTTTGGAATGATGCTTGAGCTAAGTTCTCCAACTTCACTCAACTCTATCTCACTTCTATTATTTCCACCAAGAATATGTTCCTTCTCAAGAAACACAACCCTCTTGGCAATAAAGATCTTCTGGTCCTTATGATAATAGAAATAGTACCCACAAGTTTCCTTGGAATATCCTATGAACTTATACAATTTTGTCCTTGATTCAATCTTGTTGGGATTATATCTTTTAATATGGGTAGGACAGCTCCAAATTTTAATCACCTTAAGATTGAGCTTCTTTCCTTTTCATATCTTATATGATGTAGACACTATCAACTTTGATGGAACTCTATTCAGAAGGTAAGTTGTTGTCTTTATGGCATATCCCTAGAATGACACAGGTAGGTCAGCAAAACTTATCATAGACCACACCATGTCCAATAATGTCTGATTTCTCCTTTCTGATACATCATTGAGCTGAGATGTATAAGAAGGTGTCCATTGAGATAAAATCACATAGTCCTTAAGAAAATGGGTGAACTCTATACTGAAGTACTCTCCTCCTCGATCTGATTGAAGAGTCTTAATACTCTTTCCAATCTGGTTCTCTACTTCATTCTTATATTTCCTGAATTTCTCAAATGCCTAAGACTTGTACTTTATCAAGTACACATATCCATACCTAGAGAAATCGTTAGTGAATGTTATGAAGTATGAGCAACTGTCTATAGCCTAAGTCGACATGGTACCATATACATTACTATGTATAAGTTCTAGTAGATCAATGGCTCTCTCTCGTGTTCCACTAAAAGGAGAGTTAGTCATCTTTCCATGAAGGTAAGGTTCATAAGTTGTATATGACTCATAGTCGAATAGATCTAGATATTCATCTTTTAACAACATTTGAATCCTTCCCTCATGGATATGACCTAGCCTATAATTCTACAAGTATCCATTGTTCACCTCATCTCATTTTCTCTTGGACGTATTTATATTCATGATTTATGGAGAAGTGTCTAACATATATATAAGTCATTTATCAAGGTACCTCTAGTAATGATCTAATTATCTAGAATTATTGAACAACTATTATTCTCAAAAACTAATTTACATCCATTAATTGTCAAACAAGAAAAGAAAATAATGTTTGTGGCAATAGAGGGAATAAAATAGTATGCATCCAATGTAATGATAGCTCAATCAGGCAGATATACGGTGACCTCCCTAATGGCAATTGCAGCAACTCTTTATCCATTACGTATCTTGAGGTCCATCTCACCCTTGGCCAATCTCCTAGGTCTTGCCAGAATCTACAATTAATTACAGATATGATAAGCACTCCCGGTATCCAATATCCACGTGTTATCATGAAAATCTAACAAGTGGAGATTGATCATAAATGTATCTGAAAGTTCTCCAACTATTATGACTCTAGCTAGAGGAGTTCTAATTTAGTTTCATTAAAGAGGGTAATTATGTAAATCCTAAAGGCATTCATGTAAATCATAAGGGTATTCATGTAAATCCTATCTAGCCAACCCCTAATAAAGAAGCAACGAGGCCGGCTAGGTTAGGATTAGATGGGAGGAAGATATTTTAAGGAAAGAGTAGGATGTATGTCACCCTAATTAACCACCCCTTATCCTAGTTAAAGAGGGGTTGGTTGAGGAGGGGTTAAATTAGAATAGAATTAGGATTAGTTTGGAGGTAGCTTCTTAGAGTTGGAGTTGGAGTTGTTAGAAGTAGGAGTTGCTTCTTAGGGTTGGAGTTGGAGTTGTTAGGGGCTGTTAGGAGTAGGAGTCTTAAATAGGAATCCTTTTAGGAGTTGGGATTTAGAAGCCCTATTAATAGTTTTGTATTCTCTCCTCTTTCATCATGAATAGATCAATCTTTCTTTAGCCAATGGCTTGAATACCGAGGGAGGAACCCCTTTAGAGTTCCAAGGAGGCCGATCCCCTATAGAGATCACCCCAAGCTTATAATCCGTAAGGGTTCTAACACTTGATATCAGAACATCATTCTTGGCATCTTGCTGCCCTTTCACATCTATCCATTAGCCCCCCACAGTCATCCAAAGTAATTGCCACAATTGCTAGAAGATCGTCACTAAACTCTACCGTCATATCCACTATCGTAGATCATCCTTTGATCTCCTCATGAATTACAACAGGTTCTGGTTTTCTACCTTACTACTACTGTAATTTGGTTATCCTTAATCCATAAGCCCAAAAAAATTATTCCCATATTGCTGCATAAACTTTTCGTCATAAAGTTTCTATCTTTACGATAAAAGTTACGCCGGAGAATTCTAGCTGCACACCCCTTACTGTTTGATTTGCTGCTATATTTTTACAAATCAAATTTCTACAAAATTTTAACCATAGCTTTATAATTTCCTATCCTCAGATCTTTCTTTGGTTTTGTCAAAAAATCATCAAGATAACCTACTCATTTTTTACGTCCAAGCTGCTGCAGTTTAGATATAAAAATCTGTTGTAGTACCTTATGGTGATCTTCAATTTTGCTAAACTTTTTGTCGTTGTTTTCTTCTATGAATTTTTTATCACATTATCTTTCCCTTACCAGTAGATTCTCTTTGAGTTTTACTCAAATCCTTATTTTGAACTGCTAGAAAAAAATCTCATCTCTACTGCTGAAATCTTTCGATGAAAAATTTTTGCCATAGTACCTTCTGGTATTCCTTGATATTGCCAAAACTTTTGCTGCTGATTTCTTTTACAAATTTTTTGACAGTATTATCTTTCCCTTGCTAGTAGATTCCCATTGAGTTTTACTTAATTCCTTATTATGCACTACTGCAAAAAATTTTGACTATACTATTGAAATCTTTCACCGAAAAAATTCTGCAACAACACCTTCTCGTAATCTTTGATTTTGCCAAACCTTTTGTTGTCATTTCATTCCACAAAATTTTTGACAATATTATCACTTCCTTGCCAATAGATTTCCTTTAAGTTTCACTTGAATTTTCATTGAGAATTTCTGAAAAAAAATTACATCTTCACTGCTGGAATTTTTTTAACAAAAAATCTACTGTTGTACCTTTATCTTCCTTCTTCTTCCTAACCCACCGAAACCCAATCAACTTGCTGCCATCACCCAAGATGCCTTTAGGGCATCTCTTTAGCCTTAAGACACAACCCTCATAACCTATTTTCTTTACCCTAACAGTACCCAAAACTGTAGCCCAAAACAACAACTATCGCAGCCTATCGACGTAGAATTCTGCAGCACTGCCCTTTAGTGTTTTTTGCTACGTCCATATCTGATCCTTACCAAAATTATTGCTGCCACTTATGTCATCTTTATGGCACCCCTATAGCCTTAAGATGCAGCCATCATAGCCTTTTTTTTTTATTTTCATAGCCAACCCAAATCGCAGCCCAAACAACGGTCTTCCACAGCCACCGAACCTTCCACTTATCCTTATATTCTACAGCCATCGAACCTTGCCAAACTGGTTGCTGCCCCAACAACAACCCTAAACCTTCCTTCCCAACCTCAAACCACTGCCATAAAAATCCTTTTCAGCCTCCACAGCACCCTCAAACCATAAGCTATCAATCCTAAACCGCAACCTTGTTCTGTCACCCTTTTGGCCACCAATCCCTACCAAACCGGTTGCTGTCATCAATAGCAACCCTAAGCCAACCATCTAACCCTAATACCTCTATCATTGAACCCCCCCCAATAGTCTCTGCAATAGCCCTAAATGCTAGCATCAACAGCACCCTCTTTGCCGAAAAATTTTGCTGCACTACCTTCGGTACTACTTGCTGCATCCACACCCAATTCCTACCAAATCCATTGATGTCATCAATTCCAACCCTAACTCATTCCTTTGACCTTAAACCTCAACCATTATACCCCCTATATGAGCCCGACAGTAGCCCTAAATCATAGCCCCAATAGCGACCAAAAATAGTAAACTTTCAACCCAAAACTGCAGTCATCTACCCTTGATCCACCACCTCTTTCGGCCATCAATCCACCCAACGTTTTTATATCACTAACCCAACAACATGAGAAGGATATTGACATCTTAAATCTGGAGGTACACACAATGGTATCTCAAGGTTCAATTGATGCCAAGTTGGAGGCGTTTGAATCGTGCATGGAAGATTCCCGTCATGTTCAACCTCTCAACCATCATGATCTCGAGGGACTTAACCATGCATGATGTTTAGTTAAGTCATTACCATCATTACAAGATGAGTTTAATTTAATGATAAACCCTCAAGGGACTTGATCAAGCATACGAAGTCCTCAGGTCACCGGTGATATCTCTATGTCGTAGGCAAGATCTCAATCACGTAGATAGTTGAGCCTCGAGGGACTCGACCAACCTATTCAATTTCTTCATATAACGATAGAAGGCCACGTGGGTCAATCTTATTAACTCATGCTTATCGACTTAATATTATCGTAGGAGGGGTTTTCATTTTGTATCAGTATCCTAATATGTCATATCACATACATACATGTTATATATATATATATATATATATATATATATATATATATATATATATACCTATAGTGGTCGCACCTGCAGGTGCCCTTCACCGTAGGCGGTCGATGCTACAATCGACCATCCCTAGCTATGATCAGCTTCCGCTTGTGACCTGGCCATGGGCATCTATCCTTGCCAACGGCCTTGGTCACGTGCAATCGCCCTGCAAGTGGCTTGACCGTGGGTGGCCGCCCTTATAGGCGGCTTGCCCACAAGTGGCTGCCCCCTCCTCGTAGCAAGAATGCATAGAACAGTTATACGCAATTCAATCTCATCATATAAAGTTAAGAACCAAATTTATTATACGAACAACCTAGCTATGATGCCACTATTGAAAAACCTCAGCAGGAGCATCACATGCACAACAGAAGATCAAAATAAAATTGGTTTCCCACGTATATCAAAATTACAGTGCAAAGATTGGTGTGAGAAAAAGTCACAAAATCAAAAATCACATTATGTGAGATATTATTTACCTAGGGAGATCATATATCTCTATTTTTCCAGATCCAGATGGAGAGGATGAAGGAGATCAAACATTCTCCTTTCTAGTAGTATCCACACAATGGATCATTGTAGTGATACTCTTTCAATCGTAGCCACAAATCTCGTAACTCTTATATAAGAGGGAGGAAGGAGAATAGGAGGGGGCGACCAAAGGTGCAACTTACCATCTATGTGTCACCCCTACCTCCTATTTATAGAAAACCACCAAAAAGGGGTCTTGTCTTAGTGGGTATTAGATCTCTATCTAATTATCCACTAACCTTGAATTTGATGATGAGATCAATTGATGATGATGAGATCAATTGATGTGTGTTAGAGAAAGAATTGTAGGTCTAACTATGATAGGATCAATAGAATTATAACCAGATAATGGGCCAAGATCAAGCTTGAGCATCAGGCCGGGGTTCGAATGATGTAGTGGGTTTCGCCGAGAGTTCGCTAGGAGATTCACCGAAGGGATCGAGAAACTCGTTGGGAACATGCTGGGAGATCACCGGGGAAAAGACCAGAAGACTTACTGCAAGTATGCCAGAGGTTACCGGATTGGCGGAAGTTAGGTTATAATTCAACTTGTGGTCATTAAGAGTTGTAATCATTGAGTCGTAGTTAGAAAGTGAGTCCAATTTAAGTTGAATTTGGAAGGACTCTAAATCAACTTAATAAGGCAACCGGATCCACTACTGGGTTTGGTTGAGCTCAGGTTGAGCTCAATCAGTTGACTAAGGAGCTGGTCAAAATTAAATCAAAGCTGGAGTTCAAAAAGTGGACCATTTTTATGAAAATTTCGACGGGTAAACCGCCAATGAGCGGCGGTTGGACCACTTACACCATAAAATTTGAGGGGCGGCCAGTAACTTTCGGCAAGTCAACCACCCAGGTGGCAGCTAAATCGCCCGTACCACAGAATGCAGCGGTGGCCAACGGCTAACAACGGGTGAACCGCCCAAGTCGGCAGGTAAACCACTTGTACCCGATTTTTCCAAGTATGTTTGATTTTTTACTCCAATTTCTGAAGCCACTTAGGATCCATAAATACCCAAAGTATTCTTATATTCTTAGCATAACTGAGAAATACTTTTGGGCAATTAAATTATGGCAAAAGAAATTATGCTTGATTTGTAAAAAAAAAAAGGGAGGAGAGAGCTTAGAGATAGAAAGTTTGTCTTAAGTCTCCCTTGTAAGCAAGTGTAAGGGTTTAATCTTTACCCAAAGAAGATTGGTAGTGGAAGCCGGAGTATCACAAAAAGGAGGACTCGAAAGTGGATGTAGGTCGTTGGCGCCAAACCAATATAAAATTATAAATGTTTCATACTTGCATTGCTTGAATATTATTGTATTGATACTTCCAATTTAACTAAACTCCTTGAAAGCAAGACGATAAGTTCTTTGACTCAAACGTGATTATCTTTTCGATTTTCTTAGCAACTTACTTTTAATAACTCACTTGTTTTATTAAAAGTGAAAAGCTTTGGATTTTCTATTCTATCTTATTCGAAAATCTTTTGCTTTAGAAAAAATAATTTAATCTTACACTAATTGACCCCCCTCTTAGTGCTAATTGATTCTAACAATTGGTATCAGAGCAAGGTTCTTACTCTTTGGATTAATACCCACTAGGGTAAATGGCTTGTTTTGGCATGAATGAGGGACATTCTATCTCACGTCTTCCCATGTTTAATGGGACAGATTACACGTATTGGAAGACAATGATGTGTATTTTTCTTTTTTCTTTGGACCTTGATCTTTAGAATATAGTTGAAAATGGTTTTGAAAAATCTTTCAAACCAATGAATGAGCTAAATGATTTGAAAAGGAAGAATTTTTCTCTAAATGCAAAGGCTATGAATGCCTTGTTTTGTGCATTTGATAAAATGAGTTTAATCATGTTTTTGTTTGCGAATCGACTTTCGATATTTAGCATGCACTAGAAATCACATACGAGGGGACTAGTAGAGTAAAAGAATCTAAAATAAATATTCTAGTTTATAATTATGAGTTGTTTCGAATGAAACCAAGTGAGTCTATTAGAGATATGTACATCCGTTTCATGGATGTCGTCAATGGACTAAAAGCACTTAGAAAATATTTTTTAAATTCTGAACATGTGAGTAAGATTTTACTATCTTTGCCTAAAAATTGGGATCCTAAAGTAACCTCTATTCAAGAGGCCAAAGATTTGAATAACTTACCTCTTGAAGAACTAATTGGCTCTCTTATGATTTATGAACTAAACTGTAAAGCTCATGATGAGCTTGATGAACCCCTTCTAAAGAACAGGAAGGATGTAGCACTTCGAACTATGAATGACTCATTGAGTGATGAGGACCATGACATTGCACTTCTATCAAGAAAATTTTAAAAATTTATAAAAAGAAATAAAAACTATAAAAACAAAAAGGAACCAAAGAAAGACAACATCATTTGCGATGAATGCAAAAAATTGGGACACTTCAAAAGTGAATATTCCTAACTGAAGAAGAAATTAGCACTAAAAAAGAAAGCACTCTCGGCCACTTAGGATGATTCAAGTTCCTTAGAGGAAGAAGACTAATCCAAAGAAGAGGTGGCTAACTATGCCTTAATGGCATTTGAAGATGAAGTTAGTGAATCTTTAGATATTTTATTTTCTAAATTATTAAGCATGTTTCATGATTTATTTAATGAGTTTAGGAAACTTGGCAAATCTTTTAAGATGCTTAAAGTTGATCATAAATTATTAGTTAAAAGATTTGATGAAATGCATGACTCCTTAGCATCACATAAACTATGCTTGAAATGTGAAATGGTAGATAAAGTTAAAGAAGAAAATTGTATGCTTAGAACTACACTTGAGAAATTTGAGATAGGAAATAAATCCCTAAATATGATCCTTGCCAATAAGGATCATATTAACAAACCATCTTTGAAAGAGGATCTATATTGAATATGCCACCAAGAATTAAGTATAACATTTGTGGTAAATTAGGACATAAGGTAAACAAATGCCTTTTTAGAAAATATACTCCACATCATCTTGTATGGGTTCCAAAGAGAACTCTATATAATGAAAATCAGTTAGAAAAGAAAGATAAAAATTTTTATGAATGACCCAATATCAAATGGGTACATAAACCAAAACTATCATTCTTATAGGTTGATCTCCAAACTAAAGCTAGTAGCACCAAATGGTATCTTGATAGTGGATGACTTGAAACATAACTTGTTTAGCATTAGCCACTTATGTAATAAAGGATATATGATTAAATTTCAACCTAATGCTTGCATAATTGAGTTGCCACACAAAAATAAATTATTAATTACTTTAAGAAACAACAATATGTATACTATAGATATTGAGAAATTTTGTGATGAAACTTATTTTTCGGCTTTGAATAATGATGTTTGGATTTGACATAAAAGATTAGGTCATGCTAGCATGAAACTTTTAAACCAAATCTCTACTAAAGAACTTGTGAGAGATTTACCTAATCTTAAGTTTATCAAAGACAAAGTATGTGATACTTGTCAATTAGGAAAACAAATAAAAAGTAGTTTTAAGTTGAAAAACCAAATTAGCACCTCTAAACCACTTCAATTGATCCATATGGATCTATTTGGACCAATTAATACTACAAGTTTAGGTGGTAGCAAATATGCATTTATCTTAGCCACTTTAGTAGATATACTTGAACCTATTTCTTAGCACATAAAAGTGATATATTTAAATACTTTGTAAAGTTTTGTAAAATTATTCAAAATGAAAAATGATGCATGATCTCCTCATTATGGAGTGATCATGGTGGAGAATTTCAAAATAATAATTTTTGAAATTTTTGTGATTCGAATAGATATATTCATAACTTCTAACTCCTCGAAATCCACAACAAAATGGAGTAGTAGAAAGAAAAAAATAGGAGCTTACAAGAAATGCTAGAACAATGTTAAATGAACATAGTTTTCCTAAATATTTTTGGGTCGAAGCCATTAATACGGCATGCTATGTTCTAAATAGGGTTCTAGTAAGATTATTACTCAATAAAACTCCTTATGAATTGTGAAATGGTAAAAAACTCAATATTTCTTATTTTAAAATATTTGATTACAAATGTTTTATTTTGAATGAAAATGATACTTTAGGTAAATTTGATACAAAATTTGATGAAGGTATTTTTCTAGGTTATTCTTCTATTTCAAAAGGTTTTCGTGTTTTTAATAAAAGAATATTAGTAATAGAAGAATCCATTCATATTATTTTCAATGAGTTTTTCGAATTTAAGAAGATTGATTTTGATAATGAAATTGATTTAGATACTTTAAATTTAAAAGATAACACTCCTAAAAGCAACTTGGATGTATCTACTTCCAATACATTACCCAAGGAATGGAAGTATATGAATGATCATCCTATGGAGCTTATAATAGGAGAAACATTAAAAGGAATTCAATCTCGATCTTTTTTTAGAAATTTATGTGCAAATGCCGTATTTCTTTCTCAAATTGAGCCAAAATGTATTGATGAAGCCCTAAGAGATGATTCTTGGGTTAATGCAATGCATAAAGAGCTTAATTAATTTGAGAGAAATGAGGTATGGAAGCTTGTTCCTAGGCATAATGATCATTTAGTGATTGGTACTAAATGGGTATTTAGAAACAAGCAAGATGAAAATAGTATCATGGTTTGAAACAATGTTAGATTAGTAGCCAAAGGTTTCAACCAAGAAGAAGAAATCGATTATGTTGAAACCTTCGCTTCCGTGACTAAACTTGAAGTCATAATGATGCTCTTTGTCTTTGCCTTTTTTAAAAATTTTAAGTTATTTCAAATGGAGGTTAAAAGTGCTTTTCTAAATGGTTTTATTTCCGAAGAAGTGTATATTGAACAACTCCCCGGTTTTGAAAATAATCTTCTTCCTAATCATATTTTCAAACTTATAAAAGCTCTTTATGGATTGAAACAACCTCATCGGGCTTAGTATGAAAGACTTAGTGCTTCTCTTATTTCAAACAATTTTTCTAAAGGCAAGGTTGATACCACATTATTTTTAGGTATTTTAAAAATAATTTTCTTATTGTTCAAATTTATGTTGATGATATCATTTTTGGATCTACAAATGAATCTTTATGTGAGACATTTGCTAAAGAAATGAGCCAAGAGTTTGAAATGAGTCTAATGGGTGAGTTATTATTCTTCTTAGGATTATAAATAAAACAAGTAGATGATGATATTTTTATTTGTCAAACTAAATACACCTTAAACTTGATAAAACAATTTGGGATGAAAAATGCTAAAGCAATAGACACTCCCATGAGCACTTCTATAAAGTTGGACTTAGACAATGAAGGAGAAAACTTTGATCAAAAAATTTATAGAGGTATGATAGGAAGTTTATTATACTTAACTGCAACTAGACCAGATATCATGTTTAGTGTTGGATTGTGTGCAAGGTATCAATCTAACCCGAAACTCTCTCATTTTAAAGCAGTTAAACAAATATTTAGATACTTAAAAGGAATATTTAAACTAGGATTATGGTATCCAAAATCAAAGAACTTTGACTTGATTACCTATTCTGATGCTGATTTTAATGGATGTAGAATAGATAGAAAACGCATTACCGAAACATCTCAATTTTTGGGGCATGCACTTGTCTCTTGGGCTTCCAAGAAACAAAATACAATAACTTTATCTACTACGGAAGTAGAATACATTGCAGCTAGTGCATGTTGTGCCTAAGTCATTTGGATGAAAAACACACTAGAAGACTATGGATTAAAATTAAAAAATATTTTCATAAAGTGTGATAATAAAAGTGCAATATGTCTAACTAAAAATCCTATTCAACATTCAAGAACCAAACACATTAATATTAGACGTCATTTTATAAGGGATCATGTAAATAATCAAGATATCATGTTAGAATTTATTGATACTAAGCATCAATTAGTGGATATCTTTATAAAACCCTTAAATGAAGAATAATTTAATTTTCTTATAAGAGAACTTTAAATGCTAAATTAAAAAATATTTGAATTCATGAAATTGAGCTATTTATCTTTGTGATGATGTTTATTTACAAAAATTACATGAGAAATCTTTAATGCATGAGTTTTTTTTTCTTTATCTCACATATTTTGAGATGATTATCTTATTGAGAACTATAATTTAATGATGTTTTACAACTCCTCCTCTATTTTCTTTCCTTATAAGAAAAAGAAAAATTCATGATGACTCTTGTTGTATTTTATAAAGGGGAGAGTAGAAACTCTTTTGTTTTAAAAGAAAAATTCATGATAACTCTTTTATAACCCTACCCTTCATCTTTTTATTGATGATAAAGGGGAAGAAAAGTATGGTTGATGACTAGAGATTATTTTTTCCAATGTTTAAAATTTATGAGATTTATTGAGAAAAGTATGGTTGATGTCTAGAGATTATTTTTTAAATATTTTAAATGTATGAAATTTATTGAGAAAGGTATGCTTGATGACTTGAAATTTTTCAATGCTTAATGACTTAGAGGGAAAATTGTCAAATACTTCAACTTCATGACAATCCTTGAAAATTTTTAAAAAGTTGAATGCTTGAAAGGTTATTTGCTTGAAACTCTTATTATGTTGATTTAATTGAATTCAATAGAATGTGATTCTCTTGAAATTAAATCTTCTATATGATGGCATAAATTTAGGGAGAGTTAGGAATAACTCCCGTCATCAATTGATTATCATCATAAAAAAAGGGGAGATTGTTAAATCTCGGATTTTGATGATTAGATCAATTAATGTGTGTTTATCTAACATATGTGTTAGAGAAAGAATTGTAGGTCTAACTATGACAGGATCAATGGAATTACAATCAGATAATGGGCCAAGATCAAGCTTGAGCATCGGGGCGGGGTTCAGACGATGCGGTGGGTTTTGCTGGGAGTTCGCTAGGACACCGAAGGGATCGAGAAGCTCGCTGGGAACACACTGGGAGATCACTGGGGAGAAGACTAGAAGACTTGCCGCAAGTATGCCAGAGGTTACCGGATTGGCGAAAGTTAGGTCGTAATTAAGCTTATGGTTATTAAAAGTTGTAATCATTGAGTCATAGTTAGAAAGTGAGTCCAATTTGAGTTAGATTTGGAAGGAATCCAAATCAACTCAATAAGATAACCGAATCCACTACTGAGTTTGGTTGAGTTTAGGTTAGGCTCAATCAGTTGACTAAGGAGCTGGTCAACATTAAGTCAAAGCCAAAGTTCAAAAAGTGGAGGGAACCACTTTTACAAAAATTTCGACGAGTAAACCATCAGTGAGCTGCGGTTGGACCGCCCCTACCATAGAATCCGGGTGGCGGCCAATAACTTTCGGTGGGTCAACCACCTAGGTGGCGGTTAAACTGCCCATACCACAAAATGCAATCGTGGCCAATGGCTGACGGCGGGTGAACCGCCCAAGTCAGCAGGTAAACCGTCCATACCTAATTTTTTCAGGTATGTTTGATTTTTGGCTCTCATTTCTGAAGCCACTTGGGGTTTATAAATACCCCAAGTATTATTGCATTCTTAGCATAATTGAGAAATAATTTTGGGCAATTACATTCTAGCAAAAGTAATTGTGAGTGATTTGTAAAGAAAAAAAAATGGAGGAGAGAAAGCTTAGAGATAGAAAGTTTGTCTTAAGTCTCCCTTGTAAGCAAGTGTAGGGGTTTAATCTTCACCCAAAGAAGATTAGTAGTGGAAGCCGAAGTGCCTCAAGGAGGTTCGGTATAAGGGGGGAGAACCCCGATTGATCCTAACAAGGGAAGATTAGTAGTGGAAGCCGGAGTGTCTTAACCCCCCCCCCCCCCCCCCTTCTTCTTAGTGTCAATTGATCCTAACAAGTAGGTGGTCTGGGTTCGGTATAAGGGGGGAGAACCCCGGATCATTGAATAACCTCCAGTAGTGATTCAGAGTGAGGGTAGGCGGTTCCCTTCCTTGGGAGGAGGAAAGAAGTTCGAGCCCCCGATGCCAAGGGCTTATGGAGCAGTAGCACCTTCCTCTCCGAGGTGCTCCCGTTCGCATTATTCTGCAAGTGCTCCTGTGGCATATTACCCTCCTTCTAATGTCAAAAATATTGTTGGACTTGGTGCCATGGTCGAGGAGTCAATACGGCTTAGTTCGGCCCATGTATGCAAGCTCGTCTATGTCGAATAAGAGTACGTAGGAGGCTTGAGAGGGATCGGTTAGGTCAACATGGGAGTGCACCTCGGGCTCCTCCTTGTGGTCAGGCAAGAGATCCTGCACGAAGGCCTCGTTGGAGTGGGGACGATCGACATAGTTCCTCAGATGATCTAATCAGTACCCCGACCGAGATGGTAAAAAATGTTCAATATAGAGAGTCAGAGAGAGAGAGCCCCCTAGAGTCATTCCCTAGGATAGCTTTTATACTCGTCGGGCAAGAGATAGTCGTACCCTGGCCCTTAATGTCAGTGGCATCCTGGCTGAACCGAGGGTACGGTACTACTTAATCTTGGGGCCTTGGTCAGTGGGTTAGTGTTAGACGACGCCACCTTCCGGGTCTTAAGCCTACTACTGTGATGGGTCTGTTGATACTGTGCTAGGTCGGATGACATTATGGTAGCTCAACAAACACTGTGCCAGGTTAGTCGAGGCTACACCACCTGTCTCGGGCGGCTGAATGATATAGTTTGACAAGTTAGCTGTAGGGCTGACATGACCCATGATGACTGAACAGATCCTGCCCTACCAATGAGACAACTTATTGATTATATATCAAACTTACAATTCACACCAATTATTAAAATATTAATATGATTAATGTTGAGTCAACTGATATGCTCTAATGTTACTGTTGTTCGAGAAGAAATTAAAGACAAAATAGATCGATTCACTATTAAAATAGTTACTATAATTTTACCTAGACATTCAGAGTAACTATGGATATTTTTCATGAGTTGGGATTCACTACCTGAAGATTACAGTAAATAAATAAATTAACTATTTGTGTTCCAGAGGAAGTCAAAATATTCATCCATGTCAACATGAAAGTACGGAGAAATTATATATAATTATCTATAATGAATTATAATTAGTATATCGATCTTTATATTTTAAAAAATAATATTAAAATCTGAAAGTGAAATATTTAACCACAATTATTCTTACATCATTAATTTTTTTGATGTGTTATCGCATGTAAAAAGAACACCATGAGAAGGATAAAAACATAATTTTATTTTTTTAATTATTAAATATATATTCTTTAAAATGTCCTAACTGTTATTTCTCATTTCCTCTTTCTCACACGAGACCTGCCTCTCGATTGCTCTTGACTGTTGTCGCTCCTGCACCGCTCGATCATCGCCTCTCCTATATAGCTCACCATCGTCATACTAGACCTGCTCAACCATTTTTGTTCTGTCATCGCTGTATCGGACCTACTCAACCATCGTTGGTCCTTCACTGCTCGACCATCATCGCGCCCGCATCGCTCGCCGTCGTCGCTTCTGTATTCCAATTGTCATAACTTTCTGGGCTGATACCTTTAAAGTTCAAAATTATCTTCACCTTTGTTATGATCTGTCATCGCTGCATCGGACCTACTCAACCATCGTTGGTCCTTCACTGCTCGACCATCATCGCGCCCGCATCGCTCGCCGTCGTCGCTTCTGTATTCCAATTGTCATAACTTTCTGGGCTGATACCTTTAAAGTTCAAAATTATCTTCACCTTTGTCAGTATCCATGCTGAGCTTTAGGCGGATTGTAGACCCATCATCCACATAATCTTTTTCTTCAACAACAGTATATTGCTTTTCTTGTTCCATTCTAGCTGCAACTGCTTTGAGCATCTCTCTCATAGCTGTTCAGTGTTTTTTGGTACAAAGGACATGTATGCTTGGACATGTATGCTTGGATTGTAGAACCATACTGATCAGTAAGTTCCTTGATGAGAGCTATGCCACTCTGGTTTGCTGTTACTTGGGTTCGAAGATCAGAAAGATTATCTTGAAGTCTACGAGTTCCTGGGAAATCGTTAGATTTTTCATCCCAACTAGGCGTTTGAAGCAGGTTAACAATTCCCTCTTCTTGGAAGACACCTCCTTCCACAAGTTTGAATGTCTTAACTGTGGCACCCTCGTTGGGGAGAATACCGACAAGAATCAAGTATCGAAGTATTGCAATGGTCACAAGCAGCACCAGTAGTTCTAGTACTACCATAAGAAGAGTGAGGATGAGGCATAGAAAAGCAAAGATCCTATTATTGAATTATCGAATGAAATCTTTGGTAAGTGTTTAATTTTTTATTTGGAGTCACTGTGTTAAATACATATGTGTTAAATCATAATATGTGTTACATTCTTAAATTAAGTATTTAAAATACTATAATAAAATATAAAATTTATCAAAGATCCTAAAAACATTGTCAAAGTACTAATAAATAATGCAATTCAAAAATGAATTATCTTTACTTTTGTTATATTGATAGTGTTTTTATTTAATATGTTTGCTGAATTATCTTTAATTTTGTTATGTTGATAGTGTTTTTATTTAATATGTCTAATGAATTATCTTTACTTTTGTTTTGCTGATAGTGTTTTTATTTAATATGTCTGCTGAATTATCTTTAATTTTATTATGTTGATAATGTTTTTGCTTCTAATTGTGGATGTTCTTCTTGTTGATTGTGATAATGATTTTAATAAGAGTAAGAATAAAGGAGATGGAATAGAAAAATAGTTGTTGGGAATTATAGTATAAAGGGAGGTGGAGGAAACTTATCAACATCTAATGATTCATGAGGCAGACCTTATTCAAGTTATATACACATTGGACCAGCATAGATAATCTAGTGTCATATTATCAAAAGATGAAGAAGAGAATAATAGTGATGGTAAAAATATAGTAGTTGGTGTCAAAGTGGATGACAAAGATAAAAATAAAGTACAATATCCATACTTTTATGTTAGAGATAATAAGAATACTCATGATTTTCAACTTAAAATATGTTTTGCTAATGCTGAAGAGTTTTGTGTTGTGATCAAGCAATATATCATTTTTATATGCGAACAACTCGGATATGTATTAAATAATGATAAGGATAGGATTAGGGTGGTATGGGAAGTTGGATGTGACTGGATGATGTATGCATCAAAAATACAAGGACAAGCAACTTTGTAAGTAAAAACTTTGAATGTAGAATATTCATTGGGAGATCATTTGACAATCCTCTAGCTACAATTAAGTGGTTGGCCAATAATTATTATGATAAGATTAGAATGAATCTTTACTTTGGCCAGTTAGATCTTTGAAGGCAACAACCCAACAATTCAATTGAGTAACTTATGTGAAAGCTTCAATTTAGTCATATTAAAAGCTCGTCATAAGTGAATCATTACGATGCTTGAAATAATTCGAATCAAGTAAACGAAGATGATTCATATATAATGAGATTCATTAATAAGGCTTAATGAGTTGTTTTGCCCCAACGTCAGGACCATCCTTGAGGAGAATAAGACAGATTATGTCAATTTGATACTTGTTTGGAACGATGATGATAAGTTTGAGATTCCTAGGATGAGAGGAGATAAAAGAACAATTGATATTGCTTGTTATACTTGTAGTTGTAGAGAATGAGACTTATATCTCTTGTTATCATGCTATATCATGTTTATTTAGATGTCTGTAGTCGTCATCTCCTCAATCTTTCAAAATGCAAGGAGATATAAAACAAACCACTTGAGTCTCCTGATCTTACTAAAAGAAAATCTGAAAAACAATAAAAATTAACAAGGACGAAGGGTCCTAACCTAATAAGGTCGAATACTATAGTCAGTGGCAATCTTTGCCATCAGCCTGGTCACAATAAAAAATGATATAGAAAAAGACAAGTATCTTCAGTAATAATATAATTTTGAACAGTCTGCTATTGAAGTACCACTACTTGTTGAAGAACATCGTGCTAGTGAGGCACGACTAGTTATTGTAGATCCGCCCCAGCTGAGTGCTCCGGTGTGTAGTGCAGGGTAGACTCTAGAATGGACACTAATGCAAACTCCAGATAATGAACAGCCTCCAATAAATAAATTACAGATAATTTATATATTTGTTCGTGATCCAATTGTTGTTATCATCTAATTATTTATTTATTTATTTATTTCACTACAGATTAGAAGAAAGCTGTGATATTTTGGGTAGCTTTTGATATCTTGTTGATCATTTTGGATAGTTGTTGATGATTTTGGATAAAAGTCAGGATTCTGGACAGCTTAAGTTATTTTTTTATAGTGAATTTGAGTATGGATCAACTTTAATCTTCATGTTGTTATTAAAGTTTATATGTTGTTATTAAACTTTAATCTTTAAGTCACTCTCATGATGCTTTTTGATATATCAGTTATTGAAGGTTAAATAAAGCTCATTTTTTATTCTACCAGGCTTTGAAGACTTCACCTGCATTTCAATATGTTTTTAGTGGAACAGTTAGGCAGGGATGCCACAGGTGCTCGTTTAGAGATGGTCTCAAAATTTCACATGTAGCTAAGAGATGAGAAGCTTATTTACCGAAAAAAACATAAAAAAGAAACAAACTTCTATCATGTTTTGATAGAAGATGTGATTGAGAGGTGTTGATCTTGCATTACTCTCTATCTTTTTGTTCTATGTTGGACCCATGTGTTCAACTCAGTAATATGAAGCGATAAAATTATCAGAATAATATAAGGCTAAATTTTTTATATTTTTTTAATACTTTTTATAATTTTAAAATTTTATATTTTATAACCCAACATATGAGATTTATATAGTCCCCAAAGATATATTACATTAATGTACTCAAAATGAATCTCTATTTCAATAAACTCTTTCAAGAATCAATAGCCAATTTGATTTGTCCTTCCATAAATATTTCCTTTTAATGCAATGAACCTTTCTTGTGATGAACTTAATTTTTTTATCATACTTGAATAAATTTAATTCTAACATTCTTCCCCTTTAAACTTGTTCCATTCAACATATAAAGTTTCTTTCAAAATTATTGAAATATTCTAAATTTGAGATGTTTTGTAAGTATATTAGCTACTTGTTCACTTGTCTTGATATGATATGGCTCAACTTCTTTGTTTTTGATATGGTCTCTTATAAAATAAAATCTTATATCGATAAGTTTCGATACTTCATGATAGACTGGATTCTTGGCTAAGATAATAGCTGATTTATTATTAATATAAATCTTGGTTGACTTCTCTTGTGGCATATGAAGTTTCTGGAATAATCTTCTTAGCCATATTGCATGACAAACATAATAAGATGCTACTATATATTCTACTTAATAACTTGATAGTGGAATGATATGCTATTTTTTTGAAAACTAATTAAATCTAGCTACACCAAAATAAAATACAAATCTAGTTATACTCTTTTGATCGTTATAGCTTCCGGCCCAATCACTATCACTATATCCAATAAGCTCCAACTTTTAGATGATGAGTATAACATTCCATACTCAATTGTTTATTTAATATATCATAAAATTATTTTAGCGATATTTAAATGAGAAGTCTTAGGAGCTTCCATGTATCTACTTATTAAACTAACTCTAAATAGTATATCAAATCTAGTGTATGTCAAATATCTTAAATATCCAACTAGACTTTTATAATAAGTTAGACTAATGTATTTATTTTCACTTTCCTTGGTTAACTTAGTGTCATATTCAATAAGTATATTTGTAGGATGACAATCTTTCATGAAGAACTTTTTTAGAATCTCTTTTGCATAATATCCTTGTGAGATAAAAATTTCTTCATTGTCTTGTATAACTTTAATACCAAGGAAATAAGTCATTTAGCCCAAGTCGGTCATCTCAAACTCCTTCATAGAGTGTTTAAAATCTTTTGTCATAGAGTTACTATTGCTTGTAAATATTAAATTATCTACATACAAGCATACAAATATGATATCTCCATCATAGTTAGATTTCATAAAGAGCATATTCGTGTGAATATTTAGAAAAATTATTTTGAATAAAATAAGTATCTGTTAGAGAATTTCATACTCATGGGGCTTGTTTAACCATGGGGTTGTTGAATATATATATCTTCTTCAAGAACACCATTAAAAAATATTAATTTGACATCCATTTATTAAATTTTTTATTTCATTTGAGTTATTAGGGAGATAAGTAATCTTATTATCTCCAATCGAGCAATTGGTGTGAATACTTCTTCATTGTCGATCCCATATTAATCCTTTTGTGACCAATCATGCTTTGTATTTATCTATCTCTCCTTGTGCATTTCTTTTTATTTTGAAAATCTACTTAACACCAATCGCTTGGTGATCTTCTAGAAGTATAGTAAGCTCTCATGTATTATTTTTGTTGATACCACAAATTACCTCCTTCATAGCTTGTCTTTAGTTTTCTTCTCTACAAGCTTTTTCGAAAGTTAATGGATCATATCTTATAAAAAGATAAAATAAAAAAAATTATTATTATTAATATCAATTCTTCGAGTCACATCATATAGCTCCTGAATCGATCTTGACCTTCTTATAATCGGACTTCTTAAATCATGTGACCTAGTTGATCTTGGTGATAATTCTGGTAAAGCCTCTTCTGTGCTTGTTTGTATTATATCATCCTCTTCTGATGATATAGCTTTCTTATGTTGTTCATTACTTTTCCAATCCCAAATCTATTATTCATCAAACTCAACATCTCTTGACATTACAACTTTATTTCTTATGTAGCCACTAGAATTCTTAGCGTGACCTAATAAAATACATTTGTGACTTTTATCTTCAAGTTTTGTTCTCTTTTCTTCTGGTATCTTGACAAATGTAACACTTCCAAAAAAATTTAAATAATCAACTCTTGGTTTCTATAAGCTCCATACTTCTTCTAGTGTAAAATTACATATCTACCTTATTAATAACCTATTAAGCAAATAAACTGCATAAGCAATAGCACCTCCTAAAATTCTTTGAAAAATTTTCTTTCCTTTAATATGCATCGGACCATATTAAGTATAATCATATTTTTTCTTTCTAAGACATCATTTTATTAAGGTGTGTATGACATAGTAAATTGATGTAAAATTTCATTATTTCTATAAAAACTTTCAAATTCATTTGATTTATATTGACCACTTCTATCTATTCTTAAATATTTAATCTTACAACTACTTTGTCTTTCGACCAAGTCTTTAATTTCTTTAAATTTATTTAACACTTCTTTCTTTTTCTTTAACATGTAGACCCAAGTTTTACCACTATGATCATTAGTGAAGGTAAAAAAATACTTACTTCCTCCAAATGATATTGGGCTGATAGGGCCACAAACATTCGACTGTATTAGATCAAGTCGATGTCATGCACTTTTAGTTCTTCTGATTTTGAAAGTCTTTCTTTATTGCTTGCCCAAAACACATACTTCATATAATTTTGATGGGCGATCAATTCTTGACATTCTTGTTACCATATTAAACTTTTCTATAAGTTTTAAAACCTCAAAATTTAAGTGAGCATATCTAAGATGGCATAATGTAGAAATGTCAATATTAGTCTTAAAACAACTTTACCTATCAAAAATACATAAATGTAATGAAACATTCTATTCTTCGTCATTTTCATATGTGAGATTAATGTCTTATTCTTATATAAATTAAAAGAGTCATATCTTTCATCTCAATGTTACAACCTTTTTTAAGTAATTATCTCATGTTAAGAATATTATTTTTCATATCAGGCACATAATAAACATCTAAAATGCATAATTCTTTTCTATTATTGAGTCCAAGAATAATTTTACCTTTATTTCTTACTAGTCTTTAAGACAGATCACCAAATGTAATGTTCCTGAAATAACTTGTATCCATTTCTAAAAATAATTCTTTAATGCTATCTAGATACCATGTCATAGACTGATCTTACTTCAAATTATCATAAATCATTAGCAAAACATGGTTTTCTTTCTTTTCTTCTTTTTCAATAAAATTTATCTTATCATCTTGATTGTTAGGATTATAATAACATTCAAAGGAGTAATGTTCATACCTTTTGAAAACATAGCATTGTATTTTAGACATTTTAGAATTTCTGCCACATCCACGACCTCACTCATAACGTCGACCTCTTTAGCTAGAATTTTCTCCACCACGACCTCTTCCTCTTTAAAAATTTGATTCATCTTTATTTTCAAGAGTAAGCTTAGTTTATAGTGTTTGTTCCATAGTTTTATCTTCTATTTTTTTTGTAATCCTTTGTTCATGAACTCGAAGGGAACCCATAAATTGTTCTAAAGACATTTTTCCCAAATCTTTAGATTGTTCGATCGTAACAATAATAAAATTAAATTTTGGATCTAGAGATCTTAGTATCTTTTCTATTATTTTTTTATCACTTATTTGTTCACCATTTCATCTTATTTGATGAACAATAGAAATGATTTTTGAGAATTAATCAAAAATAGTTTCAGAAATATTTGTTGTAATTTTTCAGACTCAGCTTGTAAAACTTGTAGATGAAGTTTTTTTATCTTTTCAACACTACCAAATACTTTTTGAAGTATTTCCTAAGCATCCTTTGAATGATTTGCTAGAGCGATGATCTCGAATATTGTATTATCAAGTCTTTGGTAGATTGTGAATAAGTTATTTTTCTCCTTCTTCCTTCTTTATTCGAGTTGTTTTCTTGCTTCTGCATTCATTGCTCTTTATTCTGCTGAACTTGGTTCAACAAATCCATCTTCTATGAACTCTTATACATCTTGGGAGCCTAGAAAAATTTTCATTTGGATGCACCATATGTCATAATTTTTTTTTGTCAATCTAGGGATCTTGAGTTGAAAGTTGCTTAAGAATGAGGTCATAGCTCTGATACCAAATGTTGAACTCGATAAGAAGAAGGGATAGAGTTATCACTAAGAAAGAGTAGGACAAGGCTAAATCTTTTATATTTCTCTCAATATTATTTATAACTTTAAACCTCTATATTTTTCATATGAGGTTTATAATTTAACTTGTCCTTTCATAAATATTTTTTTTTGATACAATAAATTTTTTGTAATGCTTGAACAAATATAATTCCAACACCAAGATAAATCAAGATACAGACACTTTTCCAGAAATTTGACGATCTCAAAGTGAATGAAACTCCTTTGCATCATTGATTTGGTTTCTTTTGGTGGTTAGGTGACTGAGATTGGAAGGGCAGTTAATGGCCTGCGTAAACACACCTCGAAACAAATTCGCCACCCCGAGTTTCTCGTCATATGATATGGCTTACTATGGTGGTGGAGCAAATGGTATATTATATAGAGTTTAGTGCGCCGTTGTTCGACTGGATGCGAGTTTAAGATGTTTTTTTGTTGCTTATGGTAATTTGTGATCCTTGCTTTCTTTAGGTCAAGTATACAATTGCACTTTGGATTACGCTTGATCAAATTTTTTTACATATGAGTTTAGACTGATGCATGGTCTTGCTGGAATCGGAAATGGTTTCTTCAATTTCTTTTGCATGGGATGTCGGATGTGTTTTATTGTACGCTTTCATTTAGTGGAAGATTAAGAAAAAAGAAGCAAAACTAGTTAAGAGGCGCACATATAAATTGTTCTCCGACTTTTCTAGTCGCTTGGGTTTAGGTTTGGGCTGGAATGGTTGGTATTAAAATAGGAATTAATAATGAAAATTCTTAATTTAAGTTCATGATTCATCATTTATTTATACAGATGAAGAGCAAGATTTTTCTCGATTAATCCACGAGATTTTTTTGTTTAATTAGAAAAATTATATTTAAATCATATATATTATCATGTCTCTGTCAAGATCGAGCTCCTATTAAGGATGTCGATCTTGGACCGATGTAATAAAAAGAGTTTATGTGCAAGAGTTTGCGGACAAGGATGATAATGTCAGGCTTGCCGACGCCGAAAAGGAATATAGCGTTGGGGGTTGTGACTGCTAAAAAAGAGGAAAAATTGCAACATTCAATGGTTGACTACAGAGTCGGGGAAAGCTTCACATAGTTGTGACAGTCGGTGAAGTTGTGGAGATGAGAAGTTGATAGAAAATACTCTTCATCGGTTTCAACATCGACGGAGGTGGAGGAAGAGCCGTCAAACCGACAGCAGGAAAGCCCAGCTCGATTGTAGGAGAAGCTTACCAAGTTATAAGCAAGGAAATCCATAAGTCCTATCGCGACAGTTGCAGGAGGAGGAGGAGTCGACATAGGTGACCTCGCCAAGGAAGCGGTTCCGAAGAGGAAAAGTAGACCATCGAGGGAGTAGAGGAGGAAAGACAGAGTGACAATGAATGAAGCCTCACCGATGGATGCAGCAACATGGAGAGAGAGGGCCTACTGGCGAGAATTATCGTTGGATAGCGTAGAAAGAAGAGATAATCTATATTAGAGAAAGATGGGCTATGATATCATATTAAAATAGAAAGTAATAATGAAAAGTCTCAATTAAAATTTGTCATTTATTTATATAGATAAAGAGGAAGATGTTTTTCAACTAATTCACGAGATTTTATCGTTCAATTAAAAAAATAATATATATTATCAGTTGAGAGATGTGTTTCTCTAATTTGTGGGGGGGGGGGGGGGGGGGGTATGGGGGGGGGGGGGATAATGGAATAAGGCGGGGGGGGAGTATGAGGAGGGGTGGGATAATGGAATAAGGCCTAAAAAAAATTATGAAATATTTCTCAAGAAAAGAACCGAAAGATGAGGCGAGATCCACAACTTTGTAAAAGAGAAGAGACATGTAAGGAGGCGTGAGCCATGGCAATCAGCTGTTGCAGAAGATAAGCTGCATACGAGAAGACGAACACATTAGAAATGAGGCGTACATACTAGGCAAACAAAGCAAGGCTGTGATTGTTGAATCCAGACTCAACAAAGTTTGCCCCCCTCAGCAGAAAGCATTCAGCAAGGCTAAAGTCAAACAACAATGACACACTGCTGCACTTCAAAGGAAGCAACCGATGATCCTGCAAGATGTAAGTTTAACCAAACATATGGAAATCTGAAACATGATAGGTTTTGAAAAGACAAAAAAAAATTAAAACTTTTCCATCTGTTAGACGTCGAAATACTACGAAGAAGCTTCCGTCCAGGCTACTGTCCGTTGTTGCAAATCCAACCATCCAACTTTGAAAAAGAGAAGCAATTTCGTTTGGTAGAAAATACTTACAAATCAAAGAAATAGTATTTCAAAAACAAAAAAACAAAAAAAAAGATTATAATCTGATTGCTGAATCCAGCTGTTATGACATAGCAAAGAGATGTGAGGAGTCCAACCATTTGGAGAAGGTTAATAATCTCCGTTGAGAAAACTCAACTCCCTATCTCTCTTTTGACTCCATCAAGTTGGTACTTTCAGATCGAACAGAATTCCAAGACAAATTTGGCAGCAATAGTGCCACTAATAAATGAAAAATTAGGTATACCTGAAAGGCAATCAACGAACTGCTCAAAGTATACGGTGAAATTGAATCAGCATTTATATTGATGACGCTATAATAGGAGTTTAACGTATGGCTGCTTATTTCATGATGGCCGCAACCAGATGTTCCAAAGTAAACTTTCAACCTGAAATCTGACACAATGGCATCAAAGCAGTAATATTTTAAAATGCTGCAGCCACAGAGTGGAACAAGAACACGACTATACTATTTATTGTTGAAGAAGAAGATTATATGGTTGATGGTTCTGAGCATAGACGCCGAAAAAGATGAAGCCAATTTCTGAGTTTGAAGATACCAGCCCAGATGTTTATGGGAATTAGAATGCACGAGCCACGGCGTCAAGTGGGTCCGATGCGATGACGGTGAGGAATGCAGGCGAGGTGGTGGCCGAGCGATGCAGGTGCGGTGGCAATCGAACGACAGCACAGTACGACCGTGGGTGACACTAGCGAAGGAATAAAGAGAAATAAAATTAAAAAAACTTATAATCAAATTATAGAAAAAAATAAACTCGTGATAAAAATTGTATAAGATCAATAAATAATTAACTACCAAATTTAAAATCATAAAATGATACAAAAAAATTCATCACCCCAAGAATATTAAACAATGATACAAAACTATAACAAAATAGTCATCACTCAAAGACACATCTAAGAGATACAGAGTCTAAGAGAGAACTGAAAGAGCTTCTGTCAATATCATCATATTTTAAAATACCTTCAAACCCTAAAATATCAAAATAAGTATTAATATATGAAACAACCCTTCATGCATAAAGAAATACGAAATTAAGTACCTTACAACTATAAACTACCCCCTTTAATACATTCCTTGGTCATGAAGAGACCCACATTTAACTTTGACTAAGAAATATGCTTATGAGATGTCATATTTGAGTGGACTAGATTAAAAGCTATCAGACAAACATTATGGATTATAGAGAATAGCATATGATCATTAAGATTCACATAAGCTAATTGTGTCAAATTAGGTACTCCCATGTCAATCTCCCCTGGTTGAAATGACCTTGTCCTTAAATCATTGTTTGAACTATCACCATAATAAAGACTTAAATCAGCCACATTGAATGTTGAGGACACCCTATAATCTTTAGGTAGCTCGATCTCGTAAGCATTCTTACCAATTCTCTTAAGCACCTTGAATAGACCATCAACTTTTAGTTTCAATTTTCCAAATTTGCATGGTGGAAACCTCTCATTCATTAGATAAATCCAGACCTAATCACTTGCATTAAACTTTATATGCTTTCTGTGTTTGTTGGCATCTTGCATGTAACTCTCATTTTGCTTATCAATAATTGCTTTAACACTCTCATACAACTTCTTTATCTACTTAGCCCTCTTGTTAGCATCTACACTAAATTACTTAGTTGTAGAATGAGGGATTAAGTCCAAAGGACCAGTAGGATTAGTACCATAAATAACCTCTAAAGGACTCTTACCAACACTATGATGAAGGGAACAATTATAGGCAAACTCGATTTGTGGAAGAATTAGATCTCATTGCTTAATATTCTTGCCAACATAACTTCTAAGCAAGTTTCTCAAGCTTCTATTTGTTACCTCTATTTACCCATTAGTTTGTGGATAATGAGAGCTACTGAAATTTAAAGATGTACTCAGCTTAGAGTTCTCCAAAAATAGGTAAGAAATTTTGAGTCTCGATTAGACACTATAGTTTTTGGAATGTCATGCAATCTAACAATCTCCTTGAAGTACAAATCAATAATATGAGATGCATCATTTGATTTATTGCAGGAAATAAGGTGAGACATCTTCGAAAATCTATCAACAATAACCATTATAGAATTTTTGTTCCTTTGAGTTCTTAGCAATTCCAAACAAACTCAAGACTCACATCCTCCCATAGAGCATTAGGCACTGGCAATAAAGTGTACAAACTTGAATGTTAGCTTCTTATTTTTGCCAAATGACACACTCGGTATTGTTTTATAAGTCTCTCCACATCTCTGAACATCTTAGGTGAATAGAAATTTGATTTAACAAGAGCTAGAGTCTTATCCCTACCAAAATGTCTTCCCAAAAAAATCCATGAGCTTCAGCAAGAATTACATGTCTCAAAGAATAAGATGGAACACACAAGGCATTAGCTCAAAAAAGAAAACCATCAAAGATATAAAATTGTTGAAATGAACCTGATTTGCAATTCTACCAAATTGAGCCGAAATTTACATCATTCTTATAGAGATCTTTGAATGCTTCAAATCTAAGTATCTTGACTTACATGGCTGTTAACAAAGAATGTTTTCTGCTCAATGCATTAGCAACTACATTTTAAACACCAGATTTGTGCTTGATTGTAAAGTTATAAGATTACAAGAACTTCACCCAAGTTGCATATCATTTATTTAGTTTGTGCTAGTGATTAATAAACTTTAATGCCTCATGATCAGAATATAGAACAAATGGCTTAACAAGAAGATACTGACTCCAATAAGATAAAGCTCGATAAATGACATAGAACTTATTGTCATAGGTAGAATATCTCCTTCTTGTATCATTCAGCTTCTTACTAAAAAAGACAATAGGTTTTGCTTCTTAATATAAAACAATACTAATTCCCACATTAGAGGCATCACATTTAAGCTCAAACACCTTGTCAAAATTGGGTGGTACCAAAATAGGAGCTTCGGTGACTTTTTCTTTTAATATTTCAAAAGCTTCATTAGCCTCATTGAATTTCTTACCTTTCATGCATTCGGTGATTGGGGCAACAATCGAGCTAAAACCCTTAATAAATCTTCTATAAAAGTAAGTTAAACCATGGAAACTTCTAACATCATGTAATGAAGCAAGTGTTGGCCAATTAAGAATAGCTTCTACCTTACTTCAATCCATTATGATTTTATTTTTTGAAACAACATATCCCAAAAATATCACACTAGGAGTAAAAAATTTACACATCTTCATATTAGCATAAAGCATTTACTGCCTCAAAATAAGAAAGATCTACTTAAGATAATTCATATGCTCTTCTTTATTTTTGTTGTACACCAATATATCATCAAAGTAAACTACAACAAAAGTCCTAATTCACAGTTTAAGAATATGATTCATAAATCTTATGAAAGTGCTAAGAGCATTAAATAGCCCAAATGGCATAACCAACTATTCTTATAAGCCTTCTCTAGTTTTAAATATTATTTTTCACTCATCTCTAGGCCTCATTCTTATTTGGTGATAGTCACTCCTCAAATCAATCTTAGAGAAAATCGAAGTACCATACAATTAATCAAGTAAATCATCTAACTTTGGAATGAAAAAAATGATAGTCGATTGTGATTTTGTTGATGGCGTGATTGTTTACACACATTCTCCAAGAACCATCCTTCTTAGGCACCAACAAGGCTGGAACCTCACAATGACTCATGCTCTCCCGAATCAACCCCTTTTTCATCAACTCACCAACTTGCCTTTGAAGTTCTTTATGTTCCTTGGGACTTATTCTATAGGATGCCTTATTACGTAGGATAGCCCATGGAATAAGATCAACGTAATGCTGAATATCTCTCAAAGGTGGAAGGTCATATGGAATCTCTTCCGGTACAATATCTTAAAATTACTCCAAGATTGGTTTTATGTTTATTACTCCTTGTAATATTCATTCTCCTCTACTACTACTAGAGCTAAAATATGACCACTCCTTTTATATTCACCCTTGCATTCACCATATGACATAAAAACACTTTCTTCTTTAGTGCACTGATTTCAGAAGGTTGTAATGGAGCTAAAATAATCTTCTTTTTATTCACCTTAAAATAATAAGTATGTTTATAATTATCATATAATACCCTCCAATCATAATGCCAAGGTCTACCCAACAGCAAATGACAAGCATTCATAGGAGCAGCATCATACCATACTTAATCTTTATAATACTTGTCAATAGAAAATGGAACTAAACATCTTTTAGTTGCATTGATGTCATTTTTATTTTGCAGCTAGCATAATTGATAAGAATGTCGATGAGGGATTGTGTCCACCTTTATTTTCTACACCATCTCCATAGTAACCACAAGTTGCCACTGTCAATGATCACTGAGCACACCTTGTCATAAGAAGTGCATTTGGTATGAAACATGTTCTTTCTCACCTAACTTTCATCCTCAGCCACATATGATACTTGTAAGCTAAATTGTAACACAATAGAGAAACCATGATCAGTATAAATAATATCTTCCTCATCATCATCATATTTTGGTTTGTCATTGGCTTAATTTCCTTCTCCATCACTATGTTCCTCAACCAATGTGACAACCCTCCTATTTGGACAATCTGAAGCAATATGTCTAAAACCATGATATTTGAAGCATTTTCGACCACTTGGTGTAGAAGAAATAGGTGGTTGTTTGCTATCAACTGATCTTTCATCCTTGTCTTGCACCTTCAATACTACTTTACTTTGAATAGTAAGCTTGAAATTTTCCCCTCTCGTATAACCATATTTTATCTCATATCGAGAACTCTTTTCAAACTTTTATTGCTTCTCCACTTTTAAAGCCAACTTGCTCATATCATTCAAAGACCAATATGGCTGGAGTTGAACCACTTTGGAAATCTCATATTTCAGACTCCTAAGTATCTTGTAATAATTTATTCTTCTGGTTCCACAAGCTCTCCTTTTAACATAAGATCGTTGAACTCTGCTATGTACTCCACACTAAGATCTTTTTGCTTGAAATCATGGATTTTGATAAATATTTCTTGCCTATAATTGTCAGGTAAGTATTTTCTTTTCAACTCCTTTTTCATTTTCTCTCATATTACGATCTTACTCTTCCCCTCACGTTTTCTTTGATTCTTCAGATTTTCCCACTAAAAATATGTATTCCTTCTGAGTTTCAGTACCACAACCTTTACCTTCTTTTATTCTGATGGTTCATGAAAATTGAACATTCTTTCCATCATATTAAGTCAATCGATAAAGTCATCAACATTGATTTTACCTTCAAATTCCAGAATATCCAACTTTGGATTGTATTTGTTCTACTACACATCTTGGTCTCTACGCTTTTCCTGAAATCTTTCAAACTCCCTTTGGTAAGGAGGTGTATCATAATCATAACTAAACTTTTGGGCATCATTTTCATGCTGATTGTTTATACTCCAATGTTTTCTAATAATTTTATTTTTTTTCTTGTAAACTATGTAGCAATCTTTGTAGCTGTAATCTCAAGGATTCAACATCATTTCATGGCCACTACCTTGACCAACTATATCATTTACATTCTGTCTTGCCATGATCCAAACTGATACTGGGGAAGAAATAAAGAGAAATAAAATTCGAAAAAAAAAAGAAAAATTGATAGTCGTTGTAGAAAAGAAACAAACTAATGATATAATTTGCATAAAATCGATAAATAGTTTATCACTAAATTTAAAATCACAAAGGGATATAGAAACTCACCACCCCAAGAATATTAAACAAAGATACAGAATTGTAACAAAATACTTACCACTCAAGGAAGCATCCAAGAAATACAGAGTTTAAGAGATAACTCAAAGAGTTTCTGCCAATATCGTCATTCTAAAGTGTCTTCAAATTCTAAACACCAAAATAAGTACTAGTACATGAAATAACCCTTCATGTATAGGGAACTAAGAAATTAAATGTCTTATAATTAGAAACTACCATTATTCCTTGATCATGAAGAATAGCACATTTAACTTTGACTAAAGAATATGTTTATAAACTGTCATATTTGAATGTATTGTGCTATCAGACAAATATTGTGGGTTGTAAAAAATCTCATAAGATCAATAAGATTCACATGAGCTAATTGTAACAAATTAGGCACTCCCATGTCAGTGGGAAAGAGAAGAGAAGAAAAACGATTATGATAATTTAAAAAATACATATTTAATAATTAAAAAACCTTTTTGCACGTGGTAATACATGTGATTTTTTTCCGTCGAAAAAATTAACAACGTATAGACCCTAATATTACTTTTTAAAATATAGGGACTTAAATACTAATCATAGTCAACTATAGGGAGTTATATATAATTACCCATCAAAGTACTGATCTTAAAGGAAGAAGCTGGAAAATCCATTAGGATATATGAATTCAAGTGTAACCGCAATCAGAGCATTAACAAATTTAGCTTACAGAAAAACTAATCCTTTTCACCGTACAATTAATCAGAACACCTACCAACTCCATAAATTTTATTTAAGAGCATGTAGTTATATGCACAATCATTGATCAATATGAGTCGATACAAAATGATGATAAGCACAAACTCTGGTAGCAGATCAATGAAAGAGGTACTCTATACAGTAACCGCAATTTTAAGAGACTCCAATATCTTATCATCAATATCAAATTGCATCGGCTTCTTGTCTCTGCCGATTTTGACATACTCATCAAACCGCTCCTTCATATCTTCAGGAAGGTTGGTAGTGCTACTCCATCCCATTATCTCCTTGGCAGCTCGTGGTTCGGCATAAAAATGCTGCATTGCATAGAACATAATTTAGTCATCTTGGCTAAAGTCAGATTGAGTTTGTGAGAGGATGACCAAAGGGCATTACCATATTCCGGAAAGGAAATGCTTTTTTAGCATCAATTCCGACAGCCTTTGGCTCATAGTGGATAATCTTGAGTTCGCGGCCAGCTGCTTGAGCACATAATTTTGCCAATCCATCAAAAGTTACAGCACGATCACTTACACAGTTGAAGATTTTGCCATTTGCAGCCTTGCTGTTCTCGACAGCAAGAGACAGCATGCTAGACAAGTCCCTTACATGTGAGATGTTGGTCAGTTGCATCCCTGATCCAGGGATCGGAACTGGTCGACCACGAACAATTCCTGCATAAAAGAACATAGCACATATTGAAAATGAAGTTTCATATTCAGTGACAAATAGAAGAAAATAGGATCGGTTAAACAACAAATGATGCATAATTGTGCTAATATTTATAGGGTGCAGATGTAATGTTTAGTTAGAGGGAACTGTCCGGCCTAGTCAACTCAAATTATAAGCAACAATGTGTTATATCATGAAAATGACTGCAAAGATTTTCACACAACAAACACTCCACTGAGCAGATCTTAAAATCTTTTGATCTGATCCAGGGTGATTTTAGAGTTAGCATTGTCCTTTACTTCTACATTCTTTACTAGGCCACTTAGCAGCTGGTAAAAATTGATGCATGCCTTGTGATTTTGGGATGCTAGCACATTGGTTAATGACAAAAATATTCTTTATATGTGTACACATATATTCTTTAATAAGCAAGTATGCATACATGAGAATTGGCTCCTTGCTTATAAAACATTCATATACCTAAAATATGACATAGACTAGCTGAAGACATTTCAAAAGAAGACAGAGAGAAAGGAGAAAGTCAAGATGAAAAAGAAAGTGAATGATTTCTTACTATCAAAGAACCACTCCTCACAATCTTTGTTGTTTCCAGATCCTATCATGTATTGTGGACGAAACACTGCCCAGCTACTAAAAGATAATCCTGCCATATATTTCTCCACCAATACATGACTTGCATCATCTTTGACAAGATCCTGCATTTGTCAGTAGATGTTTTTCCATAAGATGATCACCACAAACACCAAGCATAATTCAGAGACAAAAATTAGAGTCGACCTCAGCTGTTAAAGCTAGACAATAAAATTCGAGGAGTCACTGAAGAGTTCAGCTGCTAAAGCAGATATTAAATTCTGACATAAATTTGTTATTGTTTATTCAATATGTAGATTTGTGGTATGGCAAAAAGTGCCATTGGATTTTGCCTAGGACAACGTTGTGCTAAAAGAAACCTGATGTTAACCTCCCTTCAAACAAACATGCCAAAGAAAAATATTGACCATAGGTAACAATGAGTCCAAATTATACTGCATACCCCTTCAACATGAGGGATCTCATCGAATGGCTTGTAAATTCCAGCACTACTAATGTACAGAAATTGTTCCACTCCAGCAGATTTAGCCCAATCTGCAACAGGCCTAAAATTCATAGTTAGTATTGCAATAGATGAAACTTTTATGCAATAGTTTATTAGTTTTCAGTAATATGGAATAAATCGAGAGAGGCTTTTGGTCATTGGAAACAACAGTGTCCAGATCAAGAACAACATCAGGACATGAGCTGCATAAAACTTCTAAGATCATATGATGATAACTTGGTTATATTTGTTCTGAATGCAAAGGGAGTATCGTGAGAAATACTCACTTCACGGTGTCCAAATCCTTGCCATTATTATCAAGAACAACATCAAATTTGGCCGTGCCGACAATGTCGCCCACTTGCGAAGGGTTGCCCCACACCGTCTTGCCCCCAGCGCTTACCAATTCCTGCATAATCACCCAAAATCCTATTTGGAGATCAACTAAAGATAGAGAAGAAAGATCTAGCAGAAACAAACCTAAATCAAAGAATCGGAGAACAGAGGAAGAAGGACGACATACAGAGAATCTAGTGAAGGGGGGTTTCTTCATCTTGTCGGAGCTCTCATCTCCGACGGTGAGAACGGTGACCTCATGGCCAGAGCTGAGAAGCTGCTGGGCGAAGTAGAAGCCGATGACGGCATGCCCGCCGCTGTTAGTGTTGATGACGAGGACCCTCTTCTTGTCGGCGGCAGCAGCGGCAGCTCTGATGGAGAAGACAGAAGTGGAGGGACCAGAAGAGAAGTGTCTCGAGGAACGATGAGAGGAGAGCTTAGTGATGGTCGGGGAGGTAAAGGCGATGAAGGACAGAGAGCGATGAGTGAGAGGAGGTAGAGAACAGGACGAGGAGTGGAGGGAGGGGAGAGCGGGGGCGGCGGAAGTTACGGCGGCGGCCATGGCAGGAGATGGAGGAGGCGGCCAAGTTTGACAGGGGTTCGGAGGGAGAGCTTATGAGGCATATAAGGAAGCAAAGAAGCGGTCGAAAGAACTAGCGCCATGGAAGCGAGGATAACGCCTTCCCGCTTCCACTTATCGTTTCGCTTATCCGATGGACGCCTGTTCGCCGTTATAGAAAAACCGTTATCACGGGTAAATAAAGCTAAACAGTTATCTCCGATACTGTTATATTCAAATTATCGTTATATAACCCTACGGCATGTAAATATGTGCGAATTTTTAAGCATAATATGGAGGTAGGTTGACCAAGGGTGATTTGTAAATGTACATTAAGGGTCTAATACATATTTCAAATATAAATTAATATTTATTTTTTTAAAATCATATTTGACTTGGATATTGTATTGAAAATATTTAAATACTTATACTATCCCAATAACATTAGCATTTCAGCATTTGTGGGATGCTAATATAATTTTCTAAATTTTAAAAAAATCTTATAATTTTATTAAAAACTATAAAATTAGTAAAATAATTTAGCGATAAACAAATATATTTTATGTTTTCTACAAGATAAAATTTTATTTATAAAATTATTTATTTATAAATATATTTTTATTTATTATTATATTTGAGCCATATAAAATTTCATAAGATTACATTTTTATTTATTTACTTATTAATTTAAATAAAAAGATGTATTTATTTTTAAATAAATATTAAAAATATTAGAAAGATAACTTTATTATAAGATATTTAATAAACTTTTGAAATATAATTTTATTAAACAATACTTGCGTTAATACATATTTAAAATATATTTCTCGTCCATTGTTTATCAAGCACTCATAGTTTTTCACAACTGCACACTCATTCAAAATCTTTTCCCCAGTTACACATTTAAAAGTATTCCCAAACGCGATCTAATCGGACTATAAAATTAAATATTTTTTCAAATATAATAAAAATATTATTAATAATTATATGAAAACATTTATAAATCAATTTTATTATAAAATAAAAGAAGATGGTACGGACAAGAAAATACATGTTCAGGGGATAAAAGAAATAACAAATGATAATAATACTTACCTCTCTTTCATCCATCCTTTCTAATGAAAAATATTTAAATATACAACATTTTGAACATTTTTGACGCAGATACCATATTAAAAAAATTTCAATCGATCTGACATAATTTAATTAGTGAACCAAATCGAAACCGTTCCATGATTATTTTTTTTTCCGGATCCAACTGGATGACTCGATCTGAATTTTATGATTTTTAATAATTAAATAATTGTTATGGTTGTTTATGAATTTAGTCTGGACTCAATATAATCTACCCCGTCTCCTTTTTCCTGATCCACTAATAAACGCGTGTGTTTGTTCTTAAGAACACAATGAGAAGGCATATTAATGTAGCAAAGTTACTATTTAATTCACTCACAACTTGCCGGATGTGATTAAGAACACATGAAATGCTTTATACTCGGGTCTAACAATAGCATCAATGTCATGAGCATTTTTGTTGTCCCAACAAATCAACAAATCAACTTGTTCACAGCTATAGATGGTTTAACATTAGAGTCAACATACAATACTCCACGTAGTCAACATAGGAAATTATCATGTATCACAAATCACAAAAAATGTGGAGAAAGTTATCTGAAGTCCGACTTGAACAGGGTGTGATTTGCAGGCTATAACCGTACACATCATCTTTTGCCTATTTTTTTAAGATTATATTTTCATAAATGTCATAAATAATGCACACATTAATTCTAATCTAAGACCATAATGCACTAATCAACCTGGATGTGTCAGCATAACTTTTGCTTGATGTTATTCACCGTAACTATTACTTCCAATCACCAACGAACAATAATGGCTTGAACGAAATGTTTCAAAGTAAAACAAACCTCCAAAGCTCCACTTTTAGTCCAACTCAGATAAAACGTGTATCTTGATTCACTTCTTGATAACCAGCACCGGGCACAAAATTTTTTTTGGCCAGCATTTAATTAGCACAGGCATCATTCAGTACCATTATCCAGATGATAAAAAGGTTTAACAATCTGGGTTTCTTTCTCACTTTTGAAGTCTGAAAGCTGCAAATAGAAATGTCTTTTAATAACAGAAACAAAAACTGGGGTGCACTCATAACTCATTCAGGCTGCTATGAATCAAGTAGTTTGCTGTCATGGTCTTTTATTCTTTACCCCTAAGATTTTTTATCCATTATCTTTGAACCAATGGAAACATCTTCATGTAAAAAAGAAAACAAAAACATATCAACATGATCATGTATGTTGATAAATCACTAATTCTTGTTATAAATGCTAAAGAAACAGAAATAATGATGCCAACAAAATCTGAGTTCATAAAATCTCAAATAAAATAGAAACACATATTCTGTTACCTCCAAGAGATTTCTCAAAATTCTCCAATTGGATCAGAAACCCTGATTAGGAGCTATATTAGGTTGTTTTCTCCTAACTAGTGACAATGCGTCTGAAAGAATCATCCAATGCTTCTTCATCAAATAAGCAACAACACAAGTGACACTGTAAAAGAAATACAAAAAGCTCATCAGCATCTAGTTGATTGCCTAACATGCCTAAAAACAACATAAGTTATTTATTTTCAAATATTTGGAATTTGCATACTACACACGCAACAACTAAGATCAATTTGAATTCTTCCATATATTACTGCTCAGAGAAATACTATATATAGCAACTAGCTTGCCCAAAAAATTCAGATTTTCTGCTAAGATACTGAACCACACACCGCATGAAAGAATTCCAATGCAACAGCCAAAAGACAATCTTTACTGTTAGGACAATTTGTATAATGAGAGTGTTGTTTAGACTGGATGCTCCTTTGAAGGGAAAAAAAATAAAATATATACATATGTGATATTACAAGTAAAACAAAGAAACACAAACAAATGACATTCAAATAAAGCAACCAAGGCTACCCAGACCACACACTACATTGAACCGCATATAACTGTGGTATGCCCTATATGAACGTATGTGAACCAAATCTATCATACAAAACCTAGGTTACGTGACAAGGAGATAAGACAGACAAATTATGGATCTCCATTGGAACTATCATCAGTGGGGCTTTCTTATAGGACTTGTATATAGATCTTGTCCAGACTTTGTATTGGCAATCACTACTACTAAATCAATAAAGTTCCCATTTAATGTAAATGGAAATTTGTCATGCAGCTTGTTTTACTCCTTATGGAGATACACACACTTCAGCTAATTATATTCCTCTAAGAGAAAAAAATTGTTCCAGACATTTTAGGAAATTAGGAGGTATACAGTCTTCATTAAGCTGGTTGATCAAATCTTTGCCACATTTACATTTTGATGGTAATCAATTCGAAGATGCAACATGTTGCATATACAGGAAGCTTAAATAATTTATGAAATGTACAAGAAAATATGAATGGCACTCAATCTCCTCGGTCATTTTGAGGAACTCAGCTGTTGCATTGATCTAATTATTAGGTCATACAAAAAATATTTCAGTTGTGAAATTCTGATTGGTATCTAGAAATCAGCTTCACACAGCCTTTGGAATTTGGAATTCACAACGTAATTTTGAATCAATTATTCAGTTCTTCTCAATGGTAAGTCCATCTCAATTCACAGAGTTTCAAACCAGCAAAAAAAAAAACAATAAATCAACCTTCTTGACATTCCTGCAAAGCAATGAACCAGCACACCACCACCGGCACTTCTAGCTTCATCAATGAAACTATAGCATTCATCAAAATATTTATCCAACTCTGTGCTTGGGGTGTCAAGAACTAGATAGAAACAAAAGATACAGATTATTAGACCAATAATTCTACATAATCTAGAATAAATTGTGTATTCATCAAGGGAAAAGAAATGTGCATATATCAGTTTCAGAGAAAGCATCATCAGCAATCTTGATATTTTACTGTCACTGGAAGGATTGAACCTTCACCAGATCAAACTACAGGCGTTAGCAACTGGAAGATGGAGATGAAGCAAAATTACCTAGCCACACCATGAAGGGATGATTAGAAGAATTTTAGCTGGCAACATGAGTCCTATGATGACTCCAATAACCATCTTAGTTCGTAGTTGGCAATAAGTTCAGCACTTTGAAAGTTCTAAGTGCCTCTTTTAGCAGAATTTTGGAGAGTAACGATATTAGGTTTCTTTACACGACTATAATAACAAAAGCTTGTAACTCTTGACTCTTAAGAGGTTGTGCTTGGAATTTGTTTTCCCCTTTATGCAATAAATTTTGCAATGGTTTAGTAGATTAATTTTTGTAACTATAGCTTGAGGGACCTTATCGTATTAGAGAAACACTTATTACAGGCATCCTTGTAACATTGTTCAGATTGATTTCATGACAGATACAGAAGAAATGACAACTGTCACGTTCCTGGATGGAAATTTTTTGGAGAACAATTTCTCATTATAAGTAGAGTGGAAAAAGTATAGAAATGAGAGTGAAGCTAACAGCCCCAACTAGGGCAAATTTGGCTAAACAACAGCAATAATAGAAGTCGTAGTTTTCTAAACTAGTAACATGAAAAAGGAAAAAGAAGGTATGGTAGAAGAGATTAGATAGGCAAGAGACTACTTCATCTGGTAACACCACAAAAGGCTTGTAAATCATCTACAAACTGTTCCTTCTTATATTTCTTACAGAGAGAAGATTAGGGCCTACTAAATCAAAATATAATCATCATTATGACGAAACCAGGGAGCACAGTTGTAGAGCACAATCATACACAAAACTTAGCAGCAGCAATTGTGGGACAGCTTTGGGGACTCAAATGAAAATATAACTACCATGAAGAACTAAACTAGTGACTACTGATTATAAGTAAATTACCAGAACTTGTTCTTGATTGACACTGGAAGTCTCAATATATACATATACATATACAAACAACATAATAAATCAAGTGGTGAATGTCAATAACAGATGGTAAACAGAGCAAATTTTACACCACTTTAGAGGTATCCAAACAATAAACACAAACAAGATATTTTGGCCATCACAGACACCCAATATTGCAATCAAAGTGTACATTGACAAGGCAATATAGTCAAAGAAAATTCTAGTTGTGGTTTTTGCAATCAAACAAGTTACGATGCGTAGAAGGATTTATCATACCATCAATCTTCTTATTGAGGTCTTTCAGAGCTCACTTGTCAAGCGCCGCGCCTACGGAACCCAAGAGCAGGCCCTGAGGCAATTGGAGCGAGCAAAGATGTCTAAGTATCATCATCAGCTCCAAAACCTAGAAATCCTGGAACAGCTAATCAACTCGGATTGGCATGTTCTTCTCGTCTCATGTTACCTCCTCGATCTGGCAGGGGACGTCGTCGTTTCTCGCGTGTCTTGCACAGCGCAGTGCCTCGACGCAGGCGAGGATCCTGCTCCTTTGAAGATCTTCGATCTGAGACATCTCTGATTTATGAGATGGTCAGCAGCCAACGATCGAGACAACACCACGGATCGAAACACAGTATGCAGCAGCATCAACTTGCCTACTCCGATTTCAGATTATGGAAAACAAACAATTCCGAGCACAAGGCAAAGCTGCGTATGAAACAGGATGGAAATCAGATCTAGAAATGGTATGCTGGAATTAAACATTAAAGAGTGCAACAAACAAAAGAGAGGCGCGAGTGGGTGGAAGCAGCGTCGCATCCTCCGCGTCGTCTGCCTTCGTCCGAAACCGTTCCAGGGGAGTGAGGGAGGGAGAAGGAGATAGCGGAAGGGGAGAGGTTAAAAGGCGAGACCTTTGGATTCTTGAAGAGCACGCTTGTGGTATGGCTATTAAACCTGTAAAACTTGCTTGTTAATCAGGAAACACGTACGTAATATATCCATGAATTTTATCATAATATGAATTCCAATTCAACTCCAGTAATCTACTTAATATATCTTTAAAATCGACTAAAGGAATCCGATTTATATGGATCGAATTAATAAGAAAAAAAATATTACTGACCTTTAAGAATAAATAAGATGTTCGTGAATTCTATTTCACTCGAACTCAAACCCTATTAAATATTATTAAATACACGAAACTAAATCTCAGTCCAATTAAATTCTGATTAAAAATGAGTATTTTAGTCATTTCATTTTTAAGTTTTGACTTTGACCATGTAAGATGGTAAACATATGTAGATCTGATAGGGGTACATATGTAAATCCACATTTACAGGATTAAACCCCATTGAGCGACCTCGCTCGACCAAACTCTCCATCGGCCATCGTGGGGCAGCCGAGTCGGCAGGGAGCGGCGAGACAATACCCCAGCCCATGTCTTCCACCTCCGTCGAACCGCTCGTGAAGTTGGCCGAGCTCCCTGACCGCGGGCGCGCTCTCGTCGCCACCTGCCCCATCAAGCCCGGCGAGATCCTTCTCTCCGACGCCCCTCTCATCCTCTACCCTGCCACCGCCTCGGCCGCCGCCACCGTCTGCTCTCGCTGCTTTCGATCACTCTCTTCCCCCTCTTCAGCCCCCATCCGCTGCCCCTCCCACTGCTCGGCCTCCCCCGCCGCCTCCTCCTTCTGCTCCGCCCGCTGCCTCGCCTTCCACTCCCCGAATCTCTGTCTCGCCCTCTCCCGCCTCCCCGCTTCCCTCCCCTCCGAACTCCTCTCCCCGGCCCTCTTCCTCCTCGGTGCCTATGACCTAGCCGTCGCTTCCCCCTCCGACTTCCTTCGCCTCCTCTCCGTGCATGGCACCGCTGCCGCGGACGTCGACGCCCCCGCCCTCCACTCCCTTGTCTCCTCTGTCCTTCCTTCGCCCCCTTCCGGGTTCTCTCTCGAACTCACCGCCACGCTCCTCGCCAAGGACAAAGCAAACGCCTTTGGGCTGATGGAGCCGTTCGACGGTGGGTCTAGGAGGGTGAGGGCGTACGGTATCTACCCGAACGCCTCCTTTTTCAACCATGACTGCCTGCCGAACGCTTGCAGGTTCGATTACGTCGATCAAGGCGGGGAGAGGAACTCTGACATCGTCGTGAGGGCGATCCATGACATTCCTGAGGGCAGAGAAGTGTGCTTGAGCTATTTCCCCGTGAATTGGGGTTATGCTGAGAGACAAATGAGGCTACTTGAGGATTATGGGTTCCGATGCGAGTGTGATAGATGTGTGGTGGAAAAGGATTGGTCGGATAATGATGATGACGACGATGAAAGAGAGGAGGAGGAGGAAGGAATGGAAGAGGATGAAGGAGATGAAGCAATGGACAATATGGAGGAGGCAGATGATGGGGATGGGAAATTCCCTCATGCCTATTTCTTTGTGAGGTATGTTTGTGACAGAGAGAACTGTGGAGGAACATTGGCTCCTCTGCCACCATCCCCTGAGGGTATGCTTTCTAATCTTATGGAGTGCAATGTATGCGGTTGGTTGAAGACCGAGGACAACACTGATCAAGATGGAGGTGACGGTAGCAGTGGCTTGATGCTAGATTGAGCAAACTGAGGTGCCGATTATTAGTGTATGTTATGTTTTTTCTTCTCCCTTTCTCTTTTTGTACTATTGCTTCCACTTTTCTCTGTGACAGTTCTCTGATTTTTCAAATTTACTATACTAGTTTCTGGTAACTCTGCAAATAGAAGGGCTGCTTTTTAGAATTCATCCCATGATTGAAGAGAAACCTTACAAACCATCTTTGCAAGTAACATTTGCATGTTTTGGTACAGTAGGTCCCCCTTTTCAAATAAGACCTCAACCATTTCTGAGGACTTAAGACTGAACAGGAATGTTGCTCAAACAAGTATCCCAATCAATTTGCAAAAGGTTTACTGCACCTTCTAGAAAATTGTTATAGGAGTTAACATCTTAGTTTGACAAATGCAATGCCGATTATTGAATCTGTTAATGTGGATTTGGGTGTTGATGTATGTAACGAACATTCTGTTACATTTGCAACATGAAATTGACAAATGCTCACTAAAGCAGTGGAGCATGTGGTTTAGTTCGATGCAGGGTGAAGAGCATTAACAAGGTTGACATGTCATGACGTATGTTTTAAAAGATAATAAAAAGTTAGGAATTTTCTCTTGCTTTACTAGATAATAAGAGTATAATACCGCAAAACACGAAGCTGTTAGGATGTTGATTATATGTTTTGATGCAAGTTTACCTGTCTCAAACATTTAAAAAATTGACTAGAAAGAAAGATTCCCATAGTGTAATTTTTAGTCTCACTTTGTTGAATGACTAGACATAGGTCACGTAGCATGAGTTGCTACCCTAGGGTATCTCAGTTTTTATTAGAAAAAAAAATGCTAAGACAGCATAATACCATATGAGAGACGCAGAGTAAGCTAATTTTATAATGATAAAACTTTTTTTTTCCTTGGTGAATTCTGTATAGCTATTTATATTTGATTTTCACTGTGCAATGGATTTTTGTTTTTCTCTGCTTACTTCATTAAAGGTTTTCTGGTTGTTTCTTTGTCAACTATAGTGTGAAGTCATCAACCCCTTCGCAGCTTGAATTTTTTTCCAAATTCTTCAAATTTAGTATTTTACCAGCATTAGAAGCCCTCCAACCTTTTTGGATTAGCTACATCAGTATCCATATAGCATATTTCAGATTATTGAAAATTATTGAATTTCAGTGCATGAGGAAATTCCCACTTGGCTAGCTACTTGTGTCACATTTTATAGCTGTTCCATCTCAATAGCCTTCCTCTCCCCAGAAGTGCTGTTCATGCGAATAGTCTTATTGCTTCTTGTGTGTTGCATAAAACACCAAGGGTCTTTTAGCATAGGGAAAATCAATGTAAACTACAAATAACCAGTGTGGCCCTAGACTGCTTTATTTGACTGTCAGCAAAATTGATAAAAGTATTACCACAACAACTGTAAGCCAGCATAAAAATTCTTCACCACCCTTGCATCATCATGGAATTTAATATATTGTATATGTTACACTGATGCATAAGTAATTTTGAATCATGTCCTGTGTTGGGAAATTGATTCGAAAGCTCACTAGAAAAATTTTCATATACTTTATGGTGGGATAACTTTTGTATGGATGGTGTACTGGTTTAGCCTGGTAAGTCTCTACAATTCTATGAGAGGTGATCCAAAAGACAGAAAAAGATAGAGTTGTTATTCTAGTCAAAACCTGATGTAACTAGTAATGAAATCTTAGTTTCGTATCCTGTGATTTCAAAAGACGCTCGGGCGCTTGCCTTGGCGCTCGGGCGAGGCATGGCGAGGCGAGGCGAGGCCCAAGTGCCTCACTCAATATCCCGATGGTGCGCTTCAAAGAGGCACCGTTTGGGCATTCGCCCGAGCCCAGGCGTCGGGCATTTCGGGCGAGCACCTGGGTTAAACCAGGCGATCGAACCAGTTTTTAGGTCTAGTTTGGTAGCATTTACGTTAGTTGGTTTAATCGAACCAACTAACGCACATATATCAACTTCCACCTCCCGCTCGCGACTTCCTCAACCCTAACCTTACTTGCGGTTTCTTTGTGACATTTCTCTCTCATCAGCCATCGTCGTTGTCTCTCTCTCTTGTCGCTACTCTTCGTTGCCATTCTTTATCATTGCTCATTGTTGCTCCGCTCTCGATGTGATTTCGCTCTCGTCGTGACCTCATCTCTACTCTTCTCACATCAACTCGACTCAGTATACTGTTAACAATATGTTAACATAATTAACAGAATAGTAACAATATAATGTTAATAGTATATTAACAAGATACTGTTAATAATACATTGTTAACAGTATTAACAATGTACTTTTAACAGTATACCATTAACGGTATATTGATAGTATATTGATAATAATATGTTTTATTATTAGATTAATAATATATTATTTTGATTTTAATAATGCTAATCTCTATTTATTTGAAATTATTGTTAGGGTTCCAAGATAAATGACAATTGTAAAGAGCAACTCAATAGATTCTCTAATGACATCAAAAAAGGATCCTGCATTGAAGTATAATTATCTAAAGGATTCTAAAGATTCTAATGCAGTTACTTGCATCTTTTGCGATATGACTATTAGAGGTGGTATTTTTCGTGCAAAGCAATATCTAGTAGGAAATTTGAAAAATGTAACAACTTGCAAGAAGTGTCCACCTGAGGTAAAAGAAGAGTTGTTGGCTTATATGAATGAAAAGAAGATGTAAAAGAATGAATTTTATGAAAATCCGAGGATAATATTTAACATATTAGGGATGATGAAGAAGATTATTTATTCTATGAGTGTCAACCCAAGTGGAAAACATATACATGACATAAGAGAAAAAGAAGTTATGAGTACTAAGAAGTGTAAAAAAGGATCGTTGGATCTATATATGTTTTAAGGATCACAGAAGCAACAAGGGCGAGCAGGAGACTTTAAATTAAGATAAACAAATATAAGTGATGCTTGTGATAAAGAAATAAAAGGAAAAGTAATTCAGCATATTGCTCACTTCTTCTATCTAATTGGTTTTCCACTTAGAACCACTTGTTTAGATAATTTTAAGAAGATGATTGAAGCTATTAAAAGATATGGTGCGGGATTAAAACCTCCAAGTTATTATGAGATGCGAGTTTCATTATTGAAAAAAGAGTTAGATTATACAAATGACTTACTAAGGAGCCATAAAGAATCATGAGCAACATATGGTTGCTCTATTATGTCAAGCTTGGACCGACAGGAGAAGCAGTCAATAGATACTTTATCTTTTGTGAAAAATCTGGAGACAAGATATATGATTTGCTTGACAAGTTCGTAGAAGAAATTGGAGAACAAAATATTGTTCAAGTCATAACCGACAATGAGAGTAATTATGTATTAGTCGGTAATATTCATCTTTTGAATTTTTTAATATTTTAATTACTTTATCTTCAGTTAAATGTGTTAAACTCTTAAATCTTATCATTTTTGTTATCCTTTGTCTAAGGTAAATTACTTGAAACAAAAGGACAACACTTAGACTCTATATACGGCACATTGTATTGACTTAATGTTGGAGGATATTGGAAAGATTCCTGACATCAAGAAAACTTTAGAAAAGACAATATTTGTTGTTGGATTTCTCTATGATCATACCGGGACTTTGAACATAATGAGAAAATTCACAAGCAACAAAGAATTGGTGAGATATTGTGTCACTCGATTTGCTAGTTCATTCTTGACACTACAGAGCGTGCATTGTCAAAAACATAACCTGAGAAATGTGTTTATCTCTGAGAAATGGGTGACAAGCAAATGGGCAAAAGAAGCAAAAGACAAGAGGGGCATTGATATCATCTTAATGTCATCCTTTTGAAATCATATAGTTTATATATTAAAGGTAATAGGCCCTTTTAATCGAGTCCTTCGATTGTGAATATTGAAAATAAGTCTACGATGTGATATATTTATGAGGTTATGAATAGAGCAAAGGAGACGATCAAAAGGTCTTTTAATGAATATGAAGAAAAATATGAGAATATTTTTACAATCATTGATGAAAGATAGAATTGTCAGCTTCATCATCCCTTACATGCAGTTGGATATTATTTGAATTCAGAATTTTTTATAAGATTAAATCTACTGGGTTTGATGCATAAGTTCTAGATGGGTTATATCAGTGCGTTGCAAGATTAGTTTCAAGCCTTAAAATGCAAGATAAGATTATACGTGAATTATCTCTATATATAAATGTCAAATGTCTTTTTAGAATTTCAATGACAGTTTGATCCAGGATAATTACATCCTCAAGTATTAATAATTTGATATTATTAATTTCATCTATAGTAATAACATAATTTGATATTGTTAATAATAACATAAATTTTGTAGTTGAATTGTGGAGTTTATTTAGGAATTTCACTCCGAACTTGCAGCAATTTGCTAATAAAATACTTAGTTTGACATGTAGTGCTACGAGTTATGAGTGAAACTAGAGTGTCCTTGAGCATGTAAGAATTACTAAATATTTTTGTTTCAATTAATTTATTTATTTAGATAGATGTATTAATATATTTCTAAATTATATGATATGATAAATTCACTCAAAGAGAAGAAATCGATTAGAACATCAAAGATTACACGATTTTGTTTACACAAGGTATAATTAAGCTTTAAGGGCTCATCATGATTTACGAAATATAATTTATCCAATCTCATTACAAGATATTAATGATTCAAATGAGTGGTTGGTGAGAGAAATGGGTGCGAACTTGCAAGATGCCGAAGACGAGCTTGTATTTAAAGATTATAGATTGACATGGAATGATGTGGTAAGAGCTTCAGGTGCTGGAGAATTACAAACATATACAAGATAGATGACAAAGAAAAAATTGAGTGCAACAGCATTAAGCTCGACTTTTGCTATTGTTGAAAACATAGAGAATGAAACATATTTTGATAAAGAGGAAGAGGACGAACTCAATGAAGATGATTTATTTGGAAATGATGATAATATTGATTATGATGAATGACCTTAATGTAAAACTTTATTGTTTTGAATTTTGAGACTTTTGTTAATGTAACATTATGACTTTGTAGTTTGTATTTTAGATTTTTTTAATTTAATATCATATTTCTATTTAAATATCATATTTATTAATTATATTATATATTTTTTATATTTTAGCATCTTGCTTCGCTTGGGGCCTCGTGCGTTTTGGGACCCTAGCGCTTTTTAAATCACTATTCGTATCTGCCATCATGATGATTGCTTTTTGGTTTGCACAGTTGGCATAACCTATCATATAATTCAGTATTCTACATTGTGTATCATTTCCAATACTTTTTGAATATATATAATTTTTCGTAATACCTGTTTTGGTTCTGCTGTATGCATTTTCCATTGCCTCTGGAAAAGACATCATAACCTCCAATTGTTATTCAATAGAATTGATTTTCAGTAAACAATCCCTGTTCTTTACTGGCATTTGTTAATTATGTAGTGATGATTGTGATTCCTGTAGTGTGTCTGTTGTTGTTGCCCATCCTGGTTGTATGGTTTTCTATATCTATCTCATTTGAAACACCAAATTTTGTTACGTAATATATCATTTAGTAATGGTGCCACTCATCCTCAATGTCAATTTCCATACCAATGAACACTTAATATGAACGGTTTTCTTGAAAGGAGGCTATGATCAAATCATTCTGAAGATCATTTAACCTTCCTTAAGTTTCCAGTGTATACACTTATGTGATCAATTTGGATTTGGCTAAATATAACTGAAAAGAGATAAGGTTCCATAAAGATTTCAATAACATTATATGACTGAACTCTCAAACTGCTCTTTCAGTACAGTGCATAATAGCTAAACTGCTAAATCAATTTTGTCAAGAGAAGGATTATATTAAAACCTCAAAATGCTACTTTAGTGGGATGAATAATTACCTTGAGGTCCCAAGTGAACTCGAGCAATCGATGTCCTACTTTTTTTCTTTATTTCCTTGGTCAGAAGTGGGAAACAACTATCATTTTATTTGTCATTCTTATGGAAAGCTTGTTGAGTGCAATTTATTCCTTTCACTGTTTTTTAATATAGGAACAGTAATGATAAAAAAGAAGCTTTGAAGTACTTCACTAGCTTCCTGAATTAGTTGTTTGCTCATCTATATCTTGTTTATAGTTTTATAAAGAGGACATGCACTCTTAATTTGACATTTGTTTCTTCTCCCCACTTGCCTGTCGATTCAAATTGGCCACGTTAATAGTTTTACTTGTAAAACATTAATAGTCAATCCTACTGTTGCAACACAATCAGAATGCATGACATTTGTCATGCTGGGTTTTTTTAGTTGTGATGATGCCGCCATGCCAAGATGGCTTTGCTCTTAATAACCAGTTCATCTAGATGACCAGTAGTGTAATTGGATTTTGTTTATGCTGCCTTTGAAACTTTTATCTATGCTGGATCTTATTACTAAGCTTACATTATGTTGTTTCTTTTAGCTCATAACTTCTCTTTATGCTATCTTTGAAACTTATATTGTATGCTGGATAAATTGACATCTTCTGGAATTTGGAAATTCTTCCAGCTCTTAGCCCCTTCAAGGTGCAAGGTAGAGTGTCCAATACATCCAAAATTTTACCTCAAGCTAGAGTAGGAGCGGTGTAGCATGACTGAAGAAATTTTCCTAGGGTTCTGAAGGGGGATCCTCAGCAACCATGTCCTGTTTTCAATGGTGTGTAAGCTTTATGATCTTGAGCATATTAGGAATAATTTTAGGAATGAAGTCCCATCTTGTTTTGCTTGAGCTAATTTATTTCAGCAAACCATCTTGTATTGAAGTAGCTTTGGTACAATTTCAATTTTTTCTTGATTTTAAAAGCCATTGCTCTTAGTACTTGCAAATAATCATCATGATTTTTGCAGAAAAGAGGCATTAGAACCTAGACTTATTAACAGTCCTGTTCTTAGTGGCTTCTCTTTCTGGCATGCAAACCTGCATCTATCTGTGCTTAAAACTTGGACAAAGTTATTTTTCTGTGTGTCAACTCTTAAAATTGAAATTTTTAGATGTAAGTATGAACTGCTGCTGTTGCCAACAACTGATACAAGATTTTTTGTGGATTAACACATCCTAAAATGTTGCAGATTCACTGATGTATTGCATTATGGTTATATCTGGATCAGTGGAGTGACCATAGGATCAACATTTGTATTCTTTTTCCCCTAAGTAGTGATTTATATTGCCTTCAGGGTGATTGCTGCTTAATATAATCTACAAGCTTAATAGAATCCATTGATTAAATGTTTTCTTCTTTCTTGTTTGCAAGTTAAATGATTTTTCTTTCTTCATTCCATATATATATTTATTTATTTATTTATTTATATTTATATAGAAGATGGGATTTGAGACAAGGATCTTGCGATAAGTTGTTAATGGATTTATTAACTAAGATAGTTGACATCTTATTCTTTTGATCAACAACCCTCAAGAAAGTTATTCATTTACATGGAAGTAATACCTCATTGAATGAAATTTAATGAATTATCTGACATCTACTTAACCCAATGGACCCAATCTCATTTGGTGCATGTGCAAGTCTAATGTATAAAATTTAATTTAATTTAGGTGGAAATATAAAAAACATGCAAAGCATGAGGCTTTAATTTTCAAATTATGGTGTTAATCCAATCTTTACATGCTTAATTATTGTAAAATACAAAAGATGAGACATTTTGATTAGGACCGGTTAAGATGAGATTTACTCCTAGGGCTCTTCTGCTATCAACGATCAATTTTTCTATCAGTTAAATTACTTGATTTTTTTAATAAAAAATATGGGATAAAATTTTAAAGATTCAATCTGCAGTAAATGGGTCACAAAAAAAAATTGATCGGATGAATCCACAATGATTTGTCATATTTTTATCATTATTGCAATTATGTAGTATCATATTTGGATCAACTAAAACTTGCTTAATGTATAATTTTTTTGAACTCGTGCAGAGATCAGGGCATAGTTTTCCTGTGTACCACTCCCCACTTTGCAATTGTAATTCATGCTTAATAATGTAAATGGATGAAGCAATATGCATCCAATCCATCAGCCAAACAAGAAGCAAAGTCTCCATGCTACCACTGCACGAAGACTTGAGAGAGCAAGTCACCCACAAGAACACATACAGCAAGCCCCTTGCTTTATCACAATAGATAGCAAGCTCAGTACCAGCATTAACAGTTTCCGTATCTAGTAGTAGTTGATATCATGGAAGTGGGGAGCTAAGTCCTTCTTGCAAAGCCATGGGATGCTGTGTTGAGTGTCTCGATGAGAAGGACATCGTCGTCCTCTTAAGCTTCATGGTTTGTTTCAGAGTTGCTCTGGCGTAGATCATTCGGAACACCGGCGATATCTTCTCTCTAAACTTCAAGATAAGAAAGAAGAGAAGCCGGTACGATATGAGCAAGATGAAGATGGCCATTAGATCTATCCACTTCGATCGGTTTAAGTTGATCCCGAAGATGTTTTCGATAATATACTCCCCGCTTAGTTTGGGATCTCCGGGGATCAGTGGGTCGAACTCGAGCCCTATCAAATCATTCTTATAGTTTCCCTACAAAAAAGAAGAGAAGCTCATGAAAATAAATTTTATGATCAGCGAATGTAAACCATATCCATGATAGTTGATACTAAAGGGTAATCATCAATCAGATTAACATACACTGTCTGAAGACGAGGGCTGGGAGGATTTTTAAAAAATTCCTAATATACCATTAGTTGAAACTTATGATAAATAGACTAACTACAACTGAGGGGCTTGCCTATATGGGCATAAAAAACTTGCGGGAATGCTACTCGTGGATCAAATAGAGATGGTCAATGTCATATCTGTTTTTTCATTGCTCCTTTACCAAGAAAATATGAAGTATATATATATGTATAGGTGAAAGAACCAATCTTGATTGCTTCTAAATATTTCTGTTAGCAGTATAGAATTGTTTTGGCTGACATCCAGGACATGGTCAAGAACCAATTTCTATGCACCGAAGTCAATAACTTTGTGGAAATGATATGCACATCTTTTTGCTACATAAAACCTCTCTCTTAAGCATTATAATAAGCATGTTTTGGAAAAGAGAAACCATCACAAAAGTTCAGCTTCTAAGAGCCCTATAAATATGCCATTCTTAGATTGCAGAGATCTTGTACCTGAGAAGCAGGAAAGCGTATGGACTATGCATGTTACAAGCTTCCAGGAAAAGAAGTTACTGCAAACAATGTTCAATGAACAGTGAGGATATAACAGCTCTTGTATGCATATATTATGGGTTTCTGAACAACGCGGATGAAACATCTCTAGTATGCTTACAGTAATAGGGTCAAAAATTCTATGTTTGAAGACCACCACAAGTATGACATAAGTTTTCAATTCTTGCTCACAGACCGTACAGGCGATATCATTCAAATGAGGGATTAACCCTTCTCTCACAATAGGGGTGAAGGATTACCATCCAAGGACAACATCTAACAAATTAAAGAACTTACGGTTAAAGTACTCTCTTGGTTGTTAGCTGACTAAGTCTACCGCCAACTCTATAACTGAACGAGCCAATCTCGAAAAATCTTTTGACTAAGTCTACCGTCAAATCTGTAAGTGAACGAGTAAATCTCGTTCATTAGTTGAGGAAAATCTTCATTAGTTGAGGGAAATCTTTCTTCATCCCTGTATAAATAGATGATGCATTTATCAATAATATCAAGCTTTTATTCTCTCATTTCCATTTCTAACATGGTATCAGAGTAATAAGAGAAATTATTATCTCTGTCAAACGACAAAAAAATAATTGCCATTACATGCTGCCTCCTCTACTGCTACCTCATTGCCGAGGCAACGCTACTTGTTGAATCTTTCAAATCTACTATCACCTGCAAACAGCTCCAACCGATCCACAGCAGTTTATAGCTCTACGCAGGAGCGCTTCTCCTCGTGTGCCGACGTCGCTACCACCGTTCTCTGCCTGACTAAATCTTATTCAGTTAGGGAAATCATATCTAAATCCTGACTAAATCTTATCTTTTATCATGCCCCCGCAAGATCGAGCTCCTGTAAGGACGCCGATCTTGAACTAAGGATGTCGATCTTGAATCAATGTCAATGAAACTGAAGGAAGGAAGCTGTTGTCAACCGCGGTGAAGACCGAAGGTGGTTGACTTTGTGATGATGTCGGCAAAAGCACGGGTTGTAGCAAAGGGCGTGACGGTGCGTGGCGGCGAGGAAGCGCTTCGATCGTAGATTCGTCGTTTATTGCGAGAAAGAACTTGTTGTGCCCTCTCAGAAACCGAAGGCGATAAGCGGCGGCAAGTACTCTCAGCAAAGAGAACAGAGCAATAGAGGTTGCAGGAGAGATGGCGTCGGTGAGCAGGTGTAGAAGCCATCGTCTACTGCAGATGAGGTAGGCAAGGTGTCGTTGCTTGTTGGAGCTTATGCGATAGTGGTGGTGCACAAGGAAGTTGACCTCGTGCAGAAGAATGCCTCGATTTAGAAAGCCAACAAGGTCCAACGGAGGAAGAGAAAGCCGATGCACTAGAAATCTCCAGCTTCGACATCGATGAGAGACTGCCGTTTGACAGTAAGAAGAGATAGATCCCTGAGTATCTGTGGTTTCGCAGCGGAGTTGTCCACGAACATAAAAGCTGTCGTTTGACAGTGAATAAAAAAAAGAAAGGTAATCTCTCTTATAAAGAGAGGGGCTCTGATACCATGTTGAAAATAAAAAGAAGTAATGAAAATGCCCACTTGATTCATTGATTCATCGTTTATTTATACATAATGAGAAGGAGGATTTCCCTCAACTAACATACGAGATTTCCTCATTCAGTTGGGGAAATCATATCTAAATCCTGACTAAATCCTTCATCTGCGGCTGCACCTGTACCTATTGGACTACCGTTGGATCTTCTCTCGCTGCCACCACCGCCCGCACGTTGCGTCATCCTTAGCTACCCTTACTCTTTGCGACATCACCGTCAAAGTCAACTATCGTCAACGTCAACCACCGTCGGTCTTCACCGATTGACAACAGCCTTCCTTCCTTGCCATTGACATTGATTCAAGATCGACATCCTTAGTTCAAGATCGGCGTCCTTACAGGAACTCGATCTTGCGGGGGCATGATAAAAGATAAGATTTAGTCAGGATTTAGATATGATTTCCCCAACTGAATGAGGAAATCTTGTATGTTAGTTGAGGTAAATCCTCCTTCTCATTATGTATAAATAAACGATGAATCAATGAATCAAGTGGGCATTTTCATTACTTCTTATTTCCAACATGGTATCGTAACCCTCTCTATAAGAGAGATTACCTTTCTTTTTATTCACTATCAAACGACGTCTATCATCATTTGTTCGTGAACAACTCTGTGAAACCATAGATACCTGGGTCATCCACGCCATCCTCTCGGACATCCTTTGCTTCCTTTGCTCAAGTAACTCTCTCCTCATCGGTGCAGATCTATCTCTTCTTCACAACAGCGGTCTCTCGTCGATGTCGAAGCTGGAGATTTCTAGTGCATCGGCTTTCTCTTCCTCCGTTAGACCTTGTTGGCTTTCTCAATTCCTCTATCGAGGCATTCTTCTGCACGAGGTCATCTTCCTTGTGCACCACCACTATCGCATAAGCTCCAACAAGCAATGGCACCTTGCCTACCTCATCTGCAGTAGACGATGGCTTCTACACCTGCTCGCCGGCGCCATCCCTCCTGCAGCCTCTATTGCTCTTCTCTTTGAGAGTACGGTCGTCGTCTTCGTTTCTGAGAGGACACAACAAGTTCTTTCTCGCAGTCAAACGACAGTAAATCTACGATCGTAGCGCTTCCCTGCGTCCACCTCCACTAGTGATCACCCTCAATCCTTACCCTATGCTACTCCTATCGTCTCAAGCCATCAAATGCAAACCCACTCCAAAAGTGGTATCTTTAAACCCCGTCAAGTTCTTAATTTACATGTCAGCACCAACTCTTCTCTAGCCTATATTGAACCATCATCTTTTACTCAAGCCCAAAAATTCTCACACTGGTGTACAGCCATGAGTGACGAGTATGATGCACTTCTTCGTAATGGTACATGGACTCTCACCCCCTCTCACCCCACGCAAAACATTATAGGGTGTAAGTGGGTCTATCGCATTAAGCGAAACCACGATGGCTCGATTGCTCGCTATAAAGCTCGACTTGTGGCTAAAGGTTTTCATCAACGTCCGGTCTTGACTACACCGAGACATTTAGTCCGTCGTCAAACCTACTACCATTCGGCTTATCCCGAGTTTGGCGTCTCCAACGACTAGTGCTTACGCCAACTCGATGTTAACAATGCCTTTTGCAAGGAACACTTCAAGACGTTTTCATGCAGACCTCCGTGTTTTATACATCCTCGATCCCGGCATGTCGTAAATTACGAAAAGCCATTTATGGCCTTTCGAGCTCCAGGTATCGAGCTTGGTCTCTACTTGTCTTCGGTTGGCTTCATTAACTCTAAATCTGATGTCTCTCTTTTTCTACGCCACCAACATGGGTTTACTATCTATCTTCTGGTTTATGTGGACGATATTATTATTACCGATGATAACTCTATGACGGTTCAAGCATTTATTCAGAAATTGGCCGACCGATTCTCTCTTAAAGATCTTGGTCACCTAAATTATTTTCTCGGAGTCGAGGCTACATCTACGTCTTCTGGTCTCTTTCTCTCACAGAGAAAGTATATTCTTGATTTGCTGTTCAAGACGGCTATGCAGGATGCAAAAGAGGTTGCCACTCCTCTATCCTCTAGTGAATCACTAAAGTTGTGATGGTAGTCCTGCTACGGACCCTACTCAGTTTCGACAGGTAGTTGGCTCCCTACAATATCTCGCCCTTACTCGCCCGGATATTTCCTTTGCAGTTAATAAACTGTCTCAGTTCATGCATCGACTATCTACTTTCCATTAGACTGCTGTCAAACGCGTTTTGCGTTATCTTAAAGGGACTATTGATCATGGTATTTTTCTTCGCAAACATTCTCCCTCTCAGCTTCATGTCTTTGCTGATGCTGATTGGGCCGACAATGTTGACGATCGAACCTCCACATCTGGCTATATTATTTTTCTTGGTGCTAATCCGATCAGCTGGAGTTCTAAGAAACAAAAGATAGTTGCCAGGTCTACGACTGAAGCTGAATATCGAGCTATAGCTGCTGCTGCTGCCGAACTTATTTGAATCTCCAACTTGCTTAAGGAGCTTCACGTTTCTTCTTCTACTCTGCCTGTTATTTATTGTGATAACCTTGGTGCAATTTACCTCTGTGCGAACCCGGTTTTTCACTCTCGCATGAAGCATGTGGCTATCGACTTTCATTTTGTGCGGGATCAAGTTGCTCGTCAGCAGCTTCGTGTTTCTCATGTTCACATGGCTGATCAACTTGTTGACTCCCTCACAAAGTCTTTAGCTCGCAAGCCCTTTTTATTACATCGATCTTGCAGGGGCATGTTAGCTGACTAAGTCTACCGCCAACTCTATAACTGCACGAGCCAATCTCGGAAAATCTTTTATTCTCTCATTTCCTTTTCTAACATTGGTAATGGAAGTAGATACTTACATGAATCTAAAGATCATGATATCCATAGAGAAAAAAAAGGTTTGTTTGGAATTGAAATATTAAGTGATGACATCTTCCTCGAAAGCTTTTAGTGTACCTTGACACAAAACTCCAGTTTTTACCCTCTTAAAATTCTTACTGTTAAGTAACTTCATCCTGCTAAATGTAAAGGAATTTACTTTTGGATAGAAGAAAGTCACACAGATGTGCAGTTACCTGCAATGCCCATGAACCATAGCTGATCAAGGAAACTGGATATCGCCAAACAGGCTTCGGAAGATCTGGTAGCAAGCGAAAGAACCCTGCTGTCATCATCATAATTCCCTGTATTTAAAAATACAGTATTTTAAAATTAAAAAAAAAAAAGGTCACACATTTGTCACTCTGATCCTACTTCAAATGCTGCAAAAATATGCACTTACAATTATGCCAGCTCCGGTTATGATGCCCATCAAGAAATTAGGCACAAGCGATGCGACAATCATCATCAAGCTCTCTATCACCGCAATGCTGGCGTAAAGACTTACAGTGAAGTAGGCAAAGTGCGAGAAACCATTTCTGAACTTCACCATGAAGTAGGTTATTGATCCACTAGCGAAAGCAATTGCAACCAAGAACGGTGACGAGGAGAGGAAGTTAGAGAGGATGTATGCTGCGACTCCGTAGTGGCCATTTTGCCTTTCGCATGTAAATACCTTCATCTCTTCGATAAAGGATGGAAATCCTCCGATGGACATGAATGTCATGAAGCCTGAGACGAATCCTCCGCAAGAAGCTCTTGCTAGTATAGCTGTGTAGCTTGTGCCAACATCAAAGTAAATGGTGCCGACGCACACAGATACAACCATGTAAATTATGATCCTTAACCAGTAGTATCCAATGTCTCTCGACATGTTTGCAAAAGACCTCTTTGTGAGAGTTCTAAGCTGCTTCCACCAAGAAGCTTGGCTCCCTTTTTCTGATTCGACTATAATCCCTTCCTTGGAAAAAATGAAAATTTTAAGAAGTTTAAGTCTTGGCCAGCCCAAAAAGATGAAACAACGACTGCAAATTCCATCATACATAATTAATACAAGATATTTGCATTCTATCGATCAACTTCAAATACTCCAAAATTTTGTGCGGCTATCAGCCTAGTGCTTACTATGATGTTGATGAGACAGTTAAGTTATGAATACAGATAAAGAAAATTCGTATAAGTTTCAAGGAAGATGCTTACTATCTTGGATACGTCTTGTATCAGCCTTTTGGTTGCCATGGCATACTCTGAGCACTTGTATCTATGGATAAGAGTAGCTTTGATCTCTGAGGTGCCTAACTTTGACAAAGGATCTATAGATGATTCTGCCTCCTTATTGAGCAAAAAGAATGAGAACACCACACGTTATGTAGGATTGATTCTTCGGAGAATGAAAAGGAATCTTACACCACTGAATTGGTGGGCGTACCTCATGTAAATTCATTGACCCTTTCATTGTGGCATTAACATGATCGAAATCAGAATTTATACATCTAAGGAAGTGATCGGAAGGATTTCTTCTGCTGGGACAGGGAAATCCAACTTCTGCAAAGAACTACAATACCATATCCAAGCAGTCAGCAAGGGAAAACAATAAGAGTTATTATAAAGAGAGATCGACTTGCCTTGGTGGCCAGCTTAGCATCTCCAGTATAGACAGCCTCTCCTCCCGACAGTAGGCAGAGGTCATCAATGAGAGCAAAAACTTCACTGCTAGGCTGGTGGATGGAGGAGATGATGGTCTTATTGCCATCGATTGCAATCTGCTTGAGTGTCTGTATCACAAAAAAAGCTGAGGCACTGTCAAGTCCACTCGTTGGTTCATCGAGGAATAGAAGATGAGGACGTGTTAGTATCTCAAGTGCAATGCTTAGCCTCTTCTTCTCTCCACCGCTTATCCCTCTTAAATGCCAATTCCCTATCGCACGGTCGGCACAGTCCTGCAAGCCCATCTCTTCTATTGTCCCTTCGGCCACACTTGCCACCTCCTTCTTGCTCATGGTGGCCGGGAGCCTCAGATGAGCCGAGTAGGTAACGGTTTCCCGGACAGTGAGGGTTCCAAGAAACACATTTTCTTGTCTTACATATGCCTGTGGGAATCAACAGAGTTCTGAGAGAATTGGATACGACCAAACATGAGAAGTTTTACTTATCATAGAAGAAGTATTGTGAGAAGGCAATTTTCTTGGGAAGAAATTTAGCAACATCAAGAAAAGCAGCAGAATTCTTTTAAGTATCAGAGTGGAAGGATTTTGAGATGATAATTAACCAAAAGAGAAGAAACGTCAGGAATATAAAGAGAATACGGTTTTAGCTGCGAAATAAAAATATTCAAGGATGGAGCCTAAACATGATCTTGTTCAATTACAATTGAAGATCAAACATTTTAAGTTTAACCAGCAAATATATCAGGTGTATGTGCTTGTTTCCCCTAAAACATATCAAAGTGGTACAAGTGTTGAGTTTTTCCATTTCCTTTGAATAAAACACTGTAGAACAGAACATCCCATCAATGCCTATGTAACTAGAGCACTAAAGCCAGAAGGCTCAAGTGTAAAACTTTGAAGTTATAATGAACCCTGTTAATCTGAATCAGCAAAAGAAGTAAATTTATGTTCCCTATCATCTATTTACTGCTGTAGTTCTTGGATGCTCTCCCTGAGTCATGCTTCCTGCATAGACTAATATTGAATTTAGAACAAAAGTTTTGCTTTCCTTATCACCCTAGTAAATTTAATATCCACTTTGTGCGACGCTCTGATTAATCTGAAATATCTTCTCCAAATCAAACAATTTCATCCTTAATCCTCTCTAATCCTTAACATGTATCATTCTCCCAACAACAAGAATTTCAATCAGCGATGTCAGATCAGCATGTCTGAGACATAGAGGTGAACCAAAGACCGTAAGGGAAGCAACCTACCACCACACCGTAGTCCAACCTTCTCTTCTTTCCATTGAGAAGCACCCTTCCGGTCAAAACAATGTTCCTTCCAAGCCTCCCTATTGGCAATTGCAGTCACAGAAGAACAGCAGCTCTTATAAGCAACAAAACTAAAGAAGCATCACTTGCTACGATACGCGTAGGAGGAGAAGACCTGCCAAAGAGTCGAGAAGAGTGGACTTGCCGGAACCGGACGGCCCCATGATGGCCATGATCCGGCCTGGCACCGCGTACCCGCTTAGGCCCTCTATCAACTTCTTCGGCTGCCGGCCTCCGTAGTTTGGCAGCACGGCCGTCAGGTCCTCCCACACCAAGTAGGAGGCCGACGCATGCAGCTCCGAGGAGGAGACCGGTGCTTCTAACTCCATTGCAACCCCACCACCTCGGCTGCAGCTGCTGCCATCCCGCAGCTTCATATAAAACCTGAGGTTGATGGTGATGGGCGTACGAGAGACAGGTACAAGTGCTCGGCATCAGAAGCGGTGAAGGCGAGGAGATTCATTCTCCCCGAGTCAGAGTCGCATTCACGGAACCAAAGGTGGCAGCCATGGTTTGGGCTATAATGGAACCACTGCATTGCTCTTGGAGGAGATCAAAGAAGGGCAGAGACAGAGACACCCAAGGGGGATGGAGACAGAAAAGTGAGCTCCACTGGGGTGGCCGTATTCGATGACTCCATAAATGGGGGCGGTAAAGGAGTGCAGTTGGAAGTTGGCAGCTGCTGCTTATGTTTCAAGGTGTGCAAGAGAGAGAGACAGCTGCTTCATCCGGTGGTGCCGGACGTGATGATGAACTCCGAATCTATGCATACTTACCCAGCAATTCTCATTAACGTAGGCTTGCTTAGTCACTTGTTAAACACCTGGGAATATCAACTAAAAATTAAGAAAAAAATAGAATTATTTTCTTAAGAATGGTATTAGAAAAGGGAGAAGAAAAAGAAATTGGATTTTTAAACAAATAAAAAAAATCTTTTTTTTTTGTGAAATTTTTTAAAACATGCAATTGGTTCTCAAAATCTTAAAATAAAAAAAATTAAACTAGGATGACAAGGATGGGATAATTCTTTTGTGATCAGAGTGATCAGGTTTTACCTTTTATATGGACAATTATTGTATTTTGTATTTGACTTGAGATATAATCAAAAGTAGGTGAAGACTTAGAAAAGGATTCATGGAATGTTAAATGAATGGTTATATGTCAAGTCATGTCAATGTCAAAGTTGAGAAGGATGCATTCCAAAAACCCAAATTGTCATTCAAGAGGCCTACATCTTCCTCCAAACAAAGGTGACGCATGCTTTCCATTGACCCGAGCATAACTCATGCACATGCTCATGAACATGACTGCCAACAAACTTTAAATTTTATGCCTGCTACTAAAATGGAGCTAATAAGGTTTCACACACACATTATAGGATGTCAATCAAGGGATAACTAATTTTCATTGGCTTAATAACTTTTAGATCTCCAGACAAAAAATGTAAGTTACTAGCAATTAGACATATTGTCAATTAGACATAAAGTTAATAGTAAGAAACATCCCAAAATCAAATAATAATAATAATAATAATAATACTACTAGGTGCACCTAAGATTCATCGTTCAATGTCACAATGTATGAGGAATATAATTGTCCTTGTCGAACAATAAGTTCACTTTAATATGATATAATTTCACGAGATGATTGATCCATTAGCTATTAATATAGCAGAGTTACGAAATAATATGATTAAATTTGATTCCACTTCCACCATGACGGGTGTTGGAATAAATCGAGGTATCACACTGTTTACCCAATCGGAGAAAGTAATCACATCTTCGTTAATAATCGTGTTAGCATGATGGGAGGAGATGGATCGCCGGTGCGTACCTCGGTTGATGAGGAGAAAGAGGAAGAGCCGGTGGTGGAGGAAGGGCAGGGGAAGCGGGAGATGTGCTGGGACGGGTGCAGCCGCCTGGCGAGCGTGTGCGTGTGCGTGTGCGCGCACCTCCCCCCGCAGCTGCTCCATACCTCACCACAGTCGTCGTGCTCCATCACCCCTTAAGATCTATTGATTTTGTTTGAGGTATAATTGATTATATATTTCTATAGTTATTTACATATGATTGAGAGATCTGAACACGATCTTTAGATATTTGATTTGAGTGAGATCTTTAGTATTGAATAAGATATCTGATCTAATCTTTAGGGATTTGATCTGATTGAGATTTTCAGGATCAGGTCTGATCGAGATCTTTAGGATCAGATCAAGATCTTTAGGGATATTATCTGTTACTATTCCTCCACAAGATCAAGCTCTTGTCGAAGACGTCGATCTTGGGTCGATGCAAAGAGAAGATTTTGTGAGCAGGCTTCCTGAGTGAGTTAGCTAGTTGATCGGTTGTATGCACATGAGAAACCCGGAGCTGCTGACGGATGATTTGATCTCGCACAAGATGTAAGTCAATAACAACATACTTCATGCGAGAGTGAGAGACTAGATTTGCACAGAGGTAGGTAGCATCAACATTATCATAGTAAATGTTGGGTGTAAGAGCAAAGGTTATATGAAGCTCTTTAAGAAGATTTGTGATCCAATTGAGTTTGGCAACAATAGTGGCAATGGCACGATATTCAGCTTCAGTTGTAGATCGAGTATTTTGCTTTTTGGAACTTCAACTAATGTGATTAGCACCAAGAAAGATAATATACTCTAACGTTGAAGTTCGATCATCAAAATTTCTTGTCCAATCAGTATCAGCAAAGGCATGAAGATGAATGAGAGAATTTTTTCAAAGGAAGATGCCATAGTCGATGGTCCCCTTAAGATATCTCAAAATGTGCTTGGCTACAGCCCAATGTAAGATAGACAGTGGATGCATAAACTGTGATAATTTATTGACTGCGAAGTTGATATCTGGATGGGTAAGAGTTAGATACTGTAACGAGCCAACTATTTGTCTGTACTGAGTATAATTTATAGCAATACTACCATCACATAACTTTAGTGAGTCGCTGGAAGATAAAGGAGTAGTGATTGTTTTATTGAATTCATATTTTGATCATGAGATCAATTGATGAGTGTTTATCGAACATCTGTGTTAGAGAAAAAATTACATGTCTAACTATGACAGCAGCAATGAAGTTACAACCAAATGATGGGCCAAGATCAAGCTTGGGCTTTGGGCTGGGTTTGGATGATGCGGTGGAATCTAGCCGGGAGTTCGCTAGGAGATTCGCCGAAAGGATCGGGAAGCTTGCTGGGAATACACCGGGAGATCACCAGAAGAAAACCATAGGATTTACTGCAAGAATGCCAGAGGCTGTCAGATTAGGCAAGAGTTAGGCCTTGTTTAAGCTTATTAGTTATTAAGTGTTGTAATCATTGACTCGTAGTTAGGGTTTGAGTCCTAATTGAGTTAGTTTTGGAAGGAATCTAAATGAACTCAATGAGGCAATCGGGTCCACTATAGGGTTTGATTGAGCTCAGTTTGAGCCCAATCAATTGACTAAAAAAGTTAGTCAATATCAGGTTCAAATCAGAATTAGAAAAATGGAGGGAACCACTTTTCCGGAGATTCCAACTGGTAAACTGTCAGTGAGCGACGGTTGGATCGCTTGTACCTTGGAAATAGGGCGGCGACTAGCAGTTGTCGATGGGTAAACCTTCCAGGCCGATGGGTAAACCGTATGTACCTGATTTTCGAGTGGTTGACAGCGAATAAATCGCCCAGGTCAACGGGTAAATTTCCCGTACCCGATTTTTCCAAGTAAGTTTGATTTTTGGCTCTAAAAATCTGAAGCCACTTGGGGCCTATAAATACCCCAAGTTTTTTTATATTTCATACACAAAATTTTTTGGGATTACATTCTGTGATAAAATCGTATATGATTTGTAAGAAAAATAAAAGGGGAAGGGAGAGAGCTTAGAGTTAGAAAATTCTCATGTCTCCCTTGTAAGCTCAAGTGTAAGGGTTTGGTCTATACCCAAAGAAGATCGGTAGTGGATGCCGATGTGCCTCAAGAAGGAGGACTTGTGAGTGGACATAAGCTGTTGGTGCCGAACCACTATAAAACTTGTGAGTTCTTTCCTTTTTTTCATTGCTTACGAATTTTGTATTGACGTTTCCGATTGAATTTACTCTTTAAAAGTAAAGTTTTCACATCAAGCAATTTCCTTCAACATTGCTAATCTTTCGGGTTTGCTTATTAACTTAGCAATTTTCTCACTTACTTTAATTAAACGAAAAGTTTCAGATTTCATATCTTGCTTTAAGCGAAAAACTTTTGTTTAAAATGAAAAACTTACACTTGTACTAACTCAACCCCCCCTCTTAGTGCCAATTGATCTAAACAATTGGTATCAAAGCAAGGTACTTACTCTTTGGACTAATACCCACTTGAGTAAATGACTTATTTTGGCATGAATGATGGACATTTCATCTCATGTCCTCCCATGTTCAATGGGATGGATTAGACGTATTGGAAGATAAAGGATGCATAATTTTTTTATCTCTTTGGACCTTGATCTATGGAGTATTATTGAGAATGAATTTGAAAAATCTTCCAAGCCAATGAATGAAATAAATGATTTGGAAAGGAAGAATTTTTCTTTAAATGCAAAGGCTATGAATGTCTTATTTTGTGCTCTTGATAAAAATAAGTTTAATTATGTTTCTATTTATGAATTGACCTTTAATATTTGATACACTCTAGAAATCACACGAAGGGACTAGTAGAGTAAAAGAATCTAAGATAAATATTTTAGTTCATAACTATGAATTATTTCAAATGAAACCAAATGAATCCATTGGAGATATATACACCCGTTTCATGGATATCATCAATAACCTAAAAGCACTTGAAAAATATTTTTCAAGTTTTGAATTAGTTAGTAAAATTTTAGGATCTTTACCTAAAAATTGGGATCCTAAAGTAACCATTATTCAAAAGGCCAAAGACTTAAATATCTTGTCTCTTGAGAAATTGATTGGCTCGCTTATGACATATGAACTGAATTATAAACCTCATGATGAGTTTGATGAACCCCTTCCAAAGAACAGAAAGGATGTAACACTTTGGACAACAAATGACTCCTCGAGTGATAAGGATCATGATATTGCTTTGTTATTAAGAAAGTTTAAAAAATTTATAAAAAGGAACAAAAACTATAAAAACAAAAAAGAACCAAAGAAGGACAATGTCATATGCTATGAATGTAAAAAATCGGGACATTTAAAAATTGAATATTCTCATTTGAAGAAGAAGCCAACACACAAAAAAGAAAGCACTTTCAGCGACTTGGGACGATTCGAGCTCTTCGAATGAGGAAGACAACTCCAAAGAAGAATTGACTAACTATGCTTTAATGGTGATCAAAGGAGGAAAACAGCTATTTGAATTGTGGTAGGCTTAACGACAGGACTGAACATCTTAGTGAAGTCAATGTCAGGTCTTTGATGAAATCCCTTAGACACCAGATGTGCTTTATACCGAGAAATTGAGCCATCATAATTTCGCTTAATTCGAAATACCCACTTACACCTAATGATGTTTTGTGTGGAATGAGGAGGAGTAAGTATCCAGGTAGAATTTTGAAGAAGAGCATTATATTCCTCACACATAGATTTATGCCAATATGGAGATTTTTGGTCTTTACTGAATGAGGTTAGTTAAGTAGACTTAGGCAAAGGTTTAGTGCTAACATGTAAGTCAAGGACATATCGTGATTTAAAAATGTCACTCTTTGAGCAGGTGTGCATGGAAAGCAAGGGGGCAATAATAAGATTAGGAAGTAAGGATGGTGGGTCATCACGGGTAGAGTCAGGTTGAGAGACTACAGAAGTTTCTTGTAGAGTTAAAGACTGTGTATTAGGGTAAATGGTTCATGAATAGATAGAACTTGTAAAGAAGAGGAAGGAAGAAGTTGCAAGATATGAGTAACAGGAGATTGTGAATCTAGAGGAGATAGATCAGAGGGTTCAGTTGATGGAGATGAAGTTATATTATAAGAATTCATGATTATAATAGGAGGCTTGTGTTTATGAAAAGGAAAGATAGACTTCAGAAATTTGATATGTTGGGAAACAAAGACTTTATTAGTATGAGGATCATAGCAACGAAAGGTATTATGTGCCCAATGAAAACATAAGGTCGAGATCTAGGTTACATCTTATTTGAAGCATAGGGACGTAACCACAGATAACACAAGCAACCAAATACTTTAAGTGTTTCCAGGTTAGGACTTTTATGAAATAACTTTTTGAATGGTGATTAATACTACAAGATAAGAGTTGACATATGATTAATAAGATAAATTACAGTTTAAAAAGTTACCGACCAGAAGGTGAGTAGCATAGAGGCTTAATGAAGGAGTATTAGACTAATTTCAATAATGTGTCTATGTTTGCATTCGACAAATGTCAAAAGTAGACAAATAGGGTGCAGGGCTTGATATTCACCTCTACCATCAGAGTAAATAGTTTTAATTGTAGTCTAAAAGTAGTTCTCAACTAATTTATGAAAGTTAATGAAAACTACAGAAACTTCATACTTATGACGAAGATGATATAATAATTTATACTTGGTAAAATAATATACAAATATGACATAAAATAAAAAATTATCAAAGGAAATTATTGAGGCAGGCCCCTAAATATCAATATTAATAACTTCAAATGGTTTAAGACATGATATAGTAGATTGTCCAAAAAGTAGTTGATGACTCTTATTACTAAGACAAGTATCACAATGAATATTAACGTCACATTAACTGGAGCAGCAATTGTAGAGTTAGTAGTAGGTTTAGAAAGATACAAGGCTAATATCATTTGTAGATATTATCTTTATTTGGCCTTGGACCAAGGATGCCCCCGTGCTCAGATCCTTAACAAGAAAGTAATTAGAAAAAAATTCAATAAAAGTATGATTTTATTTGTAGAATTAAGAAACAAAAATAAGATTATGTTTGATGTGGGGTGCACACAGAACATCATCAAAGTGTAAAAGTAGTAGTGAATATTTTAAGCATAGTAAAACCAATATGAGTGATAGGAATGCCTTTATCATCACTGATGATAATATTTTCATGTCATTCATAGTTGTTGTGGATTGATAAATTCTGGAGATCAAAAGTGATATCATGAGAGGTACTGAAATCCATGATCCAATTTGATTGACTATCAATTGAAGTAGTCATAACATTACCAGCAATCAAAGTCGAAACCAACAAACTTTTATAGCATGACCGATGTTATCACACAATTGACAAACGAATTAGTGAGGTACATGAGCAGGATAGAGAGGCTAGAAGGGACCACCTTGATATTTGTTGAAGTGTGGAGAAGGCAAGGATTGACTATTGCTAAGATCAGAAAGAAAAGCGACCACACCTTTTTGAGCATTCTTATTATATTTATTATTTTTCTTGGATTTGTGATGAAATTGAGCACTGATGGGAGGTAATGTCAATTTATCATTATGCTTTAAGTATGCTTCACAGTCGGTCAACTTGTCGTAGAGTTCTTCAAATAAGATTGGAGAGTCACGAGCTCGAAATGTCGCTACTAATTTCTTAAACTCGTCTCTCAGTCCATTAAGAGTATGGATGATGACCTCATTACTGAGAAAATAACATATCAAAGTCAGGTCATCGATAATAATTTTTATATATTATATATAATCAGAACAATATTTCCCTCTTGTTTTAATTTCATCAGTTTGAGAGAAGGCTAAACATAAAGTGCATGAGCGATTTGCTAAGGTAATCAATAATTTATTCCAAGCTTCTGCAACAGTAGTACAAGAGATGAGTGGGGCCACTGATCCAGTAATAGAGGCTTGAATGACTTGAAGAATAAGATGATCTTAGCATAATCAAATTGTGTGAACCGAATTTTGCACATGACTTGAGTCACCTGGAATGTGAATCATTGCTAGTGGGCAACTGAAAGAGCTATCAACATAACCTAATAATCCATAGCCAAATAAAAGGTTAGAAAACGGCACACGTCAGGGTGCGTAGTTGTCGCATTTGGATAATTTTAAGGGAATGAGAGAGGCAGCGTTGATGGAGATAAGGCCCTCATGGGAAGAGGCACTATTCCCTGTAGGGAAGAGGGTTGGAAAATTAGAGATTGACAGGGAAGACATCAGATATGCAACAGTTAGATCTGGCGCTTAGAAGGCAAGTTGAGGGAAAACTTAGGCTAACGAGAAGATTTGGGGACGGACAAATTACAAAAATCAAAGAAGTAGATGCTGCTACTTGCGACGATGGTGTCGATGAGGAGGGAGATTAAGGTAATGGCTCTTGGCTCGAGTGTAGCAGAAAGTGAGAGTGATTGTTGTAGAGCGCGATAACCAACAAAGTAAAATAGCAACATTGGTAGATGAGAGATGAGGCTGCAAGTAGTGGAAGGGAGAGTGGATCAGTCGTCGAAGGAAGAGGATCAGTGGTGCTGGTGACTGGAAGAGAGGGAGATTAGCCAACGGGAAAGAAGAATGCAGTGATGGAGCAGGTGGAGCAGCAAGGTAGTAGAGGAGGAAGTAAGGCCGAGGGTTGAGGAAGAAAGTAAGGCCGAGGGCTGAGGAAGACTGTGACTGACAGAGGGAGAGGTGGGGTGGGGGATTTGTTTGTGGTGTGACGACGAGAGTCCGACAATTGATGGTTATGCGCTAGGACGCAACAACAAAGCTGCTGTGCACCGGTGGAGAGGAAGGCAACAGCATAGGGCCGACAATTGGCAATTGGCAAAAGGTACGATCGACTGATTATATATTTTCACAACTATTTATAAATGATTGGGTGATCTGAACAAGATCTTTAATATTTGATTTGAGCGAGATCTTCGGGATTTGATAAGATCATTGAGGATCTGATCTGATCTTTAGGGATCTGATCTGATTGAGATCTTAGGATCAAATCTAATCGAGATCTTTAGGATTAGATCAAGATCTTTAGGGATCTGATCTGATAACACCATGAACTTCGCCCAACCCCCTACCCCTCCTCGCCCGCTGACTCCGCCGCTGCCACACCCTGTCCGGCAGCCGCCTCCGCCTTGGTTCCCACCCCGTTCTCGACTCCTCTACCACGGCCACCGGGGAGATGCCCCCTTGGCCGTCTTCCTCTTCCCTGGAGGCAGGGACCTCGGCCTCCTCGCCGCCGATGCGGCCGGCCCGCCCTCCGTCCTTCTCGTCTTCGACGGCACGTGGAGGCAGGCCAAGGAGTTGGTGGCGGCGAGCTTGCCGTTTCTGGAGCAGTTCGCCACGAGAGTGACGTTGGGCAGCTGCGAACCCGGGATGGAGGGGCCGAGCACGTTCGAGTCTGAGCTTGTGCTGAGGAGGGAGCCATTCAAGGGTTGCGTGAGCACGACGGAGGCGGTGGCGAGGGCGCTGAGGTTACTGGAGCCCGACGGCAACGGGGCGGCGGTCGAGGCCGCGCTGCTGTCGCTGTAGAGGGCCATGGTAGGCTTCCAGTCGTGCCATCTGAAGCCGATGAAGCCTTCGCTCCAAGTTCAGGAAGAAGGATATGACAATGGCGGCAGCTCCAAAGAACGAGAACGCGAAAGACAACGCAAATGGGCTTTCAGAGACTGGAGAGGAACAACATTACATGGAATCACATGGAATCCCCGATATGTTAAGAACCTTGCTTGTTCGAATTCCCGAGAGAGAGAGACGAAATAGGATAACTTGGGCTTCGGAGGCCGATATGTTAACAAACCGTTTGTTGGAATTACTCTCGGGAGATTTGTTTTCGTTGGATGAATTGTAGTGCCTACAGATCAGAAACTTTTGAAACTAACAAATTGGGGATTTTTGTCCTGTCATAAGACTTGTAATCACGAAATGCAACAAATATAGCAGGTGATTGATTAACAATAGTATCTTACTTTTATCTGTTTTAATATTTGCAATATCCGGATTGCTATATTTCCATATCTCAGATGTATTTAGATATTGAAGTCTGACATTTATGACTATTATTGTAAAAAAAATCTAAGTTATGTATTTTTAAAATAAAGCGGTTTAATCCCGAAAACAAAATTTTTTTTAGGCTTTTTCGAAAAATCGTCCAATTTCTTTTAGTTACCTATTTTATTTATGGCGAAGCGTTCGCGCCTCGTAGCACCCCGTTCCATTGCGTCCCTCTTGGGTGTGCCCAAAACACCCTAGGGCTTCACAATCTGATGCAGTAACGTCTTCTTCCTCGCTCGCTCTACCCTCGAGAATGGAGAAATAGGGGAGGGCGACACAGAGTGGCTTCTCTCCGTTTCCTCTGATGGTGCACCGTGCTGCCAAACGCTCCAAGCTTAACCAGAGGTACTCCTGTTCGAACCTGTCTCTCTCGCTTGTTCTTTGTCTTACAGAAGTTGCCTCTCCAAGAAGTGAAACACTTATCTTTTAGAGGGGAGGATGATTACTTGCCGGGCAACATCGTAGAGATCGAGATCCACAACTTCATGACCTACGACCACCTCAAGTGTCAGCCCGGCTCTCGCCTCAACCTGGTTATTGGTCCCAATGGCTCCGGAAAGAGTTCCCTTGTCTGCGCCATCGCACTAGGCCTCGCTGGAGAGCCCCAGGTCTCTCTATCTCTCGCACCCAATTGTTCTATATCTTTATGTGTGTGATCAGGAAAAGGGTGAGACCAGTTTTTGCTTCAGCTTCTTGGAAGAGCTTCTAGTGTGGGGGCATTCGTGAAGCGGGGTGAAGAGTCCGGTTATATAAAGATATCTTTGAGAGGGGAGACTGAGCTGGAGATGATTGTCATTACGAGGAAGATTGACACATCGAACAGGTCCGAGTGGGCCATTAATGGTATAATCTCTTCTCGCACTTTGTGGGGATAAGTGTTCTTGTTTTGCGATCGGTGCAAGTGCTAATTTCTTTATAGTCGTCTTTCCTGCTCCTATAATTACTGTCCAAAAGAATTAAAGGATATTTCATGTAGAATTTTGGTCCTTATATGTTGTCATCAGGAATACTAAAAAGTTTTTTTTTCTACTCTTTTTTATTTGAAACATTTTGTTATGATTACTGTACGATTCTCTATTGCAAATGATCCAAATCAAAGATAATTGAGATTTTGGTTTGAGTAGCTTTATTTATCAGGCTAGACTTTCATGTATTTTTTCTCTCGGATCATAATGTATTTTTCTTTCAGGCACTCCAATAACAAAAAGTAAGTCATAAGCATATGTGTGCATGTCACAGATCCCATTCATTTTAGACTTGTTGGAAAGCCTCATTGAGCTTTAAAACCCTCACTCATGAGCAAGAAAATGATCTTACAGCCAAAATCATCCATGTCCTCTTTTAGTTGCATTGTATTTTGCTTGAAGAGTTCATATAAGCTTTGTCTTATTCCTTGAGTTGCATATTTATCCATTATTGAGAGGTACTCACCGGTAAGCCTTGGTATGAGCCTCGGGTTGAAACTGAATCTGTTACGGTACAACTCATATGACTGGCCCAAGTTCTTGAGAAACTAGTATATAACAATCTGATGTTTTTATCTGATACACATTTGTTAACATTTTCTTAGTTGGTTTATGAAGCACCTTGTTTAGTTCATGGTTCACTGGTTTTGCAGTTTAATTTCCAGATGTAGTGAGTGCCTTGAACTCATGCTGTTATTATATATTTTTAGTTTATGGAACCTTGTTCCATATTTTGAATTGTTTATGACTTAAGGATAAAGTATTTGTTCAAATACAGGAATAAAGGATAGTCTTCATTGCAGGTGTGGCAGTGCCAAAAAGGGATGTTATTACGATCATTCAAAAGTTCAATATCCAAGTTAACAATTTGACTCAAGTAAGTCATTCAAAACTTTTTTGAAATAACTGTATGGCCAATGCATAATGTTTATTATTATTGTTGCCAAAGTTAATGGTACCTTGGATTTTCATTTTTACATCTTTTCTGTGCAGCGTATGAAGTCTTTTCTGTGCCTAAAAGGGTCTGTTAATAGCATAAGCTTTATGCACTTTGCTTTCCTCTGACTTGCATTCTGATCTTTATTCAGAAGAATTGTCAACAGCCATCTTTTGCAGTTGTTGGCATTGCAAGGCTTGTCTTTTTAGGTGCTCTTCCATGTTTTTGGCCCCTTTTTGAGTAACCTGATCCTAATAGCCTAGATGAACTATTTTGAACGATTATTCGTACAGATCTAGTACAGAAATGCCCCAAATTAAGGGTTATTGCTGATATACATGTTATAAAATAAACTAGACTAATGTAGGTTTTAGAGGATCATCTATCTCTACTGAGTTGACTTTCATTGAATTTAAGTCCACTGGTGAGTCATTTTAAGGGTTCATCTAGATCTGTTATTTGTGTCAGATCTGGGCCAGCTATCATTAGATATGGCCAAATATTAGAAGGTGTTGATTTAATGGTGTAAGCTGCTAGTTTTCATCATAATATGATCTGCCTAATGCTTTTGGTTCTTCGGAATCTGGATATTGTGTTGTTCTCTTCTAGCATAGAATTCCATATGAGCCCAAATCCTTGGATCTTTGTTTGGTGGCAGAATCAGATTCTACAGATTATAATCACTTAGTGTCTCTCATTACTTAAGTAATCTTTAGTCAGCGTCCATGATTTTGGAAAAAATAGGGGCTGGATGACTAGTATGAGGTTTTCATGGGAGTGTTTTACTGGGAAATAGAAATGTTGCATGCAGGCCTTCCTCACTGCCATCACTCTCCCACAGATGATTAGTGCAGATTTTTCCTTTCTTTTTCTTTCCTTTTTTTATAACAACAAATAACACCTGGTTTTATACATGCTCTTAGAATTAGGTGTACTGAAAAGGGTTTATGGTTTTTGCATTTGATGATGTTATCGACATTAGGAAATATGTCTCCTTGGGAACAAAAATCAGTAATATTTTTTAGAAATAATAGATATTCTCATGGTAGCATAAAACTATTGAAAAAATTCATCACGGTTTTGAGTTTGAAATTCATGGATCCAAGCAACAACAGTTACCAATTTTAAAAGAACTTCTCCTGTAAATTATATCTCATCCTTGGTAGAACAGCCCCTTGCCACTCCAATAAGGTGAGGTGGAGTTTACTCTGTCATTTCCCTAGTTTTTGTAACTTGATTTATCAAGAGATTATTTATTGTATCTGACAATTCTTTTTGTCAATGCAGTTGGTCATGGATTAACTAATACAGTGTCATTTTGCTTGTGATAGGTGTTATCAATTTACTAATAATAAGCCCTTCTTTCTGTTGTCATATTTTGTTTGGTTATCTATGCTTGTAGGGGTCCAGTAGACATGATCTAATCATGGTGTATGTTTTTTTCTTTTATTTATCTTCTTGAAACCCCTCGTTATAATATGAACTAGAATTTTGACTGCTCTTGATTGATGATGGTGGGTGTAATTTGTGGAATATGGTAACTAGTCCACATTTCTTAGGCATTTATACATAGCATGTGCCCTCATACAGATGTTGTCATTCCTCAAGAAAGATAGCCTCTTTTTGTGAGAGGTACTGTTTGAAGGATTTTCTTATGATTATGTATCTATAATAAAAGATATGAAGAGGACAAATAAGAGGACTGTTGATGGGTGCAATCTTGAGATTGGTCAGCCCTTCTTGATCTGTACACATGCAACAGCCAGCTTGGGATTGGTCAACTTTTTCAGTCAACAAAGTGTTCTGTAGACTCAACCAACAGATCCTTTATGTGAAATATTCAATTATGAGACTGCCTGTTGTGTGCGTAAGACGAGGACTTCTGCTTGGTGTTTGATGGTCTAGGTGATGCAATTCATTTGATATAGACCTATTATCCTTATTCTCTATAAAATGAGAGTTATGATTGTTCAACAAGGGACATGCTTGGAAGCTTTTTGAACATATGTGTTTTTTCTTTGTCTCAATTTACTTCAAGAATTTAGATCTTTCTCTATTTTCAAAATTTCCCTTCAGTTCTTTGGTGTTGAGTTGTCCTTAAAATCACGAGGGAGTGGAATCATTACAAATTCCCATTGTGTTCTGGATGGTTAGGTTTTCCATATTCTCAATAGTATTTAGGTAGATGAAAGAAAATTTTGATTTCCATGGTTTGCTACTCTTTTTTGTTGTTGTTTTTGGATTTCTTAATTTTATCACAACATTTTCAATGGTTGCTACTCCATAGATTAGATTGTTAGATGCACTATGGAAAATAATATCTTCTTTTATGCACATATTGACCCTTTGTGCCGGAAGCAATGGCCTGGGTCAGCCAAAGCCTATAGCTTAGGCCTAGGATCAGGTAATCAGGCATGTTCATTAACTTACCAAAAGACATATGCCTGAACTCCTTTTTGTTGAGTTGTTATTAGAATCAGTATTATAGGTTTTTTTAACAGATTTACACCAAAAGGTAGAGTAACTTCAGGCTTGAGTTTACACTGCACTAAAGGCTTTCTTTTAAAAACATACCTTCATTCTTGTCAGGTTTAGGGTGGCGGTTCACTGGACTGGGTTGGTTGCACATATTATTTCTTTTGAGGCAAAGGATGGTAAAACTATCTAAACTCTTTTAGTTAAAGTAATGAGAGCAGAAACATAGAAAAACCAACAAGAACAGAAAACATCAAGGAAGCAATAACCATCAGAAGATCCATTGACATTTTTTTGAAGTAAGCAGAAGTCAAAAGGAAACTAGGAAAAACATCAGTTAGAACCATCAAAACATCCATCCATAATGATCTTTTAACCTATAAACAAAAAGAAAAAAGAAGTGAGCCTTTTTCTTGGTCAAATAATGATTATCATAAATTGACATTTTTTTGAAGTAAGCAGAAGTCAAAAGGAAACTAGGAAAAACATCAATTAGAAGGTTTCACTTACCGGTCCGTACCGATGTACCGACATATTGTCGGTACTGGTACAGGACCTGTACCAGGTGATATACACAATATGTACCGCCAGGTATTAAAATATAATATAATATTTTTTATAATTATAATATTATATAATTAAAATATTAAAAAAAAGAAGAAAAGGGGGTGGCGACGTCGCCTCGATCTGTCTCCCCGCGCGGGGAGACACTCCGTCTCCTCGCGCGAGAGAAAAAGCGGTCGTGGCCGTCGGCGACCTGCGGGCGGCGATGGCAGGCGAGCAAGGACAGCGCGCAGGCGAGGTATTCTTTCTTCCCCTCTTCTTTTTTTTTCTTTTCCTCTTATTCTCCCCTTTTTCTTCCTCAATCGACCGTCGACGATCGATTTCTCTCTCAATCGACCGCCGACGGTTGATTTTTGATGGAACTTTCGGTGGTGGCGTCAGATAACTGATGGTATGTACCGCCCATACCGTGCGATACAGTCGAAATTGCAAACCTTGGTTAGAACCATCAAAACATCCATCCATAATGATCTTTTAACCCATAAACAAAAAGAAAAAAGAAGTGAGCCTTTTTCTTGGTCAAATAATGATTCTCATAAATAGTTCTGGCACCAGTTCTTCTAAGAGTTTTAGCATTGATTAGGACAACTTCTAGTAGAGTGAGATCACCAATCCATCCCAATCTATATACCAAACAGAGGTATGAGAACATTCACCAAACAACTCCTAAATCCCATAAGTATCAGAGAAGACAGGTGATTCCTGATATCATCATAGTCAGATTTCCAACTTCCAATGCTCTGTTGCACCCTGAAGTATACACGATTCAGATCATTACAGCTGAAAGAATCAAACATTCTGGGTTGAAGATCCGTTATTTTCTTTCAAATATATTTTCAAGTTCTAATATGTTGTTTTCTTTATTATTGTTTAGTTCCTAATTTTATAAGATTAAATTGTTTCTAACCTGGACTATATGCAAACTGTATAAGGGCTTTCTTGTGTTTTGCTCTGCTTCTGCATTAAAGTGCTATTGGTTAACCGTGTAATGTGTTTCTTGGATTATTTATTATTTTTCTGCTGTGCATTTATGTTATAGTTCTTGCCCCAAGATCGTGTATGCGAGTTTGCTAAGCTGACGCCTATACAATTATTAGAAGAAACAGAAAAAGCTGTTGGTAATCCTGACTTGCCAGTCCAGCATCAAGAACTTGTTGAGAAAAGTGGTCAAATCAAGAAACTTGAAGTGGTATCCTTCCAATGCTTCTTTTTGATGATGTATAAAAGTTTAAACCTACAATTATTTTAACCAATAAGCTACTAGTTTGATCTGTTCTTTCACAAGTTGTTTAAGGTCCTAAAAAAGGCAGATTCATTTGGTTTTTTCTTTCTTGATGCTTGATGGTAGTTGGAACAATTTTTAACATGTGCTTTTGGCTTGCTCCTTCTAGAGTGTCAGGCAGAATAGAGATACTCTAAATCAGCTTAAGACCCTGAATGCTGAGCTAGAGAAAGATGTAGAACGTGTTCGCCAAAGGCAGAAACTTTTAGACTTTGTGAGCATATTGTCAAAAGCTGCTTATCAATATTTTGACTGTTTTGCAGTATCTGTGATGCCTTCTCCTGCTATTCACAGGTTGACTTGATGAAAAAGAAACTTCCATGGCTTAAATATGACATTAAGAAAATGGAATATATGGAAGCAAAGAAACAGGAGACTGAAGCTAAGAAAAAGATGGACAAAGCTGCTAAAATTTTGAATGATCTTAAAAGGCCTATAGAGTATGTACCCTTAGCAAGCTCTGTTATATAATCATTATTTCGGTGTACTCGTCTTTTTATTTGCCCCTTTGAACACAATGCTCGGATATGTAAGCTCAGGTTGATCGTTCATGGTTGAATTCAAAAGATGATTAAAGACATTTGCTTCTCAAGATTAATTCTCACTATACTGCTAAACATGCATTCTGTGTGTGAAACTCCTATGTTTTGTGAAAAGCTTATTAATCTATTAAATGAAACTTGTTATTTGCTGAAATATGAACCTTTTTGATGGATCTTAGTCATGTGTTTCTCGTGTAGGGGACATATATGATTTTTCCTATTAATGCAACATGATATTTTTTTATATGGTTTTTGACTGTAGAACATTGGTTCTTTGAGCTAATTTATATAGAATTATGGATTCAACCAACTAATTTAGAATTATGGATACAACCAACTTCATGTTTGTACTATGACATTGGATCTAACATCCTGATTTATTCTTAAGTCAGAAGTGGACAAATATTTGGAATGACTCATAAGGACCTGATGAGTACACTACTCTTGACTTGAGGCTTCAGAATTTTGACTAGTGAGTTAGATTCAATAAGTTAATGAGTTAGTTTTCCCATCGGCGGTGTCAGAGCCAAACTATTATTGTGCGTGGTACGTGGTTCAAATACGAATGGACTAATTGTGGATGGAGCTAAAAGGCACGTCATAATAGTATAGAGCTACCACTAAACTAGGCCTCACATGCACCATGTTAGGGATTGATGTAGGTTGTATTGGTGCTTGGCGAGAACGTCAAGCCCTTGAGAGTGTAAGACTGTAACATTTAGTCTTATGTCGGAATTGGAAAAATATTTATGTCGATTTATAACAGTCTATTGGATGTAATACTATTAACTTGGGGCTAAGCATCATGAGGCACGAGTTCATACTCAATATGATAATTTGTTAGTTATCCAGTTAGGTCAGGTCATGACATTGGAATTCTACTTGTGTGGAATAGCCTAACATATGCTTGAAAAACTGAATAGGTAGGAACTTTACAAATCCTTGGATTTGGTCAATGATATATAAAGTAGGGTAATATGTACATCTATACTTTACAGTATATATTCTCATTTACCAATTATTTCTTCTTTTCTTTCTTAAATCATCTTGTCATCTTTTTTATTTGCATACCAAAATTATTGACATTTTTTTCATGGAAACATCATCTACCTTCCATGTTTGATAGCTGATTAGACCGAGTGACTTAAAAAACGCTAGGCTCCAAAAGGCGCCAAGGTCCCAAAACGCTTGAGGCACTAGGCGCTCACCTAAGCGAAGCGAGGCACTTTGAAATATAAAAATATATAATATAATTAAAAATATAATTATTTAAATAAAAATATGATATTAAATTAAAAATATACTGTTAATAGTATATTACTTACTGTTAATAGTAGTTAAAGGGGAGAAAAAAAATGTTAATAGTAATGGAGAAGGCAATGGCAAGAAGCTGCCAGCAGCAGCGACAAAGGATTAGTTTAAGATAGTTGCGGTAGCGCTGCGGCAGTTACGGACAACAACGGCGGCAACGACGGAAGTTGCGGACATCAACGACGATAGCGGTGGAAGCTCCAGAGGGCGTCCATCAGTGGCGGAGGAACTTGCGGTCCTCTCCCTCGACAGTGGAAGGAATTACACCTGGAGCGACAACGGAAGGAAGCTACGGGGGCCGTCGGACTCGTTCATCAGTGGTAGAGGAAGGCTCGGTCCGCTATATCTGCGGCGGAGGCTATGGTAGAAAGCATCGGCGATGGAGGTAGAAGCAGCGCTGGGGTTGTTTTGGGTTGCACAAGCGTGAATGAGGTAAGAAATGACGTTCTTGAACCGAAGTAGACTTAAAAGTTTGTTTCGATTCGCTTAATTGAACCGGGTGCTCGCCCGAAGCGCTCACCGCTTAGGTTCAGGGGAGCGCCTAGGCGACGCCTCATTGAAGCGCGCCGCCTGGTCCACACACGAGGCATTTGGGCCTCGCCTCGCCTCGCCCGAGCACCTAGGCGAGCGCTCGAGCACCTATTTAAATCAATGATTAGACAACTCTGCAGTAAGCAGAACATTGTAAACCTGTGCAAATAGTTGAAGTGTACAATGATGACAGGAGACGATCAATTGAAATGGATTGGTGAAATGTTTAATATTTAGAAATGGTCATGTTAAAAGGTGGGCATCTGATTCAGATCGAGGATTTGAAGTTATGATGGCTAAAACTGAATATTTGCTTGGTTAACTGGAGGATACAGCAGAATGGTTGACTTTGATGTTATTGGTCTTTTTGATGCATGTCAATTTTGCCTCCAGATATGGGAAAAAACCATAGATTGCCTGCTATTTGATGGACTTAGTTTCTCACTAAGTCCATCAAATAGCAGGCAATCTATGGTTTTTTCCCATTCTGGAGGCAAAATTGTTTGTGTTAATAGTAGCATAAATGGTACCTGAGCTGAGCTAGTGTCATCATTGTCATCTGTAGGGAATGGAAGAAAGAGAAAGCAATGCATGAATCAACTAGCAAGAAAATATGCAATCAAGTAACTGACAATGCAAAGAAACGCATGGAATTTTTTGAGAAGGAAAGTGAAATGGTAAGTTCATTTATTTTGTTTGTGCCTTTGTTTTTTTCCCTTTATGAGGCAACATATGCTATTCTATTATCAAACAAAAAGTAGCTAAATAAATAATATTACTGTATTAGGTGGTGCAAGTGCGAGGAAAATATGCCGAAATGGAAGAGCTAAGAAGGCACGAAGAATCTTGTCAACAAAGGATCACAAAAGCAAAAGAAGATCTTCTTGCTGCTGAAAAGGAGCTTGCAGATCATCCAATTTATGAAGCTCCAACAGATGAAATTGTATGTTGGTTTGTTATTCTTCATCAATAATGTTCGTCCATTAGCCGGATATGTTTGCCATTTTACCGAAACTTCAAATTCTTTTATGATATCAGTATATATGGTTATATATTGTGGATGAAAGGGAAGGAGCGGAGCTTTCCACTTATAGGAATAGGTCAAATCGTTCGATTGGCATTTATGAATGGCAGACATTAGAATTGGTGGGTTCATATTTGAAAAGGCTAGGTGGGCCTAATTTGTCCATAATAAAAAACAAACAATAAACTGATGGTTGATGACTGAAGGGGCATATTTGTAGTTTTCAATTTTTTGGGAGCATAATTTTCAACTTTTTTTAACATGTATATCTATTATATTTTTAAATTTCAAGGAATAAATTTTAAATTTTAGTGTTTTGCAGATCCTCTATAAAATTTCTCCTTGCTTCCTTGTATGGCTTATTGTATATATTTATGATATTTTAAAATTGGACAAATAAATTTTATATTTTAGTGTTTAGCAAGAAGAGATGTATGAATTTTCTACTTTCTTGCTGGTATGGCTGTGTACATAAGTTAATCTATCGTATAAAAGAAAATTTTAAAACTGAACATAAGTAATAAAATTTCTTCATATTCTTTTTCCAGCTTAGCACAATCTATTGAGAATCAATTTTTTTGAAGGTACACCTTAGTTTAAACCAAGGAATGCAATTTCAGGTATGGGATTGTGCCGGTCTTTGTCTAGACCAGCATGGATTCAATCTGTTCTGGCACACCAACACATGGTGTGCTAGAAAGTACCAAGGTAACATGTACAGAGAGAAGAGAGAGAGAGAGAGAGAGAGAGAGAGAGAGAGAGAGATCAGGGGTTTTTAAATTAAACTGGATTGCACTGCCTGAAATGTGTCGGGTCCACCATGCTTGGACCGGTAAATACAGCAGCAATGCCAGATTCTTGCCTGGACTGGTAAATACCAGTGGTATGGACTGGCCTAGGCAAAAAATTGAGTTCCCTGGTTTAGATGTTGTTAATAGCATGTGATAAACACAACAGCAACAGTAGATTCATGATATTTGTTCTTTAGGGCCATGTTCTCCATGGCTGCTTCCATTCGGTTTCTTTTATCTTCATCTCCACTGGTGGTCTTTGGATATTGCTTAATGGCTTAATCCCTCCTGATATGGTGCAGGACATTATCAAGGTTTGACATGAAATTGTCTTAGATTGTCTTTTCCAGCTTATTATCAAAACAGATAGTCTATGGCAACTAAAGAATTGAAATGCTTAAGCTTGTTAATGGTATACTCCTTGTTTCTAATTGTGATTTTCTCGTTTGCTTGACTAATTCATTTCAAATTGGCAGGAAAGAATAGGTAATCAAATACTGGAGCTCCGAATTAATGCTAATGAAGTGAAATCTCAAAGGAAGGAGAAAGAAAATATCTTACTTCAGAAGAAATTGATCTTGAAGCAGTACATTGAGAGGTAGTTCGTTTTTTACTGATAGATTGTTGGATGCAGGTGCTTTCTTGATTCATGTGAATTACTGCTGGCTGCAATGATTTAGGTTAAAGGAGATGGAAAACAATAACAACAAACTTCTTCAAGCTTTACGAAATTCTGGTTCAGATAAAATATTCGAGGCTTACAAGTGGGTTCAGGAGCATCGAAGTGAGCTAAGAAAAGAAGTATATGGACCTGTTCTCCTTGAGGTGCATCCATCAAGTTTTAGATTAGATCTTACTTATTTGATAGCTTGTCTTTTTTCAAGTGTCATGACAAATTTAGACTCTTCGGTGGTTTGTTCCCAGGTAAATGTTCCGGATCTGCTTCATGCCTCCTACTTGGAAAGGCATGTGCCTAACTACATATGGAAGGTACTGTAATATCATTTTATCCAACTTCGCATGCAAGATTATTCTATGCGTTCTAATTTGTAATATGTATGAAACATTTGCTAAATGTTTCTCTAAGCTGATGTATGCTGTAATGTCCCAACTATATGGGATCATGTACCTTGTTCTTTTCATGCTCTTCACATATGTGGGCATCAAGACCATGGTTCGCCTTACCGATCCGTATTGGTGTACCGACTAGTTGGTATGGTGCATACCGAGCTATACCGACACATAATATATGAGGGCGTGCTGATATACTACCTGTACCAGTCCGCTGTTGGATCAATATGGATCATCTGTATTGAGCGGTACAGTGAACCTTGATACTATAAAGGTAGTGACCATGGGAGGATTTGTAATCATCATATATATATATATATATATATATATATATATATATATTGTATCAGAATTTTCTTCTGTTGATTTCCTTTCATTTAAGGCTAGCTACATGTTACTTCACAATGGTTTCTGACATTGATATAAAAATAAAAAAAAAATATAAGAGAAACAATATACAGGTGAGAAAACATCATCATATTCATTTTCTTCTCTTCGTCTTTCTTCTTTCTTCTTTCATTGTGGCCGAAAGTCCTGTATATTTTCCCGTGTCTCTTTTTCTTCCTCTGCTTCCTTTCCTCTTCTGAGAAAGAGCAGCTCAATGTTAAAGGCTCCTAACAATGTGAGCTTTAGAGAGGATCATTGTTCCCAGTTAAAGCAGAGGGGCTGCACTATTGACTTGAACACTGTCTAAATGAGGTGTCAAAGGTGCAGTCTTAGCATGCATGGCTTACCCCTCTTCTGTTTTTCCCTTTCCTCTCTCTTCTCTGACTTTTTTGTGGCTAAATGAAGTGCCATAGGGATATATGATTGATTTTTTTTTGTGGACCCCATCATCGTTCTAAAACATTGGACCGGCCAAGCCTAACTGCACAAAATTCAAAAAAAGATTGATCTGAATGGGGGCAGCCGTTGCTGGTTTTTGGTCAGGCTGGTATGGTTGGGTTAGTGCCCTCATATGTTTTCTTATTGTTTCAGACTTTATCATTAAAAAACTGAGAAGTCAACCAGGTATTTGTGATGATTTTCTTGTCAGTCTCATAGTGTTTCATTACCATTTTGTTGTTTTTTTCTTGTTACAAAGAACCTGGTTTTAGGAGCAATCCTTTGTTTTTGTTATAACTTGCCAAGATAAATATAAATAAATGAACATATATATATATATATATATATATATATATATATATATATATATATATAATATAGTTTTGACCACATGGTCTTTCTAAATATTTCATTGCTAATATTGTTCTTTTTTCTTATTGCAGTCATTCATTACTCAGGACTCAGCAGATAGAGATTTCCTGGTTAGAAATCTTAAATCATATGATATCCCAATTCTAAATTATGTGGAAGGTAGACACATCAATAGAGTGCTCTTTCAAGTTTCACATGAGGTAACTGAATATAGCTGATCTAGTTAATCTTCAGTATTCTATATAGCGGAACTTCTTGGTAAGTAGTAGTTTAATTTGTTTGTAGATGCGTGAGCTTGGTATCTACAATAGGCTTGATCAAGTTTTTGAAGCTCCTGATGCTGTTAAAGATGTTTTGATTAGCCAGGCTGCTTTGGAAAAATCTGTATGTCTGCCTTGCTAAACCATGGTTGCGATTTTGTCATATAGCCTTGGATCCTAAATTTATAACTGAATATGACAGAATCTATGTTATGTTTCATTCAGTGGTTTATGCTTGTATAACTCTTCTTTTCCATTTAGTACATTGGTTCGCATGATACTGACCGGAGGGCAGATGAGGTGTCACGTCTAGGAATATTGGATTTGTGGACTCCAGAAAGTCACTATCGATGGTCCATGTCAAGATATGGTGGCCACATCTCGGCATTAGTCGACTCAGTCCCTCCCTCGCGTCTTTTCTCGTGCAGTAAGATTTAGTATCCTTTTCAGTTCTAATTAATTCTTAATGAGTGAATATGCATTGTGACACTCACTAGGCTGAATGATGCTACTTCTGCAGGTGTGGATGTTGGCGATTTAGAAAAGCTCAAGTCTATGAAGGTTGAGCTAGAACAAGTGATTGGGGAACTGGAAGGTAGCTTGAAAGTGCTTCAGGCACAACAGAGACAATTAGAAGATGAAGAAGCTAATTTGCACAAACAACAGGTTTGTTGCCAAAAGACATCTATATAACTCATTCAGGTTATTCTTCATGGCTGATTTAGATCATACTTTTCCTTCAAATTTTCCACAGGATCAAATAACCCAAACTTACAAACTTGCAAAGAAGAAGTGCTGTGACTTGGAACGTCTTGTTGGTACATGCTGCATCAGTTGCATTTATGTATTTTTAACCACTGATAAAATTGTATGTGCTGTAACATGGTTGATTTAATAATTATTTTTTCAGTACAAAGGAGATGCAAACTTGATTCCCTCAACAAAGAGGATGACCTGGAGTTAGGCACAAAAAAGCTTATTGATCAAGCTGCTAAGTTGAATGAGAAACGATTCCAAATGGCAATTAAAATTAAAGTCAGGCTGTATCCAGATGCATATCTCTGCACCTAAGTTCCATCTAGTGTATATTTGCAGTTTTGTCTCTTATCTCTACCTTCCCTAAACATTTTATGGGTTTATCTTCAGAATTCACTGATCGAGGCAGTTGCTCTCAAATGGAAATGTGCTGAGAAGCACATGATGTCGATGGAGCTTGATGGAAAGGTGAATATTCCTAATATTGACATTGCTGATTGTTGATTAATCACTTTGAATCTGACACTTATCCAGTAAAACTGCCAACAATAAGAACCTGACACTTTGAATCGTTTAGTTACTGTAAAGTTCTTTTGCATTAAAATTTAAAATTATACAATTTTGTAATCTCTTGTGTCACTTATGTGTGCTATTTCTTTTGGTGGTTAAATCTTCTTCTTTTGTCTCTTTTGCTCATTGCTATACTCATCACTATCCCATTCAGTGGTTTTTGTCAAATTAAGGATTGTTGATAAGGAGATAAGGATATTCTGCTAGTATGTTTTGGTTTAATTGCACATTATAAGCTGCAGAAGGAATAATTGCTGCTTTCAAGGAGCTAGCTTAATTTCCATATCTAACTCGTGGTTCTTAGTCTGAGGTTAACACAACTGTCAAACAACCTTTAGTCACGCTATAAGTTATAGTATTCATGATTTCTTCACAGTAACCAACAGGAATTTGATTTCAAGAGTTAATTTAGAGAGCACACAATCTCAAGAGTCATGCACAAGAAAGTAAATACAAGACTAAAAGATCATTAAAACATGAAGTGAAAAAGTAATCTGAGTTACATGGTAGTTCGTTGCCACAGAAGAGATCAAAACTTACTGCTATTGTGGATGCTCCGTTGTGACCTACGTGATGGCTGTGAGTCATGAAAAGAGGTTCCTTGCCTGCCTGGACATTAACATTTGCAAGCATCCATATCTAAGAGGATTCTCTGAAATGATCAAGGTTTGATTTTAAACTTTAAAGTTCAATGATCAGTTATTTGTCTGACATCATATCCATCAAGTTGCAGATCAAGGTTGGAAGTTTAGCTTAACATTGTTGATTTTGTGGTTCTTAGTATACATGTGCAAATCTTGTGTATAATTTAAAGTTCCAAATGTTTCAGAATTGGCAGTTGCCCAATGAGGTCAATGAAAGAAAATAAAAAAAGGACTTTATTTAAACCAATAGTTGAATACCAGGTCCTTGTAGTCTGTTTCCTTTCTAGCCTAAAAGGCATCCTCCATTTCTCATTTTGCTTGATATAGGGAGTTATGCTTATCATGCTTTCTTTAAGTATTATTAGAGCTATCAATTTTTTGTGACAAGTTATTCATAGAAACTCATATATTCTGATGTGACCATTGTTTAGATCAGAGAAATGGAGACTGATCTCAAGCAACATGAGAAGTCTGCTTTGGTAGCAACTACACATTTTGGCAATTGTAAGTTTAGTTGTATGCCTCAGAAAACCTTATGCAATTTCTTTTTACAGTTAGGTGGTATGTTCAGTATTGTGACAATTTAACGAGATTATGTACATGCAGTTTTTGACTATGTTCACTGTATCAATTAACTGAGGAGTCTAAAGTAAATAAACTCAAGACTATTGACAGCCTACGGAAAAAATCAAGTTTTTACATGATTGGGGTATTTCTACACTGCAGTACATATAATTTGTTCTATATTTGGAAAATCTACCAAGATATGTTTATGCACTTCTGAAAATCTGCAATTTGACATTTTGATAGCTCTTTTCACAATGTCAAGTATCGGGGTGCAGTTAAATGTCATAAGCTGCCACTAGTATCGAGTCAAAGTTTTTACATGATTAGATATGGATACACTGTGCAGCATCTGTAAACTTGTTCCTGGTTTCATAGAACCAGGAAATGTGGATTTAGTGGCCTGAAATTGTTCTATAGGCATCTCATTTGTTTATAATGATTCAACCAATGGATAGCATGTGATAATAGATTTCGACCACTCAAAGGGCTAGTAGTTATGTTATCATCGTTTAAATCAAGGTTTGCAATTTCGAGCATCACCAGATTGGGTATGTACCGTCCGTTACCACGTGGAGGTATCTTCAAAATCGATCGTCACCATCAGCTGTCGATTCGGCCGTCAACAGTCGATTTGGCCGACGGTCGATTGAGGGAGATCGATCGTCGATAGTCGATTGAGGGAGAGAAAGGGAAGAAGAAGAGGAAAGAAGAAAGAAGAAAGAAGAAGAGGGGGAAGAAGAAAGAAGTACCTCGTGCCGTCCTCGCCTGTGCGCCATCCCCGCCTGTGGGTTGTCCACGTGCCATCATTGCCCGCGAGCCATCCCCGCCCTCGCCCGTGGGCGACTTTCTCCCGTGCGAGTAGATGGAACATCTCCCTGCGCAGGGAGAAAGATCGAGGCGACGTCGCCCCTTTTTTATTTTTTTAATTTATTAATATTTAATATAATATAATATAATATAATATAATATAATATATTTTAATGTACCAGGCCGTATGCAATGTGTATATCGCCCGATACTGGTACCGTACTGATACCGATAAAATGTTGGTATACTGGTATAGACCGGTAGGTAAAACCTTGGTTTAACTCAAGGTTTGCAATTTCGACCTATACTGCCCGATACGAGCGGTACATACTGGTCTGCTAGGTTACCGGTACGCGGACCACCCGCTACTGGGTGGTTCCGTCAAAAATCGACCGTCGGCGGCCGATTGAAGAAGAAATCGACCGTCGACGGTCGATTGAGGAAGAAAAAGGGAAGAAGAAGAGTAAACATAAAAAAAAAAGAAGAGGGGAAGAAAGAATACCTCGCCGCTCACGGCCGCCTCACGGTCGTTGTACCGCTTTTTCTCGTCGAGGAGACGAGTGTCTCCTCGGGAGATCACCCCTTTTCTTTCTTTTTTTAAATATTTTAATATAATATAATATAATATAATATAATATTTTAATACCGGGCACTGTGCATACCGCCTGGTACGGGTTCCGTACCGGTACCGACAATATATCGGTACACTGGTACGGACCGGTAAGTCAAACCTCGGTTTAAATACCTCCCATAGTGGTGGGGCAGTCAACCAGTATGTGGGCCTTTGCCAATGTTGTCCAGTTATTCGATAGCATATGGGTTGTACCATCTGTTAAGTTCACGAACACTGAACTTTACCGGATAGTAAATACAGCACTACCAAATTGTATCAGGTGGTAACAAGCACTAACTTGTTTAATTTCTAATAGCTGTTTGTCCTTTTCTCTTTTCTTTTTCTTTCTCATTCTCTTTCTCATTTTAAATCATCTTAATGATATATATAATTATATATATTAAATTTTGTATAATTAACTTAATGTTTGATCTTCACTATACTGATTATGGCAGGCAAAAAAGAAACTGAGCAGTGTAAAGAGCAACTCCATGATGCAAAGCGTCATGCTGAATCTATTGCAATTATCAGTGAAGATCTTGCTCAGGAATTCTTGAAGGTGATAGTTATTCTTGATTTTTATTAAGCTAATCTGCTGTGTGAATTTTGAAGAACTTTTCAGGTTGCTTTCCCTTTGCTGCCAACTCTTTGCAATTAATGAAATTCAGATTGGATAAGTTGGGTCGATATGATTCCAAAGCTCAGGCTTCAAGAGCTTTCTAATTATGTTGTTCCGCTGTTCAAATAATTGACTACTTCTCTAACAAATTATTTATTTTCAAAATTTTAAAATAAATTTGATTTTGGCAGCTAACATCTTAAAATTTGATTACTGTTTTCAAATGTTAATGATTTTGTTACTACATGAAACCTCAATTTCATTTCGTAATTTTATTTTATGTTACTATTTATTTTTAATTGTCATATTTGTGCATTACAAATTCTATTAGTTCTTATATGCAATCTATAGTACACACATTTGCTACATTCTATTTGTGTTGTATTATCGTACATGTGATGTAATATGTAGATTATTTTGCACGATGTTTTGTACCATATTTTACTAGCTGACAAAGACTTGTATTATTTCTTGGTCTTATTTTTTTTAATGTGTTTTAGGAACAGATACAAAATTTGCTTTAGGAATGTCCACAGCTAAATTAAATGTTAAATATTGACATCGATGGATCTATAAACATTTTACCAGCAAATGATTTTAATCTGATATGGACTATTTTTGCTTTTAAGAATTCTAGACAGTAGGTACAGAATAGTATACAAGGTGAATTAAGGTTTTACATACTGATCTGTACCGCCCAGCACAGGTGGTACGTACCTATCCATCAGGTTACTGGTACATGGACCGCTTGCTACTAGGCGGTACTGCCAAAATCGACCGTAGGGGAGAAAAAGGAAAGAAGAAGAAGAGGAAAAGAAGAAAGAAGAGGAGAAGAAAGAATACCTCGTGCCATCCTCGCCTCATCTGTCGCCGCTGTCGTCATTGCTCTGGTCGCCCAAGTGCCGCCTCCCATGGGTCACCCATGAGTCACCGCCCTCGCTCGCGATTTTTCTCCTGCGCGGGGAGAAAGATCGAGGCAACATCACCCCTTTTTTTTCTTTTTTTAATATATTCTAATATTTAATATATAACATAATATAATATAATAAATATATTTTACTGGTACTGTACCGGTATCGACAATATGTCAGTACACCGGTAAGTAAAGCCTTGAGGTGAATACATGAATCTTCTTACAGTGTTGTAAATAATGTATGAGTTTGAAGACAGGAAGTTTCTTAGTTTTAATTATTAATATATTGATTGATATTGCCTCAAAAAAACATTGCATACATGCAAAATCCTTATAATTATTCAAGCCTGTCTTTTTTGCATGTTGAGAGTCTATATTTATATTCCGTTCTGAATCTTCTACTTTAGGATTTGAAGAATGCAATTTGTCTTGCCCAAACTCACCGATTTGGGTTTGCTGGATGCGGCTTGTCAATTCCTTTTTTTTGGTAACAATGTCTTGCTTTATCAATACGATTGCAGATGCCAGGTACAATAGAGGAACTGGAAGCTGCAATCCAAGATAATATATCTGAAGCTAACTCGATTCTGTTTCTTAATCAGAATATTCTTGAAGAATATGAAAATCGTCAATGCAAGGTAAATCCAGCTAATGTCATAAGTCTTAACTATTGTGCAATCTGAAAATTCTGTTTTACTAATATCCTTGTTTGACAGATTGATGCCATAGCAGCTAAACTTGAGGTGGATGACATGGAACTAAGTAGATATTTATGCGAGATAGATACTTTAAAGGTTACACAAACCTTCTTTAATGCTAATATACATGCATCTTTTACTGTTTTTTTTAGTGGTAGAAATGTTTAAGCTGGGTTCTTATTGAAATAATATTATGTAGAAAAATTGGCTTCCCACATTGCGGAATCTTGTTGCCAAGATAAATGATACTTTTAGTCATAACTTTCAAGAGATGGCCGTTGCTGGCGAGGTTTCACTTGGTATTGGCTAATGTTCTTTTAATAACTGTTGGAACTGTGAAAATTGTATCTAGTGCTCTTAAAATTGTCTTTTGTCATCTTGCAGATGAGCATGACATGGATTTTGACATGTATGGAATCCTTATAAAAGTGAAGTTCAGGTCAGCTACATGTTAAAGATTGAGTCAATCTATTTTTTTATTTTATTTAGTTGATTCACCAAGAAAAACTATTCAATAATGGCATCCCATTTAAAAAAACATTGATGATTTGTAACAGAAGAGTTGATCACCTACTTGAAATTGGAAGCATTATTACTTATTTGTCCACAGTCATAATTCTTCTTTCATCGATATATTTGCTCTTTGAGAGTTTAATATTGTATTTTATGGTCATAATTCTTGATCTTGTTGTCCATCCTTAGAATTAAATGAAGTACTAAAAATCTTGTAAATGTTGCAAATTTGCTAAACATCTGTTAACGATTTACGGCAGTAGAGGACCCTTTTAAGAGGAACTAACCTCCTTGGGCAAATTCCAATTCAAAGTAACTTTTCTCCTATCCTTGGAAGGGGCATTATTTGTACAAAGTTATCTTCAGGTGTTGCTATATCTTTGGTAATGGATGGGTCAATTACTTCTAATAGGATGGTGCACTGCCTCCTTATACGTTAGATTTCAACAATTGTAATGTATTAATCTATTTCTGATCTAGTATTAGCATGTTGACCAATTAGAATGGTGATTGGTAGTTTTATATTGAAGAAGAAAAACACATTAGTAGAAAGTTAATTGATGTTGGCAAATTTTGGTAGCTTAAGATTTTTGCCATCTTTCTGCAAAACCTATAGAGAGTTACCAATTAATCCAGATAGAGACAATTTGATCCCATTCTGTTTAGCTGTTCTTGATCTGGTTCATTTGAAACTTTAAAGCCTCTCTCGTCACTTATAGATAGTTAGAAACAAATAATAATCCTTTTCAGTGGTCTTTAAGATCAAATGTTTCTTTGAAATGTTGTGTTATCAGCATGTGCTCATGAAGTGGAACTTCCAAATCTGTTTAAGGTCTCTATTTAAGTTTTTATGAACATGATAACTTGTTTACAGTTGGCATATACCAGCTTTGTTTGTTCACATTATGTCTTGGAATGAAACATTAAAGCAGCAGTTTATTATATTTTGGAAGTATAGAACATTCATATTGTTCTCAGCATCATGTCTGAAATTTTGGAAATGTTTTGTTCTTGAATATTATTATGTTTGTCGTCAAACATGCAAGCACTACAATTTTCTATCTAGCCTACTGCTTGTTTTCGAATTTGTTTCATTACACTGTTATGCCCTTGTTTGAAAGGTGTACTGCTTTCATTGTTTGTTCTCTTACTTCCAATCAGTCACCCAATGCCTTTTTTGACAGACAATCTGGACAACTTCAAGTGCTGAGTGCCCATCACCAGTCTGGAGGGGTATCATATCTTCCTCTCTTATTGTTTTTTTATAGACCTCGTTGATGAGCTTATTTCTGTTGATTTTTATCATCTCAGGAGCGTTCAGTTTCAACAATTCTTTATCTTGTTTCACTTCAAGATCTTACAAATTGCCCTTTCCGCGTGGTTGATGAGATAAATCAAGGTAGGCTGTCTCCTTGGTATATTTTTCTTTGAATTTTTACAATCATATGATTTTCTTGATCGATCTCTTAATGCATAGGAATGGATCCTATAAATGAAAGAAAAATGTTTCAACAACTTGTTAGAGCAGCCAGTCAACCAAATACACCACAGTAAGAAAGATCTATAAGATTTGGAGAATTTTATTTTCTATATGCTCATTTAGTTTTTATCAGGATAATACCACAAAGTGTTGATGACACTGGTACCTGTAGGTGTTTTTTGCTGACACCGAAGTTGCTTCCTGATCTGGAATACAGTAATGCTTGTAGCATTTTGAATATCATGAATGGCCCCTGGATCGAGAAACCTGCTAAAGGTACTATGACTAAAATTAGATTTATACTCAAATTAGGTCATTGTTTCATCAGAAGTAACACTGATTGGTTGCAGTGTGGAGCGGCGGTCAATGTTGGAGAGCGGTGATGGGTTTGGCAGGAGAAAGCATAAGTTGAATGTTACTACTGGCTTTCGTGATGGATCCTGCAATGAAGCCTTCAAACGCATTCTCACATTTTCTATGTACCTTTGGTAGTTGATTATAGGCATAGTTCTTGTGTTTAATTTGTAAATGAATCACAATAGAGGTGGTGTTGTGGTTGAATGCAGCAACATCAATTGCATATGAATCTCTTGTAATTAATTCTATCGTTTTATTGTGCATCAAACTCTTGTAAGATTTGCCGTGAGTTCTTTGTGTGATTGATGCTGAATTAATGATCGAATAAATAGAAAATGTGAGAAGGCCTTTGAAGAACACACTCAACTTAGCGAAGACTTGAAGCTGGGACCAGGTTTTGATCGTTCATCATTTTAAGCTTTCTTGTTGTCTCCTCCTGTCACATCAGTGCGCTTAGATCATTGCCAAAAGTTGGGGAATAATTATTTATTTTACATGATACAGGTATTAGGAAGCTTATGGGAGCTGCATCAGATGGCCACAGGCTCCCATTCCTCTCTTCCACTTAGATGATTTACCTCGTCTTCCTCCCCCCAAAATCCCTCGAACACCTCCACCACTCCTCCCTCTTCAGCCTCACCGCCCTCGCTTCCCTCTGCAGGTCAAGGCGGCTCCCGAGGAGCAACCCCCGCAACCAGGGAAGAGACAGAGCCCACTCGTCCAACCTCAACCCTTCTGGGAGTGGAGCGCCACCCAGAAGCCACCTCTCGGGCTCCTCATGTTATACGGGGACCCAGGGAGCTCTGCAACCACCTCAGGGTTTGCAGCAGCTCTTGACGCTTGCAGCTGGTACCTCAGTATCCTACAGGTGGTGGTCTCGGAAACCAGAAGGAAGGAGCTGTCCTCGCTGAGCGCCACCTCGTTGGGGAAGTACAACCCCTCGAGTAGGACTGCTACCTCTTTGCTGCTCGGGTCGAACCTCATCAATCTTCCCGTTCTGTCCCTGGACACAACCGCTGACATGAACTCCCTGTTCAAACAGCAACAGTCAATTCACATGGGTTGGTGCAATCTTATAGCAAGAGCACATCGCCCTCGTCCATCATGCTTGGAGCTGCACGCAAGGAATCGATAGTCGTCTTCTCTGCAATTTAGACAACAAAGAATTGGTTCTTCTTACCATCTTGGAAGAGCTTGCTGCTGTCAGTGAAATAGATGACTCCGGTCTTGGCATCGATCTCCAAGCTTTTGGTGAAGCGGAAGGGGAACCCCTGCGACGCCTCGAATCGCTCGAGCCCTTCCATGCGCTGAACCTGCGCAAACCCACGCAATCAGTCTGCACACTGTTCACACCACAGCATGAAGAGAGAGAGAGAGAGAGAGAGAGAGAGACTTCTCATCAGAGCACTTCTTTAGATTGTTCATGCTCGTTCTTCCGCAAGAGGGGCGCCACTCCCGCCCTCTGCCGCCGGCGTCGACTCCTGCGTCCTCTCCTCTGCTCGCAGCCATCGAAACAGAGCAACCATTGCTCTGTTTTCTCTATTGCTGAGATCGGACTAGCAATCCTGCTAAGGGCCATCGCCCATCGCCGCCTGTGCAACCGCAGCCGCTCCCTTAGACCGCCGTGGACCAGCCCGACATAGGGTTCCTCTTCGAGGCCTCCGACGAGCGCAGCGACGCACCCGAAACGATGGTCGCCGAGGAGAGTATCGGGTTTGGCTAGATCTTGCGGTTCGACAACCTGTGCTGATCCGACCACGATCTCTCCACTCCCTGCTGGAATTCGCCGACCCCTACCGGAATCACTATTCTGATTGACCTCTCTTCTCGCCATATCTGTGCATTTCTCCGCCTTTCTATGGTAGCGGCGGCTTGTAGGTGTAATCGTTGCAAGTACTGCTCTAGCGCCCCTCTCAGCGATTGGCGATGCCGTTGGCGCCCATCACCTTCATTACCCACAGTCAGCGCCGCTCCTCCAATCGCGACCCTCGGTACTTCCTTCCCCTGCTTCCCAACGGCGGCACCATCATCGTCCAGGCCTCTCTCTGCCTTAGGTCAGTGGACGTTAAGTTAGAACAGGATTAGAAGTAGTTAATCCATATAGTAGGAGTATGACTTGTTAGGAGTATAAGTGTTAATTAGGAATCCTATTAAAAGTTAGGATTTAGAAACTAAATAATCTTATATTCTTTACTCTTTTATCATCAATCAATAGATCAATATTATTTTCAATTACTTAGCAAAAAACAAGAAGTTTTGTGATTAAAAATCCTATAAATAACATTGTATTTTTTTCACTTTTATCATCAATAGATCAATATTATTTTCAACCATTGGACAGAAAACCAAAAAGGGAGTAACCCCTATAGAGTTCCAAAGAGATTGATCCCTTATAGTGATCACCCTGAGGCTAGAATCTGCAAGCGTTCTAACACTTGGTATCAGAGCAACGTTCTTGGGGTCTCGCTACCCTCCCATAACCATCCATCAGCCCCCTATAGTCGTCTAAAGCAATTCCCACAATTGCTTGAAGATCGTCACCAAAATCTAAAAAATAAATTATTCCTATTTGTTGCATAAACTTTTCGTCGCAAAGTTTTCATCTTTACGATGAAAGTTATGCTATAGAATTCCAGCCGCACACCCTTGACTCTTTGATTTGTTGCTATGTTTTTACTAATACAATCTTTATAAAATTTTTACGACGGCTTTAGCACTTCCTATCTTTGGATTTCCTTTTGGTTTCGTCGAAAAATTCTCAATATAAACCACTGATCTTTTACGTCTAAACTGCTATACTTTAGACGTAAAAATCTAATATAATACCTTCCCGTGATCTTTGATTTTGCCGAACCTTCTGCTATCGTTTCCTTTCACAAATTTTTATCGGCATTACCTTTCCCTTACCAGTAGATTCTCCTTAAGTTTTACTTGAATCCTTGTTTTGAACTATTGAAAAAAAAAAATCTCGTCTATACTATGCTGAAATCTTTCGACGAAAAAATTCTGTCACAGTACCTTCTCATATTTCTTGATCTTGCCAAAACTTTTGCTATCGATTTCTTCCACGAATTTTTTGATAATATTATCTTTCCCTTGCTAGTGGATTCCCATTGAGTTTTACTTGATTCCTTATTATGAACTGCTGCAAAAATTTTGACTACACTACTGAAATCTTTCATTGAAAATATTCTTCAGTAATACCTTCTTGCAATATTTAATTTTGCCAAAACTTCTGCTTTCGTTTATTTCCACGAAATTTTTGATGATATTATCTCTCCCTTACCAATATATTCCTCTTGAGTTTCACTCAAATTTTCTTTAAGAATTTTTGAAAAAAATTACATCTTCACTGTTGGAATTTTTTCGATGAAAAATATGTTGCTGCACCTTTGTCTTTCTTCTTCTTAACCCATCGAAACCCAACCATCTTGCTACCACCACCCATGATGTCTTTAAGGCATCCCTTTAGCCTTAAGATGCAACCATCATAACCTATTTTTATAATCCAAACAACATCCAAAACCACAGCCCAAAATAACGACCTATCACAGCCTATCGATGTAGAATTCTATAGCACTACCTTTTGGTGTTTTTTACTGCACCCATATCTTATCCTTATTGAAATTGTTGCTGCTACTTATGTCATCTTTAGGGAACCTCTCTAGCCTTAAGATGCAGCCATCATAACCTATTTCCAGAATCTGCAACCAACTCAAAATCGTAGCCTAAATAGCGATCTTCTGCAGCCACTGAACCTCCACTGATCCTTACACTCTGTAGCCACCAATCCTACAAAACTGATTGTTGTTATCAACAACAACCCTAAGCCATCCTTCTAGCCCTAAACCCTTGTCACCAAATCCTCCTTACTGCCCCTACAACAGCCCTAAATTATAGCCCCAACAATACAAAAAAAAGTAACATGTTAGCCTCAGACCATAGCCATCTACCTATGATCCACCATCCCTTTCGACCACCAAACCACCCAACCATTCCATACCACTGACCTAATAGCAGGAGAGGAACATTGGCATCTTAGATCTGGAGGCACACGCAATTGCATCTCAATGTTCAATCGATGCCAAGTTGGAGGCGTTTGAATCATGCATAGAGGATAAATTGTGTGCCTTACTCACCGAATTCAAATTGAGCTGATCTTCGATCCCAATAAAATTCTAGCAGGGAGAAAGTTCAGAGAGGCCTCTTAAAAGAAAAGAATGAGCCACTAATATGAGGTAGCCACATATGAGGGTGGACTCCCCTCGATAGGAAGGAGACCCAACGTGATGGATTTTGCACACCGAACATTACATCCGTCATCACTAAACACATGAGGATTTCATAGTAGAATACAACTATGGGGCTCCGATGTGGATACAATTCAAGTATGCGCTGCTAAATCACTTTGGGTTGACCAAGTACAAGAATATCAACGGACAACTTGCCAAGATCCGACAAACCTCCACGATCCAAGTATACTAGACTAGCTTTGAGGAATTATCTTACTTTGCTTATGATTAGTCTGACAAATAATTATTAGGGATGTTCACTTAAGGACTCAAGCCGAAAATTAAAGGAGAGGTTAAAGTGCAGCAGCCCCCCACCGTGAAGGCCGCAATCTCTTTTGCCCGAATCCAAGAGGAATGACTGAACCAAGATGCTCGGAGGATGAGAACCACTCTTAGACTAGCAGCATATAAACCTCTCTCTGCTCCTAGCCATTCTTTGCTGCCAAAAAATTTGACGATAGAAGAGCTACGTGACAGATCAGCGAAGGGTCTTTGTTGGCATTGCAATGAACTTTGGAGCCGCAACCATCGCTACAAAAAAGAGGAGCTTTCCATGATAAAATCTATTAAAGAATATGAAGAAGAGGTCTAGGAACCTAAGGAGAAGAACACAAAGGAGGACCCACAGTCGGCCGATTGTATGACTCACACTTTAGCCAGCCATGCAAACCCGTAAGCAACAAAAGTTGAAAAATCCTTAAGCAGCAACCATCACCATCCACACCAACAGTCTTATGAATGACAAGGGAGAACAAGTGACCTTATGTGAGAAATGTGGGAGCAAAGTAATAACGATCTTGATACAACGCTTGCAGAAGCTTGCTGAAATTTCAGGCGCCTCTACCGAACTGAGTCGACTACTTCCTACTAGGCTATACAATCTTCATATGCTAATCTTGTAGGAGAAACCACTAGCACATATTCAGCCATATTACTATTCACATCCTTAGAGGGTCAAAGCTAAAAGGATCGTCAAGGAGACGCAAGAGACATTGGCCACGACCTTCCCTTGCAAGGATTTATCTCCAAAAGCTTTACCTCTTTGTCTACAGGTATAAACTCTTCCTGAAGTGCTACATCCAGCTGAACCAGCTATGGCTTTTGAAGCACTCCTAGATCTTAGGCTACTTCCATGACTTCTCCAAGGAGTGGACCATAATGCTCAAAGTCTTCCCTGATGATGACCATCGATCCACGGCTCATGACCGCAAGAAAATTTAGTCCCTCCAGCATGGAATCTATGATACTAAACTTTATTGGATGAAGATCAAAATTCTGAAAGGATAGGAGGAAGACATCTATACGTCCACCATCTACAAGATCTTCAAAGTCACAATGTCATCTATATCAGTGCTATCATTACTCGATCGTGACAATGTATTCGCAATTGGAGCAAACATATCAGGGATTGGGATCGGCATCTTCCTAATATACATTGAGGCTCTTCCTACATTTCACATGATGCTTTTAATCTGTAAATGGATATTAATTGCTACTGAATTTGTTTGGCATAATACAGGTCAATAGCACAAAGGAGAGATAAAAATAGGCTTCGTAAAATTGTAACTCCTACCCTCCCCGGACTCAGAATGAGCTTACACCACTAGGGACCTTATTAAAGGGGAGCAATTATTCCAAAAGAAGGCTCGATTTTTATTAAAGAACAACGAAGTAGCAGCCCATGCAAGAAAAAAATAGCTCCCTGACAAATATTGGAGTAGAAGAAGGTTTGTTGTTGAATATCGAGTTTCCCTGCATCTCCAGCCCTACCAGCAGAAAATTTGAGCCTCAATGAAGTGGCCCCCCTGCTACTTTGGCCCTTGCAAAATTGGGGATCATAATTGAGCCATGACTTATGGATCAGATCAGTACATCAATCTAAAAATACAATTGATCCTCCAAGTATCTCATTAGAAATGGAAGTTTAGAGAGGATAACGCAGCCTCGATTTATCCACTCGACACCCAAGTAGATAAGGAGGTCTAGGTTCAGCTGATGGTTGTATGAGATCATGGATCATGACAAATCACCTTCCAATTACTACTATTGATGCTGGACCCCAGGAGCAGGATGTGCCTACTATAGGGCCACGAGAGACCCTCATGAGGAATTATAGATCATGATCCAGAAACATGGAGCTCAGCCTTGAAGACAATGTTGATTTGAAGAGGACAAGTATGTTAGGACTCTAGCTAGGGGAGTCCTAATATAGTTTCATTAAAGAGGGCAAACATATAAATCCTAAGGGTATTCATGTAAATCCTATATACCTGACCCCTATTAAAGAGGTGAGGAGGCCTGGTAGGTTAGGATTAGTTTGGAGGAAGATATTTTGAGGGAAGAATAAGATACATGTCACCCTAATTAACCACCCCTTATCCTAGTTAAAGAGGGGTTGGTTGAGGCGGAGTTAAGTTAGAGTAGGATTAGGATTAGTTTGGAGGTTGATTCTTAGAGTTGGAGTAGTTGTTAGGAGTAGTTAGAAGTATGAGTCTTAAGTAGAAATCCTATTAGGAGTTTGGGTTTAGAAGCCCTATAAATACCCTTGTATTCTTGTCTCTTTCATCATCAATAGATCATCTTATTTTCAGCCATTGGACAGAAAACCAAGGAGGGAGGAACTCCTATAGAGTTCCAAGGAGGCGGATCCCCTATAGAGATCACCCCAAGTTTAGAATATGCAAGGATTGTAACAGTTGCTCTCTATCGTCCCCGACATTATCTACACATCGCCCTGATCTACCGGAATCTCATTGTGGACTTTTCCACCGACGTTGCCACTACCTACTGTTGTAGCCCACTTGCATGACCTTACTACCCAGCCTCATCTTAATGAGTTGCAGCTTTCATTCTGGCCGAGAGCTACATCATGAGTCCTCCTCCATGCCCATTGGTACCATCAAGAACGCCCCTCCGCTATAGTCTTTTTGGCCGCAAGGTCAAGCGTTGCCTCCTTCCTACCGACAACAGAAGATGATCCCCTATTGATCATCCTCAACTCCAAATATTTACGATAGTGCAACGTTTCTTCTTGCACCACAGCAGATAGTGCCCCATCCCTCCCCTCCCCCACCCCGAGCCCCGATGGGGACAAATCAAAGAAGATAAGGAACGAGGGAAACACTACTTTCTAATCCCGCTCTTCCACTTCGCTATCTTAGGTGGCTCATTGTACTGGTGACCGAAGAAGGAAACGACTCTCCCCTCCCCTCGTCCGCAAGCAGGGGACCACAATAGCTCTACTAGCACCACAATACAGTAGCTTTTGTCTTCCTTTGCTACTGTAGTCTCCAGTTCTTGTATCCTAGTCAGCCATACGCTCATCTGCATACACTTCAACAAAGCAAATCTTTCGGATCCAGCCATGACAATGATTGGTACTTTGTCTCTCAATGTCTTCGTCATCTACCTCTGAAGTTCTCGTCACTGTCCCCGCAGGGAGCAATAGTACTTCGCAGCATATAGGGCTTGTCTCCATCAATGCTACAACTCTCATCCCATTCAAATTATCTAAAGGAGGCAACTACGCATCCTAGCATTCTCTAATCTCCTCTTTGGATATGATTTATTAGGTTATATTGATGAATCTTTCAATTGTCCACCAACAATGATCAACATCCTGGGCAGCAAGTCAAGTACCAAATCCGGAGCATAAACTATGGTTACGTCAAGATCGTCTTATTCTTCAAGCGATTCAAGCCTCAATCGCTGGATCCATTGCACCACTTATATCTTCCTGTGCTACCGCTGCTGGATCCTGGTACAACTTATAAATTATATTGGCAAATCGCTTGCACACTCGCATGCTCGACCTCCTCTTGTTATGATCAATTGACATTAAGAGGGGGGGTGTGAATTAGTGCAAGAGAGATAGTGCTTGATTAAAAAATCTTTCTTTTGTAAAGAAAGAGTAAACAATGGAAGCTTCTTTTGATATTTCGATAAAACCGATTAAGAACCGATTTGAAAGAAGTTAAGAGATTGAAACTTCGTATCTAACTATCAAGTATTTAAAAGAAATCAAAAGTAAAATAAAAGCAATTAAAGTACACTCATAGTTATAGCTACCGACGTCTGATATCAACCTTCTTTGGGTGAAGATGAAACCCTTGCAGCTTTATCTCTCCTTTTAATAGGCTTAAGAGATAAACCTTACAATCTCACAAGGGAGAACTATAAGTTTTATAAGACTTTCCTCTCTTCCTTCCTTATTTTCTTTTTCTTACAAATTTTGCACATAAATTATGATACAATTTCTACCCAAAAATTATTGTATGAAATGTGATAAAACTTGGGGTATACATAGGCCCCAATTAGCTTCAAGATTTAGAACCAAAATTAAAATGTATCTAAAAAATCTGGGTATGAGCAGTACAATCGTCAGCACCGGTAGTACAACCACTGAAAGCCCCCTGAAAACAGGGTACGAGTGGTTCAACCGTTAGCCTAGGTGATCGAACCACTGCTTGCTGCCCAAAATCCTAAGCGATAATGGTATAACCGCCAGTTTGGGCGGTACAATGACCGGTTGCTACCCGGATTCCTGGGCGGTAGCGGTACAATTGCCAAGATTTTTGGAAAAGTGATTCTCTTCACTTGTCCAATCCCGATTTGTACCTCATGTTGATCAATTTTCAGGTCAACCAATTGAGCTCAACTTAAGCTCACTCAATTCATCCCCTTACTAGACCTGATTGCCTTACATCGAGTTGATTTGGATTCTTTCTAAATCAAACTCAATTAGGACTCAATCCCTAGCAATGACTCACTGATTACAACCATAAGGACCATCAAGCTAAACAATAACCTAACTCCCGTCAATCCGACAGCCTCTGGCATTCTTGCGGTGAGTCTTACGGTCTTCCTTCAGCGATCTCTTGGCGTGTTCCTAGCGAGCTTCCTGATTCTTTCGGCGAACTCCCGATGAGCTCCCACAGCATCATCCAAATCTTGGTCTGATGGCCAAACCTGATCTTGGCCTATCATCTGGTTGTAATTCTTTTTTCTCTGTCATAGTTAAACCTTAATGATACTAACTATGACTTAATTAATTATAATCAACATAGCCAATAAATCCACTTCAATACCTTCCCAACTCCCGGCAAGCTTTTCGGCTTCCCTCGATAATCTTTTGGTGAGTCCTAGTCTTCTTTCGGTGAGCTCCCTTGCGCCATCCTAGCAAACTCCCGATACCCTCGGTGAGCTCCTGACTTACTCCAAGCGAGTTCCTAACCGCATCGTCCTCACTCCGGCCCAATGCCTGGACTTGAATTTGGCCAAACCTCCAATTGTAATTTTCTCTCTATCGTAGTTAATCTTGTATTAATCAACTCTAACAACTTTGTTAGATCAATAACCCATCAATTGATTTCATCATCAAAATTTGAGATTCAACACCTCTCTAGTCTAATGAACATAAAATAAGAGGGAAGTACCATCGTGGATTATCTCTAAAATATAAAGATTATCATCGATGATTTAGCTTTAGGACACAATCTCAGTGATGATGAAATTATTGTCCATACCCTCAATGGTCTTGGGGCTGAGTATAAAGAATTGGCAGCAGTAATACGGGCATGTGACTCATCGCTATCATTTGAAGAGCTGTACGATAAGTTGACTGACTATGAGATGTACTTGAAGCGCGAAGATAGGGCACTAGGACCACCTATCATTGCTCAAGTAAGTCACAAATCTAAAAAAAAGAACAATCAAGACTCTAAGCCTATCAACAAGGGCCTAGGCTAGGTACCATCTTCCCACAATCAAGGTAGCAATTTTGGTATCCAATAGCCTTGGCGTCCTACTCCCATGCCTCAAGGTAGCAACATTAATTATCAACAGCCTTGGTGTCTTGCTCTTATACCTTAACAATGAATAATATACCAACTGTGTGATAAAGTTGGTCACTCCATCAAAGTCTGTTGGTCTCGTCCTTAACCTTCAGCTACTATGCCCCAAGCACATCTCACTACTACCCCGATTTCTGATCAACATTCTTTGATTATGTACTTTGGCACCTCCCATCACATCACCTCGAATCTCTAAAACTTATCCCTTCATAACAATTATGGTGGTAATGATAATATCATTATTGATGATGGTAAGCGACTTCCTATTACTCATATTGATTTCACAATGCTTAATTCGCATACTCTTAACTTTACACTCGATGATGTGTTGTGTGCTCCTCATATTAAATGAAATTTTATGTTTGTCTCTCAATTTTGTAAACAAAATAATACATCTATTAAATTTTTTTCCTGACTCCTTTCTTGTCAAGGATCTGAGCACAATACCAGAGTAAAGACAACATCTACCAATGGTCATCAATCTCTCAGCCCACTGCCTACTCTTCTTTTACTGCTCCAATGGATGTGTGGTATCATCGTCTTGGTCATCCTTCTTCCTCAACTCAACAAAAGTTTTTCTCTCGTTATTCTATTCCAACTTTTAAAGCTAGCTCTATTTTTAATCATTGTAATGCATGCCTTAGTAATAAAAGTCATTGACTATAATTTGAAAATTCCTCTATCTCTTGCACACAACAATTTGAAATTTTTTATATTGATGTTTGAGGTCCTACATCAATTATTTTATTTGATTAATATATATTCTATGTTGTCTTTATTGACTATTTTACTAAGTATACTTGGTTTTATCCTCTTCGACATAAGTCTGAGGTCTCCACAATCTTTATTACCTTCAAAAAGATGATTGAGAATATTTTTCAGTCTAAAATAGTTTATTCTGATGGTGAGGTGAATACCAAATACTTACATCATGTCTATTAGCTTGTGATATTTAGCATCTCAAGTCTCCCCCGTACACTCCTCAACTAGTTAGCTCAGCCGAACGCAAACATCGGCATATAGTTGAAACTGATCTCACACTTCTCCATCATGCCTCCATGCTAACTTCTTTTTGGTCTGAGCCTTCCAGACTATAGTCTATCTCATTAATCGCATGCTTACTCTAGTCTCCATAATTAGTCATCATTTAAAAAACTGTTTCATAAATTCTCAAATCTTCAGAAACTTAAGATTTTTGGTTGTGTATGTTATCCTTGGCTACGTCCTTATACATCACATAAACTAGTCCCAAGGTCAAAGTCTTGTACCTTCATTGGTTACTCTCTTGAACATAATGCTTATCGATGTTATGACCCTCTGACTCATAGAGACTTTGTGTCTCATCATGTTGTCTTTATAGAATCCTCCTTTCCATTTCACTAGTCCAAGTCTTCTGCTGTACAAACTACCCCAATAAATATATATTAGTGGCACATGCCATTGTCCAATGAGTCTTCACAAGAATCACTCACTCCAGCAAATATACATAAGTGGAGTACTCCTTCGATATAATATCTTGCCCCATCTTTTTCTTCTCCTTCTTCTGCTTATGTACCTTCTACTACTGACATCTGAACCCCGGACACTCAGTCACTGACATCTCCCTCACCTCAACCCAGTGGCACTAATGTTCCTCAATCTAACTCACCATGTTCTACTACCTCCCCAGCACCCATTCCACCATCATCTCCTAAGCCACTTAGATATCCCATGACAACGCGCTCTAAAAGTGGTGTTTTCAAACCACGTCAGGTTCTTGACCTCAATACAGTTGTGATTCACTCTCTTGAGACCTGTGAACCTACCGCGATCAATTAAGCCCAAAAGTCTCTTCACTTGTGTCAAGCTATATATGATGAATAAAATACCCTCCTTTATAACTCTACCTAGATACTTGTTCCATTTTATCCCGCACAAAATGTCATTGGGTGTAAGTGGTTTTTTCGAGTTAAGCGGAACTCTGATGGGTCCATTGCCAGGTATAAAACCCGTCTAGTGACTAAAGGCTTTCATCAACATCCTAGTGTTGACTTTATAGAGACATTTAGTCATGTTTTTAAACCCACGATAATCCGACTTATTCTGACTTTAGCTATCTCAAAAGGCTGGCATCTATGACAACTTAATGTGAACAATACCTTTTTACAAGGAACCTTAATTGACGATGTCTTCATAGAACAACCTCCTGGTTTTCTTCATCCTTAATATCCAAAACATATCTGTAAACTGCATAAAGCTATTTATGGACTTTGTCAAGCACCACGAGCCTGGTACAAAGAACTCGGTTCATTTTTAATATCAGTTGGCTTTTCCAACTCTAAGTTTGATACATCCTTATTTCTCCATTAACAACTTGGTAGTATAATATAACTTCTAGTATATGTGGATGATATTATTGTGATATCATGACAACTTAACGTGAATAATACCTTTTTACAAGGAACCTTATTTTACGATGTCTTCATAGAACAACCTCCTGGTTTTCTTCATCCTTAATATCCAAAACATGTCTGTAAACTGCATAAAGCTATTTATGGACTTTGTCAAGCACCACGAGCCTGGTACAAAGAACTCGGTTCATTTTTAATGTCAATTGGCTTTTCTAACTCTAAGTTTGATACATCCTTATTTCTCCATTAACAACTTGGTAGTACAATGTAACTTCTAGTATATGTGGATGATATTATTGTGATAGGTAATAACTATATGCATGTCACAATGTTCCTTATACAGTTGGCCAACAGATTTTCTCTGAAAGATCTCGATCTATTGAATTATTTTCTAGGTGTGGAAGCAATGTATACATCTTCGGAACTCTTCCTCACTCAACAGAAGTATATTCAGGACTTATTAGTGAAGAAAAATATGAATGATGTGAAAGCTATTTCAACTCCTCTCTCAACTAGTGAATCACTCAAGTTAACTGATGACAATCATGCTACGGATTCTACTCAATATCGATAAGTAATTGGCTCTTTACAATATTTAGCTCTCACCGGCTTAGATATCTCCTTTGTAATTAATAAGCTATCATAATTCATGCATAAACCATTTATCACACATTGGTCATCAGTATTATGATATCTTAATGGAACTCTTGACTATAACATATTTCTACATAAACATTCTCCGCCCCAACTTTATGCTTATATTGATGTTGATTAGGCTGGGAACTTTGATGATAGAATATCAACATCTGTGTACATTGTCTTCCTAGGAGCCAATCCAATCAGCTAAAGTTCTAAGAAACAAAAGACAATTGCTTAGTTAACCACTGAAGTTGAGTATCGCTCTATTACAATTATTACTACAGAACTTAATTGGGTAATGAATTATGTGTTTCTCATGTTCACCTGACAAATCAACTAGCGAATTCCCTTATAAGCTACTCGCTCGCAAATTGTTTTCAATCAAAGATCGACGTCCTTGACAAGAGTACGATCTTGCAGGGGCATGAGATCGTTTATAATAGCATTAAGAGAGTTGTTAGACTCTTGACAAAAATCCTCCTCTCCTAATTTTTCTAATTTTTTTTATATGTATAAATAGGTGTTGAATGAACAGTTCACTCGTTAAGATGATGGAGCATGAGTTGCAGACGGCGTAGAGGGATAAAAAAAAAAAATGTTGTCAATCGGTAGAAGAAGAGAGAGAGAGAGAGAGAGAGAGAGAGGTGAGACCATACAAAAATTTATATAAGAAACAGTAGAGTAATATTTATATTCTCGCTACTTAATACGGTGGACCTCACCATCAATATAGTAATATGCCTTGTCCTACCGAGATTTGGCATGATCGATCTACCATTTAAGCATGGATCAAATAGAAATTACTATGGAATCAATAGTGATTCAGAGAATATTTCATAGGCTGATCAAATCTGCCACTTCTTAGCATGAATCACACATATCAATAATGATTAAAATAATACTTAATGCGTGCACGGATCACAATCGAAGATATTCTAGAATCGATAATAATTCAAGAATACCTGGCCGAATCTATCACTTGGGCATATATCATCATCTTACAGAATATTCTCGGATCAATAAAGATTCAGATTTTCTTCTTACCGTAAGATTTTATGCTATAGATAGAAATCCGTAATTGGGATTGATACAAGAAAAAAAAAATTAAATAAAATTTAATTTTTTAATAATGCAAAATTAGCAAAGAGTGGATGTGATAGATGGAGATGTAAGATGGAAAGGTGTATCTACCTACCGCTGGCCGCCGTCAACCACCCGCCCAATACCACCTGCGGTGTTGGAAAAGCCTGAGGGATTCCCCATTATGTCGCTCTCCCAAGTCGAATGGAAGACATGGTTTCACTCGATCACCAACCACGTACCTGTCGACGAACAAGTAGCTACCAGTTTATTATTTTTTTACTTAAAAATCTCGATAATTGGTATGTTTTAACATCGTCCGAAATAACAAAACGAAAAAGACGAGAGAATAAAAAAAAAAAAAAGGAGGAGACGACGACGACATCGACATGGTGATACGTATCGGAATCATCCCGTCCCTAATATAATCGAAATAACTCACTAATCTTATATTTAATTTATTTTTATTATCTTTTTAAAATTTAAAATTTGAATCGATAACAACCTATTAGACTCTAAATATCTAATTTGAATTTGAGACGAGGTGAACCTATGAATTTTTATATCTTCTAAAATATGGTTAAAATTCATTTTATTAACCCCTGTGGTTTGGATCATAAATTATTGAGGTCCTTATAGTTTATTCGTATCTAAAATAATCTATATATTTTTAAAAATATACTAGATAAGTCTCTTCTGTCAACTCTAAGTTAACACATGTTAGAGTATTCTTATCTGACATACTTATTTAAAAAAAACTATTAATATAATAATACGTATAATTTAAGTTTTAAGGAAAATCTATGTTAGTCATTGTGGTTTTGGTCATGGACCACTTAAGCTCTTATTGTTTTACTTGTATCTAAATTAACCCCTGTAATTTTAAAAACATAATATATAAGCCCCCCTGTATCAAGTTTAAGTTGACAAGCGTTAGAGTCTGCTTACGTGACATACTAATTCATAATAAATTATTAATATAATAATATATATAATTTAAGTTTTAAAAAAAGATCAATCTTATCAAGGAAGAGAAAGCGACGGAGGCCGTAATTGTGGATGAAGGCAGAGACACATAAGTAGGAGAGGCCAGAAGTAGAGGTGAGGGAGAGTTAGACCACCACGCTGTAACCCCCACGAGTGAAGGCGTAGTGATGGATGAAGATGGAGAGACATAAGTAGGAGAGGTCGGAAGCAAAGGTGAGAGAGAGCTGGACCACCACATTATAAGCACCACGAGTGAGGGTGTAGGAGAGGACGAAGCGAGAGGTGATGGAGATGAAGACACCCAGGAGGAGGAAGAGGGACCATGAGACCATTGCGTGCTTAGCATCAAACTAGTTGATGTGCATCCACTAAATTCAGGGCCAGAAGCTCCTATGCTCATCATCAACGTGAGATAAGCTGTATTCGTACGATATCCTATGAAACAATAATAACTCGGTGTTGTTGCTAGTGGTCGCTTTCTCCTATCAATGATGGTCGTCTCAATTTTCTAATTTAAACTATACATGTTAATAATCTAATGACTTATTATGAGTCAATATACCATGTAAGTAAACTCTAACGTTTGTTAACTTAGACTTGACAAGAAAGACTTATAAGTAATATTTTTAAAAAATATAAGATTATTTTAGATACGAATAAAATTATAATGGCTTAAATGATCCATGACCAAGATCATAAGGGTTAAAATGAATCTTCTAAAAAAAAATAAATTATATATATTATTATATTAATAATTTATTATGAATTAATATATCACGATGATCGACTCTAATGTTTGTTAATTCAGACTTGATGAAAAAAACTTATATATTATATTTTTAAAAATATAAAAATTATTTTAAATATGAATAAATCATAAAAACCCAAGTGATTGAGATCATAGAGAGCATAATAAACCTTGATTCTCTAAACTATGCTTTATCTCATAATATTTATTAGACTCTTTCTTAGTAGATTAAGCTTTGTAGATTAATGATCACTCAATTAAAAATATTTATCAAGTTTCAGAGGTTCGTCTTTACTTGTTGATTTCGGCTAGTGTTCTTTTAGGAATATTAATATGAAGTATGTTCTTGGTTTGGGCTGTTCCGTTTTTAAGCTTATAAATATATTGGACATCACGCGGTATTCGACATGTCCAAATTAATTCATCACACACATTATAAGCTGGTAGAGAGACAGACATATATAACACATACACACGCAGGCTAGGAACAGAGTTTCCCCTAACAATGTTCACCTCATGAAGGAAGAAGCATGATCAGTTTTCCAATCAAAGCAAGGAGAAAGGTCTTGTAGTCGCCTGAAGTCTTTTTGTGCACTTCATGCTCAAGAGGAACATTGTTTCTCCTCTGAAACATCTCCTTGATCCCCCTCAAGTCCTTCTCTGCATGCATAATGATCACATGAGTGAGCGTGTCTCGTCCCTGTTCTTATGCTTTCCGAGTGTCAAGGGGGTGAACACCGACTCATTCTGCTTTGGAGGAGGTGCGAGAGGCGGCTAACGCCGGTCATTGTTGGTCTCTGCCATGCAGACCTGCGCTGTGTCAAGTAGTGACAATGCACCATGCTTGCTTTGGTATCATCGTCGTGACACGATATCTCACATGACTCATCCAGTTCCTTTCTCTGCTGCCAACTCCATTCACATGACATGGGAATCTTGACGAAAGGCACACCAGAGAGAGAGAGAGAGAGAGAGAGAGAGAGAGAACGGGGATGATGGTGTGACGATGATTACGAGAAAGGAAACGTGGGAGATAGGTACCGAGTTAGCAGCGTGGACTACTAAAATGAGTTTTCCAGACTCTACTCACTCAAGATAATATAGAAGAGAAGAAAAAGGTCCAACTTTCGTTAATAATAATGACGATTCTGTATGTACTTTATAGACTTCTTTTGAATGGTATTTATAATTTGGTTGGGTGGGATCATGTGAGAGCATAACTTCATTAAAAGCCAACCTGAGAGCCACGATCCATAAATTGAGAGGACGTGACGTAAATCACTTTATTGAATTAGATAAATCTTACAAAATATTTTACAATAGTTTAAATTTATCTAATTAATGAATTAGATAATATTGTTTGAGTCAATCGATAAATATTATTTATATTTTGTCAATCTACCTAGTAGTACCAGGGATGAATCACTTAAAAAGTATTGTAAAGGTAAAATTGTCATAGTCTAGTTTTATGATTCCGTTTCAAATATTACAATAATAGTACTGTTTATAATTAACGGTAAAATCTTTTAGGATTTACAAATACCTCACTCGGGTTTGATTCATGGAGTATCTAATATAAAGTTTGGAAAGTATCTTAGTTCTTTCTTTGAGGCTTTTTCTTCCTCTTAAATTTAATTAAAATATTTTTTTTCGACTATTATTTGAGAAGATAATATATGAATTGATTCCAGATAACATCTTAGTGGTCAGTGTAGATAAATAATGTATCACAAAATAGAAAATTCAAGTTTTAAAATGAGAAGACAGGTAGTATATATCTTGATGGATAATATATGTAGATGATGTATCACATAGATTCTTAGAACAAGATGATAGCATTTTGATGGTGATGATGTTGAGAATTGATTCATGATAGTTACATAGATAGTTAATATGTGAATAAGTTATAAATGTAGTGGTTTATGATTAAGGATTTAGTGGGTAGTTGCTAATCATCGGTGAGATAGTGAGATAGTGGGTTAAGAAAGTGGTGTGAGGTAGTTAATTTTAGGTCATATAAATAGGACCTTAGTTCATGAAGTAAGTGAGCAGAGAGTGTGCATTTGGAGATAATTTTTTAAATGTTCTTGTTATTTTATCTCATGTCTAATACTACGTCATTTTCTTGATTGAAAGCAATTTTCGTTAATTGGATCATAGTATTATGTTTTTGTCGTTTCCTTGCTCCTCCTTCTCCAACATTTGTGGTATCAGAGTCTTGTTTCAATCTAAAATAAGCATTATGACTTTTAATGACAATTCTATGTCTAAACTCCTTATTCTCATCTTCTCGAACAAATCCTATGAATTTTGGAGTATCAAGATGATGACTCTGTTCAAGTCTCAAGACCTTTGGGACTTGATAGAGAATGGATATGCAAATCCAGATGAAGAAACCAAGCTGATGGAGAATAGAAAGAAGGACTCAAAGACATTATTCTTCATTCAATAAGCTGTACATGAGATAATCTTCTCGAGAATTGTAGTAGTGACAACCTCAAGACAAGCTTGGTTGATACTTCAAAACAAATTTTAAGGCTCATCGAGGGTGATTATGGTAAAACTTTAAATCCTTCATCGTGAGTTTGAAATTTTATTTATGAAAAGCAATGAATCAGTACAAAATTTTCTTTCTCAAGTGACTGAAATTTTTAGTCAAATGAAATCCTATTGTGAACATCTTCATAATCAAATAATTATTATAAAAGTTTTGAGAAGTTTAACTCCGAAATTTGATCATGTTGTTATGGCAATTGAGGAGTTAAAAGACTTATCTACTTATTCATTTGATGAACTAATGAGTTCCTTGCAATCATATGAAGCAAGGTTGAACAGATCACTTGAAAAAAGTGAAGAAAAGACATTTCAAGTAAATGGGGAATCTTCTATTTCAAAAGAAGATAAAAAATCAATAAGAAGAGGGCATGACTAGAAGGATTTCGTGGTAAAGGAAATGGAAGAGGAAGATGACACTTTAATGGGCATGATAAAAGATAATCAATCTATGATCAGAAAAACTACAAGAGTGGAATTCAATATCACTACAAGATTGCTAGAAAGCAAGCTATATGGAGGAAAATAAAGACAATAGTAAGTTGTTTATGACTCATTCACAAGTTAATGATATCTCAAATGATATTTGATTTTTAGATAGTGGATGTTCTAATCAAATATTAGGTGTAAGATCAATATTCAGAGATATTGATGAGACTTACAAGTTGAAAGTTAAACTTAGAGATAGCAAAAAAATTAAAGTGGAAGGAAAAGGAACAATTAAGGTGAAGACAAATCAAGGGAAGGTAAAACATATTGATAATGTTTCTATATTCCTAGTTTATCATATAACTTGTTGAATGTTGGACAATTGATATATGATGGATATTCAATTATATTTTATGATGGTCTATGCACTATTAAAGATAAAATTCTGATTTAATTACAACAAATGTTTGCATGAGGCAAAATAAGATGTTTCCAATTGATGTTTCAAATATTGAGAAACATGCTTTTGTTGCAAATCAAAAGAATGAGACAAATTTATGACATTTGAGATATGAACACCTTAACATTAAGGGTTTAAGATTATTAAATCAAAAATAAATAGTTTAAGAATTATCTAAAATTAATACACTTGATGTATATGAAGGATGCATTTATAATAAATAAAGTAAGAAATTATTTTCTGTTGAAAAAGCATGGAGAGCATCTAATTGTCTTGAATTAATTCATGCTAACTTATGTGGACCTATAAATATAAAATTATTTAGGAGAAGTCGATATTTTTTATTATTTACTAATGATTATAGCCACATGAATTGGGTATATTTTTTGAAATTGAAATATGAAGTATTTAATAATTTTCAAAAATTTAAGACATTTATAGAAATACAAAGTGACAGATGCATAAAGAAACTTCAGACAGATAGAGATGATGAATTTTTGTCTAATCATTTTAATTTTTTATGAAGAAAATGATATTCGTAGGGAATTGACGGCACCATATATACTAGAGCAAAATAGCAAGAAGTTTGCTTATTATCGAAATGGCAAGAAGTTTGCTTAAAGAAAAACATCTTCTGAATCAGTTTTAGGCAGAAGTAGTTGCAACAGTAGTTTATTTGTTGAATATTTCACCGACAAAGGCTATTATGAATCGAACTCTTTTTGAGGATTAGTATGGTATAAAGCCAAGTGAAATTCATCTAAGAATTTTTTATTGTATTGCTTATGCTTTGATAAATTCACAAAATCATCATAAGCTTGATGAAAAATCTGAAAAATACATCATAATTGGCCTTTATAGATAATCTAAAGTATATCGATTATATAATCCTGTAAGTGGCAATGTTGTTATTAATCAAAATATTGTGTTTGATGAAAGGGCAAGTTAGGAATTAGGAGATCAATGAAGGTGAAACATAAATTCGTATTCCAGCAGAACTAATCACTCCATCGAATCAAGTGACAGATCCTACTCCAACAAGTTCAACATCAATCTCAACTAATAGCAATTCAAATTCAGCAAATGATTTCTCAAATGAAACCCCTCTAGGAAGCTTTAGATCACTAATAGAGATTTATGATTCAACATTTACTTTATTTATTTCAAATCCTTTAAGTTTTAAGAAATCAGTTGAAAAAGAGGAATAATGAAAAGCAATGAAAGAGAAAATTAAGTCAATTGAGAAAAATAAAATCTGGGAGCTAATGAATCAACCAAAAGAAAAGAAAGTTATTGGATTTAAATGGGTATTCAAAACAAAGTATAATGTAGATGAAAATATCTAAAAGCATAAGACTTAGTTTATAGCAGGTGGAGCCATAACATGAAGTATTTGCGGTACGGATGAACAAGTTACAAATATTATCACTAAGTCACTTCAAGTTCAGAATCATGTTTATTTCATGTTTCAAATCAATATATGTAACTATGAATCAAGGGGGAGTGTTGAGAATTGATTCATGATAGTTACATGGGTAGTTAATATGTGAAGGAGTTATGGAGGCATTGACCCATGATTAAGGATTTAGTGGATAGTTGCTAATCATGGGTGAGATAGTGAGGTAAGGAAGTGATGTGAGGTAGTTACTTTTATGTCCTATAAATAGGACCTTACTTCATAAAGCAAGTGAGCATAGAGTATGCATTTGGAGATAATCTTGTAGGTGTTCTTGTTCTTTTACCTCTTATCTAATACTACATTGTTTTCTTGATTGAAATTATTTTTCATTAATTGGATTATAGTATTATGTTTTTATCATTTTCTTGCTCTTTCTTTCCCAACAGATGTCACTGAATATTTTAACTAATGTCTTCATCATATGCATGCCATTGAAAAATTGTAATGAAAGCAAATCATATAGTTTGAGGGTTTTATTGATAGGGTTCGATCATAAGCGATGATCGTAAAGAAAAAGAACCTCTCATATGGTAAGAAAAAGAAAAGAACTCAACGTTGTCTTTCATTATAATTCTCATCCATCATATATCAATAAATGTAATTAGTTTAAATGTTTATGATAGGTTGATATCTTGTGTTGTTCCATCTCTGCAAGAGCAAAGCCTTTCTAACATAGCAAGCCACTCTCTCCTGTCTTCCGCTTCAATTTCAACTTGCATGCTCTCTCTCTCTCGACTATACGTCAAAATGAGATATAGTTTTAGAACACACACAAGTGAAAGTTTTAGGTACTAGCAGCTATATACAGAATCATCGATGGCTGATTCAATTGGCGAGGCAGGCATTTTCCAGTAAATTTGCATCACTTGTGAATGTTGCATGCGTTTGCTTGGACTTGAGCAGGAAATCAACAGTGCCGTGTCGAAATCCACCAAATCATTAGGCAGAAACAATCTATGGAGAACAGATTGTAATTGCATCACATGAGCATCTCTTCGATGATGTCAAACTCTTAAAAATAGAAGCCATAACCATATATTACTTCTCTTAAAATCATAATAAAACTCGGAAAAGATAAAGAATTCATAGCAGAAAAATCTTTCAAATAGTTTTAAAACTACAATTATGATGAACATATCTGAAATTGATTAAGTCATTTAATGGACCGAATATGTAAAGTGATGAAGGAATATTCATTAGTAAAAATGTAAGCCATATACAATTCATGATTTAACTTCTTGAATAACATATGCAACACTTCCTAGATTCGCTGAAGTACAAATATAAAGATCGTGAAAACAAATTAAAGAATAAATATTTTAGAGTTATTTTATAAAAAAATATAAATATAACTCATTATATGCTTGTTTCAAAATATATAATATTTTATCTAATTTATACACTTTATTTTCTACCCTTTTAATTTCAAATCTTTTGGACTGCTTTACATAAATTTCAACCATCCATACAAAAAGACTGATTTAACATCAAATTAATAAATCTATTATTTTTTTAAAATTAATAATACTATTCTAATTATATCAATTCTAGTAATTAGAGAAAATATTTCTGAAAAATCAATATCTAAAATTTGTGCATACCCTTTGGCAACTAAATAAGTTTTATATTTTTACAGAAAACCATCATCATTAAATTTTGACTTGTATACCTATTTGAATTCAATTGCTTCTCTTCCTGTGAGCAAATCTACCAACTTTGTTTTTCAATGTCTTTTAGTTCGTCATTCATTACTTGCACTTATTCTTTTTTTTTTTTTTTCTTTTGAACTATAACTTCAAGATAAGTAGGTTCTAAAGCAAAATAAGTAAGATCATCATATTGATGTATCTGTGAAAGAATACAAAATTTCCTTGGACTACAGTCCTGGATCAATGGGCGAGTAGTTTAGACACAAAGAAAGAGAGCAGCAACAAGCGTCGAAACAGCATCACGGTGCTCATGTTCTTGGCTTTCTATTATCCGAGTTAAATAATAATTTAAATAATTAATATTAGATAAAATAAAATATAAATATTTAAATTTAAATCTAGATTACATGGAAATAAGATTTATTAGGATATGACAAAATTTTTTATTTTAAAATATTTATACTTTATTTTTTAGTCAATATAAATAGGAGTTCTTGGATCAATCCAAAGCCTTGTCGCTCAAGTTTTACACAAAAGCCAATAGATTGCTGGCTATGGATTAAATGTTCCTTATCAACTTATTCCTATCTCTAAAGGTGATAATTATAAATTTTGGATTGTTAAAGATAAAAATTCTGTTTATTTCATATGGATTATAAAATTTGATAAAAGATTCTTTTATTCAGTATGATCTATAAGATCCTAATGTTACTAAAGATCAAATAAATTAGATAAATAAAAATATATAAAAAGATACAATAGCCTTTTACATACTACAACAATCAATAGATATCTCTATTTCTCAGAATCATGATGACATCAACATCAACAAAAATTTGAAAAATATAAAAGTATATTTGAAGGCCCAAACAAAATAAAAACTTCTAAGTTTCAAATTCTTTGTCGTGAATTCAAAACTCTTATGATGAAAGATTCTGAATCTATCATTGGTTTCTCTTCAAAAGTTTCTTCAATTATGAATCAAATGAGATCTTATACTAAAAAAGATCAAATTGTATTAGAAAATTTTTTACGAAGTTTATCTCTAAAATTTGATACGACTTCTACTACTATAGAAGAAGCTAAAGATAAAATCATATTATCTATTGATGAATTAATGAGCTCCCTCTTAGTTCGTGAACAAAAAGTGAATAGATTTTTGGATAAAACTTTAGAACATGTCCTTTAAAGGAAGATATATCAAAATAAAGATCAAAATAAAATTTTAAAAATCAAATCTCAAGGGAGAGATCAAAATAGCAGAGATCGTGATCAATCAACTGAAGGTCAGAGGAACATGAATAAAGGTCACAAAGAAACTCATTGATGTTTTTATTGTAAAAAAATTAAACATATTGAAAAAGCTTGCTGGTATAAAAATAAAAATTCAATATTTCTCTTTGCTCTTTTTATTATAAAAAAATATGACCATTTTGAAAAAGACTATTGAAACAAAAATAAAACAAACTATCATGAGAAAATAATGATGATAAAAGAGATGAAGAAAATATATTTTTATAGCATCTAATGAAGAATATTCTAAGTCTATATGGTTTTTGGATAGTGGATATAGTAATCATATGATAGGGGATAAAAGTTTATTCGAGAGGCTTGATGATTCAGTCAAATCTATAATAGATGAAAAATAATAACAAAGTTCAAGTGAAAGGAAAATGAATATTTGTTGTGAATAACAAATATGATAAAAAAGTTATTGATGATGTGATGTTTATTCCTGGTTTAAAATAAAATCTCATCAGTATAGGACAACTAATGAGAAAAGAATATTAAGCTATCTTTTATGATGAAAATTCTTGATTTATGATAAGAAAATTAAAAAATTGATAGTAATTATGATGTTGACAAAAAGAAAAGTGTTTCCCTTATTATTTTCAGACTACTATTGATGAATCGACATTATAGTATAAAAGTTATAATTATCTAAATTTTTATGGATCTAAACTATCTCACATGGTGTAGGCCATGATAATTGGAAAACTATAGTTGATGAGACATATGCGCATGAAAAGATGAGCCCCTAAACCCTAAAAATAATAAGGTATACATATAATGAGGGTATAAGTTTCGATGATGTGAAAAATACTAAAGGAAAAAAAAGAAAGAGAAAGCCTCTGTAACTAAAGGGAATCGATCTTGCTCTTTAGCCTCCATCAGATCATTAGAGATGGCTGCTAAAGAGAAAAATGTCAAATTATAACCCTAAGAGAAAGGATAAAAGAACTTAGATCAATGTTTTTCAAAGATATGTAGATAGGGAGAAGCAAAAACAACTATTATAATGCCAAAGATCAGCTTGCCAATATATTCACAAAGCTTTAGTGAAAGAAAATTTTAATTTATTTTGAAGATAATTTTAAATTATAACTATTCAGGTGTGCCAAGAATAATTCAAATAGATAAGAGCAGATAAAATAAAAAAATAAAGATTTAAATTTAAATTAAGATTAGATGATGGTGAGATTTATTGAGATATGATAAAAAATTTATTTTAAAAATATTTATACTTTATCTTATAATCGATATAAATAGGTGCTCTTGGATCAATTCAAAGCATTGAAGATTGTAAGTACTCATAGTTTCCTCTACTATTCCCTTCTCCTTCTCCTTGAAATTTTATAGAAAAGTCAACAATCCCAAAGTATGTGGAGAGGACTTTAAGGTACTGGTAGACTAGTGCTACTAGTTCGTTTGGGTTGGAGGCCATCTGGTGCGCCCGTAGCGATGGTACCACAGAGCCATCCGGAGGTGGATATCCCGTGTGTTTGCAAGCACATCATGAAGTCGATGGATAAGTTCATTAGCATAAAGAAGGTCATCCTCATCAGTAAGTGTTGCGACCGCTCTATGTGTTGAATATTAGATTTTGATGATGAAATCAATTGATGGATTTATGATCTAACCCGTGTTGAAAAAAGTGATGTAGGACTTACTATGATCATGAAAAGATAAAATCAATTAAAGAAGTATCGAATACTGGGTTGGAGTTAAAGTTCGGGCATCAAGTCAAAAGAATCAAGAATAAGCTAAAGCTTCAGACAATGCAGCAGGAGCTCGCCGAAAGTTTGTCGGGAGTTAACCGATAGGTTATTAGGAGCTCGCCAAGAGTTCGTTGAAAGTTTGTCGAAAGTTCGTCAGAAGGTTGTCGAGAACCCGTTAGGAGTTTGCCAGAAGGTTGCTGGGAATTCGTGGAAGCTAAAAGTTCAATTGATATATCAGACAATGAAGATTAATTGCTTGAAATTATTTGTCTTAATTATTGTAATTAGGGTCTAAGAGCTAATTTGAGCTTATTAGATAGCTCATTTCGATGACCTGGAAGGAGGACAATTAGGTCAAAAGAAGGTATAGCTCAAGTACAAAAAGTATTAAAAAATACTTTTCCAAGAAACCTAGGTGGTGGTATCATCGACTATCAGCGAGAGTACCGCCTAAGCGACAGTAGTATCGCCAATCCCAATAGTAGTACCACCGTCACCCAGAAACCTGGGCCATGTTCGGCGATGGTACCATCGCCAGTACCAATGGTGGTATCACTCGTACCCCAAAATTTCGGGGTGTTTGATTTTTTGGCTCTAATTTCTGAAACCAATTGGGGTCTATAAATACTGCAAGTATTCTTGCTTGGGAGAGCAAGAAAGTGAAGAAAAAAACTTTAAAATATATTATTGAAATTGTGTGAGAGTTTCTCCCTTTTCTTTTGAGTGATATTTGTGTTTAAGGGAGTTGTAAGGGTTGTCTCCTACTAGTAAACTTGAGACTTTGTATGAAGTATCAGCATCATATAATTCTTGCTCTAGGTGTGAAACACTAGATGCAATTAAAAGAGAAAATATCATATTACAATAAACCTTAGAAAAGTTTAAAATAAACAACAAATCATTAATCATGATCCTTGCCTATAAGGGTCATGTTCATAAAAAGAAAGGTATTAGCTTTGTGGGTAACACTCAACAAAAGCCAACTATCTTCGTTAAAGGACCTACATTACATTCTTCACCCAAAAACAAATATAACTTCTGTGGTAGACTTGGATATTTTACCTATATATGCTCATTTAAAAGGTATAATCTACAAAAGTTGGTTTGGGTTCCTAAAGAAACCATAAATAACTCAATGTCTTTAGTAAAATTAAGAAAGCTTTTAATGAGAGACCCAAAGTCAAATAGGGTACCTAAACCAAAACCACATTTATGTTTGTCTCCAAACAAATGCTAAGAGCATAAAATAGTATCTTAATAGCAGATGCTCAAGCCACATGACTTGAGATCTAACATATTTTCTGAGCTCACTAGCTAAAGCAATAAAAATAAAGAAAGATCATTTGAATCAAGATGATGAAACTTGATGATCTTTGTTTCAATTATAATAAATCTTTTTATTAAAGATAGTTCATACAATTAATCTTGATTATTTTTTGATAATGCATAACTAAAGCATGCTAGTGCAAAAACGAATTAGAACTAAAGAACCTTATCTATTTTTAATGAGAAACTATCTACGTTGCCTTCATTGAAATTTCTTAAAAAGTAATCTTGATGATGATCTTGGATGCATTTTTATATGAGTTTTTAATGAGATGATATATTAGTATCTATGATTTGATATGTATTTATATGAAACAACTTTCTTGACTCTCAAAAATATTTATTCAAATAAATCTCATTTTATATGAGTCTAAGATTTTCATTAATCACTTCTTGATATTGACTTAAGGAAATACTTATCTAAATAAACTATGATAAATCACTAGACTTCTTGATGCTTATGACTTGAATTTTATTTCCTTGTATTTATGATTTGTATAACTCATGAGATGATTGAATTATTAATGTATAAGGATGTAAAAAAATTGTTGACTTGCTCATCTCAAACAAAAAGTGAAGCTTGCACTTTTATTAAAAGTGTTCACTTTAGATAGGAATGATAGTTTGAATGTTAGGTTGAAAATTATTGGTTTGCAAGATAGCAATTCTCGATCTTTGCAAGAGAATTTGGAAGCTTGCAAATTCTCGGTCTTTGCATTTGGAAGAGCAACTTGATTAAAAGAGAATTAGATATGTTAAATCTTCCAAATGCTTGAGTTTCTCTCATATTTTTCGGATTTCTCGATCTTTTCAAGCTAAGCTTGTTATTGAAATTTACATGAGATGATTTCAAATCTTTCAAATGTCTAAGATGATTTCACATTTTTCCTTCTTGATATTTACTAAAAGAGAAATTTGATTCTTGGATTTTTAGATATACTCAATCTTTTGTGTGATGATTTTTAATGAATCCTCCCTCTTGCTATATTTACAAAAGAAGAAATTTGACTTTGGACACTTGGGTATACTTGTTGTTTTTTTATAAATGACTTTGTACCTTCTTCTTCTTCTTCTTATTTTTAGAAAAGGAGGGAAAGAAACTTGCTAGATGTGTTAAACATTTCTCCTTTTTGCAAATATATGTTGATTATTTGTCCCTTTTATTAATGACAAAGGGGGAGAAATGGTATATTGATGATGATTGATGTATGTTTAAAATTATTTTTATCATGTATGGTATGCCTACCAAAATGATTGAAAATTCTAATGCTTTGGTTTCATGGTGTGCCCAGACAATGTTAATCTTGGTATCATGGTAATGAATGATTAAAAATTTTAATATTTTAGTATCATGCATCCAATGCCCAAAGTGATGTTGATTTATTATCAGTATCATGCATGCAGTAATGTTGAAATATTTTAAAATTATGCATTATGATTTGAAATAATGATAATGCACAATATTTAAAATGACATATTGCATAATGGTAAAAAATGCTACACTTGAATTCAAAGGTTATCATTTCTTTTGAATTTAAGTTTTTCCTATTTTAAATATGGCATATAGATAAGGGGAGTTAAGTTTAACTCCATTACCAATTGGTTGTTATCATCAAAAAGGGAAGATTCTTAAATCTCAGATTTTGAAGATTAAATCAATTAGTGGATTTATAATATAACCCTTATGTTGAAGAAAGTGATGCAGAACTAACAACGATCGTAAAAAGACAAAAACAATTAAAGAATAATCAAACGTTGGGCCGGAGTCAAAGTTCAGGCATCGAGCCGGAAGAATTAGGGATACGCCGAATCTTTGGACGATACAGTAGGAGCTCACCGAGAGTTCGCCGACAGGTTGTCGGGAGCTCACCGAGAGTTCGTCGAAAGTTTGTCGGAAGTTTGCCGAAAGGTTACCAGGAGTTCGTTGAAGCCAAAAGTTCAATTGACATGCCGGACAATGAAGATTGCTTGCTTATAATTGTTTTAGCCTTAATTATTATAGTTAGGGTCTAAGAGCTGATTTGAGCCATTAGAGAGTTCATTTCGATGACCTAGAAGGATGTATAGTCAGGTCAAAAGAAGGTATACCTCAGGTATAAAAAGTACTGAAAAGTACTTTGCCGAGAAACCTGGGAAGTGGTACCACTGACTGTTGACGATAGTATTGCACAAGAAACAATAGTATTGCCAATCTCGGTGGTAGTACCACCATTGCATAGAAACCTGGGCTTTATTCCGTGGTGGTATCATCAGTGTCGATGGTGGTACCACTCATACCCGAAAATTTAGGGGTGTTTGATTTTTTTAGCTCTAATTTTTGAAACTAATTGGGTTCTATAAATACCCCAAGTATTCTTACTTTGGAAAGCAAGATTGAAATTGTATGAGAGTTCCTCCCTCTTCTCCGAGTTAGATTTGTGTTTGAAGAGAGGGTTGAAAACTTGTAAGGGTTGTCTCCTAAGCCTGAGAAAAGGAGAAAAGAGTTGTAAGGGATGTTTGATCTTTGTGTTGAAAAAGATTAGGAGTGGAAGCTGATGGCCTCGAGTGAAGATGAATTGAGTGGACATAGGTCGATGGACCGAACCACTATAAAAATCTAGTGTGCATCTATTTCTTACCTTTCATTACTATTGCTCTTGGATTTAATTACTTATTAACTAGTTCCAAATTAAAGCACTTTTAATATCGATTTTCTTCGAATAAAAATTTTTCAACCGAAGTTTTTTACTTAGCACTAATTTACGCCACCTCCCCCTCCCCAAACACAAAATGACAAATCAAATTGACCATTAGTTCGTAAAAAGGTTTCTTTGAAAAGAGTGATTTATTTTAAATATAATTAATATAATATATTTATAAGGATTATATAAACCTCATATGTTGGGTCATGAAATATATAGAGTTTTTGAAATTATAAAGAGTTTTGAATGAAAGATAGAATATTTTGTGTTGTCCTACTCTTCCTTTATGTGATAGCCTATCTCTTCTTCCCATCTATTTAATTGGTATTAGCGCTCAAGTTAAGCTACGATCTATTCTCCAAGTACTATCCAACTCCATATCTATAAGTTGATAAAAAAATTATAATATATAGTGTATCCAAATAAAGGTTCTTTTATGCTCCCAAGTGTTGAGTCTCGAATTTTGATGATGAAATCAATTGATGGATTATTGATCTAATAATATTGTTAGAGTTGATTGATGCAGGATTAACTACGATAGAGAGAAAATTATAATCAGAGGTTTAATCAAAGTCAAGTCCAAGTATCGGGCCAGAGTGAGGACGATACGGTTGGGAACTCGCCTGGAGTGTATCGGGAGCTCGCTGAGGGTATCGAGAGCTTGCCAGGATGGCACAAGGGAGTTCATCGGAAGAAGAGCGAGACTCACCGGAAGATTGTCGGGGGTAGCCGAAATACTTACCGAAAGTTGGGAAAGTCTTGATTGAATTTGTTGGCCATGTTGATTGTAATTAATTAAGTCATAGTTAGCATCATTAACATTGAGTCCTATCTGAGTTAGATTTGGAAGGATCCAAATTAACTCAAGTGAGGCTAACCGGGTCCACTATGAAGAGTGGATTGAGCTTAGGTGGAGCTCAATTGATGACCTGAGAAGTGTCAACAAAAGGTACAAGTCAGAATTGGAAAAGTGTATGAAACACTTTTCTGGGATTCCCAATGGTAGTACCGTCGGTGGGTGGTGACTATATCGCTCAGGTCAATGATCGTACCATCCAAGTCGATGATCATACCACCCAGGTCGATGGTTGTACTACCGTCGTCCTATTTTCAAGACAACTTTCAGTAGTAGTACCACCGACGTTGACGATTGTACAGCCCATACCCAGATTTTTCGGATACATTTAAATTTTTAGCTCTATTTTCTGAAGCCAATTAGGGTCTATAAATATCCTAAGTCTTCTTGTATTGAGCACAAGAAATTGGGCAAGAAAACTATGAAAAAAGTGTACTAAACGTGTGCAAAAAAAAGAAATGGGGCAAGAAAGTTTGTAATCCTTGTAAAGGTCTCCCTTGTGAGTTGTAAGTGAAATACTTATAAGGGTTTGGTCTTTACCCGAAGAAGATCAGTAGTGGACACCGATGGGCCTCAACGGAGGGGACTCGGGAAATGGATATAGGCCAAGTTGTGGTCGAACCACTATAAATTGTGAGCATCTCTTAACTTTACTTTTTTATTATACATATTTTTATTCGATCTTTCTTTTAGTAAGATCATAACTTAGTTTCGTTAAATAGTTTTATTGCTCACTTACTCAACTTGAATGAAAAGCTTCTAATTTTTGGTTTTGCTTCAAACGAAAGTTTTCTTTAAACCAAGATTTCAACACTTGCACTAATACACCTCCTTTCAGTGTCAATTAATCCTAACAAATGGATGATTTTCTATTGACACTCAATTGCCTTCGTAAGGTTGGCTACCAATCCTGATAATCAATTGTACTAGATATGAAACTTTCCAAATCCGTAAGTTTAGCGTCAAAGAAAGGAATACTCAAACAATGCATCCTTGGTGTCTCAAGTCTAAGGATCAAACACATAACTGAGACTACGGAATTGTTGTCTAACGATAGGTATTATTAACCATCCAACATTCCAAAAGCGCATCAATCAGTGAACCCATTCTCCAATGAGCACATGCATTGTATCCTTAGTATCTCCACACAAGTGGATATGAGACTAGTCACCTCCATCGAATGGACAGGTATACAGTACACCGTCTGTCCAGTTATCCCAATATCCCTCTCGATCAACTTAGGACTAGGATTATTTAGGATCTGTGTTTAAAGGTGAATCAGTCTCATTATCATGATTTCATCACGATCTGATTCTCATTGTATAGAACCAAGGACATCACAATATATATATTCAATAGATAATATAATGTGAGAATATGTCAATAATTGTAATGTAAAAAGTTTGTTCAGCGTGTCACATGCGCCATCACTCACGTGATTGGCTTGTAGGGCACCTGTAACTAGCAATAGAAGGAGTAATGAATGCATAAGCAAAAAAATAACTCAAACATAGATGGAACAAAGAGAAAATTTTTTTTTTTACAATCTACCAAGGACTTGATGATACAATATTCAAGATCATCGCTCTAGCAAATATTTTAAAAGAAGCTTGGAAAATATTTTAAAAAGTATTTGGTGGTATGGATAAGGTAAAAAAGCTTTGTCTATAAGTTTACGATCTAAGTTTAAAAAATTACAAGATACTTTTGAATATATTTTTGATTACTTCTCAAAAGTCATTTATATTATTCATCTAGATAAATTAGTGAACGAATAAATTATTAAAGAGTAATAGAAAAAAACTAAGATCTCTAGATCCAAAGTTTGATTTTAGTCTTATAGCAATTGAAGAGTATAAAGATTTGGAATAAATACCTTTAGAACAACTAATGGATTCTCTTCAAGTTCATGAACAAATACTTACAAAAAAAGAGAAGAATATAGAGCAAACACTACAAAACAAGCTTACTCCTAAAAATAAAAGTAAATTAAAATCTCAAAGAGGAAATGTTCATAGACAAAGAGGAAGAGGTTGTTGAATCACAGATTTTGATGATAAAATCAATTAATGAATTTATGAACTAATATGCTTTCAAGATAAATAATGTAGGAAGAACTTCGATCATGGACTTGAACCATCGAAAGGCAAATTATTAAAGTAAGATGTTGGGCCAAAAAGCATCATGTCAAAAATTGGACGTCGTGCCGGAGGATTGGATGACGTGTGGTAGGATAGACTTCGTGCCATGAGTTTGGGCATCGGGTCGGAAGATGCATTGGAGGTTCAGACAACATGTCGAATGATCGAACGACATGCCGAAATGCTCAACGTGCTGAAAGCTTAATGATTGTAATTAAAGTAGTTAGGTCTTGATCATGATCGTTTAGAGTCAAATTAAACTGGTATTAGACCGAGACCATGTAAACGTGATTTGGAGCTCATTGGGCTTGAATCAGGACAGAAATGAGCCTAATAAAAGGCCAATTCAGTGACCTAGAATTGTCTTGGGCGGTAGTACTACCCAAACAGTTTGAAAGCATAGTTTATGCTTTTCCAGGCATTCCGACGGTAGCCGATGGTACTGCCACCTACCAACAGTGGTATCGCCTAATGGCTGTGATACTGCCTAGACCAGTGGTAGTATCACTAGAGCCCAGATTTATGGGCTCTTTTTCAGCGATAGTACCACTCGGTGCAAGCAGTGGTACCACTAGTACACCGAAAAATCAGAAATTTAAAATTTTAGCTCCAATTTTGAAGTCATTGGGGGTCTATAAATACTCCACTAATTCTTAAATACTCCACTAATCTTGCTTGATGCAGCGCGAATAAGTGTGAAAAAAGGATGAAAAAGAGAAAGAATACTTGTCACATCCCCCAAACCGATCTTAAATTAAAAATATTATAATTCATCCACAATCCAAATCCATGATCCAAACTAACATTTGAGGATACTGAAAAAAAAAATACTCAAACATTAATCACATCCATAAAACTTGTGCAGTCTATAATTATACACCACCATATCATGTAATAATTCATAAAAACCCAAATCACTTAACAAAATATTAATCACACACATAAACCCACCAATATGAGGAATTTATGCAATTGTAAAACCAATCATTTATCACAAGTTCATATCATCATAAAACAAAACTTAATATTCCAAAATTCTAAACATGAGAGGTCCTTTAAACTTTTAAACTTACACATCAATTTAGATTTATCTACAACATTTCATTATACACAAAATGTACTTATACAACATCCATAACATATCAACCTACAAGACTTACCCAAAATATGAATAGTTTTCCACTACCTTAGCCCAATCTTAACAATTCAGTAAGTGTTAAGCTAACTTGAAAAAAATTTAGGCCAAAATTCTTATTGACCCCATGTACTATGCCTCAAAATTAGAGTCATCCCCCGTACTTTAAAACTCATCTAAGTGATCCCCTACTATGATTTCACATCAAAGTCACCCCCGTACTTTAAAACTCGTCTAAGTACCTCAAAATCAAAATCATCCCTTGTACTTTAAAACTCGTCTAAGTGACCTCTTGTGCTATGCCTCAAAATCAAAGTTACCCCCTATATTTTAAAACTCGTCTAAGTTACCCCCCATACTATAATTTTACATCAAAGTGGCCTCCTCTGTTAGAAATAATGTTACACTATTAGGTAAAATAATTTAAGAGATTATTTATCAATAAAATAATTTAAAACTTAAAAAAACACATATATTTTTATCTTTAATTTATTTATCAATAAAATTATAGAAATCATAAATCTCAAGCAAAGAAAAAACAGAAAGACAGCGAAAAGACAAACAAACTAACACCGAAGAAAAAATAAGAAATGTAGAAAGATAACACAAAGGCGAACAACTAACGCCGATAGAGGTTAATGAAGAAAGGTAGAGATCAGAGTTGTAGAAAAGAACACTGATAGAGGTTAGAGAAGAAAAAAAAAGAGAAAAAATTAGATTAGGGCTTTGAGACTATTTAGTTATAATTCTCAAATAAAAATAATATCCTAAATTATTTTACATAATAGTGTAATCTTATTTCCAACAGAAGAGGCCACTTTGATATAAAATCATAGTATGGGAGGTCACTTAGACGAATTTTAAAGTACGAGGGATAACTTTGATTTTGAGGCATAATACGGGGGTCACTCAGATGAGTTTTAAAGTATGGGGAGTGACTTTGATTTTGAGGCATAGTATGGGGGGGTCACTTAGACGAGTTTAAAGTACATGAGGGTGACTTTAATGTAAACTCATAGTACGGGGGGGTCACTTAGATGAGTTTTAAAGTATTGTCACCGACAAAATGTAAACAAGGTGTTCGATGAAATGCTCATATTTGTCCATATCCTTTGGTTTTTGTACATTCTTTGTACAACAAGTAGTGGGCTCGCAGTAGACTTAGTAGCCCTAGTTTGGTTATTTTTTATGACCGATTTTGACTTGTAAATGTGAATATTGTCACATAGGCACTTGTGGGGAACTTTGGTCTGTAATGGACTATTATCCTTTGCGTATAACCTTTCTGAGTTTGTAATGTCCATGGGTGTAATTTGAATTGGCTTTATAAAGTGTTTACTTGAGCAGTTGCATATGGATCCCATTGGAATTGCTTCTTCTGGCTCGTTTTCTCTCTTATAAGTCCTAAGGGACCCTAGGAGATCTCGGGGAAGGCTGACCTTTACGAACGGACACGTATAGATGCCGCATGACTTCGGCAAAATCAGCTAAGCCTATGACATTCTGGTATCAGAGCGGGACAAGCACACGTAGAAACACTAGCTGGGTTGTGTGGAGGACAACAAGCAAGCGTAACCGTTTGGGGGAAACGGACATTGAGATGTAGGGAAAGGAGTCACTCAGAAGAGTGGGCATCCAGGTTTGGCATTCAGAGGAATGACCAACCCTTTGCGTGAGAGGCACTACGAGGACAAGCAAGCGAAGAAGAATGAGTAGCGCACAAAGATTGTGATGGTTGAGTTCGAGCTATAACTCGCCGTTGGCAACCAAACTTGACGGTGCTTAAGGCAAGCGGGGCGCTTGGTAAAAGATGAGATCGTGCAAAGTGAGAAGTGTTGCGTAATGACCAAAAGAGTTGTGCAAAGCTCACAGAGGTCAGGGAAATCGCTAACTCGAAGGATTCGATACTCATACAAGGGCTTGTACACAGACGATAATGTTCGTCGCCATCCCAAGATGCGATTAGAACTCAGCGCTATGGAGCATCAGAACTTTCTCTTAGGCATGGAAAGGATACGTCCGTAGGTGGCTAAAGTGTGCAACAAGTTCAGTATGTTGCTAGACCTTGAAGAGTGCGGTGGGGACTGTATTGGCGAAAAATCATAATCTAGCAAGTGCATTTGTAGGGGCAGAATAAAACACAAGTTGTTCAGCAAGATAGAGTAGTCCAAAGGGGTTGGTGGTCTCCAAAACTTCCAGTGGAAAGAATGAAAAAAGGAAAGTTGCTCTAACAGGACAAATATCCAAGAAAGATAAGTCCTAGAGGGAGAATCATGTACAATAGACCACACTTATTGAGGAAGAGTTCCTCAAGGCAATATCTTCATCAAGCTCAACGGACCAAGCGAGTGACAAGGAGTCGTCGCATGATCTCGAATGAGGTAATGCATTGGTGGATGCATTTCGAGATCAAGTGGGGGAACAATCCAAGACAACATCATATGAAGGCACATTTAGAGTCGGTGTGGAAATCGAACTCAACGGTGGGTAGACTTGTGGAATGGTGGACATGAGGGCTATTATCAACTCAATGCAAATTAAGGAGCGGAACAACTTGGGTGGAACTTAGTGAAGTATCCAAGTCGCATGAAGAGAGTCGACATAGAAGATGGAACGTCAAGGGCATGAACTCTTATAGAGGCAAGAGTGGGATCATGTCGTTCAATGGGTTCTTCATTCTGATGGGACGAACTTATCTTGCATGGTGCCAAAGATAAAGGAAGTTTTTAGGCACATGCAAGTTACCTCAGAGATGTATTTAACAGAGTAACTAAGGTGATCCAACTTGCAGAGGCAAAGTTGGGATCAGGAGACCTTAGCACGGGGCAAGAGGACACAAAGGCGGGGACTCTTGAAGAATATCTCACAGAGTTGTCATTCGAGTTGTCAGGAATAAGTGATGCATAGCAGAGATTATGCTGGTAATAGATAGAGGCCCAAGATCCAGACAATAAAGCACCAATTCTAGCGAAGTCAGGGGACTTCAGGAGCTACTAAGCGACGGACTATCTTAGAGCTATGTTTCGTCCAGGTGTGACCCAAGAGTGGGTGGACGAAGGTGAATTGCTAAGGAAGTGAACAAAAAAAAATCAGAGATGGCGGAGGCCCTAGATGTGTTGGTAGAGGCCACACATAGAGAAGTCATAGTCTGAGTTCATCACATAAGAATCTATATACAATGGAGATGTCACTAGGAGGCGACACAATGCAGCGGATCATGGTGGAATAGTTCGTGGCAATGCAACACATACGGACATGTCCCGTGAGGGACATGATCATGCGGACGTATGATCAGGAGCAATTGGGAGCTCCACTTTAGTGTACAACACAACAAGAAGATGGACTATGGATTCAATGAGTGAATATTGTGGTACTGCAGAGGCGGGTCTTCATGTGTGTATCAGAGCTTGCATTGGATGAAAGCCTTAGTCATCAGCATATGGGGGCTGTATACCACCGAGAAAGAAATTCAAGTGCAAGTACCAGTGAGTCCCATGGAGGGGAACGTGATCATGTGAATGATCAGGAGCCGTTGGGAGCTCCACTTCGATGAACAATGTAATGATAAGAAGGGATGTAGATTCAAGGAGTGAATGTCATGGTACCGCAGAGGCAGGTCTTCCGGGTGTGCACATCGAAGCTTGCCTCAGATGTAAGCCTTGGTCATCAGCATATAAGGGTTGTGTACCATCGAGGGAGAAGTCAGATTGCAAGTACCAGTGAGTCTCATAGAGGGAACTTGATCATACAAAGGTATGATTGGAGCGGTTGGAGAGTTGGATTGCTTCAGTGCTCACATTCGTTTAAGGGAGCTCGGCAAGTTAAAGGACAAGGCCGAGTAAGTAAACGTTGCTACTAAGGAAGCTAAGAAGAACAGAATTGGCACGAGCCCTGCATCACGATGGTGGAGGCCATGCATGAGAGTTGCAATCTATATTTCCATCAACCAAGGAGAACTATTTGGAGAACACAGAGGTGTTGAAGTAGGGGGGTCGAAAGGGGCAAGGAAGCGACGACGAGTCTAGAGGGGCTCAGCTACCTAAAAAGTAAAGTGTCGATTAAAAAAGAGGTGGACTCGAAGAAGCGCCACAGTACCGCAGAGACGGATCTACCGATCGCGAAAAAAGGGACGCAGATGCAAGGCAACAAATAGTAGGGTCGTGGGCTTGGCAGTACCATAGTATCGCAGAGGCGGGACTTCTGTGGAGTCATCGATCCTTTGCTCTCATAAAAGGAGAGCAATGATCGAAAAGGGACCGAGGAGGTAGAGAATGTAGAGGCAAACTCCAAGTACCAAGACAGGACATAAGGGCAGAGGCCAAGGAACTTCATAAGACCGGTGCCAATCGACTTCTCATCAAGATAGTCGAAAGAGAGGGAGTTCGGGTTGATGCAGGAGTGCTCGACCAAGGAACAAAGTAGACAGTATGTGGTACTATACCTTTTCTACTCAGAGGAGTAGGCGACAAAGGTGATGGAGAAGATGGTACAATCCCAGAGGCGACCAAAACTATCAAAGACTTACTCCAAGTTGGGGGACTCCAAGTTGGGATAAACTTTTTGCTCTTTTCGAGCGAAACTTCTTGCATTCAAGAAGTTCAATGGCAATGGAAAAATGAATCACGATAGCTAACTCAATGCAAGGAGTGCAAACAATTTAAGTGCTTCAAAAATGTGAGCAAAGAGTAGGCGAATGTTAATAACCAGCTCAATGCATGAAGTACAAACTCGATGAGGCAGGCGAAATCGAGTAACATTTGCCTTCTCAACTTAAGAGAACGGGCGAAACTAAGTACCCCAATTCTCTTAACTCGAGAAGGCAAGCGAAGCCAAGTAACCTTACCTTCTCAACTCCTAAGAGAATTAGTGAAGTTGAGTATCTCAGTTCTCTTACTTATCCAGTAAAGGAGCTCTACATAAGTTCAGTGACTCTTCAAAGAAAGCTTATGGAAGACAATAGTTGTCAAATCCTCACTATTGGTGATCAGTACTACTGAGAGTTGATTATTAGCTTCATTTCCCAATTGAATGTCAATCGAAAGCGGGAGCGATACGAACCTACTTGGAAGTGACAACTAAAAGTGGATGAAGGATCAATGGACAAATATTATGGAGGAAGGACCTCAAAAACTTTAAAGTCTATGAGACGATGCCCGTTAAAGCTCCAACAAGCATCCATCCAGTTTAAGCAACATGAGACTACTGAGGTACTGGTGCACAATAAGGCAGGTCTTTTCCTTCATCAGAAAGATCTGCGAGAGAGCACAACTCAGCCAACCCCACAACAGAGTTAGTCACTAGCGAGTTGAAGCAGTATGGCAAATCAGAGTTCACTACTCAATAATAACAGTGGAGAGCAATTGGGAGCCAAGAGGCATGTTGCAGCCAGAGAAGAAGATTGAAGATTCAGCATAAGGTGAGGAGATGCAGTATTTACAATGGCTTCGACGAAGACATCGAAGGAATAAGTGAGGGAGAATGTCACGGACAAAATGTAAACAAGGTATTCGATGAAATGCTCATGTTTGTCCGTGTCCTTTGATTTTTGTACATTTTTTGTACAGCAAGTAGTGGGCTCACAGTAGACTTAGCAGGCCTAGTTTGGTTATCTTTTATGATCAGTTTCGACTTGTAAATGTGAATATGTGTCATGTAGGCACTTGTGGGGAACTTCAGTCTGTAATGGATCATTATCCTTTGTATGCAACCTTTCTGAGTTTGTAATGTCTATGGGTGTAATTTGAATTGGTTTTATAAAGTATTTGCTTGAGCAGTTGCTTGTGGATCCCATTGGAATTGATTCTTCTAGCCCGTTTTCTCTCTTATAAGTCCTAAGGGACCCTAGGAGATCTCGGGGAAGGCTGACATTTGCGGACGGACACGCATGGGTACTGCACGACTTAGGCAAAATCAGCTAAGCCCATGATAGTAGGGGGTGACTTTGATGTAAAATCATAGTACGGGGGGTCACTTATATGAATTTTAAAATACGAAGGGTCAATAACAATTTCGACTAAAAATTTATATAGCAGTAGGGTGAGTTATAAAGCTCAACAAACGACTAACATATCTATGGAAAGGGAGGATAGTTTCAAACAAACTTGATATCAAAATGTAATGCAAGAGTATAAGAATTAATAGATAATATCTCATTAGATACAAATCAGAAATCATTTCATGCAAAGTATACTTTAATCATATTAATAGAGAAAGAATAATTGAAGTATATCAAAGACATAAATATATTTCGAAGCATATCAATGGCATATGAAATATTTCAAAACTTATCAGATGAACAAATAAGAAATAAAAGCTCAAATGTCATATTTAATGTCGCATTCATTTCATTCTTATCCAAAGTGCAAATATAAACTCATACGCAATGCTTTGGATATCATATAAAAAACATAAAGGGTGAAGTGGGATCACAGACAGAATATGGTCCATCCACTTTTGGATGGCCATCATCAGATAGAAGTCTCCTATATCTGGGATCTTCATCCATCCACGTTTGGGTGAAGTAAGAGGTGGCCGCCAGAGCATCGCGAGCTCTAAGTATAACTCCCTTTACCATTTCTAGCAAAGGTTCACATTATCTCATAAACACCATAGTATAAAAGAGTACTCTGAGTAATAAAATTGGCATATATCGGAAGCACATGCGGAACAACAAAGTATACATGTGCCTATATGAAACAATACGATGCAAACGTAAACCTTTGCATAACACATTCAGATAGGCAAAGAATTAAGGAACAAGAGCATACAAGAATTCAAAGCAAACACATAAAATTCAATTGAAAAAATAATTCTAGATAAATTCAATTTATGAAGAAATGAAGTAAGAATAGATAAAATTGGCAAAAGCTTTATTCTGGTAGAATTATGGAGGCACATTGCATGAATTATTTAAGTAACCAATTATACTCCAATTTACTCAAAATAAATATTATTTGAAAGGTACATCAATCTACTTTCAGATGCATTAAGTTTTATATGAATTAGAATTTCCAACAAGAAGTTTCAAGTAATTTAGTAACAAAAGGTAAGAGAGCGTCATCTCTACTTTATAGAATTATATGAGGTCAATTGTAATAAATGTTTGGGTAAATATTTGATCTCCAAATCTTTCAATCAATGTATAAAATAAAAGATCTATAAGTATAGTTTATAAAAAGTTAAGTTATATATAAATTAGGATTTTCAATAAAGAGTTATAAGTAATTTAATATCAAGAGGTCCGAAATTATAATCTTTATTTTACAAATTTAATAAGATCAATTTAAACAAACATTTGGACAAGCAATTGGACTCCAAATTTTAAAGAAAGATCTATGATATTGAAAGTTATGGCTATAATAAAGCAAAAAGGTCAGAATCTAATAAATTCTAATTTCTTAGTTTTACATAATCTTAAGCTATAATCTTTCAAATTATTTAAAATTGGGATGAAATCAAAGATTAATATTACTGTAGGATGGGTTAGAATAATTGTCTTTGAAAATGTTGATCTCAAATGAGTGGATTTGAGCAAAAACCGTAAGCCCCAAATTAATTCTTCTCCTCTTGTATTTTTTCTTCTTTCTCTCTTCCTCTCTTCTCCACCGCTAAAGCCTTGTCAGGTTCCTTAAGGAACTAAGGAAGAGATGTAGCGGCGATAAAATTTGTTATTTTATATATTTTACACTTTAGTCCTTATATTATTAATATTTATGATTAAGTCATTCGATTTTACAAACCGATCGTCAAATTTTATAATTAGGTCTTATAAACAACTCAAAACAGATTTTTTACATTACAAATAAGTTTTTATAAAAATTCAGAAGTGAGGGATGTTATAATCCTTGAAGTTAAAGTGTTATAAACAATTGAAAATGTTTGAATCTCTTCCTCTCTGAGTTTAGTAGTTATTATAAGATGGCGTAAAGTTTTGTGTGAAATAGTTTGGAAAGATTATTTCCTAAATCTGTTAAAAGGAGAAGGGTTGTAGCAAGAGTAGTCGACCTTTGAAAGAAGATCGGTAATGAAAGTCAATAGCCTCGAGAGAAGAGGAATTGCAAGTAGACATAGGTCGGGATGACCAAATCACTATAAATCGATTTACATTTTTTTTCTTGCTTTTCCTAGTTTTTACTTACTGATTTATTTTACTCACTACTTTTACTCAAATTTTCAAGTTAAATGCATTTTCGATTCATATTCTCATTCGAACTTTTTTGAATCGGATCTTTTAGTGTCATTACGATCCTAACAATTGGTATCAGAGTCAAGTTCTCTTAGTTGGATTTGCTGGTTACTAGTGTCATACAAGCAAATCATGTGAGTAATGACATGTATAACACACTACGTAATCTTTTTACTTACTATTATTATTGTCATATCTTATGTTATCTATTGCATATATAATGATGTCCTTGGATCTGTACGATTGGAATTAGATCATGATGAGAGTATGATAATGAGATCGATTCATCTTTAAATACAGCTTAATAACTTTTAAATCTCCAAACTAAAAATTTAAGTTACTAGCAATTAAACATATTGTCTTTATTAATGCCTTAAAGAATTTCTGCAAGATTGATGATATGATATGATTACATGAAATGACTTATTCATCTGACATAAGCTTATATTAATAATAATGCATTTATCAAATCCTATAAATCGACATCATTCTTATTACACCATCAATATGTATATATATATGTCTCATTGGACATATATATATACATATATACTTTTGTTTGGATAATTTAAAAGAAAATAATTTTTTGTTTCATGTTTATTCACTTATAACCATAACTAGTATTAAATTGACGATAATTTTAGATCATTAAACTAAAAAAACTTCAACTCAAGTTAATAGTAAGAAACATCCCAAAGTCAAATAAGAAAAATACTAATACTAGGTGCACCTAAGATTCAATCGCTCCATGTCACAATGTATGAGAAACCCTTGTCTAACAATAAGTTCACAATAATATGACATAACTTCATGAGATGATTGATCCATTAGCTATTAATATAGTAGAGTTACGAAATAATATGATTAAATTTGGTGTTGGAATAAATCGAGGTATCACATTGTTTACCCAATCGGACAATATTGTATAAGGTCATGAGTCCCTTTGTTTGGACAATTCAGGTGACCTTTTTCATTCTCTATTTATGGTAGTACAGGTCACATTGTTCGGGGTCTCGTATCACGATCTATTCCCTTCAGAATTAAATGTAGTAATCTACCAAGCATCCAATGCTTGATTTGTCCGGTATCGCATTCAATGGTGATGTAGCCGTCCCACATGTACACAGTAGATGAGATGGTCGAATGTAATATGGTGTGATCTGTCAACTCCATCTATAGATAGCTATTGCAAATAAATAGCTTCTACTGTATCTACTTTGCCTAACTCACATAAAGAGGAGAAAGGAATCACATCTTCGTTAATAATCGTGTTAGCATGATGGCAGGAGATGGATCGCCGGTGCGTACCTCCGTTGATGCGGAGAAAGAGGAAGAGCCGGTGGTGGAGGAAGGGCAGGGGAAGCGGGAGATGTGCTGGGACGGGTGCGGCCGCCCGGCGAGCGTGTGCGTGTGCGCGCATCTCCCCCCGCAGCCGCTCCACACCTCCACCACCGTCGTCGTGCTCCATCACCCCCATGAACTTCGCCGCAACCCCCTCGCCACCCTCCCCCTCCTCGCCCGCTGCCTCCGCCGCTGCCACACCCTGCCCGGCCGCCGCCTCCGCCTTGGTTCCCACCCCCTTCTCGACTCCCTCTACCACGGCCACCGCGGAGATGCCCCCTCGGCCGTCTTCCTCTTCCCCGGGGGCAGGGACCTCGGCCTCCTCGCCGCCGATGCGGCCGGCCCGCCCTCCGTCCTCCTCGTCTTCGACGGCACGTGGAGGCAGGCCAAGGAGATGGTGGCGGCGAGCTTGCCGTTCCTGGAGCAGTTCGCCACGAGAGTGTCGTTGGGCGGCTGCGAACCCTGGATGGAGGGGCCGAGCACGTTCGAGTCTGAGCTTGTGCTGAGGAAGGAGCCATTCAAGGGTTGCGTGAGCACGATGGAGGCGGTGGCGAGGGCGCTGAGGTTAATGGAGCCCGACGGCAACGGGGCGGCGGTCGAGGCCACGCTGCTGTCGCTGTTGAGGGCCATGGTGGGCTTCCAGGCGCGCCATCTGAAGCCGTTGAAGCCTCGCTCCAAGTTGAGGAAGAAGGATATGACAATGGCGGCAGTTCCAAAGAACGAGAACGAGAAAGAGAATGCAAATGGGTCTACAGAGGAACAACATTACATAGAACCTCCGACATGCTAAGGACCTGTTTGCTCGAATTACTCAGAGAGATACGAAAGACAATAACGAAGGCTTCAGAGTTCCGATATGTTAACAACCTTTTTGGTTGCATTACCCGACAGAAAGAGACCAATAATGATAAGAGTTGAGCTTTCCCCTGAAAGAATGCCATTTCTACGGATCATAAACATGTAACTGGGAGGTTCAAATCCGTTCGACACAAACTGTCAAGGGCCAAACTAGAGCAAATCAAAAAAGCAATTCGATTCCGTTAAAATAAGGTACTTCAAATCTCAGTCATTTAGCATCTACCTAATTGAATCGGTTTAAAATCAGTTAGTTCAGTTTGGCTAATTAGTTTTAGATTTTAAATAAATTAAAAATATTTTTTTAAAAAAATGAATTAGTCCGATTCGAACTGATTCAGTTTCATATAACTGAACCAAAATTTTGATATGGTATTCTCAAAAAAATTATATACAAATATCATTCTAAACTTCTCAAGAAAAATATTACATATAAAAGAATAAAAGGAGTGAACAATCAAACAACACAAAGACATAACTCCTCCCAACAACCACCTTAAAAAAAGTTAGCATCATTGATATTAAAAAAAAAAAGAAGTAAAAGTAATGGTATATGGTAAATGCATCTTATTGATCCAGACGCCCAATTGATATGAATGTTTATAAATGGCACAAAAAAATAAAATTATGAACTTAAAAAAGTTATTGCTTTCCCAGTCGATTAGGGTTGGTTAGAATCGATTAAGTGAACCAAAGAAAAGAAAAATACTCTCTCAAACTAAAACATTTAAAGCATTCAAAATCAAATTATTGATGAATCTGTTTGAACCAAATTGGTACGAAACCGTTTCAATTCAGGTTTGATTTGGTTTTCAATTTGATTTGAACACCCCTACTTGTAATCACCAAAATACAACAAATATTACAATAGTATCGTTTCTTATGTCTGTTATCATATTTGCGGTATCAGTCAGGATTGCTACATTTCCAATATCTCAGATGTATTTTGCCAGTAGAACAACTCCACTCACCCACAACCAAAACCATATACAAGCTATTTATCGATGTTAGTACCCAATCAGCACTGCCTACATTTACACAATGTTTCCAACAGTGTTGCTCTATTACATTATCAAGGCAACTTGGATAGCACACAGTCGTAAAGCTTTCTTCCAGACACCTTGAGTACTGATCAATTTCGTAGGGATGATCAATACATGAAGAATACCTGCTAATTTTGGGGTTGCTGAAGTCAATTCCCTAATGTACCAACAGCCTGTTACAATGATTTTGAGCTTGGCACTGCCAATGTTTATGTTGTTCATAAAGGACTGGAGAGACCTTGTTCCTGTTAAATCAAAAACAAAGATTATCACCACTTGATTAGAGATATGTTTTTATGTATTCATCTACCATTATTAAAAACGGTCAATCATTTTCTGATCACTAATTTAGTTAGTACAAGTCAGTTTCATGCACAAACACCATTCATGCCCTTGTTTAGTTAGTTTCACGAGCACCTAAAAATCTATCCAAATCATATGAATTTTTGTTGCTAAATATGGTAAACCATGGTTTTCAGTACTGGTCAATGTCAGAGCCTGGCCTACAACTAAATCTAATGTGACAGCAAATAGACCATCTTCACCTGATTGGTATTAGAGGAAAATAACAATACAAAAATAAAGGAAGAAATAACAGAGGACTTACCATGGATGATCTTCTTTGCACTGGAGATGAATAGGAATCTCCTCTTCCTCTTCGCTTACTACTCTTCTATTAGCTTCTCTTCTCCTTTTTCATCATATGATATGATGGTGCCTGCAAATGTCAGTTTTTATCAGCTAAACTAACTGACATTGAATAAAATATATGATATAGGTTTAAAAAAATTTGCCGGATTAAGAAGTTTTGGACCTGCAATGATTTGTCAAACTTTGACCATTAGCAGATATGTAGTAGTAGTATGTTTGGATCAACTAAAACCTGCTTAATGTATAATTTGTTCAGCTCAATAACATGCAGAGATTTACCCCCCAAAAAAAATGACATGCAGAGATCATTGCTAAATTATCCTTGTAACATCCCTCAATCTGTAATTGTTAATTCATGCTTTAAAATGTAAATGGATGAAACAATATGCATCCATCAGCAAAACAAGAACCAAAGCCTCTTGGATGAAGACTTGAGAGAGCAAGTCACCTCCAAGAACACATACAGCAACCCCCTTCCATTATTACAATAGATAGCTAACCCAGCATTAACAGTTTCACCATCAAGCAGTAGTAGTTGATGTCATGGAGGTGGGGAGCCAAGTCCTTCTTGCAAACCCATGGGGTGCTGTCTTGGGTGCCTCGATGAGGAGGACATCGTCCTCCTCTTAAGCTTCATGATCTGCATCAGAGTTCTCGCATAGATCATTCGGAACACTGGTGATGCCTTTAACTTCAAGATGAGGAAGAAGAGAACCCGGTATGATATGAGCAAGACGAAGATGACCATCAGATCTATCCACTTCGATTGATGCAAGCTAATCCTGAAGACGTTTTCGAGAATGTACTCCCCACTCAATTTGGGATCCCCGGGGATCAGCGGGTCGAACTCTAGCCCAATTAAATTATTCTTGTAGTTTCCCTATAAAGAGAAGCCCATGAAATTAATTCTAGCAACCGCAAACCATGTCAAAATTGTGTCTGAAATATGGTGATTGATATTAAAGGTAATCATCAACCAGCTCAATATATTCTGATACATTGTCCGAAGAAGAGGGCTAGGAGGATTTGTGAAAAAGTCCTAATATACCATTAGTGGAAACTAATGATAAACAGATTGCCTACAACTGAGAGCTTGCCTTGATGTGCACATACCAAAATCTGCATGAGTGCCACTTATGTAGGTCAAATAGGAATGCTAAATCTCACTTATCCTTTTTCTTCATTGCTCCCTTGCTAAGAATAAATGGAGGAAGTATGAACACACACACACATATATATCTTACTATTAGCATTGTAGAATCGTTTGGCTGGCATCCAACCAAGTTTCTCTGTGTTCCTGAAGGCCATAACTTTGTGGAAATGATCTATTAATCTTTTGATACATAAAACCTTTCTCTTGGGCATTCTAAAAGTTACTCTTGTGTTACCAACCGCATGTTTTGGAAGATAGAAACATCATAATAATTTAGATTAAAAGAACAGTGTGGATATGACAGCTCTTGTATCAATATATTTTTGGTTTATAGACAATAAGGATGAAACATAATGCTTGTAGTAATAGGGTCAAAAACCTTGGATGGAAGACCTCAAAAAGTATGGCATAAGTCTCCAGTTCTAGCCCACAGACAATACAGGGGAAATCATTCAAATGGGGGATTAACCCTGATCTCTCATGGGGAAGAAAGATTACCATCGAAGAAGGATAACAACTAACAGGTTAAAGAACTTACAGCCAAGTACGTCTCTCTTCATAATGTAGATACCTATATGAATCTTGGGATCATGATATCCATAGAGAAAGTATTGGTTTGTTTGGAAATGAAATATTAAGCGATGGCATCTTCTGATCAAAATGTGGTTTTCAATCTTTCCCGTTTTCCTATTTCTCTTCCTCTCTCCTCCTGGAAAGCTTTTAGGGTACCTTAACACAAAACTCCATTTTCTATCCTCTTAAAATTCAAACTGGTAAGTACCTCATCCTGACAAATGTGAAGGAATTTATTTTTAGGTAGAAGAGTCATACAGATGTGCAGTTACCTGCAATGCCCATGAACCATAACTGATCAAGGAAACTGGATATCGCCAAACAAGCTTCGGAAGATCTGGTAGCAAGCGAAAGAACCCTGCCGTCATCATCATAATTCCCTGTAATTCAACATACAGTATTAAATGTCGCACATTGTCACTATGATCCTTCTTCAAATGCTGCAAAAATATGCACTTACAATGATGCCTGCTCCAGTTATGATGCCCATCAAGAAATTTGGCACAAGCGATGAGACAATCATCATCAGGCTCTCTGTCACCGCAATGCTGGCGTAAATACTTGCAGTAAAGTAGGCAAAGTGTGAGAAACCTTTCCTAAACTTCACCATGAAGTAGGTTATTGATCCAGTTGTGAAAGCAATTGCAACCAAGAATGGGGATGAGGATAGGAAGTTGGAGAGTATGTATACTGCAACTCCGTAGTGGCCATTTAGCCTTTCGTGTGTAAAGACCTTCATCTCTTCGATAAAGCATGGAAATCCTCCAATGGACATGAATGTCATGAAGCCTGAGATAAAGCCCCCGCAAGAAGCTCTTGCCTGTATGGCTGTGTAGCTTTTGCCAATATCAAAGTAAACAGTGCCAGCGCACACAGATACAACCATGTAAATTATGATCCTTAACCAGTAGTATCCAATGTCTCTCGACATGTTTGCAAAAGACCGCTTTGAGAGAGTTCTAAGCTGCTTCCACCAAGTAGATTGGTTCCCTTCTTCTGATTCAAATATAATCCCTTCCTTTAATAAATTGAAGATTTTCAGAAGTTGTCTTGGCCTCTAGGAAAGCCCAAAACGATGAAAAAAGGATTGCAAATTCTATCAAAGATATTTAATACAGATATGGCATTCTATCAATCAACGTCAATTACAGAAACATTTTGCATGGCTGTTGGTGTAGTGCTTACTATGATGAGACAGTTGACTTATGAATACAGAAAAATAAAATTCATTTAAGTTTCAAGGAAGATGCTTACTATCTTGGATATGTCTTGTATCTGCTTTTTGGTTGCCATGGCATACTCTGAGCACTTGTATCGATGGATAAGAGTAGCTTTGATCTCTGAGGTGCCTAACTTTGACAAAGGATCTATAGATGATTCCGCCTCCTTATTGAACAAAAAGAATGAGAACACCACACGTTATGTAGGATTCTTCGGAGAATGAAAAGGAATCTTACACCACTGAATTGGTGGGCATACCTCATGTAAAGTCATTGAGCCTTTCATTGTGGCATTAACATGATCGAAATCAGAATTTATACATCTAAGGAAGTGATCGGAAGGATTTCTTCTGCTGGGACAGGGAAATCCAACTTCTGCAAAGAACTACAATACCATATCCAAGCAGTCAGCAAGGGAAAACAATAAGAGTTATTATAAAGAGAGATTGACTTACCTTGGTGGCCAGCTTAGCATCTCCAGTATAGACAGCCTCTCCTCCTGACAGTAGGCAGAGGTCATCAATGAGAGCAAAAACTTCACTGCTAGGCTGGTGGATGGAGGAGATGATGGTCCTATTACCATCGATTGCAATCTGCTTGAGTGTCTGTATCACAAAAAAAGCTGAGGCACTGTCAAGTCCACTCGTTGGTTCATCGAGGAATAGAAGATGAGGATGTGTTAGTATCTCAAGTGCAATGCTTAGCCTCTTCTTCTCTCCACCGCTTATCCCTCTTAAATGCCAATTCCCTATCGCACGGTCGGCACAGTCCTGCAAGCCCATCTCTTCTATTGTCCCTTCGACTACACTTGCCACCTCCTTCTTGCTCATGGTGGCCGGGAGCCTCAGATGAGCCGAGTAGGTAATGGTTTCCCGGACAGTGAGGGTTCCAAGAAACACATTTTCTTGTCTTACATATGCCTGTGGGAATCAACAGAGTTCTGAGAGAATTGGATACAACCAAACATGAGAAGTTTTACTTATCATAGAAGAAGTATTGTGAGAAGGCAATTTTCTTGGGAAGAAATTTAGCAACATCAAGAAAAGCAGCAGAATTCTTTTAAGTATCAGAGTGGAAGGATTTTGAGATGATAATTAACCAAAAGAGAAGAAACGTCAGGAATATAAAGAGAATGCGGTTTTAGCTGCGAAATAAAAATATTCAAGGATGGAGCCTAAACATGATCTTGTTAAATTACAATTGAAGATCAAACATTTAAGTTTAACCAGCAAATATATCAGGTGTATGTGCTTGTTTCCCCTAAAACATATCAAAGTGGTAAAAGTGTTGAGTTTTTCCATTTCCTTTGAATAAAAAACTGTAGAACAGAACATCCCATCAATGCATATGTAACTAGAGCACTAAAGCCAGAAGGCTCAAGTGTAAAACTTTGAAGTTATAATGAACCCTGTTAATCTGAATCAGCAAAAGAAGTAAATTATGTTCCCTATCATCTATTTACTGCTGTAGTTCTTGGATGCTCTCCCTGAGTCATGCTTCCTGCATAGACTAATATTGAATTTAGAACAAAAGTTTTGCTTTCCTTATCGCCCTAGTAAATTTAATATCCACTTTGTGCGACGCTCTGATTAATCTGAAATATCTTCTCCAAATCAAACAATTTCATCCTTAATCCTCTCTAATCCTTAACATGTATCATTCTCCCAACAACAAGAATTCCAATCAGCGATGTCAGATCAGCATGTCTGAGACATAGAGGTGAACCAAAGACCGTAAGGGAAGCAACCTACCACCACACCGTAGTCCAACCTTCTCTTCTTTCCATTGAGAAGCACCCTTCCGGTCAAAACAATGTTCCTTCCAAGCCTCCCTATTGGCAATTGCAGTCACAGAAGAACAGCAGCTCTTATAAGCAACAAAAATAAAGAAGCATCACTTGCTACAATACGCGTAGGAGGAGAAGACCTGCCAAAGAGTCGAGAAGAGTGGACTTGCCGGAACCGGACGGCCCCATGATGGCCATGATCCGGCCTGGCACCGCGTAACCGCTTAGGCCCTCTATCAACTTCTTCGGCTGCCGGCCTCCGTAGTTTGGCAGCACGGCCGTCAGGTCCTCCCACACCAAGTAGGAGGCCGACGCATGCAGCTCCGAGGAGGAGACCGGTGCTTCTAACTCCATTGCAACCCCACCACCTCGGCTGCAGCTGCTGCTATCCCACAGCTTCATATGAAACCTGAGGTTGATGGTGATGGGCGTACGAGGGACAGGTACAAGTGCTCAGCATCAGAAGCGGTGAAGGCGAGGAGATTCATTCTCCCCGAGTCAGAGTCCCATTCACGGAACCAAAGGTGGCAGCCATGGTCTGGGCTATAATGGAACCACTGCATTGCTCTTGGAGGAGATCAAAGAAGGGCAGAGACAGAGACTCCCAAGGGGGATGGAGACAGAAAAGTGAGCTCCACTGGGGTGGCCGTATTCGATGACTCCATAAATGGGGCGGTAAAGGAGTGCAGTTGGAAATTGGCAGCTGCTGCTTATGTTCAAGGTGTGCAAGAGAGAGAGACAGCTGCTTCATCCGGTGGTGCCGGACATGATGATGAACTCCGAATCTATGCATACTTACCCAGCAATTCTCATTCACGTAGGCTTGCTTAGTCACTTGTTAAACACCTGGGAATATCAACTAAAAATTAAGAAAAAAATAGAATTATTTTCTTAAGAATAATATTAGAAAAGGGAGAAGAAAAAGAAATTGGATTTTTAAACAAATAAAAAAATCTTTTTTTTTGTGAAATTTTTTAAAACATGTAATTGGTTTCTCAAAATCTTAAAATGAAAAAATTAAACTAGGATGACAAGGATGGGATAATTCTTTTGTGATCAGAGTGATCAGGTTTTACCTTTTATATGGACAATTATTGTATTTTGTATTTGACTTGAGATATAATCAAAAGAAGGTGAAGACTTTGAAAAGGATTCATGGAATGTTAAATGAATGGTTATATGTCAAGTCATGTCAATGTCAAAGTTGAGAAGGATGCATTCCAAAAACCCAAATTGTCATTCAAGAGGCCTACATCTTCCTTCAAACAAAGGTGAGGCATGCTTTCCATTGACCCAAGCATAACTCATGCACATGCTCATGAACATGACTGCCAACAAACTTTAAATTTTATGCCTGCTACTAAAATGGAGCTAATAAGATTTCACACACACATTATAGGATGTCAATCAAGGGTAACTAAATTCATTAGCTTAATAACTTTTAAATCTCCAGACAAAAAATTTAAGTTACTAGCAATTAGACATACTGTCAATTAGACATAAAGTTACTAGTAAGAAACATCCCAAAATCAAATAACAATAATACTAATACTAGGTGTTCCTAAGATTCAATCGCTCCATGTCACAATGTATGAGAAATATAATTGCCCTTGTCTAACAATAAGTTCACTTTAATATGATCTAATTTCACGAGATGATTGATCTATTAGCTATTAATATAGCAGAGTTACGAAATAATATAATTAAATTTGATTCCACTTCCACCATGACGGGTGTTGGAATAAATCGAGGTATCACATTGTTTACCCAATCGGACAATATTGTATAAGGTCATGAGTCCCTTTGTTTGGACAATTCAGGTGACCTTTTTCATTCTCTATTTATGGTAGTACAGGTCACATTGTTCGGGGTCTCGTATCACGATCTATTCCCTTCAGAATTAAATGTAGTAATCTACCAAGCATCCAATGCTTGATTTGTCCGGTATCGCATTCAATGGTGATGTAGCCGTCCCACATGTACACAGTAGATGAGATGGTCGAATGTAATATGGTGTGATCTGTCAACTCCATCTATAGATAGCTATTGCAAATAAATAGCTTCTACTGTATCTACTTTGCCTAACTCACATAAAGAGGAGAAAGGAATCACATCTTCGTTAATAATCGTGTTAGCATGATGGCAGGAGATGGATCGCCGGTGCGTACCTCCGTTGATGCGGAGAAAGAGGAAGAGCCGGTGGTGGAGGAAGGGCAGGGGAAGCGGGAGATGTGCTGGGACGGGTGCGGCCGCCCGGCGAGCGTGTGCGTGTGCGCGCATCTCCCCCCGCAGCCGCTCCACACCTCCACCACCGTCGTCGTGCTCCATCACCCCCATGAACTTCGCCGCAACCCCCTCGCCACCCTCCCCCTCCTCGCCCGCTGCCTCCGCCGCTGCCACACCCTGCCCGGCCGCCGCCTCCGCCTTGGTTCCCACCCCCTTCTCGACTCCCTCTACCACGGCCACCGCGGAGATGCCCCCTCGGCCGTCTTCCTCTTCCCCGGGGGCAGGGACCTCGGCCTCCTCGCCGCCGATGCGGCCGGCCCGCCCTCCGTCCTCCTCGTCTTCGACGGCACGTGGAGGCAGGCCAAGGAGATGGTGGCGGCGAGCTTGCCGTTCCTGGAGCAGTTCGCCACGAGAGTGTCGTTGGGCGGCTGCGAACCCTGGATGGAGGGGCCGAGCACGTTCGAGTCTGAGCTTGTGCTGAGGAAGGAGCCATTCAAGGGTTGCGTGAGCACGATGGAGGCGGTGGCGAGGGCGCTGAGGTTAATGGAGCCCGACGGCAACGGGGCGGCGGTCGAGGCCACGCTGCTGTCGCTGTTGAGGGCCATGGTGGGCTTCCAGGCGCGCCATCTGAAGCCGTTGAAGCCTCGCTCCAAGTTGAGGAAGAAGGATATGACAATGGCGGCAGTTCCAAAGAACGAGAATGAGAAAGAGAATGCAAATGGGTCTTCAGAGGAACAACATTACATAGAACCCCCGACATGTTAAAGAACCTATTTGCTCGAATTACGGAGAGAGAGGAAATAGAATCACTTGGGCTTAGGAGGCGGATATGTTAACTGTTTGTTGGAATTGCTCTCAAGAGATTTATTTTTGTTGAAAGAATTGTAGTGCCCACATACCATAAATATTTGAAACTAATAAATTGGGGATTTTTAGTTGGGGTTGGGTTCATATTAATTGAGTCATATTTATTGGTTCAATTGAGTCAGTTAGAAGTTGATTGAGTCGATTATAAATTTATTTGACTACGAGTCTAAGTTTAATAGGACTCTTAGTAGAACTCTATAAATAAGTGTGTAATAATTTCGTTTGCATGGATAAAAAGACTTTTGTTTTAGTCTATTGGTTGAAAATCTTAGGAGGGTCGATCCCTTATAGTGATCGTTTATCCCTCTTCCTCTTCGATAAAAACCGAAGGGTTCTTATCATCTAGTATTAGAGCGACGATCTTTCACACTTTTGTCATAGCCTCTCATCAACTTCATCGGTGCCTCACTCTTACGTTGTTGTCGCTGCTATCATTTAACCCTATATTGCAATCACCCCCTCTCACCTTCGTGTTATAGCCACTGCTACCATCCAACCCCAGATAGTAGCTAACTCCTCTTCTCTTTGTGCTGCCACTATTATTACATTCAACCCTAAGATCACAGTCGAAATCCCTATCAACCTGCTCGGCATATTGGTGATCCTCCACGTTGGCAACTCCATTGCAACCGAGGCTCATGACATCTATGTCGTAAACCGATGCCCCTAATCTAACACTAGAAAAAAGAACTGAACATTATTTATCTATAATCCTACGCAATGGCTGCTAATGATGTAATAGATGTAAGATTTGAAGCTTTTGAGACTCGCATAGATAATAGACTACAAGAAATCTTCAACGAATTCAAAAGAACTCTATCGAAGAACCCCAACAAATCTCAGCATGGTGAAAGTTTCAGTCTCGAGAGAAACTGATCTGAACACATATGAAAGTGTGATCAAAGGCAAGACATAGGATACTCACGCATGAGGGTGGAATTTCTACGATGGGAAAATAGAGACCCGATCGGTTGGATCTCGTGGACTGAAAAAAAAATTTCATTTCCGTAGGACCCTAGAGGAATCCAATGTGGAGATAGCTTCTATTCAACTCGAAAGAGACGCACTCTAGTAGTACGATTGGTATGAACACAATCACGGAGAACACTCGTCAGAGCAATTCAAGATAGGGTTCTTGATTCGCTTTGGACAGTCGGTGTACAAGAATATTGATGGATCACTCTATAAGATTCGCTAGACTTCCATAATATGGGAATAACATAGCAGATTTGAGTGCCTATAGAATAAAACCCGAGATTGGTTCGAGAAACAACTGGTAAGAACGTTCATTGAAGGGCTCAATCCGGAGATTCAGTGACAAGTTAAAGCTCGCCAACCCCATACCATGATGGCTACCATATCAGTCGCTCGTGTGCGCGAAGAAAAGCTCAACATGGACAACCACAAAACTAAAAGCATAAACAAACCAACAGCAAGCAAGCAAACAACCCCACATGCTACTAGTTGAAACCCTACACTTAAAAGACTCACCAGAGAGAAACTCAGGGAAAGATCGGCCAAAGGGTTGTGCTGACACTGTAATAAACATTGGAGTAGATATCACCACTATAAGCAAAGGAAGTTCTTAATGATTGAACCTATTGAGTAAGAACCAGAAACCGAAGACTTGTACCCAAACTTTAAAGATGAGGACATGTATGAAGAGGCAGAACTGGTCACCAGCACTGTACATGCCTTGGTCGGCTATGCCAACCCGAAGACCATGAAGGTTGGAGGATTATCGAAGCATCAACCAATGACACTTTTGATCAATACAGGTAGCACTAATAACTTTATGGATAAGAAGGTTGTTGCCCGTTTAGCCTACCGAATTGAGGAGTGCGACAAATTTGAAGTAAAAGTAGCGAACGTACGAATTTTAACTTGCAACAATAAATGCTCAAAGATAAAGTTGATTATGCAAGGTCATGAATTATTCATGGATTTATTTTTGCTGCTACTTGAAGATTATGAAGCACTGCTCAGAATTGAGTGATTGATAACCCTAGGTGACGTTTCCTAGAACTTTTCTAAGTTTATCATGAAGTTTTTTATTAATGGGAAACATGTGATTCTAAGAGAAAAGCAGGAGGCTAGATCTGTTGGGAAATCTAGCAAGAGCATCACATGATCAACGGAAGAACAAAACAAAAATGATTTCCCATGTATATCAAATCATCGTGCAAAGATTAGTACACTAAAAACTAATAAAACTAAAAACTGTGATACATTAGAAATTGATTACCTAGAGAGTTTGTATATCCTCGAAAATTCAAATCTAGATAAAGAGGATCAAGAAGGTCAAACATTCTCATCTCTAGTAGTATCAACACGATGGATCATTGCAGTGATGCTCCTCTAATCACAACTCAAAGCTTATAACTCTTGCATACCTTCTTATAGCACTCGTGAAAAAAGATATGTTATCTTCTTCGTTGCCCTCTCGCAGCAGGGAAGGGCTGGTCGGCTGAGAAGATGAGGGAGGGAGGAGTATAGGAGGGGGCGACCAAAGGTGCAACCTATCACTAATTTGTCATCCCTACCTTCTATTTATAAAGAGCCACCAAAAACCCTATGGATTCTACCTTAGTGGGTATTGAATCTTTATCTAATTACACACTCCTCTTGGATTATTGGATCTCTATCGAATAGTCTCAATTGGCCTCTAATTGAGTCTCATACAAAGAGCCCATAAATGTTGGGTCTCATCCACTGGGGCTAATTGGATAACTCATATTCAATCCTCTACTTACTGAAACATTCACCATATGTATGTGACCTTCTAGACCCAACACCGAGTTGGCCGTGGGTTCTCCCTATCAGAACTTCTTCTAACTTAATGAATTATTATCCCATAACAATTCACTCGACTCATCAACTATGGATGTGTTAGACAACTACGCCATAGTCTCTAGACGGTATAGTGGATCTAATCTATTAGACCTATCTGTCCTTGGTTACTATATATCCATAGTCTCTCATCTATCTAATATCTCAGAGATCATATATTGGGCATGGTACTGTCGGGCCATATACAGAATCCATTCAAGTCTTGCTTTAATTGGATTCTTCAAGAGAACTCATACTCTCTTAATCTGAAATACCCTAGCTAGGGATTTTTTCGAGCAAGAACACATGAGATATTCCTCTCGCAATACCGAGAGTGGATGATCCCTTATTGACATTTAATTACCTTCGTAAGGTTAGCTTTGATCCCAATAACCAATTGTACTAGATCTAAATCTTTCTAAACATGTAATTTCGACATCAAAAGAAAGAAGTACTTAAATAAGGCATTCTTGGTGTCTCAATTCTAATGACCAGAGACACAATTGGGACTACGAAATCGTTGTATGATATTAGGTATCATGAACCATATAATATTTCATAAACAGATCAATCAATAAACTCATTCTCTAATTAGCATATGTACTATATCTTTAGTGTCCACACATAAGTAGCTATGAGACTAGCCGTCTCCATCATATGGACAGGAATATAATATATCAATCTATCTGATTATCTTGATGTCCCTCTCGAGTAACCTATGACCGCGATTATATAATATCTGTGTTTAAAGTGTGAGGATAAATTGGCACTAAGAGGGGGGGTGAATTAGTACAAGATTAATCATGCTCGTTTAAAAACCTTTGCTTTTGGAAAGTGAAGAAGGAAAAGCGAAAGTTTTTTTTTATATTTCGACAAAACTGATTTAAAGCCAATTTGAAAGAAGTAGAAAGATTAAAGCCTGGTTTTAACTAGAAGCAAAATGAGATTAATAAAGAGTAAAAAGCAAATAAATACACTCATGGCTATAGTGGTTCGACATCAACGTGGCCTATGTCCAGTCCCGAGTCTTCTTCTCCAAGGCTTATCAATATCGACTATCAATCTTTTTTATGTGAAAATCAAACCCTTACAGCTTCCTCTCTCGTTTTACTAGGCTTAGATAACTCTTACAACCTTATAAGGGAGATTTACAAGTATTACAAGATCACTCCCCTAACCTTTTTCTTTTTCTTACAAGTTTAACACATAATTTTTTTTCAAAATTTCTAGACTAAAATTATTGTCTAAGATGCAAAAAACTTAAGGTATTTATAGGCCTCAATTGATTTTAGAATTTGGAGCCAAAATTTCAAATGCACCCGGAAAAATCGGTACAAGCGGTACCATTGCTGCTAACGACGTCGTTGCCGAAAATAGCCTGAAAAATAGGGTGGTGGTACAACTGTCGACGTGGGATAATCGTCGCCTAGGCAGTACGACCATCGGTGATACAACCATTGCTTGGGCGGTACGATCGTCGCTCACCAGTAGTACAACCGTCAGAAATCTCAAAAAAGCAATTCCCTCTATTTTTCCAATCCTGACTTGTACCTTATATTGACCATTTCTCAGGTCAACCAATTGAACCTGACCTGAGCTCAATCCACTCTCAATAGTGGACCCAATTTGGCTCACTTGAGTTAATTTGAATTCCTTCCAAATTTAACTTGACTCAAACTACAATTAATGTTAACTATGACTTAATTACAATCAACATGGCCAACAAGTCTCATTAGACCTTTCCAACTCCCGACAAGTTTTTCGGCTACCCTCGATGATCCTCTGCTAACTCTCTCAGTCTTCTTCTAGTGAACTCCCTGACGCATGCTAGCATGCTCCCGATCTCCTTCGGCATGCTCCCGATGAACTTCTGATAAGCTTCCGATATCCTTGGCCAGCTTCCGATAAACTCTTGGCAAGCCTCTGATTCCTTTCTAGAGCTATTGACGTACTCCAGGCGAGTTCCCAACAACATCATCCTAACTTCGGCTTGATGCCTGTACTTGACTTTGGCCAAACCTTTGATTGTAATTTTCTCTCCATCGTAGTCAATCCTGCATTAAGCATCTCTAACATACATGTTAGATTAATAATCCATCTATTGATTTCATCATCAAAATCTGAGATTTAATATAAAAGTGAATTTATCTCATTATTGTTATCTCATCACGATTTGATTCTCATTACATAGAACAAGAATAATATAATATATATATATGTAACAAATAATATAATATGAGAATATGCTAATAATAATCATCAGCAAAAAGATAGCACAGCGTGTCACACGTGTCATCACTCACTTGATTGGCTTGCAGGGCACCTATAACCAGCAAGATCACCACTGTTACTAGCAAGTAGATGAAGAGAGTGCTACAAAAGTCATATAAAGGTTTTTTGGTGCAATTACAAGGCCTTGAAGGAGAATCGACGGTGCTCAATCAAAATCTTGATACTCATTCCCTAATCAATGAGTTTGCAGATGTATTTGCAGAACTATAAGACACAGAATCAAGGACATTATAATATATATTGAGTGGTTGATAACCCTAGGACATCATTATTATGATGCTATCATAATCCAATTCATATTGTACAGAACCAAGGACATCATAATATATATTCAACAAATAATATAATACAAGAATATACCAATAATAATAATATAAAATGATTGTATAGTGTGTCACAGGTGCCATCACTCACATGATTGGCTTGTAGGACACTTGTAACCAGCAATCACCCACTTGACCTAAAGCCAATCACTCATGTGTCTGATCCTAATCAGACTCTTGTGATGCTCAAAGATAATCTGAGCTAATGGCTTTGTTAATTGATTTATAATGTTATCTTTAGATGAAACTCATTCCATTGTTATATCTTTACCAGTTATGACCTCTCTAATCATGTGGAACCTTCTAAAAATATGCTAGGACTTTTGATGAGACCTCGATTCCTTTGCTTAAGCAATCGCCCCATAGTTATCGCAATATATGGAAATCGACTCCGCGTTACTCAGTACGACTCCCAAATCTCTGATAAACTCCTTTATCTATACTCGTTCCTTTGTTGCTTTTGTTGCAATAATGTATCTTGCCTCTATGGTCGAGTCACCAATAATATCTTGCTTGGAACTCTTCCAACTTACCGCTCCTTTATTTAGGTTGAAGACATATCCTGAGTTCCACTTATTATCATCAATGTTAAATTAGAAACTCGAGTCTGTATAATTCTTAACCTTGAGGCTACCTCCTCTATATACCATTAAAAGATCATTAGTCCTTCTCAAGTACTTAAGAATACACTTTACTGTCTTCTAGTGTTCCAAACCTGGATCAATCTGATACATACTCATGACACCCAAAGCACGCGGTATATTAAGCTTAGTATATAGCATACAATATATGATAGATTCTATCACTGTGGCATAGGGTATCCTATCTATGTCTATCTTTTCTTCAGGAGTCTTTGGGGACATACTTTTAGCAAGTAAAATTTCATGTTTATCGGTATGAGACCTCTCTTGGAATTCTCCATGTCAAACCTTTTAACAATAGAGTCTATGTACTTGGACTGGGACAAGCCAAGCGAGAGATCAAGATAACCAGACAGAACCAAGGACATCACAATATATATATACAACAGATAATATATGTGAGAATATACCGATAATAATTATAAGTAAAAAGATCATGTGTCATACGTGCTATCACTCGATTATTTTGCAGAGCACCTGTAACCAACAAGATCACTACCGTCACTAGCTAATAGATGGAGAGAGCACTACAAAAGACACACACGAGTTTTTTGGTGCAATTGCATGGCCTTGAAGGAGATCGGCGGTGCTCAATCAAAACCCTGATGCTCATTCCCTAATCAACAAGTTTGCAGAACCGCTAGGGCTCCCACCCCCTCGACTCCATGACCATTGGATCTCTATCCTATGCGGGAGAGCTCCAACCAACGTCCAGCCCTATCAGTACCCCCATTTTTAGAAGGGTGAAATAGAGAAGATCGTTAGTGAAATGCTTAAAACAAGAATATAAGGCCTAATGTCAGCCCATATTCATCACCAGTCTTGTTAGTAAGGAAGAATGATGGCTCATAACGAATGTGTATAGATTACTGAGCACTTAACAATATCATCGTTGAGGACAAGCACCCTATTCCAGTGGTGGATGAATTACTAGATGAACTGGAAAGAGCCTATATCTTTACTAAATTAGACATGCGGTCAAGCTACCACCAGATACGAGTGCATAAAGATGATATTCAGAAGATAGCCTTCATAACACATATGGGCACTCTGAATTTCTGGTAATGCCTTTCAGCCTAACCAACACATTATCCATTTTTCAAAGTTTGATGAATGATATATCCCGAGCTTATCTCTCTAAGTTTGTTCTAGTTTTCTTTGATGATATTCTAATATATTGTCCTTCTTTTGAAAGCCATTTATTGCACGTATAAGCTGCTCTAATGGTACTTCGTGAGCATTATCTTTTTGTAAAGAAATTCAAGTGCAGTTTCATGCAGACATAAGTGGAATATCTTAGACATATAATTTCCTGAGAAGGTGTTGCAGTTGACCCCTTAAAATCCCAAGTGATGAAGAATTGACCACTACCACAATAATAAAGGCTCTAAGGGGATTCTTGTGACTCACTAGCTATTACCAAAAATATGTGAGAGACTATTGTCACGGGCTTAGCTGATTTTGCCTAAGCCGTGCGGCACCCATGCGTGTCCGTCCGCAAAGGTCAGCCCTCCCCGAGATCTCCTAAAATTCCACAGACTTATAAAAAGAGAAAACGGGCCAGAAGAAGCAACTCCCACGGGATCCACAAGCAACTGCTCAAGAAAAACACTTTATAAAGCGAAAATACAAATCACACCCATGGACATTACAAACTCAAAGAGGTTGCACACAAAGGATAATGGTCCACTACAGACCGATGTCCCCACAAGTGCTTATAAGACACACTTGTATTTACAAGTCAAACTTGGCCATAAAGCAAAATCAAACTAGGGCTTCCAAGCCTACTGCAAGCCCGCTTCTTATTGTACAAGATATGTACATAAACCGAAGGACACGGACTAACACAAGCATTTCATCGAACACCTTGTTTACATTGTTGTCCGTGACATTCTCCCCCACTTATTTCTTCGACATCCTCGTCGAAGCCACTGTAGACGCTGCATCTCCTCGCATTCTGCTGAATCTTTAATCTTCTTCTTTGGCTACAACACACCCCTTTGGCTCCTAGCCGCTCTCCGCCGTTGTTGTTGAGTAGTCGAACTCCAATCCGCCATGCTGCTTCAACTCACCAATGATCAATCTGGGGGTTGGCTGTCTTGATCCTTGTTGGTTCTCACGGATCCCTCTGATGAAGGAAAAGACCTGCCTTATGATGTGCCAGTATCGCAGTATACTCATATTGCTTGAACTGGGTAGATGCTTGTTGGAGCTTTAACGAGCATCGCCTCACAGACTTTGAAGTTTTTAAGGTCTTTTCTCCATAATATTTGCCCATTGAACCTTCTTCCGCTGTTAGTTGTCACTTTCAAGTATGTTCGCATCACTCCCTCTTAGTCAATTGGGAAATGAAGTGGAAAAACTACTCTCAATAGCACTGATCACCAACGGTGAGGATTTGACAACCATTGTCTTCCTTAAGCTTTCTTTGAAGGGTCACTGAACTGGTGCAGAGCTCCCCTGCTTGGATAAGTAAGAGAACTGGGATACTTGACTTCACCCATTCCCTTCATAGTTGAGAAGGTAAGGTGGCTTCTCTCACCTCCTCGAGTTAAGAGAATTGGGGTACTCGGTTTCGCCCATTCTCTCGAGTTGAGAAGGCAAAGGTTACTCAATTTCGCCTGGCAAAGGTTACTTGATTTCGCCTGCCTCCTCGAGTTTGTACTTCATGCATTAAGCTGGGTACTAACATTCACCTGCTCTTTGCTCACACTTCTGAAGCACTTGAAGTGGTTGCACTCCTTGCGTTGGGTTAGCTACGGTGATTCACCTTCCCACTGCCATTGAACTTCTGGAATGCAAGAAGTTTTGCCCGAAATGTGTAAAAGTTTGCTTCGCTCACTTCCTCGAGTTAAGAGAACTGGGTACTGGCCCATTCTCTCGAGTTGAGAAGGCAAAGGTTACTCAATTTCGCTGGCAAAGGTTACTCGATTCCGCCTCCTCGAGTTTGTACTTCATGCATTGAAGTTTATTTGTCCTCTTTGCTCACACTTCAAGCACTTGAAGTGGTTGCACTCCTGCGTTGGGTTAGCCGTGATTCACCTTCCCACCGCCATTGAACTTCGGAATGCAAGAAGTTTTGTTCGAAAAGAGCAAAGTTTACTCCAACTTGGAGTCCCCAACTTGGAGTAAGTCTTTGATAGATCCGTCGTCTTTGGGGTTGTACCGTGTTCTCCATCACCTTTGTCGCCTACTCCTCCCGAGTAGAAAGCACCATGTCGCCTACTGCTTCCTTGGTCGAGCACTCCTGCATCAACCCAAGTCCCTTAATTTCGCTATCCGGATGAGAAGCACATCGACATCGGTCTTATGAAGTTTCTTGGCCTCGCCTTTTGCCTCGTCTTGGTACTTGGAGTTTACCTCTGTATTCTCCACCTCCTTGGCCCCTTTTACGACCAATGTTGTCCCTTCATGAGAGCAAGGGATCGATGACTTCACGGAAGTCCCGATCTGCACCATGGCCGCCAAGCCCATAGCACTACTATCCGCTACCTTGCATCTTCATCCCTTCCTTCGCGATCGGTAGATCCGCCTGCGCACCGTGGAGCTCCTTCGAGTCCACCTCCTTTCTAACTAACGCTTTTCTTTTGGGTAGTGAGCCCCATTGGACTCGTCGCTGCCTCGCCTTTCGACCACCGCCGACACCACCGTGTCCTCCTAGCAGTTCTCCTTGGTCGATGGAGAGAGACTACAACTCTCATGCATGGCCTCCGCCATCTTGTTGAGGCTCGCGCTTCGCTCTCCTTAGCTTCCTTGGTAGCAACGTCGCTTACTCGGCCTTGTCCTCGACTGCTCGGGCTCCCTTAAGCGAATGTGAGCACGCCCAACTCTCCAACTGCTCCAGCTTAATCAAGTCCCTCCATGGGACTCACCGGTACTTGCAATCGACTACTCCCTCGGTGGTACACCCCATATCGACGACCAAGGCTTTCATCCGATGTAAGCTTGATGCATACACACGGAAGACCCGCCTGCGATCGTGGCATTCACTCCTTGAATCCCCCTTCTTGCATTGTTCACCAAGTGGAGCTCCCATCGCCTCGATCATTCACATGATCATGTCCCCTCCATGGGACTCACCGCACGTGCACTTGGACTTCTTCCTCGGTGGTATCTGACTCCCATATCGATGACTAAGGCTTTCATCCAATGCAAGCTCCGATGCACACACAAAGACCCGCCTCTGCGGTACCACGGCATTCACTCCTTGAATCCATGGCCCTTCTTCTTGTTGTGTCGTACACCAAAGTGGAGCTCCCAGTAGCTCCTGATCATACCTCCACATGATTTTGTCCCTCACGGGACAAGATTGCTATTGCATTGCCACGAACTATTTCACCACGATCCGCACCATGTCACCTCCTAGTGACATCTCCATTGCATCTGATTCTCGTGTGATGAACTGACTCGACTTCTCCACGTGTGGCCTCGCCAACACATCGTAGGGCCTCCGCCATCTCCGATTTTTAGTTCGCTCCTTGGCAATTCCCTTCGCCCCCCACTCCTGGGTTACTCGACGAAGCATAGCTCTAGGCCCATCGCCTAGTAGCTCTCAAGTCCCCGACTTCGCTAGAGTGGGTGCACCATTGCGGATCTTGGGCCTCTATCCCTACCAACATAATCTTGCTATGCACCTCTTGTTCGACAACTTGAATGGCAACACTATGGCATATTCTTCAAGAGTACCCGTCCTCTTGCCCGTACTAAGGTCTCATGATCCTAACTTTGCCGCAAGTTGAATCACCTTAGTTACTCCATCAAATGCATCTCTTAGGTAGCTTGCATATGCCTTGAAGCTCCCTTCATCTTTGGCACCATGCAAAATAAGTCTGTCCCATCGAATGAAGAACCCATGGAACAACATGATCCCACTCTTGCCTCTACAAGAGTTCATGCCCTTGACCTCTGTCTAAGGAAAGCTCGTGCCTCCGCTCCATGTTCCATCTTCTATGTCGACTCCCTTCATGCGGCTTGGATACTTCACTGAGTTCCACCCAAGTCGCTCTGCTCCTCGATTTGCACTGAGTTGATAGTGGCCCTCACGTCCACTATTCCATGGGTCAGCCCTCTGTTGAGTTCGATTTCTGCCTCGACTCTAAGTGTGCCTTCATATGATGTTGTCTTGGATTGCTCCCCCACTTGATCTCGAAATGCATCCCCCAATGCAGTACCTCCTTCGAGATCATGCGACAACTCTTTGTCGCTCACTCGGTCCGTTGAGCTTTATGAAGATATAACCCTGAGAAACTCTTCCTCAATATGTGTAGTCTATTGCACATGATTCTCCCACTAGAGAACTAGGACTTATCCCTCCTGGATATCTGTCCTGCTGGAGCAACTTTTCTCTTTATATACTTCCCACTGGAAGTTTCGGAGACCATCATCCCCTTTGGACTACTCCATCTTACTGAACTTGTGCTTTGTTCTGTCCCCACAAATGTACTTGCTAGATTGCGACCCTTCTCCAATACAGTCTCCACTGCACCCTTCAAGGTCTAGCAACATGCTGAATTTGTTGCACATTTCAGCCACCTACGAACATATCCTTTCCATGTTGAAGAGAAAGTTCTGATGCTCCATGGCGCCGAGTTCTAATCGCGCTTTGGGATGGCCACGAGCACTCTGTCATCCGTGTACAAGCCCATGCATGAGTTCTGAATCCTTCGAGTTAGCAATTCCCATCACCTCTGTGAGCTTTGCACAACTCTTTCGATCGTTACACAACACCTCCACCTTGCACGGTCTCATCTTTCACCAAGCACCCTGCTTTGCCTTAAGCACCGTCAAGTTTGGTTGCCAACATCGAGCTATAGCTCAAACTCAACCATCCCAATCTTTGTGTGCTACACATTCTTCTTCGCTTGCTTGTCCTAGTGGTGCATCTCGCGTAAAGGGGTTGGCTATTCCTTGAATGCCAAACCAGGATGCCCGCTCCTCTGAGCGACTCCTTTCCCTACATCTCAATGTCCGTTTTCCCTAAACGGTTGCGTGTGCTGGCTGTCCTCCACACAGCCTAGCTAGGTCCCCCACATTTGTATGACAAGTGTTTCTGCGTGTGCTTGTCCCGCTCTGATACCACATTGTCACGGGCTTAGCTGATTTTGCCTAAGTCATGCGGCACCCATGCGTGTCCGTCCACAAAGGTCAGCCCTCCCCGAGATCTCCTAAAATCCCACAGACTTACAAAAAGAGAAAACGGGCTAGAAGAAGCAACTCCCACGGGATCCACAAGCAACTGCTCAAGAAAAACACTTTATAAAGCCAAAATACAAATCACACCCATGGACATTACAAACTCAGAGAGGTTGCACACAAAGGATAATGGTCCACTACAGACCGATGTCCCCACAAGTGCTTATAAGACACACTTGTATTTACAAGCCAAACTTGGCCATAAAGCAAATCAAACTAGGGCTTCCAAGCCTACTGCAAGCCCGCTTCTTATTGTACAAGATATGTACATAAACCGAAGGACACGGACTAACACAAGCATTTCATCGAACACCTTGTTTACATTGTTGTCCATGACACTATGGCAAGAACAATGCGCCCTTGATATCACTTTTAAAAAAGGATGCATTTAAGTGCACCCTTGACATCACTTTTAAAAAAGGATGCATTTAAATGGTCGGATGAGGCAACAAAGGCTTTCCATTCCTTAAAGGTCGCAATGATCACTACTTCGGTGCTTGCCTTATCTAACTTCAACAAATTATTTATAATTGAATCTGATGCTTCTGAAGCAGGTATTGGCATTATTTTAATATAGGAAGGCTAATCGCTAGCTTACGCTATCAAAACCCTTTCCCCTTCCCATTTGAAATTATCGATCTATGATAAAAAAAATGCTAGCTATCGTACATGCAATCATGAAGTGGAGACCATACTTGATCGGTTAATGGTTCCAGATACATACCGACCACAAGAGTTTGAAGTATTTTGTGGAATAGAAGATCACTTTCCTAGAACAACAAAAATGGGTAACCAAATTGTTAGGATTTGATTATGAAATTGTTTATAAGAAAGGAAAATATAACTTGGCTACTGATCACTTTCTCACCTTCCTGAAGATGCCAAACTAGTAGCTATCTCCATCCTTACTTGCAAATTTTGAAAGACATCAGGAGGGAATGAACAAATGACTCAGAAACCCAAGAGATTATCATGAGATTGGAAGAGACTCTAGGCTTTATTCCACATTACAATTGGGACTCAAAGAACTTGCGGTATAAGGGCTGAATCATTGTGGTTTCACATTTTCCTTGCTAAGCCGCAATCTTAAAGGAGCTTCACTCACACCCACGGTTGGACACTCCATATTTCTCTACACTTACAAACATGTCCGCCAACTTTGTTGCTGGAGAGGTATGAAAAAGATTATTAGAGAGTTTGTTGCCCGATGTGACATTGCTAACACCATAAAGGAGAGACTGTATCTAGCTCAGGGATGCTTCAATCCCTGCCTATTCTGGATGTAGCTTGAACAAACATTTCTATGGATTTTATTAAGGCACTTCTGTCATCACAAGGGAAAGGTACTATTTTTGTGGTTTTGGATCACCTTATGGAATATGCTCACTTTTGTGTTATGCAAAATTCCTATATGGTTGTAAGCATTGCCCGAGTTTTTGTGGAGAACATAGCTAAATTGCATGGAATTCCCCACTCTATTATTAGTGATGTGATAGGGTCTCAACTAGTAAGTTTTGGACAAAGCTTTTCATACAACTGAAAATAAGTACTACTTATTATCCATAGACTGATGGACAAACCAAAGTAGTGAACATGTGCTTGAAAAACTACCTAAGATGTTTCACTAGTGATAGGCCAGAAAAATGGACTAAATGACTTCCTTAGACAGAATGGTGATATAATATAACCTATCACTCTTCCATCAAAATCATACTATTTGAAGCAGTCTATGGTCGATCTCCTCCTGCAATTACAAAGTATGTGGTTGGTTCTTCAATGATTGATCAAGTTGATAAGAAATTAATCGATAAAGACAAAATTTTACAACTATTGAAGGATAATCTCATAATCGCACAAGGATAAAGCAATAATCGGATAAACACCAAAGTAAAAGAGAATTTGTTGGAGGAAATTAGGCTTTCCTTCATCTTCAACCCTACAAGCAGACCTCCTTAAAGACCTAACCCTCTGTGAAGTTATCTCCTCACCTTTTTGGGCCTCCTAAAGCATTAGAACACATTGGACCCGTTGCCTACCATTTGGATCTCCCAGCTAATTTGAAGATATATCCATTTTTTGATGTCTTCTGCCTCAAGTTAGAGCTAGGTGAAGATGAGATATCATAACATCATTTACCCGATATCTCTGCTAATGGAGAAGTTCATGTTCAGCTGGAGGCAATACTGGATCATAGGATTGTGATGCGCCAAAAGATGTCCTATGACTAAAGTGTTAGTGTAATAATTTACCTATTAAAGACGCTATATAAGAGTCCTACGAAATATTGCAAGTGAAGTATTAAAAGTAGGTGCTCAACCTTGAGGACAAGACTGATGCAAAGACGGTGAATCTTATATGACCATAAAAGGGTCAGGTCCACATCAATTAGTAATATTCATCAATCTAATCGAGTTAGTTATGAGTTGGTAGAGTCAACTAAAAGTTTATTTGGCTAGGAGTCCAACTTTAGTAGGACTCTTGATAGAACTCTATAAATAAGGGTGTAACATTTTTGTTTGTATTGATAAAAAGATTTTTATTTTAACCTATTGGCCAAAATCCTAAAAGGGTTGATCCCCTATAGAAATCAAAGAGACTCGATCCCCTATAATTATCATTTATTCCTCATCATCTTTGACATAAATCTAACAATTCCTATCACTACGTTTCTATATCTTACATGTTTTTAGAAATCTGACATTTATGACTATTATTGTAAAAAAAATCTAAGTTTTGTATTTTAAAAATAAAGCGGTTTAATCCCCCCCAAAAAAAAAGGCTTTTTCGAAAAATCGTCCAATTTCTTTTAATTACCTATTTTATTTATGGCGAAGCGTCTGCACCTCGTAGCACCCAAGTCCCATTGCGTCCGTCTTCGTGTGCCCAAAAACCCTAGGGCTTCACAATCCGATGCTGTAACGTCTTCTTCCTCGCTCTCTCTACCCTCGAGAATGGAGAAATAGGGGAGGGCGACACAGAGTGGCTTCTCTCCGTGTCCTCTAATGGCGCACCGTGCTGCTAAACGCTCCAAGCTGAACCAGAGGTACTCCTGTTTGAACCTGTCTCTCTCGCTTGTTCTTTCTCTTACAGAAGTTGCCTCTCCGATAAGTGAAACACTTTATTGCAGAGCGGAGGATGATTACTTGCCGGGCAGCATCGTAGAGATCGAGATCCACAACTTCATGACCTACGACCGCCTCAAGTGTCAGCCCAGCTCCCGCCTCAACCTTGTGATTGGTCCCAATGGCTCCGGAAAGAGTTCCCTTGTCTGCGCCATCGCACTAGCTGGAGAGCCCCAGGTCTCTCTATCTCTCGCACCCAATTGTTCTATATCTTTTATGTGTGTCATCAAGAAAAGGGTGAGACGGGTTTTTGCTTCAGCTTCTTGGAGGAGCTTCTAGTGTGGGTGCATTCGTGAAGCGGGGTGAAGACTCCGGTTATATAAAGATATCTTTGGGAGGGGAGACTGAGCTGGAGATGATTGTCACTAAGAGGAAAATTGACACACGAATAGGTCCGAGTGGGCCATTAATGGTATAATCTCTTCTCGCACTTCGCGGGGATAAGTGTTCTTGTTTATTGACTGTCCGACTGGTCTGTGCAAGTGCTAATTTCTTTATAGTCGTCACCACCAAGTTTAATGTCATAAGAGGGTACATAAAATTCACCACCTCAAGGAAATTAAACAAGGATACAAAACTGAATCAAAAGACTCACTACTCAGGAAGCATCCAAGAGATACAAAGTTTTAGAGAGATTAGACTCTAAAGAGCTTCTGTCAATACAAATCAGGTACTAACTTCTTTCTAGCTCTAGAATATCACATAAGTACTAGTGCATGAAAAAACCCTTCATGCATAAGGAACTATGACATTAAGTGCCTTACAGCGGGTAACTAACCCCTTTAATGCATTCCTTGGTTATGAAGAAAAGAACCTTGAAACAACTTTAACTTTGTCAAAGGAATATGCTAATGAGTTGTCATATTTGAGTGGGTTGGGTTAAAGTCTCTGAGATAATATAGTGGACTGTGGGGAATAACATAGGATCAACAAGATTCATAAGTCTTGATTGTAGAAAATTAGACACTCCCGTGTCAATCTCCTCTGGTTGAAAAAGACTTGTCCTCAGGTCTTCATTTGTTTCATCACCATGATAAGGACTTAAATTAGCTATATTGAATGTTGATGATACCCCACAATCTTTATGTAGCTCGATCTTATAAGTATTCTCGCCAATTCTTTTAAGCACCTTGAATGGACCATCAGCCTTTGGTTTCAACTTCCCAAATTTACCTGGTGGAAACATCTCCTTCCTTAGATGAATCCGGACCAAATCACTGACATTAAATCTCATATGCTTTCTGTGTTTGTTAGCTGCTCGTATGTATCTTTCATTTTGCTTCTCAATGGTTGCTTTAACATCGTCATGTAACTTCTTTATCTGCTTAGCCCTCTTGTCAGGATCACCACTAAATTGCTTAGTTGTAGAATGAGGGACTAAGTCCAAAGGACCAGTAGGATTAGCACCATAAACAACATCAAAAGGACTCTTACCAATGCTATGATGCATGAAACGATTGTAAGCAAACTCAATTTGTGAAAGAATAACATCCCATTGCTTAATGTTCTTGCCAACATAGCTTCTAAGCAAGTTTCCCAAGCTTTTGTTCGTTACCTCTATTTGCCAGTCAGTTTGTGGATGACGAGAGCTGCTGAAATTCAAAGATGTACCCAGTTTCCTCCATAGAGTTCTCCAAAAATGGCTAAGAAATTTTGGGTCTCGATCAGACACCATAGTTCTTAGAATGCCATGCAATCTAACGATCTCCTTGAAGTACAAATCAACAATATGAGATGCATCATTTGATTTATTGCAGGGAACAAAGTGAGACATCTTTGAAAATTTATCAACAACAACTATGATAGAATCTTTGTTCCTTTGAGTTTTTGGCAGTCTCAAGACAAAAGCAAGACTCACATCCTCCCATAGAGCATTAGGCACTAGCAATAGAGTGTACAAACCTGCATTTTGGCTTCTTGTTTTTGTGAAATGACACATTCGACATTGCTTTACAAATCTCTCCACATCTTTGAACATCTTAGGCCAATAAAAATTTGATTGAATAAAAACCAGAGTTTTGTCCCTACCAAAATATCCTCCCAAACTACCACCATGAGCTTCAGCTAAAATTACATGTCTAAAAGAATAAGATAAAACACACAAGACATTAGCTCGAAAAAGAAATCCATCAAAGATGAAAAGTTGCTAAAAAGAACCTGATTTGTATGAGCATAAACTCTTTTCAATTCTGTCATATTGAGTTGAAATCCACATCATTCTGATAAAAATCTTTGAATGTCTCAAATCCAACTACTTTGACTTCTATGGCTGATAACAAATAATGTTTTCTGTTCAATGCACTAGCAACTACATTTTGAATACCAGATTTATGCTTGATTGTGAAGTTATAAGAATGCAGGAACTCCACCCAAGCTGCATGCCTCTTGTTTAGCTTGTCTTGGTGATTAATAAACTTCAATGCCTTATGATCAGAATATAAGACAAGTGACTAGGCAAGAAGATATTGACTCATATGAGATAAAGCTCGATAAATGACTTAGAACTCCTTGTCATAGGTAGAATATTTTCTCCTTGTATCATTCAGCTTCTCACTAAAAAAGGCAATGAGTTTTGATTTTTGACTCAAAACAACACCAATTCCCACATTGGAGGCATCATATTCAACCTCAAACACTTTGTCAAAATTGGGTAGTACCAAAATAGGAGCTTCGATCACCTTTCTTTTTAATAGATCATAGCTTCATCAGCCTCATTAGTCCACTTGAATTTATCACCTTTCAGGCATTCGGTGATTGGAGTAACAATCGAGCTAAAACTCTTGATGAATCTTCTGTAAAAGGAAGTTAAACTATGGAAAATCCTCACGTCATACAATGAAGTCGATGTTGGCTAATTAAGAATAACTTCTATATGCCTTTGAAGTTCTTCATGCTCCTTGGGACTCATTCTGTAGGCTGCCTTGTTAGGTAGGATAGCTCCCGGAATAAGATTAATATGATGTTGGATTCTCTCAATGGTGGAAGACCATATAAAATCTCTTCTAATATAGTGTCTTAAAACTTTTCCAGGATTGGTTTCATGTTTGTCGGTGGCTTCTCGTGATGTTCATTCTCTTCTACAACTACTAGAGCTAAAATATGACCACCTCTTTCCAATTCACTCTTGCATTCACTATAGGACATAAAACCACTAACTTCCTTCTTTGGTGTATTGATTTTGGAAGGCTGTAATGAAGCTAAAATAATCTTCTTTTTATTCACCTTAAAAGAATACGTATGTTTATAGCCATCATACAATACCCTCTTATCATAATGCCAAGGTCTGCTCAACAGCAAATAACAATCATCCATAGGAGCAACATCACACCATATTTCATCTTTATAATACTTGTCAATGGAAAACGGAACTAAACATCTTTTAGTTATCTTAATGTTGTTTTCTTTTTGCAGCCAACATAATTGGTAAGGATGCGGATGAGGGATTGTGTCCAACTTTAGCTTCTGCACCATCTTCAAAGATACCACATTCTCAAAGCTGCCACTGTAAATGATCACCAAGCACACTTTGCCATGAGAGGTACATTTGGTATAAAACACATTCTTTCTTACCCAACTTTCATCCTCAGCTTTACAGGATACTCATAAGCTATGTTGTAACGCAATAGATAAACCACAATCAGCATAAGTAACGTCTTCCTCATCATCATCATAGTTTGGCTCGTCATTGACTTCATTTGCTTCTTGATCACTATGTTCTTCAACTAATGTGACAATCCTTCTATTTGGACAATCTAAAGCAATATGTCTAAAACCGTAACACTTGAAGCATTTTCGGCCATTAGGTGTAGCAGAATTAAGTGGTAGTTTGTTGTCGGCAGATCCTTTACCCTTGTCTTGCACCTTCGGCACTACTTTGCTTCGGAGAGTAGGCTTATAATTTTCTCATCTCGTATAGCCATCTTTCACCCCGTATCGAGAACTCTTTTCAAATTTTGTTGTTTCTCAACTTTAAAAGCCAGTTTCCTCACATCATTCAAAGACCAATACGGTTGAAGTTGAACCACTTTGGCAATTTCATATTTGAGACCTCCTAGGTGTTTTGCAATGGTCTATTCTTTTGGTTCCATAAGCTTTCCTTTTAACATAAAATTGTCAAACTCTGCTGTGTACTCCTCCACACTAAGATGTTTTTGCTTAAAATCATAGATTTTCAGAAAGATTTCTTGCTTATAGTTGTCAGGTAAGTATTTTCTTTTTAGCTCTCTTTTCATTTTCTCCAATGTTACGATCTTACTCTTCCCCTCACGTTCTCTTTACTTCTTCAGATTTTCCTACCAAAAAGATGCATTCCTTCTGAGTTTGAGTGCCACATGCTTAACCTTCTTTTATTCTAGTGGTTCATGAAAATTGAATATTCTTTATACTGTATTAAGCCAATCAATAAAGTCATCAATATTGATTTTACCTTCAAACTCCGGAATATCCAACCTTGGGTTGTATTTGTTCTGCCATTCATCTTGGTCTTTACGCCTTGCCCGAAATCTTCAAAACTCCCTTGGGTAAGAAGGCGTATCATTATCAGAACCATACGTTTGGCCAACATTTTCATGTTAATTGTTTTTGTTCCGAAGTTCTTCAATGATTCATTTTTTTCTTGTAGACTATGTAACAATCTTTGTAGCTGCAACCTCAAGGATTCAACGTCATCTTCATGGCCACTATCTTCACCAACTGCATCTTTTTCAGTTCGCCTTGTCATGATCTCTAGCATTTAGCTTTGATGCCAAGTTGATACTGGGCAATGAGAAAGAGAAATGAAATTCGAAAAGAAAAGAGAAACCGATAGTCGAGTTATAGAAAAGAAACAAACTGAGGATAGAAATTGCATAAAATAAATAAAAAATTTACCATCAAGTTTAATGTCACAAGAGGATACAGAAAATTCATCACCTTAAGGAAATTAAACAAGGATACAAAACTGAATCAAAAGACTCGCCACTCAAGGAAGCATCCAAGAGATATAGAGTTTTAGAGAGACTCCGAAGAGCTTCTGCCAATACAAATCTGGTACTAAACTTCTTTCTAGCTCTAGAATATCAAATAAGTACTAGTGCATAAAACAACCCTTCATGTATAGGAAACTATGACATTAAGTGCCTTGTAGCTTGTAACTAACCCCTTTAATGCATTCCTTGGTCATGAAGAAAAGCACCTTGAAACAACTTTAACTTTGTCCAAGGAATATGCTCATGAGCTGTCATATTTGAGTGGGCTGGGTTAAAGGCTCTGATATAATATAGTAGACTGTGGGGAATATCATAGGATCAACAAGATCCATAAGTGTTGATTGTAGCAAATTAGATACTCCTGTGTCGGTATGAGCCTCAGGCTTAAACTGAATCTGTTACGGTACAACTCACATGATAGGCCCAAGTTCTTGAGAAACTAGTATATAACAATATGATGCTTTTATCTGATACACATTTGTTAACATTTTTCTTAGTTGGTTTATGAAGCACCTTGTTTAGTTCATGGTTCACCGGTTTTGCAGTTTAATTTCCAGAAGTAATGAGTGCGTTGAACTCATGCTGTTATTATGTATTTTTTAGTTTACGGAACCTTGTTCCATATTTTGAATTGTTTATGACTTAAGGATAAAGTATTTGTTCAAATACAGGAATAAAGGATAGTCTTCATTGCAGGTGTGGCAGTGCCAAAAAGGGATGTTATTATGATCATTCAAAAGTTCAATATCCAAGTTAACAATTTGACTCTAAGTAAGTCATTCAAAACTTTCTTGAAATAACTGTATGGCCAATACATAATGTTTATTATTATTGTAAGTTAATGGCACCTTGGATTTTCATTTTTGCATCTTTTCGTTGCAGCGTATGAAGTCTTTTCTATGCCTAAAAGGGTCAAAGTGTCTGTTAATAGCATAAGATTTATGCACTTTGCTTTCCTCTGCCTTGCATTCTGATCTTTGTTCAGAAGAATTGTCAACGGCCATCTTTTGCAGTTGTTGGCATTGCAAGGCTTGTCTGGTGCTCTTCCATGTTTTTGGCCCCTTTGTGAGTAACATGATCCTAATAGCCTAGATGAACTATTTTGAACCATTATTTGGTACAGATCTAGTACAGAAATGCCCCAAATTAAGGGTTATTGCTGATATACATGTTATACAAATAAATTAGACTAATGTAGGTTTTAGAGGATCATTTATCTCTACTGAGTTGACTTTCATTGAATTTAAGATATACATGTTATACAAATAAATTAGACTAATGTAGGTTTTAGAGGATCATTTATCTCTACTGAGTTGACTTTCATTGAATTTAAGTCCACTGGTGAGTCATTTTAAGGGTTCATTTAGATCTGTTATTTGTGTCAGATCTGGGCCAGCTATCATTAGATATGGCCAAATATTAGAAGGTGTTGATTTAATGGTGTAAGCTGCTAGTTTTCATCATAATATGATCTGCCTAATGCTTTTGGTTCTTTGGGATCTGGATATTGTGTTGTTCTCTTCTAGCATAGAATTCCATATGAGCCCAAATCCTTGGATCTCTGTTTGATGGCAGAATCAGATTCTACAGATTATAATCACCTAGTGTTCTCTCATTACTTGAGTAATCTTTAGTCAGCATCCAAGATTTTTTGAAAAATAGGGGCTGGATGACTAGTATGAGGTTTTTCATGGGAGTGTTTTACTGGGAAATAGAAATGTTGCATGCAGGCTTTCCTCTCTGCCATCACTCTCCTACAGATGATTAGTTCAGATCTTTCCTTTCTTTTTCTTTCCTTTTTTATAACAACAAATAACATCTGGTTTTATACATGCTCTTAGAATTAGGTGTACTGATTACTGAAAAGGGTTTATGGTTTTTGCATTTGATGATGTTATCGACATTAGGAAATATGCCTCCTTGGGAACAAAAATCAGTAATATTTTTTTAGAAATAATAGATATTCTTATGGTAGTAGCATAAAACTATTGAAAAAATTCGTCACAGTTTGAGTTTGAAATTCATGGATCCAAGCAACAACAGTTACCAATTTTAAAAGAACTCCTGTAAATTATATCTCATCCTTGGTAGAAAAGTCCCTTGCCACTCCAATAAGGTGAGGTGGAGTTTACTCTGTCATTCCCCTAGTTTTTGCAATTTGATTTATCAAGAGATTATTTATTGTATCTGACAATTCTTTTTTGTCAGTGCAGTTGTTCATGAATTAACTAATACAATATCATTTTGCTTGTGATAGGCGTTATCAATTTACTAATAATAAGCCTTTCTTTCTGTTGTCATATCTTGTTTGGTTATCTATGCTTGTCGGGTCCTATAGACTTGACCTTATCGTGGTGTATGGTTTTTTTCATTTAATTTATCTTTTTTAATTGTGTTTTTTGACCCAAGTTATCGGCGTGCAGCCTTGTCAGATATGACTTCTCGAAACCCCAGTTATAATATGAACTAGAATTTTGACTGCTTTTGATTGATGGTGGTGGGTGTAATTTGTGGAATATGGTAACTTGGTCCACATTTCTTAGGCATTTATATATAGCATGTGCCCTTATATAGATGTTGTCATTCCTCAACAAAGATGGTCTCTTTTTATGAGAGGTACTGTTTGAAGGATTTTCTTATGATTATGTATCTATAAAAAAAGATACGAAGCGGACAAATAAGAGGTCTGTTGATGGGTGCAATCTTGAGATTGGTCAGTTGATGGGTGTAATCTTGAGATTGGTCAGCCCTTCTTGATCTGTAGACATGCAACAGCGAGCTTGGGATTTGTCAACTTTTTCAGTCAACAAAGTGTTCTGTAGACTCAACCAACAGATCCTGTGAAATATTCAATTATGAGACTGCCTGTTGTGTGCGTAAGATGAAGACTTTTGCTTGGTGTTTGATGGTCTAGGTGATGCAATTCATTTGATATAGACCTATTATCCTTATTCTCTATAAAATGAGAGTTATGATTGATCAACAAGGGACAAGCTTGGAAGCTTTTTGAACAAATGTGTTTTTCCTTTGTCCCAATTTACTTCAAGAATTTAGATCTTTCTCTATTTTCAAAATTTCCCTTCAGTTCTTTGGTGTTGAGTTGTCTTTAAAATCACGAGGGAGTGGAATCATTACAAATTCCCACTGTGTTCTGGATGGTTAGGTTTTCCATATTCTCAATAGTATTTAGGTGGATGAAAGAAACATGGTTTGATATTCTGTTTTTGTTGTTTTTCTTGGCTTTCTTAATTTTATTACAACATTTTCAATGGATGTTACTCCATAACAAGATTTGACTTACTGATACGGTATCGGTATCGAGCAGTATGTATAGTGCGTACCATCCAGTATATTAAAATATAATATAAATATAATATAATATAATATTATATAATATAATATTAATATATTAAAATATTAAAAAAAGAGAAAATGGGCGACGTCGTCGAGGTGAGTTCTGGGGAAAGTCATGGAAGTCAACTGAGATATGATAGTGTTGCATCAGCAACCATGGTGAGTTCGGCGGGATGTAACACTATAGAAGTAGCTTATCTCCAGGGAAAAAGATATAGGGATATGTCGTAGTGGAAAATAAGCACGATCGAATAATCCATGTCTCTGTCATCTCTTGAGTGACCCTTTTATCTTTGACCTTCTCAGGTTGTAGGAAGCAATATGGTTGAGCAACAATTGGTAGAAGTTTTGGCCAGTTCAGCATGGGGGGTCGGACAAATATAGAGGAGGTAGTCGACTTGGTTTGGTGGAGACGCCTAAAATTTCAGCAAGTTATGAGAGTGGGTTCTTATCTTAAATCTCATGAAACTCTTGAATTTGAGTTGGGAAACCACTGGATTCTTCTTTGGGTATCCCCTCCAAGTGTTGTGTTGTGGTTGTAGTCGTTGGGCTCTCTCGTAGAATCACCTCTTTTCCTTTTCTGAAAAATTTTATAGTTAGCTTCGAAAAATTTCAGAAAACATCTCCAATTGTGGACAATCAATCAATGCTGAGCATTATATCAAAACCATCAAGAGGGAGGAGGAAAAAATTAGCAACTATGTCTTGCTCCTGTAGGATCAGTTTTACCCACGGGCACTTCTGGTTGTACTTTAGAATTTGGCCGTTAGCTACCTTGACTTCGAACCCGTTGTAATCTTCTTTTTGGAGCATTAAGTGGGCAGCAATCTTACTGCTCATGAAGTTTTGTGTGCTCTCGACGTCGATGAGGACGATGACGGACTGTTGCTCGAGAAACCCTTCGATCTTCAATATTTGGAGGTTTGTGTAGCCGACTAAGGTAGGGAACATGCGGGTAGTCGGTTGTGGTGTATCCTTTTCCTTGGGCTCGAGAGTCGTATCTTCAAATTTGGGTTCTTTAGTGGGCGTAATCATCAACGGTGTCTCCTTTTTATATTGGTGTTCTAGGCTCCATAGTTTATCACAATGCCAACATATGCTCTTTGTCGATCTATCATGAAGCTCTTCTCTTGTTAACTTTTTCGGCTGAGGTGGCCAGTTGGTGGTAGATGGGGTCGAGGGTCTCTGTGCTACTAGTTATGCGATGGCTTTGGTCCTTCATGCATCTTGGTTCAGCTTGTCTTCGTGTAGTCGTGCAAAGAAGATGACTGTCTTAAGTGTGTACGGTTGTCACGCTTTAACTTCTTCCCGAATCTCTGATTTCAAGCCCTCAATGAAAGTCTTCAATATTTATTTTTCAGACCAATCGTAAGTTTGATTAGAGAATCTTTCAAACTTGGTTTGGTACTTTTGGATGGTGGAGGTTTATTGGATCATCGTTAGTTCTTTGTCAAGGTTCTTTTTACAATCTGAATTTGCATCATCTTGTGATCTTATTGGGTTCGGTGATCGGCCCAATCTAAACTCTTCGAAGAGAGCACATAATTTAGCGTCAATACATGTCTCGAAAGTCTCCAATTTGGCTTCGAATAAGCCCATCGATGTCATGACGTAAGGATCTCCCACATATCAAATAAATCAACTGAAGAGTGTAGTTATAATCTTCAGGTTGAAGGCAGCAAATGGCAGTAATGTCAGGCCTACGATTGTGAAGTCTCCAAGTGGAGGATGGCAGCCAAGGGTAGCAGCAACGGTGGAGGAAGAAGATGGTAGCAGTACAGTTGACTATGATTCTGTGGTGATGCTGTAATGTTATTGAGGCTGCGATTTTTCAGGTGGCCGATATCTATCAGAAGATGGCAGCCAAGAGATCTGAGTCCGAAGGCAGTAGCGATCGTGGAGGAAGAAGAGGGCACCAGTGACGTTGGCTGCGGCTGCGTTGCGATTTCGTGGCTACGGGTGGCGTGGTCGTAGCAAGGGTGCGACTATAATAGGAGGAAGACGGGACAACGGTGTGCATGGTTGTTGCAGAGGAGGACAGCAGCGATAAGGAGTGAAAGACCACTGCTGGTCATGTTCAATTCATTGCTGGCCGCGATCAAGATAGTTGGCAGCAAAATATTGCTGCGTCTATGATGTAGACATATTGCAGCAAAAGATTCTTGTAGCTTTTTTGCAAAGGATCGTTCTTGGTGGTCAAGGAGGCTGGCAGCGAGAGATCACTGTTGGCAGCGTTGTGCAGTGAGGGATATGTGTTGCGATTGAAGGGATAAGGGAGATTGGGTGGATGAAAGGTTGGTGGACGGACTGAAGGCTACGATTTTTTTTCTTCTGGGGGCTGGTTTTGTAGTAGCTTTGGATGCGGTTAGGGGTTGCAGTTTTATGAGTTTCGGCTACGGTTTGGTGTGGTTTTAGGGCTGTGATAGCAATGGATGAAGGTTAGGAAAAGAAATTTTGGATCTAGGATAGATGACAACAAAGGTAGGTGGATCGATAAGGAAGGTACCTTGAAAAGGTAGGTGGATCGGTAAGGAAGTAGGCTATGATTAGGGCTAATTGGGATGAGTTTTTGGCTGCAGTTTGATAGGTTTTCTGGGTGGTGATAATAGAGGGTGAAGGTTAGGGAAAGATGGTTTCGAATCCGGAAGAGATGGCAGCGAAGGTTTGATAGAATTCGACGAAGTTCGCTGCAACGTATGCTACTTTGCAGAAGCAGAATTGTTATCGAAGAAACAACAATTTCTCAACAAAATTTCAGCCAAAAATTATGAAATTTGGGGCTGTGGTGTCAAGAGAGGAGATGAGGAAAGGGAGTTTCAAATCTTGAAAAACAATAGTAAATTTCTGATATGATTCGATGAAAAATCGCTGCATACGTGTAGTTCTGCCGAACAGAATTTGCATCGGAGAAACGATGAGTTATCGACATAAATTCTAGAGAAAAACTCAAGGAAAATATGTAGAAATCCTCGGTTCAGATGTGGTTGATATCAGCAAAAAGTTTGATAAAATTTCGATAGAGTAACGGTAGGAAAATAGGGAAAAAGGCGGAAGACAGTTTCTTTGTTGTAAAATTCTAGCACTGCGCGATGAAGGATTGCAACACTATAATTTCGGTTTCAGAAATTTTTTTTTCCAGAGATCAATCTTATATGAAAGCTAAGATGATCTATGAAATTGTGTAAAAGTTTCGATCAAAAAGGATGAACAAAAGTTTGGTTTGAAGAGGCCAACAAGCGGAAGGCAGATTCTTCATCGTAAAATTTCAGCACTGCGCGATGAAGAATTGCAGCACTATAATTTTGGATAGATTAAAATCTAAGACGATCTATGAAATTGTGTAAAAGTTTTGGCCAGAAAGGATGATCAAAAGTTCAGGTTCAAGAGGCAACAATTGGTTGAAGTTTTTTTTGCAGCTTTTCCCGCAATGATGATAACGTTTGCGACGATAGATTTTTGCAGCAAAGAAATTTTGAAAAAACTTATCCCACATATAAGATAAAAGAATAGTACTGGCAAGAGGCGTGGCCTATGGAGTTTTTACCAGATCTATGATGTTGATGCAGAGGACGACAACAGATTGATGGATCTGTGGCTTGGTGGGCGACGGCGGATGGGGGCGATGTTAAAAGCAATTGTGGAAATTGTTTGGAAGATGGAGGCGGCTGAGATGGCTACAGGACAGCAAGAACGTGGCTCTGATACCAGATGATAGAACCCTAGATGGAGCTCTATAGATTTTGATCTTTGAGGGTGATTAACCCTTGGAACGCTATAGGGGTTCCTCCCTCCTAGTAGTCGGCTATATGGCTAAATTATAGATTGATCTTGCTTGATGAAAAGAAGTGGAGGCTACAAGCTTATATAGGGCTTAAAACCCTAGCCCTATGGGGTGCTTCCTAAGTGAATTTCCCCCTTTACCCCTTATATAGTCGCCCTACCTAAATAAGGGGGTGGCAGCCTAAGTGGCTGCACAAGCCGCATGCCTCTGCTAGAAACCATAGCCGACCAATCTAGTGAAGGAGGCGACGACCATGAAGTCCTAAGACCCCAAAATAAACCCTAGTCATACTTCTTTATAGGATAGAAGTGACTAGGTGGGGTTTTATTACAGTCTCAACCCTGTTGGAGTCATATAACACCCAAGCTGATGAGGAGGCCAAAGTTCAGTTGATGATCGTATGAGATCACAGGATCGTGACACATCACAGTCCTGCCACTACTACTGAGGCTGGATCGCAGGAGTAGGAAACACCTACTACAGATGCCATATGGGAAGTCTTATGAGGAGCTGAAGACCTGGTTCCTAGAGTTTATGGATTCTTAGCCTTGAGGACAAGACTGATTCAAAGAAGTTGGGCTTGATAGGACTCCAACAGGGTTGAGTCTTCGACACCCTAGAAGTAATCAATAAGAACCCTGTGAGCTTGTAATAAAATCCCACCGAGTCATTTCTATCCTAAAAAAGTGTGGCTAGAGTTTATTTTGGGGCCTTAGGGCTTCCTGGTCATCGCCCCCTTTACTGGGCCTGTCGGCTAGGGTTTCTAGCAGAGAGGCATGGCTTGTGTAGCTACTTAGGTTGCCGCCTTCCTTTATTTATGCAAGGTGGCTATAGGAGGGGCAAAAGGAGGAATTCACTTAGGAAACACCCCTTAGAGCTAGGGTTTTGAGCCATATATAAGCTTGTAGCCACCACTTATTTGGAATAAGCAAGTAATCTCTTTTGTTTAGCCTTGTGGTTGACTCCTTGGAGGGAGGACCCTATAGTGTTCCAAGGGTTGATCCCCTTCACAGATCAAATTCTATAGAGCTCCTCTTGGGGTTCTATCAAGTAGTTGGCTCGACTCGGTGGAGGTGCCTAAAATTTCAACAAGCTTTTGCAAGCGCTGTGTCGAGATCGTCATTACTTCGCTAACATATTTCTCGCATAAGGTCACTTGTTCTCCCTTGCCATTCATAAGATTGTTGGTGAGGACACTGACGGGTTGTTGCTTAAAGGATTCTTCAACTTTTGTTGCTTGCGGGTTTGCATGGTCGACTAAAAAGTGAGTCATACAATCGACCGACTGTGGGTCCTCCTTTGTATTCTCCTCCTCAGGTTCCTGGGCCTCTTCTTCAGATTCTTCAATAGATTTTATCATGGAAAGCTCCCCTTTTTTGTAGCGATGGTTGCGACTTCAAAGTTCGTTGCAATGCCAACAAAGACCCTTCGCCGATCTGTCGCGTAGCTCTTCTCTTGTCAATTGTTTTGGCAGCAAAGAATGGTTGGGAGTAGAGGAAGGTTTATATGCTATTGGTCTAGGAGTGATTCTCATCCTTCGAGCATCTTGGTTCAGTCGTTCCTTTTTGATTCGGGCGAAAGAGATTGCGACCTTCATGGTGGGGGGTTGCCACGCTTTAACCTCTCCTTTAATTTTCAGCTTGAGTCCTTCGATGAACATCCCTAATAATTGTTTGTCAGACCAATCACGAGCAACGTAAGATAATTCCTCAAACCTGATATGGTATTCTTGGATCATGGAGGTTTGTCGGATATTGGCAAGTTGTTCGTTGATATTCTTGTATTTGATCGGCCCAAAGCGGTTCAGTAGTGTTTTCTTGAATTGTATCTACGTCGGAGCCCCATGGGTTTATTCAAGTCGATTGTACTACTAAATTGCATCTCCTTCGAGGTGGATGACAATAGTGTCCACTATGGAATCCTCCGGTGTTCGGTAATAGCGGAAGTAATGTTCGACGTGTGAAATCCATCCCGTCTGGTCTCCTTCCCATCGAGGGAATTCCACCCTCATGCGTGGTTGCATCCTATCAGTGGCTCGTACTTTCTTTTTAGGAGGCCTCTCTAAACTTGCACCTTGCTGGAATTTTATTGGGTTCAGAGATCGGCCCAATCTAAATTCGGCTAGTAAGGCGTGTAATCTATCCTTCATGCGTGATTCAAACGTCTCAAACTTGACATCGATTAAACCTTGAGATGCCATTGCATGTGCTTCCAGATCTGAGATGTTAAGATTCTTCTCTTGTTGTTGGGTTAGTGGTATGAAACGGTTGGGTGGATTGGTGGTCGAAAGGGATAGATGGCTTAAGGCGAAAGGCTGCGGTAGGCTATTGTTTGGTGCAATTGCTAGTGTTGTTTGGGATGGCTACAGATTCTAGAAATAGGTTATGATGGCTGCGTCTTAAGATTATAGGGGTGGCTTAGGGTTACTGTTGATGGCAGCAATCGGTTTGGTAGGGATTGGTGGCCAAAAGGGTGATGAATTAAGGTTGCAATTTTAGGGTGCTATTTGGGCTATGGTATTTTGGGGGCTATTAGGGTTAGCTGTGGATTATGGAAATTAGGCTACTATGGCTGCATATTAAGGCTAACAATTTTGATAAGAATCAGATATACGTGCAACAAAAAATACTGAAAGGTAGTGCTACAGAATTCTGCATCGATAGGTCGCTATTTTGGGCTGCGGTTTTAGGTGCTGTTTGGGTTCTGGAAATAGCTATGATGGTAGCATCATAAGGCTAAAGGGGTGCCCTAAAGATGTCACGGTTGGTGCCAGCAAGATGGTTAAGGTTTGGTGGGTTTAGAGAAGAAGAAATACAAAGACAACATATTTTTTTTATCAAAAAATTTTAGCAGTATAGATGTACTTTTTCCCAGCAATTTGAAACAAGGATTCAAGTAAAACTTAAGGGGAATCTAGTAGTAAAGAAGAAGAGGGAGAAAAATACCTGGAGTCCTCTTTGCCCGTGCGATTGTTAGAACCTTTGCGAATTCTAAGCTTGGGGTAATCTCTATAGGGGATCGACCTCCTTGGAACTCTATAGGGGTTTCTCCCTCCTTAGTTTTCTGCCCGAAAATAATATTGATCTATTGATTATGAAAAGTGACTGATTACAAGGTTATTTATAGGGCTTCTAAACCCTAACTCCTAATAGGACTCCTATTTCTAACAACTCCAACTCCAACTCTAAGAAGCTACTCCGACTTCTAACAACTCCAACTCCAACTCCAACTCTAAGAAGCAACTCATACTCCAAGTAAACTAAGACTCCAACTCCTAATTTAACTCCAAATCAACCCTTGAGAGAGTTCTAACTGAATGAAGCTCTTCCCCTCATTAAAGTGGCTAGCCAATTGGGTTGGTTATAAGCTTGACTTAGTTAACTCTAACCCGTATCCAACTCTGACTCCTAACCAGACTCCAGTTTAATCGAATCCTAATCCTACTAGGATTTGGGCTGATTTATTACAATGGACTCAAATCTCTTCCTAATCGATCTAATGTCAGGTTTAGGTTGGCCAACAAAGCTCAATCTAAGGACTCGACTCAATCGACTAGGACCCAACTCAGCTAGGGTCCTAACTACCTACTGCAATATTCATTTTGGAGCATCAATTACTTAGTAACCTTGTGGTTCATAAAGTTGTTGGTGCTCCTAGTCTTGATGAGGACGGTGACGGGCTGTGGCTTAAGAGATTCTTCAACCTTTGCTGCTTGCTGGTTCATATGGCCGGCTAAAGCGTGAGGCATGCAATCGACCGGTTGTAGTTCTTCCTTTGGGTTCTCCTCCTTAGGTTCCTGGGCCTCTTCTTTAGATTCTTCAATAGGTTTTATTATGGAAAGCTTCTCTTTTTCGCAGCGATGGTTGCGGCTCCAAAGTTCATCACAATACTAACAAAGTCCCTTCGTCGATCTGTCGTGTAGCTCTTCATCCTTCCAACATCTTGGTTGAGCCGTTCTTCTTGGATTTGAGCGAAGGAGATTGTAGCATTCATTGTGCGGGGCTGCTGTGCTTTAACCTCTCCTTTAATTATTGGCTTGAGTCTTTTGATGAATATCCCTAATAATTGTTTGCTAGACTAATCACGAGCAAGGTAAGATAATTCCTCAAACCTGGTATGGTATTCTTGGATCGTGGAGGTTTGTCGGATCTGGGCAAGTTGTCCGTTGATATTCTTTTACTTGGTCGACCCAAAGTGGTTCAACAGTGCCTTCTTGAATTGTATCAATGTCAGAACCCCATGAGTGCATTCAAGCCAATTGTACCACTATATTGCGTCTCTTTCGAGGTGGTTGATAGCTACATCCACCATGGAATTCTTTGGTGTTCGGTAATAGCGAATTAATGTTCGCGCGCAAAATCCATCCCGTCAGGTCTCCTTCCCATCGAGGAAAGTCCACCCTCATGCGTGGCTGCATCATATCAATGGCTCGTTTTTCTTTTCTAGGAGGCCTCTCTGAACTTTCACCTTGTCGGAATTTTGTTGGGCTTGGAGATCGACCCAATCTAAATTCGACGAATAAGGCGCATAATAAGGCGCATAATGTATCTTCTAGGCATGATTCAAACGCCTCCAACTTGGCATCGATTGAACCTTGAGATGTCATTGTGTGTGCCTCCAGATCTGAGATGTCAATATCCTTCTCTTGCTGTTGGGTCAGTGGTATAAACTAGTTAGGTGGATTGATGGCCGAAAGAGGTGGTGGATCAAGGGTAGATGGTTGTGGTTTGGGACTGAAAGGTTGCTATTGGGGTTGTGGTTTGGAGCTGCTACAGGGGTCATATAGGGGGTATGATGGCTATGATTTAAGGTTAGAGGAATGGTTTAGGATTGCAGTTGATGACAGTAATGGATCAGGTGTGGATGCAGCAAGTAGTATCGAAGGTAGTGCAGTAAAATTTTTTGTCAAAGAGGGTGCTGTTGTTGTTGCTGTGTGAGGCTATTGTAGAGGCTGTAAGGGGGGTTTGATGATAGAGGTTTAGGGTTAAAAGGATGGCTTAGGGTTGCTATTGATGACAACAACTATTTTGGTAGGGATTGGTGGCCAAATGAGTGATGGATCAAGGTTGCGGTTTAGAGTTATGTTTGGGTTATGATTTTTTGGGGGTTGTTAGGGTTGGTTGTGGATTATGGAAATATACCACAATGGCTGCATGTTAAGGCTAGAGGGTTGCCATAAAGATGACGTGGGTGGTAGCAACAATTGCTCTAATTATAGTACAAATATGGTAATTTATATATTTGGGATTGTTCTATAGAGATAATAATCTTCAATTCACATAAAAAAATTAGATTTAATAATTATTTTTAAATATGTTATTATTTATTCAAAAAAGTTAAAAGGATACATCTTATTGCTCTAATTATAGTACAAATATGGTAATATAATATTTTTAGAAAATAGTGAATTAGTGGAAGTGAAAATCTCAAATTTTAATTTTTATAGGGAAGAGATACAAGTTAATACTCTTTTATCATTCGAGAGATTGTTGTTACTCAAATCATTACATGATTTAATAAAGACGAACAACGAAATAACAATTAGTGAACTCACATATAATATTGATATCGCTATTAATGATCTTGTAAAACAACTACAATCGACAGTTTTGATATTTTTTTTAAAAAATTCTATCATTTATAATAATTGTGTGGTATATCTACAAGAATCAGATTATGATATAGAATCAAAAAGATCTGTCATTGTTTTTATAAGTCACGAAAGGTCGTGATTCTAAAAAATGTGGTATAATGCAAAAAAAAAGTTAAAATTGATGACCAGAATGGTGTTTTAGAACTTGTTGTCGAATTGCTCAATAACTTTAAAAGTCTCTATTACATAAACATGATATTGAATGATATAATAGCTAAGCTTGTGGTTTAAGGTTTTACTCATAAAGAATGCATCAACTATAATGAGATTTTTTTATTTTTAAATAAACTCGTTAAGTATCATCATGACATTAATGACTCATTATGAGTTTAAGTTACATCATAAGGATGTGAAAATAAGTTTTTTTATTGGGGATCTAGATTTATATGGTTTATCTTAAATGATTCACAGATAAAATAGTATATAAATTTAGAAAATTTATTTATGTCCTTAAACAAGCTTTTAGGCAATCGTATATAAAGTTTCTTGATATCATTGCTTCCTTCATATTTAAGAAAAATATTATTAATCAATATTTATATATAAAGATCAATGAGAGTAAGTTTTTTATATTGGTCTTATATAAAGATAATATTTTATTTATGAGTAGTAATCTTTGTTTATTATACTAAACCAAGAAAATTCTCACTAAGAATTTTAAGAGGATTGATATAAATGAGGCATATTATGAGATATTAAGAGATAGAACTAAACAATTATTAGGACTATCTTTGAAATGATATATTGAATGAGCCTTTGAGAGATTTAGTATATAGCCTTGTTCAACAAATGATAAAAGTAAAAAGTTTCAATCAAAATAAGTATTTTTAAAATGACTTAAAGAAGAATTATATAAAAAAATATTTTTATATATGTGCAGTTAAAAGTCTTATATGCCCAAGTCTTTGTCAGATCAGATATCGGTTTTATAATTAAAATACTACGTTGATAGTAGAGTTACTCAGTAATAAAAACGTTAAAGGATTATAAAGAAAATAATAAGATATCTAAAATGGATGATGGATTGTATGCACATATATATAAAAGTTAGATCAAATTGAAACGATGGTATTCTTTAAGTGTTAATTTTGGAAATTATCTCGATAATAGAAAGTCCACTTTACGATTTATATTTATCAATTAGAGAGACAATTTATAGGGAAAAATATAAAGTAATATATTATTATATTATTGATAATATAAGTTGATTTTGTGGCATGTTTTGAGGCCACCAATCAGGTTCTATGACTATAAAATTTTATTTTAAGACAGCGTGGTTAGACTCGATTGCTAAGTCGCTGAATATATTTTGTAATATATCGTATTAGTTTTTTTTTTCTAAGAATGACAAGTACTATTGTAGTTCTATGCATTATGATATAAAATACTTAATGATTAGAGAAAAGAGTGTAGAAATAATTAATGTTAATTAATAACTTAAGTTTTACTATATTGATTGTTGATTAATTTACTTAAGGTTTATGACTGAAGTGTTTGAAAAAAAATATTTTCTTATGATTAGGTTTGTGAGTATTGAGTGGATATTATAATTGATATTCTTGCTTACATAATTAAAATTATTTATTTCTACTATCTTGTTCACATTTATGTATGTATATATTAATGTTGAATGTGATGATAGGATTATCTTGAGAAGATAAATCACATGGATCATTTTGGACTATATAATGTGATACATAAAAATAAGTATAGCATTGATGATATACAATCGTTATGACTCATATTGCTAATCAAAATTAATATGATGTTATTACATTTATTGGACTTATTTGACCTGTTCTATAAAATTTGTATACGTGCAAATATTTTTTTAAAAAAATTGAAATCCAATTGGATAAAATTATTTTTAAATAATTTTTATTTTATTTATTTTTGATTTTAATATCTTTTGTATCCTACCAACTAATGGGCTAAGTGAGAGAATTTTAGATTATGTGATCTTATTTAATTAGGTAAGGTATATTATGAATATAATTAGATTCTAATTATGATTATTGGATATTAGAGAGGAAGTCCAAATGTAGGATTCCTTAGTAGGTGACTTTGACATGAGATATTCTTTTAATTACTTATCAATCCTCGACTCTTGCCTATAAAAAGATTAGGAGCTCCTAGGAATCAAAGATATATGACAAATACATAATAATTGAATACGCAAACACTCGACTATAAGATTGCATGAATACGTGATATAATTAAGAGATTGCATATCCTCTCTAATCTCTAGTCAAGTGAATCAACCAACGAGATATTATAGATCTTCTTTTATATTCTTTTATCTCAAAATACATTGATTATAGTGATCATATGAAACATAGAAAGAGAAGGGAAGATAAGTCTGATTTTTATTGCAAATCGGCATTATGACAGATATAAGATTCGATACTGATATGCTCTTAGATTAGAAAAAAAGTTATTTGAACAGCATTATAAATACATATTCTAATATTTAAATCTATTGTTAATTGATTTTGAATTTTTAACACTAAACTCTTTTTGCTTAATTATGCTTACAACACGTTCGATCGCATAAGAAGAACCACAATTTTTTGCTTCCAGTGACTAAATCGATCATCTTCTTAAGGGAAAAAAAAAAAAAAAAAGCATTTGAGCATGTCAACTGCAGTAAATTCTGCACAATTGAATCTGCCTCAGTAAAGTGATCTGAAAATGACAATGGTTAGGGCACAATTGGATCACGGAAAAGCTCCTCTCACTACATGGTAACGTGATTAATAATTGTAAATCTAATTCCACAAACAAAATCCAAATTTTATGAATTCGACAATATCAACAACTCGAAGAAAGTAAACGACTGATTCTAGAACATTCATGAATGACTCTTTTAACAAGTCTCAAAAAATGATTCTAGAAAAACTAACGTATTTATTCAACAATCAAATTATTTTCATTTTTTTCTATAGAGAATCCAATTTTTTTAGGGACATTTCCATGTTGCTTTGCGAAAAATTTGAAAAGAAATTGAAAAATTTTACTTTTTACTATATATGTATATATGTGTGTGTATAAACTTAGAGCAAAAAGTCAAGGCATTTTATTATAGGTATTTTATCAAAAAATTAATATGTTGTTTTATGGGATTATGACCTCATATTCGTTTTTACATGTGGTGCTCTTTTGTTTAACTTGCATGTACGTGTCATCATCCTTTAACCCAAATGACTCGATAATAAATATTATTTAAAAATTTTAATTTTAATAATTAATTATTTATATATTTTTAGAAAAATAAAAATAATATTAATCATTTTAAAATCATGTTATAATGATTTGATTCTAAGATGATCATTTTTTAGTTTTAAAACTTTATGATAATTAATTACTAGTTTTTTTGAATACCATAAACGAGCATGTCATTTTAATAAAAGGCTTAGTTAATTTTTATTCCAGTTGTAGAAAATGTACTCCCAAGGAAAAGTGGTATCAATCGAAAAAATAATAATGTTATGAGTATGTTTTAATAAAATATCTAAGATTATATTATATCTCTTGTATCGAATCCGTTTTGTATAATGATCAAAGGACTTCGAAAGTTGTGACAACACGTTTAACCTAACCGTTCACTAGCCCCCCTGAGCATCCACAACTGAAGGAACCAACGAGGGGGATCCCTCTTCCTTGGGTTGGGGGTCCAGCTCTGTCTGTTAATAGTGCAATTAATATATATGTACAATATGGATGTACAAAATTTTTTCAATATGGAATAAGAAATAATTTTATGTAAAACCTACTTGCCTAATTGTTTTGCTGGGATTTGAAAGTATTATTATGTCACACGAAAGGTTTTTTCGTACATTACTATCTCGCTAGTCCCATACATCAAATTTATTATCAAACACTCCCAACTTAGCGGATATAATTATACATTATCAATCAAAATCCTCTCGTATGCAATAATCATAATGTATACTGACCAAATAATATTGGATGATTATAGGTAACTATCTCATGGATTAACGTCATATTTAGTTCTAAATATCAAGTAAGCTATTAAGACCCTTGACTTTAGTAAATTGATATGAAAAATCATCATACTAATATTTTAGATTGCTACTAATATATTTATAGGTGTTAGTTTATGATTGATGTTGCAAAGAAATTCAGTTGTATGATTACAACTTAATACGACAAATATGTATTACATAAATATTCTTAATTAAACACCAAGAAGAAATAAAATGACAACACTTTGGTTCCATGATAATAAAAATAATAATCCGATACATAATAATCTTAAAAACATAAATTTTAAGGAAATAATTCAATATATACCATAAGATAAAATTATATATTTTTTATAAATGTAAACAAATCAGATCTATCACTATCAGGTGTTATCTATTTTGGAGTAGGAGATATCTCGTAGAAAAGATTATCATTTTGAGTTTCTTTGGAACATCATTTAATGTTGCAAGTGTTATTGAAAAATAATGGAAATTAGACAAATGAAAACATTATAATAATTCAAACCTAGTGAAAAATTTTGATGGGAAGAGTTGATGAAGGATATTTTTGATATTTTTTTAATTAGATGTGCTGTTTGAGAAAAAAAATAATAAAAAAAAACAACATGTTTTGAATTATGATGTACACAATTTTATCATCTAAGACAGGAGAATGAACGGACTCTTATGAGGTCAATTTCTGGGCCATGCACATCAGAAAGTAATTGAGCTCAACTTGTCTCACCCAAGTGATTGATAAAAAAGGCTCAAGTGCGGAGGGATTAGGGTGACAAGAAACGAGATGACATGTAACACCATCATCATCAACAGGATCAATTGAGAGAAGATGGGTTCCATGGCAAAACGTTGGACACTTGCGGGGGGGTTGGCTTAATCCTTAAGCAGGTCCCCCTCACTCGACATTCCTTGGCTCGGGGAATGAGATGGTGGGGGTTCCCAAAGTGGAGAAGACGACTTGTAGATCAGATTCTATTCCATGGATTCCTAGTGCACCATGACCTATTCTCTTTCATCACGTCAATGAGCTTTCCCACTCTTCCTCGCACTTGCACATAGAATTTTGTACATTTATACATGGATTAAAGATGAACTGAAGATTGATAAAGAAATGGACGAGTCTAATCAACATTGTGGTATACTGTAGGAGCTAAGAGTCTCAACGACGGCAAAGTCTCCTCTCTCGGAGAGAACCTCTCTGATAGGAGGGAGAGAGATTTGTCACTGGAGATGGCAGAAGAGAGCAGCTCTCTGCCTCCCGATAGTTCATGCGACTCTCCTCCGACGATGTCGCATTGTGGGAGGTTAAGCTTCTCGAGCTCTATAAATAGAGAGAGAGAGAGAGAGAGAGAGAGAGAGAGAGAGAGCGAGGAACAAATAGAAAGAAAGAGAAACCGAGTTATGCTTTTCTTTTCCTTTCTATTATCTTTTAACGGTGTTTCTCTCTCTCCTATTCGTCGAGAGACTCGATGCTACTTAAATCTTACGACTATCTATCGATCTAAAGGGATTCATGAGACCACGAATCAAAGAGGTATGAGCTCAACTTTTCGGATGCACTATGATGCTTTCTCAGAAAAATGATGTACCGCTGTCGGGATATCGTATGTAAGAACGTGAATACCATATAATAAGAATATTTCTTCATCGATTTAACAGATAATAATCCACATTCTAAACCTTAATTACTCACCGACTTTTCTATCCAATCTCATACACGATCCGACAGAACCATGAAAACCATTACAAGTGCCTCAAAAAGCAGCTGTATGTAATTATCTTTACCTAAACTTCTTAATCCTCAATTTATGCTATTATACAGTTTATTTTTTTCTACGACGAATCATAATTGAAAATTAGTGATCTTAATTTGGCCAAACAGTTCTGCAGCACGTAATATAGGAACCAAAAAAGCAAACACAATTATTCTTGATTAATGACAGACTACACAGAAATATACTGAGCGCCAACTGTTGATTTCTTAGCTGTGTTCATAAATAGACTCTAAAGCTAGAATTTTAAATAGGAGAACATAAATCATTTTGTCTCTAAAAAAGGAAGAAAAAAAAAATCATAAAGAAATCAAGAAAAAGACGAGTTGTCTTTGACACAATCTTCCTCCTCTGTTTCCATACTAAGCCTACAAATTTACATGCCAAAACAATTTGATTTCCAAGAAGAACCGAGAGCTGAGGACCTCAACCGGCTAGGCCAGTGTGAGCTCGCCATGTCCGCCGCCGCCGCCGTTGCTGTGGCATGCGCCGTCCTCCGTGCCATGGTCGAGCAGCGACTGCCGGCAGGTCGGGCAGGAGGAGTGGGAAGACAGCCACTTGTCGATACACCTGACGTGGAACCCGTGGTGGCACCGCGGGAGCACCCGGACCTTCTCGCCGTCGGCGAACTCGGTGAGACAGATGGGGCAGTCGGTAGCGGGGATGTCGACCCCGGAGCCGTACACCGCCACGGGGATCCGGCGGAGCGCCCGCTTCTCGAGCCCCGTCGCCGCCAGCCTGGTGGCCGCCTCCTCGGGGGTCTCGAACGCCAGCCGCCGCCCGCACCGCAGCGCGCACCGAACGATGGAGTTCAGCCCCAGCGCGAAGATGAGGGCGCAGAGCAGCGCCGCCAGGATGATGACCATGTTGGTGTCGAAATCCGCATTGCCGCTGCCCGTGTGCGGCCTGGTCCCGTTGGCCGCCGCGTGCGTATCGGAGAACGCGCCCAGCAGCCTGCGAGCGGACGCCGTCATGCGACCCTTCTCTGTGGCGCACAGCGAGAAGTAACGAAAGCTAATTATGCCAGGCGAAAGAGGAATCCCTCTCTTTCTTTAGGTTCTCACTGATCTCTCAGCGAATACTCTTTTGGGCAGTGATGGTGCGAGGAATCTGAGGATGGAGACATCAGAGGAGGCATCCCTTTAAGCTTTAGCAGCAAGGAATAAGGAGGGAAGAAGGGATGATACCCATCACACACTGAGCTCAGGGAAGAAGACTGGGTTGCAGACATGGGAAGACAAAGGAGCGACATGAAAAGATCTACGGAACACCATGGCACTGAATCCAGCAGTTCTCAAAGCTTTGAATCTGACAGCAGTATCATGATCATGGTGCATGCTTTGGTCACCGACTGGGTCCTGGTGGACGATACTGGGTGAGAGATATTTTGCTGTGTGGCTTTGGGCATGCTTATCTTGAAGGGGTTGAGATGTCAGCAGTGTCCGCTTGCTGGATCTCCATGAGTGAGAGAGAGAGAGAGAGAGCAAATGGGTCACTGAGATCATGTGGCTGCCTGAGGATGATTCTGTGGTCCTAAAGATGCTTGTGTCCTCCTTGACATGAAGGGAGCACGTAGCTCCACCTCTATTGATCTCTCATTCATCTATTATTGTCCGTGATGTGTTAAGACCAAAAATAGATAACTAATGTAATCTGTTTAGATCTTGGTAATATCATATTTAGTTTCATATTAAAATTCATTGTAATTGATGAGTCCACTATGGAAGGGTAAAATTGTTAGTATACCAATGATGAATAGTATGGATCTTATCGGATAATGTTCATTGTGGGATTCGAAAACCTCAGGCATGTCAGTTTTTTACTTAAGAGGATGAATGTATTTTTATCATTCTTAAATTTCAATTAAAAAATCATAAGTTTTAGGATGAATTTGAACTCATATACTAATAATGAATGCCATAGTATACGTGTACAAGTTTTGGTACTATCTTAGTAGGTAACTTCTTGGATTGCTAGCAAATAATTGAATCTAAGAAAGATTTATTTGTATGAGCACTGATTAGATTCTCAAGTTTGATCTCTTGGAAAGATTCATCAAATCATTCACTTTTACAAGGGTGTGGTGAGCTACAACCAAAACCAAAGCCAAAAGCTTCCGTAGTTCTACATGATAGCAGATAACATTGTTTTAACTAGACAAGGAAATCTATCAATTGAATAAAATTCTCTTCTATAATTTAAATAAATAGAGAATGTGCCAATAAACTTTCAACCAACTTTACTTTTACGTTTCATTATCAGAACAATTATCTCTTTAACAAAGATTACCTCTTCCTTCCCTGTTGTCCAACGACAACAATTTTTCACCGGCGACCTCCTCGCGTTTGCTTCTGCTGAAGCACTCTGCTGGAGAAGGCAAAAAGGTGCTCAAGGCAGTCATCTCTCTTCTCCATCTCCTCCGCCAACGCCTTCATCGACGTGTCCGCCAACTCTACCCGCACCAAGCACACGCTCCGGTTCATCAGCGGGCAGACCTTCCTCTGCTACTCTTCCTCGCCGCTGCAACTCGTTGCTCACGGCGCCGGACTTCGCGGGTGTCGTCCAGGCCGCTCTGTTCTTCCCTAACAGAGCTTCCTCATCGACCACATCTCGGTGAACGCCTAATCTTCCGGCGGAACCATCTTATTCTCTACTGGACAGCCTTCGGTGTGATCTCCTTGCTGGCCCTCTCGATGGCAGCGGCAGGTTTCAGCTCGGAGGGAGCAGGCGACTCTTCAGCGTGGAGGAAGGTGCACACCTTCTAGACCGCCTCCCTTTGGTTCCCACAGATCGAAGAGACGTTGCTCTTCCTGTCTTCGCAATCCATACATCACGCTGCTGTTGCTGCTGCCTCTTCTCCGTAGATCCATCCCCACATCCATACGAGGGTGGGGGAGATCGAAGGCGGCCCAGATCTCTCCAGTGCCTGTTGGAATTCACCGACCCTACCGGAACCACGCTTCTGATCGAGCTCTTCTAGCCAGATCTGTGCATGTATCTGCCTTTCTATCGAAGAGGTGGCTTGCAGGTGTGGTCGGAAAGGAACCTGTGCTTGAGACAGACGCTTTGATTGCAGACCTTGCAAGTGCTGTTGTTGGAAAACGTCAGCACCTCTTTGCAGCGTTTCATGGGGCACCTAAGGCTTCTGCTTCTTGCTCGCGTCGCAGGACCCCGACTTCTCGTGCCGCTCCAACCCGGTCTCCTCCTCCTGTTCTTACAGGCGGTTGACGCAACCATCCCATCCCGAATGAATTTTACTTTTGTTTTAAAAATGAGAGTTCATAGGCTTTTCCCTCCAGGGCTTTTGCCGAAGGTAGCTTTTATATCTATTTACCAACGGATAACTCTACCTTTATCTTTAATGCTTATGACACCCCAGCTGAGGTATTTAATGTCATAGGTGTTTACTGGTGCGGGCCGTACTACGGTTGAGCATATTGTGTGTGCTCTTTGTTATGGTGTCCGTACGACCCGAGGAGCTGATCGAGACTGCACAGTGGTTGATGACACCATGTGCTGCATCTCTGCTGCTATTGTGGCATCCCGCGCTTGTGCCAGATTGGCCATCCCCATGTCCGATCAGTCATACCCGCTCCAAGTTGACTTTGCCCATGCAGGTCGGCTGAGTATGCGTGTATGGCAAGATAGTCTATTATTCCCCTTATCAGTTGTCTATCTATTGTAGCCATTCATCTTGATCTCCCACATCAGTACATCTCCTCAAAATATCTTCCTCATCTACCTTTGACGTTCCAGTCCCTGTTGTCACGGGCTTAGCTGATTTTGCCTAAGCCGTGTGGCACCCATGCGTATCCGTCCGCAAAGGTCAGCCCTCCCCGAGATCTCCTAGAGTCTCTTAGACTTACAAAAGAGAAAACGGGCCAGAAGAAGCAATTCCCATGGGATCCACAAGCAACTGCTTAAGAAAACACTTTATAAAGTCAAATACAAATTACACCCATGGACATTACAAACTCAGAGAGGTTGCACACAAAGGATAATGGTCCATTACAAACCAAGGTCCCCACAAGTGTTTATAAGATACACTTGTATTTACTAGCCAAACTTGGCCATAAAGCAAATTAAACTAGGCCTGCTAAGCCTACTACAAGCCCGCTTCTTGTTGTACAAGATATGTACCTAAATCGAAAGACACGGACAAACACGAGCATTTCATCGAACACCTTGTTTACATTATTGTCCGTGACATTCTCCCCCACTTATTCCTTCGACGTCCTCGTCGAAGCCACTGTAGACGCGACATCTCCTCACATTTTACTGAATCTTCAAAATTTTGCTTTGGCTGCAACACGCCCCTTTGGCTCCCGGCCGCTCTCCGCCGCTGTTGTTGAGTAGTCGAACTCTGATCCGCCATGTTGCTTCAACTCACCAATGACTGAATCTGGTGTGGGGTTGGCTGAGTTGTGCTGATCCTTGTTGGTTCTCGTGGATCCCTCTGATGAAGAAAAAGACCTGCCTTATTAGGCACCAGTATCGCCGTATACTCATATTGCTTGAATTGTGTGGATGCTTATTGGAGCTTTAACGAGCATCGCCTCGCAGACTTTTGAAGTTTTTAAGGTCCTTCCTCCACAATGTTTGTCTATTGAACCTTCTTTCACTATTAGTTGTCACTTCCAAGTATGTTCGCATCACTCCCGCTTTTGATTAGTCAATTGGGAAATGAAGTGAAAAATCTACTCTCAGTATTATTGATGACCAACGGTGAGGATTTGACAACTATTGTCTTCCATAAGCTTTCTTTGAAGGGTCACTGAACTTATGCAGAGCTCCTCTGCTGGATAGATAAGAGAATTGAGATACTTGACTTCACCCATTCTCTTCGTAGTTGACAAGGTAAGGTTACTTGGCTTCACTCACCTCCTCGAGTTAAGAAAATTGGGGTACTCGATTTCGCCCATTCTCTCGAGTTGAGAAGGCAAAGGTTACTCAATTTCGGCTGCCTTCTCGAGTTTGTACTTCATGCATTGAGCTGGTTACTAACATTCGCCCACTCTTTGCTCACACTTCTGAAGTACTTGAAGTGTTTGCACTCCTTGCATTAAGTTAGCTACTGTGATTCGCCTTCTCACTGCTATTGAACTTCTGGAATGCAAGAAGTTTTACTCGAAAAAAGTAAAAAGTTTACCCCAATTTGGGGTCCCCCAACTTGGATTAAGTCTTTGATAGATCTAGTCACCTCTAGGATTGTATCGTCTTCTCCATCACCTTTACCGCCTACTCCTCTTGAGTAGAAAGGTACAGTACCGTGTACTGCCTACTTCGTTCCTTGGTTGAGCACTCCTGCATCAACCCAAAGTCCTTTAATTTCGGCTATCTTGATGAGAAGCCCATCGACATCGGTCTTATGAAGTTTCTTAGCCTCTGCCCTTCTGCCCTATCTTGGTACTTGGAGTTTGCCTTTGTATTCTCCACCTCCTCGGCCCCTTTTACGACCAATGCTCTCCCTCCATGAGAGCAAGGGATCGATGACTCCATGGAAGTCCCGCATCTACGGTACCATGGTGCTGCCAAGCCCATAGCACTACTATTCGTTATCTTGCATCTTTATCCCTTCCTTCGCGATCGGTAGAACTGCCTCTGCGGCACTGTGGCGCTCCTCCGAGTCCACCTCCTCTCTAACCGATGCTTTGCTTTTGGGTAGCTAAGCCCCACTGGACTCGTCGTCGCTTCCTCGCCCCTTTCGACCACTTGCTTCGACACCATTGTGTCCTCCTAGCAGTTCTCCCCGATCGATGGAAAGACAGACTGCAACTCTCATGCATGGCCTCCGCCATCTTGTTGCAGGGCATGCGCCGATTCTGTTCTCCTTAGCTTCCTTGGTAGCAACGTTTGCTTACTCGGCCTTGTCCTCTGACTTGCTGGGCTCCCTTAAGCTAATGTAAGCACTGAAGTAGTTCAACTCTCCAGCTGCTCCAATTATACCTTAGTATAATCAAATCCCCTCTATGGGACTCACTGGTACTTGCAATCTGACTACTCCTTCGGTGGTACACAGCCCTTATATGCTGATGACTAAGGCTTTCATCTGATGCAAACTTCGATGCATACATACGGAAGACCCGCCTATGTGGTACTGTAGCATTCACTCCTTGAATCCATAGCCCTTCTTGCCATTGCATTGTTCACAGAAGTGGAGCTCCCAGCAACTCCTGATCATCCACATGATCATGTCCCCCTCCATGGGACTCACTGGTACTTGTACTTGGACTTCTTCCTCGGTGGTATACAGCTCTCATACGTTGACGACTAAGGCTTTCATCCAATGCAAGCTTCGATGCACACACAAAGACCCACCTCTGCGATACTATGACATTCACTCCTTGAATCCATAGCCTTTCTTCTTGTGTTGTACACCAAAGTAGAGCTCCCAATAACTCCTGATTATACCTCCGCATGATCTTGTCCCTCACGGGACAAGATTGTCTATATTGCATTGCCACAAACTATTCCACCACGATCCGCTACACCATGTCGCCTCCTGGTGACATCTCCATTGCATACAGATTCTCGTGTGAGGAACTTGGATGACGACTTCTCCACATGTGGCCTCTGCGAACACATCGTAGGGCCTCCACCATCTCCGATTTTTAGTTTGCTCCCTTAGCAATTCACCTTCATCCGCCCACTCTTGGGTTACACTTAGATGAAACATAGCTCTAGGATAGTCCGTCGCCTAGTAGCTCCTGAAGTCCCCTGACTTCGCTGGAGTTGGTGCACCATTGTTTGGATCTTGGGCCTCTATCCCCTACCAACACAATCTTGCTATGCACCTCTTGTTCCTGACAACTTGAACGACAACACTATGGCATATTCTTCAAGAGTACCCGCCTCTGCATCCTCTTGCCTCGTACTAAGGTCTCATGATCCCAACTTTGCCTCTACAAGTTGAATTACCTTAGCTACTCCATCAAATGCATCTCTGAGGTAGCTTGCATGTGCCTTGAAGCTCCCTTCATCTTTGGCACCATGCAAAATAAGTCTGTCCCATCAGAATGAAGGACCCATGGAACGACATGATCCCACTCTTACCTCTACAAGAGTTCATGACCTTGACCTCTGTCCAAGGAAAGCTCCGTGCCTCCGCTCCATGTTCCATCTTCTATGTCGACTCCCTTCATGTGGCTTGGATACTTCACCGAGTTCCACCCAAGTCGCTCCGCTCCTCGATTTGTATTGAGTTGATAGTGGCCCTCGCATCTACCATTCCATGGGTCAGCCCTCTGTTGAGTTCGATTTCTACATCGACGCTAAGTGTGCCTTCATATGATGTTGCCTTGGATTGCTCCCCCACTTGATCTCGAAATGCATCCACCAATGCATTACCTCCTTCGAGATCATGCGATAACTCTCCGTCGCTCACTCGGTCCGTTGAGCTTTATGGAGATATTGTTTTGAGGAACTCTTCCTCAATATGTGCAGTCCGTTGCACATGATTCTTCCACTAGAGAACTAGGACTTATCCCTCCTAGATATCTGTCCTGCTGGAGCAACTTTTCTCTTTATATACTTCCCACTGGAAGTTTCGGAGACCACTATCCCCTTTAGACTACTCCGTCTTGCTGAACAACTTGTGCCTTATTCTGCCCCTGCAAATGTACTTGCTAGATTGCGACCCTTCTCTAATACAATCTCCACTGCACCCTTCAAGGTCTAGCAACATGCTGAACTTGTTGTACATTTCAGCTACCTACGGACATATCCTTTCCATGTCGAAGAGAAAGTTCTGATGCTCCATGGCGCCGAGTTCCAATCGCGCCTTGGGATGGCCACAAATACTCCGTCGTCCATGTACAAGCCCTTGCATGAGTTCCGAATCCTTCGAGTTAGCAATTTCCCTCACCTCTGTGAGCTTTGCATAACTCTTTCGGTCATTACACAACACCTCCACCTTGCACGGTCTCATCTTTCACCAAGCGCCCTGCTTTGCCTTGAACACCATCAAGTTTGGTTTCCAACGTTGAGCTATAACTCAAACTCAACCATCCCAATCATTGTGTGCTACGCATTCTTCTTCGCTTGCTTGTCCTCGTGGTGCCTCTCGTGCAAAGGGGTTGGCCATTCCTCTGAATGCCAAACCTGGATGCTCGCTCCTCTAAGCGACTCCATTCCCTACATCTCAATATCCATTTCCCCCAAACGGTTGCGGGTGCTGGCTGTCCTCCACACAGCCCAGCTAGGTCCCCCATATTTGTATGGCAAGTATTTCTGCGTGTGCTTGTCCCGCACTGATACCACACTATCACGGGCTTAGCTGATTTTGCTTAAGCCGTGCGGCACCCATGTGTGTCCGTCCGCAAAGGTCAGCCCTCCCCGAGATCTCCTAGAGTCCCTTAGACTTACAAAAGAGAAAACGGGCCAGAAGAAGCAATTCCCACGGGATCCACAAGCAACTGCTTAAGAAAATACTTTATAAAGCCAAATACAAATTACACTTATGGACATTACAAACTCAGAGAGGTTGCACACAAAGGATAATGGTCCATTACAGACTGAGGTCCCCACAAGTGTTTATAAGATACACTTGTATTTACAAGCCAAACTTGGCTATAAAGCAAATCAAACTAGGCCTGCTAAGCCTACTACAAGCCCACTTCTTGTTGTACAAGATATGTACCTAAACCGAAGGACATGGACAAACACAGGCATTTCATCGAACACCTTGTTTACATTATTGTCCATGACACTGTAGAGAACCTTAACACCTCTCCATATACAGAACTTATTTCTATCAATGTTGCATCTCTCATCCCCTTTAAATTATCCAAAGGCGGCAATTGTGTATCTTTACATACATAATTTTCTAATATTCTATTTGGCTATATTTACTAAGCTACGTTAATGGCTCCCTTAGTTGCCCACCACAATGATCAATATTCTAGGAGAACCCAGTCCAATACCAAATCTGGCTTATAAACTATGGTTACGCCTGTTGGTTACAAGTGCCCTGCAAGCTAATCACGTGAGTGATGACATGTGTGACACGCTGCGTGATCTTTTTGCTTATGATTATTATTGGTATATACTTGATATAAATTAAGGAAAGATGTATTGGAAACAAAGAAAAGAAGTACATCATCTATTTTTTATTTGTACCTATTTATATAGGAGAATAAAATATTAGAAGGATAAGACTGTTGAGGATTTCCCTCAACAGCTTAGCTAAAAGTTATTACAGTAATCTTATCGCTTAACATGCCCCCGCAAGATTGTGCTCCTGGCAAGGACGCCGATCTTAGACCTATAAAGTGAAAATAGCTTGTGGGCAAGTGGCTTCGTGAGAGAGTCTGCCAATTGATCTGCCATATGAACATGAGAAACATGTAGTTGTCGGTTGATCACTTGATCTTGTACAAAATGAAAGTCAATTGCTATATGTTTCATATGAGAGTGAAATACTGAATTTACATATATGTAGGTAGCTCTGATATTATCACAATATATGGTAGGAGTGATAGAAGAGCGAATGTCAAGTTCTGTAGCTACAGTTGCAATAGAGCGATACCCAGCTTCAGTAGTTGACCGAGCAACAGTCTTTTGTTTCTTGGAACTCCAACTGATTGGATTAGCGCCTAGGAAAACAATATACCCAGATGTCGATGTTCTATCATCAATGTTTCCAGCCCAATTAACGTCAACATAAGTATGAAGTTGGAGTGGAGAGTTTTTGTAGAGAAATATGCCATAGTCAAAAGTACCATTAAGATAACATAATACTCATTTAACTGCTGACCAATGTGTAATAGACGGTCTATGCATGAATTGGGATAGCTTGTTGACTGCAAATGAAATATTTGGGTGGGTGATAGCCAAATATTATAAAGAGCCAATTACTTGTCGATATTGTGTAGGATCCGTAGTAGGACTTTCATCATTTAATCGAAGCGATTCACCAGTGGAAAGGGGAGTGGAAACAGTATTTGCATCCTTCATGTTTGTCCTGACTAATAAGTCTTAAGTATACTTCCATTGAGAGAGGAAGAGTCCGGAAGATGTAGACATTGCTTCCACTCCCAAAAAATAATTTAAGGGACCAAGATCTTTGAGGGAGAATCTGGCGGCCAACTTCTTAATGAACATTGTAACCTCCATAGAGTTATTACCGGTCACAATAATATCATCCAAGTATACTAAGAGATATATTGTACTGTCTGGTTGTTGACAGAGAAATAAGGAGGTATCAGACTTAGAGTTAGAGAAGCCGACTGACATCAGAAACGAGCTAAGTTCTTTGTACCAGGCTCGTGGAGCTTACCGAAGATCATATATAGCCTTATAGAGTTTATAGATATGTTTCAGATGTTGAGGATGAAGAAAACCAGGAGGTTGTTCCATAAAGACATCATCAATTAATGTTTCTTGTAAGAAGGCATTGTTGACATCAAGTTGTCGTAGTTGCCAACCTTTTGAAACGACTAAACTTAGAATCAGTCGGATTATTGTAGATTTAACAATCGGACTGAATGTCTCTGTAAAATCAACGCCAGGATGTTGATGAAAGCCTTTGGCCACTAAACAGGCCTTATACCTAGCAATGGACCCATCAGAGTTTCGCTTAACTCGAAAAACCCACTTACACCCGATGACATTTTGTGCGGGATGAAACAGAACAAGTGTCCAGGTAGAGTTATGAAGGAGGGCGTCACGCCAAGGCTGTTGATGATGGATGTTGCTTCCTTGGGGCAGAGCTTGTCCAAGTCCTTTGTTGATAGGTTTAGAATGCTGATTATTCTTCTTTTTTGATTTTTAACTCACCTGAGCAGTAATAGGTGGGCTTGGAAACTTATCTTCATGCTTTAGATATGACTCGTAGTCATTCAACTTGTCAGACAGCTCCTCAAATAATAGCGACGAGTCACGTGCTCGTATTGCTGCTGTCAATTCTTTGTACTCAACTCCAAGATCATTAAGAGTGTGATTCATCATCACTGAGGTGGTGCCCTATTAATGCTAAATCATCGATGATAAGTTTTATATGTTGGAGATAATCATCGATGGTACGTCCCTCTTGTTTGGTGTTCATGAGTCGTGAGAGGAGGTCGAGCATACGAGTGCGCGAACGATTAGCCATATGTAGTTTACAACTTGCACCAGGCTTCAGCAGCAGTAGCACATGAAGATATAAGTGGTGCGACGGAACCAGTAATAGAGGCTTGAATTGCCTGGAGAATGAGACGATCTTGACGTAACTATGGCCTAGTGGACTATGCTCCGAATTTGATACTGGACTTGGTGCCCCCGAGATGGTGATCATTTCTAGTGGACAACTGAAAGATCCATCAACATAGCCTAGTAAATCATAGCCCAAGAGGATATTAGAAAACTAAGCACGCCAGGATGTGTAGTTTCCTCCTCTTGATAATTTGAAAGGGATGAGGGTTGCAGCATTAATAGATAGAAGCCCTATATATTGAGAAGCACTATTGCTTCCTACGGGAACAATAACTTGAACTTGAGAGATAGAAGATGAAGACATTAGGGGAGAGGATACCAAGCACATATCATTTTTGGGTCTGAAAGATATGCGGTGGTGAACGACTTGTAGATCTGGTGTATGCCAGAAGAAGGCTGCAGGCTATGCAAATAGGCCACTACAGGAGGCAGTAGAGATATGAGAGAAGGCTGCTGTTATCGGATAGGCGGCTAGGAGCAAATGTAGCAGCTTCCTACTCTTCTCTTTAACTCTTTAACCTCGGTTGGGAGCAAAGACAGACAGCGAAAGGAGGAGTTAATCAGCCATCGAAGAAGGGAATGAGCAGCCGATGACTGCTGGCATTGGGAGATCGACGAGGCATTATCCACAGGAGGAAGAGGGTCGTAGCTGTGTGGAAACCAGAGCAAGGTACAATAGCTTCGATAGCAGGTAGCAGGACAGCGATGCAAGAAGATGGCGGTGCTCGCTGGGCACTGCTGAGGATGACCTCTGCGGACAATCATCCTCTCCTCCATAGGAGAGGTGGAGGAGGAGGTTGGGAGACTGAGAGCCACAGTTGCGACATTGGTGAGGTCGCGTAGGCTATTAACACCGATCCAGCTAGGCAGAACCGGTGTGGTGCCAAGCTTAATGGGGTGACGAGAGTGCACCCGCGATCGGGGACCTTGGCCAGCTTCATGAGTAGTGGAAGAAGAGACGATGCTGGGAGGTCAGTGCTGATCTTATAGGTTCCATCGACAGAGGAAAGGCGCAGTTGGACAACATCATCAGGAAGGTCGTCGTCGGAGGAAGTAGAAAGGCCTCAGTTTACTGCTGTTTGCGTGTGGAAGAAGCAATCAAAAGATGCGACAAGGTGCTGTCCAACAGAGGAAGAGGGTTGCAGCTACGTGGCAGTGGCACTAGCAACGACAGGCTGTCGGTTGGAAGGAGCAGTTGCAACTGTTGATCGTGATCGAAGATTTGCCGGAGGAATATGTCTCCAGCTTCCATAAATGCGATTTTGCAGAAAAGGGACAAATGATGCCAAGAGATCAGTGCTGATCTCGTCGGTTCCTATCGATAGAAGAGGTAGATGTGCCGCGATGGTAGATGGGTAGGAGTCGACGACAGCTTCTATACGCAGCCGAAAATGGTGGAAATTTGATGTCGTTTGACAGCGAGAAGAGAGCTTGCTCTAGGCAAGTGGCTCTGATACTATGATAGAAATTAATGAAAGATTTATTGAAAACAAAGAAAAGAAGTACATCATATATTCTTTATTTGTACCTATTTATATAGGAGAATAAAATATTAGAAGGATAAGGCTATTGAGGATTTCCCTCAATAGCTTAGCTAAAAGTTGTTACAGTAATCTTATCGCTTAAGAATACTCACATTATATTATCTATTGTATATATATATATTATAATATCCTTGGTTTTGTGTAATGGGAATTAAATCGTGACGAGATGATGATAATGAGATTGATTCACCTTTAAACATAGATCCTAAATAATCCTAGTCATAGGTTACTCGAGAGGGACATCGAGATAACCAAACAGACCGGTGTACTATATATTTGTCCATATGATGGAGGAGACTGGTCTCATAATTATTTATATGGAGACACTAAGGATACAATACATGTGCTCATTAGAGAATGAGTTCACTAATTGATCCATTTATGGAATATTTTATAGTTAATGATACCTAATATCAGACAATGATTTTATAGTTCCAATTGCGTGTCTGGTCCTTAGACTTGAGACACAAAGGATGCCTTGTTTGAGTACTCCTTTCTTTGACGTCGAACTAATAGGTTTAGAAAGTTCTAAATATGGTACAACCGGTTATCAGAATTGGTAACCAACCTTACGAAGGTAATTGAGTGTCAATAAAGGATCATCCATTCTCGATATCTCGAGAGGTATATCCCATATATGCTTGCTTAGACAAATCTCTGGCCAAAGTTATTTGGATTGAGAGAGAAGGAGTTTTTTGGGAGAATCCAATTAGAGCGAGACTTTGATAGATTTCGTATGTGGCCTGATAGTACCATGTCTAATATAGGGTCTCTGGGATATTAGTTGGATGAGGGACTACAGATACATGGTAACTATGGACAAACAAGTCTGATGGATTTAATCCCCCTGTACCGTTTTGGGGCTATGACATAGTGGCCTAGTACGTTCACCGTCGATAATTCGAGTGAATTATTATGGTAATAATAATTTACTATATTAGAAGGAGTTATGATGAGAGCAACTCATGACTAGCTCGAGCCTAGAGAATCACACATATATGGTGGATGCTTCAGCAAATAGAGGATTAGATAGAGATCCAATTAGCCCATATTTTTATTAGATGAGACATTACACTGATGGCTCCTTGCATGAGGCCTAATTAGAGGCCAAAGGAGATTATTGGATAGAGATCCAATAATGTAATATTAGTAGGTAAATGGATGAAGATCCAATACCTGCTAAAGCAGGACCTCCAGGGTTTTTGGTGGCTCTCTATAAATAAGAGGTAAGGCACATAGTGTTGGGAAACCTCAGCGGGTGCATCACATGCATAGCGAAAATCAAAATAAAACCTAGTTTCCCATGCAGATCAAAGCATCATGTAAAAGATTAGGATTGCGAGAAAAATCATAAAAACTAAAAAAAAATCATGATATGTGAGAGATTAATTTTACCTATAGAGATCATATATCCTTGTTTTTTCAGATTCGGATGGAGAGGATGAAGTTAAGCGTCCTCCTCTCTAGAGGTATCCACACGATAGATCTCTACAGCAAAACTCATCCAATTTGATCTCGTAACTCTTGCACAGAGGGAGGGAGGAGAATAGGATGTGGTGGCTAAAGTTGTAGTCTATCAATCATGAGTCTCCTCTCCTATTTATAGAGAGCCACCAAAAACCCTAGGGCTCCTGCCTTAGTGGGTATTGGATCTCCATCCAATTACCCACTAACCTTGCATTATTGGATCTCCATCTAATCCTCTATTCACTGAAGCATCCACCAGATGTGTGTGACCCTCTGTGCCCGAACTGAGTTGGTTGTGAGTCACTCTCATCAGAACTCCTTCTGATATAGTAAATTATTATCTCCATAATAGTTCACTCGACTCATCGACTATGGATGTATTAAGCCACTACGCCATAGTCCCTAAACGGTACAGGGGGGATCAAATCCATTGAACATGTCTATCCACAGTTACCGTGTATCTATAATCCCTGACTAACTAATATCTTAGAGATTGTATATTGGATATAGTACTATCAGGCCATATACAGAATCCATCATAGTCTCACTCTAATCGGATTCTCTCGGAGAATCCTTTCTCTCTCAATCCGAATGACCCTGGCCAGGGATTTGTCTGAGCAAGCACATATGAGATATTCCTCTCGGGATACTGAGAGTGGATGATCCTCTATTGATACTCAATTGCCTTCGTAAGGTTGGCTACCAATCCCGATAATCAGTTGTACCAGATCTAAAACTTTCCAAACCTGTAAGTCTGACATCAAAGAAAGGAGTACTCATATAAGACATCCTTGGTGTCTCAAGTCTAAGGATCAGATACACAACTAGGACTATGGAATCGCTGTCTGACATTAGGTATCATTAACCATACAACATTTCATAAGTGGATCAATCAGTAAACTCATTCTCTAATGAGCATTTGTACTATATCCTTTGTGTCTCCACACAAGTGGCTATGAGACCAGCCTCCATTATATAGATGAGTATATAGTACATCGATCTATCTGGTTATCTCGATGTCCCTCTCGAGTAACCTATGACCAGGATTATCTAGGATCTATGTTTAAAGGTGAATCGATCTCATTATCATGATCTCATCACGATCCGATTCCCATTGCATAGAACCAAAGACATTACAATATATATGTAACAAATAATATAATATGAGAATATACCAATATTGATTATAAGCAAAAAGATTACACAGTGTGTCACATGTGCCATCACTTACGTGATTGTCTTGCAGGGCACCTGTAACTGGCACATAGATGAGAGGTTGCATCTTTGGCCACCCGCTGCTATTCTCCTCCCTCCTTCTACGCAAAAGTTGCGAGACCTGAGATTGCGATTGGAGGAATATCACTGTAGTGATCCATTGTATGAATAACACTAGAGATAAGGATGCTCGACCTCCTTCATCCTCTCTATTTGGATTTGAAAAAACATGGATATATGATCTCCCTAAGTAAACAATCTCTCACACGATGCAGTTTTTTGATTTTACAGCTTTTTTGTAATCCAATCTTTTGCATGACAATTTGATCTACATGAGAAACTTGTTTTATTTTTATCTTTCGCTGCACATGTGATGCTCCTGCTTGGTTTCCCAATAGTGGTATCAAAGATAAGGTTGTTCATGCAAAAGATTAGTTTTAAACTACGTATGATGAGATTGAATCGTGTAGAAAATTGTTCTATGCATTCTTGCCACATTTTGGTAGCGAAGGCAACAAGGAAGGGGGCAGCCGCCTATGTGTCACGGGCTTAGTTGATTTTGCCTAAGCCGTGCGGCACCCATGTGTGTCCGTCCTCAAAGGTTAGCCCTCCCCGAGATCTCTTAAAGTCCCACAGACTTACGAAAAGAGAAAATGGGCCAAAAGAAGCAATTCCCATGGGATCCACAAGCAACTGCTCAAGAAAACACTTTATAAAGCTAAAATACAAATTACACCCATGGACATTACAAACTCAGAGAGGTTGCACACAAAGGATAATGGTCCATTACAGACCGAAGTCCCTACAAGTGCTTATAAGACACACTTGCATTTACAAGCCAAACTTGGCCATAAAGTAAATCAAACTAGGGCTGCTAAGCCTACTGCAAGCCTGCTTCTTGTTGTATAAGATATATACCTAAACCGAAGGACACGGACTAACACAAGCATTTCATCGAACACCTTGTTTACATTATTGTCCATGACATTCTCCCCAACTTATTCCTTCGATGTCCTCGTCGAAGCCACTGTAGACGCTGCATCTCCTCGCATTTTGTTGAATCTTTAATCTTCTGCTTTGGCTGCAACACGCCCCTTTGGCTCCTAGCCGCTCTCTGCCGCTGTTGTTGAGTAGTCGAACTCTAATCCGCCATGCTGCTTCAACTCACCAATGACTGAATCTGGTGTGGGGTTGGCTGAGTTGTGCTGATCCTTGTTGGTTCTCGCGGATCCCTCTGATGAAGGAAAAGACCTGCCTTATTATGTGCGATCGCATAGATATGCTTGAATTGGGTAGATGCTTGTTGGAGCTTTAACGAGCATCGCCTCACAGACTTTGAAGTTTTTAAGGTCCTTTCTCCATAATGTTTGCCTATTGAACCTTCTTCCGCTGTTAGTTGTCACTTCCGAGTATATTCGCATCACTCCCTCTTAGTCAATTGGGAAATGAAGTGGAAAAACTACTCTCAGTAGTACTGATCACCAACGGTGAGGATTTGACAACCATTGTCTTCCATATGCTTTCTTTGAAGGATCACTGAACTTGTGCAGACCTCCCCTGCTTGGATAAGTAAGAGAACTGAGATACTTGACTTCACCCATTCTCTTCGTAGTTGAGAAGGTAAGGTTACTTGGCTTCACTCACCTCCTCGAGTTAAGAGAACTGGGGTACTCGGTTTCGCCCATTCTCTCGAGTTGAGAAGGCAAAGGTTACTCAATTTCGCCTGCCTCCTCGAGTTTGTACTTCATGCATTGAGCTGGTTACTAACATTCGCCTGCTCTTTGCTCACACTTCTGAAGTACTTGAAGTGTTTGCACTCCTTGCATTGAGTTAGCTACTGTGATTCGCCTTCTCACTTCCGTTGAGCTTCTGGAATGCAAGAAGTTTTACTCGAAAAAAGCAAAAAGTTTACCCCAACTTGGGGTCCCCCAACTTGGATTAAGTCTTTGATAGATCTGGTCACCTCTGGGATTGTACCGTCTTCTCCATCACCTTTGCCGCCTACTCCTCTTGAGTAGAAAAGTACAGTACCATGTCGCCTACTGCTCCTTGGTCGAGCACTCCTGCATCAACCAAGTCCCTTAATTTCTATCGGATGAGAAGCCCATTGACATCGGTCTTATGAAGTTTCTTGGCCTCTGCCCTTCTACCTCGTCTTGGTACTTGGAGTTTGTCTCTGTATTCTCCACCTCCTTGGCCCCTTTTACGACCAATGTTGTCCCTTCATGAGAGCAAGGGATCGATGACTTCACGGAAGTCCGCATCTCAGTACCATGGCCCGCTAAGCCCATAGCACTACTATCTACCTTGCATCTTCATCCCTTCCTTTGCGATCGGTAGATCTGCCTGTACGTGGAGCTCCTCAGTCCACCTCCTCTCTAACCGACGCTTTTCTTGTGGGTAGTGAGCCCCCGGACTCGTCGCTTCCTCGCCTTTCGACCACCTGCTTCGACACCACTGCGTCCTCCTAGCAGTTCTCCTTGGTCGATGGAGAAACAGATTGTAACTCTCATGCATGACCTCCGCCATCTTGTTGCAGGGCTCGTGCCGATTCTGTTCTCCTTAGCTTCCTTGGTAGCAACGTTCGCTTACTCGACCTTATCCTCTGACTTGCCGGGCTCCCTTAATCGAATGTGAGTACTGAAGCAGTTTAACTCTCCAGCTACTCCGATTAATCAAGTCCCCTCCATGGGACTCACTGGTACTTGCAATCTGACTACTCTCTCGGTGGTACACAACCCCCATATGCTGACGACCAAGGCTTTCATCTGATGCAAGCTTCGATACATACATACGGAAGACCCGCCTCTGTGGTACTATAACATTCACTCCTTGAATCCACAGCCCTTCTTGCCGTTGTATTGTTCACCAAAGTGGAGCTCCCAGTAACTCCTGATCATTCACATGATCATGTCCTCCTCCATGGGACTCACTAGTACATGCACTTGGACTTCTTCCTCAGTGGTATACAGCTCCCATATGCTGATGACTAAGGCTTTCATCCAATGTAAGCTTTGATACACACACGAAGACCCGCCTCTGTGGTACTACGATATTCACTCCTTGAATCCATAGCCCTTCTTCTTGTTGTGTCGTACACTAAAGTGGAGCTCCCAATAACTCCTAATCATACCTCCGCATGATCTTTGTCCCTCACAGGACAAGATTGCCTGTATTGCATTGCCACGAACTATTCCACCACGATCTACTGCACCATGTCACCTCCTGGTGACATCTCTATTGCATACAGATTCTCGTGTGATGAACTCGGACTATGACTTCTCCACGTGTGGCCTCTGCCAACATATCGTAGGGCCTCTGCCATCTCCGATTTTTAGTTCGCTCCCTTGGCAATTTCCCTTCATCCACCCACTCTTGGGTTACACCTGGACGAAGCATAGCTCTAGGACAGTCTGTCGCCTAGTAGCTCCTGAAGTCCCCTGACTTCGCTAGAGTTGGTGCACCATTGTCTAGATCTTGGGCCTCTATCCCCTACCAACACAATCTTGCTATGCACCTCCTGTTTCTGACAACTTGAATGGCAACACTGTGGCATATTCTTCAAGAGTACCTGCCTCTGCATCCTCTTGCCCGTGCTAAGGTCTCATGATCCCAACTTTGCCTCCGTAAGTTGAATCACCTTAGTTACTCCGTCAAATGCATCTCTGAGGTAGCTTGCATGTGCCTCGAAGCTCCCTTCATCTTTGGCACCATGCAAAATAAGTCTGTCCCATCAGAATGAAGAACCTATGGAGCGACATGATCCCACTCTTGCCTCTACAAGAGTTCATGCCCTTGACCTCTGTCTAAGGAAAGCTCCGTGCCTCCGCTCCATGTTCCATCTTCTATGTTGACTCCCTTCATGCGGCTTGGATACGTCACTGAGTTCCACCCAAGTCGCTCCGCTCCTCGATTTGCACTGAGTTGATAGTGGCCCTCACGTCCACCATTCCACGAGTCAGCCCTCTGTTGAGTTTGATTTCTGCATCGACTCTAAGTGTGCCTTCATATGATGTTGCCTTGGATTGCTCCCCACTTGATCTCAAAATGCATCCACCAATGCGTTACCTCATTTGAGATCATACGACAACTCTTCGTCGCTCACTCGGTCCGTTGAGCTTCGTGGAGATATAGCCTTAAGGAACTCTTCCTCAATATGTGCAGTCCGTTGCACATGATTCTCCCACTAGAGAACTAGGACTTATCCCTCCTGGATATCTGTCCTGCTGGAGCAACTTTTCTCTTTACTTACTTCCCACTGGAAGTTTCGGAGACCATCATCTCCTTTGGACTACTCCGTCTTACTGAACTTATGCCTTGTTCTACCCCTGCAGATGTACTTGCTAGATTGCGACCCTTCTCCAATACAGTCTCCACTGCACCCTTCAAAGTCTAGCAACATGCTGAACTTATTGCACATTTCAGCCGCCTACGGACATATCCTTTCCATGTCGAAGAGAAAGTTCTGATGCTCCATGGCGTCGAGTTCTAATCGCGCCTTGCGATGGCCACGAACACTTCATCATTCGTGTACAAGCCCTTGCATGAGTTTCGAATCCTTCGAGTTAGCAATTCCCCTCACCTCTGTGAGCTTTTGCACAACTCTTTCGGTCATTACACAACACCTCCCATCTTGCATGGTCTCATCTTTCACCAAGCGCCCTGCTTTGCCTTAAGCACCGTCAAGTTTGGTTGCCAACGTCGAGCTATAGCTCGAACTCAACCATCCCAATCTTTGTGTGCTACGCATTCTTCTTCGCTTGCTTGTCCTCGTGGTGCCTCTCGCGTAAAGTGATTGGTTATTCCTTGAATGCCAACCAGGATGCCCGCTCCTTTGAGCGACTCCATTCCCTACATCTCAATGTCCGTTTCCCCCAAACGGTTGCGCGTGCTGGCTGTCCTCCATAGAGCCTAGCTAGGTCCCCCACGTTTGTATGGCAAGTGTTTCTGTGTGTGCTTATCCCGCTCTGATACCACATTGTCACGGGCTTAGCTGATTTTGCCTAAGCCGTGCGGCACCCATGCGTGTCCGTCCGCAAAGGTCAGCCCTCCCGAGATCTCCTAAAGTCCCACAGACTTACAAAAAAAGCAGGCGGAAGAAGCAATTCCCACGGGATCCACAAGTAACTGCTCAAGAAAACACTTTATAAAGCCAAAATACAAATTACACCCATGGACATTACAAACTCAGAGAGGTTGCACACAAAGGATAATGGTCCATTACAGACCGAAGTCCCCACAAGTGCTTATAAGACACACTTGCATTTACAAGCCAAACTTGGCCATAAAGCAAATCAAACTAGTGCTAAGCCTCAAGCCCGCTTCTTGTTGTACAAGATATGTACATAAACCGAAGGACACGGACTAACACAAGTATTTCATCGAACACCTTGTTTACATTATTGTCCGTGACATATGGGCAGGCCCCCTGTAGGGGTGGCCACCCACAACTAGGCTACTTGTAGGGGCAGTTGACTACTTGTAGAGGCGGTCGGCTAAGGTAGGGGCCAGCTACGGGCACAGTGTCACGAGCAGGCCGCTAGGTCGGTTTGGGGGGGTGGGTGCGGGGGCGGGGTGGGGCGGAGGTGGAACCTGCTCACCCGATGGGGGTGCTGCCCGAGGGCAACGACGTCCATCCTCTCACTAGGCGGGGCCCCCATGGCGGGGCGACCATCGATCTTTGTCGGCACTACCGCCCACGCAGGAGCGGCGACGATCGTTGCAAGAACAATGGCTGAAAGGATGATACAGCCCCTCTGAATTTAAGAAATTCAAAGGTCTATCCTCTGCTAGAATTCCTAAAACACCCTTAACAATTCTAAAATTTTTGAGGTCTGCCCTCCTGTTCAAAATTCTGAAATTGCCCTTAACAATTGTAGAAATTTCTGACATATCTAGTAATCCTATATGTGATATGATGTGTACATGTGATGTATGATGTGGATGGATGATCATGAGCCATGTCATGTGATGTGTGTACATGTGATTATTATTATTATCGGGGTCTGTAAGCCTCCATTTTTCTTGTTTATTTTCGGACCTTTATGCTTGTGATTATTTTGTAATTACATGGAGAGGTGTGACTAGAGCGTAGAGGTGATAACGAGACCCATAATGCCGTTGCGGGAAATCATGACGCATGATGATGCGACAAGGATCCGATAGAACCGATGATGATAAGATCAATAATCATAGGGCATAGAGATGCACCGATGCATACATAGATTCTATTGTGAATGATTAGGTCCATTGGCTCGGGCTTAATCATATTAGGTGATGACTCATGATCATCCGGTATGACTTGCATATGTGATATGTGTTATACACCTGCTATATATATATATATACATGCGATGTAGATATATATTAAATATGTATGTGTATGACATGATATATTAGGGGATCGATACAAAACAAAAACCCTTCCTATGATAATATTAAGTCGATGAGCATGAGGCAATAAGATTGACCCACGTGGCCTTCCATCGTTATAGGAAGAAATTGAATCATGGCAAAGGTTGAGTCGGTCGAGTCCCTCGAGGCTCACCTATTTGCATAATCGAGATCTTGCTTATGACTTAGAGATGTCACCGGTGACCTGAGGATATTGTATGCTTAGTCGAGTCTCTCGAGGGCATATCATCAAATCAAACTCATCTTATAATGATGGTGATTACTTAACTGAATATCATGGTTGGTTGAGTCCCTCAAGACCATGATGGTTTGGAGGCCGAACATGATAGGAATAAAAAAGAGTTGTGATTGGCAAGAGTTGCCTACCTTTTGGGCTTAGTGTAATTGGTCAAGTCACTCGAGGTTACACTAAGATACCAATCGGATCCCAATCTCCATTAGAAGTCTGTTAGAAATTTTTGTTTCAGGTGTCGAGGGTGTCGTGTGATTCGCTAGGAAAATAGTGAGAGTACATTAAGATAGAAGTTCATATCTTAATTAGTTTTTCTTCTATAAATCTGCATGTTATTTATTTGTGCTATATCTAGTTTATTACAAATATGTCACTTGCAAATCCCCTGCATAGCATACTTGATGCCAACTGCATCGCTGGTCCTAACTATACGAATTGGCTCAATAATTTAAAAATTATTCTCATGATGGAGAAAATTATATACGTCTTTAATATAATTATGCCCAAGCAAGGAGAAAGGACAAGCGAGGATGAGATCGCTTGCTATGTGAAGTATATAAATGATTCCACATTGGTAAAATTTTACATGTTTGCCTTCATAACTCTTAAGTTACAAAGGCAACATGAGAGTATGGATGCAGATTCTATCCTTCTTCATCTCCGCCAACTGTTTGAGAGTACAATCAAGAAAGAGAAGCCAGTTCTCTATATTGGTGTGACCAAGAAGAAAAGGAAGGCTAGTAAGACCCTTAAGAAGGGCAAGGGCAAAGAAAGATCGGGTAAGGCAAATATTGTTGAGAAAGATCCGATAAAAGATAAAGGACAATGCTTCCACTACGACCAAGATAGGCACTAAAAGAGGAACTGTAAGGATTACCTTACAAACAAGGCAAAATAGAAGCTTGGAGAAGCTTTAAGTATATTCATGATCAGTCTTCATTTATCATATTTTCATGATAACAAATGCATATTGGATACCAGGAGTGCTTATCATATTTGTAATTCGTTGCAGGTTTTGGCAAGACCTAAGAGATTGGTCAAAGGCGAGATGGACCTTAAGATGCATAATGGAGCAAGAGTTACTATAATTACCGTTAGGGAGGTCGTCCTAGGTGGAGTTATCATTGCATTGGATACATGTTATTTTGTTCCCTCTATTATCAAAAACATTATTTATATCTCTTGTTTGACAATTAATGGACATAAATTAGTTTTTGAGAATAATAATTATTCAATAATTATGGATGATGAGATCATCACTAGAGGGACCCTAATAAATGGCTTATATGTGTTAGACACTTCTCCACACATCATGAATATAAATACATCTAAGAGAAAAAGAGATAAGGTAAACAATGCATACTTATGGCATTATAGACTAGGCCATATACATGAGGGAAAGATTCAAAAGTTGTTGAAAGATATATACTTAGATCTATTTGACTATAAGTCGTATGCAACTTATAAACCTTGCTTTTATGGGAAAATGACTAACTCTCTTTTTAGTGGAACTAAAGAGAGAGTCACCGAGTTATTGGAACTCGTACATAGTGATGTATGTGGTCCCATGTCAACTTACGCTATAGGTGGTTGCTCATACTTCATTACATTCACTAATGATTTCCCAAGGTATAGACACATGTACTTGATGAAATACAAGTTTGAGGCCTTTGAGAAATTCAAGGAATATAAGAATGAGGTAAAGAACTAGATTTGAAAGAGTATTAATACTAGAAGAGTTCAAAGCAATATACTACAACTGATTCGACCATAGAAGCGGAGTATATTGCTACAGCAAAAGCAATAAAGGAAGGGGTGTGGATGAAGAAGTTCATCAGGGATTTGAGAGTCGTACCGAGTAGCATAGAGCCGATTCCCAAATATAGTGACAACGACAGGGCAATAGTTCTAGCAAGGAAACCCAGGTCTCATTAGAATTATTTTGAGGATGTTCCTTAATTAGAGATATCATAGCCCATAAAGATATAGCAACGAAAAGAGTTCCATTCAAAGATAACATTACAGATCCACTTACGAAGCTGTTGGCTCAGATTGTATTTGAGCATCACAAGGATTTGATGGGGATCAGACATATAGGTGATTGGCTTTAGGTCAAGTGAGAGATTACTGGTTACAAGTGCCCTGCAAGTCAATTACGTGAGTGATGGCACGTGTGACATGTTGCTCTTATATTATATTATATTATATTATATATATATATATATATATATATATATATATATATATAGTGATGTCTTTAGTTTTGTGCAATGAGAATCAGATCATGATGAGATCAATTCACCTTTAAGTACGGATCCTACATAATCTTGGTTATAAGCTACTCAAGAGGAACATCGAGAAAATCAAACAGATCGATGTACCGTATGCTGGTTACAAGTGCCCTGCAAACCAATCACATAAGTGATGGCATGTGTGACATGCTGCACAATCTTTTTGCTTATGATTATTATTAGCATATTTTCATATTATATTATCTATTACATATATATATATATATATATATATATATATATATATATATATATATATATATATATATTGTGATGTCCTTGGTTCTATGCAATGAGAATCGGATCATGATGAGTCACGATAATAAGATTGATTCACCTTTAAATACAGATCCCAAATAATCTCGATCATAAGTTACTCGAGAGGGACTTCGAGATAATCGAACAGACTGATGTACTATACACCCGTCTTTATAATGGAGCCGGCTGATCTCATAGCCACTTGTGTGGAGACACAAAGGATATAGTACAGATGCTCATTAGAGAATGAGTTCACTGATTGATCCACTTATGGAATGTTGTATGATTAATGATACATAATGTCAGATAATAATTATATAGCCCCGGTTATGTGTCTGCTCCTTAGACTTGAGACACCAAGGATGCCTTATATAAGTACTCTTTTCTTTGATGCCGGACGTACATGTTTGGAAAGTTCTAGATCTGGTACAACCGGTTATCGAGATTGTTAGCCTACGAAGGCAATTAAATGTCAATAAAGAATCATCCACTCTCGCATCACAAGAAGAATATCCTATATGTGCTTACTTAGAGAAATCCCTAGCCAGGGTTATTCGAATTGAGAGAGGCGGAGTTCTTCGGGAGAATTCAATTAAAGCGAGACTCAAACGAATTCCGTATGTGGCCTGATAGTACCATGTCCAATATACGACCTATGAGATATTAGTTGGATGAGATACTATAGATACATAGTAATTATGGACAGATAAGTCTGATGGATTCAATCCCCCTGTACTGTTTGGGGACTATGGCGTAGTGGCCTAGTACGTCCATAGTCGATGAGTCAAGTGAATTATTATGGGGATAATAATTCACTATATCAGAAGGAGTTCTAATAGGAGTGACTCATGACTAACTCAATATCGGGCCTAGAGGGTCACACACATATGGTGGATGCTTCAGCGAATAGAGGATTGGATAGAGATCTAATTAGTCCCTATTCTCGTTAGATGAGACCCTACACTGATGGGCTCCTTGTATGAGGCCCAATTAGAGGACAAAGGAGATTATTGAATAGAGATCCAATAATACAAGTTTAGTGGGTAATCGGATGGAGATTCAATACCCACTAAGGCAGGACCCCTAGGATTTTTGGTGACTCTCTACTCATAGTTGATAGGATACATCTTTGGCCGCCCCCTCCTATTCTCCTCCCTCCCTCTGTGTAAGAGTTGCGAGACCTAAGATTATGATTAGAGGAGTATCGTTATAGCGATCCATCATATGGATATCGCCAGAGAGGAGGAGCTTGATCTCTTTTATCTTCTTCATTCGGATTTGAAAAAATAGGGATGTACAATCTCCCTAGGTAAATAATCTCTTACATGATATAATTTTTCAATTTTTGTGGCTTTCTTGTGACCCAATCTTTTGCACCACGATTTGATTTATGTATGAAACCTATTTTATTTTGACCTTTCACTGTGCATGTGATGCTCCCATTTGGTTTCCCAACATTGTATACCTATCCATATGATAAAGGCGATTGGTCTTATAGCCACTTATGTGGAGACACTAAGGATACAATACATGTGCTCAATGAAGAATGAGTTCACTGATTGATCCATTTATGGAATATTATATTATTAATAACGCCTAATATCAGATGACGATTCCATCGTCTGAGTTGTGCATCTAGTCCTTAGACTTGAAATACTAAGGATGCCTTGTTTGAGTACTCCTTTCTTTGATGTCGGACTTACAAGTTTGGAAAGTTTTAGATCTGGTATAACCGGTTATCAAGATTTGTAGCCAACCTTACAAAGACAATTGAGTGTTAATAAAGGATCATACACTCTCGGTATTATGAGAGGAATATGCCATGTGTGCTTGCTCAGAAAAATCTATGGTCAGGTCATTCGGATTAAGAGAGAAGTTCTATGGGAGAATCCGATTATAGCAAGACTCGAATGGATTTCATATGTGGCCTGACAGCACCATGTCTAATAGATGATCTATGAGATATTAGTTGAATGAGGGACTATAGATACATGGTAAATGTGGATAGATAGGTCTGATGGATTTGATCCCCTTGTACCATCTGGAGATTATGATGTGGTGGCCTAGTACGTCCATAGTTGATGAGTCGAGTAAATTATTATGGGGATAATAATTCACTATATCAGAAAGAGTTCTGATAGGAGCGACTCATGGCCAGCTCAATATCGAGCCTAGAGGGTCACACACATATGGTGGATACTTCAGCAAATAGAGGATTAGATAGAGATCTAATTAGCCCCTATTCTTATTAAATGAGATGCTACACTGATGGGCTCCTTGCATGAGGTCCAATTAGAGGCTAAAGGAGATTATTGGATAGAGATTCAATAATGCAAGGTAGTGGGTGAATGAATGGAGATCCAATACCCACTAAGCCAGGACCCCTAGGGTTTTTGGTGGCTCTTTATAAATAGGAGGGGAGGCACATAGATGATTAGGCTGCATCTTTGGCCACCCTCTCCTATTATCCTCTCTCCCTTTGCATAAGAGTTACAAGAACTAGGATTGCGATTGGAGGAGTATCGTTGTAGCGATCTATCATGTGGATACTACTAGAGAGGAGGACACTTGACCTCCTTCATCCTCTCCATCCAGATATAGAAAAATAAGGATATATGATCTCCTAAGGTAAATAATCTCTCACATGATGCAGTTTTTTGGTTTTGCAACTTTTTTGTGATCCAATCTTTTACACTATGATTTGATTTACGTAGGAAATATATTTTATTTTGATCTTCTGTTATGCATGTGATGCTCCTACTTGGTTTCCCAATAATGCCAAGATTGTTTCTTTTTCCAAGTAATTTAAGCCTCCGTCATTATATCTATTGCCCTACTCATATCTTCTTATACTATTACTGCAAAAGCATGATGCAAGTTGAAAACTACCTTAGTGTTGAATCTTGGATTTTAATGATGAAATCAAATAATGAATTAGTGATCTAATCAATATTTGAGAAAAGTGATGCAGGATCATTTCAATCATGAAAAGGCAAAACAATTGAATCAGAAGAATTAGATGTTGGGCTAGAGTCAAAGATCAGCATCAAGCTGAAAGAATCAGACATTGTGCTAAGATCGGATGTTGCAGGAGTTAACATGCTGAGGGATTGGGTGATATACCGAAGATCCGGATGATGTGTCAAAAGTTCAGATGATGTTCAGATGAACCAATGATATGCCAAGCAATATAGAACTCTTCTCTAGTCGTTTATGTCTTGAGACTCGAAGGTTAGGCCTAAATTGAGTTAATTTTGGGTGTCACCATGCTAACTCAATTAAGGCCCACTAGGCCTTAATTATATTGATTTGGGCCCATTGGGAGGCTCATTCAATAACCTATAGTTGGGTCAAGTGGTGGCACTGCCAGATTAGTTGGTGGCACTGCCAGATTAGGCCTTAAAGTACATGATTGATAGGATTCTAGCAGGGTTGAGTCCTAATCTCCCTAGAAGTAGTGAATAAAACCCTACTAGATTATAATAAAGTCATTTCTATCTTATAAAGGAATATATCTAGGGTTTAGATTAGCCATTAGTGCTTAGTGGTCGTCGCCCCCCTTACTGGGTTGGTTGGCCAGGGTTTCCCTTGCTTAGGTCGGCTATAGAGCCAACCTAGCTGCCCCCTATTAAGGCAGGTTGGCTATAAGAGGGGTAAAGAGATAATTTTACTTAGGCAAGCACCCCCTTAGGCTAGGATTTTGATCCCTATATAATGATGTAGCCATCCCCTCTCTTGAATCAAGCAATCTACAATTTTAATTCAGCCTTGTGCCGAGTCTAGGAGGGAGGAACCCCTATAATGTTCTAAGGGTTGATCCCTCTCAAGGATCAAAAACTATAAAGCTCCTTCTGAGGTTCTATCATCTGGTATTAAAGTAGCGATCTTGCTACCTCTGTAGCCATCTCAGTCGCCTCCACCTTCCCAAGCAATTCCCACAATTGCTGCAACACGCGTCTCCACCTTCCACCCCAGCCTAGATCAAATCAATCTGCCATTGCCCCCTACGTTTGATCTAGAGATATGATATATTTTTATCACCCATGCCTCTTCAATACTACAAAATCCTTTGCCTTATATGTTGAAGAAGTTTTTCCAAAAGTTTCCTTGCTGTAAAATTTTACCGTCGTAAACGTTATCATCATTGCGAAGGCGAAACGCTGTAAAAATTTCAGCCGATTGTTGCTTCTTAAACTAAACTTTTAATCATTCTTTTTGGCTGAAACTTATATACAATTCCATAGATCATCTTAGCTTTCATCTAAGACTAATCTCATGAAGAAACTCCTTCTGGATACAGACTTATAGTGCTGCAATTCTTCATTGCATAATACTAAAATTTTATAATGCAGAATCTGCCTTTCGTTTATTGGCCTCTTGAAACCAAACTTTTGTTCATCCTTTTTAGCTAAAATTTTTATACAATTCAAAAGATCAACTTAGCTTTTATCTGAGATTAATTTCTAGAAAAAATTCCTTCTGGAACCAATTTTCTTGTGCAATTTTTTACCATTATGTAGTTCTGGAATTTTACGATAAAGGATCTGCCTTTCATCTTTTGCCCTATTTCCCTACTGTTATGCTGCCAAAATTTTGTCAAACTTTTTACTAGTATTAATAACATCTAATAAAGGAAAGTTTTCTTAAACTTTCCTTTAGAATTTACATCGAGAAGTCATCATTTCTTCGACGTAAAATTGGTTCAGTAGGACAACACATCACTACACTTTTTTCGTTGAATTCTATTAGATTTGAGTGCTAATTAAGATATGGACTTCTATCTTAATTTACTCCTGCTATTTTATTAGGAATCATGCAACACCCTCGATACATGTGACGAAAATCTTTGACAGTCTCATAGTGGGGATCGAGATCCAATTGGCATCTTAATGCATCCTCTAGGGACTCGACCAATTACACTAAGCCCAAAAGGTAGACAACTATTGTCAACCAAAATTCTTTGTGATTCCCGTCATGTTTAGCCTCTGAATCATCATAGTCTCGAGTGCTTGACCAACCATAAAATTTAGTTAAGTCATCACTATCATTACAAGATGAGTTTGATTCGATGGATATGCTCTCGACTACCCGACCAAGTCATACCATGTCCTTAGGTCACCGATAATATTTTTATATCATAGGCAAGAACTTGATCATATAGATAGGTGAGCCTCGAGGGACTTAACCAACTCAACCTATGTCGTGATTCAATTTCTTCCTATAATGATGGAAGGCCACATAAGTCAATCTTATTACCTCATGCTTACTGACTTAATATTATCACAAGAGGGGGTTTTTGTTTCGTATTGGTCTCCAAATATGTCATATCACACACATACATATTTAATATATATCTACATCGCATGTATATATATATATATATAGTATAATATATCACATATGCAAGCCACACTAGATGATAATAAACCGTCACCTAATATGATTAAGCCTGAGCCAAAGGGCCTAATCACTCACAATAGGATCTATGTGTGCATCAGCACATCTCCATGTCTTGTGATCGTTGATCTTATCATCATCGGTTTTGTCGGATCCTCGTCGTATCATCATGCATCGTGATCTCCCGCCACGATATCATGGGTCTCATTGTCACCTCCACACTTCCGTCGCGCCTCTCCATGTAATTACAAAATAATCATAGGCACGTAGGCCCAACAATAAATGAAAAAAACGAAGGCTTGCAGGCCCTAATAATAATAATAATAATAATAATAATAATAATAATAATCATAATTACACATATCATAACACATAGCTCATGATCATCCATCTACATCATACATCATATGTACATCACATTACATGTATAATAATTAATTAAATTATTTAATTAATTAATTTTCTAGAATTATCAGGGATATTTTTAAAATTTTAGATAAAAGGACAGTCCTTAGAGTTTCTAGAATTATTGAAGATATTTTAAAAATTTGGGACAAAAGAACAGATAGTAGAATTTCTCAAATTATGAGGGGCATAATCATCCTTTTCCCAAATGAATGTCATAACCATAGCCCTTGCCCTCATTGCACTGTCGCTGCCACCGCCCCTATGCAGGTGGCTTCTGCCCCTACTGGCGGCTGCTCCTGCAAATGACCACCCTTGTAGGTGGCAGCCCTAACCGTGCGGCTGCCTGATAGGACTCCAGTAGGGTTGAGTCCTAATCACCCTAGAAGTGATTAATAAGAATCATGTGAGATTGTAATAAAGCCACTTCTATCTTATAAAGGAGTATAGCTAGGGTTTAGATTAGCCTTTAGGGCTTAGTAACCTTCACCCCCCTTACTGGGTTGGTCGACTAGGGTTTCCCCCTACTTAGGTCGCTATAGAGCCAACTTAGCCGTCCCCTATTCCTATTAAGGCAGGTCGGCTATAGGAGAGGTAAAGGGATAATTTTACTTAGGCAAGCACCCATTTAGGCTAGGGTTTTGATCCCAAATTAAAGATGTAGCTGCTCCCTTCTTGAATTAAGTAATTATCAACTTTTATTCAGCCTTGTGTCGAGTCTAGGAGGGAGGAACCCCTCCAGCGTTCCAAGGGTTGATCCCCCTCTAGGATCAAAATCTATGAAGCTTCTTTTGGGGTTTGATCATCTGGTATTAGAGCAGTGTTTCTACTGCCCTGTAGCTACCTCAGCTATCTCCACCTTTCCAAACAATTTTCATAATTGCTTTTGACGTCGCCTCCATCCACCATCGCCCACCAAGCTGCAGATCCATCTATCTACTGCCGCCCCCAGCGTGATCTGGAAATCTGGTATATTTTTATCATCCACATCTCTTCAATATTGCAAGATTGCTTACTTATACATTAAAGATTTTTTTCAAATTTTATCCGCTGCAAATTTCGTTCATCGCAAACATTATTGTTGTTGCGAAGGCAAAACACTGTAGAAATTTTTAGTTAAATTTTCACCTCTTGAAATTAGTTTATTTCTTCTCCTTTCTAGCCAAAATTTTTACACAATTCTAAGGATCAACTTGGCTTTCATATGGGATTAATTTCTGAAAAAAACTCCTTCTGGAATTGGTTTTCTTGTGCAATCTTTCACCATCACGCAGTACTAAAATTTTACAATGAAGGATCTACCTTTCATCTTTTGCCTTATTTCCCTACTATTATGCTACCAAAATTTTGTCAAACTTTTTACTGGTATTAACAACATATGAATTAAGGGTTTTTGCATAATTTCCTTGAACTTTCCTCTAGAATTTATGTCAAGAAGTCATTGTCTCTCTGATGTAAAATTTATTCGATAGGATAGCACATCGCAACACTTTATTTCGCTGAATTCTATTAGATTTGAGTGCTATTTTTTGTGGAATTTCAGACTCTTTTTTCTTAATCTCAAAACTTTACCATCCTCACCAAAAACCGTTCTAGACCTTACCCTAAACCGAATCCAAACAACCACCCAAATCAGCCCTAAACTGTAGCCTACTCCCATCCAAACTGATTCACCTTCTAATCGGCCACCCCATTCTCCAAAATTCCCATGCCACTAACCCAACAATAGAAAAAAGACCTCAATATTATAGATCTAGAGGCATATACTATGACATTAGAGGAGGCTATTGATGCAAAGCTTGAAGCCTTTGAAAACTGCATGGAAGAGAAGATGTGATCCCTTTTCGTCGAATTTAGCATTGGCCGACCGTCGAGCCCGAGGAAATCACAACAGGGAGAAACTTCAAATCGATGAGATGATCCTCAAGAATATGGCCACATCACCTCTGATTTCAACAATCCATGCATGAAGGTTGACTTCCCTAGATGGGAAGAAGGAGACCCGATCGGGTGGATCTCGTGCGCGGAATGCTATTTTCGGTTCTACCAAATCGTCGATGTCATACGGATAGAGATTGCTGCCATCCACCTTGAGGGAGATGCTATTCAGTGGTTTAATTGGTTTGAGTACACCCATGGAGGACTCACTTGGTAACAATTCAAGAAAGGACTATTGAACTGCTTCGGACCAACCGATTTTGACAACATCGATGGACAATTGGTAAAGATTTGTCAAACCTCTGTAATACAAGAATACCAAACAAAGTTTGAATGTTTATCTAATCAAACTATTAATTATTCTAAAAGATAACTTTTAGGGACTTTCATTGAGGGCCTAAAGCCAAAGATTCAGGGAGAAGTAAAGGCACGACAACCATACACTCTTATGGCGACGATTTCCTTTGCACGTATTCAAGAAGAACGATTGAACCAAGAGGCACAAAGGACAAGGGTCACTCCTCGACCAGCCATACCGAGGCCTATAGCCCCCTCTACTGCCATCCAAGACCCGCACCAAAAAAATTGACAAGGGATGAGCTTCATGAACGATCGGCCAAAGGATTATGCTAGCACTGTGAAGGCTCAAGGCTGCTATGACAACGACATCGGTTCTAGCGCTACCCGATTTTAGTCGAACATTCGTGATTGAGGCCGATGCATCTAGAGTTGGAATTGGGGCTATTCTAATGCAAGATGGCTGACCCCTTATCTACACAAGTAAAGCCTTATCTCCCTCACATCTTACAATGTTCGTGTATGATAAAGAAATGCTTTCCATCGTACATGCAGTCACAAAGTGGAGAACCTACATGATCAGTCGACGCTTCCAGATTAAGATCGACCATTGAAGCCTTAAATATTTTTTGGAGCAGAAAATATCCTCCTGGAGCAGCAATAATAGGTAACAAAACTCCTTGGCTTTGATTATGAAATTACTTATCAAAAAGGAAAAGAGAATGTTGTTGAAGATGCCCTATCTCGACTATCGGGACAAGCCAAAATTTCAGCCATCTCCCTTCCCTCCATTGACTTCCTCGATAATATTAGGGAGGAATGAAAGAATAATCCAGAAGCCCGAGCCATCATAAAAAAATTAGAGGACCCGGGGTCCACGGGTCACTACTCGTGGGATTCGAAGGACTTGCGCTACAAAGACCGAATTGTTATTGTTCCTTCTTCCTCTTGCATCCAAATTATTTTGTATGAGATACACTCTTCGCCTTCAGTAGGGCACTATAGATTTTTGAGCTATACTAGAGGGAAGTCACCATCTCAGAAGAAAGATTGGCTATCACTAAAGGCTAACCATATGGCAGCACATGCAAAGAAGAAACAGCCTCTCAACAAACTTCAGAATATATGAGAAATTGAAGATCGAGTTTTCCTACACTTCTAGTTTGATCAGTGGGAAACTCGAGCCTTAATGAAGTGGTCTCCCTATTTCTTTGGGCCTTGTAAAATTGGAGATCACATTGGTGCCCTAATATGGAGGTCGGATCCGTGCACTAAATTAAAATTACAATTGATCCTTTAGGTATCCCAACTCAAATAAAAATTTAAAGATGACGACTCAGCTTCAATTCTTCCAACTGATACCCAAACTGATGAGGAGCCAAAGACCTGATTCCCTGAGTTCATGAAACTTTAATCTTGAGGACAAGGCTAATTTTAAGAGGGCGGGTTTGATAAGACTCCAGCAGGATTGAGTCCTAATCACCTTATAAGTGATCAATAAGAATCCTGTGAGATTATAATAAAGCCACTCATATCTTATAAAGGAGTACGACTAGAGTTTAAATTAGCCCTTATGGCTTAGTAACCGCTACCCCCCTTATTGGGTTGGTCGGCTAGGGTTTCCCCCTACTTAGGTCGGCTATAGAGCCAACTTAGTCGCCCCCTATTCCTATTAAGGTAGGTTGGCTATAGAAGGGGTAAATGGATAATTTTACTTAGGCAAATACCCCCTTAGGCTAGGGTTTTAATCCCTATTTAAATATGTAGTTGTCCCCCTCTTGAATCAAGTAATTATTAACTTTTATTCAGCCTTGTGTCGAGTCTAGGAGGGAGGAACCCCTATAGTGTTTCAAGGGTTGATCCCCCTCAATGATCAAAATATAAAAAGCTCCTTCTAGGGTTCTATCACTGCCCCTTGCGGCCTAACCGTGGGCAGCCTAGTCGCCATTGCAGGCGGTTTCCCCTGCGGGTAACTACTCCTACAAGGGAGGGGCCTTGGCTGTAGCCGGCCGCCCCTGCAAAGTGCTTGACCATGGCCGATCGCCCCTACAGGTGGCTGGCTACTTTCATCCTCGCTGTGTTTGCTATGAAAACATAACAAGAACGCATAGAACAGTTCTACATAGGGAGAATGTATATCCTTGTGTTCCAGATCCGAATGGAGATGATGAAGAAAGTCAAGCATCATCTTCATCTCTAGCAATATCTACACGATGGATCTCTACAATGAAACTCCTCCCATTAGATCTCGCAACTCTTGCGTAGAGGGAGGGAGGAGAATAGGAGGAGGTAGCCAAAGCTGTAGCCTATCAACCATGTGCCTCCCCTCTTATTTATATAGAGCCACCAAAGACCCTAGGGTCCTACTTAATGGGTATTGATCTTTATCCAATTACCCACTAACTTTGTATTATTGTATCTCTATCCAATAATCTCCTTTGGCCTCTAATTAGGCCTTATGCAAGGAGTCCATTAGTGTAGGTTCTCATCTAATGAGAATAGGGCTAATTGGATCTCCATCCAATCTTCTATTCACTGAAGCATCTACCATATGTGTGTGACCCTCTAGGCCCGATACCGAGCTAGCTGTGAGTCGGTCCCATTAGAACTTCTTCTAATATAGTAAATTATTATCTCCATAATAATTCACTCGACTCATCGACTATAGACGTACTAGGTCACTCCGCCATAGTCCATATACGATACAGGGGGATCAAATCCATCGGACCTGTCTGTCCATAGTTACCATGTATATATAATCTCTCATCCAACTAATATCCCAAAGACCATATATTAGACATGGTATTGTCAGGTCATATACAAAATCCATTTGGGACTCGCTCCAATCGGATTCTACTAGAGAACTCCTTCTCTCTCAATCCAAATTACCCTAGCCAGGGATTTATCTGAGCAAGTTCATATGGGATATTCCTCTCATGATACTGAGAGTGGATAATCCTTTATTGACATTCAATTACCTTCGTAAGGTTAACTACCAATCCCGATAACTGACTATACCAAATCTAAAACTTTCCAAACCTGTATGTCGGGCGTCAAAGGAATGAGTATTTAAACAAGGCATCTTTGGTGTCTAAAGTGTAAGGACCATATGCATAACTGAGACTATGGAATTGTTATCTGACAATAGATATCATTAACTATACAACATTGCATAAGCGGATCAATTAGTAAACTCATTCTCCAATAAGCACTTGTACTATATTCCTAGTATCTTCGTACAAGTGGCTATGAGACCAACCGCCTCCATCATATGGATGGGTACATAGTACACCAGTCTATCCAGTTATCTCGATGTCCCACTCGAGTAACTATGACCAGGATTGTTTCAGGTCTGTGTTTAAAGGTAAATCAATCTTATTATCATGATTTCATCACGATCTGATTCCAATTACACAAAGCTAAGGACATCACTATATATATATATATATATATATATATATATATATATATATATATGCAATAGATAATATAATGTTGGAATATACTAGCAATAATTATAAGTAAAAACAAGCATCTAACATGTGCCATCACTCATATGATTGGCTTGTAGGGCACCTGTAACCAGCAATATAGATAAGGGAGTTTAGTTAACACTCCATCATCAATTGATTGTCATTATAAAAAAGAGGGAGATTGTTGAATCTTGGATTTGATGATAAAATTAATTAATGAGTTAGTAATCTAATCAACATCTAAGAAAAATGATGCATGACTAATTTCAATCATGGAAAGGCAAAACAATTGAAGTAGAAGAATCAGATATCGGGCCAGAGTCAAAGATCGGGCATCAAGCTAGAAGAATCAGACATTGCGCCAAGATTAGATATTGCAGGAGTCAACATGCCGATGGATCAGGTAATACATCGAATATTCTAATGACATGCTGGAAGTTCGAATGAACCAATGATATGCTGAGCAACATAGAACTCTTATCTTTAGTCATTTATGTATTGATTATCGAAGGTTAGGTCTTAATTATGATAGTTTTGGGTATAACCATGCTAACTCAATTAAAGGTCCATTGGGCCTAAATTAGGGCTGATTGGGGCCCATTAGGAAGCTCATTCAGTGACTCACAATTGAGTTAGGTGGTGACACCGCCAGACCAGGCAATGGAAACACCTATGAGCTGAAAAGTAAAGTACACGGTCTCCCATGTTGCTAGGTGCTAGTACCATTCATACTGGTTGAAGGTACCACCAACAGTTAATGCTGCAAGTGGTGGTACCATCGTGGTTGGCGATAGTACCACCTAGTGTAGGCGGTGGTACTACTAGTACCTTGAAGACCCAAAAATTTAAATTTTGACCCTATTTTTTAAGCTATTTGGGGTCTATAAATATCCTACTCATTCTTGCTTAAGCAAGCAATAAAAGAGAACAAAAAATGTGATTGAAAGTGTTGTAAAGCTCTAAGTTGAGTGTTCCCCTCCTTTTAAAGTTTAGGTTTTATTTTGAGGGAGGTATGTGACATGTAAAGGTTCTCTCCTAAACCTATGAAAAGGAAAAAAGAGTTGTTAAGATAGTTGATCTTCGCCCATTGAAAGAAGATCATTAGTGAAAGCGGTGGCCTTGACGGAGGAGGAATTGGGAGTGGATGTAGGTTACGATGATCGAATCACTATAAATTCGGTGTACATTTCCTTTTATGCTCTTCATTACTATTGTTTTCTGATTTAACTGCTTGTTATACTTACTCATACTCTAAGTTAAGCATATTTTCAATATCAATTTTCATCAAATGAATTTTTAAATTGTAACTTTTCGAAAGCACTAATTCACGCTATATAGATTTTAATTCCTGAGAGGGATCAACCCTTGGAACGCTATAGGGGTTCCTCCCTCCTAGACTTGGCATAAGGCTGAAATAAAATTGATAATTACTTAATTCAAGAGGGGGGGCAACTACATCTTTAAGTAGGGATCAAAACCCTAGCCGAAGGGGGTGCTTGTCTAAGTAAAATTATCCCTTTGCCCCTCCTATAGCTGACCTACCTTAACAGAAATATGGGGCGGCTAGGTTGGCTCTATAGCCGACCTAAGCAGGGGGAAACCTTGGCCGACCAACCTAGTAAGGGAGGTAGTGGCCACTAAGCCCTAGGGATTAATCTAAACCCTAGTCATACTCCTTTATAAGATATGAGTGACTTTGTTACAATTTAAGAGGGTTTTATTGACTACTTCTTAGGGAGATTATGACTCAACCAAACCCATCCTCTTAAAATCAACCTTGTCCCCAAGGCTGAGATTCCATGAACTTGGGGAATCGAGTCTTCAGCTCCCCATATGATTCCCATGCTATTATCAACTGAACTTTGGCCTCCTTATCAGCAGGGGTGTTAGTTGGAAGGATTTGGGCTGAGTCATCTTCTTTAAATTTCCATTTGAGGTGGGATACCTGACGGATCAATTGTAATCTTGATCTGGTGCGTAGATCTGATCTCTAGGTTAGGGCTCCAATGTGGTCCCCATTTTTGTAAGGCCTAAAGAATAGGGAGACCACTTCCTTAAGGCTCGAGTTTCCTACTGATCAGGCTGGAGGTGTAAGAAAACTCGATCTTCAATTTTTCGTTCATTCTGAAGTTTGTTATGAGGCCATTTTTCTTTGCATGTGATGGCGTGAGCATGGATTATAATTCTTTTGGCATGACCTATATCCAACCAAATTTTAAATTTGGTAGCAATGAGTATCTCCTTTAAAAATCTCGTGTGAAGTGTGGAGAAAACCTTAGTATGAATTAGGAGTTGATCATCTTGCATAAGGGTGACGCCGATCCCAACTCGGATGTGTCTGCTCCAAGTACGAACACATTGCCACGTTTAAGTAATGCTAGCATCGATATAGATGGCATCATGACTGTGGGGGTCATGTGGATGCCTTTCTCCTGTTCCTTCTTGCGATCGTGGGTCGTGGATCCAAGATTATCATCAGGGAAGACTTTTAGCATCATGGTTTGCTCCTCGGTGAAGTCGTGGAAGTAGCCCGAGATGAGGGAACACTGCATCAGAACCCATAGTTAGTTCAACTGAATATGGCACTTTAGGAAGAGCATATCCCTGCAGACAAAGAGGTAAAATTTTTTAAGGATAAAGTGTCATTGCAAGGGAAGGTTGTGGTCAAATGATCAGTATCTCTCACGTCTCCTAGATGATCTTTTTAGCTTCGATCCTCTGAAAATATGGATAGTAATATGGTCGAATATGTGCTGGTGGTTCCTCTTATATGACCAACATATGGGGGTCGTGCAGTCTGGTAAGAAGGAGTCGGCTCGGTTCAATGGACGTGCTTGAGATTTCAGCGAGCTCCTCCAAGCACTGTGTCAAGATCATATTTTCTTCATCCTCTCCTTTTCTACGTAAGGTCACATGTTTTATTTTGTTATTCATAAGGTCGTTGGAGCTCCTGGTGTCGGTGAGGATGGTGATGGGCTTATGCTTAATGAAGCCATTAATGTCCAATATCTGTGGTGGAGCATGAAAGGTGCAGGCGACTGATTGTGGTTTTTCTTTCATATCTTTCTCCTTAGACTCGAGAGCCATATCTTTGAGTTTGGGTTCTTCAGTGGGCTCAACCAATAGAGGTCTATCTTTTTTACAATGGTGGTCTCGGGACCACAGTTTATTACAATGCTAACATAGGCCCTTTATTGATTTGTCACGAAACTCTTCTTTTATTAACTTTTTTGGCTGAGGTGATCGGCTGGTGGTAGATAGGGCCAAGAGTCTCTATGTTGCTGGTCGTGCAGTGGCTTTGGTCCTCCAAGCATCTTGGTTCAGCCTATCTTCGTGTAGCCGTGCGAAGGAGATGACTGCCTTAAGTGTGTACGGTAATCGCGCTTTAACTTTTTCTTGAATCTCCAGCTTTAAGCCCTCAATGAAAGTCCTTAATATCTATTTTTTAGACTAATTACGAGTTTGATTAGTTAGTCTTTTAAACCTAATTTGGTACTCTTGGATGGTAGTGGTTTGACGGATCTTCGTTAGTTCTTCGTCAAAGTTCTTGTAATTTATTGGTGTTGAAGGTTTATATGCTTTTGGTTGGAATGTGGTTCTCATGCCCTGAATATCTTGATTAAGGTGCCCTTCCTGAAGTTGTATAAAGGAGATCGACGTGATCGAGGTGTAGGGCTGCCGTGTCTTATCCTCGTTTGTTATCTCGGATAGGTTCTTTTTTGCAATCAGAATTTGCTCCATATTGTGATCTTCTTAGGCTTAGTGATCAGCCCGATCTAAACTTGTCGAAGAGAGCGCATAATTTAGTATCCATATGCGTCTCGAAAGCCTCCAATTTGGCTTCAAATAAGCCCAACAATGTCATGACGTAAGGATCTCCAAACTGTTATACAGACCAACTGAAAGTGTAGCTGTAATTTTTAGGTTGAAGGCAGTGAATAGCAGTAATGTCGGGACAGCGGGGGTGAAGTCTACAAGTGGAGGATGGAAGCCAAGGGTAGCAGCAACGTTGGAAGAAGAAGAGGGCAGCAACAATGTCGGTTACGACTGTGCTACGACTTCGTAGCTACAAGTGGCGTCGGTAGCAGCAAGGGTGCGACTGCTGCTAGTTACAGATGCCCTACAAGCCAATCACGTGAGTGATGGCACGTGTGATATGTTGTGTGATCTTTTTGCTTATGATTAATATTGGCATATTCTCACATTATCTGTTACATATATTGTGATGTCCTTGGTTCCGTGCAATAGGAGTCGGATCGTGATGAGATCATGATAATAAGATCGATTCACCTTTAAATATAGATCCTAAATAATCCCGATCATAAGTTACTTAAGAGGGACATTGAGATAACTAGACAGATCAGTGTACTATATACCCATTCATATGATGGAGGTGGCTAGTCTCAAAGCCACTTATGTGGAGACACTAAGGATATAGTACAGGTGCTCATTAGAGAATGACTTCACTGATTAATCCGCTTATGGAATGCTATATGGTTAATGATACCTAATGTCAGACAACGATTTCATAGTCCCAGTTGTGTATCTGGTCCTTAGACTTGGGACACCAAGGATACCTTGTATGAGTACTCCTTTCTTTGACGCCAGACTTATAGGTTTGGAAAGTTTCAGATCTGGTACAGCTGGTTATCGGGATTGGTAGCCAATCTTACGAAGGTAATTGAGTATCAATAGAGGATCATCCACTCTGGGTATCACAAGAGGAATATCTCATATGTGCTTGCTCAGACAAATCCCTGGCCAGGGTCATTCAGATTGAGAGAGAAAGAGTTCTCCGGGAGAATCCGATTAGAGCGAGACTATGACGAATTCCGTATGTGACTTGACAGTACCATGTCCAATATACGGTCTCTAGAATATTAGTTGGATGAGCGATTATAGATATATGGTAACTGTGGATAGACAGGTCTGATAGATTTGATCCCCCCTATACTGTCTGGGAGCTATGGCATAGTGGCTTAGTACGTCCATAATCGATGAGTCGAGTGAATTATTATAGGGATAATAATTCACTATATCAGAAAGAGTTTTGATGGGAGTGACTCACGGCCAGCTCGGTATCGGGCCTAGAGGGTCACACACATATGATGGATGCTTCAGCGAATAGAGGATTGGATGAAGATCCAATTAGCCCCTATTCTCATTAGATAAGATCCTATGTTGATGGGCTCCTTAATTAAGGTCCAATTAAAGGCCTAAGGAGATTATTAGATAGAGATCCAATAATGCAAGGTTAATAGATAATTGGATGGAGATCCAATACCCACTAAGGCAAGAGCCCTAGGGTTTTTGATGGCTCTCTATAAATAGGAGGGGAGACTCATGGTTGATAGGCTGCAACTTTAGCCATCACATCCTATTCTCCTCCCTCCCTCTGCGCAAGAGTTGTGAGATCAGATTGGAAGAGTTTCGTTGCAGAGATCCATCATGTGGATACCGCTAGAGAGGAGGACGCTTGACCTCCTTCATCTTCTCCATCCAGATTTGGAATACAAGGATATATGATCTTCCGAGGTAAAATCAATCTCTTACACATCGTGGTTTTTTTGTTTTTACACTTTTCTCGTTACCCCAATCTTTTATACAATGATTTGATCTACATGGGAAATCAGTTTTTTTTTAATTTCTGCTATGCATGTGATGCTCCCGTTGAGGTTTCCCAACAGTGGTATCAGAGCTAAGGTTTTTGTGCGAAAGATTAGTTTTAAACTACGTATGATGAGATTGTATCACATAGAATCATTCTACGCGTTCTTGCTATGTTTTTACAAAGGAAGCGAGGAGGAGCCACCGCCCATGTGGCGGCCACGGCCCCGAAAGGGAGGCTGGCACCCGAAGGCGGCACCTCACGAAGCGCCTGGGGACAAGAACCCGTAGGCACAACCGACTATGACCAACCCAGGGGTGGTAGCCGCTGCGTGGCGCAAGGGCTACCGCCACGCCAACCCTACCGCCAAGAGGGACGGCGCCGCCACCTTAGGGTTGCGGTGGCTGCAGGCACCCACCAGGGCACAAGGGCACGACGTAGAAGGGGAAAGAGGAGTTAGGACATCCTTTGAGAAAAGGATGATCCTACCCCTATAAATTTTAGAAATTTTGAGGAATGTCCTCGTGTACATAATTCCCATAATACCCTCAATAATTTTAGAAATTTCGAGGACTGTCCTCTCATCTAGAATTATAAAAATGCCCTTGATAATTCTGAAAATTCTGAGCATGTCTTGATTTTCAAAAAATAATTAATTAAATAGTTTAATTAATTATTATATATATCTAGTAATCCTACATATAATGTGATATACATGTGATGTATACTGTGGATGGATGATCATGAGCCATGTATTGTGATGTGTGTAATCATGATGATGATGATGATTATTATTATTATTATTATTATTATTAGGGCCTGCGTGCCTCTATTTTTCTCATTCATTGTCGGGCCTATGTGCCTGTGATTATTTATAATTACATGGAGAGGCGCATCGGGAGCATGTAGATGACAACGGGACCCACGATGTCGTGGCGGGAGATTACGACGCATTGTCACGGACAACAATGTAAACAAGGTGTTCGATGAAATGCTTGTGTTAGTCCGTGTCCTTCGGTTTAGGTACATATTTTGTACAACAAGAAGCGGGCTTGTAGTAGGCTTGGAAGCCCTAGTTTGATTTGCTTTACGGCCAAGTTTGGCTTATAAATACAAGTGTGTCTTATAAGCACTTGTGGGGACATCGGTCTGTAGTGGACCATTATCCTTTGTGTGCAACCTCTCTGAGTTTGTAATGTCCATGGGTGTAATTTGTATTTTGGCTTTATAAAATGTTTTTCTTGAGCAGTTGCTTGTGGATCCCGTGGGAGTTACTTCTTCTGGCCTGTTTTCGCTTTTTGTAAGTCTGTGGGATTTTAGGAGATCTTGGGGAGGGCTGACCTTTGCGGACGGACACGCATGGGTGCCGCACGGCTTAGGCAAAATCATCTAAGCCCGTGACAATGTGGTATCAGAGCGAGACAAGCACACGCAGAAACACTTGCCATACAAATGTGGGGGACCTAGCTAGGCTATGTGGAGGACAGCCAGCACGCGCAACCGTTTGTGGGAAACGGACATTGAGATGTAGGGAAAGGAGTCGCTCAGAGGAGCGGGCATCCTAGTTTGGCATTCAAGGAATAGCCAACCCCTTTGCGCGGGAGGCACCACAAGGACAAGCAAGCGAAGAAGAATGCGTAGCACACAAAGACTGGGATGGTTGAGTTTGAGCTATAGCTCGACGTTGGCAACCAAACTTGACGGTGCTTAAGGCAAAGCAGGGTGCTTGGTGAAAGATGAGACCGTGTAAGGTGGGAGGTGTTGTGTAATGACCGAAAGAGTTATGCAAAGCTCAACAGAGGGCTGACCCGTGGAATGGTGGACGTGAGGGCCACTATCAACTCAGTGCAAATCGAGGAGCAGAGCGACTTGGGTGGAACTCGGTGAAGTATCCAAGCCGCATGAAGGGAGTCGACATAGAAGATGGAACATGGAGCGGAGGCACGGAGCTTTGCTTAGACAGAGGTCAAGGGCATGAACTCTTGTAGAGGCAAGAGTGGGATCATGTCGTTCCATGGGTTCTTCATTCTGATGGGACAGACTTATTTTGCATGGTGCCAAAGATGAAGGGAGCTTCAAGGCACATGCAAGCTACCTAAGAGATGCATTTGATGGAGTAACTAAGGTGATTCAACTTGCGGAGGTAAAGTTAGGATCATGAGACCTTAGTACGGGCAAGAGGACGCAGGCGGGTACTCTTGAAGAATATGCCATGTTGCCATTCGAGTTGTCAAGAACAGGAGGTGCATAGCAAGATTGTGTTGGTAGGGATAGAGGCCCAAGATCCGCATAATGGTGCACCAACTCTAGCGAAGTCGGGGACTTGAGCTACTAGGCGACGGACTGTCCTAGAGCTATGCTTCATCCAGGAGTAACCCAGGAGTGGGGGGGGACGAAGGGGAATTGCCAAGGGAGCGAACTAAAAGTCGGAGATGGCAGAGGCCCTACGATGTGTTGGCAGAGGCCACACGTGGAGAAGTCGTAGTCCGAGTTCATCACATGAGAATCAGATGAATGGAGATGTCACCGGGAGGCGACATGGTGCGGATCGTGGTGGAATAGTTCGTGGCAATGCAATGACAATCTTGTCCCGTGAGGGACAAAATCATCTTGAGGTATGATCAGAGTTATTGGGAGCTCCACTTTGGTGTACGACACAACAAGAAGAAGGGCTATGGATTCAAGGAGTGAATGCCGAGTAGAGGCGGGTCGTGTGTGCATCAAAGCTTGCATTGGATGAAAGCCTTAGTCATCGATATGGGAGCCGATACCACCGAGGAAGAAGTCCAAGTGCACGTAGTGAGTCCCCTGGAGGGGGACATGATCATGTGAATGATCAGGAGCTGCTGGGAGCTCCACTTCGGTGAACCATACAACGACAAGAAGGGCTGTAGATTCAAGGAGTGAATGCCACAGTACCGTAGAGGCGGGTCTTCCGTGTGTATGCATCTACCCAAAAGAAAAGCGTCGGTTAGAGAGGAGGTGGACTCGGAGGAGCTCCACAGTGCCATAGAGGCAGATCTACCGATCGCGAAGGAAGGGATGAAGATGCAAGGTAACAGATAGTAGTGCTATGGGCTTGGCAGCGCCATGGTACCGCAGATGCAGGACTTCTGTGAAGTCATCGATCCCTTGCCCTCATGAAGGGACAACACTGGTCGTAAAAGGGGCCAAGGAGGTGGAGAATACAGAGGTAAACTCCAAGTACCAAGACGAGGCAGAAGGGCAGAGGCCAAGAAACTTCATAAGACCGATGTCGATGGGCTTCTCATCCAGATAGCCGAAATTAAGGGACTTGGTTGATGCAGAGTGCTCGACCAAGCAAGTAGGCAAGACATGGTACTGCACCTTTCTACTCAAGAGGAGTAGGCAGCAAAGGTGATGGAGAAGACGGTACAATCCCAAAGGCGACCAGACCTATCAAAGACTTACTCCAAGTTGGGGGACTCCAAGTTGGGGTAAACTTTTGCTCTTTTCGGGCAAAACTTCTTGCATTCCAGAAGTTCCACGGCAGTGGGAAGGTGAATCACAGTAGCTAACCCAACGCAAGGAGTGCAACCACTTCAAGTGCTTCAGAAGTGTGAGCAAAGAGCAGGCGAATGTTAGTACCCAGCTTAATGCATGAAGTACAAACTCGAGGAGGCAGGTGAAATCAAGTAACCTTTGCCAGGCGAAATTGAGTAACCTTTGCCTTCTCAACTCGAGAGAATGGGCGAAACCGAGTACCCCAATTCTCTTAACTCGAGGAGGTGAGTGGAGCCAAGTAACCTTACCTTCTCAACTACGAAGAGAATGCGTGAAGTCAAGTATCCCAGTTCTCTTATCCAAGTAGGGGAGCTCTGCACAAGTTCAGTGACCCTTCAAAGAAAGCTTATGGAAGACAATGGTTGTCAAATCCTCACCGTTGGTGATCAGTACTATTGAGAGTAGTTTTTCCACTTTATTTTCCAATTGACTAAGAGGGAGTGATGCGAACATACTTAGAAGTGACAACTAACAGCGGAAGAAGGTTCAATGGGCAAACATTATGGAGAAAGGACCTTAAAAACTTCAAAGTCTGTGAGGTGATGCTCGTTAAAGCTCCAACAAGCATCTACCCAGTTCAAGCAATATGAGTATACCGTGATACTGACACATAATAAGGCAGGTCTTTTCCTTCATCAGAGAGATCCGCGAGAACCAACAAGGATCAGCACAACTCAGCCAACCCCACACCAGATTCAGTCATTGGTGAGTTGAAGCAGCATGACGGATTAGAGTTCGACTACTCAACAATAGCGGCGAAGAGCTAGGAGCCAAAGGCGTGTTGCAAAGCGAAGATTAAAGATTCAGAATGCGAGGAGATGCACGTCGTGGCTTCGATGAGGACGTCGAAGGAATAAGTGGGGAGAATGTCACGGACAACAATGTAAACAAGGTGTTTGATGAAATGCTTGTGTTAGTCGTGTCCTTGGTTTAGGTACATATTTTGTACAACAAGAAGCGCGAGGCTTGGAAGCCCTAGTTTGATTTGCTTTATGGCCAAGTTTGGCTTATAAATACAAGTGTGTCTTATAAGCACTTGTGGGGACATCGGTCTGTAGTGGACCATTATCCTTTGTGTGCAACCTCTCTGAGTTTGTAATGTCCATGGGTGTAATTTGTATTTTGGCTTTATAAAGTGTTTTTCTTGAGCAGTTGCTTGTGGATCCCGTGGGAGTTGCTTCTTCTGGCCCGTTTTCTCTTTTTGTAAGTCTGTGGGATTTTAGGAGATCTCGGGGAGGGCTGACCTTTGCGGACGGACACGCATGGGTGCCGCACGGCTTAGGCAAAATCATCTAAGCCCGTGACAGCATGGTGATGCGACGATCCGACAGAACCGATGATGACGAGATTAACAATCACAGGGCATGGAGATGCGCTGATGCACATATAGATCCTATTGTGAGTGATTAGGCCCATTGGCTTAGGCTTAATCATATTAGGTGATGGCTCATGATCATCCAGTGTGGCTTGCATGTGTGATGTGTTATACACCTACTAGATATATGTAAATATATATATATTTACATGTAATATTAAAAGACTGATAGAAAATAAAAAACCCCTCCTACGATAATATTAAGTCGGTAAGTATGAGGCAATAAGTTGACCTACGTGACCTTCCATCATTATAGGAAGAAATTGAATCCCGACATAGGTTGAGTTGGTCGAGTCACTTGAGGCTCACCTATCTACGTGATCGAGTTCTTGCCTATGACATATATATGTCACTGGTGACCTGAGGATATAGTATGACTTAGTCGAGCAGTCAAGAGCATATCCGTCGAATCAGACTCATCTTGTAATGATGGTGATGACTTAACTGAAATTTATGGTTGGTCAAGCAGTCAAGACCATGATGATTCGGAGGTCGAACATGACGGGAATCGTAAGGAGTTCTGATTAACAAGAGTTGTCTATCTTTTGGGCTTAGTGTAGTTGGTCGAGTTCCTCGAGATTGCACTAAGACACCAATTGGATCCCAATCCCCACTAGGAGTCGGCCGGAGACTTTCGTCTCACGCGTCGAGGGTGTCGTGTGATTCACTAAGAAAATAGTGAGAGTATATTAAGATAAAAGTTCATATCTTAATTAGTATTTTCTATAAAGTCTGTGTGTTATTTATTTTTTACTATATCTTATTTTTTAGAAACATGTTACACATAAACCCCCTACGTGGCATACTTGATGCTAACCACCTCACTGGTCCAAACTATACAGATTGGCTCCGTAATTTGAGAATTGTTCTCACGGCTAAGAAAATCATATATGTCCTTGAAACAATTGTGCCCACGCCGAAAGAATGGGCAAACGAGGATGAGATTACTCTCTATGTGAAGTATATAGATGATTCCACATTGGCAAAATGTTATATGTTGGCTTTCATGACTCTTGAGTTATAGAGGCAACATGAGAGCATGGATGCAGATTCTATCCTTCTTCATCTCCGTCAACTGTTTGAGAAATCAGGAAGAACTCAAAGATATGAGATATCTAAGAGACTCCTCCAAGCCAGGATAACAGAAGGGACATCGATTGAGAACCATATCCTAAAGATGATAGAGTGGATCGAGAAACTCACAGATCTAGGAATAGTCCTAGAGGATAACCTGTGTGTTGATCTTATACTTCATTCCCTACCAAATTCCTCTTTCTCGCGACCTCAATCTTTTGTATAGTGATTTGATATGTGTGGGAAATCATTTTTTTTTATTTTGATTTTCGTTACGCATGTAATGCTCCTACTGAGGTTTCACAATAGTTGCAATAGGAGGAAGACGGTATAGCGATGTACACGACTATTGCAGAAGAGGGCAGCAACAGTATGTAGTGAGAGATGGCTGCTGTTGTGTTCAATTTGTTGCTGGCTACGATCAAGATAGTTAGCAATGAACGATTGTTGCGGGCTGCGATGTAAACAAATTGCAGTGAAAGATCGCTGCTGGTAGCTTTTTGCTACAAAGATCGCTGTTGGCTATGATCAAGGAGGATAACAGCAAGAGGTTGCTGTTGGTAGCATTGGGCAGCGAAAGATGCATGCTGCAGTTGAAGGGATAAGGGAGATTGGGTGGCTGAAAGATTGGTAGACAGAAGGCTTTGGTTTTTGGGTGCAGTTTATAGCTATTTTGGGTGCAATTTGGGGCTGCAGTTTTGTAGAGTGTAGGCTGTGAATTGGTGTGATTTTAGGGCTATAATAGTAGTAGATGAAGGTTAGAGAAATATATTTTAGATCTAGGATAGATAGTAGCAAAGGTAGGTGTATCGGTAACGAAAGTTGGCTGAAAAAGTAAGTGGATCGATAAGGAAGTAGGCTGTGATTAGGGCTGATTTGGGTGACTATTCAGTTTCAGTTTAGGATAGGGTTTTGAAGGATTTTTGGTAAGGATGGTAGGGTTTAGTGATAAGGAAAAGAGAATCCAAAATCCCACAAAAAACAACACTCAAATTCGATATAATTTGATAAAAAAAAGTGTGGCGATGTGCAGTCTTGTCGAACAGATTTTACATCGGAGAAATGATGACTTCTCGATGTGATTTCCAGAGGAAAGTTCAAGCAAATTATGAAGAAACCCTTGGTTTAGATGTTACAAATACCAGTAAAAAGTTTGGCGAAATTTTGGTAGTGTAACAGTAGGGAAATAGGGCAAAAGACAAAAGGTAGATCCTTCATCATAAAAATTTCAGAACTACATATTGGTGAAAGATTGCACAAGAAAACTGGTACTAGAAGGAAGTTTCTTAAGAAATCAATCTCAGATGAAAGCTAAGTTGATCTTTGGAATTGTATAAAAATTTGAACCAAAAAGGATGAACAAAAGTTATATTTCAAGAGGCCAATAAATGGAAGGCAGATTCTCTATCATAAAATTTCAGCACTACGCGACGAAGAATTATGTGACGAAGAATTATAGTGCTATAAGTCTGGATCCAGAATGAGATAAAAGTTTTAGCCAAAAAGGATGATAAAAGTTTAGTTCCAAGAAGTAGCAATCAGTTGAAAATTTCTGTAGCATTTTGCATTCGCAACGATGATAATGTTTGCAACGGTAAAATTTTGCAGCAAGAAAATTTTGGAAAAACTTCTCCCACGTATAAGATAGATGAATAGTAGTAGCAAGAGGTGTGGGCTTTGGAGTTTTTACCATATCTTTGATGTTGATGCAGAGGAAGGCAACAGATTAATGGATCTGAGGCTTGGTGGGTGACGATCGAGGCAACGTTAAAAGTAATTATAAGAATTGCTTAGGAAGGTGGAGGCATAGATGATGGCTATAGGGGCAGCAAGATCAATGCTCTGATACCAGATGATAGAACCCTAGAAGGAGCTCTATAGATTTTGATCCTTTAGAGGGATCAACCCTTGGAACGCTATAGGGGTTCCTCCCTCCTAGACTTGGCACAAGGCTGAAATAAAATTGATAATTGCTTGATTCAAGACGGGGGAGGGAGGGAGGGGGGGGAGGGGGTGTCTACATCTTTAAAGGGGATCAAAAATCTAGCCTAAGGGGGTGCTTACCTAAGTAAAATTACCCCTTTACCTCTCCTATAGCCAACCTGCCTTAATAAGAACAAGGGGCGGGTAGGTTGGCTCTATAGCCGACCTAAGAAGGGGGAAACCTTGGTCGACCAACCCAGTAAGGGAGGTAGCGGCCACTAAGCCCTAAGGGCTAGTCTAAACCCTAGTCATACTCCTTTATAAGAAAAGGATATTATGACTCAAACCTACTGGAATCATATCACTCCACCCTCTAAGTGTTGATACAATCTTAACACTTAGCAAATCGCTCATGTACCCACAAGCTCGGTCACCTCTTGATAAAATCCCAAAAGAAGCTCTATAGTTTTGATCGTTGAGGGGGATCAACCCTTGGAACACTATAGAGGTTCCTCCCTCCTAGACTTGGCACAAAGTTGAATAAAAGATTATATTTGCTTGATAAAAAGAGGTGGAGGCTATATGCTTATATAGGGCTCCAAACCTTAACCCTAAGGGGTGCTTGCCTAACTAAAAATACCCTTTTATCCCTTATATAGCCTACATGCCTTAGAGAGAATAGGTGGCAGCTAGATTGGCTCTACAACCGACCTAAGCAGGGGGAAACCCTAACCGACTAGCCAAGTAAAGGGGGCGATAGCTACTAAACCCTAAGGCCTCAATCTAAACCCTAACCACAATTCTTTATAGGATAGAAGTGGCTAGGTGGGATTTTATTACAATCTCACAGGGTTTTATTGACTATTTCTAGGGAGATTAGGACTCAACTCTGTTGGAGTCCTATCAAACCCACCCTCTTAAAATCAGTCTTGTCCTCAAGGTTGAGGGTCCATGAACTCTGGGAACTAGGTCTTCAGCTCCTCATTAGCTTGGGTGTTAGTTGGACGAATTTGAGCTGAGTCATCATCTTTAAATTCCATTTGAGGTGAGATACCTGGAGGATCAACTGTAATCTTGATCTGGTGTACGAATCTTATCTCCATGTTAGGGCTCCAATGTGGTCCCCAATTTTACAAGACCCAAAGAAATAGGGAGACCACTTCTTTAAGGCTCGAGTTTCCTGCTGATCGGGCTGGAGGTGTAAGAAAACTCGATCTTCAATTTTTCATCCATTTTAAAGTTTATCGGGAAGCTATTTCTTCTTTGCATGTGCTGGCATGAGCATAGATTGTAATTCTTTTGGGCTTACTCCTCTTTCGTGCCATGGACCATTTTGCATAAGGTGGCGCCAATCCCAACTCTGGATGTGTCTGCTCCAAGTACGAACACATTGCCACATTTAGGTATTGCTAGCATTGATATAGATGGCATTATGGCTGTGGGTGTCATGTGGATGCCTTTCTCCTGTTCTTTCTTACGATCGTGGGTCATGGATTCAAGGACATCATCAAGGAAGACTTTTAGCATCATGGTCCACTCCTTGGTGAAGTCATGGAAGTAGCCTAAGATGAGGGAGCACTGCATCAGAAACCATAGTTGGTTCAACTAAATATGACACTTCAGAAAGAGCTTATCCCTGCAGATAAAGAGGTAAAGTTTTTGGAGATAAAATGTCATTGCAAGGGAAGTTATGGTCGAATGATTTGTATCTCCCGCGTCTCCTAGATAATCATTTTAGTTTCGGTCCTCTAAAAATGTGGACAGCAATAGTGATATGGAGTGAGAGACGGCTACTATTGTATTTAATTTGTTGCTGGCTGTGATCAAGATAGTTAGCAGCAAACGATTATTGTGAGCTGCGATGTAAACAAATTGCAGCGAAAGATCACTACTGGTAGCTTTCTACAGCAAGGATCACTACTGGCTACGATTAAGGAGGATGGCATCAAGAGTTCACTGTTGGCAGTGTTGGGCAGCGAAAGATGCATGCTGCGGTTAAAGGGATAAGGGAGATTAGGCGGCTGAAAGGTTGGTGGACCGAAGGTTTCGATTTTTGGGTGTGGTTTATGGCTGTTTAGGTGCAATTTAGGGCTATGGTTTTGTGGAGTTCAGGCTATAAATTAGTATGGTTTTAGGGCTATGATAGTAGTAGATGAAGGTTACGGAAATAGATTTTAGATCTGGGATAGATGGTAGCAAAGGTAGGTGTATCAGTAAGGAAAGTTAACTGAAAAGGTAAGTGGATCGATGAGGAAGTAGGTTACGATTAAGGCTGATTAGAATGACTATTTGGCTATGGTTTTGTTAGGGTTTTTTAGGGAGTAATAGTAGGAATTGAAGATGAGAGGGGGAATCTCAAATCTGGAAAAGATAGCAACGAGATCCGATAAAATTTCGATGAAAGATCACTGCGGTATATGCTATACTACCGAACATAATTCCCATCAAAGAAGCAACAGTTTCAAATTTCCAAATCATGCAGGGGGTGGTAGTAGATAGATGGATCTGCGGCTTGATGGGCGACGGTGGATGAAGGTGACGTCAAAAGCAATTATAGGAATTGCTTGGGAAGGTGGAGGCAGCTGAGATGGCTACAGGGCAGCAGGAACGCCGCTCTGATACTAGATGCTAGAACCCGAAAAGGAGCCCTATAGATTTTGATCGCTGAGAGGATCAACCCTTAGAATACTATAGGGGTTCCTCCCTCCTAGACTCGGCATAAGGCTGAATAAAATATGATATTTGCTTGATAAAAAGAGGTGGAAGCTACATGCTTATATAGGGCTCAAAACCCTAGCCCTAGGGGGTGCTTGCCTAACTAAAATTATCATTTTGTCCCTTATATAGTCTACCTACTTAGAGGGAATAGGTGGCAGCTAAGTTGGCTCTACAACCGACCTAAGCAGGGGGAAACCCTGGCCGACTAGCCTAGTAAAGGGGGCGACGACTACTAAATCCTAAGGCCCCAATCTAGACCCTAACCATACTTCTTTATAGGATAGAAGTGGCTAGGTAGGATTTTATTATAATCTCACTGGGTTTTATTGACTACTTCTAGGGAGATTAGGACTCAACCCTGTTGGAGTCCTATCACCTCTCTAGTCTAATAAAAATAAAATAAGAGAAAAGTACTATTGTTGATTATCTACAAAATATAATGGTTATCATCGATATTCTGACTTTAATAGATCATTCACTCAATGATGAGTAAATCATCTTCCACACCCTCAATGGTCTGGGAGACGAGTTCAATAAAATTTCAACAGTAATTAGAGCATGTGACTCACCGATATCTTTTGAAGAACTCTATGACAAGCTGGACTAACTATGAGACATATTTGAAGTGTGAAGAGAAGTTATCAATTTCAACCTTCACAGCTCAGGTCAGTCAAAAATTAAAGAGGAAAAACAATCAGTATAACAAGAAGGTCCATAAAGGTTTAGCCAAGATACCTCCTGAACCTATAGGCACCAACCAAACCTCCCCTTCTCCACATCCTCAATATTTCAATCCCAACATCAACAACTATCAAGGTGGCAACTTCCAGCCATGGCATCCTACCCATACCAACTAACAACGTATTGTTTGCTAATTGTGTGATAAAGTCAAACATTCCATAAAAATTTGTCAGTCTCAAACCCAACTTCTTGCTCCATCAAATTGGCCTCAAGCGAATCTCATGACTACTCTGGCTACTAGTCAACATAATTAGATCGTGGACTCTAGTGCCTCTCATTATATCACCTTTGATCTACAAAACTTATCTATCCACAATAACTATGATAGAAATGAAGACATCATCATCGGAGATGTTAAAGGAATCCCCATAACTCATACTGGTTCCACAACATTTAATTCACATACCATAACTTTTATACTCGATGATGTTTTGTATGCACCAGACATTAAAATAAACCTCATTTCTGTTTCTTAATTCTACAAACAAAATAATAGTTCAATTGAATTCTTTCCTGACTCTTTTCTTATTAAGGATTTGAGCATAGGGGCATCCTTGGTCCAAGGTCAAAATAAAGATAACATTTACGAATGGTCATCAGCTTCGCAAATAACCCAGCCACTACTCACTCTTTAATTGCCACTCAAATTGATGTGTGGCATCATCGTCTTAGTCATCCTTCGTCCTCTATCCAACATAAATTACTTTCTTGTTATTCTCTTCCTACTTTTAAATCCAATAGTGTTATAACTCATTGTGATGCTTATCGTAGCAATAAGAGTTATAGACTACCCTTTGAAACATCTTCTATATATTGCTCTGAACTATTTACAATTATTTGTATTCATGGTTATATCCTCTCCATCATAAATCTGAAGTATTAACAATCTTTATCGACTTTAGAAAGTTGGTCGAGAACTTCTTTCAGTGTAAAATTAAGATAGTATACTCTGATGGTGAAGGTGAATATCAAGCCCTCGCATCCTACTTGTTAGCTTGTAGTATATAATACCTTAAGTCACCCCAACATACTCCTCAAATAGTTGGCTCCGAATGCAAACATTGACGTATAGTTGAAACTGGTCTAACACTTCTACATCAAGCTTCCATGTCACCAACTTTTTAGTCAGCAACCTTTCAAACTATAGTCCACCTCATTAATCGTATAGTCACTCTAGTTGTACAATATCAATCACTATTTAAACAACTATTTCACAAACAAATAAATATTCAAAAACTCAAAGTATTTGACTATCTATATTATCCATGGCTACGTCCCTATGTCTCACATAAGATAACACATAGATCTAAGCCTTATGTTTTCATCAGATACTCTCTTTAACATAATCTCTTCCAATGTTATAACCCTTACACTCATAGAGTCTTTATTTTATGCCACATTACTTTTGTGGAGTCTACCTTTCTTTTCCAAAACCATAAGTCTCCTATCGTGGGTCCAACTCCAACAACCATGTCTGGTTAGAATACACCTCTAATACTATCAACTGAGCGTCCCACCACACCTTCTTGTCCTTCCCCTCCGAATCCATATTCTCTTGTTACTCTAGTTTAACAGCTCCTAACTCCCTCCATTACTTCTTCATAAGCTTCTCCTATTGATGAAGCATTATCTTTGGAGACACAACCACTGTCTTTACCTTCTCCTAGACCTAGTGACACTTAAGTCCCTCAGCCTGACTCGATCCATGTCTGTGACTCCCCATCACCTATACCAACTAACAATCTCATAGCCTTGGGCATCCAATGACAACATGCTGTCCAAAAGTAGTCTTTTTAAATCACATCATGTCCATGACCTACTGCTAGTACATAATCTTCACATAAGACCATTGAACCCACCTCAATTACTTAAGATAAAAAATATCCACACTAGCGTAAGGCCATATGCGAATAATATGATGCTCTCCTCTATAACTCTACATGGACCCTTATTCCTTTTTATCATATACAAAATATCAATAGGTATAAGTAGATCTTTCGAATTAAGTGAAACTCAAATCGATTAGTTGTCAGATATAAAGCATGTCTATTAGTCAAAGAGTTTCATCAACAACCTGGTGTTAACTTCATAGAGACATTCAGTCCCATTATTAATCTCATAATAATCCAGCTTATCCTGAGTTTGGTCATCTGAAAAGGTTGGCACTCATGACAATTGGATGTTAAAAATGCCTTTTTTACAAGGTACTATAACTGAAGACATCTTTATATTAGAACCTCCTAGCTTTATTCATCCTCAGTATCCACAACCTATTTGTAAACTACAAAAACTTATTTATGGACTTCATCAAGCTCCCAGAGCTTGATACACTGAACTTGGCTTTTTTTTACTTCAATTGGTTTCATCAACTTTAAGTATGATACTTCGTTATTTTTATGACAACAACATGGAGGCAGAATATATCTTTTGGTGTATGTGGATGACATTATTGTCACAGGTAATAATCCTATGGAGATCTAGTTATTCATTAAGTAATTAATAGATCGATTCTCTCTCAAAGATCTAAGAACCTTGAGCTACTTTCTCATAATGGAAGCAACATATACATCTTTAGGACTCCTCCACTCATAGCGAAAGTATATTCAAGATTTATTATTAAAAACGAATATGCAGGATATGAAAGAGGTTACAACTCCCCTCTCTACTAGTGAATCACTCAAATTATATGATAAAAATCCTATTACAGACCTTATTCAATACCGACAAGTAGTTGACTCCTTACAATATTAGCTCTCACTCATCCAGATATCTCATTTAAAGTTAATAAATTATCATAATTCATGCATCACCTATCTATTATGTTTTGATATGTAATTAAACAAATCCTATGGTATCGTAAAGGGACCCTCAATCATGGTCTTTTTCTTTATAAATACTCCACACTTCATCTTCATGCCTTTGTAGATACTGATTGGGTAGGGAACTTTGATGATAGAACAACCATAGTGAGGTATATTATTTTCCTTGTAGCTATTATGATCAGTTGAAGTTCTAAGAAACAAAAGACAATAGCATGATCTACAACTGAAGTTGAATATAATGTCATTGCCACCACTGCTACATAACTCAATTATGTAATGAATCTGCTCAAGAAACTTCACATCACCTCCACTCTTACTCCTACAATGTATTATGATATCATCGGAGTCACCTACCTCTGCGCCAATCTAGTGTTCCACTCCTGCATGAAACATACTGTCATCGATTTTTACTTTATGCAAGATCAAGTTATTAGACATCAGCTATGTATTTCTCATGTACATACAACTGATCAACTAGCAACCTCACTCATGAAGCCTCTTGGCTGCAAATTCTTTCCACTGCATCGGTCCAAGATCGACATCCTTGATAGGAGCTCAATCTTACGAGGGCATGATAGTAGAGAAGCTTTTCCCAACTACATGAAAAAATCCCGTTAATTAATCGAGGAAAATCCTCTTTTATAACCTGTATAAATAGAGGATATACCAATAAACTTTCATCGAACTTTACTTTTACGTTCTATTTTATCACTGCATTGAGTATAATACATAGGAGATGCCTCAATGTTGTGTGGAATGGGTCATGATGAACCTTGTCTCTGCGTACTAATTATATAGAAATACCCTAATGTTGTGGATGGTAAATCGAAAGCGATTCTATTAAAATTCATTAAGAGCAAATTAGAGAGTGATTTAAAATAAAACCAAAATGAGATGTTCATGCTTCTCTCGGAATTGATAATAGCAACTAAGGTTAAAAATTAAGATTAAAGAGAGACAAAAGAGAAGTACTCACAGAATTTATAGTGGTTCGGTCAAAAACTTGACCTACGTCTACTTCCCGAGTCCTCCTTCATCGGGAAGTAGACGTAGGTCAAGTAGATAATAGCAAACACCCCTTTACACTTTTCTCCTTTTCATAGGTTCAAGAGAGGAACCTTTACAATCTTTTACTCTTTCCTTAAACTCACTTTACACTTGAAGCACACAAGGGAAGCTCTCAATTTTTATGGAACTTTACCCAAGATTTTGATCACTTTTCTTTCACTTTCTTGTTATCTCATGCAAGAATACTTGTGGTATTTATAAACTCCAATTAGCTTCAAAAATTAGAGTCAAAATTTAATCTTTCTCTGGAAAATCTGAGTATGGGCGATACTACCATCGGCATCGACAATACTACCGTCTAAAGTACCTCAGAAAATTAGGCGACAATGGTACTACCTCCGCCTAGGTAGGACCACCGTCGGTAGCTACTGATACCACCATCGAAAAACTTGAAACAATACTTTCTCATACTATTTCATACTCGAGTTGTACCTTCTATTGACCCCTTTCTAGGTCAACAAAATGAGCTCTATCAAGAGCTCAAATCTAACCCAAAGTGGACTCGGTTGGCCTCTAATTGAGTTATTTAGATTTCACTAAACCTAACTCAAATTAGGACTCAAAATATGATGCTAACTACGACACACTAAGATAAATAATTAGAATGTTTTTATTATTCAGCACGTAAATCAATTTTTTATACTCCCGGTAAACTTCCTGGTATTCCTTCGGTAAACTCCCGGTGAGCTTTCGATCATCTTCCAATAAACTTTCGACATACTCCCGATGAGCTCCCACTATATCGTCCAAACCCCGGCCCGATGCATTATCTTGATTCTGACCTAACATCAGATTGTATTATCTTTTCACGATCTTAGTTAATCTTACATCATTTATCTCTAACATACAGGTTAGATCATAAATCCATTAATTGATTTTATCATCAAAATCTGAGATTCAATAATCTCTCCCTTTTAGATGACTAATTGATGACGGAGTTAACCTTAACTCCCCCTAACTATATGCCATAATAGAAATAGAGCAAACTTGAATTCAAAAGAAACCATCGCCTTTGAATTCAAGTATAGCATTTTGATCATTTTTACTATTCATTAAAATTTTAATAATTTAACTATTCATTACCATGATACTATATATGATAAAAATTTTAAACAACATTCATCTTCTTGGTATCACATGATAAAATTTTCAACCAAAAACATATTTCACATGATAAACATTTCAAACATTTGGCTTATGTCATCAATTATAGCACTTCTCCCTCTTTGTCATCAATAAAAAAGGAGAAATATTCAACCCATATTTAAATATTTTTAAATATTTATCATAATGTTTAGCATATAAAGAAGGAATTTAGTCAATTTCTCTCCCTTCGTAAAATAAGAAGAAGAATAAAGAGAGGATTTTGTTCATCATAAATGTCACATCAAATTTCTTTCTCTCCCTTTGTAAATAAAATAAAAGAAAAAGAAAGGGGATGTCAAGTATATTACAAATCAAAGATCAAGTATCCCAAAAAAATCAAATATCAAGAGGGGGGTTCCTTTGAAAGCATTGCATTAAAGATTCATGAATCTAATAATCAAAATAGTAACAAGAAAGGATTCGAAAGAGAGCTCATGAATCACATACTAAACATCCCAAAAATTCATGAAACACATTTTTTCTTTTATAAATTTCAACAATAATACGAAATCATTTTAAAAGAGAGCTCATTTTGCAAAAACCAAGAAATCCAAAAAAATATGATAGCAAATTATTCATTTAGAAGATTCAACATTCCTAATTCTCTTATAATAAAATTAAATTATTCTTAATTTAATGGCTTTGTGAAAATATTAGCTAATTGATATTTTATATCAATAAATTCTAAATATATATCATAATTATTAATATGATCTCTAATAAAATGATGTCTAATGTCAATATATTTAGTTATTGAGTGTTGATTTTTAGTTAAACATATTGCACTAGAATTATCGCACTTTATAGGAATATTTTTCTAGTGAATTCCATAATCTTCTAGGGTATTTTTTATCCAAACAACTTGTGCACAACATGCACCTGTTGCTATGTACTCAACTTCAATTGTAGATAATGTAACTGAATTTTGTTTCTTGGAAGACTAAGAAACAAGTGTTTGTCCTAAGAATTGACATGTTCCAGTTATACTCTTTCTATCTATTCTACAACCTCCAAAATCGACATCTGCATAGGCAAGCAAATCAAAAATTTTGGACTCAGATACCATAATCCTAAATTTTAAGTTTCATTTAAATATCTAAATACTCGTTTAACTGTTGTAAAATAGGAATATTTAGGATTGGATTGAAATCTTGTACAAAATTTAATACTAAACATTATGTATGGTCTTATAGTAGTTAAATATAACAAACTATCTACCATTCCTCTATATGATTTTTGATAAAAAATTTTCACCTTTATTATCCAAGTCTAAGTTCATAGAAGTGCTCATGGGTGTGTTTATAGCCTTAGCATTGTCCATACTAAAATATTTTAATAAGTCTAAGGTATATTTAGTTTGACTTATAAAGATGTTATTATTTAATTATTTTATTTATAATCTTAAGAAAAAAATGAACTCACCCATTAAGCTTATTTTAAACTCTTGGCTCACACTATTGGCAACATATTTACATAAGAATTCATTAGAAGAACCAAAAATAATATCATCCACATAAATTTAAATAATAAAAAATTGTTTTTAAAATATATAATAAATAATATAGTACCAACCTTACCTTTCAAAAGATTATTTAAAATAAGAAAAAAGCTAAGTCTTTCATACCAAACCCTAGGGGCTTATCCAAACCAAAAGGAGCCTTGGATAATTTGAAAACATGATTTGGAAAAGATCATTTTCAAAACCAATGAGTTGTTCAACATAAACTTCTTCGGAAATGAAATTGTTAGGATCAATTGGCACTAAGAGATTTAATCTCACTCCATTCTTCTTTTCTTTTTCTTACAATTCACACAAGTTTTTCATAGAGATTTAATCCCAAAAATTGTTATATGGAATATAAGAAAACTTGGGGTATTTATAGGCCCCAAATGACTTCAAAATTTGGAGCCAAAATTCAAACGTATCTGCAAAATCCTAGTACGGGCGGTTCACCCGTCGGTGCCGGTAGTGCAACCGCCCAAAAACCTGGTATGGGTGATTTACCCATCGGTCCTAGGCAGTTCAGCCGTCGTCAGCTGTCCAAAAACTTGGGCAATGGCAGTACACCCATCGCTCACCAGCAATTCAACCGCTAGAATTTTCAGAAAGGTGGTTCCCCCCACTTTTTGAATTCTGACTTTAACCTTATGTTAACCAATCCTCTAGTCAACCAATTAAGCTCAACCTGAGCTCAATCAATCCCCTTTTGTGAACCTGATTGCCTCTTTGAGTTGATTTGGATTTCTTCCAAATCACACTAAATTTGGACTCAAACTTAACCTATGACTTAAGGATTACAATCATACATGACCACCAAGCTTAACGATCTTACTCCCACGATCTGGCAACCTCCGGCATTCCTTATGGTGAGTCTCACGGTCATCCTTCAACGATCTCCCGGCATGTTCCTAGCGATCTTCTTGATACCTTTGGCAAAGTCTAGCAAACTCCCAATGAGCTCCCACCACATCGTTCAAACCTTGGCCCGATGCCTAAGCTTGATCCTGGGTCCATGTCTGGTCTATAACTTATTTTCACCGTCGTGGTTAAATCTTCATGAAGCTAACTATGACTTAATTAATTACAATTAGGACCAACAAATCCACTTGAAAACTTTCCTAACTCCCGGCAAGCCTTTCGGCTAACCCCGACAATCTTCCAATGAGTTTCAGTTTTCTTCTAGCAAACTCCCTTGCGCCATCCTGGCAAGCTCCCGATACCCTCGGTAAGCTCCCGACGTACTCCAGGCGAATTCCCAACCACTTCGTTGGAACTCTGGCCCGATACCTGGACTTAACTTTGGACAATCCTCTGATTGTAATGTGTCGTAGTTAATCCTGCATCAATCAACTCTAACAACTTGTTAGATCAATAACCCATCAATTGATTTCATCATCAAAATTCGAGATTCAACAATCTCCCCCTTTTTTATTGATGACAATCAATTGATAACAGGAGTTAATCCTAACTCCCCCTAAATCCATGCTATACTTCAAATAAAAAAAATTTAAATTCGCGAGAACCAACTATTTTTTAATTCAAGTATCTTCAGGCAATCAATATTCCAAGCAAATAAATTATACATCAATATCCATGTGTCATCAATGTCCATTTCTCCCCCTTTGTCATTAATAAAATAAAAAGATGAAATGTATAGCTAACAATTTCAAAGTACATAATGATATTATTCCCCTTAGTAGGATAAAAATCTATTTTTCTCATAAAAACTTTCTTCCCCCTTTTTTTTGTAAATAATATAATAGAAATAAGATGGGGATTTGAAAAATATCATCACAAAACAGATCTTAATCTAATAAATTTTGGATCTTAAGATAGTTAGGAACTATCCATGCAATTTTAAAATTTGTAAATCAAGTAATTTATGCATTCTCATGGTTTAGCATTCCTAGCTCTCAACCTCAATCTTATAGATATAAATTTGAAAAGAATATTTCGAATATGAGCTTAAAATTTTTTCTCAAAGCAAGTAAATCTAAAAAATAACAAATCATCATCTCAATGTAGATTTTCTCTCCTTTTTGTAAACAAGAAGATAGAATCAAGGAGGGGGTCTTGAAAAGCATCATATGCAATACATCATATTATCATAAAATCATAAGTATTATTCTAAATCATCATGTATATTTTCAAAATCATTATTTTCATGCATGATCATCATATATGATTTCACATCATCATACCTTCTCCTCCTTTGTCATCGACAAAAAAGTAGAAGTGCATTTGATAAGTTTTTGAGATATGAAAGCTTTGCAATTTAGTAAATTTTTTAATACTTTAGAACATGCAAGCTAGCAAGTTCTTTCTTCTCTTTTGAGAAGTGCAAGCTAGTAAATTTTTGATTCCTTTGTAATGTTCAAGCTAGCAATTTTACAGTAAGTAAGTTAATAAGTTGTCAAGTGTTACTTCTCTTAGCATGTTTTTTAACAATGTGAGATTAAGCAAAATTTTTTGATTCTCTTGAGATTTATAAGATATCACTTCTTGCTTCTCTTTTGAGATGAGCAAGCTAACAAGTTTTGCTCCCCCTTTGTCATTGTCAAAAAAAGGGATGGTTACAATAGTGCAAAACTTTTCTCATTACATCATTTTTAAAATCATCACATGAAATATCTCAAGAAAAATTAACATGATGATGAGATATACAATTCAAGAAGACAAATTGTGAATAAATTTAAAGATACAAATCATAGGAGAAACAAATAAAATATCTTGATTCATGCATAAGAAATCTCAAGTTGTCAAGATCGTGATTTATATAAAAATCTCCTTTAAAATAATACGAGAACACATAATAAGATATTTTGATTTATAAAGAGTTCATGTTATAATTCCGGAGAATCAAAATCACGAAAGAGATAAAAACTCATTCAATTTCAAATCATCAAAATCACTTCCAAGAGATTCAAAATGAAATAAATGGACTTAACGATCTCTTGAAATACTATTGATTTCCTTTCTCCCCTTTGTCATTGTAAATAAGAAAGAAGAAAAAGGGAAATAAAACATAACAAAACTTCAAGTCATAAATTATCAAAATATCAAGCAGCATATCATGTTTTATTAGGATATGTCTCCTTTTTAGTGAATAACCAAAGGAATCATAGGAGTACAAAGAATGAAAAATCTTGACTCATAATAAATCACAATTTATAAACATCAAAGAATCAACATCATGATTTAGATAAAAACTTATTCAAATTCAAATCATCAAATCATCAAAATCACTTTTATAATTCAAGAGATTCATAAAAATAATATAATTGATTCATTAATCTCTTTTTAAAAAATTTATAAGATAGAACAATTTTTAAGAAAAATATTTTCCCTTTTTATTTGATACAAACATGCCTTTATCTTTTAAGCTAAATTAAAACATGCATCATCATTTAAAATAGAAAAAGAACTTTCATTACGGCAAAGATCAATAAACTATAAATCACAAGGATTATCATGCATAATTTCAAAATATAAATTCATTAAGCATGATCAATATGTGTCATTAAATCATCAAGTATGGTTTCATAAAGCATCTTCAATCAAAATCAAAAGGCAATATGGAAACTATCAAGATATACATTATTATTTAGATTCATGTTATAGTTCCAAATAGATAAACTTATTATAAACTTCTTTAAACGAACTTGATGTATGTAAGGATTTTAAGTTTTATTTTCTAAACTTTCCAAAATCATGATAATAACTTATTCAAATTCAAATCATCAAAATAGATATTTTAAAAAAATGAATATATTCATCAATCTCTTATTGAAATCTTAATAAGATAGAGAATGAAAAACTTTCAAAAAAATCATCATAAATATTATAATAAGATATTTTCAAATATGATCTTTCATTTATCTTTAATCCAATGATATTTCTTTGTTAAGTGTCTCTTTTGACTTTAGTGAAAAGAGTTGTTATGCACTTGCCATGTTTGTTTCAAATATATATTTTTGAGAGCACTAAAATGAGAAATATAGAAACTTTTATTTAAAGTTTCAATTCAAGAACTATCATTCAATTATAACCTATTTTAGCATATAACTTATTCAACCATTTAAATCAATTATTCAATAACCACAACATTTAAGTAATTCAACAATGAACTTTACAAATATTCAAGCCAATAATTTTGATTTTAGCATTCAATCAAAAATCTTATTTTTGTAAGTTTAAATAAATATATTTTTCAATAATTAAGGTTCTTTGGTTCTAGTTCATTTTCATACTTATATGCTCTAGTTATACATCATTAATATTAATTATATAATGATGAACCATTAAAATATTCATTATCAATAATTCTAATTCCAATAATTTTCTTGTTACTGCTTAGGCTGGTGAGCCTGAAAGAATATTAGATCTCAAGTAATATCTTTTGAGCATTTAAAATATTATTTAATGCTCATAGCTTTAGTTTAGAGATAAACCTATAAGAAAAATATTTTTTATTTAGATACCCATTTTATATTAGGTCCTTCATAAAGAATTTTATCTTTCTTTTCTAATTATTTTTTATTATATGAAGTTTCCTTGGGAACCCACACTTGTTGGTGTGGACTATATTTTCTAAATAGGCATTTGTTTGCCTTATGTCCTAATTTTTCACAAAAATTATATTTGATTTTTGGTGGCACATTTAAAGTAGGTCCTTTAATAAACACGGTTGGCTTTTGTTAAATGTTACTAGCAAAGCCTATGTCATTTCTTCTATTAATATGACCCTTATTGGTAAGGATCATATTTAGGGATTTGTTCCCAATTTCAATTTTTCTAATATTATCTTAAACATGATATTCTCTTCTTTAATATTATTTAGCATATCACATTTAGAACATAGGTTATGTGATTCTAGTGAATCATACATGTCGTCAAGTCTACTAACTACTAAATCATGATTATTCTTAAGCACTTAAAAGATTTACTAAGTTTTCTAAACTCATCAAACAAATCATGAAACATATTTAATAACTCTAAAAAAGAAATGCTTAAAGACTCACTAACCTTATCTTGGATCGCCATTAGAGCATAGTTAGCAACTTCTTCTTCATCCGAAGAGCTTGGATCATCCCAAGTGGCTAAAAGTGCTTTCTTCTTATATGACACATTCTTCTTCAATTGAGGACATTCATTTTTGAAATGTTCTAGTTTTTTGTACTCATAGCATATGACATTGTCCTTCTTCGGTTCATTTTTATTTTTATAGTTCTTGTTCTTTTTCATAAATTTTTTAAACTTTCTTGATAATAGTGTAATATCATGGTCCTCATTACTCGAGATTTCACTCGAGGAGTTATTTGTTGTTCGAAGTACTACATCATTCCTATTCTTTGGAAGGGGTTCATCAAGCTCATCATAAGTTTTATAGTTCAGTTCATATGTCATGAGTGAGCCAATAAGTTCTTTAAGAGGCAAACTATTTAAATCTTTAGCCTCTTGTATAGTGGTTACTTTAGGATCCCAATTTTTAGGTAGAGATCTTAAAATTTTACTCACAAGTTCAAAATTTGAAAAATATTTTCCAAGTCTTTAAGACCATTAACGACATCCGTGAAATGGGTGTATCTCAAATGGACTCACTTGGTTTTATCTGAAACAATTCATAATTATGAACTAAAATGTTAATCTTAGATTCGTTTATTCTACTAGTCCCCTCGTGTGTGATTTCTAGTGTGTGCCAAATATCAAAAATCGATTCACAAACGAAAACATGATTAAAGTCATTCTTGTCAATAGCACAAAACAAAGTATTTATAGCCTTTGTATTCAAAGAAAAACTCTTTCTTTCCAAATCGTTCCACTCATTCATTGGATTGAAAGATTTTTCAAATCCATTTTCTACAATGTTCCATAAATTAAAATCCAAAGAAATGAGAAAAATATGCATTCTTGTCTTCCAATACATGTAATATATCCCATTAAACATAGAAGGACGTGAAATGGAATGTCCCTCATTCATACCAAAACAAGCCATTTACTCAAGTGGGTGTTAATACAATAAGTAACCTTGCTCTGATATCAATTGTCATGATCAATTAGCACTAAGAGGGAGGGGTGAATTAGTACAAGAGTAAATTTTCATTTTAACAAAAAAACTTTTCGCTTGAAGCAAGATAGAAAAATCTGAAGCTTTTCATTCAAGTAAAGCAAGTGAATGATTCAAAGAAAATGTTAAGTTTCTTGCTTAAAAATGACTTCAGAAAGAACAAGCAAATCTATATACAAAGATAAGCAATATCATAAGTGAAGTGCTTGACTTAAAACTTTGCTTTCAAAGAGTAAATAGAATCAAAAGCGTCTATTGGTATTTTGTTGAAAATAATTAAGAACCCGATAATTGAAAATAGTAAATGAAACAAGTAAGAATACTCACAATTATAGTAGTTCAGCACCAACCATCATATGTCCACTCCTGAGTCCTTCTCCTTGAGGCACACCAACATCCACTACCGATCTTCTTTGGGTGAAGACAAAACCCTTATAACATGAGCTTACAAGGGAGACTCTTTACAAGAATTTTTTCAACTCTAAGCTCACTCACTTCCCTTTCTTTTCTTATAATTCACACAAATTTTTCATAGAGATTTAATCCCAAAAATTATTATATGAAATGTAAGAAATTTGAAATATTTATAGGCCCCAAATAGCTTTAGAATTTAGAGCCAAAATTTAAACATATCCAAAAAATCCGAGTACGGGAGGTTCACCCGCCGACGCCGGCGGTGCAGCCAACCAAAACTCTAGTACAAGTGATTTACTCGCTAGTCCTAGGCAGTTAAGTCATCATCAATAACCTGAAAACCTGGGCAGCAGCGATACACCTATCGCTCATTGACAGTTCAAACGCCAAAATTTTTGGAAAAGTGGTCCCCTCCACTTTTCGAATTCTGACTTGAACCTTATATTGACCAATCCTCTGGTTAACTAATTGAGCTCAACCTGAGCTTAATCAATCCCCTTTTGTGGACCCGGTTGCCTTTTTGAGTTGATTTAGATTCCTTCTAAATCACACTTAATTTAAACTCAAACTTAACCTATGACTTAAGGATTACAACCATACATGACTACGAAGCTTAACAACATCACTCTCACAATCCGGTAGGCTTTGGCATTCTCTACAGCAAGTCTCATGGTTATCCTCTGGTGATCCTCCCAATGTGTTCCTAGCAATCTTCCTGATACCTTTGGTGAAGTCCTAGCAAACTCTCGGCGAGCTCCCACCGCATCGTCCAAACCCTTCCCCAATGTCTAAGCTTGATCCTGGGTCCATGTCAGGTCTGTAACTTCTTTTTACCATCGTGGTAACCTGCACGATGCTAACTATGACTTAATTAATTACAATCAGACCAATAAATCTATTTAAAAATCTTCCCAACTCTTGGCAAGCCTTTTGGCTACCCCCGATAATCTTCTGATGAGTCTCGATCTTCTTGGGGCAAACTCCCTGGCACCATCCTGGGAAGCTCCCGATACCCTCGGTAAGCTCCCAACACACTCTAGGTGAGTTCCTAACCGTATCGTCCCAACTTTGGCCCGATACCTGAACTTGACTTTGGCCAATCCTCTGATTGTAATCTGTCATAGTTAATCATGCATCAATTAACTCTAACAATCTTGTTAGATCAATAACTCATTGATTGATTTCATCATTAAAATCTAAGATTCAATAGAAATAAGAAAAGTATTTTTGATATCCATTTGAAATAACTTAAAATTCTTAAAAGAAATAAAAGCAAGGAGAATCCTTATGACTTCAAGTCTAGCCACAAGAGCGAAGGTTTCTTTATAATTGGTCATTTCTTCTTGTTTGAAACCTTTGGTCACTAATCTAGCCTTGTTTCTAACCATGATATCATTTTCATCTTGCTTGTTTCTAAAGACCCATGTAGTACCAATCGTCAAATGGTCACCAGGTCTAAGAACAAGCTTTCAAACTTCATTTCTCTCAAATTGGTTCAATTCTTCATGCATTTCAATAACTCAAGAATTATCTTTTAGGGCTTAACCAATGTATTTTGGTTCAATTTGAGATAAAAATGTGTTGTTAGTATAAAAGTTTTTAAAAGAGGAATGAGTTTAAACACCTTTTGATGTATCTCCTATTATAAGCTCCTTATGATGAGCATTTATATACTTTCATTCCTTGGGTAAAGATTTGGAAGTATATTTATCAAAGTTGCTTTTAAGAGGATTTTTATTCAAATTTAAAGTACCAAAATCAAAATTATCATCAAAATTAATTTTCTTAAATTTGAAAACTTTGTTAAAAACGATATGAATAGATTCTTCAATAACTAATGTTCTTTAATTAAAAACATGATAAGCTTTTGAAGTTAAAGAATAACTAAGAAAAATATTTTCATCGGATTTTACATCAAACTTTCCTAAGGCATCTTTTTCATTTAAGATAAAACATTTATAATCAAAAACTTTGAAAAATAAAATATTAGGTTTTTTTACCATTCCATAATTCATAGGAAGTTTTAGAGAGTAATAATCTTACAAGAACCCTATTCATAATATAGTGCACCACGTTAACGACTTCGGCCCAAAAATATTTGGGTAGGCTATGTTCATTTAACATAGTTCTAGCCAAGCCATTTATTGTAAGCTCTTATTTTTCTTTCCACTACTCCATTTTGTTGTGGATTTCTAGGAGTAGAGAAACTGTGGTTGTACCAATTTGACTCACAAAAAGTTTAAAAATCATGATTTTGAAACTCACCACCATGATCACTACGTATGGATGAAATCATAAAACTCTTTTCATTTTGAACAAGTTTACAAAATTTTGAAAAATATTTAAAAGAATCACTTTTGTATGCCAAGAAGTAAGTCCACGTGTATCTACTATAATCGTCTATAATAACAAATGCGTATTTGCTACCTCCTGAGCTTATAGTGTCAATTAGTCCAAATAAATTCATATGAATCAATTGTAGTAGCCTAGAGATACTTATTTAATTCTTTGATTTAAAACTACTTTTTATTTATTTTCCTATTTGGCATGCATCACAAAGTTTGTCTTTGACAAACTTAATGCTAGGTGATTCTCTTGCTAGATTTTTAGTTAAGATTTAGTTTAATAATTTCATGCTAGCATATCCTAATCTCTTATGTCAAATCCAAGTATTATTATTCAAGATTGAAAAATACATTTCATCATAAAAATTATCAATGTCAATATTATACACATGATTATTTCTTAAGGATCTATTTTTATGTGGTATTTCAATTATATAAGCATTAGATTCAAATTTAATAACATATTATTTATCACACAATTGGCTAATACTTAATAGATTATGTTTCAAATCATCAACTAATAGCATATCTTCAATCAAGATGATTGATAATCAACTTTTGTGGACTATACTTTCTAAATGAGCACCTATAAGTAAAATATCCTAGTCTATCATAAAAATTATATTTTAGTTCAAGTGAAAAGTATAATATGGGTCCCCAAACGAAGATAGTTGGCTTTTGTTGAGTGTTATGATAGGAACCTAAAGGATTCTATTGAAGATAAACGATCACTGTAGGGGTGGTGATAAAGTGGATAAACAACACGCCAAGAACACTACTTTAATACCAGATGATAGAAACCCCTAGGGTTCTATCGTGGATGAAGATGAAAAAGGAAGGATAAATGATTACTTTGAGGGGATCGGCCTTCTTGATCTCTATAGGGGATCAGCCTTCTTGATCTCTATAGGGGATCGGCCCTCCCTGATCTCTATAGGGGATCGGCCCTTCTAGGGTTTCGGCATATTCTCTTAGAGATATTTTCTTTATTAATTGATGAAAACATAAGTGTTACACCCTTATTTATAGAGATTCTAATCCAACTCCAATCGAAGTTAGATTCCTAAAATAGACTCCTACTTGGACTCCCACTCAATTAGACTCCTACTTAGACTCCTAATCAAATAGACTCCTAGCTGAATCCAACTCCTTGTTGAGCTTAGACTCTTTATTGACTTGACTGAACTGACCAACTCAATAGAGAACATGACCCAATGGATGTGGACCCGACACTGTTAAGGTCCTATCAGACCCTTCTTCAAATCAGCTTTGTCCTCAAGACTGAGCAGTATTAAATTTTGAAAGTACTTTAGTCCAAGATAATTACCACGTATCATAATTCTTTGATCAATTAAGTAGTGTCCCCACTTAGTGTAAGCAATGGGTCAATCTTCTGGTGTAGTAATCATTATACTCTTCTTAGAACTCTTTTCATCTGATGGCTAGTAGTAGTACCACGTCTTTCTTTGGATCACCACTTTGAAGTCTTCCTGTGGCATCAAAAAGAAATCCACAAGTAGTTGTTTGTCCTGTGTACTCATCTTTACCTTTGAACATCTTTTATCATAAGTTAGGATTCGTCCATCAGCAATCTTGACTTCGAATTTGTCACAATGTTCAATGTGATAGGCAATCGGTTAGCAAGCTTTCTATCCATAAAATTATTAGTGCTACTAGTATCGATTAAAATGGTAATAGGCTGATGTTTCCAAATTCCTTAAATTTTCATGGTTTGCACATTATAGTAGATAATCAATGTATGTAATGTATGTGTGATAGGTCTAATATCTTCATCAAAATCCATTCCTTTATGATCGAATCCCACATTATCAATTTTTTATTCCTTCTTAATTAGCTCAATCATTAGAAGCTTATCATAGCCTTCATGATCGAACTCCACATTGTCGATTTCTAATTCTTTCTTAATTGGTTCAATCATCAGAAGCTGCTCTTATTTGCATCGATTTTCATCACAACGTGAGCACAAATTCTTTGTTGATTTTTCGTTGGGTTCTTCTCAGATTAACTTTTGGATGTTCGAGTTTTGGCTGGGAATAGATGGGGTGGGTAGCTTGCTGATTACTTGTCTATTGAAGCTTCTATTTTGACAAGTGTCCATATTGATTCTCTCTTCACAAATATTGGTGAATGATATGGCATCATCATGGTACGGGATTGACGAGCTTTAACTTCATACCGAATCTCGGGATTAAGTCCCTTGATAAATTTTCTCATTAATTATTTCTTGGACCAATCTCGGGTTTGGTTCGACAGGCACTCAAATTTGCTCTGGTACTCTTGTACTATGGAAGCTTAGTGCATTTTGGTCAGCTGTCTATTAAAGTTCTTATATTTTGATGGTCCAAAGTGAATCAGGAGCTCTCTCTTGAACTGTCTCCAAAAAGGGACTTTGTGATAGGTCTCGTATAAATTATATCATCAGATCGCATCTCCTTCGAGTTAAGTAGAGGCTATCTCCTTCGAGTTAAGCATGTGAGATCCAACCGATTAGGTTTCCATCTTCCCATATGGGAAACTCCACCCTCATGTGTGGGTATCTTGTGTCCTGCTCATTATCACACATTTCAGATCAGTTTCCCTTGGAATCAGAACTTTCTCCATATTAAGATTTCTTTGATCGGCTTCTTCTGAATCTGTAGAAGAGTGCTTGTAATTTATTTTCTATGTGAGCTTTGAAAGCTTCAAATCTTGCTTCGAATGAGTTATTGATCGCAATTGCAAATCTTTAATTCCCGTGGTAGCGAGGGATCACTACAATTGAGGCTATGGTGGGTAAGGAAAAAGGGGTGGTGCTAATGCAACCATGTTAGGACTCTAACTAGGAGAGTCCTAATTTAGTTTCATTAAAGAGAGCAAATATATAAATTCTAAGGGTATTCATGTAAATCATATCTAGCTAACCCATAATAAAGAAGCAAGAAGGCCGGCTATGTTAGGATTAGATGGGAGAAAGATATTTTGAGGGAAGAATAAGATATATGTCACCCTAAATAACTATCCCTTATCTTAGTTAAAGAGGGGTTGGTTGAGGAGGGGTTAAGTTAGAATAAGATTAGGATTAGTTTGAACGTTGCTTCTTGGAGTTGGAGTTGGAGTTGTTGGAAGTACGAGTTGCTTCTTAGAGTTGGAGTAGGAGTTGTTAGAAGTTGTTAGGAGTATGAGTCTTTAAGTAAGAATTCTATTAGGAGTTAGGGTTTAAAAGCCCTATAAATAGCCTTGTATTCTCCCCTCTTTCGTAATCAATAGATCAATTATCTTTCAGCTCATGTAGCAGAAAACCAAGGATGGAGGAACCCCTATAGAGTTCCAAGCAGGCCGATCCCCTATAGAGATCACCCCAAGCTTAGAATCTATAAGGGTTCTAATACTTGGTATCAAAGCAGTATTCTTGGCATCTCACTGCCCTTCCACAGCCATCCATCAGCCCCCCATAGCCGTCCAAAGTAATTCCCACAATTGCTTAAAGATCGTCACCAAAATCCGTCATCATCTCCACTACCATAGATCATCTATTGATCTCCCCATGAATTGCAATAGGTTCTGATTTCCTATCTTACTGCTACTACAATTTAGTTATCCCTACTCAAAAAATCTAAAAAAATTCATTCCTATTTACTGCACAAACTTTTTGTTGTAAAGTGTCTATCTTTACGATGAAAGTTACGTTGTAGAATTCTAGCTGCACACCATTGACTATTTGATTTGCTGCTACGTTTCTACTGATCCAATCTCTATGATATTTTTATGATGGCTTTAGCACTTCCTATCTTTGGATCTTCTTTTATTTTTGTCAAAATATTCCTAATATAAATGACTAATTTTTTACACCCAAACTGCTACACTTTAGACGTAAAAATTTGCTACAGTACCTTCCCGTGATCTTCAATCTTGCCAAACCTTTTGCTACCATTTTCTTCCATGAATTTTTTGTTGGCATTACCTTTCCTTACCAGCATATTCTCCTTAAGTTTTACTTGAATCCTTATTTTGAACTATTGGAAAAAAAAATCTTGTATATACTACTAAAATCTTTCGATGAAAAAATTCTATCGTAGTACCTTCTCATACTCGATCTTGCTAAAACTTTTGTTGTCGATTTATTCTAAAAATTTTTTGACAGTATTATCTTTCCCTTACTAGTGGATTCCTATTAAGTTTTACTCGATTCTTAGTTATAAACTACTACAAAAAATTTTGAATATACTACAGAAATCTTTTACTGAAAAAATTCTACAGCAACACCTTCTTGCAATCTTTGATTTTGTTGAAACTTTTGTTGTCGTTTCTTTTCACAAAATTTTTGATGATATTATATCTCTCTTACCAGTAGATTCCTCTTGAGTTTCATTTGAATTTTCATTGAGAATTTCTGGAAAAAACTATGACTGCACTTTTGTCTTTCTTCTTCTTCTTCTTAACCCACCGAAACCCAACCATCTTGCTGCCACCACCCAAGATATCTTTAGGGCATCTCTTTAGTCTTAAGACACAACCATCATAATCTATTTTTATAACCCAAACAACACCCAAAATAGTAGCCCAAAATAGTGACCTATCGCCGCCTATCAACATAGAATTCTATAGCACTACCTTTCGGTGATTTTTGTTACACCCATATCTGATACTTACCAAAATTATTACTACCATCCACATCATCTTTAGGATATTCCTCTTGCCTTAAGATATAACTATCATAACCTATTTCCAGAATCCATAGCCAACTCAAACTGTAGCCTAAATAGCGATCTTCTGCAGCCATCGAACCTTCCACTGATCCTTACCCTCTGCAGCCACCAATCCTACAAAATTGGTTGCTATCATCAATAGCAACCATAAGCCATCCCTCTAACCCTAAACCTCTATCACCAAACCCTCCTTATAGCCCCTACAACAACCCTAAATCACAGCCCCAATAGCTCCCAGAAAAAATAGCAACCTCTCAGCCCCAAACCGTAGCCATCTTTCCATAATCTACCATCCCTTTTGACCACCAAACTACCCAAATGTTCTATACCATTGACCTAATAGCAGGAGAGGGACATTGGCATCTCATATCTAGAGGCACACGTAATGGCATCACAAGGTTCAATCGATGCCAAGTTTGAGGCATTTGAATCATGCATAGAGGACAGATTACGTGCCTTATTCACCGAATTCGGATTGAGCTGATCTCCGAGCCACTGATATGAAGCAGCCAAGCATGAGGATGGACTTCCTTCGATAGGAAGAAAGAGACCCGATGGGATGGATTTCGTGCATCGAATGTTACTTTTGTCATCACCAAACACCGGAGTATTCCATGGTAGATACCATTGTTATCCAATTTGAAGGAGATGTTATACAATGGTACAATTAGCTTGAATACAATTATGAGACTCTGACGTAGATACAATTCAAGTATGTGCTGCTGAACGGCTTAGGACCGACCAAGTATGAGAATATCAATGGACAACTTGCTAAGATCCGACAAACCTCTACGATCCAAGAATATCATATCAGGTTTAAGGAATTTGATAGGACTCCAGTAGGGTTGAGTTCTAATCTCCCTAGAAGTAGTCAATAAAACCCTGATAGATTATAATAAAGTCATTCCTATCTTATAAAAAAGTATGGCTAATGTTTAGATTAGCCCTTAGGGCTTAGTGGTCGTCGCCCCCCTTACTAGGTTGGTTGGCCAGGGTTTCCCTTGCTTAGGTCGGCTATAGAGCCAACCTAGCCGCCCTCTGTTCCTATTAAGGCAGGTTGGCTATAAGATGGGCAAAGGGGTAATTTTACTTAGGCAAGCACCCCCTTAGGCTAGGGTTTTGATCCCTATATAATGATGTAGTCGCCCCCTCTCTTGAATCAAGCAATTATCAATTATATTTTAGCCTTGTGCCGAGTCTAGGAGGGAGGAACCCCTACAGTGTTCCAAGGGTTGATCCCCCCCCCCCCCCCCCAAGGATCAAAATCTATAGAGCTCCTTTTAGGGTTCTATCCGAATTATCTTACTTTGCTCACAATTAGTCTGACAGATAATTATTGGAGACGTTCATCAAAGGACTCAAGCTAGAAATTAAAGGAGAGGTTAAAGCGCTGCAGCCCTCCACTGAAGGCTACAATCTCTTTCACCCAAATCTAAGAAGAACAACTCAACCAAGATGCTCAAAGGATGAGAACCACTCCTAGACCCATGACATATGAACCTCCTTCTACTTCCAGCCATCCTTTGCTACCAAAAGAATTGACAAGAGAATAACTACGTGATCGATCGACAAAGGGTCTTTGTTGGCATTGTAATGATCTTTGGAGCTGCAACCATCACTGCAAAAAGGGCTGCCTCCTACTGATTAAACCTCTTGAAGATATGGAGGAGGAGGTCCAGAAGCATGAGGAAGAGGTCACGGATGAAGAATAGTAGCTGGTTGATTTTACGACGCATACTCTTGCCGGCTATGCGAACCTACAAACGATGAAAATGGGAGGACGTCTAAAGCAACAACTGATCACCATTCTTATTGACACCATGAGCACCAACAACTTTATGAATAGCAAGGTTGCTACCCAATTAATGCTCTAAAATGAAGATTACAAGAGGTTAAATATTGAGGTCACTGATGGTCAAATTTTGAAGTGCGACGAAAGATGTCCATGGGTGAAATTATTGCGACAAGACTAAGAGATATTTACTCATTTTTTCCACCTTCCTCTTGATGATTATGAGGTTGTACTCAATATAAAATGACTGATTACACTAAGTGATATTCTTTAAAAAATTTTTAAATTTATTATGAAATTTTTTAGCCATAAGAGACAGGAGATCCTACGCAGGAAACGCGGGAGTGACGTAACGATAACTTGTACACAGCAAATGGAGAAAATTTTGAACAAAGAAAACAACGGCTTCCTGATGCAACTTCAGCAGCACTCAATAAGGGAGCTAACAAAATTTGAAGACCCAAACATCCTCCAATTATTTGCTGAATTTTTAGATATTTTTGTCGAACTATGTAGCCTACTTTCTAATCGCCGACATGACCACCGAATTTTGATTCTCCTAGGAAAACCAGTAGCAAACTCTCAGCCATATCATTATACTCACTTTCAAAAAGCTAAAATAGAGGGAATTAAAGATAAGATGCTTGAAACATAGGTCATACATCCAAGTTGCAGCCCCTACTCTTTGTCGGTGCTAGCTTTGCCCGATTTCGATAAAGTGCTTATTATTGATACATCGGGAGCTAGAAATTATGTTATCCACATGTAAGATGGTCGACCCCTAGCCTACATCAGTAAAGCTCTTACTTCAAATCACCTGAAGCTACCAATCAACGACAAGAGAATGCTAACCTTTGTTGAATTTATTGCTTGGTACGATATAGGACAACATCATGAAGAGAGGATGAAAGTAAGTCTTGAAAAATTACAGCTTCTGCTCCTTCCAAATTCAGATTGAGCTTATCTTACCATGAACTTTACTAGAAGGCAGCTACTATCATAGAGGAAGGCTTGACTATTAATAACGAATAACCACATGTTAGCCTGCACAAGAGAAATACAGTCGCCCGATAAATATCAGAGTAGAAGGAAGTTTGTTATTGAAGATCGAGTCTTTCTCTATATTAATCCCTATAAGCAAGAATTTATAAAGACTTAAGCCTCACGGAAGTGGTCTCCTAGTTACTTTGGACCCTACAAAATTGGAGATCACATTGGAGACATAAATTATGGATCGGAATTACGCACTAATTAAAAATTACAACTCATACTCCAAGAATCTCACTACAAATGCAAGTTTAGAGAGGACAACTTAACCCCAACTTATCCACCTGATACCCAAGTTGATAAGGAGGCCCAAATTTAGCTGATGATTGCATGAGATCACGGGATCGTGACACATTATCGGCTAGTCACTACTGTTGATGTTGGACCCCAGGAACAGGATATGCCTACTATAGGGCCACGAGGGACCCTTGTGAGGAGTTATAGATCATGACCTAAAGACATGGAGCTCAGCCTTGAGGATAAGACTGATTTAAAGAGGGTGGGTTTGTTAGGACTCTAGCCAGGAGAGTCCTAATTTAGTTTCATTAAAGAGGGTAAATATGTAAATCCTAAGGTCATTCATGTAAATCCTATCTAGTCGACCCCTAATAAAGAAGTAAGAAGGTCGGCTAGGTTAGGATTAGATGGGAGGAAGATATGTTGAGGGAAGAACAAGATACATGTCACCATAATTAACCATCCCTTATCCTAGTTAAAGAGGGATTAGTTGAGGAGGGGTTAAGTTAGAATAGGATTAGGATTAGTTTGGAGGTTGCTTCTTAGAGTTAGAGTTAGAGTTGTTGAAAGTAGGAGTTGCTTCTTAGAGTTGGAGTAGGAGTTGTTAGGAGTCTTAAGTATGAATCCTATTAGGAGTTGGGGTTTAGAAGCCCTATAAATAGTCTTATTCTCCCCTCTTTCATAATCAATAGATCAATTATCTTTCAGCTTATGTAGCAGAAAACCAAGGAGGGAGGAACCCCTATAGAATTCTAAGGAGGCTGATCCCCTATAGATTTAGAATCTACAAGGGTTCTAACAAACCGGCAAAGGAGGGAGATGGCAGCGGCTGAGGGCTGGAAGTTGCTCTGTTTCAATCATTGCAAAGAAGGAAGTTTGATGCCCTATTTTTGTTACTACGTGGGGTGAGAGTGCTACAAGTTCACAAGCATCCATGGCTAGAAGATAGTAGCATCGGCATAAAAGGTGACTTGGCTGTGATTGGGAACTGGTGATGATGATAAATTCCTGATGTTACTGTATAGTTAGAGGATGGCAGCAACGTCGGTGATAGTGATAGTGAAGGAGGGCAACAGTGGTGTCTCCGATGAAGGTGTTGGGATTCCTTAGCGGGTGCATCACATGCGCAGTGAAAATCAAAATAAAAACTAATTTCCCACGCAAATCAAATCGTCATGCAAAAGATTGGGGTCACAAGAAAAAAGTAAAAAATCGATAAAATCGTAATATAAGAGAGATTGATTTTACCTAGGGAGATCGTATATCCCTGTATTCCATATCCGGATGGAGAAGATGAAGGAGGTCAAGCCTGCTTCTCCCTAGCGGTATCCACATGATTGATCTCTATAGGGAAACTTCTCTAATTTGATCTTGCAACTCTTGCTCAAAGGGAAGGAGGAGAATAGGAGGTGGTGGCTAAAGTTGCAGCCAATCAACCATGAGTCTCCCCTCCTATTTATAGAGAGCCACCAAAACCCTAGGGCTCCTTCCTTAGTAGGTATTAGATCTCCATCCAATAATCCACTGACCTTGTATTATTGGATCTCTATCCAATAATCTCCTTAGGCCTATAATTAGGCCTTAATCAAGGAGTCCATCAACATAAAGTCTCATCTAATGAGAATAGGGGTTAATTGGATCTTCATTCAATCCTCTATTCATTGAAGTATTCATTATATGTGTGTGTGACCCTCTAGGCCCGATACCAAGTTAGCCGTGAGTCACTCCCATCAAAACTCCTTCTGATATAGTGAATTATTATCCCTATAATAATTCACTCGACTCATCGACTATAGACGTACTAGGCCACTATGCCATAGTCCCCAGACGATACAGGAGGGATCAAATCCATTGGACCTATCTATCCACAATTACAATGTATCTATAATCCCTCATCCAAATAATATCCTAGAGACCGTATATTGGACATGGTACTGTCAGTTTATCTTGCTCTAATCGGATTCTACCGGAGAACTCCTTCTCTCTCAATCCGAATGACCCTGACCAGGGATTTGTCTACCGATCCCGATAGATAGCAAGAGTGGATGATCCTCTATTGACACTCAATTACCTTCATAAGGTTGGCTACCGATCCCGATAACTAGCTATATCAGATCTGGAACTTTCCAAACCTATAAGTTTGGCATCAAAGAAAGGAGTACTCATACAAGGCGTCCTTGGTGTCTCAAGTCTAAGGACCAGATACACAACTGGGACTATGGAATCGCTGTCTGATATTAGGTATCATTAACTATATAGCATTCCATAAGCGGATCAATCAATGAACTCATTCTTCAATGAGCACTTGTACTATATCCTTAGTGTCTCCACACAAATGGCTATGAGACCAACCGCCTCTATTATATGGACGGGTATATAGTACACTGATCTGTCCGATTGTCTCAATGTCCCTCTTGAGTAACCTATGACCAGGATTATTTAGGATCTGTGTTTAAAGATGAATCGATCTCATTATCGTGATCTCATTACGATCTGACTCCCATTGCACAGAACCAAGGACATCATAATATATATATATATATATATATATATATATATATATATATATATATATATATATATATATATATATATATATATATATATATATATATATATATATATATATATATAATAGATAATATGAGAATATATCAATATTAATCATAAGTAAAAAGATCATACAGCGTGTCATCACTTACGTGATTGGCTTGCAGGGCACCTGTAACTAGCAATCTCCTACTTGACCAAAAGCCAATCACCTATGTGTCTAATCCCCATCAAACCCCTATGACACTCAAATACAATCTGAGCAAGCAGCTTCGTCAGTGGATCTACAATGTTATCTTCAAATAGAACTCTTTCCATTGCTATATCTTTTTGGGTTATGATCGCTCTAATCGATCCTTGTCACAATATATGGGAGTCAGCTCCACGCTACTTGGTATGACTCCCAAATTCTTGATGAACTTCTTCATCCACACCCCTTCGTCCTGTTGCTTCTACTACAATAATGTATTCTGCCTCTGTGGTCGAGTCAACAATAGTATCTTACTTGGAACTCTTCCAGCTTACTGCTCCTCTATTCATGGTGAAAATATACCATGAATTTAACTTGTTATCATTAATATCGGACTGAAAACTCGAGTCTGTGTAGCCCTCAACCTGGATGTTACCTCCTCCATATACCAATAAAAGATCCTTAGTCCTTCTCAAGTACTTAAGGATACACTTTAATGCCTTCTAGTATTCTAAACCTGGATCTGCCTGATACCTGCTCGTGACACTCAAAGCATATGCTATATCAGGCCTGGTATATAGCATCGTATACATGATAGACCCTATCGCTGAAGCATAAGATATCTTATCCATGTCTGCCCTTTCTTCAGGAGTCTTTGGGGATATACTCCTAAAAAGTGATATTTCATGTCTCATCGGTATAAGACCTTGGAATTCTCCATACCAAACCTTTTGACAATGGAGTCTATGTACCTAGATTGGGACAAGCCAAGCATCCTTTTGGATCTATCTTTATAGATCTCAATCCCCAAAATATAAGATGCTTCCCCTAAGTCTTTCATGGAGAAGTTTCTGGATAGCCAAGCCTTCACTATAGAGAGCATTCCTACATTATTTCCAATGATTAGGATGTTATTCATATATAGCACCAAGAAGGTGATAGCGCTTCCACTTACCTTCCTGTACGCACAAGGCTCATCTTCATTCTTAATAAAGTTATAAGATCTGATCACCTCATCAAATCTTATGTTCCAACTTCGGGAAGCTTGCTTCAATCCATAAATGGATCTAAGCAACCTACATACTTTATCTGGATTATCTTTGGAAACGAATCCCTCTGATTGTATCATATACACCTCTTCCTCGAGGTTGCCATTGAGGAATGCCATTTTGATATCCATCTGCCGGATCTTATAGTCATAGTATGCTGCAATGGCCAAAATAATTCTAATGGACTTAAGCATCGCTATAGGTAGAAAGGTTTCATTATAGTCAACTCCTTGCCTTTGACGATATCGTTTAGCTACCAGCTTTACTTTATAGGTCTCTACCTTTTCATCTATTCCGATCTTCTTCTTGAAGATACATTTACAGTCGATGGGTACAATACCCTCAAGTGCATCCACAAGGTTCTAAACTTGCCACTTCCCGGAGTCTATACTCATAATAGCCTCCTCGTAGGTCTGAGGATCAACATCCTAAGAGTCATCTCCATTAATATATCTCACATATCTTTCAAGAGGGTGAGATACTCTATTAGACCTACGTAAAGTTGGAACTTGTGTATTAGGTACCTGAATAGACTTGGGCTCTGGAATGGTGCTTGAGCTAGGTTCTCCAACCTCGCTTAATTCTATCTTACTCCCACTGTTTCTACTAAGAATGTGTTCCTTCTCAAGGAACACAGCTCTCTTGGCAACAAAGACCTTTCGGTCCTTAGGATAATAGAAATAATACCCATAAGTTTCCTTTGGGTATCTTACGAATGTGCACTATTCTATCCTTGATTCCCACTTATCGAGATTGTGTCTTCTAACATGGGTAGGACAGCCCCAAATCTTAACAATCTTAAGATCGGGCTTCTTTCCTTTCCATATCTCATATGGTGTAGACACTACCGACTTTGATGGAACTCTTTTCAGAAGGTAAGCTGCAGTCTCTAGAGCGTACCCCAGAATGAAACGGGTAGGTCAGCGAAACTCATCATAAGGAGGTGTCCACTGGGATAGAATCCCATTGTCCCTGAGGAAATAGGTGAACTCCGTACTCAAGTACTCTCCTCCTCGATCTGATCGAGGAGTCTTAATACTCTTTCCAATTTAGTTCTCTACCTCATTCTTATATTCCCTGAATTTCTCGAAGGCCTCAGATTTATACTTCATTAAGTACACATGTTCATACCTAGATAAATCATCAGTGAATCTAATGAAGTATGAGTAACCACCTATAGCCTGAGTCGATATGGGACCATATACATCACTATGTATGAGTTTCAATAACTCGGTGGCTCTCTCTCCAGTTCCACCAAAAGGAGAGTTAGTCATTTTCCCATGAAGGCAAGGTTCGTAAGTTGCATATGACTCATAGTCAAATGGATCTAAGTATCTATCTTTCAGCAACTTTTGAATCCTTCTCTAATGTATATGACCTAGCCTATAATGTCATAGGTATGCATTATTCACCTCATCTCTTTTTCTCTTAGACATATTTATATTCATGATATGTGGAGAAGTGTCTAACATATATAAGCCATTTATAAGGGTCCCTCTAGTGATGATCTCATCATCCATAATTATTAAATAATTATTATTTTTAAAAATTAATTTATATCCATTTATTGTCAAACAATAGATGGATATAATATTTTTGATAATAGAGGGAACAAAATAGTATACATTTAATGCAATAATAACTCCACTAAGCAGATGTAGGGTGACCTCCCCAATAGCAACTGCAACAACTCTTGCTCTATTGCCCATCTTGAGGTTCATCTCACCTCTAGTCAATCTTTTAGGTCTTGCTAGAAAATACAGCAAATTGCATATATGATAAAGACTCCCAATATCCAATACCCATGTGTTATCATGAAAATATGACAAGTGAAGACTAATCATGAATATATCTTAAGCTTCTCCAAGCTTCTGTTTCTCCTTATCTGCAAGGTAGTCCTTACAGTTCCTCTTCCAATGCCCGTCTTGGCCGTAGTGAAAGTATTATCCTTTGTCCTTTGCCGGGTCTTTCTAGGCAACCTTTGTCTTACCTGGTCTTTCTTTGCACTTGCCCTTCTTAAGGGTCTTACTAGCCTTCCTTTTCTTATTCATCTCACCAATATAGAGAACTAGCTTCTCTTTCTTGATGGTGCTCTCAGCTTCCCTCAACATATTGAGGAGCTTAGATAAAGTCATCTCAAGCTTGTTCATATTAAAGTTAATAATGAACTATGAAAAGGAATTTGATAGGGACTGAAGTATAAGATCATACATAGGTTATCCTCTAGGACTATCTATATACTTCATAAAGTGAGTGATCTCATCCTCACTTGTCCTTTCCTCTGGTGTGGGCATAATCATGTTAAGGACATTTAGGACTTTCTCCTTCGTGAGAACAATTCTCAAATTATAGAGCGCTTGGACCAATGAGGCGGTTGGCATCAAGTATGCCACATAGGGGTTTTACAAGCGACAAACAAGATATAGTGAAAATAAATAAATATAGATTTTATAGAAAATTCTAATTAAGATATGGACTTTTATCTTAATATACTCTCACTATTTTCCTAGTGAATCACGTAACACCCTCAACACGTGAGACGAAAGTCTCCGGTAGACTTCTAGTGAGGATCAGGATCCAATTGGCATCTTAGTGCAATCTCGAGGGACTCGACCAACTACACTAAGTCCAAAAGGAAGACAACTCTTGTCAATTACAACTTCTTGTGATTCTCGTCATGTTCGACCTCTGAATCATCATGGTCTCGACTGGTCGACCAACCATGAAGTTCAGTTAAGTCATCACCATCGTTACAAGATGAGTCTGATTCGATAGATATGCTCTCGACTGCTTAACCAAGTCATACCATGTCCTCAGGTCACTGGTGATATATATATGTCGTAGGCAAGAACTCGATCACGTAGATAAGTGAGTCTCGAGTGACTCAACCAACTCAACCTATATCGGGATTCAATTTCTTCCTATAACGATGGAAGGCCACGTGGGTCAATCTTATTGCCTCATGCTTACTGACTTAATATTATCGTAGGAGGGGTTTTTTGTTTTCTATCGGTCTCCTAATATATCATGTCATACATACATATTTAATATATATCTACATCGCAAGCATATATATATATATATATATATATATATATATATATATATATATATATATATATATATATAGTAGGTGTATAACACATCACACATACAAGCTACATCGGATGATCATGAGCATCACCTAATATGATTAAGCCCGAGCCAATGGACCTAATCACTCACAATAGGATTTATGTGTGCATTGGCGCATCTCCATGCCTTGTGATTGTTAATCTCGTCATCATCGGTTCCATCGGATCGTCGCATCACCATGCGCCATGATCTCTCGCCACGACATTGTGGGTCCCGTTGTAACCTCTATGCTCCCACTGCGCCTCTTCATATAATTATAAATAATCACAAGCATGTAGGCCCGATAATAAATAAGAAAAACGCAGGCCCGTAGGCCCCAATAATAATAATAATAATCACAATTATATACATCACAACACATGGCTCATAATCATCCATCCACATCATACATCATATGTACATCACATCATATAGGATTATTATATATATATATAATAATTAATTAAATTATTTAATTAATTATTTTTCTAGAAATCAGGACATGCTCAAAATTTTCAGAATTGTCAAGGGCATTTTCATAATTTTGGATGAGAGGACAGTCCTAAAAATTTTTAGAATTGTCAAGGGTATTTTCAGAATTCTATACAAGAGGACGGTCCTCGAAATTTCCAGAATTATTGAGGGCATTTAAGAAATTCTGTATAAAGGGGACAGAGTTGGCATTTCTCAAATTGTGAGGGGCATAACTATCTTTTTATCAAAAAGATGCCCTAGCCCTCCTTTCCCTCACTCCGCCACCGCCACCGCTGCCCCTACGTAGGCAACGACTGCCCTTTGTGGTCCGCCAAGGCGGCCACCTGACCCACCGCCCTGGCGGCGGGTGGCCCCTTGGCCCTTCGGGTGGCCGCGGCCACGTGCGCATAAGTGGCCGCCCCTTACGGGCTGCTGCCCCTACGGGCGACCGCCCCTTGCAGGGGGCTTAGTGCCAACCGACCGCCCCATGTAGGTAGCCTAGCCATGGTCGGTCGCCCCTGTAGGGGGCCTAGCCGTGGCCAGCCACCTCTGCATGTAGACAACATGCATGTGGCTACCCCTCCATCGCAGGCAGCGCCTAATTTCATTGCCAATTATTGCAACAAGCGTGTAGAACAGTTTTACGCGATTCAATCTCATCACACGTAGTTTAAAACCAATATTTCGCATAAAAACCTTGGCTCTGATACCACTATTAGGATTCCTTAACGGGTGCATCACATGTGTAGCAAAAATCAAAACAAAAACTGATTTTTTTATGTAGATCAAATCGTTGTGCAAAAGATTGGGGTCATAAGAAAAACGTAAAAAACTGATAAAACCACGATGTGAGACAGATTGATTTTACCTAGGGAGATCGTATATTCCTATATTCCAGATCCGGATGGAGAAGATGAAAGAGGTCAAACTTACTCCTCTCTAGCAATATCCACACGATTGATCTCTACAGTGAAACTCTTCCAATCTAATCCTGCAACTCTTGCTCAGAGGGAAGGAGGAGAATAGGAGGTGGTGGCTAAAGCTGCAGCCAATCAACCATGAGTCTCCCCTCCTATTTATAGAGAGCCACCAAAACCCTAGGGCTCCCTCTTTAGTGGGTATTGGATCTCCATCCAATAACCCACTAACCTTGCATTATTGGATCTCTATCTAATAATCTCCTTAGGTCTATAATTGGGCCTTAATCAAGGAGACCATCAACACAGGGTCTCATCTAATGAGAATAGGGGCTAATTGGATCTTCATCCAATCCTCTATTTGCTGAAACATCCACCATATATGTGTCACCCTCTAGGCCCAATATCGAGCTAGCCGTGAGTCACTCCCATCAGAACTCCTTCTGATATAGTAAATTTTTATCCTCATAATAATTCACTCGACTCATCGACTATGGACGTACTAGGCTACTACGCCATAGTCCCCAGATGTTACAGGGGGGATCAAATCCATCGGATCTGTCTGTCCACTGTTACCATATATTTATAATCCCTCATCCAAATAATATCCTAGTTACCGTATATTGGACATGGTACTGTCAAGTTATATACGGAATCAGTTTGTCTTGCTCTAATCGGATTCTACCAGAGAACTCCTTCTCTCTCAATCCGAATGACCCTGGCTAAGGATTTGTCTGAGCAAGCATATATGAGATATTCCTCTCATGATACCGAGAGTGGATGATCCTCTATTGACACTCAATTTCCTTCGTAAGGTTGGCTATCGATCCCGATAACCAGTTGTACCAGATCTGAAACTTTTCAAACTTGTAAGTCTGGCGTCAAAAAAAGGAGTACTCATACAAGACATCCTTATCTCAAGTCTAAGGATCAGATACACAATTGGAACTATGGAATCGCTATCTAACATTAGGTATCATTAACTATATAGTATTCTATAAGCGAATTAATCAGTGAACTCATTCTCCAATGAGCACTTTTAATATATCCTCAGTGTCTCCACACAAGTGGCTATGAGACTAGCTGCCTCTATTATATGGATGGGTATATAGTACACCGATCTATCTGATTATCTTAATATCCCTCTTGAGTAACTTATGACTGAGATTATTTAAGATCTATATTTAAAGGTGAATCGATCTCATTATTGTGATCTCATCACGATCCGACTCCCATTATACAGAAGCAAGGACATCACAATATATATATAACAAATAATGTGAGAATATGTTAATATTAATTATAAACAAAAAAATCATACAGTATGTCACACGTGTCATCACTCATATGATTGGCTTACAGGGCACCTATAACCAGCAGAAGGCGCAAGAGATGGCAGCGACAGGGGAAGGGAACGCTGGCGATGGAGGAAGCCATGTCGATTTCAATAACGACTGATAGTGTGGCTGCGTTAGCTATAGGCAGCAGGTGAGGGTGATCAAGGGTTGTGACTAGATGCAATGGAGGAAGATGGCAGCATGTAGAGCAGCAGATAAGGTGATCAGATATTGTGGCTATAATGATGGCGTCAAGCAAAGAAAGGTAGTAGAAATAGTAGCTGTGGCTATGTGGCTGAAGGCAGCATATGAATGAGGGAAGGTGTGGGCAGGTTGGTAGCGATGGTGGCGTCGGTTGAGGAAGGTGACAACAACGGTGGCTGCGTAGCATGGGCTGAAGGCAGCAGAAGAAGGAAGAAAGGTGGGAGGCAGATTAAGGAGCTGTGACAATGGTCAAGCAAGGTAGAAGTAGTCAATGTTAGAGCAAGGGAAGGACAGACGAGGTGCTGGCAACAGAGGACTAGTAGCCTACGGCGGTGGGGAAGAGCGGTAGGTGGCCAACGATGGGCACAGCTGGAAGATTGTCGCAGAAAGCAGGGGAAGCAGAGACAAGGCACTGGCGACTGAGAAGCAATAGGGGCATCAGGATGAGCGCAGCAGCAGGCTAAAGACATCGACAATAGGGATGTCATAAGGAGACGCTAATAGCGCCATATGGGTAGTAATGCTCGAGCGGTGGGCAATGAAGAGGAGAAGCAGTGATCGAGGAGGAAGTAGCTGGCGACAGTATGGGGGCTATAGTAGTTGTTGAGGAGCAGTGTTGGTAGGGAAATCAATGGCAGGTGGTAGCGGTGGCAGGCAATAAGCGATGAAGAGGGGGAGTGCCAAAGGCTGTGGCACCACTGCGGATTGCATAAGGGGTGGCAGGGCATGGCTGCAGGGAGATGGCAGCAATGGGGCAGTGGTGGCGGGTGGTGAAGGCATTGGCGATACGGCTAGGCAGCAACGAGGGCTAACAACAATGGTAGGGATAGTCCCCAGACGGTATAGAGGGGATCAAATCCATCGGACTTATCTGTCCACAATTACCATGTATCTATAATCCCTCATTCAAATAATATCCTAGAGATCGTATATTGGATATGGTACTGTCAGGTCATATACGAAATTAGTTTGTCTTGCTTTAATCGGATTCTACCAGAGAACTTCTTCTCTCTCAATCCGAATAACCCTGGCCAAGGATGTGTCTAAGCAAACACATATGGGATATTCCTCCCATAATAATAAGAGGGGATGATCCTTTATTTACACTCAATTGCCTTCGTAAGGTTGGCTACCAATCCCGTAACTAGCTGTACCAGATCTGGAACTTTCTAGACCTCTAAGTCCGATGTCAAAGAAAGGAATATTCAAACAAGACATTTTTAGTGTCTCAAGTCTAAGGACTAAATACACAACTGGGACTATGGAATCACTATCTGACATTAGGTATCATTAACCATACAGCATTTCATAAGCAGATCAATCAGTGAACTCATTCTCCAATAAGCACATGCATTATATCCTTAGTGTCTCACACAAGTGGCTATGAGACTAGCCGCCTCAATCATATGGACGAGTACATAGTACACCAGTATGTCCGGTTATCTCGATGTCCCTCTCGAAGAACCTATGACCGGGATTATTCAGGATCTGTGTTTAAAGGTGAATTGATCTCATTATCTTGATCTCATCATGATCCGATTTTGATTGCATAAAACCAAGGATATCACAATATATATGTAACATATAATATAATGTGAGAATATGTCAATAATAATCATAAACAAAGAGATCGTGCAGTATGTTACACGTGCCACCAATAATAATCATAAACAATGAGATCGTGCAGCATGTTACACGTGCCACCACTCACGTGATTGGCTTGTAGGGCACCTATAACTAGCAATCTCCCACTTGACCTAAAGCCAATCACTTATGTGTTTGATCCCTATCAGACCTCTATGATGCTCAAATACAATCTTAGCTAATGGTTTTGTTAGTGGATCTGCAATGTTATCTTCGAATAGAACTCTTTTCATTGCTATATCTTTATGGGTCATGATCTCTCTAATTAAGTGGAACCTCCTCAGAACAATTATAATGAGACCTGGGTTCCCTTGCTAGAGTTATCGCTCTGTCATTGTCGCAATATATAGGAATTAGCTCCACATTGCTCAATTTGGCTCCCAATTCATCTACACCCCTTTGCTGCTTTTCCTATAGCAATGTATTCCACCTCTGTGGTTGAGTCAGCAGTAGTATCTTGCTTGGAACACTTCCAACTTACTGCTCCTCCATTCAGGGTGAAATCATACCCTAAGTTCGACTTGCTATCATCAATGTCGGACTGGAAACTTGAGTCTATATAACCCTCAACCTAGAGGCTACCTCCTCAATATATCAGTAAAAGATCATCAGTCCTTCTCAAGTACTTAAGGGTATACTTTACTTCCTTCTAGTGTTCTAAACCTGGATCTGTCTGATACTTGCTTGTGACACTAAGAGCATACACCATATCAGGCCTGGTACATAACATAGCATATATGATAAATCCTATAACTGAGGCATAGGGTATCATATCCATTGATATGACTCCAGTAGGATTGAGTCCTAATTACCCTAGAAGTAGTCAAATAAAACCCTGTGAGATTATAATAAAATCTTACCTAGCCACTTTTATCCTATAAAGAAGTGTAGTTATGATTTAGATTGGGGCCTTAGGGTTTAGTAGTCGCCATCCCCTTTGCTGGGTTGGTCGGCCAGGGTTTTCCCCTGCTTAGGTTGGCTATAGAGCCAACCTAGCTGCTACCTATTCCCTCTAAGACAAGTAGGCTATAAAAGAGACAAAAGGATAATTTTAGTTAGGTAAGCACCCCCTAGGACTAGGGTTTGGAGCCTTATATAAGTATGTAGCTCCCACCTCTTTTTATCAAGCAATTATCAATTTTATTTCAGCCTTGTGCCGAATCTAAGAGGGAGGAACCCCTACAATGTTCCAAGGGTTAATTCCACGCAAGGATCAAAATCTATAGAGCTCCTTTTGGGGTTCTATAATCTGGTATCAGAGCAGCAATCTTGCTACCCATGTAGCCATCTCAGTCGCCTCCACCTTTCCAAACAATTCCCACAATTGCTGCCATATGCACCTCCACCTTCCACCCCAGTCGTAGATCGAATCAATCTGCCACTGTGCCCTGCGTTTGATCTAGAGATCTGATATATTTTTATCACCCATGTCTCTTTAATACTATAAGATCCTTTACCTTATATATTGAAAATTTTCTCCAAATTTTATCCGCTACAAATTTTATTTGTCGCAAACATCATCGTTGTTGTGAAGGTGAAATATTATAGAAATTTTAAGCCATCTATTTGCCTTTTGAAACTAGGTTATTTCTTCTCCGTTTTGGTCAAAATTTTCACACAATTCCATAGATCAACTCAGCTTTTATCTGAGATTGATTTCTAAAAAAATTCCTTCTAGAACTAGTTTTATTGTGCCTTCTTTCATCATCACATAGTGTTGAAATTTTTATGATGAAAATCTACCCTCCGCTTATTGGCATCTTGAAACTTAACTTTTGTTCATCATTTTTGGTTGAAATTTTTACATTAATTCATAGATCATTTAGCTTTCATCTAAGATTGATCTCTAGAAAAAAACTCCTTCTGGATCTAGACTTATAGCACTGCAATCTTTCATCATGCAGTGCTAAAATTTTATGATGAGAATTATGTGATCTTGTTTGCAACAATTTTTCTACCATTACGATGCTGAAATTTTCTTGATCCATATTACTACTACTGTCACTATCTGAACCGAGATTCTGATATTAAAATTCTCCATAAATTTCTTGAATTTTTGCTAGAATTAATGTTGAGAAATTGTCATTGCTTCGATGGGAATTATGTTCGATAGTACAGCGTATATCGCAGCAATCTTTTGTCAAAATTTTATCAGATCTCACTGCCATCTTTTCTAGATTTGAGACTCTCTCTCTTATCTTCAATCCCTACTATTAATCCCCAAAAAACCCTAACAAAACTATAGCCAAACAATCATCCCAATCAGCCCTAATCGTAGCCTACTTCCATATCGATCTACTTACCTTTTCAGCCAACTTTCCTTACCAATACTTCTACCTTTGCTGCCATCTATCCCAGATCTAAAATCTATTTTTCTAACCTTTATCTACTACTATCATAGCCCTAAAACCACACCAATTTGTAGCCTAAACTCCACAAAATTGTAGCCCCAAATTAGCCATAAACCGTACCCAAAAACTGCAACCTTCGATCCACTAACCAACTTTTCAGCTGCCCAATCTCCCTTATCTCTTCAACTATAGCATGCATCTTTCATAGCCCAACACTACCAATAGTGACCTCTTACTACTATCCTCCTTGATCATAGTTAACAATGATCCTTGCGGTAAAAAGCTACCAGCAGTAGTCTTTTGCTACAATCTGTTTACATTGTAGCCCACAATAATCGTTCGCTTCCAACTATCTTGATCGCGGCCAGCAACAAATTGAACACAACAGTAGTCATCTCTCACTCCATACCGCTACTGCCCTCCTCTATAATAGCCATGTGCATCACTGCCCCATCTTCCTCCTATTGCAGTTGCACTGTTGCTACAACTTACGCCACCTGCAGCCACGAAGTCGCACTGCAATCGTAGCCGACACTGTTGCTACCCTCTTCTTCCTCTGCCATTGCTACTGCCTTCCGACTCAGATATTTTGGCTGCCATCTTTTGACAAATATCATCCACCTAAAAAATCACAGCCTTAATAACATTGTAGTGTCAATATTGCAGTATCATCGAAGGACCGCAGCCGGCGATACTGCTTCCATCTTCTTCCTCCATCGTTGCTGCTACCCTTGGCTGTCATCCGCCACTTGGAGACTTCACCACTGTAACCTTGACATTGTTGTCATTTACTACAGTTGATTTATTTGACAAGTTAGAGATCCTTACGTCATGACATCGGCGGGCTTATTCGAAGCCAAATTGGAGGCTTTTGAGACATGTGTGGATGCTAAATTATAGGCTCTCTTCAAGGAGTTTAGATTGAGTTGATCATCGAGCCCAAGGAGATCACAACATGATCAAATTTAGATTATAAAAAGAACCCACCGGAGATAAGAAATGAAGTTAAAACATGGCAGCCCTACACCTCGACGACATCAACCTCCTTTGCACAACTTCAAGAAGGGCACCTCATTCAAGATGCTCAGAGCATGAGAGCCATATCCCAACCAATAGCATATAAACCTTTAGCACCATTTGATTGCAAGAACTGTGATGAAGAACTAACGATGATCCGTCAAACCTTTACCATTCAAGAGTACCAAACTAGGTTTGAAAGGTTATCTAATCAAACTTATGATTGATCTGGAAAATAGATATTGATGATTTTTATTGAGGGCTTGAAGTCAGAGATTTAGGAAGAAGTTAAAGTGCAACAGTCGTACACACTAAGGTCGCCATCTCCTTTACGCGACATCAAGAGGAGCGATTGAACTATGAAGCTCAGAAGACTAAAGTTGCTCCCCAACAAGCGACACCAAAGCTTTCACCTCCTCCTACTGTCAGCCGACCCCCTTAGCTATAGAAATTAACAAGAGAAGACCTTCATGATGGATCGACAAAGGGTCTACGTGGGTATTGTGATAAACTGTGGAGCCTAGAACACAAATGTAAAAAGGAGACACCGCTGATGATTGTGCCCACTTAAGAACATAAACTTGAAGATATGACTCTCGAGCCCAAGGAGAAGGATACACCATAACCGGCCACCCATACGGTCCCTACCTTAGCCAGCTACACCAACCTGCAAAAATTGAAGATTGAAGGGTTTCCCGAGCAGCAGTCCGTCATCATCCTCATCGACGTCGGGAGCATACACAACTTCATGAGCAGTAAGGTTGCTACCCACTTAATACTTCAAAAAGAAGATTACAATAAGTTCAAAGTCAAGGTAGTTAACGACCAAATTCTGAAGTGCAACCAAAAGTGCCCGCGGGTAAAACTGATCCTATAGAAGCAAGACGTAGTTGTTGATTTTTTCCTCCTCCCTCTTGATAGTTTTGATAGAGTGCTTGGTATTGATTGGTTGTTCATGATTGGAGATGTTTTCTGGAATTTTTTGAAGCTAACCATGAAATTTTTTAGAAAAGGAAAGCAGGTAATTCTATGAGAGAGCCCAACGACTACAACTACAACATAACACTTGGAGACGATACCAAAAGAAAAGTTCAATGGTTTCCAAATTCAAATTCAAGGGTTTTATGAGATTAAAGATAAGAATCATCTCCCACAGCTTGCTGAAATTTTGGGCGTCTCCACCAAATCGAGCTTATTACCTCCTCTAAAGCTATCCGACCTCCTTATGCTGAATAGGCCGAAACTTCCACCAATTGTTGCTCGACCATATTACTTCCTACAACCATAGAAGGTCGAAGAGAAAAGGGTCATCCAAGAGATGATAGAGATATGAATTATTCGACCATGCTTATTTTTCGCTACGACACATCACTACATCCTTTTCCCCTAAGATAAGTTACTTCTAAAGTGTTACATCCCGTCGAACTCACCATGGTTGCTGATCTCATGTGACTTCCATGGCTTTCCCCAGGATCGGACCATGATGCTTAAAGACTTTCTTAGTGATAACCTTCAACGGCCCAAGACCACGAGATAATTGAGCCCCTCCAATGGTGAAATCAAAAAAAGGGAAGGATCATTCGCAAGACTCAACGAAGAATGAACATCAGCCCTTTCATTATAAAGAAAGATGCACCATCTTGGCCGAGTGGAACTATAGCCCTCATGATCATAATGTCGTTCACACCAAATCGTGACCAAATATTTATTATTGGAGCAGACACATCCAGAGTGAGGGTCAGTACCATCCTCATGTAAGATGGTCAACAGCACGAAGAAGTGAAAATGGGGCCCAAAAAATCACCACTCCTACCCACCTCAAACTCAGATCAGGCTCACACCACTAGAGATTTTATCAAAGGACAGCCCTCACTCCAAAAGAAGGCATGACTACTATTACAGAGCAACCACGTGGTAGCTCGTGCAAGGAAGAAACTTCTCCCTAACAAACGTTAGAGCAGAAGAAAGTTTCCTAAGAAAGATCAAGTCCTCCTTCATCTTCAGCTCCATCAGCACGAAATTGAAGCCTCAAGAAAGTGGTCTCCCTATTTCTTTGGACCTTGCAAAATTGGGGATCACACTGGGGATCTAACCTGGTTATCAGATCCGCGCACCAGATCAAGATTACAGTTGATCCTCTAGGTATCCCACCTCAAATGGAAATTTAAAGATGACGACTCAACCAAAATTCTTCCAATTAACACTCATCCTGATGAGGAGCAAAAGACCTGATTCCCTGAGTTCATGGAACCTTAGCCTTGAGGACAAGGTTCATTTTAAGAGAGCGGGTTTGATAAGACTCCAGTAGGATTGAGTCCTAATCACCCTAGAAGTAGTCAAATAAAATCCTGTAAAATTATAATAAAACATCACGTAGCCACTTTTATCCTATAAAGAAGTGTGGTTAGGATTTAGATTGGGGCCTTAGGGTTTAGTAGTCGCTGCCCCCTTTACTAGGCTGGTCGGTCAGGGTTTTCCCCTGCTTAGGTCGACTATAGAGCTAACCTAGCTGCAACCTGTTCCCTCTAAGGCACGTAGGCTATAGAAGGGGTAAAAAGATAATTTTAGTTAGGTAAGCACCCTCTAAGACTAGGGTTTATAGCTTTATATAAGCATGTAGCCTCCACCTCTTTTTATCAAGCAATTGTCAATTTTATCTCAACCTTGTGCCGAATCTAGGAGGAAAGAACCTCTACAACGTTCCAAGGGTTGATTCCACGCAATGGTCAAAATCTATAGAGCTCCTTCTGGGGTTCTATTATCTGGTATCAGAGCAGCAATCTTGCTGTCCATGTAGCCATCTCAACCGCCTCCACCTTTCTAAGCAATTTTCATAATTATTATGAGGATAATAATTCACTATATCAGAAGGAGTTCTGACGAGAGTGACTCATGGCCATCTCGGTATCAGGCCTAGAGGGTCACATACATATGGTGGATGCTTTAATGTATTAGAAAACTTCAGCGGGTGCATCACATGTGCAGTGGAAATCAAAACAAAAATTAGTTTTCCATGTAGATCAAATTGTCATGCAAATATTGGGGTCACGAGAAAAACACAAAAATCGATAAAACTACGATGTGTGAGAGATTGATTTTACCTAGGGAGATCATATATCCCTGTATTCCAGATCCGGATGGAAAAAATGAAGGAGGTCAAGCATCCTCCTCTCTAGTAATATCCACACGATGGATCTCTGCAGCGAAACTCTTTCAATCTGATCTCACAACTCTTATACAAAGGGAAGGAGGATAATAGGAGGTGGTGGCTAAAGCTACAGTCTATCAACCATGAATCTCCCCTCCTATTTATAGAGAGCCACCAAAAACCCTAGGGCTCATATCTTAGTGGGTATTGGATCTCCATCCAATAACCCATTAACCTTGCATTATTGGATCTCTATCCAATAATCTCCTTAGGCCTCTAATTGGGTCTTAAGCAAGGAGCCCATCATCATAGGATCTCATCTAATGAGAATATGGGCTAATTAAATCTCCATCCAATCCTTTATTCGCTGAAGCATCCACCATATGTATGTAACCCTCTATGTCCGATACCGAGCTGGTCGTGAGTCACTCCCATCAGAACTCCTTCTGATATAGGGAATTATTATTCACATAATAATTCATTCAACTCATAAACAATGGATGTACTAAGCCACTACGTCATAGTCCCCAAACGGTACAAGGGGGATCAAATCCATCGAACCTATCTGTCCATAGTTACCGTGTATCTATAATCCCTTATCCAACTAATATCCTAGAGACCGTATATTGGACATAGTACTATCAGGCCACATATAGAATCCTTCATAGTCTTGCTCTAATCAGATTATCCTAGAGAATATATATACATATGTATATATATATATATATATATATATATATATATATACACATATATATATGTATATACATATATATATGTGTGTATATATATATATGTATATATGTGTGTATATACATATATATGTATATGTATGTATATATATATATATATATATATGTAGTAGGTGTATAACAAACACATCACATATGCAAGCCAAACCTGAGGATCATGAGTCATCACCTAATATGATTAAGCCCGAGCCAATAGGCCTAATTACTCACAATAGGATCTATGTGTGCATCGATGAATCTCCATGTCCTGTGATCATTGATCTCGTCATCATCGGTTCTGTTGGATCCTCGTCACATCACCATGCGTCATGATCTCCGGTCACGGCGTCGTGGGTCCCGTTGTCACCTCCACACTCCCGTCGCACCTCTTCATATAATTACAAAATAATCACCGGCATGCATGCCCGACAATAAACGAGAAAAATGGAGGCTCGTAGGCCCCAATCATAATAATTACAATTACACATATCACAATATATGACTTATGATCATCCATCCATATCATACATCACATATACATCACATTACATGTAGGATTATTAGATGTATAATAATTATTTAAAGTATTTAATTAATTTTTTAAAAAATCAGGATATGCTCAAAAATTTTAAAATTATCAAGGGTATTTTTGGAATTCTCGATAAAAGGATAATCCTTATAATTTCTAAAACTATTGAGGGTATTTTTGGTATTCTAGGTATAGGATAGACCCTAAAATTTCTCAAGTTCTAAGGGGTAGAAATGTCTATTTAGTGAAAAGAAACCCTAACCCTTGCTGCCTTGCCCTTGCGTCGAGCCGCCCCTCGTGGCGGTAGCTACACTTTCATGGGGGCGTTGCTACCCTGGCACCCCTATGGGTAGCGTCGCCTTGTGCGCCCGCTAGCTTGTGGGCAAGGGCGCCTTTGCTTAGTGGTATTAGATCTTCATTCAATAACTCACCAACCTTGTATTATTATATATCTATCCAATAATTTCCTTTGACCTCTAATTGGGCCTCATGTAATGAGCCCATCAATGTAGGGTCTCATCTAATGAGAATAAGGGCCAATTGGATCTTTATCTAATCCTCTATTCGCTGAAGCATCTAGTATATGTGTATGACCCTCTAGGCCTGATACTGAGCTGGCTATGAGTCACTCCCATTAGAACTCTTTCTAATATAGTGAATTATTATCCCATGATAATTCATCGACTCATCAATTATAGAAGTACTATGCCACTATGCCATAGTCCCCAAACGATACAGGGGGATCGAATCCATCGGACTTGTCTATCCACAATTACCATGTATCTATAATCTCTTATCCAACTAATATCCCAAAGACCGTATATTGGAAATATTACTGTCAGGTCATATACGGAATCTGTCTGAGACTCGTTCTAATTAGATTCTCCCAGAGAACTCATTCTCTCTCAATCCGAATGACCCTAGCCAAGGATTTGCATGAGCAAGCATATATTGGATATTCCTCTCATGATACTAAGAGTGGATGATCCTTTATTGACACTCAATTGCTTTCTTACAAATCCCGATTATCAATTATACCAGATCTGAAACTTTCCAAACCTGTAAGTCTGGCGTCAAAGAAAGGAGTACTCAAACAAGGCATCTTTGGTGTCTCAAGTCTAAGTACCAAATACATAACTGGGACTATGGAATCATTGTCTAAAATTAAGTATCATTAACCATATAGCATTTCATAATCAGATTAATCAGTGAACTCATTTTCTAATGAGCACCTGTACTATTTCTTAAGTGTCTCCATACAAATGGCTATAAGACCAGCCGACTCTATCATATGGACGGGTATATAGTACACCAGTATGTGTAGTTATCTTGATATCCCTCTTGAGTAACCTATGACCAGGATTATTCAGGATATGTGTTTACCGATGAATCGTTCTCATTATTGTGATCTCATCACGATCTGATTCTCATTGTACAGAATGAAGGACATCACAATATATATGCAATAGATAATATAATGTGCGAGAATAATAATCATAAGTAAAAAGATCATGTAGCATGTCACACGTGTCATCATTCACGTGATTGGCTTGTATGGCACCTGTAACCAACAATGATAGCTGTTGAGGAGGTGGCGACACAATTAGGTAATGGAAAGCAACGATGATGGGGGAGGAAGATGAAGAAGTTGAGGGAGCTGGCAGTAGCGGGATAGGGGTGTCCGACGAGACTATGCTTGTGCGTGGCCAAGAGCTGAGTGTGGGGGTCGTAATGGTGATACTGCCAACAGAGGAGGAGGTAGAGCGATAGGGGATTGTAAGGGAGAAGGGTGACGGCTCAACTACGATTGGAAATAGCAACGGTGGCTGGAAGATGAGGGCAGCGGTAGTGTGTAGGGATAGCAACGACGACGTTGCCAATGGAGGAGGAGGCAGCGCGATAGGGGGCTGAAAGGGAGAAGGGCACTTATGCGATTGTGCGCTAGAAATAGCGACCGTGATTAGGATCACCGATGGGGTGATCCGTTGGCTGAGAACAATGACAGTGGCCCTTTGAGTAGGATGTGGTGCGACTGCGTGCTCTTCCTTCTTTTTCTTCTTCTTCTTCTTCTTCATTTTCTCTCTTCTTTTTTTTTTTTTGCTGATGATAGCTGCAGCGAAGATGGTCAGAAACTACAACAAGATAGCTATAATCTAGGGTTTGATGGCAATGACAACAGTAGCAAGGTATAGAAGACAAAGACGATGACAATGGCAAGGGCAATTACTGTGGTGTAGATTGATAGCGGAATCACAGCGGGAATGTCGGGGATCGCTACTCTGATATCAAATGATAGGAACCCAAAGATTTCTATCAAAGATAAATGATTGCTGTGATGTGACGATGGAGTAGATGAACAATAAAACACTAAAAATGCTACTCTAATATGATAGAACCTCAGAATGAGCTCTATAGATTTTGACCATTGAGGGGGATTAACCCTTGGAACGTTGTAGGGGTTCCTCCCTCCTAGACTCGGCACAAAGCTGAAATAAAATTGATGATTGTTTGATTCAAGAGGGGGGGTAGCTATATCTTTAAATAAGGATCAAAAGCCTAGCCTAAACGGGTATTTGTCTAAATAAAATTATAATTTTGCCCCTTTATAGCTGACCTACCTTAATAGGAATAGGGGGTAGCTAAGTTGGCTATATAGCTGACCTAAGTAGGGGAAAACCCTAGCCGACCAACCCAGTAAGAGGGGTGGCAGCTACTAAGCTCTAAGGGCTAATCTAAACCTTAGTCATACTCCTTTATAAGATATGAGTGGCTTTATTATAATCTAATAGGGTTTTTATTGACTAGTACTAAGATGATTAGGACTTAACCCTGATGTAGTCCTATCAAGTCTGTCCTCTTCAAATCAGCCTTGTCCTCAAGGCTGAGGGTCCATAAACTCTAAAAACTGGATCTTCAGCTCTTTATCGGCTTGGGTGTTAGTTGAAAGATTTTGGGCTGAGGCATCATCTTTAAATTTTAATTTGAGGTGGGATACTTGGAGGATCAACTATAATTTTGATCTGGTGCACGGATTTGACCTTCATATTAGGGTCCAAATATGATCCCCAATTTTGTAAGGCCCAAAGAAACAGGGAGGCCACTTCATTAAGGCTCGAGTTTCCTACTGATCGGGCTGGAGGTGTAGAAAAACTTGATCTTTAATTTCTCGTCCATTCTGAAGTTTATCGGGAGGCCATTTCTTCTTTGATATGCTGTCATATGGTTAGTCTTTAATGATAGCTAATTTTTCTTTTGGGATAGTGACTTCCCTCTAGTATAGCTTAGAAATCTAGAGTGTCCTACTGAAGATGAAGAGTACATCTCATGCAGAATAATCTGGATGTAAGGGGAAGAAGGAACAATCACAATTCAGCTTTTATAGCGCATGTCCTTTGAATCCCAAGTGTAGTGGCCCATGAAACCTAAATTCTTCTTTAATTTTTTTATGATGTCTCGGGTCTCTGGGTCATTCTTCATTCCTCCCTAATGTCCTTGAGGAAGTGGGTGGAGGGAAGGGAGATGGCTGAAACTTTGGCTTATCCCGGTAGCCGTGATAAAGCATCTGCAACAACATTCTCTTTCCTCTTTCAAAGTTTAGTTACTCATCTTTGTTGCTTTGGGGAAGATATTTTTTACTCCAAGAAATATTTAAAGCTTCGATGGTCGGTTTTACTCTGGAAGCATCGGCCGATCAGGTAGGGTCTCCACTTCGTGACGACATGTATGATTGCAAGCATTTTTTTATCATACACAGACATTTTGAGATGTGAGGGAGATAAAGCTTTACTTCTATAACCAAGGGGTTGGCCATCTTGCATTAGAACAGCCCCAATTCCAACTTCGGACATGTCGGCCTCAATTACGAAAGTTCGACTGAAATCGGGTAGCACTAGGATCGGCATCGTCGTCATGGTGGCCTTAAGTCTTTCAAAGGCTGCAGAGGCTTGATTTGATCATAAAAAGGAGTTATTCTTAAGTAGGGACATGAGTGTGGCATTGATCTTGCTATAATCTCTCACAAACTTTCGGTAGTAGCCCGTGAGTCCAAGGAAGCCGCTTAGTGACTTTACGTTTATAGGTCTCAATCATCTTTGCATTGCCTCGATCTTTGTTGGGTCTATCGCTATTTCATCCTCTAATATAATATGCCCTAGATACTCCACTTTATACTATAAGAAGTTGTACTTTGATTGTTTAACATAAAGAGTATTCTCTTTAAGAATGATTAGAATAGTTCATAAGTGTTCAAAATATATATCAAGCATAGGGCTATAAATGAGAATATCATCAAAGAATATCAATATGAACTTGTGTAAAAATCTTTGAAAGATGTCATTCATCAAGCTTTGAAAGGTAGAAGGAGCATTTATAAGTTCGAAAGGTACCAAAAACTTGTAGTGGCTGTTATGCGTGCAAAATGCAGTTTTTGGAATATCTTCAGTGCATACCCGAATCTGATGGTATCCGGATCGGAGATCCAATTTAGTGAAGACTCGAGCTCCTTTTAATTTATCCAAGAGTTCATCTATGACTAGAATAAGATATTTGTCCTTGATAGTGATGGTATTTAGAGCCCGATAGTCAACGCATATTCGCCACTTACCATCCTCCTTGCGCATTTGTAACACTGGTGAGGAGTAAGGGTTGCAACTCGGTTGAATCACCCTAGTGTGAAGCATCTCTTTACGATGTTCTCGATCTCATCCTTCTACAAGTGAGGATATCAATATGATCACAAATTTGCTAGAGGTTTGTCTGGTAAAATAAGAATACAATGGTCATGCAGCCTGTTAGGGGGCAGCCCGCTTAACTCCATAAAAACATTCACGAATTCATCCAACAAAAGGGCAAGCTTAGGATTTGAGTTTTGTATGTTCTCCCCCTTAGATGGCTGTTATATATGCATCAAGAATCCACCATGTGCTTTGTGCAAAACTTTCTACATTCATTGCGACGAAATGGTTGAAATATGGCTCCCGCGCTTGCCTCGTAACATGACCTATCTCCCTTTGTAATAAATTTTCATGATTAATTTAGAAACTTTTCAAGAGATATCACCTAGTATTATGAGCTATTCGATCCCAAGTATAGCTTCATAATCATCAATGGGTAGGAGGAAGACATCAGCTATCACTTCTTGGTCTTGGAGGAGTAGTTTCACCCGTGGGCACCATTGGTCACAATTGAGGATTCGGCTGTGAGCGACCTTTATGTCAAACTTGTTGCAACTTTCGATTTGAAGCGTCAAATATGCAACAACCTTACTGTTGAGAAAGTTATTTGTGCTACCTGTGTCGATGAGAATGGTGATAGGTTGTTGTTTAAGAAGTCCTCCATCTTTCATCGTCTGCGGGTTGGAGTAGCTGACCAATGCATGCATTGTGTAGCCGACCGATTGGGACTCTTCCTCTATGGCTACTTCTTTAGATTCAAGGACTTCTTCAGATGGTTTATTGTCCTCATCCTCTACTAGTTCAATCACAAGGAGCTGACCCTTTTTGTAGCGATGTTCTCGACTCCACAATTCATCACAATGCCAACACAATCCTTTGGCCAATCATTCACGAAGCTCATCTCTCATTAATTTTTTTAGTGCGAGGGCTCGGATAGCAGTAGAGGGGGCTATAGGCCTTGGCATAGCTGGTCGAAGAGCGACCCTTGTCCTTCGTGCCTCTTGGTTCAATTATTCTTCTTGAATACACGTGAAGGAAATCGCCACCATTAGAGTGTACAGTTATCGTACCTTTACTTCTCTTTGAATCTCCAACTTTAGGCCCTTGATGAAAGTCCCTAAAAGTTATTTCTTAGACCAATCTATAGTATGGTTAGATAAAAGTTCAAACTTTATTTGGTATTCTTGTATTATAGAGGTTTGACGAATCTTCGCCAATTGTCTATCGATGTTATCGAAATCGGTTGGTCCGAAGTGGTTCAACAGTCCTTCCTTGAATCGTTGCCAAAAGAGTCCACCATGGGTGTACTCAAACCAATTAAACCACTGAATAGCATCTTCCTCGAGGTGGATGGTAGCAATCTCCACTCGTGTGGCGTCAACGGTCCGGTATAACCGAAAATAGCGCTCCGCGTGCGAGATCCACCCGATTGGGTCTCTTTCTTCCCAGCTAGGGAAGTCAACCCTCATGTATGGATTGCTGGGATTATAGATGATGTGGCCATATTCTTGAGGATCATCTCACCGATCTGAAGTTTCTCCTTGCTGTGATTTCCTCGGGCTCGATGGTCGACCAATGCTGAATTCGATGAAAAGGGATCACATCTTTTTTTTCAAGCAGTTTTAAAAGGCGTCAAGCTTTGCATCGATAACCTCCTCTGATGCCATAGTATATACCTCTAGATCTATAATATTGAGGTCCTTTTTCTATTGTCGGGTTAGTGGCATGAGAATTTTGGAGAAGGGGGTGGCCGGTTGGAGGGTGAATCGGTTTAGATGGGAGTAGGTTGTGGTTTAGGGTTGATTTAGGTGTCTATTTAGGTTTAATTTAGGGTAAGGTTTGGAAGATTTTTGGTAAGCATGGTAGGGTTTGGAGATAAGGAAAAGAGAGTCTGAAATCCCATAAAAAATAGCACTCAAATCTGATAGGGTTCTGTATTGTCCTGTCGAATAGATATTACATCAGAGAAACAATGACTTCTCGACATAAATTCTAGAGGAAAGTTCAAGAAAATTATGCAAAAACCCTTGGTTCAAATGTTGTTAATACTAGTAAAAAGTTTGATGAAATTTTAGCAGTGTAACAGTAGGGAAATATGGCAAAAGACAAAAGGTAGATCCTTCATCATAAAATTCCAGCATTACATGATAGTGAAAGATTACAAAAGAAAACCAGTTCCATAAAGAGTTTTTTCTAGAAATCAATCTCAGATGAAAGCCTATTTGATCCTTAGAATTGTATAAAAATTTCAGTCAGAAAGGAGAAGAAATAAATCGGTTTCAAGAAGTGAAAGGGCGGCTAAAAATTTTTACAACGTTTTGCCTTTGCAATAATAATAATGTTTACGATGAACGAAATTTACAGTAGATAAAATTTAAGAAAAATCTTCAGTATGTAAAGTAAGTAATCTTGTAGTATTGAAGAAATATGGATGATAAAAAATATATTAGATTTCTAAATCACACAGGGAGCGACAATAGATAGATGGACCTGCGACTTGGTGGGCGACGATGGATGGAGGCGACGTCAAAAATAATTGTAGGAATTGCTTGGGAAGGTGGAGGCATGGATGATGGCTATAAGGTAGCAGAAATATGACTCTGATACTATATGATAAAACCCCATAAGGAGCTCTATAGATTTTGACCCTTGAGGGGGATCAACCCTTGGAAAGTTATAGGGGTTCCTCCCTCCTAGACTCGGCACAAGGTTGAAATAAAATTGATGATTGATTGATTTAAGAGAGGGGTGACTGCATCTTTAAATAAGGATCAAAACCCTAGCCTAAGGGGGTGCTTGCCTAAGTAAAATGATCATTTTGCCCCTTTTATAGCCGACCTGCCTTAATAGGAGTAGGGGGCGGCTAAGTTGGCTCTATAGTTGACCTAAGCAGGGGGAAACCCTAGTCGACCAACCCTGTTAGATTATAATAAAGTCACTCCTATCTTATAAAGGAACCCCTAGCGTTCTATTATGGATGGAGATGGAAAAGGAGAGGATAAACGATCATGATCATTTTGAGGCGTTCGACCTCCTTGATCTTTATAGGGGATTGACCCTCTTTGATCTCTATAGGGGATCGGCCCTCCTTGATCTCTATAGGGAATTAGCCCTCCTTGATCTCTATAGGGGATGAGCCCTCCTAGGGTTTTGGCCTATTGGTTAAAACATATTTTCTTTATTGATTGATGAAAATAGAAGTGTTACACCCTTTTTCATCGAGACTCCAATCCAACTTCTAATTGAAGTTAGATTCCTAAAATAGACTCCTACTTAAACTCTTACTCAATTAGACTCCTACTTGGACTCCTACTCCTAGCTAAATTAAACTCCTAATTGAGCTTGAACTCCTTATTGACTTGACTAGACCGACCAACATGATTCAATAGATATGGACTCGACACTGTTAGGGTCATAACATGTTACCCATAAAGCTAATATCTTCTTTCCTATGAATATAATCCTTATTAGCAAAGATTATGTTTAGAGATTTATTGCTTATTTTAAACTTTTCTAATATTTGTTATAGTATGAGATGTTTCTTTTTAGTTACATCTAATGACTCACATAGAATAAGAAATGCATTATGTTGATACTTCATACGTGTTTTCAAGTTTACTAGCAAGCATGTTCCTTCTTAAGTAATTTATAAGTTTTGCTAAGTTTCTTAAATTCATTAAATAGTTCATAAAAGGCATTTAACAACTCATCAAAAGTAAAAGAGATTTTAGAAGAGTCACTTACCTCATCATAGATGGTCATGAGTGTGTAGTTAGCAACTTCTTCATTATTATGGTCTTCATCATATATCGAGCTTGAATCATCCCATGTAGCTAAAAAGGCCTTCTTCTTGTTTGGCAGCTTTGTCTTCAATTGAACTCCCTGCCTTTTTGCATTCATAATATATTATATTATTCTTTTTTGGTTTACTTTTATTTCTATGGTATTTGTTATTTTTATAAATTTTTTGAGTTTTTTGTTTAAAGTATGATATCATTATCCTCATCACTCAAGGAGTCCTCTATTGTTCTCAATGTCATGTCCTTCCCATTCGTTGGAAGGTATTCATCTTTGGTTCTAAATGTAATGTCATTCTTGTTCTTTGGAAGGTATTCTTGAAGTTCATCATGAGCTTTGCAACTTATTTTATAAGTTATTAGAGACCCAATTAGTTCTTTGAGAGGCAAGTTATTTAAGTTTTTGGTCTCTTATATAATAGTTACTTTCGGGTCCTAACTTTTAGGTAAATATCTCAAAATTTTATTAATAAGTTCAAGATTATAATAAACTTTATCAAGATATTTTAAACTATTGATAACATCCGTAAAGCAGGTATATACGTACAAGGAGATTTATTTTCGATTCATTGACTCTACTTGTGCCTTTGTGTTTGACTTCTAAGGTGTGTCATATATCAAAAGCTGAATCATAAGTAGAAACATGATTAAATTTATTTTTATCTAAAACGTAAAAGAAATCATTCATAGCTTTGGCATTTAAGGAAAATATCTTTTTTTCATGATTATTCCAATCATTTATTGGATTGGATGATTTATGAAATCTATTTTCTATAATATTTCATAATTCAAAATCCATCAAAATCAAAAAAATATACATTCTAGTTTTTCAATATGTGTAGTTCGTCCTATTAAACATAATAGGATGTATGATAGTGTCCTTCGTTAATTCCCAAAGAAGTCATTAACTCGCTTGGGTGTTTATCTAAATGAGTATAACCTCGCTCTGATACTAACTGTTAGGATCGAGTTTGTACTAAGAGGAGGGGTGGTGGTGTGCTGAGTTAGTGAAAGAGCTAATTAACTTAGTTTGAAAAATAGTAATTGAAGTAAAATTGAAATTGAAAGTAATTTTGTTAAAATTCATTAATAGCAAATTAGAGAGCGATTTAAAAGAAAGTCGAAAGGAGATGTTCATCCTTTTCTCAGAATTAGATAATAGCAACTAAGGTTAATATCAAACTTAAAGAAAGATAAAAGAGAAATACTCACAAAAATTATAGTGGTTCGATCAAAAACTTGACATACATCAACTTCTCGAGTCCTCCTTCGTCGAGATCCATCGGTATCCACTAATAATCTTCTTTCACAGGCGAAGATCAAACATTACTTTACACTTTTCTCCTTTTCACAAGTTCAGGAGAGGAACCTTTATAATCTTTCACTCTTCCCATAAACTTAATTTACACTTGAAGCATACAAAGGAAGCTCTCAATTTTGCCCAAGATTTCAATCACTTTTCTTATACTTTCTTGATATCCCATGCAATAATACTTGAGATATTTATAGAATCTAATTGACTTCAAAAATTAGAGCCAAAATTTATTTTTTCTCTAGAAAATTTAGGTACAAGCAATACTACTATCGGTACTAATGGTACTATCGCTTCTTGGGTGATACCACCGTCGAAAAACTCAAAATAGTACTTTCCCATACTGTTTCATACCCAAGTCGTATCTTCTATTGACCCCTTTCCAGGTCCACGAAATAAGCTCTATCATAAGCTCAAATCTAACCCAAAGTGGACCCGAATGACCTTTAATTAAGTTAGTTAGATTTCACTAAACCTAACTCAAATTAGGACTCAAAACATGATGTTAACTATTATACACTAAGACAAATAATTACAATTGTTCTTATTGTTTTACACATCAATCGATCTTCGTAACTTCCGGTGAACTTTCCAGCATTCCTCCAATGAACTCTCGGTGAGCTTCCGATCATCTTTCGATGAACTTCTGGTGTACTCTTGACGAGTTCCCGCTGCATCGTCCAAATCTTGACCCCATGTCCAATCTTGATTCCGATCGAACATCAAATTATATTATCTTTTCACGATTATAATTAATCTACATCACTTATCTCTACCAAATTAAATTGTAAATTTATTAATTAATTTTTTATCAAAATATGATACTCAAAAATTACTTTCGTCAAAACTATCAGAGTCACTTGGCAATCCTGCTTTAATGCTACCGTCAGAGCATAATTCACAACGGGACTTATGAGGTATAAATGAAGGAGGGCAAACAAAATAGTTCTCGATTGAAATAAAATGATCCCTTTACCACTTTTTTGGTCGAAGGTGCTCTTCATACGAGGCAAACGGATTGAAAGAGTAAGCCGATAAATTAATAAATTAAACAATGAACTCTCATGTTGAATTTTTAGAATTCTTTAGTTATATCCAAGGCGACGGATGTTGCAGGTATTAATGGAATTACAGTCTATACGCCATCGAGTTTTCAATTATATGATGCCAAAAATTGTTTTTATCTAAAGGCCAATTATGTTGTCTTGATTAGGAACATCCACAAAGGTCCAATGGACCTATGATAAGAAAATAATAATTAATTATTTTTAACGTGGGAGATACAAACTCGATCTTACCAAATATATCATGGTGGGTATTTTTATCAGATAATAATATTATGGCAATATGTATTTCATCATGAGTAGTCAAGTCTTACTCGTACCAAAGTAGATGATGCTGATATAGTGATGTGTTAGTTTCTACGAATGAATATTCTTCCCTTGTCATCAAATATGTGATGACTAAGAACACATGGCACACACTCTATCTTGTTTCCACTATCACTTTTTGTATAGAAAACTCAAAACCCGAAAAAGGATATATTGAACATCACATTTAGAAAGAGACTATAAAAAAAAATACATAAAAGCAGAAAGAGTCTAGCCTATTTATTCATTTATATTGGACCACAATTACATTTATATATTTATATATATAGTATTCTTAGAAGTATATATCCTACTTAATATTTCATATCCATAAGTCGACTGTAACTTCTATTGATATTAATATTTCTTTAAAATTATTACATATATATCGCTCCTAAGCTAATAATAATTGTATTTATGCTTCTAAATTTAAGTTTGGCAAATAAAGAATCAAGTAATTGGTGAAAGTGATAACAAATATTCCAAGTGTTTAAAATATTAATATTTTTACAGACTAATTAAATAATCATGATTAGCAGAGTAACATACAACGAGGATTTAAACATTTATATAATCTATATTAAAATTTATAGGGGTAAATATGTTACTTCCAACTTTAAAATGATAGATATGTAAAACCTTGCATGGAGAAAGATTATAGGTTTACTTTCAAGAGCATAAGTTTCTGCAGATGCAATTTCAAATTTTGGTTGCAACTTTTAATTTTAATTTTCATTAATTATTTTGTTGAATTATTTTCCTTAACTTGATTTTTGATATAAAAACCATACTAGTGAAAAAAAATATATATATATATATATATCATGTGAGTTTATAGGGGGTTAAAGACAAATTAGTCATATTGCATGTGCCTTTTATATTTTTCTTATTGTGTGCAAATAAAAATAAACTAAAAGCAGGAAAAAAAATAAAACTAGTGGATTATGTTGTCTTAATAATTTTTCTTTTTACCGTATAAAAATAATTGGAAAAAAGCGACGTTTTGAAGGGCTTCCTTCTCGTCATTATAGTTCTTCCACGCGGGCGAAGGGGTTTCCGCCCAAGCACCGGAAACCGATCCCCTAGGAAACCTCGAAACGCCTCCTGATCCCTAAACCCCATCCTAACACCGCCCTCTTCACCCCCAATTCCTCCCCCACGGATCTCTCCATTCCGCCCGTTTCTTGCGATCTTTTGTTGCCCCTTCGTTCTCCGACTCAATCCCGATCGAGTCAGGGAGCCCTTCCTCTTGATTGCATCGATCGCTCCATCCCAAGGTGATTCTTTCGCCGTGGATTGGGAAGTCCGGGAGCCTTTTGTTCCCGGGGGTTGAGTTCTTTCTGGCATGGGCGACCTGCAGTCGTGGCCGCCGCTGGCCAACGGCGACGCGTCGGAGGGTCACCATTCACCTCGCTCGCGGTGGCACGAGCCTAATCCGCATCCTTCCGCGATCAAGGCTGAGAATTGGCAACGGGCCGAGGAGGCCACTCGAGAGGTTTTGCGTTGCATTCGCCTCACGGTGGTCTCGGAACAGAGGCGGAAGGCGGTTGTGGATTACGTGCAGCAGCTGCTCAGAATGCGCATCCAAACTGAGGTGCGTTTTCTATGCTTGTTTACCTTTTGTCCTTTTTCCATCTGTTGAACTTATTGGTCAGTTTTCTTGTTAAAGTTAGTGATTTTTTTTTTTATGAATCTTGAGTTTCTTTAGAATTCCTAATACTTGATCTTGGTGGTTCTGTTTGGATTGACACCATGACTGCCACAGCTTCCTTTGTAATTTTTATTATTTTTGTCTAATTGTTTATTTTTTTGATAATATATGATGTTTATCATGGTTTAGAATTTTGTATCGACCATACATACTGGTCCATGACCAGAATGGAAAATACTAAACTGTATCGATGTACTGGCACAAAACATATAGAAATTTCATGAAAATGACCGGAAAAATCAGCCTAAAATAAGAAAAAAAAACCCTCAATGCTAGGTTTTTTTTTTGAAGTATATTTTAGCTATAAATCAATAGAAATTCTAGACTATAAGGATCAAAAATAGAAATTCTTGTCTTTTCAGATTCATCAAGGAGAAACCTTTATTCTTGGTTCTTCGTCGAAGAAGCAGCTTTCACCTATTGAAGTATCCCATCATGAAGAAAAGAGTTGAGATGTTGGATTACGTGTCAAAATTCTAAATTTGAGCAAAATAAAATATCAAGATACGGTAATGTATACATGCTTCTGCCATGAAACTGCACGAGGAGTCTCCAAGACTGACGAATCGGGATCCTCGATCTTTTGAAGTTTTATGTCAATATTATAAGTCTGTCGGGCCGAAGCCTAGAATTACTTCCACGACAAATTATACTGGTAGATTGTGTGTCGCCTGCCATTGATTTATCAACATGGTATATTTAAATTTTAAATGAATTCAAAAGTTCAAGTATGTTTCACCTATGATCAAAGATTTGTATATACTAATCAATCTTTCACACATTATTAAATGAATCTTTTGATTTCCTCGTTAGCTGACTGAAACATATGTATCGAGTAGGCTCTTTGTGCCTCCTCTTCTTATGAACTTTTCTTATAGTGGCTCAACCGCTTTGATAATCTCGGACATAGAATCTCAAAACCTAGAAAACAGGTCATTGTATTTCTCCACTTTCCTTTTGGCAGACAAATTGGAATATCAAGATTCAACCCATTCTGTTGATGTGAGCATTGACTTTAGTCCAAATTTGTCTTGTTGAATGTACTTCAGTGCAATAAGATTTGTGACAAAGTGATACTAGGGCGAAGGATCTCTCTATGTGTGAACTTCTGCATCAAGGCGTGCACTCAATAACGATTGTAGATGAACTTTGTGATTGATTATGCCCAAGACATTGTCCTCATGATCGCTAACCAATATTCTTCATCATCAAGTCTATACAATGTACTGCACATTGTGTTCAAAATAGTTTTTCTTTGTGCTCCAGCAATTACTGTTGAGCTTTCTTGAAATCCATTTTGTTATTGGTCACCACCTACACAATATATCGTGGGTCAATCTCCTTCATGTTCATCAAACCCTCAATGTAGTTTGCATCTTGAATTTGTTTGATGCATCAATCGGTTTGTGAAAAACCACCCTTTTGTTGCAATATACAAGGAAGTTAATGATAATCATTTTGGTGGGTTTGAACCAATTGTTGCACATCAACATAACATCACAAAGGTCTCATTGCTTTTTGAATGACTTAATCCAATCTCTCAGTTCGATGACCTCCTCATCAAGATAGGTGCCATGCATTTCTTTCGGTTTAGGAGGTTGTACATGATAGCTGCCTTCTGATTCGACAACCTCCTCATCAAGATAGGTGCCATGGAAGTTAAAACACCTAGTACTAGCTTTTCTATTATCCTTCGTCATTGGGTCGTATGGGCCAAGGTTCCGTGGAAGTTGAACCACTTAATATCCTTCTTCATTATCTTTGTGCGAGTGCCTAAGTTGCTAAAATCAGATCGTATAGAAATTGTTGATCCTATGGTATTCCCCACAGTCTACTATAATATTTCGGAGTTTTTAACCCAGGCCACTCAAAAATGACAGCTCATGAGCATATTCCTTGGACAAAGTTAAAGCTATTTCAAGATGCTTTTCTTCATAACTTATGAATGCATTAAATGAGTTAGTTGATAGATGGAAAACACTTAATTTTGTAGTTCCCTATGCATAAAGGATTGTTTCATACACTAGTAGTTATTTTGGTGTTTCAGGGTTAGAAAAAAAAGTTTAGCACCTTTGTATTTGCATAAGCTCCTTGGAGTGTCTCTAAAACTCTGTATCTCTTGGATACGTCCTTGAGTGGTGAGTCTTTTGATTTAGGTCTGTATCCTTGTTTAATTTCCTTAAAGTGATGAATTTTTTGTATCCTCTTGTGACTTTAAACCTGGTGGTGAGCTATATTTATCGATTTTGTGCAAGTTTTGTTTTGAGTTTATGCATTTTCTATAAATCGTCTATTGGTCTTTCTTTCTTCTCGAATTTCATTTCTCTTTTTCCCTTCCCGGTATCAGTTTGGTATCAGAGCTGAAGGCTAAAGATCGTGGCAAGGCGGAATGGAAAAGTAGTGGGTGAAGGTAGTGACAATGAAGATGATATTGAATCCTTAAGGTTGCAGCTACAAAGAGTGCTACACAGTATTCATGAAAAAAATGAAACCATTGAAGAACTTCAGAGTAAAAACAATCAGCATGAACATGATACCCAAAAGTTTGGTTATGTTAACGATACACCTCATTACCCAAGGGAGTTGGGAAGAATTCAATCAAGGCGTAGAGATGAGTGGCAGAACAAATACAACCCGAAGTTGGACATTCTGGAGTTTAAAGGTAGTATTAATGTTGATGACTTTATTGATTGGCTTAATACGGTAGAAAGAATATTCGATTTCTATGAACCGTTAGAACAAAAGAAGGTAAAGCTTATGGCACTAAAACTCAAAAGGAATGCATTCTTTTGGTGGGAATATCTGAAGAAGCAAAGAGAACGTGATGGGAAGAGCAAGATCTTGACATGAGAGAAAATGAAAATAGAATTGAAAAGAAAATACTTACCTGACAACTATAGGCAATAAATCTTTATGAAAAGCTCTAATATTAAACAAAGAGATCTTAGTGTGAAGAGGCAGCATAAGTTTAAAAGGGTTTCTCAATACGGTGCGAAAGATTGTTATACGAGAAGAGAAAATTTTAAGTCTACTCTCCAAAGCAAAGTAGTGTTGAAAATACAAGACAAAGATGAGGGATCATATGGTTTTAGGCATATTGCTTCAGATAATCCAAATAGGGGGATCGTTACATTTGTTGAAGAACATAGTGATGGAAAAGGAAATTGGGCCAGTGAGGAACCAAAATATGATGATTATGAGGAAGAGGTTATTTATGCTGATCATTGTTTGTCTTTTATTTCCTATAGTGAATGCAAGGATGAATTAGAAAGGGATGATCATATTTTGGCTTTGATATAGGTGAATGAACAACAACACAAGGAGCCACCAGCAATGATGAAACCAATCACGGAGGAGTTCTAAGATGTTGTGCCAAAAGAGATCCCACACAACCTTCCACCTTTGAGAGATGTTCGACATCACGATGATCTTATTCCTAAGGCAGGTCCAACAGCTCATTTGACTTTAGTTACTCGTTCTGTAACTATGCAAATTAGTGGAGATGTTGATAAGGGGGCTAAACAGATAAAGACATTGCATGAGAAAGTTAAAGCAACCATTGAAAGCATATGAAGTTTAATACGTATGATTTGATCTTGATTTATCTAAGAAAGGAGAGGTTACTGCCAGACAAATTTGGAAAAATGAAACCAAAGATTGAAGATCCGATCAATAAACTTAAAAGAATTCGCGAAAATGCTTATGGAATCAAGCTACCTAAAGATTATGGTTTGTCATCAATATTCGAATTGGCTGATCTAAGTCCTTATCATAGTGATGAAACAAATGAAGACTTGAGGACAAATCTTTTTCAACCAGGGGAGATTGACATGGGAGTGCCTAAGTTGCTAAAATCAGATCATATGGAAATTGCTGATCTTATGGTATTTCTCACAGTCTACTATAATATTTCAGAGTTTTTAACCCAGGCCATTCAAAAATAACAGCTCATGAGCATATTCCTTGGACAAAGTTAAAGCTATTTTAAGATGCTTTTTTTTATGACCAAGGAATGCATTAAATGGGTTAGTTGGTAGATGGAAAACACTTAATTTTGTAGTTCCCTATGCATGAAGGATTGTTTCATGCACTAGTACTTATTTTGGTGTTTCAGGATTAGAAAAAAAAAGTTTAGCACCTTTGTATTTGCAGAAGTTCCTTGGAGTGTCTCTAAACTCTGTATCTCTTGGATGCATCCTTGAGTGGTGAGTCTCTTGATTTAGCTATGTATCCTTGTTTAATTTCCTTGAGGTGGTGAATTTTCTGTATCCTCTTGTGATTTTAAACCTGGCGGTGAGCTATATTTATCGATTTTACGCAAGTTTTATTATGAGTTTGTGCATTCTCTACAAATCGTCTATCGGTCTTTCTTTTTTCTCGAATTTCCTTTCTCTTTCTCCCTTCCTGGTATCATGCATGCATCGTCAGTCTATGTTTGTTTAGCTTATGAAAGCATGGTAGTATCATGCTATCTATCTTGCAACCGAGGAGGGGTAGTTGGTTGCTTTATGCTGTCATTTCTTTGGGCCGATAAATGTTATTACTATGGATGATTCACTGAATTGAATTGGTTCACTTCCACTACTGTCGTTGCCATACTCATATTCTGTGTCGCTCAGTCAATGTTTTATGGTCTCCTTATGCATGCTTCAAGGAAGCACAGATGGTAACTACAAGGTATTATCGTTCGGAACCTTGTACCCATCATGCTTATAATGTTCATTAAGCTCTATATAATGAATATTCCTAGTGAATTCAAGAGAATTTAGATATATTTTTATTGTGCCTGTTATTATTTTTAGGTCTCCCTCTATATTTGTTCTTGGTGTTGGCTAAAAGTTTTTTTTTTTTTTTGCAAAAATATTGTCCAAGTTGTGGTTCAGCACATTCATTTATTTTCCCATTATTGGCAAGTTGGTGTAGGTAATAATGCATATCTGTTATGATTTTTTAGCTAGACATGGCCGAGGATCAAACTTGTGACTTTGGTTTTTCCTGGCTTGATGAGGCGGATATATGAAGTACAAAGAGAAATTGTTTGCCATGTCCCTGTGGTGTTTGTGTTGGAAACCGACACTTGTCAGATGGTTAAGCAATTTGGACCATTTACAATTGTTTATGTTGGTACATTGCATATATCTAGGACACTCGTATCATTTATATATGTTTCAAGAATTCTCAAACATAAGCAATGTTTAGATAAAATTGGACACCTTAATGTTTCAAGGACATTGAAGTTCCTACAGCCACACGAAAATTTGGTGTCCCCAACACCTTCTCACAGCCATAATCATTGTGGCACTCTGCGGTCATGCAGTTATTCAATTCTTTCACCTTTGTTGACACTGGTGATGATGTGATTGTACTTAGTCACCTGCAAATCGGTGAGTGTCTCTCTAGTATAGGTGGAGATTGTACTACTTTATTGTGTAAGCACTGTGGAGAGTTTGGCAACCAAATCTTTTTCACTCCTATTTCATTCACCGGAATCCATGGCGCTCCTTTTTTTATCTCAGAGTGCTTCTCTTTCACATTATTCTATCAAGTTCACCGTAGATGTGGCTTCTTTGGTAGCAACAAAAGTGAGATTAACCTCGGAAGTTTGAAATCTGAGATTAACAATCTCATTTTATAGAATGGATCTGACAATTTTACAACTAAAGTTTTTCATGGTATTCTTAAATTTTGTGTTAATATTTTTTTATTGCTAATGCAAATTTCATCAGGTGTTTCCATTTGGATCAGTTCCTTTGAAGACATATCTTCCTGATGGGGATATTGATCTGACTACATTTGGTATTCCAAATACAGAAGACACTTTGGCAAGTGAGGTATGTGCAGTTCTTGGAGAAGAAGAACAGAATAAGGATGCCAAATTTGAAGTGAAGGATGTACAACTCATTCGTGCTGAGGTTCCTCATCCTCCTAAATTTCTGTTCAATATCTAATTATGCGACATTTTGTATCTTTGCAAGATTTTTTATGCATAATCACAATCTGTTCTTAGTGGTCTGTGTTTGACTTTATCTATATTGGTTTCTTCAGAATTTTAGCCAATTAAATGTGCAGATGAATCTGAATAACTTGTACTCTCTCTGGATTGAGAGAATGGAGAGGAGAAAGGCAGGAGAATCGGTAAATATGACAATTTTCTCCCGAGTCCACATTTTAGTTGTCCCAAAAAGAAGGGAGAGAGACTGGGTATAGAGAAGCTCCCAGTGATAGTTGCCTTTTTTCATCTCCTACCTATCTAAATGGGGAATATATCTGTTCCCTGTCTCCTTAAATTTTTTGCCTCCTAATCAAAGTGGATCTTTAGAGCTAACAAAAAGTTTTGTACTACACATTTTACAATCATGTACATATAATTTCTTGTACTAATGCTGTCATCTTTTGAGCAGCTTGTATGATTTCAATATTCTATGAGGACAAATTTTTACTTCTATTTGTTATAGGGATTGATTGCAGACAACTCAAAAACCTAACTTATTCCATAAATGTTATCCCCTGATGTTTCGATTTACCAGGGAATACTAATACATGTCCTGCTTAATTACGAAAGATCATACAGTCCTTTATTTTCTGACAAACTGAAGTAAATGACATACTTTTAAAAGAAATGGCATACATCAATTAAGCATATGTCTGATGCATGTGCCTTGATTGTGTTTCTCTCTCTAGTGTGCTTGAAACAAAGATGCGTCTTACCAAAAATGGTTTTCCTTTTATTTCTAATTATGCATACTGGTTATGTTTTCATTTTCTTCATATTTTATAGGCATGATACCTAAAAGAGTTTGTTGCTGTAGGCAAAACACATCAAGATCAGCACTATTGATCATATTTTGTAGGCATGATACCTAAAGAGTTCGTTGCTGAAGACTTTTATAACTTTTGGCCTATGCATGGAAACAAAAAAAAAACACATGTTTATGTCATAGAACATATTTTGATATGGTTGATATTAGATACCTTCGAAATCAAGATCAGCACCATTAGACATAAGCCATGATGATGTTCAGACTTCAGATCATATAAAACCAAAATTCATGAATCATATATGGATGCTTATCAAACAAGCACAAGATGAAATCATAGAGAGCATTTGTGCGTAAAAGCATAGGATCATTTAAATTGTATACTCATAACATTATTTTGATTTGACTATCATCAGATGCAGGAATTACCAAATCGATCATATTTTGAGACTTGTGTTAATCAAATCAAAATGATTTTTATGCCATTAGAACTGCTTGTTTGCCTACCTGATACAAGTATATAAACCTTCAAATATTGTTTAATTAAATTTTGTTTCTAGGTCTTTTACTACATAAACATTTCTAACAGAATTGATCTTGGTTTCGATGCTGCTGTAATTGTTTGATTTTTCTTTAATCACAGGATTAATAAATTAATTCTTTCTTGGTTGGCTTCAAATATATCAACTCTTGAAACTGATATACCTCAGGTTTACCACAATTTTAGATTTGAGTTTGTTCAAGCATGACTAGAGTCTAACATAATACACTCTTAAACAATTTGTTATAGTTTAGAGCAAGGTTTTCCATACCGAGTAGTACCGCCCGTACCAAGCAATACGTATCGGTGCGCTAGCTGATTGGTACGCGGATTGCCCGCTACATGGTGGTACCGCCAGGTAGCGGCTGTTTCTACCCTTTACCACGCGAAATCGATTGGTAATAGTCGATTTCGATCGTCGTCGGTCGTTGTCGGGTGGTAACGATTGATTTCGACCATCTTGGCCGATTTCAGGCGGTATCAGTAAAGGGAGGGAGAAAGAAGAAGAGGGAGAAAAATACCTGGAGTCCTTTTTGCCCGCACAATTGTTAGAACCTTTGCGGATTCTAAGCTTGGGGTGATCTCTATAGGGGATTGGCCTCCTTGGAACTCTATAGGGGTTCCTCCCTCCTTGGTTTTCTGCCCAATAGCTGAAAATAATATTTATCTATTGATGATGAAAAGTGACTGATTACAAGGCTATAGGGCTTCTAAACCCTAACTCCTAATAGAACTCCTACTCAAGACTCCTACTTCTAACAACTCCAACTTCAACTCTAAGAAGCAACTCCTACTTCCAACAACTCCAACTCCAACTTTAAGAAGCAACTCCTACTCCAACCAAGTAAACTAAGATTCCAACTTCTAATCAACCCTTAAGAGAGTCCTAACCGGATGGAGCTCTTCCCTTCATCAAAGTGGGTAGCTAATTGGGTTGGTTACAAGCTTGACTTAGTTAACTCCAACCCATATCCAACTCCGACTCTTAACCAGAGTCCAATTCAGCCAAATCCTAATCCTACTAGGATTTGGGCTGATTTATTACAATGGACTCAAATCTCCTCCTAGCTGACCTAATGTTAGGTCTAGGTTGGTCGACAAGGCCCAATCTAAGGACTCGACTCAGTCGACTAGGACCCGACTCAGCTAGGGTCCTAACAGACCTGCCCTCTTCAAATTAGCCTTGTCCTCAAAGCTGAGGCTCCATGAAATTTGGGTCTTGATCTGCAATTCTCCTTGAATCTTCCTTGTGGTACCTAAGGTAGGCGAACTGTGGTCCGGCGATCCAACATTGTCTTATATCTCTCCATCAGGGGTAGTAGTATCTAGACGGTGGTGCATCATGATCCTACGATCCCATGCGATCATCAGTTGAACTTGAACCTCCTCATCAGTTGGGATGTCAGGTGGATGGATCTGGGCTGAGTCATCCTTTCTAAACTTCCATTTACGGTGAGATACTTGGAGGATCAATTGCATTTTTAAATTGATGTACTGATATGATCTATAAGTCACGACTCCATTGTGATCCCCAATTTTGCAAGGGCCAAAGTAGCAGGGGGATCACTTCCTTGAGGCTCGAATTTTCTGCTGGTAGGGCTGGAGATGAAGGGAAACTTGATATTCAATAGCAAACTTTCTTCTGCTTCGATATTTGTCGGGGGTTGTTTCTTTCTTGCATGAGCTGTCACTTGATTGTTCTTTAATAGTAACTGAGCCTTCTTTTGGAATAATTGCTCTCCTTTAATAAGGTTCCTTGTGGTGTGAGCCCATTCTAAGTTCGAGGAGGGTAGGAGCTGTAATTTTACCAAGCTTATTTTCATCTCTCCTTTGTGTTGTTGACCTGTATCATGCCAAACTTCAAATTCAGTAGCAATTAGTATCCCTTTACAGATCAAAAACATCGTGTGAAATGTAGGGAGAGTCTCGGTGCATATTAGGAGTCGACCATCTTGCATGAGGTTGATACTGATCCCAATTCTTGATATGTCTGCTCCAATTGCGAACACATTGCCACGATCGGGTAATGCTAGCACTGATGTAGATGGCATCGTGACTATGAGGATCCTGTAGATAGTGGACATATTGATGCCTTCCTCCTGTTCCTTCAGAATTTTGATCTCTATCCAATAAGGTTTGATGTCACAGATTCTATGCTGGTACTGCCGCTGGAGGGACTCAATCTTCTTGTGGTCGTGGGTCATGGATCGGTGGTCATCATCAGGGAAGACTTTGAGCATTATGGTCCGCTCCTTGGAAAAGTCATGGAAGTAGCCCGAGATTTGGGAATGCTGCTTCAGAAGCCATAGCTGGTTCGGCTGGATGTGGCACTTTAGGAAGCGTTTATACCTATTGACAAAGAGGCAAAACTTTTGGAGATAAAGTGTCATTGCAAGGGACGGTCGTGGCTGAATGATCTATGGCTCCTGCATCTCCTGGACGATCCTCTTAGCTTCGGCCCTCTAAGGATATGGACAACAATATGGTCGAATATGTGTTATTGGTTCCTCTTGCAAGATCAGCATATGAAGATCGTATAGCCTGGTAGGAAGTAGTCAACTCAATTCGGCGGAGGCATTTGAAATTTCAGCAAGCTTCTGCAAGCGTTGTGTCGAGATCGTCATTACTTTGCTCCCATGTTTCTCGCATAAGGTCACTTGTTCTCTCTTACCATTCATAAGATTGTTGGTGAGGGCGGTGACGGGTTGCTGCTTAAAGGATTCTTCAACTTTTGTTGCTTGCGGGTTCGTATGGTCGGCTAAAGCATGAGTCGTGCAATCGGCCGGCTGTGGGTCCTCTTTCGTGTTCTCCTCCTCAAGTTCCTGGACCTCTTCTTCAGATTCTTCAATAGATTTTATCATGGAAAGCTTCCCTTTTTTGCAGTGATGGTTGCGGCTCCAAAGTTTGTTGTAATGCCAACAAAGGACCTTCGCCGATCTGTCGCATAACTCTTCTCTCGTCAATTTTTCTGGCAACGAAGAATGGATGGGAGCAGAAGGAGGTTTATATGCTACTGGTCTAGGAGTGGTTTTTATTCTTCGAGCATTTTGGTTCAGTCGTTCATCTTGGATTTGGGTGAAAGAGATTGCGGCCTTCACGGTGGGGGGCTGGCGCGCTTCAACCTCTCCTTTAATTTTTGGCTTGAGTCATTCGATGAACGTCTCTAATAATTATCTGTCAGACCAATCACGATCAAAGTAAGATAATTCCTCAAACCTGGTATGGTATTCTTGGATCGTGGATAATTCCTCAAACTTGGGATGGTATTCAAAGTAAAATAATTCCTCAAACTTGGGATGGTATTCAAAGTAAGATAATTCCTCAAACCTGGTATGGTATGGGCTGCGGTTTTTTGGGGGCTGTTAGGGTTAGCTGTGGATTATGGAAATAGGCTACACAATGATTTAAATAGGCGCGCTTGCCTAAGCGCTCGGGCGAGGCGAGATGAGGCCCGAGCGCTCGATCTCGGCGCCTTGGCCGCAAGCGCCAACGCCGGACGAGCGCCCCGGTGAAACAAAGCGACAATCGAACCAGGCTTTTAGCCTGGTTCAGTCGTTCGCCTTAGTTGGTTTAGTCGAATGAACTAACGCAACAACATATACTTCAACCCTAATCTTCTCGTCTGGGATTACGCCGTCGACATCTTGTCGCTATCGCTGTCTTCGCCATCGTCGCTGCTCTTCACCACCTTGCTATTGTTGCTTATCTTCGTCGCCGTCACTGTAGTCGCTGCTCTTCACCGCCGTCGCCGCCGCCACCATCGCCGCTGTCGTTCCTCTCGCTCTCGGTCAAGTCAGCTCGTCGCCTCGTTTCACTACTCTCCGCCGCCCGCCGCCGCCTCGCCTCGTCATCTCTACTGTTAACTTATTGTTAACAGTAGAGAACACTAAAAAATCTAGTGTAACCCTATTGTCTTCCCAAGGAGACTTCTCGGGTAGTGAACACTCAAAATATATAGTACACTATTAACTTATTGTTAACAGTGTACTAAATATTATATTATATATATATATATTAATTATATATATATATTTTTTATTTTAACGCCTCACTTCGCTCGGGCAAGCGCCTAGTGCCTCAGGCGTTTTAGGACCCTAGCGCCTAGCGCTTTTTAAGTCACTGAGGCTATGATGGCTGTATCTCAAGACTAGAGGGGTTCCCTAAAGATGATGTAGGTGGCAGCAACAATTTCGGTAAGGATCAGATATGGGTGCAGTAAAAAACACCGAAAGGTAGTTAGGCTGCGATAGGTTGTTGTTTTGGGCTGTGGTTTTGGATGTTGTTTGGGTTTTGGAAATAGGTTATGATGGCTGCGTCATAAGGCTAGAGGGGTGCCCTAAAGACGTCGCGGTTGGTGGCAGCAAGATGGTTAGTGTTTGGTGGTTTAGAGAAGAAGAAAGACAAAGGCACAACAACAAATTTTTTCGTCAAAAAAATTTTCAGCAGTATAGATCCAATTTTTTCAAGCAATTCGAAATAAGGATTCAAGTAAAACTCAAGGGGAATCCACTAGTAAGGGAGAGGTAATGCCGTCAAAAAATTTGTAGAAAATTATGGCAGTAAAAGATTCGGCAAGATCAAAGATTACGAGGTGCTACGACAGAATTTTTTTGTCGAAAGATTTCAGCAGTATAAACGAGATTTTTTTCCTGTAGTTCGAAACAATGATTTGAGTAAAACTCAAGGAGAACTTGCTGGTAAGGGAAGGTTAATGCCGACAAAAAATTCGTGGAAGAAAACGGCAGCAAAAGGTTTGGCAAAATCAAAGATCACGGGTATGAACTGCGGTAGAATTTTGCGTCCAAAGTGCAGCAGTTTGGACGTAAAAATCAGCGATTTATATTGATAATTTTTCAACGAAACCAAAGGAAATCCGTTGTTAGGAAGTGTCAAAGCCGTTGTAAAAATTTCGTAAAGATTTGGACAGAAAAAAATGCAGCAGCAAGATCAGATAAGCACTGTTATGCGGCTGAAATTCTACGATGCAACTTTCGTCATAGAGATGGAAACTTTGCGATGATAAGTTTGTGCAGATAGGAACAATTTTTTTGGGTTTTTGGAATAAGGATAACTAAATTGAAACAGCAGTAAGGTAGGAAAGCAGAACCTGTTGCAATTCACAGGGAGATCAAAAGATGATCCGCGGTGGTGGAGATGACGACGGAATTCGACGACGATCTTTAAGCAATTGTGGGAATTGCTTTGGGCAGCTATGGAAGAATGATGAATGACTGTGGAAGGGCCACGAGACGCCAAGAACGCTGTTCTGATACCAAGTGTTAGAACCCTTGCGGATTCTAAGCTTGGGGTGATCTCTATAGGGGATCGACCTCCTTGCAACTCTATAGGGTTCCTCTCTCCTTGGTTTTCTGCCCAATGGCTGAAAATAATATTGATCTATTGATGATGAAAAGTAGCTGATTACAAGGTTATTTATAGGGCTTCTAAACCCTAACTCCTAATAGGACTCCTACTCAAGACTCCTACTTCTAATAACTTCAACTCTAAGAAGCAACTCCTACTTCCAACAACTCCAACTCCAACTCTAAGAAGCAACTCCTACTCCAAGTAAACTAAAACTCCAACTCCTAATTTAACTCCTAATCAACCCTTGAGAGAGTCCTAACCAAATGGAGCTCTTCTCCTCATCAAAGTGGGTAGCCAATTGGGTTGATTACAAACTTGACTTAGTTAACTCTAACCCGTATCCAACTCTGACTCCTAATCAAACTCCAGTTTAGTTGAATCCTAATCCTACTAGGATTTGGGTTGATTTATTACAATGGACTCAAATCTCCTCCGAAGCGACCTAATGTCAGGTTTAGGTTGGCCAACAAGGCCCAATCTAAGAACTCGATTCAATCAGCTAGGACCTGACTCAGCTAGGGTCCTAACAGTGATTTGTTACCCGCGGGCAATTTCTTCGCTAGCGGGCGGTTTCTTCTCCCCGTGCAGGGAGAAGCGCGTGGAGAGAAGGAACGAGGTGACATTGCCTCGGTGACGTTGCCCCTTTTTTATTTTTTATATATTATATTATAAATATATTATATTATATCAAATGGTACATCCTGTGTGTACCGCTTAGTACCAGGTACCATATCATACCGAGCTGAGCTCAGGATGCCGGTATGGATCGGTATGGCAATCCTTGGTTTAGAGTCCTTTAGATTCATCTGGATTCAGTTAGGAGAGTAATTAATTTGTTAGGAGTCAAGTTTTAGACATTCTAAATATCTTAATTTATATAATATTATGTTGAATTATGATCACTATTAAGAAATAAAATTTCTTTCATATGTTATTGTTATCATTGTATCCTAGGTTAGCAAGTTTTAGGGTCTTGATTAAGGTCTATAAACAACAAAGTTGTTGGCCAATGAGGGACTCTTTGCTAAAATCTTTTCAAAGAAGAATTTTCATGATTAGTAGTTCTTTCACTTTTTAAATCTGTCCTCTAGCTTCAAGTTCAATTGTTGCTTACTTACCACAGTTGTAACCTCCCATATGTCACTCCCTTTTTGTTATGATCTTCTGAAAACTATTTCTAATTTTATTTTCTTTATTTCATTTCCTTCATATATGATTGATTATTATTGTAGCCACCATACTGCTGTATATTGGATTAGACATTTGGTGGAAAATAAGAGATGGTACAATTAGATGGAATGTTGAGACAATTTTTGTATGAGCTGATGCATATAAAGTGCCTGAACAATAAACACTAAGGTACAGTCATTTTCAGTATCTCATACTCATTGATCAAGAAACCTTAAAATGAACTTTTTCATTAGTAAATTTACTATTTTGATTAAATTTTATTAGTTAAAATTAAAAAATCCTCCAAACTACCTGGTTTTGTTTTGTGTTTGACACCATATTGAGATACAATGTTGATGACAAAACCATTTTACAATAGCCATTTAGGTATATATTTTAAAATTAAGGAAAACACAGAATTTTGGTTTCTGGTCCCTTGGATGTATTATGTCACAATCAACATCCATGAGATCTTGAATGGTTGAAGCCTTCAAGTACCAAGGATCAGATACTTCTGGGTGCTGCTAAGCTACTACAGTGGTTGGTATGCACACACATGTATGCATATTGCAGATTGATATGTTGCAAATGAAGTAATGCACAACAATCTGTATAGAATGAGGGTGCTACTGCTGTTTAATGTATTCACCCAAATCATTCATTTTTGTTGTGTTTTATGGATTGCCCGCTTTTTGTTTTTCCACATTAATTAGGAAGGACCTGCAGTGATATACCCTATTTTTTGATAGAATTTTGTGTTTGTTTACATTTTACACACTACCAACAATTGTGGTCTCGAGGAAAAACATTTATTGTTATCATCTCAATATGCATTTTGTCTTGGTTGTGATCCATAATTTTGTAAAGCTGTGATTTTCTGATTTTGTAAAATCACATTTCCACCTTATGTATCATGGCAGATAGTGATAAACATCACTGTAGCTGTGTTGATAGTGCTGTAATGTCAGCAACAATCGTGCCTTTTGAGTCTTACGATGTGAATTTCTGTGGGCAGGTTAAACTTGTCAAATGCATTGTGCAGAATATTGTGGTTGATATATCATTCAATCAGATTGGTGGGCTTTGTACACTTTGCTTTCTTGAGAAGGTACAAAGCAAAAGTTTGCTGGTCCAACTTCAGATATTTGGCCCTTTATTTTTTTTTCTTAACAAGAGACAATATTATTATGTTTACTGCTAATATGACTTTTCCTTATCAGCAGAAAATTTTAAATCCAGTGCTGTCTTGTAGGTTGATCGAAGAATTGGAAAAAATCATCTTTTCAAACGCAGTATAATGTTGATCAAAGCATGGTGTTATTATGAAAGCCGCATTCTAGGTTCTCATCATGGTTTGATTTCTACATATGCATTGGAAATATTAGTATTGTATATCTTCCATCTGTACCATGATTATTTGGATGGCCCTCTAGCGGTGAGTGTTCCAAGAGATAAGCGATTCACTTATAGAATTTCTATTTTCCTTTATATTTTTTTCTTGCAATAGGTGTCTGGGCATCAAACATCTTTCAGTTCTTAGAAGATGCTGTCATTTTGCAGGTTCTCTATATGTTTTTGGACTACTACAGCAAATTTGATTGGGACAAATACTGTATCAGTTTAGATGGCCCTGTTTCTATTTCTTCACTACCGAAGCTAGTTGGTAAAGCAGACTCAGTTTAGCAATCCTGGTAATTGTATGAGACATTTTAACTGCTTGGTGACCATTTGGATTGTTCTTTCACAGTGGAGCCACCAGAAACTCATGGGAGCTGTTTACTACTCACTGAGGAATTTATTAAAGAGTGCACAGAAATGTTTTCAGTTCCATCTAGGGTATATGGAAACAACTATCAGGTATTTGCCCAGAAGCACTTAAACATAGTTGATCCGTTGAAACAAAACAATAATCTTGGACGCAGTGTCAGTAAAGGTTAGTAGTGTTCTCCCTTTTGCTTGGTTCTACTTGAAGTGCAGTATTGCAATGCGCGCAAAGTCCTTTTTCTAAGTTCTTTGCTTATTTTTATGTACAGGTAACTTCTATCGAATACGTAGTGCATTTACATATGGCGCTCAGAAACTTGGTCGGATACTTCTATTACCTCCTGAAAGTATTGCAGATGAAGTTAATTTGTTCTTCAAAAGTACTTTGGATAGACATGGAAGTGGAGAAAGGCCTGATGTACAAGATGCAGCTTCGAGTTGTCTGGACAATGGAGTTATTAGGGTCGAATCTATGCTATCAAACTTAAAAATTGAAGATGTCAACAAGGAGATTCATCTTTCAAGTTCATCAGCCGATGACTGTACTGGACAATTATGTGATGAGATAAATAACATCAAGACTTCAGATTTGGACTGGGAGCACATATCAGAAAAGCAACCTGACAGGCATTCATCTAGTCAGAATAATAATGCAAATTGGCTGCATGACTGTTCTAAAATCAGTTCCATTGTTCCTGGGGAAGATGTTTCAGGCAAACATTTGGTTGATGACCCTAGAGATCTTGTTTTAACCAGACCATGTGATTCAAGATTGTCAGATGAAAATTGTACGGCTTCAATATCTGGAAAAGCTTATCATGCATCCCGTTTGTTCTTCCATGTTGGAAACATTGCTGAGGATGAGACTGTTGATAATTATTCGGGGGATGGAATGCCACGAGCATCGTCAAGCAGGCTTACAGCTCCTTGTGATGAATTAAAACTCAAAATCAATGCATCCAGTAGTGGAAAATCAATGGCTCCTATTGTTGCTGGTTCTATTCATGAGACATCGTCAACAATTTCAGAAGATTCAAGCCTTGGGGACTGCCCAAATGATGGACTTTCTATTAATGCAAATTCCGGATTTAGTAAATCATCAGGCCTAGCTGGTGATTATCGTCTGTACTTTAGCAATCTTCGGCATGCCCAGGAGTTCCAAGAATGCATATCAAACCCATATCTGGTTCCAATTTACCAAGCATCTCCGTCCCAGTATCAAAGCAAGCACTCCTGGGAAATGCAAACCATGTACTCACATATTGGAGCAAATGGATTTGTTTCGGCATCACATTTTTCTCCAAGTTATTATGTGATCTCACCTGTGATCTGTAATGATTATGGTCCCAAAGATACCACAAAAACAAGGGGAACAGGCACATACCTTCCTGACATGGTATCTTGCAATTTGAGTTTACTAGTTCATTACTTTATTGGTATGGCATTATCAATAATCCAGATATATGTCATAATATTGCAAATAGTCAATTTGGATAAGACTGGCATAGCCTACGACTTCGACTATAGAGATTCTAACTATTCTCAAACTTAAATATTCATTTAATTTTGCAGAATTCTCGTGCATACAGAGAGAAAAATTCATCAGGAAGAGGCAAGAATGAAATGCTTACAAATCACCTTTCAAGAAACCGCAAACATGGTCACATGGACACACCACAATATGGTAGTTTATCAGAGGAAAGGAATCACTGGCCATCCCCATGGCCACAAACTCCTACATCTATGGGAAATGGTTATGAAAGGCCAATATCATTGGATGTCCCTCAGTCGTCACATCCTGTTTCTACGGCAGTTCCCCATGGCAATGGCTATGCATATCCACCAGAGAGCAAACTTGAATTTGGGTCTCTTGGTCCTGTTACAGTGGAAGTTTCCTCGCGGGGACAAGGCAGCAATTTAAAGTCAGCTAATGTCATTGGTCAGGTCTCTGGGTCAGTGGTCCCTGCATCAACAGTTGAGAGTCCTCCTAAAAGTTCGAAAAATGAATGGTTAGATTCTTTCCTTGAATTTTTATTAGTAAGCAGAATTTGATCTTGTAATTTTGCATTGTATTTTCTTAGATGCGAAATCAAGATAGCCATCAGAAGTACTATGATGGGAAGAAGACATAAGTCATTCGAGACTAGATCCAGCCTTTTGATTCATATAAATTATTACAAACTATTATGTTTGAAGTAAACTAGTATCTATTACTACTGCTACATTGAGAATGTACTAGATAGATTTTAAGACCTTTGCGATGTTATTTGCAGTTGTAATGATACCATAGAAGTTTCATAACCACCATATTTCAATAACCGTATGTTACATTAGTTTTTTGATGAAATTATTATTTAATTAGTATTAGATATAGTCTTGCTTTGCCGATCTTTCACTTTGTGATATTTAGATTTATTTTTATCTTCGTCTGTGAGCATTGTGAAGACTGAAGACTCAGAAGTTATTTATTATTTAGGATTGTTTTTAGGTTTTATTGAATATCAACCAACTTTCTATTGGTACTGTTTTCATTGGATGGCTGGCCATCAGTAGAAAATAGTTCTGGAACATGAGGGATTAAGAAATAAAGTTGAAAGGACTGGCATAACATAAAACAAACATAAAACAGGTTGATAGTAGGCATCTGCCTGTAACCATGAGAAGCAATCCAGATTAGGCGTAGAAGAAAAAGGAAAAATAGTGAAAGTTAAAAATGTAACAGGTAAGAGAACAAGGATCCGGCTAGCTTTCATATCCAAATCTTATCTTTTTTCCCTTATTGTCCCAGCCATGGTGATTGATGGAGAAAGTCTCTTTGTTCTTTATCTCCTTAGCTTGTGAACTGTTATAGATTGTTTTCTTTACTACAATTAAAGGCTGATTCGATCTTGGTTCTGGTTCAATTTACTTGTTTTGTTTCATTTTGCCCTTATTTTGTGTGTAATTTGTTGTTGCCATTCTATTTTGTTCTTTTGAATCTGAGCTTGATATTGGATCCAAGATATATATGTCTTCCTTGGAAATCACATAATTTGTGATGTTTTGTTGTTGACTTTCTTTATTGTTTCTCTTAGTTCCTACCATTTTATGATTTCTGACAGTAGTACTTTAGATTGTTAAATGTGGGATTTATGGTCATATAGGATAATTAAAGCTTTCATGGTTCGGGAAATGTGCAGGCTAAATCAGCCATATCAGCTCAAAGATGAAGGCGACTTCCCTCCTCTAGCCAGCTGACTGCTGTGAATAACATTACACTACATAAAGGAGAGAACAGACATGGGGATACTATCGAACAGCGAATCATTTGGAGCAGTTGCTTAAGCACATTGCCGAGGTGTCAATAATACTCTTGTTGATTGGGTGGTGAATTAGCATACTGTACAGTCTAATTGACCTTTTGCAATGCTTGTTTAGCACCACATCATGGTGGAATTTAATCAGATCACCATTTCATTCCCTTATTTGAATCTGGATTTTGTCTCTGCAGGTTTCTGAAGTGAGACTGGGAAATTGATTCGGCCCAGCAGCATCTTCTTTGGTTTGACAGTAAAACTGCTTCAGGTGCATATTTCCCCCCTTCCACTTTCCACTTTGATCAACATGTTCCTTCACCATGAGCTTCTAGTTTCTGATTTGTGTGAACTGCACACTAGATGTTTCACTGTGCGTTCCTGCAAATCCTCATCTTGTGAGCTGATCCAAATATACAATTTGTTTGTTACTCATGATCATACCAGATTTAGTGTATGATAACGAAAACATTACATGTACTTGGACACATTCATATTGATCGATACTTGGACTAATTTAGGTGGAAATTGCAGCATTTAATTTAGTCCATTTTATGCGTCCACAACATTGAAGCAATTTCCAAATTATTTTTCTTGTGTGGGTTCTGTAAATGATAATGTTACCATTTTACGAGTCCACATCATTGAAGCAATTTCTAGATTATGTTTCTTGTGTGGGTTCTGTAAATGATAATGTAGATAGAGCTACTGAACCCAATCACCAACCAATATGAGTGGACCCGCAAGTCGCAAGCCAATGAACAATAAGGATTATTTATATAGGAAGGAGACTGCTACTTGGCAGTTAGTTTTCCGAATCATATCTGCGCCATACACTGATTGTCTAAAGATGGTTTAGAAAAAAAAAATCAAAAATCGAAAATTAGGGAAAGAATCACTCGTTTATGAACAGTTGACGAGAAAGAACCGTATCCGTCCGATCCTGAGCGGGTTCGCTTAATCTAACGGATGCTGTTGCCTGTACGCCACCAACGCACCACGGTGCGTGTTGTTGTCATCGGTGACCATTCAATCATATTATGCGACCGTAGTGGAGGCCGTTGTGACGCTCATGGCAGAGAACCTGGCCGTGCGTTCCGCCTCCACTGCAGCCGCCCACCGCCGGCAGATTCGACCCAGCGCCGCCGCCTTCCGCCTCGCTCGCTCCGTCCCCGCCCCCATCAGTTCCCATATCACCCACTCGATCCCCGGCACCGCCGCCAGCTCTGCCACTATCGACGCCCCCGTTCGTCGGCACACCGCCACCAGTGCCGCCGCCGCGCTCTCCCTCGCCCAGTCCGAACCCCGCCGAAGCACCCCGACCAACCGGGCCACCGCCCCTCCGCCTCCGCCACGGCCTCCGCCCCGCCTCTCCTCGCCACCGCCGCCAGCACCGCTGACGCCTCCTCCGCGACCTCGGGTTCTCCCGCGGCCTCCAGCGCTGCTGCCACCACCCCGCCCTCCACCAGGCGCCCAGTATTCTCCCGGTCCCCGGCAAGGCTCAGGATGGCGGCCATGGCGTCCTTCTTCGCGCTGGCGGGGCCGTCGCGCGCCATCTGCGTCAGCACCTCCACCATGCGGGGGTGCCGCGCTAGCCGCCGACGGTAGGAGTGGACGGAGCAGAGACTGAGCACGGTGGCGGCGGCGTTCTCCTTTGCTCGCCACGTGGTGCCCTCTGCCATGACATGGACGACGCCGTCGATGGCGCCGTCCCCGTGCATGATGCGCCGTTTGTTGGCCTCCAAGATCGACAGATTGAGCAGCGCGGCCACGGCGTTGAGCTGTAGCCCGGCGTCGGCGGACCGGAGCAGCGGGAGGAGCAGGGGGATTGCGCCGGCCTCCGCCACGAAGGCGCGGTTGCCGGACCCGTGCTTGGCCAGTAGCCGCAGCTCGTGGACGAGCCCGTGTGCGGCCTCCGTCGACGGTGCTGTCGCGAGCTCGTCCACGAGGAAGGACGCCGTCATCTTTGCCGCCTCGAGCGCCGCTTTGTTGGTCCCGGTGGTGGCGCCATCGGCATCATCCTGCTTGTTGCTGGTGCTGGTGATGGTGTCAGCTACGTCGTAGGGAAGGTCGTTGTCGCGGCACCAGCGGGCGATGAGGTTTTTGAGGGCGCGGTTGGGCAGGAGCTCGAGGTGGGGAAGGGCCTGGCCGGATTTGGGGCAGGTAGCGTGGCCGGAGCCGATCCACCGGACGATGGACTCTCGGTCGTATGTCTGCCCGGTCGCCACCACTACCGGGTCCCGCATCAGTTCCAGCGATATCGGGCACCTGAAGTCTGCCGGCACTGCGAGGTCCTCCGCCTCGGAGAAGGGCGACTTGCTGCCACCGGCACCGATGGAAGAGTCTGATCTGGGAGCCGATGCGCCGAAGAGGACGCACTTAGCATAGCGGAGAATCGAAGCGAAAGCCACCATCCCCGGCACCCACCTGTCGTCTACCACGCAGTCGTCGATGTCGCGCTCGAGGCGTTCGATCTCATGGCGGCAGCTCCGCAAACCGTCGAGGCTAAGCCGCCGGAAGATACCCCGCAGCGCGCCCCGGTCGGGTACCGTTCCGCTCTCGACGCCTGCGACAAGCTCGAGAACATCTCGTCGGAGGGATAGGGCGGCGGGGTCGACGGCGGGTGAGGTGCGGCGGAGCTGTCGACGGACGAGGCGGAGGAGGTCCCTCACGTCCTTGGGAACCCGAAGCTCCGCCAGTGGGAGGATGTCAAGGAATGTGGCCAGGTCCACGACCTGCTCGTGGATCTCGTTAGCGATGCGCTCGGCCCGGAAGAGGACGAAGGCGCGGCTGCGGCAGTCACGGTCGTCAAAGAGAACCTTAAGCCGGTGGAGAACAAGAAGGATCTCGCGGAAGCAAAGCGAAGCCGTGCGTGGCAGCGGAAGGTCGTGGTCGTCGTCCTCGTCTTGGTTGGCGAGCAGCAGCTCCTCGAAGAGGAAGGAGAGCTGCTTGACGTTGCGGGGGACGGAGGACAAGCTGGGATTGATGCGGAGAGGGGAGGAGGAGGACGGCTGCTGGGAGGAGGATACGTCGCGGGAGAGGGAGAGGAGGTGGCGAAGGAGGTCGGCGTCGGTGGAGGAGTCGGGTGGCGGAGGATGAGGAACAGGACGGAAGGGGGAGGTCGCCATGAATGAATGGTACGCAGTTGAGCTATTCAGGAGTTGAAGGAGAGGAAAGTCGAGGGCTTTATACGTCGTCGTCTTCTGGTTTTGCGTGGGAGGGAGGGAAATGGCGATGTATGAGTTGGGAAGGAGGAAGTGCGACCGGCGCCGCCTGCTGGTGGTTGTGGTTTATAGTTGGGAGAAAGATGGATGGATGTCCAGAGTGGGACGTGTACAAACGTTAGTTTCGGGTATCTTTTTCTCGATCAAAATAAATACACTATTATTTTTATTTTCGTAGTAGCTAAAAGGGCATAAATACCAGTCTTTATCGTGTCGTTCGAAAAGGTCAAACTGCGCAGACAACTGTCGGCGAAGGGGTGGTGAGATAAGTATAGTAGCAAGACGTGCATTATAAGTACGTCGAAGTGGTGACTGTCAAAATAGACGGCTGAGGAGGTGGAAACACGAAAGGCGGCGGAAAGAAAGAGAGGGGGGTGGGGGGTAGGAGGGCGGTGACGACGAGGCGGCGGCAGCTTTGACCGTCGGACGGGAGGCACCAACACGGTATCTATCTGGTCTCGTGACAACCGAATTGTTGCCGTGGCCGCCGGATGCGGCATCCACGTGTCAAAGGCGGCACGCCTGTCCTGGTCGGCCCGCGATTGGCCACGTAAGTTTAAACGTGGATCAGATTTGCGGACTCTGATGACTCGAGTCATGACGTAGGGATAGCATCAACGAATCGTAGCTCGTGTTAATTGTGCACTGAGACCACGCAATTAATTGATGCACACCTCCAAAGTATTAGCGGTTGACTGGTGCAGGATATTTGTTTCGTATCAATGCATCGTGGAAACGAGTTGGATGAAAAATAAACGTCTGTTTATTTTGTTATAGGTTAAGCTCAGTATACATTACTCGTCTGTTTCGATTTTTATAAATATAAGTATTCTCTTAACAGAATAAGAACATGTAATAAATAATACAGTGCTAATTAATTAATATTCCTAACGGGATCTAAGACAAGGAGTTGGATGAAAATAAACGTCTTGGACAACTCCAAAAGAAGCATCAACGATTAACCCATGTTTAAGGGGGGGGAAAAAAAAAAGTGGTGCCATTGTAACTTGTCATCACAACAGTGCAATTAGTTCGTAAACTAATCATGCTATGTAAAATTTGGCCGATTCTGGTTTGGTTCTATTCAGTTTGACAGAATCAAATTTGACTAGTTTTGATTGAAGAACAAAATTAGGTTACGTGTACGTACTCCTGAACGTCGCGTCATTATTTTTATCTCGTACAAGAATTTTTTTTATTTTTTTTGTTTTTCCAATATCTTCCATATAAACTACAATACAATCTAATTCTTATGGTGCAATGATAAAATTCGAGTTTTGTAAATAGTGCCTCTGTAGATAGAGATAGAGGAGGTAAGAAGACTTTCCAAAAAAAAGAAATAGATAAAAAGTTCATTATCAAACCATTGATGGCAGATGTATCTCGCTCGAGAAAACACCTTTTGACCTCTCTATACCAAATATCACACCCATATGCTATCTGAATTATGAGAAACATCGTGATAATTAATGGATAAGCCAAGAACTCCACGAATAATTTTCCAAGTAAAGCCAAAAGAATCTTTAAAGAGCCATCCCCTAGTGATGATGCTTTACAAAAGCCCATAGAACTTATTATAAAGTGCACTGACAACACTTACTAGTTGGCACATCATGCACTGGCAATCATTGTTACTTAAACAGTATGATGACACTGCCAACAACAAGTAGTATATATATATTATTTATTCTCAACATGCAACCCACCACGACAGTACATTGCTTCTTGGCTTCATGAATTCCACCAGCATGGCATTCCATAGTCATTATTATCACTCACAAAAGAGCAACGCCAACATGTTTTTACAAAAAGAAATAGCACGTATCGTACGAATGTCACGTAAGATTGATTGATTGATTGATTTAGAGAGAATTTTTGAACATTGATTTGAGTCTTAAGAGATACTATTTCTAGCTCGAATCGCATTGGAGATATTGTGTATTTCATGTGTTAATGCTAGTTTGGGTGTACTATTTATTTCTCATATTTGTACCCTCCTTTTTTAGCTCAAATCTTATAAACTTGCATCACACATATTATTTGTTTACATGGAACAAAACTTTATTTTGCTGTAACAAGAAGAGATTGGAAGTATCAACTTGCACGAGGTTGGAAATAGGCGTTTTAAAAACCTGGTCTGATAGACTATTACGATTTCAATGATTGTTTATCGTAGATTGAAAGTTTGATATCTCATCAGATAAAATAAAAAGAAAAAAGAAAAAATCCGCTTGCCGTGGATGTTAAGTCCGATAAATCTAGTAAAGGGGCTCTCCCATCCATCTCGATCCTTTTTGGTTGGAAAGCTTTTTTTTTATTCTACATCAAATTGTACGTAACAAATCTATTTCAGATTTGGCAGCACAACCAAAGACAAAGATCACCCCACTATTCCTATCTCATTTAAGAAATGATCAACCCACGATTAGCTAGCTGATCTATCCATCTTATATCACACTCACACTCTTTAATCTCTTAAAAAGTGTGCATCCATTTCAATCACCAATTTCAACAACGACACCCGATCTTAACTTTTTCCCTAAAGGAAAAAGGCTTAGGACTGTTTAAGCAAGGTGATAATAGGTAACACACACAAGTTAATGGCTCTTAAATCTCATAAATCAATACCTAATTGATAGCTAAATTATAATAGATTTATTCTACACAGGATTCCTATTAATCAATCTTACATGGTATAGTTGGAATGGTCAATATTATGGTTCATATAAATCATACATTATTGATTTATAAAGAAAAAAAAAGAATACCTATTTTTGTATATAACATTATCATTGTTTTAGTGTCACTAACTCTACATTCTATCCCGTGATTGTTGGGGTATACAACTTCTGGGGAGGCTTATATGCAAATATAGATATCGTCAACTTGACATCATCAAAAACTTTTTCGATGAATATTAAAAAAAAAAAACTTATTAGGAATCACAGTGAATAAGATATATGTGAATTTTACCTCACTTGTAAGCCAACCAATAACTCGGATACTGACGGATATCCTAATCCGACATAAATAAACTAAATAGTTGTGAGTAGTTTAAAAAGAATCATCTAAATACAATTTGATCCATTTGGTTGCATTTACTTTGATATCCTAATCTCGAACTATATAAACTATTAGACAAGTGTACGGTATATGTCCAAATTAAAAAAGAAAAAAAAAATGAGACTACACCAACATTATTAATTAAACATTAAAAAAAAAACAAGAACTAAGATATGAATTGAATTGGTAAGAGAGAATGGCACGGTTCCTTCTTCAGCGTTGCCTCCACCCATTCCTGCATTGAATTGGTATGCAGCCGATGAAAGCTGGTGTACATGTAGCCAGCTTTGACGCAGAGAGAGAGAGAGAGAGAGAGAGAGAGAGATGAGGTTAACCATCCATGTATGTGATGGTCCCATCTTGAATTGGTTGGACGGTCCAATTTGGTACGCCAAAGTATTGATAGAGAGGGAGGGAAGGAGGCAACGGGGCAGGCCATGTGGTGCGAGCGGGTGGCACGTCTCCATCTCTCTCTCTCTCTCTCTCTCTCTCACTCACTAGTTGGTGCGACTCCATATCACATCACCCCCCCTCCTTCACATGCTCACTCATCTCTCTCTCTCTCTCTCTCTCTCTCACTCACTAGTTGGTGCGACTCCATATCACATCACCCCCCCTCCTTCACATGCTCACTCATCTCTCTCTCTCTCTCTCTCACTCACTAGTTGGTGCGACTCCATATCACATCACCCCCCCTCCTTCACATGCTCACTCATCTCTCTCTCTCTCTCTCTCACACACACACACACAGACACAGACACACACGAGTTGGTGCGACTCCATATCACATCCACCCCCTCCCTCACATGACAGTTTTGATGATGGGATTGCCTTTAGAAACAGCGGAGCCGTCTCTGACTCGAGTTTGGCGTACGGCTTTTTTTTTTTTTTTTTTTTGCTGCCCCTTTTTGTGTTTCTCGGCAACGTTTCCGTTCATTCCGAAAACACCTCCGAACAACAAGTCTCGATCGAGTATGACCAAACCCAAAGAGCCTAATCAACTTTAGTTTGGGTTTAGAATCCTTAGATGTAGTTAGTTATCTTAATTCAGCTACTTAATCTTTATCCCTCTCTGCTGTTCAGCTAATAATAGATCGTGTTGACAAATATTTGTTATTTATTTATTTAAAATTTGATCGTGAAAACCTATTTGATTTGGTCTCTAAATTTGATTATTTCTGAAATTAAAATTTTATTTCAGCCTTAGTACTCTTCAGCTTTAGACTTCTATTTTTGGTTTAAGAAGTCTTAATTTAATTTCTCAATATGATTTGATCCTAGGTGCACTCTTACCTTGTAGTCTCTATTTAGAACAGATTGGTCTCATATCAAGTCTTTTTTTTTTAATGGTAGAACCTATTTTGACTCATTCAACACATATTTTCATGTAACCTACCTTCCAAAAATCAAGTACACATCCCAAGAAAATTCTTTGATTCTCAGAGATATATATAAAGTGACGCTTCAAAAATCCCAGAAAGCTCCACAAGTAATAGGCGAAAAGCAACAAAATAAATCGTTTAAGGAGAAATCAAACCACCTAAGCAACCAATTGCAATATGACAACTCAACCTCTCATTACTACTAAATGTCACAGATTACCTCGAGCCCATATAATATATACTTCTACGTTACCTTCCAAAAGCCAAGTAGACATGGCCTACACAGCTCAGATAAAGGTTTTGGGAAGAAGTGATGCTCTGGGCTATCACTCGAGGGGCTAGGCCCAAACCTCACTCCTGCCTCCACCGCAAGGTTTCCTTCCGTACATCCTCTACACAATAGGAGGACCTGTTTCAACTCAAACAATGGCCCATAGAAGAATTGTTTCTACTATAGATACACAATAAAAGCAACCAGCACAATAGATAGAATTAGCAGACAGGTCGAGGGTTCAGCCACCGACCAGCGTATAGTGCCAACTTATCACCCACGCGCATTAATCCACTTCGTATGACTTCTGCCTCTCCCCCACCCCCACCCCCCTAGATAGTATAAAAGATGCCTAGGCAAATAAGTAGGGGGACCTTCCTCAACACTAGGCATACTACATATAATAATTCACCTAGCTGATTTGACCGTCAGAGGGGTTGAGTCAGGGTGGCACCTCACACCTCGACTGTGACCTTAGCGTAGGCGTCAACGACCGAAGAGATAGCTAATGAGTGAAATGACATACTCGTAAAGAGGAAAGCTTTGCCCATGGAGGCCAACCAAACAAGGTCTCCGACTAAAGATGAGCAACCCCCCTTGAAACGACGTAATGGACTCTGCGAGATTGCAAGTCAACCAAGGACCAAAAGTCGACTCTAGCACGAGGCGATTGCCCGGGTTCTTGATCTAGCACGTCCCTTAGGCGCCAATGAAGAATTCCCGGGCGTCCATGTGTACACGGGCAGTACCAATCCGAGATGACACCTCAGCCTTGTTACGTACAATGTACAACATTAAGGAGACATTCTTCAATATTAAGCATAATACATATACTAATTCACCTAGTTGACTTAATCGTTGGAGGGGTTGAGTCAAGGCGTCACCTTACCCCTCGACCGTGGCCTTAGGACAAGCGTCGATAATTGAAGAGCCAACTAATAAGTGGAAGGACACATTTGCAAAGAGGAAAGTTTTGCCTATAGAAGCTAACCAAACAAGATTCCTGACCAAAAATGAACAACTCACCTTAGAACATCGGAACAGACTCTGAGCGATTGCAGCTTAACCAAGGACTAGAAGCCGACTCTAGCACGAGACAACCGCCCGGGTTCTCGATCTACCAACCGATGTCCAGAGGAGTTAGTACATCTCTCGGATGCCAACAAAGAACCACCGAGTATCGATATGTATGTGGGCAATTCAAAACCGAAACGATATTTAAATATCGGTACATAAAATGTGTAACAGTTTGTAATTCTAAATTCATCTTATAATATTGATAAAATTGTTGGGACTCTATGCTAGAGTTAATAACAAAATATTTAATATTTAAGAGAGGTACGGAAGTCTATATTTAACATCAAACTGTATAATTCCAAGAATATTTGATAGTTCCACTATATCATCAGTTTTTAATTTTTTTTCGAAAAAGAAAAGAAAACCTACCTATTAACTTAAAATAGATTTAAAAAAAAAAGATATATGAGCTAATGGATTTGCATCTTTTTCGGAAATAAAATAATGATACAGTAAAAATTATCCGTCGATCAAAAACTAAAAAGACCTACTGTCAATCAATTATTTACTATGTAAAAAAAAAAAAAAATGAAACGCGAATCGCTTTCGTTTTCAAGAAAAGAAAAGCGGGAAGCCAAGAGGAACTCAAAATTGCAATAGGTGACGTGGCACATGAACCTTAAGGATTGGACCGCACCCCAACGCTATGCCAAATCAACTTTGCACATCCTCCCAACATCGCGACATTTCTCCCACAAATCACGCCGACACATATGCTGCCAACCACTCATCAATGCCTACAACAACTACCCGCCTTTCTTTTTTTTACTCTTTAATTTTAACAACCCCCCCCCCCCCTTTCCCAATGTTAGCATCAAAATCGACCTCAATCCACTCATCGATTGAGAACTCGATCTTCGAGGAGGTAGATTTTTTTTTTTCTTCAAAATAAATCTTTATATAGTGCCTCATCAACGATCTGATTCTCAAAAAAAATAAAAAAATAAAAAAAATTACAATGATCTTTGAGAAATGAATCAGGTTTAGCTTAAATTCTAAACAAGAATCGACGATCAATTATGTATAGACACTTGATAACTCGATCTTCGAGGAAATAGATCATCCATCAAACTAAAACCCACACGTCACAAGTGTCATTTAGATTAAAAGTAATGTAAAAAAATATCAAGTACAAGAACGTAGAAATAAATTCATATTTCAAACAACGAGCTTTCTTGGCTAAGTTTACAAATCATCAAGAAAATATTCAGAGAAAAAAAAAAGATTATAAGAGAAACAATAAATAATAGTCTCACATTATTAGTTGATATATATATATATATATATATATATATATATATATATATATTAGATTTGTGTCCTAAATTAACATTTTAAGATTTTTGGAGTTGCATTGATGTTTAGTCTCATATATGTTAGTTGGCTTAAACTAAGCTTACCTCTCAGGAAATATAAGTATTCTTGGATTTTTAAATAAAAATTGATAAAAATTAATTTTGGTTAATTACAATGACCACCCTATTGAGGAGGGTTTATGTTTATTAGAATAAATTTCTGTGGATACACTTTTAAGGACTCCTTAAGCATAGTCCTAAACACTCCATGTAAAAAAAAAAAAAAAAATTTCTTCTCTTTCGATTTTTAAATGATATATATATATATATATATATATATATATATATATATATTAAAGTCACAAGAGGGATAACACCGTTAGAATCTTATACTGAACACTCGAGGAATCATCAATCCCCACAAACAGTGATATGATTTCATCTCTAGATTATTTTGTTTTTCCTTAAAATTTATATTTTAATTTATTATTATAAATACAATGATCATGCGTACTTGTATTTTTTTTATTCTAACAGGTATCCCAAGAACAAGAAGCAACTGTAACTATGACTCTCAAGTGCGATATGTAGTGACATTACTTTTGCCGAGCATCACCATCGTCGACATCAAAAAAACAAGAAGAAGAAGAAGAAGAGGCCCATACCAGCAATGACGGAAGGGAGACCCGTTTGGGTACCTAAAAATTGTGAAGAGGCCCAATCTGACTTCAAAAAAGGTTTGTTGTCCTTCAAATTTAAAAGAAAAACTATTTGTCCATACTTACCCTCCTATGTTAGGCCTAAGAAAAGTGTCGGCTTACAACAAAACAGAAGAAGAAGAAGAAGAAGAAGAAGAAGAAGAAGAAGAAGAAGAATGCGTCAGATTGTATTAGAATATTCTGCAGCCACTCCTCCTTAGCTCGCTATAGCATCCAATATTCCCAAGCATTCACATTCTTTTACTCCCATGATTTGTATAAATCAAGCTTTATTTCTTTTTGTCATGTCTTGGATATGATATGATATATATGATATGATATGTGAGATCAATTATTCGTGACGAGACAAGCTGTACATGCCTCGAGCCATCCCCTCCCCCGCGTTGAGCTCCTCCCGTGGCGGATACAATGAATTAGATCCGTTCTCTTCTTTTCTTTGGCTTTGAAGAAGAATATACTGATATATTATTCCATCAAATAAACAACAATGATACAGCATAAATATTCAATTTTATACAAAGAAAAACAAGCATGCAGATGTGTTTGTGAGATACCGACTCAAGGACTGTACAGCTTCGAGTTCTTTATTCCAATTATAGAGGGGCATTTGATTTTTTTCTTTTTTTGGGTGATTTTTCTGAAAAAAAACATCCTCCTTTTTATAACTTTTTTCACAAAAAAATATTCTCCATTTTTGTTTTTTTTGTTTTTTGTTTTTGCTTTCTCAAATGATACCCCAATATGGAATAATGTAGAAACTATTCCTCACTAATCCTAATGGTATCGTTTCCTAGGAGACATGTAATCCATAGAGTACACTAATCTAAATGGACGGATTATTTTATATAGTTGACATGGTCCAGTCCATAGGGTGAGTGAACTCCTGATAGCATTTAGAGTTAGGATTCTATTTGAGTGATTTACTGTGTTCTCATGTATTTTTATTGTGGTGATCAAAACTTTATAACAGATTAATTTTTAGTTAGTCCCAGGTGATGTTATTCCTATACTATTACAAATGCTTATTTGAATTCTAATATGGTATATCTAATAGTTTCAGTTTGTTTTGATTTTATTTGACTCATTTATAGTGTTTTTCAACAGTATCTTAATATTTATATTGATATGCTAAAAATATTATAAAAATATTTTTTTAAAAAAATACTATAAGTAGTATCATACACCATTTTTGTTATTATTACTTATAGACCATCGTAATATTAAATTTTTAAAATTATATTTGATTTGATTGAGGTTATGTATATTTTGTAGTGATTTACAAGCTTTATAGTGCTGTTATTTAATAGGAACCCAAATATAAACGATCACACTACAGGGATCAGCTGTCCTAGGTTTCAACCAAAAATGAAATTAAATAACTTTTATTAATTAAAACAAAATTGTTACATCCTTATTTAAATAAGGACTTCAATCCAACTCGTAATTGAACTCCTAATTAGACTATTACTTGTACTCTTACTCTATTAGATTCATAACCAAATCCAACTCTTGATTGGACTTGGATTTCTTATTCGAATGGACTCCTAATTGACTTGATTAGATCGACCAATATGTCATGACTCAATAGATAGGACTCGACCCTGTTGGGATCTTATCAGACCCACCCTCTTCAAAATAACCTTGCCCTCAAGGCTAAGCCTTCATAAACTTTGGAAACTTCATCTTCAACTCGTCATAAGACTCCCAAGTAGCATCCTCAATAGGCATATCGGTCCACTGTATCAATACTTCAGTTAAAGGACGTCTATAGTATATTACGATCCTGCGATCCGATATAGCCTCCGGTCAGGTCTAGACTTCTCTGTCAGTAGAGATGTTGTGCTAAATCATCTTCTCCTAGCTTCAATTTGAGGCAGGAAATATGAAACTATATGTATCTTTGAGTCAACTGATAGATCCAATTGGTCAGAAACGACTCCAATACGCTCTAATATAATATATGATCCAAAAAAGTGAGGAGACATCTTCATTGATGCTCATGTCTTTAGAGAGATTTGCTTGTATGGTTGAAGGGGAAGGAAAATCCAATCTCCTACAACAAATTTCATTTTGTTCTTGTGTTTGTTGGCTTGTTGTTTCATCCTTGCTTGGGCTGCTATAAGATTTTCTTTTAATAGTTGTAAAATTTTATCCCTGTCAATTAACTCCTTGTCCACTTGATCCACCTTTGATGTGCCGGCCATATATTTTGTGGTTTCTGGAGGAGGCCGACCATATACAACTTCAAACGGGATACTTTTGATAGATGAATGATATGTTGTATTGTACTACCATTCAGCTAAATCCATTTTGTCCACTCCTTCGACCTTTCACTAGTGAAGCATCTAAGGTAGTTCTCTACGCACTTATTCACAACATCTATTTAGCCATTAATTTGTGGGTGGTAGATTGTGCTCATCTTCGATTATGTTCCCTACAAGTGAAGAGCTATGTATTAGGAAATCTCAGCAGAAGCATCATATACGCAGCGAAAATCAAAACAAAATCGGTTTCCCACGCAGATTAAATCATCGTTCAAAAGATTGGGTCGCGAGAAAATCGTAAAAATGATAAAACCGCATCATGTGATAGATTAATTACCTAGAGAGACCGTATATCCCTATATTCCAGATCCGAATGGAGAGGATGAAGGAAGTCAAATGTCTTCTTCTCTAGTGGTATCCACATGATGGATCTCTGTAGCGAAGCTCCTCCAATCTGATCTTGCAACTCATGCATAGAGAGAGGGAGGAGAATAGGAGGGGGTGGATAAAGCTGCAGCCTATCAATCATAAGTCTCCCCTCCTATTTATAGAGAGTCACCAAAAACCTTAGGGTCCTGCTTTAGTGGGTATTGGATCTCCATCCAGTTATCCACCAACCTTACATTATTAGATCTATATCCAATAATTCTTTTGACCTCTAATTGGGCCTCATGCAAGGAGCCCATCAGTGCAGGGTATCATCTAATGAGAATAGAGGCTAATTAAATCTATATCCAATTCTCTATTCGCTGAAACATCCACCATATGTGTGTGACCCTCTAAGCCTAATACCGAGCTAGTCGTGAGTTGCTCCCATTAGAACTTCTTCTAATATAATGAATTATTATCTCAATAATAATTTACTCAAATCATCGACTATGGACGTACTATGCCACTACGCTATAGTCCCTAGACGGTATAAGGGGATCGAATATATCGGACTTGTCTGTCCATAATTACCACGTATCTATAATCCCTCATCTAACTAATATCCCAGAGACCGTATATTGGACATGATACTGTCAGGTCACATACGAAATCAGTCTGAGTCTCGCTCTAATCAGATTCTCCCAGAGAACTCATTCTCTCTCAATCCAAATGACCCTGGCTAGCGATTTATTTAAGCAAGCACAAACGAGATATTCCTCTTGTGATACCGAGAGTGGATGATCCTTTATTAATACTCAATTACCTTCATAAAGTTGGCTACTAATCTTGATAATCAATTGTACCATATCTGGAACTTTCCAAACTTATAAGTCTGGCGTCAAAGAAAGGAGTACTCAAATAAGGCATTCTTGGTGTCTAAAGTCTAAGGACTAGATACACAATTGAGACTATAAAATCACTGTTTGACATTAGGTATCATTAACCATTCAGCATTCCATAAGTGGATCAATCAGTGAACACTTGTATTTAAGAATACACTTTACTGCCTTCTGGTGTGTATCAGGTGTATCTGGTCCTTAGACTTGAGACATTAGATATCATCAACCATTCCATAAGCAGACCAGATACATAACTCATTCTCTAATGAGCACCTGTATTATATCCTTAGTATCTATCTTCACACAAGTGGTGATGAGACCAGTCACCTCCATCATATGGACGGGTATATAGTATATCGGTTTGTCTAGTTATCTTGATATCCCTCTTGAGTAACCTATGATCAGAATTATTTATGATTTGTATTTAAAGGTGAATCAATCTCATTAGCATGATCTCATCACGATCCAATTCTCATTGCACAGAACCAAAGGCATCATAGTATATATGCTACAGATAATATAATGTGAGAATATGTCAATATTAATTATAACAAAAAAAATCATATAGTGTGTCACACGTGCCATCACTTACGTCATTGGCTTGTAGGGCACCTGTAACCAGCAATCTCCCACTTGACCTAAAGCCAATCACCTATGTGTCTGATCCCTACCAAACCCCTGTGATGCTCAAATACAATATGTGCCAGTGACTTCAATAGTGGATTTGTAATGTTATCTTCAGATGAAACTATTTCTATTACTATATTTTTTCGGGTCATGATCGCTTTAATAAGATGTAACCTCCTTAGAATAATTCTGATGAGACCTGAGTTCCTTGCTAAAGCCATCGCCCTATCGCTATCGTAATATATGAGAATCAACTCCACGCTGCTTGGTATAACTCCAAAATCTCTGATGAACATTTCCATCCACACTCCTTCTTTTGCTACTTTTGCTATGGTAATGTATTCCGCCTTTGTGGTCGAGTCAATAATAGTATCTTGCTTTGAACTCTTCCAACTTATTGCTCCTCTATTAAGGGTGAAAATATACCTTGAGTTTGACTTGCTATCATCGATGTCAAACTAGAAAATCGAGTTTGTGTAGCCCTCAACCTAGAGGCTACCTCTTCCATATACCAGTAAAAGATCCTTAGTCCTTCTCAAGTACTTAAGGATATACTTTACTGCCTTCCAGTGTTCCAAAACTGAATCCGCATGGTACCTACTCGTGACACTCATAGCATACATTATATCAGGCCTGATACATAGCATAACATATATGATAGACTCTATTACTAAGATATAGGGTATCTTATCTATGTCTGTGCTTTCTTTAGGAGTCTTTGGGGATATACTCCTATAAAGTGATATTTCATGTCTCATCGGTGTGAGACATCTCTTAGAATTCTCCATGTCAAACCTTTTGATAATGGAGTCTATGTACCTCGATTGAGACAAACCAAGCATCGTCTTGGATCTATTTCTATAGATCCAGATCCCCAAAATATAGGATGCTTCTCCTAAGTCCTTCATGGAGAAGTTTCTAGATAGCCAAGTCTTTACTGTGGAGAGCATTCATATATCATTCCTAATGATTATGATGTCATCCACATACAACACTAAGAAGGTGATAGTGCTCCCACTTACCTTCCTGTACACACAAGGCTCATATTCATTTTTAATGAAGTCATAAGATCTGATTGTCTCATCAAATCTTATGTTCCAATTTTAGGAAGCTTGCTTCAATCCATAAATAGATCTAAGCAATCTACATACTTTATCTAAACTCTATCTGGATACGAATCCCTTTGGCTATATCATATACACTTCCTCCTCGAGGTTGTCATCGAAGAATATCGTTTTCATATTCATATGCCAGATCTCATAGTCATAGTGTGTTGCAATAGCCAAAAGAATTTTAATAAATTTAAACAGGACTACAAGTGAAAAGGTTTCGTCATAGTCAACTTATTATCGTTGACGATATCCTTTAGCTACCAGTTTTGTCTTATAGGTCTCCACCTTTCCATATACTCTGATCTTCTTCTTGAAGATCCACTTGCACCCGATGCGTATAATACCCTCAAGTGCATCCACAAGGTTCTAAACATCGTTAGAGTATATGGAATCTATCTTAAAATTCATGGCTTCTTGCCACTTCTCGGAGTCTGTACTTATAATAGCTTCCTCGTAGGTCTGAGGATCAATATCCTAAGAGTACTTTCTATTGATATATCTCACATATCTTTTAGGAGGGTAAGATATTCTATTAGACCTACGCAAAATTAGAACTTGTGTACCAGGTACCTGAACAAACTCGGACTCTGGAATGGTGCTTAAGGTAGGTTCTCCAACCTCGCTCAACTCTATCTCACTCCCACTATTTCCACTAAGAATGTGTTTCTTATTAAGAAACATAGCTCTCTTGGCAATAAAAATCTTTCGATCCTCGGGATGATATAAATAGTACCCATAAGTTTTCTTGGGGTATCCTACGAACTTACACCATTTTGTCCTTAATTCTAAATTATCGGGGTTGTGTCTTCTAACGTAGGCAAGATAGCCCCAAATCTTAACCACCTTAAGATTGAGCTTCTTTCCTTTCTATATCTCATATGGTGTAGACACTACCGAATTTGATAGAACTCTGTTCAAAAGGTAAGCTGTTGTCTCTAGGACATATCCTCAGAATGAGACGGGTAGGTCAATGAAACTCATCATAGAGGAGGCTGACCATAGACAACTTCAAACGAGATACTTTTGATAGATGAATGATATGTTATATTGTACCACCATTCAGCATAAAGCCATTTAGTTCACTCCTTCGGCCTTTCACTAGTGAAGCATCTAAGGTAGTTCTCTAAGCACCTATTCACCACTTCTGTTTGGCCATCAATTTGTGGGTGATAGACTGTGCTCATCTTCAATTGTGTGTCCTGTAAGTGGAAGAGCTTCATCCAAAATTTGCTGGTGAAAACTTGTCATGGTAACTTACAATGGAGCAGGGAATCCTATACATTTTAGCTATATTCTCCACAAAAATTCGGCCAATGCCGATGAAGGTTGTAGGGATTTCTGATAACACAAGTGAGTGTCTTTTGTAAGGCAGTCTACAACTATAATGATAGTACATTTTCCTTGAGATGATGGTAGCCCTTTAATGAAGTCTATAGAGATGCCGGTCCAAGATGAATCCCGAATACATAGAGACTAGAGCTTTCCCAAACTGCTATCATTTCTCCCTTGTGTCGCTGGCATATGTCGTACTGGGCAACAAATTCTCCAATGATTTTTTTTCATGCCCTTCTAATAAAAAATTTGGCAAACTCTTTTATAAGTGCGAAGAAATCTCGAATGTCCAACCACAGGTGATGAGTGCAACTCCTTTAGAATGGCAGCTTGTCAAGGGGAATGGGGCACCACTACGATTCGGCCCTTGTATCGTAGATCTTTCGAGTCCCAACTATAGTGCGTAACTAAACCTGGGCTCTCATCTAATTTCCTGGATCTCCAAGTCATTTTGTCATTCTTTCCTAATATTTTCCAGAAGGTCACAGATGGGAAGGGAGATGACTGTAAATTTGGTATGCTCAGGAAGGTAGGAAAGTGCATCTATTACCAAGTTATCTTTGCACTTTTTATAAATAATTTTATAATCAAACCCTAGCAATTTAGTTATTATTTTTACTATTCTAAGGAGGAAATCTTTTGCTCAACAAAGTATTTTAAACTCTTGTGGTCCATCTTGATTTGAAACCATCGACCGATTAGGTAGGATCTCCACTTTGTAACCATATATACTATGGCTAATAATTCTTTGTCGTAGATCGAAAATTTCAAATGTGTTGAGGAGAGAGCCTTGCTGGTATATGCTAGTGGTCAGCCTTCCTACATTAATATAGTACCAATTCCAACTTCCGAAGCATCAGACTCGATCATGAACATCTTGTTGAAATCGGGTAGGGCTAGGCATCGGTGTGGTCATCGTAGTCTTTAGAGAATTGAAGTCTTTGGTTGATTCGTCTGACCACTTGAAGGCATCTTTCTTTAGGAATCCCCATAAAGCCTTGATTATTTTCAATAACGACTAGTCCTTCATTACTTGAATCTTTGAAGGATCGACTGCCACTCATTCTTTCGAAATTATGTGTTCGGGGTATTCAACCTTACATTGCATAAAGCTGCATTTCGACTTTTTGACAAGATGACAATGTTCTAATAGTGTCATTAGAACAATCCGCAAATGTGATAGATGGCTTTCGAAGGAAGAGCTATAAATCATAATATCATCGAAGAAGACCAGAACAAACTTACGAAGATGAGTTTGAATGATATCACTCCTTAAGTTCTGAAAGGTGAGGGGGCATTGGTTCGACTGAAAGGCATTACCAAGAATTCGTAGTGTCCATTATGTGTCCAGAAGGCTATTTTTGGTATATCATTCTCATGCACCCGGATTTGATGATAGCCTGATCGCAAGTCCAGTTTGGTGAATATTTGGGCTCCCTTCAGTTCATCTAGCAACTCATCCACCATAGGAATTAGGTATTTGTCTTTTACGATGATGCTATTGAGTGCCCGATAATCCATGCACATCTGTCATGATCCATCCTTCTTTTGTACTAGAAGGATCGGTGAAGAGTATGGGCTAACGCTCAGCCTGATGATCCCTATTTCCAGTATCTCCCTGATAATTCTCTCTTTTTCATCCTTCTGGAGGTGGGGATATTAGTATGGTTGAATTTTTGTTGGAACCTTCTTGGGTAATATGGGAATTCGATGGTCATACAGTCGAAAAGGTGGGAGCCCTTGTGGTTCAATAAATCTATCTACGAATTCAGAAAGTAGGGAAAGGAGAGCATGGTTTTTATCTTGCATCGTCGTTCTTCAAGTTGTAGTCCTTATAGTTGGATTAAGAAATCAATGTGTCCTGTGAAGTACCATTTCCATCCGTTGACATGTAATGGTGGAAACCTTACCTCCGCGTTTGCCTCTTAGGGTCACCTGTTTCTCATTTCCAAAAAACTTCATAATGAGTTTAGAGAAGTTCCAAGAAACGTCACCTAGGGTTGTCAACCATTCAATGCTGAGTACCACTTCATAATCTTCTAACGTCAACAAGAAGAAGTCTATGAGTATTTCTTGTCCTTGCATAATCAACTTCACCCTTGGACACTTGTTGCTATAAGTTAGTATTCGGCTATCTACTACCTTTACGTCAAACTTATCACAATCTTCAATTTGGTAGATTAACCAGGCATCAACCTTGTGATTCATGAAATTGTTAGTGCTACATATATCGATCAGAATTATTACCGATTGCTGCTTAAGAAATCCTTCAATCTTCATTATCCATGGGTTGGCATAGCTAGCTAGGGCATGCATAGTGTTGGCAACCAGTTTTGCTTCTTTCCCCATGTCTTCCTCCTATAATTCTGGATTCGTATCCTCAGTTTCTCGTTTTTCAATCAGCTCGATCATCAAAAGTTTTCCTCTTTTATAATGGTGATCTCTACTCCACTATTCGTCACAGTGCTAACATAGTCCTTTGGCTGACCTCTCTCGAAGTTCTTCTTAAGTAAGCTTCTTTGGCATAGGGGTTTGGTTAGCAGTAGATGGAGCCGACAACTTGATTATTGCTAGTTTATTCATGCTCTTAGCCCTACGATTTTCCATGTTAAGCCTTTCCTCTTATATGCGGGTGAAGGATATAACATCCATCAAGGTGTATGATTGACAAGCTTTAACTTCACACTGGATCTCTGGTTTGAGTCATTCAATGAATGTACCAAACAATTATTTTTCAGACCAATCTTGGGTTTGATTTGAAAGACTTTCAAACCTGGTATTCTTATATGGTAGCAAGTTGTTTGTTGGTGTTCTTATGTTTCAGCGGCCTGAAATAGATCAACAGCCCGCTTTGAATTACTCCCACGTGGGTAATCCATGTATATGCTCGAACCAATTGTACAACTGAATTACGTCCCCTTCGAGTTTTATGTAAGCTATATCCACCTTAGATCCTTTTGAGATCCTGTGAAAACGAAAAAATCTTTCAGCACGTAAGATCTGGCTGGTTGGGTCTTCGTTTTCTCATCTGGGAAACTATACCCTCATGCGCGAGTATCCAATGTCCTGCCCATGATCATACTTCTCAGATTAGTTTTCCTTGGAATCATGACTTTCTCCATGTTAAGATTTGTCAGGGCTCTCTAATCGACTTGTTCTAAATTCGCCGAAGAGTGCTCATAATTTATCTTCTGTGTGAGCCTCAAAAGCCTCAAATCTTGTGTCTAGTGTATCATCTGCAGCCATCGCGTATGATTATAGATTAGTGATGTTTAATTCCTTCTTTTGCTATCGGGTTAAGAGCATGACATTTGGACTAACTTGGACTAAGTGGTAGTGGCGGCAATACCAAGAGATGGAGGAGGCGACAACAACAACCTAGGGTTAGATGGTTGCAGCAAGATGTTGTAAGTGACGATAGTAGTAAGATATGGAGAAGTGGTGGCAACCTAGGGTTAGATGGCAGCGGTGACGACAATAGGATATGGAGGTCGACGGCTATAATCTGGGGTTACAAGTGGCGATAACATCAAGGTGGTGGTGGAGTGGATGAATATCAAACCTGAAGAACACTACTCTGATACCAGATTATAGGAACTCAAAGGTTTCTATTGAAATAAACGATCGCTGTATGGGATCGAGCCTCTTTTTACTATAGGGGATCGACCCTCTTGGGTTTCAACTAAAGGCTAAAATCAAATAACTTTGATGATTAAAAAAAAGTATTATACCCTTATTTATAGGGACTACAATCCAATTCCTAATTGAACTCCTACTTAGATTCTTACTCCATTATACTTCTAGCTGAATCTAACTCTTGATTGGACTTAGATTCTTTATTCGAATAGACTCCTAATTGACTTGATTAGACCGACCAACGTATGATGACTCAATGGATAGGACCTGATCCTATTGGGGTCCTATCATTATTGTAATAACTAAAACACTGTAACAGGACTTTTTTTTTTAATCTTAATTTTGGTTTACTCAGTTTTGTTATTCCTAAGTTGTTATAAATGTCTATTCGAATCATATTTCAGATTATTTTTAATATGTTCTGATTGTTTTTTATAGTAAAGGCTCACTCACTGTGTTTTCAGTAGTGTTACAATATTGTTTTTATTGGGGTACTGAAAAGGTCATAAAGATGTTAAAAAGAAAATACTATTTTATGTTTCTTTACTTATCATTGCTCGTAGGCTATTATGATATCAAATTTTTAGGTTAGTAATTAGTTAGATTGAGATTATGAGTTCAGTTGGATCATTTATAATATTTTTAAATAGACTTTGTAGCATTAACAAATCAATTTTCGCTCCACATTTGCGTTATCAAAAACTACTGTACTGACCGTATGAATCGGACGATGCTACCGAATAGACCGATCCACAGGGTGTCTCTCAGACTAGAAAAAAAGTGTAACTAAGGATTATTTTATATATTATTCGAAAAAGAGATATTAAATCACGAAAATGGAAAAGCAAAAAAAAGACTTTCCTTTAGGAAATCGTTCTTTTCATTTCGATAATCAATTTATTTTTATGGTCTTATTTTCTTTTGAATACTATCTTTTTCCGCAGCTTGATACAGCGATTCCTGTGAGATACCGCTTGTTAAAGTTTAATAGAGGGAGATAAGAGTCATAACGTAAATTGTGATAACAAAGGAGACTGCAAGTTTAACTAATTGCGTAACACTTCAAAAAGAAGGCTCCCATAAAGTTATCTTTTTTGTTTTCTTTAAAAAAAAAAATCATTTCCAGTCCTAATGAAAGTGCATTTTTAGTTTAATGATGAGGTGATCAGAAGCCAGCTATTTGCAAAATCCATCATCATTTATCCTGCACCAGAACCCCGTTAAAGATTAGTTGCTCTTATCATAATGCTAATAAATTGCATAGCTTCCATCATTGATAAGATGGGAGTCAGCCTAACTTGCATGCATCGTGTCTTAGGCAAAAAGACAGACAAAACGATAAGAAAACAACTCGAGAGCAGATAAAATGCATGTGCAGCAACTTTCTCTAATTAAGTACATAATCCACAAGGACGAGTGTACAGAAGATGCAATTAAGTGCAGAGATGACTAATCCAAGGGCCTAAATTTCATTGCATCTAATGTAACTTTATAGCTCAAATGCTTTATGAGTTGAAAACACATATATCTTGCACTGGTTGTGTCATCATAGTGGAGTCTGACTGTGCCTTCACCATCTCAAATCTCAAGATATATCCATGGGATTCATGCAGTCTCCCTTTGTAGGTGATCTCCATGTCACTTGTGAAATGCTGTAACATTTGCCTATCCGGTTTGAGATAATGCTTGTTTGAGATAATGCTTGAACCAGCAGAATGGTACACCCACAGTATCTTCAATAGGTCTGCAAGAATCGATAAGAGAAAAGAGATTATTGTAAGCTGAATCATTTCAAGGGTAAAGGTCTTTCTCTTCATGCCAAGCTTATTGACAAGAATCCTTAAGATGAAAGAGGTTGAACACTTGGTATGTGCAGATGCAGCTCATATTATACTTGCAAATAATTTCAACTCAATCAGTTCTAATTCTGCAGAAGCAAATAATTTCCGCTCACTCAGTTGCAGTGATACTTGCATATAATTTCAGCTCAACCAGTTACATATAAAAATTATATTGGCAAATACTGTGCAAGCTGACAAACATGCTCTAAGTGTAGGCAAATGACCACTCAAGAGTTATAGCTGAACATAATCTAACTAAAAGAACCAACTGATAATAGAAGATTTTTGGTCAGTCGTCAATATGTGGCAGACCGAAATCAATTCATGACAAGCATTGATAAGGATGGAGAATCGATGATGATTAGCGTAAGAAGACACACCTGAATATGTGCAGCAGAGAACAGCTACATAAGGGATCCACAGGTGCCTGCAACTAATCAATCTGTTCACTGAAAGTTACTGAGCAATTGTATTGATAAACATGCAAGCTTGGTAGATAAACATGGTTTATTCACCAGGCAAGGTGAAGCCACCACTTCGCAGGCAAAGCGCAGATCAGATGTAGTTCATTTGACCTTCAAGAGTTTATGCAACACAAAGTGGCCTCTGTTTCTTTTTTTTTTTCTCAAAATCTGAAAGTGAACTTTTGGCTTCCAGAATTCTTGACATATGGTGGATAATTTTGGGAGTAACAAATCAAAAGGAACATTAATGAATCTGTTCAGCACCAAGCTGTATGTCCTTCTCTCTTAAGAAAAGAAAACATAAAAGGTGCCAATGGCATGCTCTGGTATGAGTTTGCTTTCATGTGATACTCTTTGTTTTACAGCTGAAACTTGAAAGTGCATCAGGTGATGAGACCAAAACTGCATGAAGAGACAAAGGAGATAACTTAGTAATTTGCAATCTCATGGATTGATTGTCAAAAATTCAATCGAGTACAATCTGAATTAATCCAGAAATCTACCTGGTAGTATACTGTCAAACATTAAGACAATAGAGACATATTGCATAATCCCTCAAAACACTGTCTAAATAAATTACCAACTTATGGATATTGACTATTACCTATGATTGTAAATAAGGAATTGTTTGGGACCAATATTTGCTGCCAAAGATTTCAAGGATATTTTATGCATTATTTTCAGCTGAAAAGAAAATTGCTTTGTCTATGTATTGGTTCTTGACAACATAATCACCTCATTAGCCAGCAATCATTGTCAGCAGCAGTATCATTCATCAGACATATATTCAAAGCTCTTAGTTGCCAATTTGGGCAAATTAAAAGAACTAAGAACTAAGAGCTTGTGTCACATGTAAACATATCACTTCAGGCTCATCTAAACCACAAAAGCAACTACCAAACATGATTTCCCTACAAGGGCTACAATTGTGATAATCCTTGAACCTTAATATGCCATTCATCACAGTTCTCCAATGTATTTCAAACTCACAAAATCAACAAGATAAGGTGTCAGAAATAAATCATTCTAAGCTGCTTCAGATTTGTTCAGTTTGTGCATAGATAAGGGGGACAAAGTCAACATGTATCTAGAAATTGTCACAAAATCTGTTGTTAAGTTGCAGAAAGGAACAAAATAGTCACATAAACAGGCACCAAAATCTCAAAAGGTTCCTGGATTTCTTCAGTTCAGTTGCTCATTATCCTAATCTACAAATAAGCATCATGAGGACTATATAGATAAGAGGACAAAGTCACCGTTCATCTAGTAATTGTCACAAAATGTGTTGTTAAGTTGCAGAAAGGAACAAAATAGTCACATCAACAAGAACCAAAATCTCAAAAGCTTCCTGGGTTACATTCAATTCAGTTACAATTGAAAGCATTACTTATTGCAAATCCCCATGTATGAAAACTCAACAATCACTAGTCTTCTCTGTTCCAAACAAACACAGAAAGGTAAAGGAAAGAGGCAACGGGAACCTCTTCCCACATACGGATCAGCAAGCCTTCTTCTCTTTGCCGGCCGCAGAAGGGGTCATCAGAATCCTCCACAAGTACCTCCCACTAGCCAGGTCGACGCAGGTCCAGAACCCTGTGCTGATGGCCGATCCAACCTAAAATTACACGATTGTCAGCAAACACACTAAAAAAGATCCAACTTTTTTCAACTATTCATATTACTTTGGTGGTAAGGGAGAGGGGTTCTTGTGGAGAATCTTCCTCCTGGCACTCTTCGTTGAGCTCCGGCTGGGGCTTGAGGTTTCTCAGCACAAAGAAACCAGCCAAGGTAGCTGACAGAAAGATCAGCAGCACTCTCAGGGGACACATCTTTCCCTTCTCTCTCGCTCTCTCTCCTCTTCCTCAAGATCGAGGAACTCCGGTTGGGATCCCTTGGGGTTGCTCGAGGAGGATTGACAAAGAGCTTGCCAGCTCGACGGCCACCTTCCAACAGGAGCTCCTCCTCGTTTTGACTTCGAACGAAACACCATGTGGGGGACACAAAAAGGATTGGTTGGATATGGTGGGTTCTGACATGAGTCCGCCGGCGGGCCGAGTCGAAGCCGCCTTCGTCTAAAGTCGAACCACTGCACTAAATGAAAGAAATGGTGGATTAAGGAAGGAGAAGGGCAGATATGTGGCCGTCACGTACGCCAAAAGTTGGTCAATGCGACTTTGTTTAAGATGCCACTCCGAGAACAAGACATGCTTTGCGACGAGCCGTGTTCTTCTTGACTCGACCCGTGCAACGCTCAAATGAACTAATTTAATGACTCTGAATCACTATTTTTTTTAAAAAAATTAAAATTATAATTATAATTTGAACAGACTTATACAAGCTGGATCCAGCCATTTCCTTGGCGAAATATACGAATGGCTTGCTCATCTATATTTGATTCAAGTTGGATTGCATTTGCATCATAACAATATCTTCCTTCAAAGATAGATAAAAAGACTTCAACTGACAATAGAAGTAGAAGAATAAACAACACTAGAAAAATTAAATAAAGGCCATGAGAAAAAGATTAAATCGAGCCTGTAGAATGGGCTCAAATTTGGATATTACAACCTAATAGACTTACCGGACACTTATTACGTACATAGCAACCAAGAAGCCATGTTATTTATTACACCTCTTATAAAATACATGTAATGGTGCCAAAAGTTGTCCTATCACCACCCAACTGTCACGTTTCCCGCCAGAAAAGTCGGAAATATCGCGTCGGGTTAAGCCCGAAAAATTAGAACTCGACATGTGGTCTAGAAAATTCTACCAAAATATCTCATAATTATATTTCATATTAAACTTATCGTTTGCACAACAACAAAAAATTAACAAATATGATCCTAATTTTCCAACTATTTAAATCTATATTCTTAATTAAGATAAAAATATTTAAATATTTATGATAAAAAAATTTATATGTCCGACCTTTATTAATGGTTTCAATATTATATATATATATATATATAGTGTGGTGGTAAAAATCAAACATAGGAATAAATTATGAGGGTGAATATACTATTAATAATAGAATTATTTATATTTGTTCAACCAAAAGGGTTTTAAATGGTACCTTACATGGCTATAAAGTGACTTTAAAACGTGGTCTCTTCCGAGGCGGCGGCGGAGGCAAAGGCGAAAGGGTCAGTGACGAGAGCGAGGCGATCGATAGAGAGAGAGAGAGAGAGAGAGAGGAGAGAAGGAAGAGGTCGGGATGGGAACGATCAGTCATGGATGCCTCTGTTCAGTGCTTCCATCACCTCGGAGATCTCCTGAGGGGATTTCCTTTTTCCATGGTTGTCATCTCAGGAATCTTGACAGCAGTTCGAGGAAGACGTCCGGCGTCCGCTGCAAGATATCGGAGAGCGGCCCGGTGGAAGAGGGCTGCCGAAAAAAGCGCCCGGTGGAGGACTATAACACCGTCATGAAGCGCATGATGAGGAACCCGTACGAGTACCATCATGATCTTGGTAAAATCGTCGGTTCCTTTTTTTTTCGCTCCTGAGGTTGCAATGGGTTTTCTATTGTTTTCTCGAAATGATTCGATCTGTGGTCGTTCTTGGACTCTAAAAATCTGATCTTGGTCGAGACGTTTATTTTGTCTTTGTTCGTTCTTGGTTTGTGAAAAGTGTGATCTTGTTCGAAAAAAAAAAAAAATTCGATCTTTGCTCGTTGGTTCCTTAAAATATGATCTTGGTCAAGCATGTCTTTTCCTCACTAATGGAACGTACGTTAGGGGTTAAGAGTCTAAATGGCGACAAGTATTCAGAGTCTTACGTCGTTTTCATTTCCCTTCTTCACTTTGAGTCTCTAGACCTTGTGAAGGGACTCGTGGAAAAGATAAATTTGTTTTTTTTTTTTTCATTGCATATCCCATCGCTGCAAAACAACAAAATATAATATTTATTATTCAAAGCTTCAGCTTTTTGGCCTGGACAGGACTACGATTTTTTTCGTCTCAAATTACGTAATTCTTGTTGAACTTGGGTAGCGATCATTAATTTTGTTATGTTCTAGAATCATTTCTATTTATAATAGAACAAAAACAGCTTATAATAAATATTAAGGTAGACAAATCCCAAGCGAGCATGTTGTAATGATGACTTCAACATCGGTTTATCTAATTCATTAAATAACTATAATGTCTACAAATTTTTTATTTTGGAAAAATTGCATTCTTGTAGCATTATTGAAAATAAAAATGCCCTACTGACTAGGGTGTTGGAATTTTGTTTGATTGTAGGAAAGGAAGGAGATGGTCGTGTTCCAAGTTATGATATTTTTTCAAAAATTACTACATGTTTAAGAATTAGTTCTTTTTATCTCTAATCTGTGTACATCATCATAGTGTTTATGGAGCTCAGCTTATTTAGCCCCAAAAATATGTTTTTGGGTGATTCTGAGCTTTAACTTAAATGCCTTACATACTCATTCAAATAATGTTTTTTTCTGTGCCAATATATTAAATTATTAAAATTTTGGCACCTAGGCATGAATTATACTATCATAAACGATAGTTTAATTGTCGGTTCTCAGCCTCAAAAGCCCAAAGATATTGATCACCTAAAAGAGGCAGAAAATGTATCGTACATTCTGTGCTTGCAGCAAGATAAAGACATTGAGTATTGGGGAATAAATTTTCAAGATATTCTCAACAGGTGCAAAGAACTTGGCATTCGTCACATGAGAAGGCCTGTAAGCTAATCCTCCCTTTCACCCTTCTTTTAATGTTTTTTTTTTTGTTGTAATAGAGAATACAACTTATATTGACTGAAGATAACCAACCCTTATCAACTGCAATTGTTCTACTAATATCATTTTATTTAAAAAGTTGTGAGATGTAACTGTTTGCACCTTTTATTTTCTCTACCTGTGCGCTTTATTATTGTTACTTGTGCTCTTGAACAAGAATTTGATTTACTTTTGTACATGATTCAGTTTCTTTTTTACATGGCAACATTAGACAGTTCTTTGGAAGCTGTCATAACATTCAATGAACTTGATCATCTACTATGTCTAATCAATTTAGAGAACTTTTAGTTTTCAAGTGAGATTATAATGAAGAAGATCTTTGGAAGCTGTCATTACCTTGCATGAAATCATCTCCTATGATCAATCTTGAGAACTTTTAGGTTTTAAGTAATATGATAGCATCATATCAGCGATATCTGATGAGATTTTTTTATTGATAAAAAAATAGTTTTAAAAAGATGGGACGGAGGAGTGAGTGCATTAAGGATAATGTTAATTAATAAATCCAATAACTTTCGCGTGTAGATTGCTGTTTTATTTAACCTCTTTCCAAATCCCCACTAATTTTCACAAAGCAGATAGGTTCTTTTATATCATAGCGTAGCCTACATATTAGGATGGTTTTGAATTCTCCTACATTTTATCCTTTACCATGAATTGTCCTACATTAAAAAAATCCTGTATTTCCCTTTCTATTGCTCCAGAATCCAGCCAGCTGGTTAAGGTCAGTAGATCAGTATCAATTCTGATTGCATTTGATGTATAAGGTCCGCATCACTTGCAGGCCATCTTCTACTTCAAATGGTCGTTTGTTAGTGTTGTTGGCTTTTGTTTGAAATCTTATTTGAAACAAAGATAGGAGCAAAGACCAAGAAGAAGGCTTCCTCCAGCAGCTGAGATGGAAGCCTTCTTCTTGTACCAGTGAAATTATTTCAAATAATAAATTTTACCCTAGGAATTTGGTCTTTGCTCCTCCTATCTTTGTTTCAAATTAAGATTTTCACCAATAAGCTTAGAACTGGTAATCCAGTGAACTAAAGTTTCCTGTCTAATCAGCTTATTTGACCTTGATCTCTGGTTAAGATAAAACTGTCATAAATTTGAGAGAAGATAGCAGTCAGAGATTCTCTTTGGTTGATGGGATCCATTTTATGCTCTTCCTCTTTTTCCTTTCATATGAATTTATAGCTGAAACAACCAAATGTTGGAGCTTTTCAGGTCTTAAGTAACGTGTTAGTTGATCTAAGTTGTTTTGATAGACTTGTTCCTGACTGATCAGGACGGTGAAATTTTGTAGAGAGAACTGGGCAAATATCAAAAGTCCATATGCAGCTGGAAGCTACCACCCTATAGTAAACGTGGTTCAATTATTAAGCTTTTTCCAATATATAAGACATCCCTGCACATTAGTCAAGTGAGAACATGTAAGCTCCAGGCAGGTACCCAGTTCTCGTAGGATTGGTAGCCAAAATATATAACTACAGTTGTTAATTTCAGTACTTGCCAAATCTTGGTGAAAACATTTTATTTCAAGTTGTGTTTCAATTACATGACTAGTAGAAATACTCGGTAAAATACTTTCAGCTTGTAAACAGAGAACGAAGCTGATTGCTCATGTTTTCAATTACAAATACAGGCAAGGGACTTTGATCCGGATTCATTGAGGAGCCAATTGCCGAAAGCAGTATCTTCACTAGAATGGGCTATTTCTGAGGGTAAAGGAAGAGTTATTTATGTCCATTGTACCGCTGGACTGGGAAGGGCACCTGCGGTTGCAATTGCTTATTTGTTTTGGTTCTGTGACATGGATGTAAGTTTGGCCTTCGACTCTCCTTTTGCAGTTTCTATCATCCAGCTGAGCGGATCTTATGTTAGGATGTGTTCTTAGATTAGATCATCTCCCTACCTAGCTTACTGTGGAATATCTCCGAGTCAAATCTTTTGGTCATGTCTTATTAGATTGACAATCATGAAATGAGACCATAACCCTCACATCCCATGTCACACGCGACCAATAGTTGTTGACAAAATATGTTTCTGTTTACGATTATGAGTGGAGGATCATGTGGCATATTGTGATTGTAAAGTAGAACTGATCGTTAGGTGGTATAACTTTTAACCCTGAGATAATACTCAGTTGGTCAACTATTCTTTTTTTGCCTTGTTTTCTGATATTATTTTCAACAATTCTATCTTGAGCAGCTTAACACAGCCTATAATACTGTTACTTCAAAAAGACCCTGTGCGCCAAACAAGCGAGCCATCAGAGGAGCTACTTATGATTTGGCAAAGAATGACCCGTGGAAAGAGCCTTTTGAGAGCTTGCCTGAGCATGCCTTTGGGGGTATTGCTGACTGGGAAAGGAAGTTTATTCAAGAGAGAGTACGTGGACTTCGTGGAACTTGATAAAATGGTAGGCCATATAAATCTATTGTTTTCTTTCTTTCTTTTCTTTTTTTTTTGTTCTTCCCAATATATTGCATGATTGATTCTCTATCCGATTTGGTTCTTTCTTTAATAATTTATTGAACTTGTTGCTGTTTGGCAACTTTTACTCCGTGCTCTATACATATTGTATCTTATCCATAATTTTGCATTAGTTGGGACTTACATGATCGCGATCTTTCTATTTTTGGGAGCAGGAAAGTAAAATAAAAAATACCTGCTTGCAGTTGAAATTTCTGGACCATTATGGTGTCTTATGTCGTATATTATGCGTTTGAGAAATTGAACAATGTTATGCCTACGAGCATAAATCGGTTTCTTCTTTCTACATGTAAGCATCATCCTTGTAGATGCTTAATCTAACAACGGCTCTCTCAGTGTATCACTCTCAAAGAGCAAGCAGCCCTCCGGGGTTTGGTTTTTTTTTTTTTTCTTTTGACAGGATTTGGTGAGCTCGACATCTTCAACAATTTTTAAGATTACGTATCGTATCAATATTATTCTTGATAGTCTTTTACCAACAACATATTTTTCTGATCTTGTGAGTAGAACCATGTCAAGTTTTTTTTTTATTTACTCGTGTTTAAAATAAATTTTATATTTAAAAAAAATGTAGTATACAAGTTTGAGTTAATCAGAGTTCACTTATGTGATATCTCAACTCATAATAAATTTATTAATATAATTATACATATAATTTAAATTTTAAAAATATTATAATTTTTATAATTATGTTAAATATTGTTTATTTTAAAATATATAGTATATAAGTTTTTCTCTTCACATCTAAGTTAATATATATTAATTTCTAAAATCGTTATATAATAACATGTATAATTTAAATTTAAAATAAAGATTGTTTTGTTGAGTAAGAGATAGTATTAGAGTTTGTAGTTGAAAGTGAAGCGGCAAAATATCAGAGATGATGGGGAAGAAGACGCTAAAGAAGAAGAAAACGGACTAGAAGACATGATTTTTCAATATGAGTTTATAGTAGAATTGTGCAGTAATTATGTAATCATTTACAAATTAGGAACTATAATGAGTAATTCTAAGCCTTCATAGCTTTAACCCTGCACATCATGTGCAAAATAAGGGCATAAAATTCTATATTTAAAATAATTCAAAATACTTATATGTATATATAAAAAATATAATAATTCATAAAATTTTTGTCTCATAATATCATAGTATATAGGTGCACTCTCACATACACATATAAAAAATATAGTTATTCATAAAATTTTATACGTCATATGCTCCACACCTCACGTCATAATATGTATGCATATGTAAAAAATATAAAAATTATAAAATTTTATGTCTCATACCATGTATACATGTATTCTCATATCGCACGTTATAATATATATATATATATATATATATATATAATAAAATAATTCATAAAATTTTATATTAAAATAATTCAAAACATGTTTATAATGCACCCAAAAAATATAGCATTTTATAAAATTATACTCATACCATGATACATAAGTGCTCAAAACGATCATTTCATTAAAAACAAAAAATTTTATATTAAAATAATTTAAAATATGCTCATATGCACACATAAAAAATACAGTAATTCATAAAATTTTATTCTAAAATAATTTGAAACATACTTTTCAAAATATATTATACATATAAAACTATATATGATCATTATTTTATAATGTTTAAACTTATACTTACAAAATACATGTATTTACACTTAACTTACGACGATCTCACGATCATATCATTCAAAATATATTTTTTAAAATAAATTATATATAATAATATATACGACTGTTATTTTGCACTGATTGAACTCATATTTACCTAATTTAACTCAAAAAAATAAACACACTAATGAAAGGCCACAGAAGTGTGCTAAGGAGTAGTAAACATTTTCCTTTCTTTATTTTCTTTCTTCCTCCCCTAAGATCTCTCTCTTTCCTCAATTTGCTCTTTTTCTCCTTTTTTTTTCCTTTTTTTACTTCTTCCTCTCTTCTCCTTCTTCCTGTTTTCTTCCCCCTTTTCCTTCTTTATTCTCTTTTATTTCTTCTCTGTTCATCTCTTCTTTTCTCTCCTTTTCGTTTTCCTCCACTCTTCTTCTTCCTCTTTCCTTTCCTTCTCCTCTTTCTTCTCTATTCTTCTCTTCTTTCTTTTTCCTCCCCTTCGTCTCCCTTCCTTCCCTTCTCCCCCACAATCGCATCCACAGCCGCAGCCTCCTTTCTTCCTTTCCTCCCTCTCCTTTCTCTTCTCTCCTTCCTCCACTTCTCTTCTTCCTTTCTCTTCTTCTCCCACAGTGGCAACCGCCTTCTTCCCTTACTTTCCTTTCTCTTCTGTCCTTCCTCCCCTTCTCTTCTTCCTTTCTCCTCTTCTCCCACAGCCGCAGCCCTGTTTCCTCCTCGCCTTCTTCCCCGTCTCTTCTTCTCTTCTTCCTCTCTTTCCCTTCTCCTCCACCGACGCAACTCCTCATGTGGAAGGCAGAGGAGCGCAGCGCCCTTATCTTTCTTCCCTTTTCAGCGACAGCACCGCCCCCCTTCTCCTCTCTCCTTCTCCTTCTTCTCCTTCTCTTCTTCCTCTCTTTCCCTTCTCCACCGATACACCTTTGTTTTACTCGTGCGGAAGGTAGACGAGCGCAGTAAGCGGTGGGATAAACAAAAAAAAAAGCCCCTTTTATCCTTTTTTTTTTTTTTTGACTTTTGCTTTTAGCCTTATAAACTTCAAGCATCCAAAATAATTATGATTGAAATATCTTCATGACCATTAATCATATCATGATATCATATATAATTAAATATTTTAAAATATATAAAAACTTAAGATATTAACCACCTCAAATATTCATCTTTAAACATAAAATTTTATGTTCTATCCTAAATATTAAGATAACTAGACCTCGAACCAAAGTCTATTAGCACACTTTGACTTGTTGCATTATATTATTATAAACTTTAATGCATAATGCATGCTTAGCTAATATTATATTATGAATGAATGAAGTTTATATTCAATTTTATGAATGAAAAACATGAGTATATCATTTATTATATTCATGAAGTTTAATCATAAAAAATCATATCATAAAATAATATATATATATATATATATATATATATATATATATAATTTGTGTTTTTATTGGCATACTAATTATAATTCAATATATATGAGATTCCGACATAATAATTTAACCTCAAAAATATTCAAGGAGATCTTTTATTAAAAATATTTTAATGTAACCCATCGATCAACTAAAATGGTAGAATTTAGCTACATCAAACAAGAAGGTCAATTTATAAAGGATTACATCATAAAGTTTAAGGAATTATTTCGATTTGCACCACATATGGTCGGTACTAATGCCTTGTCTAATGCTTTAAGTTTATCTAATGTTTGCATCATAGAAATACCAAATGAGAATAAATCTATAATTGCTTTAAGGAGCGATAATGTTTATACTATTTATCTCGATGATTTTAATAATGAAAATTATTTTTCAGTTTTAAACAATGATTCATGACTTTGGCATATAAGATTAGGACATGCAAATATGAAATTGATCTCACAAATTTAAACTAAATAACTTTAATTATTGAAGAATCTATCCATGTTGTTTTTAATGAGTCTTCCGAAATTAAGAAAAATAATTTTGATAATAATTTTAAATTTGATATATTTAATTTAACTGAAAATTATCTTCTCCATAGCAACTTGGATACATCTACTTCCAAAGAAATCTTACCCAAGTAATAGAAGTATGTAGGATGCATATCCTAAGGAACTAATTATTGGAGATACATCAAAAAGTATCCCAACTAGTTCTTTGTTAACAAATATTTGTTCAAATGCATAAATCAAGAGTTTTTACTATTTGTTCTCCTATTATTATTTACTTTTGCTATTTACTAAAAAAAGATTTATTTAAACTAATCATGATATTTCACTTGACCTCTCGATATTTATAACTTGAGATTTATTTTATATGAATCATCATCTTTTATTATATGTTCTACTATGAATATTTTTTTTTGCTATTTACCAAAGAGGAGATTTATTAAATAAATCATGATCTTTCACTTGATTTTTAGATGTTTACAACTAAAGATTTATTTTGTATAAATTAAAAACTTTTACTATTTGTTCTCCTATGATTATTTTTTTTCTATTTACTAAAGAAGAAACTTATCCAAATGAATCATGATATTTTAATCAACTTTTTGGTGTTATTTATTAAGATTTATTTTGTATAGATTAAGACCTTTTACTATTTTTTCTCATATGATTCTTCTTTTTGCTAATGATTAAAGAGGAAATTTATCCAAATGAATTATGATCTTTCGATATTCACAACTTGAGATTTATTTTGTATGACTCTCTTGTATTCATGACTTGTATACTCTATTTTGTTGATAACAAAAGAGAAGAAGTAACTCATATTTGTGTTGATGATTTGTTAGGCCTATTGGAATGCGAATTCGATGATCTGAGGTTGTCTTGGGCGGTGGTAGGCCTAAAAGTTAGAAAGCACTATTTGTGATCTTTCGAGAGTTTTGGTGATGGTACTACCCATGATTGATGATGGTACTACCTAGGGCGGCGGTAATACCACCTAAGTCGATAGTGGTACTGCTAGAGCCAGGATTCCTGGCTCTATTTTGATGGTAGCATGACCCAGCACCGATGGTAGTACCATCAGTGTCTTGAAATCTTATGGATATAAATTTTTGGCTTCATTCTTGAAGCCTTATGGGGTATATAAAGACTCCACTCATGCTTGTTTGATGGAACAAGAATTCTAGAGGAAAAAATATTATGATCAATTGGCACGGAAGCGTTAATGCAAAATTGTTATGATTTCAAAGAGTAATTAAAAATCGAAAGCGTTAATACAAACTTAGTAAGCAAGGAAAGCAAAAGAAGAACTCACAAGTTTTATAGTGGTTTAGCATCAACGGACCTACATCCACTCCCAAGTCCCCCTTCTTGAGATATACTAGTGTCCACTACTGATCTTCTTTGGGTGAAGACCAAACCCTTATACTTTTTTTTATAAAAGAGACAAGATTATAATTCTTTGATCACTCCTTTACTCCTTTTCTTTTTCTTACAATCTACATAAATTTTTCATAGAATTTTATCCCCAAAATTATTGTACGGAATGCAAAAAAACTTGGGGTATTTATAGGCCCTAAATGACTTCAGAAATTGAAGTAAAAAATTCAAACATACCCGTAAATCTGGGTATGGGCAGTTCAACCGTAGGCCTGAGCGGGTCAACCGTCGAAAACACTCGAAATCTTGGGTATCGGTAGTTCAGCCGCCCAGCCTAGGCGATTTACCCATCGTTAGCCACCCAAAAACCAGGTACATGCAGTTCAGCCACTAACAGCCACCCTGTTTCCAGGGTACGGATGTTTCAACCGTCACTCACTAATAGTTTACTCGTCGAAATCTCTGGAAAAATGATTCCTTCTACATTTTGAATTTTGGCTTAAGCTTGATATTGACCAATTCTTTGGTTAACTAATTGAGCTCAACTTGAGCTCAATCAAACCCCATAGTGGATCCGGTTGTCTTATTGAATTGATTTAGATATTATCCAAATCCAACTCAATTAGAACTCAATCCCTAACTAAGACTCAATTATTATAACTTTTAATGACTAACAATCTAAACCAAGACCTAACTCCTGCTAATCCGACAACCTTCGATTTTATTACGACGAGTCTTTCGGTCTTCTTCCAACGATCTCCGGGCGTGTTCCCAGCGAGATTCCCGATCTCTTCGGTAAATCTCCTAGCTAACTTCCAGCGAGGTCCCATTGCATCGTTCAAGCCAGGCCCGATGCCCATGCTTGATCTTGGCCCATCATCTGGTTGTAACTCCAATTCTCCTGTCATAGTTAGACCTGCATGATGCTAACTACAATTATAATAATTACCAACAAGTCCACTTGAAAACTTTCCCAACTCTTGATAAGCTTTTTGGCTACCCCCGACAATCTTTCGGTAAGTCTTGGTCTTTTTTTGGTGAACTCCCTTGCGCCATCCTGACAAGCTCCTGACACCCTCGGCAAGCTCTTGACGCACTCCAAGCGAGTTCCAAATTGCATCATCCTCATTCCAACCCGATGCTTAGACTTGACTTTGGCTAAACCTCTAATTACAATATATCGTAGTTAATCTTGCATCAATCAACTCTAACAACATATGTTAGATCAATAATCCATCAATTGATTTCATCATCAAAATCTGAGATTCAACAATTTTTTCCTTTTTGATAATGACAATCAATTGATGATAGAAGTTAATCATAACTCCCCCTAAATCTATACCACTTAAATTTAAGAGAATCACACACTCTTAAATTTTAAGTATTTTTAAACAATCAAAATTTCAAGTAAATTTCAACACAAATTTGTATCAAGTCATCCAATCATGAATTTAAAAAAGAATTATGCATCTATATCCAAGATATCCAAGTATATTATGAATATCATGTGTCATCAATGTATATTTATCTACCTTTATCATTAATAAAAATATAAAATATAAGGCTAAGAATTTTAAGGCACATGAGCTTTTGCTCCCCTTTTGTAAAATATGGCATGAGTCATAAAGAATTTTCTTCTTTTGTGAAAAAGAAGGAAAAGAATTGTAAAACATTATATCATTAAGAATAGGTTTCAATAAATTTCAAAAAGAAATATTAAGATGAGCTCAAAAGTTTAAAAGATTTAAAGATTACTTGTATTTCAAATATAGCAAAAATCAACTCTTGAGACCAAAAATCATCTCTTTAAAACTCAAATGTAGCAATTCATCATCATCATGTAATTTTTCTCCCTTTTTGTAAATAATAAGATAAAAAACATGGAGAAAGTTTTCAAAAGCATTATCACAAAAAGCTTAATATCATGAAATCAAGATTAGCAATTTATTTATTTTCATGATTTAGCATTCTTAACTCTCAACCTCAATCTTGTAGATATAAAATTTTAAAAGAATATTTCGAATATCACCTCAATAAATCCTTCTCATGTAGATTTCAAGAAAACATAGCAAATAGATTTGAAAAATAGTAAAACACCATTCTTATGTAAATTTTCTCCTCTTTTTGTAAATAATAAGTTAGAATCAAAGAGGGGATTTTTGAAAAACATCATATCACAAGGATACTCAATTTTATAGATATAAATTCTGAAATCAAGAGCTACTCGTGTAATTTAATTTATTTAATTTAAGAGTAGCATATTAGGCAATTCATCAAAGATTTAATATCAGATTCATATCAAGTATTATAAAAGTTTATGTCATTATTTTCCTTTGTATGTTTTCATCAGGATTCATGAAACAAAAATAATCTTTAAAACTATCTCATCATAAAAATTTGAGTCACATTCTTATGTTTATTTTAACTAGAGTGATTTCAAAAGTGAGTTAAAAAAAATCTAAGAAACCAAGAAGAATTAAGAGCCACTCATGCATTTAAATTATGTGATTTTCTAACACAAATAGCAAATCATGTATTTTTGTAGATCATCTTTCATATAAATTTTGATAATAAGTATCAAGAATTCCAAAAGAAAACATGATAGTAGATCAAGCTCAAACTGTAAATCAAGTATTTTGCATACATTTAGAAAATTCTAATTTTATTCTAAGCAATTATTCCTCATTCAATGTTATCATATCTAGTTTTCTCCTAATGGTGATTTTAGTTTTCCTTTTTGGTCATTGTTACAAAATATGTTGTCATAATTTCTTTACATCTATATTCAAAATATTCACAAAAGTATAAGGGGTATCATGTCATTAAAAATGAAATTCAAGAGACGTGATTGAATAATTCTCCGAACAACCTTGATTGGAAATTTTATGAGGTCTAAACAATCTTGATCTAATCATCAAATCATAGATCTCATTTTTACCAAAATAAATAAATCATAGATGTTCAAAAATTTGATTTCCATTGAGGATATGACAAGTTTAGAAATCAAGGAAATGTTCATCATAAAATAAATCTCATTAAATTTTTAACTTATCACAAATTTAAAAAATATTAATTTTGGTGGTAAGTTATACTAAGAAGAAAGTCATAAGTAATAATGTCATGAAAAATATTATTATCAAATCATAAATGCCAAGAACATGATTTATTTTAACGCATTTCTTGGTAGATAAAATTTCAAAGCTTTTGAAATCTCAAGAGATAAAATAAAAAGGATTTTGATTCTTATAGAAATATCAAGTTATAAGCATTGAGAAGTCAAGATTATGATTAGGATGAAAACTTTTCTTTAAGAAAGGGAAGGAATCTTAGTAAACAATCTTGGTTTAATAAAGATCTAAAATTATAATTTTTAAGATTTTATAGTCATGATTTAAGTTATCAAATAATTAAAATCAAAATATCAATAATATTAGATAGATTCAAGCATATGCATTCTTTAAAACAAAATCATTTGAAAACATATCCAAAATCATCATCAAAAATCGTTTTTTAAAAAAAGTCAACATAAATTATTTTCCAAAAAAATAGCTAAAGTTTTCTAATTCATTTTTGTAGTTAAATAACTTCAACAATAATAGCATCATTTTATCTTATTGAAGTATTTATAGGATAAAAATATTTTTAAAATTAATTATCCTCTTTTGGTTATTTTATGTGATTTCTTTCAAAAATGATTTTCAAATCAATAAATTTTTGGTTAACCTTGAAAGCTAAATTTCATTCTAGAAGAAGTTGTCAAGGTCATTGCTATAACACATCAAAATGATAAACATCTTTAAAACAAAATTTCAACCTATCTTAATTTGAACTTTTAAATGAGTCTAACTTTTTACTCATAGTGCAATGAGTTGACAAACTCATTTTCAATAATACCTAAAAATGAAACATATATATTTTCTATGCTCAAATTCTAACATTCAACATAATCATTTAATCATCATAGCATTTCAATCAATGTAATATTTAAATTAATCATTCAATAGACTTATTGACAATAGTATTTACATTTAAACCAATATCCAAGCTAATAATTTTGAACATATTATTCAATTATCATCAAAATCTTATTTATGTAAATTTTAATATATTTTTAATAAATAATATTCTTTAGTTCTAGCTCATTTTATATTTTAGCTATGCATTATCAATATTGATTATGTAATCATGAACTATTTTAATAAAAGAATTTATTACAATAGAAACAAAGACCATTAAATTTAAAACATCTTGATTTAAATTTTTTTTCTTATTTTTGACATTTTGACTAGAGAGTTTAATAAGTAAATTAGATCTTAAGTCAAATGGCTTGAGCATCTATTTTAAAAAAATTATTTAGTATTCCTAGTCTTGTTAGGAGACAAATTTATAAGAAAGATTTAGGTACCCATTTTACATTGGGACCTATATGAAGAAATTTATCTTTCTTATCTAATGGTTCTTGGTAATTTATTGTTCCCTTAGGAACCCAAACTAGTTAGCGTGAACTATATTTTCTAAATAAGCATTTGTTTGCATTATGTCCTAATATTCTACAAAAATTACACTTGATTTTTGGTGGTACTTTTAATATAGGTCCTTTTATAAAGGTGGTTGGCATTTGTTGAACATTACCAATAAAGCTTATGTCATTTCTACTATTATATGACTCTTATTGGCAATGATCATATTTAGGGATTTGTTCCCGATTTCAAATCTTTCTAATGTGTCTTAAGCATAATGTTTTCTTCTTTAACACTATCTAGCATCTCACATTTAGAACATGTTATGTAATACTAATGAATCATGCATTTCATCAAGTTTACTAACTAATTATGCATGCTCTACCTTAAGCAATTCATAGGATTTGCTAATCTTTCTAAATTCATCATGAACCTCATGAGAAGAAAGTAATAACTCATTAAAAGTAAAAGAGTTTTCGGGTGGGTTACTTACCTCATAGTGGTTGGCCACGAGCGCGAGATTCTCTACTTCTTCTTGATTGTGTTATTTGTCTTTGGAGTGCCTTAGCTTCTTACGTTTATAGCAAGAAGTTTTGTCCATCTTAAGATCATTTTTATGGTTCATGTTTATTAACTTATCTGGTTCATTTATCAAATATTCAAAATCCTAATTACTCGATATTTCACTCGAGGAGTCATATGTTCTTCTCAGTTCACATTCCTTCCGGTTCTTTAGAAGGTGTTTTTATGTCATATATTGAAAGCTGAATCAAAATGAAAAACTGATTAAACTCATTCGTGTTAAGAGCACAAAATAAGGCATTTATAGCCTCGACATTTAAAGAGAAAATCTTTTTCTCCAAACCATTCCAATCGTTCATTGGAAGAGAAGACTTTTCAAATCTGTTTTCAATAATATTCCATAAATCAAGGTTTAAAGAAAGCAAGAAAAGTTTCATCCGAGTTTTTCAATGTGTACTCCATCCCATTGAACATAGGAGGACGAATGATAGAAAAACCCTTTTGAAAGTCAAAAAGAGTCATTCCCTTGGGTGTTAAACTAAATGAAAAAAAATGTGGCTCTAATACTAATTGTTAGGATCAATTTGCACTAAGAGGGAGGGAGAGGGAGGGAGAGGGGGGGGAGGGTGTTGAGGGTTGAATTAGTACAAGTGTAAATCTTAGTTTTAATAAAAAGCTTTTCGCTTTAAGCAAGATAGGAAGTGTTAGGAAACCTCAGCGGGTGCATCACATACGTAGTGAAAATCAAAATAAAAACTGGTTTCCCACGCAAATCAAATCGTTGTGCAAAAGATTGGGATTGTGAGAAAAATCGTAAAAATAAAAAAACCACGATGTGTGAGAGATTGATTTTACCTAGGGAGATCGTATATCCATGTATTCCAAATCCGGATGGAGAAGATGAAGGAGGTCAAACGTCCTCCTCTCTAGTGATATCCACACGATGGATCTCTACAGTAAAACTCCTCCAATCTGATCTTACAACTCTTGCACAGAGGGAGAGGAGAATAGGAGGTGGTGGCTAAAGTTGCAGCCTATCAACCATGAGTCTCCCCTCCTATTTATAGAGAGCCATCAAAAAACCCTAAGGCTCCTTCCTTAGTGGGTATTGGATTTTCATCCAATTACCTACTGACCTTGCATTATTGGATCTCTATCCAATAATCTCCTTAGGCCTCCAATTAGGCCTTAATCAATGAGCCCATCAGCATAGGGCCTCATCTAATGAGAATAGTAGCTAATTGGATCTCCATCCAATCCTCTATTCGTTGAAGCATTCACCATATATGTGTGACCCTCTAGGCCCGATACCGAGCTAGCTGTGACCCATTAGAACTCCTTCTGATAAAGTGAATTATTATCTCCATAATAATTCACTCAACTCATCGACTATGGATGTACTAGGCCACTACGCCATAGTTCCCAGACGGTACAGGGGGATCGAATCCATCGGACCTATGTGTCTACAGATATCGTATATCTATAATCTCTCATCCAATTAATATCTTAGAGACCGTATATTAGACATGGTACTGTCAGGTCATATATAAAATCCGTCATAGTCTCGGTTTAATCAGATTCTCCCAGAGAACTTTTTCTCTCTCAATCCGAATGACCCTAGCCAGGGAATTGTCTGAGCAAGCACATATTAGATATTCCTCTCGTGCTACTGAGAGTGCATGATCCTCTATTGACACTCAATTACCTTCGTAAAGTTGGCTACCAATCCCGATAACTAGTTGTACCAGATCTTGAACTTTCCAAACCTATAAGTCTGGCATCAAAGAAAGGAGTACTCATACAAGGTATCCTTGGTGTCTCAAGTCTAAGGACTAAATACATAATTGAGACTATGGAATCGCTATCTGACTTTATATATCATTAACCATACAATATTCTATAAGTAGATCAATCAGTAAACTCATTCTCCAATGAGCACCAGTATTATATTCTTAGTGTCTCCACACAAGTGGCTATGAGACCAGCCGCCTCCGTCATATGGACGGGTATATAGTACACCTATATGTCCGATAATCTTGATGTCCCTCTCGAGTAACCTATAACCGAGATTATTTAAGATTCGTGTTTAAAGGTGAATCGATCTCATTATCGTGATCTCATCACGATTTGATTCCCATAGCACAAAACCAAGGACATCATAATATATATGCTACAGATAATATAATGTGAGAATGTGCCAATATTAATCATAAGTAAAAAGATTATGCAGTGTGTCACACATGCCATCACTCATATGATTGGCTTGCAAGGCACCTGTAATTAACAATCTCTCACTTAACCTAAAGCCAATCACCTATGTGTCTGATCTCCATCAGACCCCTGTGATGCTCAAATACAATATGAGCCAGCGGCTTCGTTAGTGGATCTGTAATGTTATCTTCAGATGAAACTCTTTCTATTGCTATATCTTTATGGGCTATGATCTCTTTAATCAGATAGAACCTCCTCAGAACATGCTTAGACTTCTGATGAGACTTGGGTTACTTCTCTTGAGCAATCGTCTCATTATTATCGTAGTATATGAGAATTAGTTCCATGCTGCTTGGTATGACTCCCAAATCTTTGATGAACTTCTTCATTCACACCCCTTCCTTTGCTGCTTCTACTGCAACAATGTATTCTGCATCTATGGTCGAGTCAGTAGTAGTATCTTGCTTAGAACTCTTTCAGCTTACTGCTCCTCCATCTAGGGTGAAAATATACCTTGAAATTGACTTGCTATCATCAATGTCGGACTGAAAACTCGAGTTCGTGTAGCCCTTAACTTGGAGGCTACCTCCTCCATATACCAGTAAAAGATCCTTAGTCATTCTCAAGTACTTAAAGATACACTTTACTACCTTCCAATGTTCTAAACCTAGATCTGTTTTGATACCTGCTCGTGACACTCAGAGTATATGTTATATCAGGCTTGGTACATAGCATTACATACATGATAGACCCTATCGTGAGATATAAGATATCTTATCCATGTCTGTCCTTTCTTCAGGAGTCTTTGGGGATATACTAATAGAAAGTGATATTCCATGTCTTATCGGTATAAGACATTACTTGGGATTCTCCATGCCAAACCTTTTGACAATGAAGTTTATGTACTTGGACTAGGATAAGCCAAACATCCTCTTGGATCTATCTCTATAGATCTGGATTCCTAAAATATAGGATACTTCCCCTAAGTCTTTCATGGAGAATTTTCTGGATAGCTAAGTTTTTACTGTTGAGAGCATTCCTACATCATTCCCAATGATTACGATGTCATCCACATATAGCACCAAAAAGGTGATAGAGCTCTCACTTACTTTTCTGTACACACAAGGCTCATCTTTGTTCTTAACAAAGTCATAAGATCTAATTACCTCATCAAATCTTATGTTCTAACTTTGAGAAGCTTGCTTTAATCCATAAATGGATCTAAGCAACCTGCATACTTTTGGACTCTCTTTGGATACGAATCCCTCTGGCTTTATCATATACACCTCCTCCTCGAGGTTGTCATTGAGGAATATCGTTCTGACATCCATCTACCATATCTTAATGGTTAAAATAATTCTAATGAGCTTAATCATGGCTATAGGTTAAAAGGTTTCGTCATAGTCAACTCCTTGTCTTTGACGATATCCTTTAGTTATAAACCTTGCTTTATAGGTCTCTACCTTTCTATCCACTTCGATCTTCTTCTTAAAGATCAATTTGTAGCCGATGGGTACAATTCCCTCAGGTGCATCCACAAGGTTCAAAATCTTATTATAGTACATGGAATCTATCTCAGAATTCATGGCTTCTTATCACTTCCTAGAGCCTATACTCATAATAGCCTCCTCGTAGGTCTAAGGATCAACATCCTGAGAGTCACCTCCACTGATATGTCTCACATATCTTTCAGGAGGGTGAGATATTCTACTAGACTTATACAAAGTTGAAACTTATGTGTTAGGTACCTGAATAGACTCGGGATCTGGAATTGTGCTTGAGCTAGGTTCTTCAACCTCACTCAGTTCTATCTTGCTTCTACTGTTTCCACTAAGAATGTGTTCCTTCTCAGGGAACACAGCTCTCTTGGCAATAAAGACCTTTCAGTCCTCGAGGTGATAGAAATAATACTCATAAGTTTCCTTTGGGTATCCCACGAATGTGCACCATTTTGTCCTTGATTCCAACTTATCGGGGTTGTGTCTTTTAACATGGGCAGGATAACCCCAAATCTTAATAATATGAAGATTAGGCTTATTTTCTTTCCATATCTCATTTGGCATAGACACTACCAACTTTGGTATAACTCTATTCAGAATGTAAGCTGCGGTCTCTAGGGCGTACCCCTAGAATGAGACAGGTAGGTCGACGAAACTTATCATAGACCGCACCATGTCTAATAGTGTATGATATCTCATTTCTATTATACTATTTAGCTGAGGTGTATAAAGTGGTGTCTACTGGGATAGAATCCCATTGTCCTTGAGGAAATATGTGAACTCCATACTCAAATATTCTCCTCCTCGATCTTAGCAAGTCTTAATACTCTTTCCAATTTGGTTTTCTACCTCATTCTTATATTCCCTGAATTTCTCAAAGGCCTCAGATTTGTACTTCACTAAGTACACGTGTCCATACCTAGAGAAATCATCAGTAAATATAATGAATTATGAGTAACCACCTATAGCTTGAGTCGACATGGGACCACATACATCACTATGTATGAGTTCTAATAACTCGGTGGCTCTCTCTCCAGTTTCATTAAAAGGAGAGTTAGTCATCTTCCCATGAAGGCAAGGTTCGTAAGTTGCATATGACTCATAGTCAAATGGATCTAAGTATCCATCTTTCAGCAACTTTTGAATCCTTCCCTCATGTATATGACCTCGCCTATAATGCTATAGGTATGCATTATTCACCTCATCTCTTTTCCTCTTAGACATATTTATATTCATGATATATTGAGAAGTGTCTAATATATATAAGCCATTTATAAGGGTCTCTCTAGTGATGATCTCATCATATATAATTATTGAACAACTATTGTTCTCAAAAACTAATTTATATCCACTAATTATCAAATAAGAGATAGAAATAATATTTTTGATAATAGAGGGAACAATATAGCATGCATCTAATGTAATAATATCTCCACCAGGTAGATGTAGGGTGACCTCTCTAACAACAACTGTAGCAACTCTTGCTCTATTGCCCATCTTGAGATCTATCTTGCCTCTAGCCAATCTCCTAGGTCTTGCTAGAACCTACAACGAATTGCAGATATGATAAATACTTCTGGTATCCAATACCTATGTATTATCATGAAAATCTGACAAGTGGAGACTGATCATGAATATACCTAAGGCTTCTCCAAGCTTCTATCTCGCCTTCTCTACAAGGTAGTCCTTACAGTTCCTCTTCCAATGCCCGTATTAGCCATAGTGAAAGTACTATCTTTTATCTTTTGCCAGGTCTCTCTTGACAACCTTTGTCTTACCTGGTCTTTCTTTGCCCTTGCCCTTCTTAAGGGTCTTGCTGACGTTCCTTTTCTTTTTGGTCTCACCAATATAGAGAACTGACTTTTCCTTCTTGATGGCACTCTCAGCTTCCCTCAACATATTGAGGAGCTTAGGGAGAGTCACCTCAAACTTGCTCATATTAAAATTCATGGTGAAGTGAGAAAAGAAATCTGGTAGGGACTGAAGTATAAGATCAATGCACAGGTTATCCTCTTGGACTATTCCTAGAGATGTGAGTTTCTCGATCCACTATATCATATTTAGGACATGGTTCTCAACTGATGTCCCTTTTGTCTTCCTGGCTTGGAAGAGTCTCTTAGATATCTTATATCTTTGAGTTCTTCCATGTTCCTCAAATAGCTGGCAGAGATGAAGAAGTATAAAATTTGCATCCATGCTCTCATGTTGCCTTTGTAACTCAGGAGTTATGGAGGCCAACATGTAATATTTTGCCAACGTGGAATCATCTATGTACTTTACATAGCAAGTGATCTCATCCTCATTTACCCCTTCTTCCGGCGTGGGCATAATTGTATCAAGGACATATACGATTTTCTCTGTCATGAGAATAATTCTCAAATTGTGGAGCCAATTTGTATAGTTTGGACCAGTGAGGTGGTTGGCATCAAGTATGCCACGTAGAGGGTTTGTGAGTGATATGTTTTCGACAAAACAAGATATAGTGAAAATAAATAACATGCAGATTTTGTAAAAAATACTAATTAAGATATGGACTTTTATCTTAATATACTCTCACTATTTTCCTAGCGAATCATGCGACACGTGAGATAAAAGTCTCCAACAAACTCCTAGTGGGGATCAGGATCACTAGTGACATCTCTATGTCGTAGGCAAGAACTCGATCACGTAGATAGGTAAGCCTCGAGGGACTCAACCAACTCAACCTATGTTGTGATTCAATTTCTTCCTATAATAATGGAAGGCCACATAGGCCAATCTTATTGCCTTACGCTTACCAACTTAAAATTATCGTAGGAGGGGTTTTTGTTTCGTATCAGTCTCCTAATATGTCGTGTCGCACACATATATATTTAATATATATATATATACATCACATGTAAATATATATATATATATATATACACATATATCTAGTAGGTTTATAACACATCACATATGCAAGACACACCGGATTATTATGAGTCATCACTTAATATGATTAAGCTTGAGCCAGTGGGTCGAATCACTAAAAATAGGATCTATGTATGCATTGGCACATCTCCATGCTGTCACGGGCTTAGCTGATTTTGCCTAAGTTGTGCGGCACCCATGTGTGTCCGTCCGCAAAGGTCAGCCCTCCCCGAGATCTCCTAGAGTCCCTTAGACTTACAAAAGAAAAAACGGGCCAGAAGAAACAATTCTCATGGGATCCATAAGCAACTGCTCAAGAAAACACTTTATAAAGCCAAATATAAATTACACCTATGGACATTATAAACTCAGAGAAATTGCACACAAAGGATAATGGTTTATTAAAGATCGAAATCCCCACAAATGCTTATAAGACACACTTGTATTTACAAGCCAAACTTGGTCATAAAGCAAATCAAACTAGGGCTGCTAAGCCTACTGCAAGCCCGCTTCTTGTTGTATAAGATATGTACCTAAACCGAAGGACACTGACTAACATAAGCATTTCATCGAACACCTTGTTTACATTGTTGTCCGTGACATTCTCCCCTACTTATTCCTTCGACGTCCTCGTCGAACCCACTGTAGACACTGCATTTCCTCACATTCTACTGAATCTTCAATCTTTTGCTTTGGCTGCAACACGCCCCTTTGGCTCCTAGCTGCTCTCCGTCGCTGTTATTGAGTAGTCGAACTCTGATCCGCCATGCTGCTTCAACTCACCAATGACTGAATCTGGTGTGAGGTTGGCTGAGTTGTGCTGATCCTTGTTGGTTCTCGTGGATTCCTCTGATGAAGGAAAAGACCTACCTTATTATGCGTCAGTATCGTAGTATACTCATATTGCTTGAATTGGGTAGATGCTTGTTGGAGCTTTAACAAGCATCGCCTCGCAGACTTTGAAGTTTTTAAGATCCTTCCTCCACAATGTTTGCCCATTGAGCCTTCTTCCACTGTTAGTTGTCACTTCCAAATATGTTCGCATCACTCCCTCTTTCGATTAGTCAATTGGAAAATAAAGTGAAAAATTTACTCTCGGTAGTACTGATCACCAATGGTGATGATTTGACAACTATTATCTTCCATAAGCTTTCTTTGAAGGGTCACTGAACATGTGCAGAGCTCCCCTACTTTGATAAGTAAGATAACTAGGATACTTGACTTCACCTATTCTCTTCGTAGTTGATAAGGTAAGGTTACTTGGCTTCGCTCACCTCCTCGAGTTAAGAGAATTGGGGCACTCAGTTTTGCCCATTCTCTCGAGTTGAGAATGCAAATGTTACTCAATTTCGCCTGTCTCCTCGAGTTTGTACTTCATGCATTGAACTGGTTACTAACATTCGCCAGCTCTTTGCTCACACTTCTGAAGCACTTGAAGTGTTTGTACTCCTTGCGTTGAGTTAGCTATTGTGATTCGCCTTCTCACTGCCATTGAACTTTTGGAATGCAAGAAGTTTTGCCCGAAAAGAGCAAAAAAGTTTACCCTAACTTAGAGTCCCCCAACTTGGAGTAAGTCTTTGATAGATCTGGTCGCCTCTGGGATTATATCGTCTTCTCCATCACCTTTGCCACCTACTCCTCTTAGTAGAAAGGTATAGTACAGTGTACTGCCTACTTCGCTCCTTGGTCGAGCACTCCTGCATCAACCTGAAGTCCCTCAATTTTGGCTATCATGATGAGAAGTCCATCGATATTGGTCTTAAGAAGTTTTTTGGCCTCTGCCCTTCCGCTCTGTCTTGGTACATGGAGTTTGCCTTTGCATTCTCCACCTCCTCGGCCCCTTTTACGACCAATGAACTTCCTCCATGAGAGCAAGGGATCAATGACTTCACGGAAGTCCCGCCTCTGCGGTACCATGGTGATGCCAAGCCTATAGCACTACTATCTGTTACCTTGCATCTTCATCCCTTCCTTCGCGATCGGTAGATCTGCCTCTGTGGTATTGTAGCACTCTTCTGAGTCCACCTCCTTTTTAATCAACACTTTACTTTTGGGTAGCTGAGCCCTACTGGACTCGTCCTCGCTTCCTCGCCCCTTTCGACCACTTACTTCGACACCACTGTGTCCTCCTAGCAGTTCTCCTTGGTCGATGAAAAGACAGACTGCAACTCTCATGCATGGCCTCCGCCATCTTGTTGTAGGGCTCACGCCGATTATGTTCTCCTTAGCTTCCTTGGTAGCAATGTTTGCTTACTCGGCTTTGTCCTCTGACTTGTCGGGCTCCCTTAAGCAAATGTGAGCACTGAAGCAGTCCAACTCTCCAACTGCTCCGATTATACCTTAGTATAATCAAGTCCCCTTCGTGGGACTCACTGGTGCTTGCAATCTGACTACTCCCTCGGTGGTACACAGCCCCCATATGCTGACGACCAATGCTTTCATCTGATGCAATCTTCGATGCATACATATGGAAGACTTGCCTCTGCGGTACTGTGACATTTACTCCTTGAATCCATAGCCCTTCTTGTCGTTGCATTGTTCACCGAAGTGGAGCTCCCAGTAGCTCCTGATCATCCATATGATCACATCCCCCTCCATGGGACTCTCTAATACTTGCACTTGGACTTCTTCCTCGGTGGTATACAGCTCTCATATGATGATGACTAAGGTTTTCATCCAATGCAAGCTTTGATGCATACACGAAGACCCGCCTCTACGGTACTACAGCATTCACTCCTTGAATCCATAGCCCTTCTTCTTGTTGTGTCGTACACCAAAGTGAAGCTCCCAGTAACTTTTGATCATACCTCCGCATGATCTTGTCCCTCACGGGACAAGATTGCTCACGAACTATTCCACCATGATCCGTTGCACCATGTCGCCTCCTAGTGACATCTCCATTGCATACAGATTCTCGTGTGATGAACTCGGACTACGACTTCTCTATGTGTGGCCTCTGCCAACACATCATAGGGGCTTTCGCCATCTCCGATTTGTAGTTCGCTCCCTTAGTAATTCACCTTCGTCCACCCACTCTTGGGTCACACCTAGATGAAGCATAGCTCTAGGATAGTACGTCGCCTAGTAGCTCATGAAGTCCCCTGAATTCGCTAGAGTTCGTGCACCATTGTCTGGATCTTGGGCCTCTATCCCCTACCAACACAATCTTGCTATGCGCCACTTGTTCCTGACAACTTGAATTGCAATACTGTGACATATTCTTTAAGAGTACCCGCCTCTGTGTCATCTTACCCCTTACTATGATCTCCTGATCCCAACAATCTAAGGTTCCCATTCTGCAAGCTACCTAAGAGATGCATTTGATGGAGTAACTAAGGTGTCTTTGATAGATCTAGTCACCTCTGGGATTGTACCGTCTTCTCCAATACAGTCTCTACTACACCCTTCAAGGTCTAGTAACATGTTAAACTTGTTGCATATTTCAGCCGCCTACGGACATATCCTTTCTATATTGAAGAGAAAGTTCTAATGCTACATGGTGCCGAGTACCGATCGTGCCTTGGGATGGCCACGAACACTCTGTCATCTGTGTATAAGACCTTGCATGAGTTCCAAATCCTTCAAGTTACCAATTCCCCTCACCTCTGTGAGCTTTGCATAACTCTTTCGGTCGTTACATAACACCTTGCACGGTCTCATCTTTCACCAAGAGTCCCGCTTTGCCTTGAGCACAATCAAGTTTTGGTTGCCAACATCGAGCCGTAGCTCGAACTCAATCATCCCAATCTTTGTGTGCTATGCATTCTTCTTCGCTTGCTTGTCCTCGTGGTGTCTCTCGCGCAAAGGGGTTGGTCATTCCTCTGAATGCCAAACCTGGATGCTCGCTCCTTTAAGTGACTCCTTTCCCTACATCTCAATATCTGTTTTCCCCCAAATGGTTGCGCGTGTTGGCTGTTCTCCACACAGCCCAGCTAGGTCCCCCACGTTTATATGGCAAGTGTTTCTACGTGTGCTTGTCCCGCTCTGATACCACACTATCACAGGCTTAGCTAATTTTGCCTAAGCTGTGCGGCACCTATGCGTGTCCGTCCACAAAGGTCAGCCCTCCCCGAGATCTCCTAGAGTCCCTTAGACTTACACAAGAGAAAACGGGCCAAAAGAAGCAATTCCCAAGGGATCCACAAGCAACTGCTCAAGAAAACACTTTATAAAGCTAAATACAAATTACACCCCATAGACATTACAAACTCAGAGAGGTTGCACACAAAGGATAATGGTCCATTACAGACCGAAGTCCCCACAAGTACTTATAAGACACACTTGTATTTACAAGTCAAACTTGGCCATAAAGCAAATCAAACTAGTAAGCCTCAGCCCGCTTGTTGTACAAGATATGTACCTAAACCGAAGGACACTGACTAATACAAGCATTTCATCGAACACCTTGTTTATATTGTTGTCCGTGATAATGCCCTATAATTGTTGATCTTGTCATCCTCGGTTCCGTTGAATCATCGCATCACCATGCGATATGATTTTTTCACCATGGCATTATGGGTCCCGCTATCACCTCGCTCCCATCGCACCTCTCTATGTAATTACAAATAATCACAGGCACGCAGGCCCGACAATAAACGAGAAAAATGGAGGCTCGCAGGCCCCAATAATAATAATAATCATAATTACACACATCATAACACATGGCTCATGATCATCCATCTGCATCATACATCATATGTACATCACATCATATGTAGGATTACTAGATATATATAATAATTAATTAAACTATTTAATTAATTATTTTTTTGGAAATAAGGACATGCTTAAAATTTTTAAAATTTTAAAGGGCATTTTATAATTTTGGATAAGAAGATAGTTCTCAGAATTTTCAGAATTGTTGAGGGTATTTTAAAAATTTACACGAGGATAGTCCTCGAAATTTTTTAAATTTAGAGGGATAAAATAGACCTTTTCTCAAAAGGAATGCCCTAGGTCATCCTCTTCCTCTCTCTAGATGCCCTGCGTGATGGGTGTCACCCTCGGGTGGCCATGGGCGGCGACCCTTGTGGCTGGTCACGCGGGCGTTGCCCTGTGGCCTCGCCACGGTGGCCGCCGCGCCACCAATCGCCCTATAGGCGTGTGCTGGCGACCATGCCCGCAAGTGCCTGTCGCCCCTTTATAGGGGGCCTTGGTCACAACTGACCGCCCCTTGTAGGTGGCCAGGTCGTGGCCAGCCGCCTCTACAGGAGTCCTGGCCGTGGCTAGCCGCCCATCCTCCTCATCATTGTGTTTGTCGTGAAAATACAACAAGAACACGTAGAACGATTCAATGCAATTCAATCTCATCACACGCAATTTAAAACCAATCTTTCGCAACCTTGGCTCTAATACCATTGTTGGGTAATCTCAACGGATGCATCACATAAGCGATGAAAATTAAAACAAAAATTGGTTTCCCACATAGATCAAATTATCGTGCAAAAGATTGGGATCACAATAAAATCATAAAAATCGATAAATCACGATGTGTGAGAGATTGATTTTACCTAGGGTGATTGTATATCTCTGTATTCCAAATCCAGATAGAGAAGATAAACGAGGTCAAGCGTCCTCCTCTCTAGCAGTATCCACACGATGAATTTCTATAATAAAACTCCTCTAATCTGATATCGCAACTCTTACATAGAGGGAGAGAGGAGAATAAGAGGTGATGGCTAAAGCTGCAGCCTATCAACCATGAGCCTCATATTTATAAAGAGTCACCAAAAAATCCTATAGCTCTTTTCTTAGTGGGTACTGAATCTTCATCCAATTATTCACTAATCTTGTATTATTGGATCTCTATCCAATAATTTTCTTAGGCCTCTAATTGGGCCTTAATCAAGGAGCCCATCAGCATAGGGTCTCATCTAATGAGAATAGGGGCTAATTGGATCCCCATCTAATCCTCTATTCACTGAAGCATCAATCATATATGTGTGACTCTCTAGGCCCGATACCGAGCTAGCCATGAGTCACTCCCATCAGAACTCTTTCTCTCCAAATCTCGCTCAGGTCACATATAGAATCCGTCGAAATCTCGCTCTAATCGGATTCTTTCGAAGAACTCTTTCTCTCTCAATCCGAATGACCCTAGCCAGAGATTTGTCTGAGCAAGCAAATATAGGATAGTCCTCTCATGATACCAAGAGTGGATGGTCCTCTATTGACACTCAATAGCCTTCGTAAGGTTGGCTACCAATCCTGATAACCAACTATACTAGATCTAAAACTTTTCAAACCTATAAGTTTGACATCAAAGAAAAGAGTACTCATACAATGCATCCTTGGTGTCTCAAGTCTAAGGACCAAATATACAACTGGGACTATGGAATCGCTATCTGACATTAGGTATCATTAACTATACAACATTTCATAAGTGGATCAATCAGTGAACTTATTCTCTAATGAGCATCTGTACTATATCCTTAGTGTCTCCACACAAGTGGCTATGAAATCAACCGCTTCCATCATATGGATGGTTATATAGTACACTGGTCTGTCTGGTTATCTCAATGTTCCTCTCGAGTAACCTATGATCGGGATTATTTAGGATCTGTGTTTAAAAGTGAATCGATCTCATTATCATGATCTCATCATGATCCGATTCCTATTGCACAGAACCAAGAACATCATAATATATATACTACAAATAATATAATATGATAATATACCAATATTAATCGTAGGTAAAAAGATTACGCAGTGTGTCATACGTACCATCACTCATGTGATTAGCTTGTAGGGCACCTGTAACTAGTAGGAAGATCCAAAGCTTTTCATTCAAGTAAAGCAAGTGAGTGATTAAAAGAAGATTGCTAAGTTACTTGCTTAAAAATAACTTAAGAGGAAACAAACAAATCTCAATAAAAGATAATCAACGTCGAAGGGAAGTGATTAACTTAAAACTTTACTTTCAAAGAGTAAGTAAAAATTGGAAGCATCAATATAAAATTAGTAAGCAAGGAAAGCAAAAGAAGAACTCATAAGTTTTATAGTGGTTCGGCATCAACGGGCCTACGTCCACTCCCGAGTCTTCATTAAGGTACATCGACATCCACTACTGATCTTTTTTAGGTGAAGACCAAACCCTTACACTTTTCTTATAAGAGAGACAAGATTACAAGTCTTTGATCACTCCTTTACCCCTTTTATTTTTCTTACAATCCATACAAGTTTTTCATAGAATTTTATCTCCCAGAATTATTATATGGAATGCAAGAAAACTTGGGATATTTATAGGCCCCAAATAACTTCAAAAATTAGAGCCAAAAATTTAAACATACCCGTAAAATCTAGGTACAAGCGGTTTAGCCGTAGGCCTGGGCGGGTCAACCATCCAAAGCACCCAGAATCTTGGGTATAGGCGGTTCAACAGCCTAGCCTGGCGATTTACCCATCGTCACCACGGAAACCAGGTACGGGTGATTCGGTTGCCGACCTGAGCGGTTTAGCCACTAACAGCAACCCTGTTTCCAAGGTATGGGCGGTCCAACTGTCACTGGCAATTTACCCGTCGAAATCTCCAGAAAAGTAGTTCCCTCCACTTTTCGAATTCTGTCTTGAACCTGATGTTGACCAATTCTTTGTTCAACCAATTGAGCTCAATCTAAGCTCAATCAAACCCCATAGTGGATCTAATTGCCTTATTGAGTTGATTTGGATCTCATCAAAATCGAACTCAATTAGGACTCATAACTACGACTCAATGATTACAACTCTTAATAACCAACAAGCTAAACCAAGATCTAACTCTCGCCAATCTAGCAGCCTCCATCATTCTTGTAGTGAGTCTTCTGGTCTTCTTCTGGCAATCTCCTGGTGTGTTCCCAATGAGCTTCCTGATCTCTTCGGCGAATCTCCTAGCGAACTCTTGACGAGGTCCCACTGCATTATCCGAACCTGGCCTGATGCCCAAGTTTGATCTTGGCCCATCATCTGGTTATAACTCTATTGCTCATGTCATAGTTAGGCTTGCACGATACTTACTATGATTACAATCATGACCAATAAGTCCACTTGAAAACCTTCTCAACTCCCGAAAGCTTTTTGGCTACCCCCGACAATCTTTCGACGAGTCTTGATCTTCTTCCGATGAACTCCCTTGCACCATCCTAACAAGCTCTTGACACCCTTGACGAGCTCCCAACGCATTTCAAGCAAGTTTCTAACTGTATCGTCCTTATTCCGACCCGATGCTTAGACTTGACTTTGGTCAAACCTTTGATTGTAATCTATTATAGTTAATCTTGCATCAATCAACTCTAACAACACATGTTAAATCAATAATTTATCAATTGATTTCATTATCAAAATATGAGATTCAACAAAAAAAATGTGTTGTACACTCTCTTTTAGTCTCTTCCTCCTCCTCAAGTTTAGAAGTGATTCTCAATTGTGAGGTCTCTTGTAAAAGAGAGATATAAAAGTTCTCTCCTAAATCTATTAAAGGGAGATGAACTATAACAAGAGTAGTTGATTTTTGTCTATTAGAAATAAGATCGGTAATGAAAGCCGGTAACCTCGAAGGAAGAGGAATTGAAAGTGGACATAAGTCAGGATGACCGAACCACTATAAATGAATTTGCATCATTCTATTGTTTTGCTTTGTTATTACTTAATGATTTACTTCACTCACTATTTTTACTTATACTTTTGGTTAAGTATACTTTCGATATAGATTTATCGATCAAACTTTTTAAACAAATTATTTTTACTATAGCACTAATTCAACCCCACCGTTGCCACCACATCCTCTTTCCCACCCTCACCCCTCCCCACCCCCCCCTCCTCCTCCTCCTCTTAATTGCATTAGGATCCTAGCATTTTTGAGTTCAATAATATATTTTAGAAATCATATTTAGGAGTGCATGTGTTTTATATGGCATTCGGTGTACGAGTGCATAGGTATGTTATGACATGCAATACATGTATATGCTATGACATTCAGTGTGAGAGTGCATATATATATTATGATATATGGTGTGAGAGTATATATATATATATATATATATATATAACGTTGATATGCAGTGTGGGATGGGAGTATACATACATGTTATTATATGGGGCATTATAGTTAGTGAATTTTCTATGCTTCTTGTATATGCATATAAACATTTTGTACTTTTTCTACCTTGAATGTTCTCTCTTTATTTTGCATATGCTATATTGTAAAATCATGCTTACTAAAGCAATAATACGATGAGGGGTTTACCATTAAATGTCTTTACTAATGAATTTGAAATTTGGCATCCTAATTTAGTTATGCATGTAGGGTACGGGTGGAAGTAGGACTAGGATTTTATAAATTGTGGTATCAAAACCCAAGTTATAAATCTTGTATGCTATTTGTATCTACAAATGCATGGGGCATAATTTTCAACTATCATATAAGTTTTAATTGAGTTGCATTGATTTCCTTATTTGATACTATTATACTTGGCAACTAGGGTATGAACAATGTAGAATTAATTAGGAAGATATCATTAGAACTAGAGGAAAAGTTAGTAGCTCTAGTAATGTTCGAGATGAGACTCTCGATGGTAGAGAGACATCCATACAAGGAGATCAAAAAGATATGGTAATTAATAGGCTAACAAAGTTGATAGAGAGACAATCTCGACTATTAGAGCGGTTATTGGCCCGAGAATAGGAGGTAGTGCCACTAGCAGTTTGAGGACATGATATTAGCAAGTGAGAGATTGAGAAAGAATGATTCTCTAATCTTTGAAAGTAATACAGGTCCACTAATGACTAAAACGTGGATAAAAATATTAACAAAATCTTTAAATATGCAAGGATCTCAAATGAATATAAAGTTATTTGTGCAACTTATATGTGTTGAAAAGATGCTAATGGATACAAGAAAAGAGAAAACAAATGACCTCAAAAATACTCTAGAATATATTTTATCAAAAGCATTTTAGTATGGCCCATCAATCATCATAAATAATAAAATTTATTAACGTCAAACAAGAAGCTCAATCAATGATGGATTACATTAGAAAGTTTGATAAATTATTTCGATTTGCATCACACATGGTTAGCACTAATGCATTGAGGGTGGATCAATTTCTACGATGAATCAAAATAAAAATTTATTAGGATATGAAGATGATAATGAATGCCCTCAATATTCCCTATTCTCTAGTAGCGAAAAAAAACCTCAGAGTCAAAAGGGCCAAGCAAAGAATTTTTCAAGCCAAACAGATGCGTCACAGTTATGATATACCAAGAAAAGGTATTGTTTTTTACAACAAGCCTCTACAATAGATTCTGGACAGCAAAAGAAAATAGCACCCATGTTAAGGATAGCAGCAGCAGTAATCTAGACACCCTACATAAGAAAAAGTGGGTTCGATGTGTTAGTCTTGTTATCCAGGTTAGGCAAAAAGACCCACTTGCCTTGAATGTGGAAAGAATCATATGAGGGAATGACTTAAAGGTCCAGGGTAGTGTTTTTAGTGTGGAAAGCTAGGACATTTAGTAAGAAATTGAATAACAATCTTTATCAGAATATAAAAAGAGTATCGGAGAGACTCTTTGTGATGAGCAAGGCAGAAGTAGAGGTTAGTCGATCAGTAATCTTATGTGAGATATTTATTAATGATATTTTCTTGCATGCATTAATTCATTTTGGCACTACATATTCTTTTGCATCATTAGTTTATGCGAAGAAATTAGGCAAATCATCTAAAGCACTAGATGTGATGTATTGCATAGTTGTTCCATCAGGCGATATATTATATTCAGTTTACGGTTTGGGATCTTATCCGATTCAAATTATTGATAAAAAATTAATTGTAGATATGATAATATTAAACATAAAAGATTTTGATGTTATCTTTGGCATGGACTAGTTACTTAAATATCATGCTTTGATTGATTCTAATTAAAAGAGGATAGTATTTCAAACTCTAGGGTCAGCACGGTTTGTATTTATTGGTTCTAAAGAAAATATATCAATATATTTTATATCATAAATAAAACCAATGAGACTTTTAAATGATAGATGCATATGATGTTTGGCAAATCTTACTGGTACTACAGTAAAACCAAAGGTACATCCAGAAGATAACAGGGGTTGTGAGTGAATTCATTCAGATATTTCCATAGGACCTCTCTAGATTACCACCAGATATGACGATTGAATTTATCATAGACTTAATATCGAGCACTGAACCTATGTCCAAAGTACCTTATAGAATGGCTCTAGTAGAATTGAAGGAGTTAAAAGATGAAATTATAGAAGCTCCTTGACAAAGGGTTTATTCACCCTAGCTTTTCACCATAGGGAGCACTAGTCCTATTTCTAAAGAAAAAGGATGGGACAATACAATTGTGTATAGACTATAAAGAGTTAAATAAAATAATTATTAAGAATATATACCCACTCCTTGGTATTAAGAATATATACCAATAATTATAAAGAGTTAAATGAACAGGATATTCAAGAAGTATCTAGTTAGATTTGTGATAGTTTTTATTGATAATATTTTGATATGCTCACACCTAAAAAGGAGGAACATATAAAAAATTTGAAAACAAGGAAAAATAATTATATATACAAAGTTTAAGAAGTGTGGGCTTTGGTTAGAGAAGATAATGTTCCTTAGGCCTAATGTATCTATCTCATAAAGGAAACTTCATAGATCCAACTAAGGTGACAGTAGTTAGTAATTGGCTCAGGCTGATTCTTGTAATAGAGGTAAGTAATTTTCTTAGGATGACAGATTATTAAAGACTTTTTATCAAAGAATTCTTCAACACAACATCACCTCTCACCCAATTAATGAGAAAGAATATTAAATTGAGAAAGAATATTAAATTTAAATAAATTAAGGCTTGTGAAAAGAAGATTTATTTTAGCTCCAATTCTTATAGTAACATCTGGATCAGGACGATTCTTGCTATACATTAATATATCCAAAATGACCTAGGATATATTTTTGATACAGAATGGCAGAGTTATAACTTATTGTTGGGAAACCTTATAACTAGCACTTATGCCTCAAGATAGCTAAAACATTATGAGAAGAACTATCCAACCTATGATTTAGAATTGACAAGACCGGTATTTGCCCTAAAAATTTGATGATATTATATTTATGAGAGAAATATAAAATATACACTAATCATAAGAGTTTAAAATATATTTTTTACTCAAAAAGATCTGAAATTGAGATAGTAAGATGGTTAGAGTTAGTAAAAGATTTGATTATGAGATCAATTACCATTCGAAGAAAGCGAATGTAGTTGCTAATGCATCAAGTAAAAAGTCAGACAATTTAGCTGCTTTATTAACGGTTAAAAAACCTCTCTATATACAAGTGTAAAAAAAATTGAATCTAAGATGATCCTTAAAAGTTTAGTTTGGAGATCAGCAATGCTGTCATTATAACCAACCCTATTGGGAAAACGTAAAGAGTTACAATTGACAACCCTTATTTAAACGAATTGAAGTCTGAGACTGAGTTAGGGAAAATAAAAGATTTTCATATTGATAAAGGAAGGGGTAATCAAATTTTTTGGTAGATTATGTGTATGATAGGAATCTAGAATACAGCAAGAAATTTTAATAGAGGCACACTCATCTCTCTGCTCGGTGGAATATGAAAGAGGACTATTGGTGCTCATGAATGAATAGAGATATGATCCAATTTGTTGAGAAGTGTCTCATATGTCAATAAATCAAAATTGAACATCATAGACTAACATGTGCCTTAAAAAACATTGCAAATATCCTAATGAAAATGGAAAGAGGATTATTGTTGATAAATTGATTACGACAAACCACTTCCTACCTATTCATACTAATAATTTTATGGATCAGTATGCTCAATTATATATCTAGAAGATAATTAGATTTCATGGTATGTCAGTATCTATTATGTATGTTAAATAGAAACTCTAAATTTACTATGATTTTCAAGGATTCTACATAAGGCATTGGGGATAAAGTCAACTTTTAGCACTACTTTTTCATCCTCAAACATATCACCAATTAGAAAGAATCATTTAGATATTAGAGGATATGATAAGAGCTTGTGTCTTACACTTTAAGGGATTGTAGAGCAAATATTTAATTTTGATATAGTTTGCCTATGATATCAATTACCAAACAACCAATGGGATTGCATCATTTAAAGCACTATATGGCAAAAAAAATGCAGATCACCTATTCATTTGGATGAGATGGGTGAAAGAAAATATTTAGGGCCGAATTTGGTGAGAGAAACATTACAAGCAGTAGAAAAGATTCGCCAAAGAATGAAGGAAGCACCAAGTAGAAATGTTGTGCCAAATAACAAGAGAAGACCTTTGAATTTTGAAATAGGTGATAAAATATTCTTAAAAGTAGCACCAATAAAATAAGTTATGAGGTTTGAGAGGAAAGGCAAGATAAGTCCTTGATACATAGGACCATATGAAATTGATGTTATGGCCTATAAACTATCTTTACCTCCTACATTACTAAAGGTGCATAACATATTTCATGTATCAATATTGAGAAAGTAATTTCAGATCCTTCTCATGTCATGAAAGAACAACCAATAGAATTAGATGAAAATTGGACATACAAAATTGTGATGTTACCCTCACTAAACTTAGTGATATAATTATGATGTCTATGCTTCATAAATATGATAAATGATATGCTCATGTTTTTGGCTTTTAAGATTGAATGACATGCCTTCCAAAAATATCATTCTTGATATTCTATGAAATGTTGGTTGAGCATTCTATGCTTCATAAATATGATAAATGATATGCTCATGTTTTTGGCTTTTAAGATTGAATGACATGCCTTCCAAAAATATCATTCTTGATATTCTATGAAATGTTGGTTAACTATGAGGTTAAATATTCCAAAAATATTTATTTACATTAAGCATAGCACAACAAGCCAAAATATGCTAGCGAACTTAACTATGAGGTTAAGTTATGATAATAACTATACATATAGTGGCTAGTAGTGGTGAATGAATTTTACTCGACCTTAAGTGAATATTAAGACTTGAATGAGATTAAAGTAAGGAGGTTTAAGCTTTAAGCCTCATGTATATGGAGGATAATAAGCTACTTATTATGGATGTAATAATAAAAAATTAAATGGTAATCTAAATTAAAATAGCGTTATACCAAAAATTTTGATATATATAAATGAGATTATATTATATTTGTCAAACCAAATTAGACTCAATTGAAGTTGTTGCAACTTTATAATCATGTTAGTAAAAGAGAAAAGAAAAGAAATTAAATAAGGCCTGTTGGGATTAAACCCTAGACCTCAAGGTAATCTCTTAAATACCTCTACCTTATTTTAGCCTCATCTACTTTACTAATCTGATAACCCATGACCCTTTCTCTTCTTCTGTTAGCCATTCTTTCAGCTTTTTACTATGTCTTCATGGAGGCTAAGAAACTCTAACTTTAAAGAAGATTGAGGTAAAAAAAAACTCAATTATTCTCTTCCTATATCTAGCATCTCAGTTTTACAAATTATATATTGAAATTTTAAGCTACTTTTGAGTAACCTAGAGCTCGAACCTCACCTTGCTTTATATATATATATATATATATATATATATATATATATATATATATATATATATATATATATATATATATATATATATATATGTTTGTATGAATCTCTTATAGATTCTAACCCCTCTAGTATGACCTTAATCTAATATTGATGTATATAGTTATTATGGTCTTCATCAAAGGTATTTAAAATCCCTTATTTTTTCACAAGAGTTATACTCGAGCTAAATTGACTCATTTAAGAATATAATTAGACTCTAGTCTTTTATTATGTTTTACAAGATTTTCTTAGGGTTATGTGGAATTTGGAATCGAGTAAATACTACATCTATACATCAAGATATAAGATTTACAAATTCAGATAGTCACAACTTAGTTTCAATAAAATAGAATAGGTGATAATCGTCAATTAGGAGGATAATTTAGCCTCTAAATGATTTTATTTTAAGATAAAATTTGGTATGTATTTAGTTTATATCTCCCCTAGATGACTACAAAATTTCATGATAATATAAGATCTTTTGGCTAGATAAAATAGTAAAGTAAAATTTCTTCATAGAATTATGCGATAGTTTGATTGATACTAACTAATTAATTTGATTTTAAAGTGAATTATTAAACAATAATGATGGAATATAGATGAATTTTAATTTGAATATAATTTATTTTATGAGAGATTTTATCATTTTTTTATGAATTATTACAATGAATTATTATAAATCAATAATTCAAGAGGTAGGGTTTTTAATTAAGGGATCACATGACCTTATACTCTCAATTTGATAGGTGTATCACTCCCTAGCATATTTAATCATTAAGGAATATACTCTTTCATTAGCATCTTCATTTTTTAGTTCAATCAAGTATGAGTTTAATTCATTACAAAATAGTCATCGCATAAATTATCATTTGCATAATATATTTTGAAAAATATATTTTGAATTACAAAATTGTCATAAGGTATTCATGAGTTAATGTGAATATATGTATTTTGTAAGTATAAAAATATATAAACTATAATAAAAATCTATTGTATGCATGCATACATGCGGTGTGGGAGTGCATGTGTTTTTTATGACATGTACTGTTAGAGTGCATAGATAACATACAATATGCAATACATGTATGCTACGACATACAGTGTGGGAGTATACTTACGTATTATGATATGCACATATATATTATGATGACATATAGTGTGAAAATATACATATACAAATTAATTATTATATGAGTCATATAAGTTCATGATTTTCCTATACTTTCTATATATATATATATATATATATATATATATATATATATATATATAATTATTTTGATATAGAATTTTACCTCCTTATTTTGTATATACTATGTTGTCAGGTTATGCTTGCTAAATAACTCATCAGATGCGGGGGTTTATCGTTAAATCTCTGATACCAATCAATTTAAAATATGACATTTTATTTTAATCGTGTAGGGTATATGTGGAACTAGGACCACAATATTACATTGACTGAGGACTGAGGACTGAGTAGTAAGAAACTCATCATATCAACACTTAATAAATGAATGCGTCAATTATAATGTTGAGTTAAGTGGGATTGTAAAACCTTAGTTTTAATAGTCTACCAAACCAGTAATAAATTAATGAGTCAACATCTTGAGATGAGTTGGATTGTAAGACCTTGAATCTGGTTGATCGGTTTTAATAGTCTATCAAACCAGAACAGTAGGCATGACTTCCATAACCTCCTTCATAAACCAATCATCAAAATCAGATCTCATCTTTTTAGTTAGGACTAATTAAAATATTATCTCTTTATAATTAATTATATTTAACATCTCAATCCTTATAATTTCAAAGGTTAACTTGTCATCTCTATACTTAATGACTTTGTTGATAAAACTATCACTTAGCACATGTGATATTTTAGTCGGTAGAATGGACAGACAACGTGAAGAAAAACGAGATTAAACATTTTAATTAAATAAGTACATAGATTTTTAACATAATTTTTAAAAATATAAATATCAAAATAATAAAGATAATTAATTACAACGATAATATGTAATTAGTACATTCAAACGATGATAATATTTTTTTTCCCCGTCTTCTCTTGGTAGGGAAGGAAGGAGGTGGTATTGTAACGGTCAATGCGCACCTTCAGCAGGCAGTAAGTAGGCTACAGTTGTAGGGAGTGTTTTGGTCAATGCTCCTGATTTGGTTCTCGAGGAACATTTATTGAGCGAAGAATTGGGGCAACTATGTTCCCTTCAACTTCTCTCTACCGCATTGATTTCTGTGTTCATGCTTAAAAGACTTGGATCAGCTTAAGATCCAACAACAAGATATGTGTGATTTGGTGTGTTAGGGTACTACTACCTCGAAAATCTATTTTTAACATAAAAAAAAAAAAAGTATTTTTATCATCCAGGTTGAAAATGAACGAAGGATAGGACTGACCACCACCACTTGTGTGGTCGTAGGATTAGAAAACGTTGAAGAAGGACCTGGAGATTGAGGTCTCAGTGTATATTTTATGACAACTGAGAAAGCAGTAGCAGGAAAAGAAAGAAATAGATGGAACGTGGAGTTAGTTCCACACGGCTCTCATTCAGAGGTAAGACAAGATGGAAACGAAAGAGCATTGAGGCTTCAGTGACAGCAGGTCGATGTTTGGTGGTGGATTAGGGGGAACAGAGATGCAGGCGGGCGGGAGAAGAGTAGTAGTAATATGGGGGCGACATGATCGATGATATATGTAGGGTAGGCAGCAGCCGGGAGACACGTCACGGTCACTATATCGACACGTCACATCCATTCGATCCCAGGGAAGGGGTTGCCTGGATGAACCGTCATCAATTCGGTAACCCTGGATTCGGTTCGGTGCATGAACCGACGGCAACGATCATTTATGCAATCTTGTAGGGGACTTGGCCAATAATAATACTCAAATGTCGAGACCACGACGATGGGCAATAGCTTATTAAGATCTGCGTGACTGATTGGGACCCGCAATAGCCTCCACTGCGAACTAACAACTGCATTGACTTTGCGCCAAAAGCGCTTCCACATTGGGGAGGGGAGATGATGAGTTGGAAGGCCTCTCTCGCACTCAGCAGGCAGACAGGCGTCATTCGTAAACCCCATCCATCACTGTATCTTCTTCCATTTGAATAGGCGTTATGAATGAATGCTTTGCTGCAAAAATCACGGTTTTCTTGGCGGTATGTTGTCACATGCAAAGCACGTGTGTCGTCGCCCTGGCATTTCATTAATGCACACATCACATGAAGCCAACTCAGAAGTCCAACCGCCCATGTCAACTTCATTGATCTGATTCCTCCCCCATCCCTGTTAACCTAATCACCTACACATCTCACTTCCCTTGCAAAATTCCATGCTAACCTCTCTCTCTCTCTCTCTCTGCCTGCATTCAACATAGCGCATTCGCTACGAAGTCCCATGCACTCATTTATTGCATCACGTAGCCTTAAATGAATTCTCCCGTGTAACCCTCTCTCTCTCTCTCTCTCTCTCTCTCTCTCTCTCGCTTCTATGTCGCCCGACTCCATCTCTGCACCTCTGGCCGAAGCGCCACCATCAGCCGCTGGGGTTGGCCTCGGATACGGCATCGCCATAGCGGTTGGCATCCTCGTCCTCGTCTCCACCATCATGCTGGCCTCCTACGTCTGCGTCCGCGTCAAGGGCGGCACCCACCGCCCCTTCTCCGCCCCGTCCCTCCCCGTTCGGCCAGCCGCCTCTGCCCCAGGCGCCGCCGCCGTTGTGGTGGTGACGCCCTTAGGACTAGACGGCCCCGCCATCGAGGCTTTCTATCCCAAGTTCGTCTGCGGCCAAGGCGGGGCGCCGGCGCCGGCGGGACCGTGCCCGATTTGCCTGGCAGAGTTCGAGGCCGGGGAGGCCCTGCGGCGGGCGCCGGACTGCGGGCATTGCTTCCACGCGGGCTGTGTCGACGAGTGGCTCAGGGTGAGCGCGACGTGCCCGCTATGCCGCAGCTCGCCGGTGCCGTCTGCGGCGGCGACGCCGGTGGCGACTCCGCTGTCGGAGCTGATCCCTCTGGCGGCGCACGCCCGGTGATGATATCTCATGTGGTGGCGTGGTAGAGAAGGGGAGGGAACGGTGAAAGGTTGTTGGAGAGTCATTAATGATTTTGATGTTTCTTTGTTTTTTTTTTTTTGGCGGAGTTATTTCCACTCTCATTGGTTCTTCTTTAATGTAGAGTTGACATGTTGGACAAAGGAGAGCATGTTGCTTTAGCTTTCACCCAAGCCTTGGTTAGGTCTGATCCTTCAAACGTGAGATCGATCGTATGTCAGGTTTGACTCGTGAAGTATTAAACTACACACGAAGGGCATACAGCTTCAATTGTTTACACACGTACCAGTGTGCAGGTCAAATTTGTCATGAGAACCACACCCCCACCCCACCCCCATAAATGCCAAGTTAGATCCAGTTTAAAATCACACCGTTTGGAAGCGTCTTTGGGTGCCGACGTTTCTTTTGTTAGAACCTAATATTTCTAGATGTAATATCCATCATATCAAATGATCTGGCATCGGCTGCCATTGATCAATGAGAAACACACACGTAATGTGTGTACAGTGGAGCAACCGACGACCATGTCGCCACTGGCGTAGTAAACACTGCATAATAATATATTAGACGAAAGAGTATTAGTCTCACAATCATCTACAAAAGTAGACATATCACGATAACCTAAACCAACTAAATGACTCAGAAAAAGAAAAAAAGACACCTGAATGTGTAAAACAAACAGAAAAAGTGACAAATGTAAATTAAAGATTACATATGCAAAGTAACAATATATATTTCTAATGTGAATGAAAAATAATCCCTGACAAGCTATTTAATTGATTCTGAAAGGTGAAAAACTTTAAGTGTTGATCACTGCCGCTTTGAAGAAGGAAGCAAACAATCATACATCCGCCCCATTCTTGAAGTAACAGTAAGCTTGTATATGGTTTTCAAATCGGGCTTAGCTAAGTCCACAATATCCTGTCGCAGGCTGCAAAGGGGCAAAAAAGATTGTTTGCACTAATTAATACCATCAACATATGCAATAAGAAATTTCAAGAAAACACCACTAACCTTATCCACTCGCCGGTTTCCTTTGCATGCCTTTCCACTGCCTTGTACAGGCGATCAAGACTACACAACACCAATCCATACAAGCATCGAGCATCCTCCTCCTATTTAATTAAAAGTTGTGGTATTAAATACATGATGCATGTATCTTTTGGTTAATACAAGGTTAACCAGTGGAAGACTACAATTTTAACAGTGCAACAAATGAGGGTTTCTCTATCTTTCATAGAATGGGTGAAACATTCATTCTCTGACAAAGGATATGTGCAACTTATGTGGAATAATGAAAAAATCATCTGATAGTCATGTTTTAGTAAAACAAAACCACAATTCATCTTTTAGAGAGAAAAATAGATTTTTGGCCAAAAGCATCTTTTAGAGAGAAGAAACAAGCAGCCATGATTTTCATGTATCTCTTGAACTGCATTTAGAATGTATGTATCCTTGACTTTGGCAAACCCTGGCAAATGTTTATTAAAACCACTATTACTTCAATTTTTTTTAATCAAAATTTCTATCCTTAATTTATAAGACTCACCAAAGCATCGCAAAAACACATACTGGCAATTAACAAAGCCAGCTTGCAACTAAAATAGTATCAAGGATCTGATTCTGAAAGTTCTTCAGTTTTGGCATAACCTATTGGAAGACTAGAGATCTTGGGGCCAGTAGGTTTAGACATGATGTGGGCTCATCCGGTCCACTCACAAAGAGAAATCTAGTATCAGGACAATAATGATGAATAGCTGCCAACAGTATCAAGTTTGAGGAGCTTATAGTCTCCTAATACTTAAAACCAGTTGCTAGGTACTCAAAGAGGGTAACAAGTACCAGGTCTCAACCTAACAAGTAATGACAATCTCAAACCAAACAAACCGAATTACACAAAAGGCGAAAGCATTAAAAAACACTTGTATATCTTAACAGAAAGTGAACTTAAAATTTTTCACCAATATAAATAATTTGCAAAATATGTGCTATTGTACCTTCCCTTCATCCATGCAAGTCTGGAACTGCACTAGTCTTTTCTCAACTTCAACAACAAGAAGCCGTCTTTTCCTGCGAGCGACTCTCCCTCTGCCTTCTGCACCTTTATCCTGATATTATCTACAGTAATTAGAATTCAAGTGGGCTACCAACAATTTTAGTAATGCAATTCACTTTTAGGTTAGCTTTATAAGAAAGATTAAATAAAAATGCACATTGCAAACAAGAAAAATTATCAAATGAGCATGCACAAGGATTATCTGATTGGCCAGTCAAAGAAAGCAATTTCTGAAGCCATGCTGATATAAAGGAGCATTAAGTGTCTCTCCATCCTGCATCGAATACCTAACCACATCGTGACCCGCTCTTATTGCCCCACCTTTTGCTAAAAGCTGTTTTCCATTGAATCTCCAATCAACCAAACTTAGGTGTGACCTCTTTAAATCAATCTCTCCAAAAATAGAAGTGCCCTATGTTTCTGAATAGATGAAACACTATAAGCAGATACCTGTATCAAGGCTTTCATGTTGGCATGGCTCAAATATATCCTTTTTTATATTGAAGTAGAACCAAAATAAGCCAAAGATTTTGCCAGATGCATTGACTCCTCAATTTAGATGCATGGAGAAAATCTTCAAATTTGTGATACGGAATTTCTATATGCTGTTTTAGATTCTGTTTAAATATTGCCATGAAACCCATGTTACTGTTGGAAGAGATTGTTTCATCATGATTTTCAAGGACCAAGCAGTTATGGTTTTCAATTAACTGTAGACACACTAGACAATGACGAACTTAGTTCCAACCTATTGAAAAAAATAAAATAAAATTAGAAAGTATTTCGAATATGCCACATTTTTAGTACTTCTATTTGATAGCCATAGAGGTTGTTTATAGGCTTTACTGACAAGCTGAGGCTCATAAAGCACTTAGAGGCCTTGTTATGCCTTGGCATGCCATGCGTAACATGAATTGGAAAATTACCATCCAGATCCTTAGTTCTGAATAAAATAGATAAAATATATAACAAGTGTTATCTAGTTTTTTCTTCGTCCTCTCAAAATCATGCCCTAGCTTTTCAGATTTGGCTTGAGAACAGATATCAACTGAAAAGGAATCAAAGAGCCAATCGTGAATAATCTAACTGGGATATTATTTTTTTATTGCAACAATTTTGTAGCACACATCCAAGCCATTCCATCTTCCATTTAATATCACATGCCACAAAAGACCAAGAGGTCGAAAGAGAATCTTTGAATTTCATAATTCGTCCCGGATCATCAATACAAAGGTCCAGCAACTACTGTAAAAATAGACTGACTGCCCTAGTTTGCATATCTTGCCACTCATCTCTCGAAGTCCATTTCTACAAAAGAGAATTCTAGTTTGCTTTTTCCTTCACTAGCAAAAGCATACATTTTTCATTTATTTTTCGTATTGCATTTGTATTTTTTGCTTAGCTCCACCATTGTTTATGATTACTGAGAATCTTTGAAACACAGCATCCTGATAGACCAACTAATTGAGAGAGTTGAGGTCAATTGAATAAAGAACCTTCAATCATCAACTTCTATGTTTAGTATCTTTTCATTAAAATGTCCATAAGCTCCACTAATTCCAGCAAACTAAAAGATCCAATGGAGAGGTAGCTTGTACTTGCAACGATTTCTCACAATTTTAGTCTTAACTGTTTCAGCAATAACAGCCCTACTTATTCGAATTGTGCAATAATATTTATTCCAAACTTAGCTACAAAAGATCCATCATGGAAACAACAGCCAAAATACAACAACTAGAGCTTTGATACATAGTTGTTTTAGACTTCTTTTCCAAATTTGCAATCTAATCAGCAGCTCCAACTTCATCACTTACAGCTCTACTATTCATCATCGATTAAGTTTTACAACAAGAAGCATGTCACAGCAGTTTTTCACTTTAAAAGCACATTTTAATCTTAACACAAGGTAGTTTCTAGAAAGTTGGAACTTTAGGCTAGGTGCCTATCTTTATAGCATGTTCCTATATGAAATGCCAAGGTCCCTCAAAAACACAGCCAATATCATATTTAAACAGAATGAAAGAACCTATTGAAAATAGAAATAGAAAAAACACTCAAAAGATAATGTCATAGATGTGCAAGAATTTCACAAATTATAACAAAGTTTTCATCATAATTCAACTAAAATATAAGAACTTTACAATACATAATAAAGATCTAGCAATTATATATGCCTACCTGAATAACCCATGCCCGTACCAACACAAGCAGAAGAAGAGAAAGAAAAAAGGCTGGTAGAGCAGCTAGAATAGCAAAATTTATTTCATTTGCCTTAAGAATCTGATTCAGCTCAAGCATTGCTCTGTATACAAAAAAGAAAAAAATTGTTAGTGCAGTCAGAACAACATATAATAATTTTATATTTTTATTGAAACATCCAGATGAAAATGATTCAACTTACGTCTCAAGATCCAGCTTCAGCTTTTGAATCTGTAATTCCAGAGTTAATATGCAATAGCATCAAGATCAGTCATAACATCTACTTTGAGATAAGGGAGAAAAGAACCTGAATAAGCATTGCTCGAGCAAGCTCTCCACTCAAGAGATTTTGAAGTGGGTGCATCACCTCTTTCTCATATCTGCAATAACACATCTACTAGTTATCTAGATATATGTAGAGGAAACTATTAACAACTTTAAAAAGGGAATAATCTCAGTTCAAGCCTTCAATAATTGAATGAGCACAAGTGTCAAAAAACACCAGTTCCTATCGAAAATAAAAGAAAGCCCTCACCAGAAATAATCAATTATTAGTTTCCATGAAAAGGTGATGCAAAAAAATTTACTTCTCTTTAACAAAGGTATACAATTGTTACAATCATAGAATAGTTCTAGTTAATACGAACAAATCATCAAACAACTAAACTATAATGTCCTTATGGTTTCAAGTACCAATCAGTATGATGCATACCATCCAGTAATTACCCGTCCAAGCAAGGACCAGTATCAAACCATATGTTCGGGTAAAGATCAGCATTTAAAATCTTAATATTTTTCTGTGGTTGATAACCAGGTGGCATAGATCAGTATGTTACCACATTGATCCAGTAGATTACCAAAATTTATAACCTTGAATGGTACACCAACATATCAAGAAGCATCTTTCCGACAATTGAACAAGTCGGAGTAATTAACTTATACAGGTATTAATGGATGTACCGCTTGGTATGGGCGGTACATACTAGTCCTATAAGATATTGGTACAAATGATCAAATTGACCGTTGAAGCTTAGAAAATGGTTTTTAAACCTTTTCCTCCTCTCTCTTTCAACTCATTTCATTCTCTCAATCTCTTCAACTCTCTTACTCTTTTTCACTCATCTCTCTCTCTTATTCTCACATTTTCACTCTCCTAAGCTCAACAAAGCTACGACTTGTGGATTGGATGAAATTTCGAAGGTAAATTTGCGTGGATTAAGAGGAAAAACACTCTAATCAAGAGGTATGTATTTTCTTTCTAGATTTGTATTGATTTATGAGATGATTAAGCCTATTCTGTGTGATTAATGACTTAATGTCTAATATGTTGTTTGATATGTTTTTGATGATAAAATAGTGTTAATTAGGAAATAATTAAAGGTCTTTAATATTATGATTAGCATGTTTAATATTGATTTTTTTTTTAAATTAGACACTAATAGATCAAATCTTTATATTTCATGCATATTAAGGTGATTTGTATGTCTATGATAGTATAATAGGTTTAATTAGGTTTTAATTAAGTCTTTTAATGCTGTGATTAATAGTTTTAATGATGATTTCATCAAAATTTAATGGATATTGGATCAATTCAAAGTTTTTAATACTTATTAGGGTGTTTGACATGTTTATAATGGTGAAAGAGGACTAATGAGGGATTATGTTAATGTTGTAATTAGTATATTTAATTATGCTGATACTGAAAATTAACTCATACTAGGTCAATTAAATGTCTTTAATGCCTATTATATTGTTTGACATATTAATAGTGATGAAAGAGAAATAGTTAATGGATAATTAACTATGCTAATGATGTAATTTGTGTATCTAATGATGATTTCAACGCAATTTAACCTGTATTGGGTCAAATTATGTATTTAATGCTTCTTAGGGTGTTTGACATATTTATAGTGGTATAAAGCTAATTAGAGTTCATGTTGTTAATACTATAATTAGTATATTTAATGATATTGAGTCAATTCTACGTATATAATATCAAATAGGCTGATTTGACATGTTTATAGTGACAAAATATGGTTCATTACAACATTACGTATAATATCACCTTGTTATTTTAAATTAGGGCTAATCGCTAATTACTTATTCAATTTAATTTTGCTAGGAACATAGCATCAAAGGAATAGGCATATGATAACACTTGAGATCATGCCTGAAAGATGGACAGGAACCATCATTTATTTTGACTACATAGACAAGGGTGAAGGAATCACCTAAGTGAAGATGCATTTAGTTGGGGGGGGGGGATCCTACTGTTGAAAAATGAAAGAAGGTGGCGACGGAGGTCCATAAATCATTTCAAAACCAGTTACAACAGGCAAGCGAGGACGCAATAAAAAAGCAGGCAAGAGTTGATAAAGAATACTATAAGGCTATGCTGAAACCAATTTATGATGACTATGAGAGTCGTGATGAGACCATGGTGGTGGCACTGGATTTGCATTACAAGAAATCCAGAGGTCGATCAACATATGAGGCAACCAACTCCCCTCCTCAGTTAAGCCGAATTAATGGCATGAGGTAGGGTGGAATCTATGGTTTTATGAGAGGACTTGATAGGAGATCTGCACCATATATTATTGATATTGATCCGCAAGTTTATCTTCTACAAACAGTGAAACAGACACGAATTGACGATGCATATAAAAAAAAACGAAGTCGAATATTGGAAAGGAAATTGCAAAATGGTTCCAACTTCCACAGGATTCCAGCAAACAGAGCCCAAGGTCCCATATTATTAGAGCACGATCTCCCCTATTCAAAAGTCGGGCATGAAGATCTAACTTCCAACACCAAAGGAGATCCACGATATGTATTTAAATAAGGAGGTGACAAAACTAAAGGATTGGATTAAATCCTTCAAGAGGTAGTGGGACGAATATGGGGTGACATTGATGTGTGATAGTTGGACAAGGCCAACAAGAATAAGTATCAACAATTTTCTTGTTTATTGCAACAGTTAGGTGGTATTTCACAAGTCAGTTAATGCTTCCAACAAGATTCAAGATGCAAATAATATTGAAAACCTAATGGACACTGTAGTAGAGGAGATCAGACCACAGTACAAGGTCCAGATAGTCACCAACAACGAAACCAATTTCAAGAATGTCGATTTACAATTGATGGAAAAAAGAACAACATTGTCTCGGACTCTATGTGAAGCTCATTATATGGATCTAACGTTGAAGGATATTGGTAAGCTACCATCAGTCAGTAAGTGTGTAACTCACGCACAATCGATCATAAAGTTTATATATAATCATTATTGGGTCCACTCTTTAATGCAAAAGTATATAAATAATGATATACTCATACCTGGAGTCACTCGGTTTGCTACAAATTTCATTACCTTAAGATCAATACAGCAAAAGAAGTAGGGCCTCAAAGTAATGGTCACCTCACAAGAATGGTCCGATTCCAAGTATTCGAGATCGAGCAATGGAAAAAAAATAAAAAAAAATTTGATTTTGAGATACCGTGAATGAAATCATAAAAAGTGTGAAACCACTTTATGTTGTCCATAGTAAGGTCGATATGGACAAGCATCCACAAATGTCATATCTTAAAAATATTAATAACAACAAGAGAGGAGGTCAAGAAAACATTCAATATGATTCCAAGGCAAACCAATAATTATAGATCATCGATCATAGAACTGAAGTTCATATAGAACAAGATATCAATAATGCGGGTAAATTCATATTCAATGCAATTTAATTCATAAATTTTAATGTATAAAAATTTCTTAGAAATAAAATTATATCTTATAGTGCATTATCTAAATCCGACCATTCAATTTCGGTATAGTCTTGGAACGCAATCAAATTTATTGTCGGCATTAAGAAATGTTATATATTAACTCTTGTCAAACACTGTCGATGTAACCGATGCCATTATGGAGGGCTGATTATTCCGAGAAACAAGTGGTTCATTTTTTAACATTGCAGCTGTATCGTATCGTCAAAATATGGATTATGATGAGGAAAAGTTACACAAATATTTATTATAAACTATATTTGATATTAATTATTTGTTATGCTAATAAAGTCTTATCTATATCTTTTTGCAGTCGAGTAGTGGCTACAATTTGAAGGGGATGCACCAAATTTAACAAAGATTGTCGTCCGTGTACTCTCACAAACGACATATAGTGATTACAAACGTAATTGATCAACATTCGGATTGATTCACACGAATGTCCACAATAGACTATCGCATAGACGATTAGAGAAATCGGTATATGTTCAACACAGATAAAGTTACGATGGGCCAAGTTGGATAAGGAGCTAGAGGAATCAAAGATTGATCTCATCGACCTCCAATTCTACAACGAAGATAGAGCCGATGTTAGAGTAGGTCAAAGCGATGAAGAACTAAAAGGATCCTCTACTTGATAAGGCGGGAGATCCTCAACATCCTTTATGTTTTATCACCGAGACAATAGAAGAAAAGGAAGCATATCCCCAGTAAGAGGAAGATCCTCAATCAAAATGTGATGGAAGGAGACAGGCAACATCGAGTCAGACTACTAAGGAACTAAAGACACCCAACCGTCACAATCGTCCGCCGAGCGTACAAAGGCAAAAGCATCGGGGAAGGCAGTAGCCAAGGTTTTCCATACCAGCGTACCGAGTTCATCTTGGTACACTACATACCCAGTATCGAGCGGTACCCATAGGGCATACCACTCGGTATAATATAATATAATATAATATAATATAATATAAATTAAAAAATGGCACCTTGTTCCTTCTCCGGCGCGGGGAGAAGGAATCGCCCGCGGACAACGAATCGCGTGGGCAACAAATAGCACGGGGGAACTAGGGAAGAGTAACGCGTGGGGGAACCAGGTTTTGCCCTCTTCTTCGTCTCCCTCTTCTTCTTTCTCCCTCCCTCGACTAATACCGGTCGAAATCGACAGCTGATAGTCGATTTCGACAGTACTGCCCAGTAGTGAGCGATCCATGTATCGGTCAACTGGTGGACCGATACATACTGCCCGGTACGAGGCCTTACCGCTGGATAAGGCAAACCTTGGCAATAGCAACAATTGCACCATTGGAAAGAATCGAGTCGGGCAACGAGACACCTTCGTAATTACATTCAACAACCCGTTAAGTCTAGTGACATGGCAGCGACGTGGACAACAATGCTTCAACCGATGATATCGACAACATCGGGGAGTTGATGGTCATGTCTACACACTTTGAGGGTCGTGAATAGACCGACGAATATTTGACACATGCCACCCAAGAATCAAATAATGGAGATTGACGAGGTACTAGTCAAGTTTATGCACGATAGGGGAAGGGGAAGGTAGTAGAAGATTTTGAGTATATACGATAAAACCTACACGATGTAGACATATAGCGAAGCTCATCATATTCACTGTCGTCGTATTATGGTGAATCTTACAGCCAATAGCACTACGATGATAATTGGTCATACTCCTCCAAGCAACAATACGATGATCGATCTTACGATACAAAACAATTAATCAATAGTAGAAGTTTTGATATGCTCTATGCTTTGCACCAATAAATGTCACATCCAACCTTGCCTCAAGAGTCGCCTCGGACACATGGCTCATAATGATCAGACTACGACCATCACCATATTGATGCACCAATGGCATATGGTGTACTAGTACACTATGTTTTGAGATCGATTTCAGGAATGGATCCAACAAACTTATCATATTGATAAACGAATACATAGGAACGAGGACCCCAATCTATTGTACGTAGAGTACATCATTCTTTTTGGTGGTAGAACCAAGTATATCCAATGATTAATTACTTAATTCATTTGAATCTTAAAATTTAAGCTGTTTAAAAATAATCTAATAATTCAAATCATTTCTTTGTAGATAATTCAATAGTAATGAAAGTACAATCTGAAACGTACCACAAAGCTACTCTTCAAAACCCAAAAATGATATATCACTATTCTTTCCTAATTTACATTATTTTTACTATAATTATACTAAATTTATATTTATATCCAATTTAAAAACCCTAATCTAACTTTTTTCTATTTTACAGTTTTTTGGAGGTACTTTCGAGGATTTTGGCATACCATTGGTATGCCCCGACGTATCGACATATGGTACGTCGATATGTCTTGGTACATATTGTACCAACACCTGGTTGGTACACTAGTACAGATCGAAATTGTAAACCTTGAATTTAAGTATTTTCCCAAATCATAAGGATTATGATGCTTTAGTGTTAAAGGGCTTTGCCTGAATTATAAAATCCAGTAAATAATAATTTTGCATTTTTTTATAAAATTTCTTCTAAAATTAACTTGCTAAAGATATCTATTTTCTCACACAACGAATAAATGAAAATAAAGGATACAAATCTTAATACTGAAGTCTTAATCCAACGGTATCCTGTAACGTTAAAGTACACATTGTATCACAATGATTTCTACATTCAAATTAATTAGACTAATCTCAAAGCTACGATTACATGTGAAAAATCTGATCTGAAGTATATTTCAGCTCTAATTTGAGATATGATGATATAGATACAAGTTTATTACACAAATCCATAATGCAAAGCATTTTAGGGCTCTTTAGGTCAATATTAAACACAACATGTAGAGCATTATCAACCTCAAAGAGAAGCAAGGAGAGAAAGAAGGTATGTGTTTGACATTAAACAATCAGCAAAGCCTGTTTAACATGGAATCATTTTGTGGTTGACATTAAACAATCAGCAAAGCCTGTTTAACATGGAATCATTTTTCTCCTTATTTGGGCTTCAATGTTCCACAAAAACAATAATCTAGAAGGTCCTAACTATTTGGGTCCAGACAAAGTTCCACAGTCACTAAATACACACTCCTTATTGATCCAAAATTTCTATAGACTGCAAACTAATCAGAAAACAAAACAAAACACACCAAAAAACTTTTCCTAACCAAGATCTCTAATACCCAAAATAGCAAAAGAGACTGGCACCAAGGCCTTGCTTGGATGCCAACAATGATTCAGATTGCAATCCCAACTGCTAAAATATTTAGCTTATTAGATAATCTGTGGATAAAAAGACACAAAACTACTAGAAAAAAAAACTCAGAAGTGATTACACATTGCAAGGGAACAGAAAAGTCTAAAAGTTTAACCTATACGTGAGTAACATATGACCACGATGATAAACTTTGTGGTAGCAAGATGATGATAAATTGGCTTATAGTGTCATAAGGACATTTTCTAACACTTAAGCCTTTTGATTATAATAAAAATATTGGATTCGTCCAAAATATTTCTGCACTATTCACATTTTGGACCCATCAATTTTAGAAGCCTTGAGAAATTGGTAGGCATTTTTTTTCTTTTTTCACATTTCAGTAATCTAGGACATAAGTTGGATACTTGTCTGGATGAAAAGACCAATTATACATGGTCCTAAAGGAATATCATACCATATGCACCACATGTCTAGAACCTTACTGTGGAGGAAAGCATAGGGTTGTCAAATTATGTTCCTAATGTTTGCTTTAATATGGTTACAATTGTGCATGAACTAAGAAATCGAGTATCGCATAACAATTCGGAATATGATGAGAATGCAGATTAAGAACCTTGTAAACGCCAACCAGTTTTTAGAGCTTAAAGATGGACACGGAGTGAATTTTCATCTAGTAAAAGCAACATCATTGATTTAAAAAGCACTAAGCGCCAAGGTCCCAAAATGCCCGAGGTATTAGGTGCTCGCCCGAGCAAAGCGAGATGCTCTGAAATATTAAAATATAAAAAATATATAATATAATTGATAAATATCATTATATAAATAAAAATACAACATTAAACTAAAAAGATCTAAAGTACCAAGTCATATTATCCATCTTCTAATGACAAAAATGCCAAAAGACTCAAAACAATGTAAAATTTTGCATCAAATTCATTCATCATCATTATCAACATCATCCTTCTCTTCGTCTTGTCCTTCATCAAAATATGTTTCCTCATCAACAATAGTAGGAAATGAGCTTGAGGCTTTTGCTTTCATTTTTCCCTTCGTCATCTATCTTGTATATGTCTGTAATTTTTCAACACCTGAGGCTCTTGCCACATCTCCCCATGTCAAGTTGTCATCTCCAAATGCAAACTCGTCTTCAACATCTTGCAATTTTGCACCTATTTTCTCTCACCAACCACTTAAATCATCAATATCTTGTAATGAGATTGAATCAATGCTATTTCGCAAATCATGACGAACCTTTAATGCTTGATTATACTTTAACATAAACAAGATCATGTAATCGTTAATGCTCTAACTAACGATTGCCATATTGGTCCATACTAGCGCACCGAGCTCAGCTCAATATGATACGGTACCTATATTGAGCGGTACACATAGGACATACCACTCAGTATAACATAATATAATATAATATAAAAAAAGTTAAAAATAAAAAAGGGGGCGACGTCACCTCATTACTTCTCCCCACGCGGGGAGACTTTTCTTCTCCCTACACGGGGAGAAGAAACCGCCCACGGGCGACGGATCCTGTAGGCAATTCTTCGCCCACGAGCAACGGATCGCCCGGGCGAAGAGGACTCCAGTTATTTTTCTCCCTCTTCTTCTCCCTCTTCTTCTTTCTCCCTCCCTCGACTGATACCACCCGAAATCGACTGGCGACGGTCGAAATCGATATTGTTACCGCCCGACAACGATCGATGGCAGTCGAAATCGATTGTTACCAATCGATTTCACATGGTAATGGGCGAAAATAGTTGTTACATGACGGTATCACCCGATGGTGGGTGGCCCGCGTACCGATACGTACCACCCCATACAAGCGGTACCACCCGATATGGAAAACTTTGGCTCTAGCAGATTTCTTCTATAATTTAAAAATATACTAATATATTTATATAAAAAAATTAGATTATTTGAAAAAAAATATTCTGTGATCCTTACATGCTCAAAGATACTCCAGTTTCGCTCACAACCCACAGCACTACATGTCAAATTAAGAATTTTGATAACCAATTGATGCAAATTCGAGATAAAATTTCCAAATAAACTCTATTCAGTTGCAAAATTTATTTTATTATTAGCAATAATATAGAAACATACTACAGAAGAAATTAATTATATAATTTATTAATATTTGGGAATGTAGTTGTCCTAGATCACATTGTCATTGAAATTCCAAGAAGAACATCAGCATTCTTATATAAAGATAATTCAAGTATGATCTTATCTTTCACCTCAAGGCTTGAAACTAATCTTGCAATGCACTGATATAACTCATTTGCAACTTTTGTATCAAACCCAGTGGAAGTGTTCTTATAAAAGAATTATGGGTTCTAATAATGTCCTGCTACATATAATGGACGATGAAGTTGACAATTCCATCTTTCGTCAATAATTACAAATATTTTTTTATACTTTTCTTCATTTCCATCAAAAGACTTTCGAATCGTCTTCTTTACTAGCCTCATAAATATATCTCATTGTAGACTTATTTTTATTATCCGCAAACAAAAGGACTCGAACAAGAGGGCCCATTACCTTTAATGTATAAACTACAAGATTTCAAAAAGGACAGAATTAAGATGATATCACTGGCCCTCTTGTCTTTTGTTTTTTTTTTTTTGTCTATTTGCTTATCACCCATTTCTCCAAAGTAAACATGTTTCTCAAGTTATATTTTTGACGATGCACACTCTGTAATATCAAGAAGTAGCAAATCGGGTGACACCATATCTTACCAATTCCTCGTTAATTATGAATTCTCTCATCATATAAAAAGCCCCAATTTGACTAAAAAAAATCCAACAACAAAGATTGCTCTTTTTAAAGTCTTCTTAATTTCAGGAGTCTTTATAATATCCTCCAACATTAAATCAACGCCGCACATGAAGTCCAATGTAAGTGTTGTTTTTTCGGTTCAAGTAATTTACCTAAGACAAAGTTTAACAAAATTAATAAGACTTAGGAGTCACATAGTTCTTTCACTCAAATTGGAGACAAAGTAACTCAAAAATTTAAAAGATAAATCTTGCCAGTTAACATAGTTGCTTCGATTGTCGGGTACAACTTGAATGACATTTTGTTCACTAATTTCTTCAACAAACTTGTCAAGCAAATCATCTATCTTTTCTCTCGATTTCACAAAAGATGATGCAATATATTGACTTTACAAACATGATTCCCAAAGAACAATTGACCAAAAAATTAATTATAATTCCATGTCTTTTGTGTCCAAGCATCTGACATAATAGAATAACCATGCTTTACCCATGATTCTGTCGTTTAATAAGTCTTTGTATAATCCAACTTATTTTTCAACAACAGACTCGCATTTAATAATAATTTAAAGGTTTTAATCCCGCACTATATCTTTTAATAGCCTCAATTATCTCCTTAAAACTGCCTAAACAAGTTATACTAGGGGAAGGCGAGCTTGATAGAAGAAGCGAGCTATATATTGAATTGTTCTTCCCCTTATTTCCTTATCACAAGCATCGCTTATATTTGTTTGTCTTAATTTTACTCCTATTCATCGATCCATTTTACCCTTCATAATAACCATATCTTCTTTTCCTTTTCTATCGCATGCTCTTTTCCCACTTCGATTGACACTTTCAAAATAATCTTCTTCATCATCACTAAGATGAGCAATACTATCCTCTGGTAAAATCTCATTAGATTTATTCTTTGGATCTTTTTTTCAATCATATAAGCCAACTCTTCTTTTACATCAAGTGGACACTTCTTGTAGGCTGATGCATTCATGAAATCTCCCACTAGATAGTGCTTTCTACGAAAAATACCACCTCTAGTAATCTAGTAGTTTTATCATAAAAGATACAAGTAATAGCATTATGATGTTTAGGATCCCTTAGATAATTATATTTCCAAGCAGGATCCTTTTTTGAAGTTGTTGGAGAATCTTCTGAATTACTTTGTACATTTGCCATTAATCTTAAAATCCTAATAATAATTTTAAATAAATAGAGAATAGAAGTGGTAAAATCTAAATATTATATTATCAATCTAAATAGAGATTGCTTTGTACGGTAGTTAACAATCTAATATTAATAGTATATTATTTATTGTTAACAGTAGTTAAAGAGGGAGAAAAGAACTATTAACAGTAGTAAAGGGGGAGAAAAGTGTTATCGAAAGTGGAAAGTGGTAAGGAGAGGGCAGCAGTGACAGAGAAACTTTCGGACGATGGCGACGATGACAGAGGAAGCTGCAAACAACAACAACAATGGCGGAGGAAGCTGCAGATGATAGTCACGACAGCAGAAGAAGCTACGAACGACAACAGCACAGCGACGAAAGCAACAGAGTGTGGCGTCGTGGGCGAAGGAGATGTCTGTCAATGACGGAGGAAGATGCGATCCTCTCTCTCAACGTTGGAAGGAACTACACATGGAAACAGCGACGACGAAAGGAAGCTACGGACGAAGGCTAGGCCGTTGGACCCGTCCATCGACGTAGAGGAAGCCTCGATTAGCCACGTCTGCGACAAAGGTAGCAACAGAAAGCATCGATGGCAGAGGTAAAACCAATGCTAGGGTTGGTGACTCGGGATCGCGCGAGTGTGCAGGGTGGCTTTTGCGGGTAAGAAACTGGTTAGTTGGATCGATTGAACCAACTAACCATTGTTGAAACCAAACCAAAGTTAAAAGTTTGGTTCGGTTGCTTCATTTGAACTGGGCGTTGGCCCAAGGCGCTCGGCACCTAAGTTCAGGCAAGCACCTAAGCAGCGCCACATTGAAGCGTGCCGCATGGTCCACCCTTGAGGCGCCCGGGCCTCACCTCACCTCACCTGAGCACCTGGGCGCCTATTTAAACCACTGAGCAGCATTGTGCCTATCCATGTCATATCATGCTAATGCGCTAATGACCATTTTATACACTCTTGAGGCCATTTTGTTTACTTCTCATGGTCTGCATAATAGGCATGCTGGTAACACACCAAAACCTAATATGTTTCCAATATTTAGAACCTTGAATATGAATACTAAGGAAAGTTAAATAAGGCATGAAAAATAGGTTAAAGCTGATAAACAAACTAAATCTTCCTTAATTAAAAAGCATCAACCATGAAAACAATTGGATACATTGTGTAAAAATGGTAGAAGGGAAAGATCATTGTGAGATTCCATCATATTATGTAAAGATCAATAGTTCAGAAAAAAACAGAAACAGAAGCATGTGTAAATAAACAAAATACATAACATTATTCTGTTCTTGCAGGCTGAAGCAACCGTATTTGCACATGCACGAGAAAGTCAATGTAGAAAATAGTTACCACTTGTCATCAGAGAGTGGGTGTAAATTAAATACTGTATAAAACAGCTTTAGGTATGTTTAAGAATTACCTGGCCATCACCATTTCCAGCATTTCCTGATCTGGAATATTCTCTGGTAGCTTTTGACCTTTTGTTTGCTCACAGAAAGCCAACAACATCCTGGAAATTCACCAGAGATCACTAACAAAACCAGCAGCCAATAAGATGAGCATCAACCAAGAATAGCAATTTTGGTTCCATTGTCAAACTGACTGAAAAAAAGAAACAAAGAGAAGCAAGGTTCGCCGTACCGATCTGTACCGGCATATCAAGATTTGGCTGGTATGGTACGGTATGTCGGTACAGTTCGGTATGCCTGGGCATATCGAGCGGTACAAATAAATAATATTTTAATGATTAAAAATATTTTTTAATACCTGAAAAATTAGAAAAAAAATTGGGTTAGGGTTTGTAAGATAGAAATTGGTATAGATTCAACAAAATCAATGTAAATTAGGCAAAAATAATATTGCATATCTTTTTCGAGCTTTGAGGAACAGTTTTGAGAAAGTGAGAGTTTTAGAAAGAGTAAGTGTGAAGTGAAATAGGAGAAGAGTGAGTTTAAATAGAGTTAGAAAGGGTTTTTCGACCATTATAGGGTCTGTAACGGTCAAATTTGACCTTTTACAGGGTCAGTAACGGTTGAGTTCGACCGTTACAAGGTCTGTAACAGTCGAAAATTCGATCGTTACCGAGTAGTATCGGTCGATTTCGCCCGTTATACTTCTGTAACAATCAATTCCGACCATATATATAATGTAACGGTTGATTTCGATCGTTATATACCATGTAATGATCGAAATTTTAACTGTTACCACCTGATACAAACCTGTATCGTCCAAACTACGGTACCACCCGGTATCGGGCGGTCCGCATACCGGTAAACCATCGGACCGGTATGTATCGCCTGTACCAGGCGGTACAGGGCAGTACGAAAAAACTTGAAGAGAAGATCCCACACAAGATTCTAATGGTTGTCCATGTAATTGTATTGAAAATTCACTGGAAATTTACCTTTTCTGCCAAAAAACCAATGATTGGAAGGGGAACAAAAGGCCACACAAAATCAGAAAGTTGATTAAATTGCTGACTTGTGGTATCAGACTATCAGTTATATACATAGATCACAAAGAAATAGTAGAACTTAACCTGTGTAAAGATTCAGCAGTCAACTGCACCTCTTCTATTTCCATCACACCTTTATGTCTCCTCCTAAATGTTTCAAAAAGTTCATCTCTGATGGAAACAAGCTGAAAATTGCAGACTGAAAATCAGATAAACAGTCCATGCATTCAATCTGTGCAATAGTATACAGCATCAGCTACAAAAACAGAAGGTAAGAACTGAGAAGTTTTCATGAGTCATAAACATAATTATCACCATTACATTTAATAAGAACTCCTTAAGAAAGACATAAAAAGCATCAGCTCATTAAACCAATACTCCAAAATCTAGGCCTGAAAGCTACAACAAAGATTTTTTCATAGGGCATGGTTCCTGCTTGAAACATGCTTTCTCCACCCATGAAGCATAAGCCCATGGGTCTGCAAGTCATAAAGCATAAGCCCACAGGTCAAACTTAATCACTTAAAAATGCAAGAGACATTATATGGTTCCCTTTTTTTCTCTTTCGAGGCAAAAGTAACACCACTGCAGTCTTATTCATTAAATGCAGTTAAAAGGACAAGAGAAAAGAGAGAAAGTGAGGGAGAGAAAGAAAGGTGAGGAACAAAATAAAACTAACTAAATAAGTGTTGAATCTTCAATCCCAAAAAACATCAAAGTCCACTGCCTAAAAGCCACCAAGGCAACCTTGAAGATTCTGTTGTCCCTCTCCTTCCAAATGGTTCGACAGAAGAAAACAAGCCCATCTTCAAATCTCCTCCATTTAGCTAGGAACGGCTCTTATGCCAGGAAAACCAAGTTTGTCAAGCCCGGATATTGCCGAGGGAAATCAAAGCTTAAATTAATATAGGAAGACGATTCGGAAGCTTATGTTGTGAGCCAATTTAGATTGCTTGTGTTTGTTAAAATTAATTGGAAGACCTGCAAAGTTTAGAACAACAAACAGTGGCCTCATTTCTTCAGCAGAAAATGGATCAACATGCAGTATGCAAAACGATAAGTTGAAGAACAGGCCATTAGTTAAACCAGTTTCGTTGAGTAAATGAAGTGATCTAGTAAGAACATCCACTGCCAAGATGAATAGCATGGGATGGAGGGAGGAAGTTACCCTGTCACAGGCCTCATTTGGGTGATAAATTAGAAGTAAAAGAGTCATCGATGGAGATCATTGGTGATTGACAAAGAATTTTGATCCAACTACATCACCAGCAGCTAAACTCTTAAGCTTTAAACATGTTAAAAATGACGTCCAGAAAAGCTTATCAAGTGTGTGTTAAAATTCTAGTTTAAAAAAAAAGTAGGAGAGTCAACCAAGGAATTCAATTTCGGGTGACGGACAGTCCAATACTGTACCAATATGGATCCAGTCCATAGCCAAACAAATATCAATCGAATCCATGCTGAGTACCAACACAAGGTATGCCAATGTGTACCATAGGAGACGAAAAAGAGGAAGAGAAGGAAAATAGGAGGAGAAGAAGAGAGGATACAAAGCAGTAGGAGAACCAAGAGGCAAGCTAGCGAGTAGCATTGAGAAGTAGAGGATCAATATTTGAGAAACAGTCCGCATGCAAAGCCCTAACTGCTGGCAATCTGCATCCATATTCATGCCCCCCTAACTACTGGCAATCTGCATCCATATTCATGCCCGGATCGACAAATACTGATTGATATGAATCAGTCTGGACAAAATTGTGTTCCTCGCTGTCAATAAATTTAGACCATTTGTGTTCATTGTTAGATTTATAGCAATTTAGGTTTATATGTAAAAGTATTCAATTTAATGCAAATATTTAATACTAATATATTTTTTTCAAATGGATCACATCATGCCATTCTCAGATTAATTGGGATCATGACATATCTACTTTAGGTTTCCTCAAAAATGTTATCCCTTAAAAATGCCAACTCTGAGTCATGTTATCTTGTCCTGTTTAAAATTGATATTCTTCTATCAAATGGCTCATGAAGAAATCAGCGATGCTGCTTCACTTCAAGAATGCTAATCACTTAATCAGACCAGGTGGATAAGGAGATTAGTCTGGGGAACATAATGAAAAGAACCTTTGTGAGGATCGTCAAGATTCAGTACAATAATCTAATAGGTTAAGTGAAGTCCATTAGAGGCACTTCCATATTGGGCATGAGTAGTGAAGAAATCAGCGATGCTGCTTCACTTCAAGAATGCTAATCACTTAATCAGACCAGGTGGATAAGGAGATTAGTCTGGGGAACATAATGAAAAGAACCTTTGTGAGGATCGTCAAGATTCAGTACAATAATCTAATAGGTTAAGTGAAGTCCATTAGAGGCACTTCCATATTGGGCATGAGTAGTGATGACTTGATTAGTATTTTAGTAGAATTTGATTTAGCATTGAAATTTTTAAAGACTGGCAAAATCCTCCATTACCAGGTCCTAGAGATATTGTAATGATATCAAAAAATCATTTTGACTCAGAGCCTTTTCTCAGCCTAAAGATCACTTAAATAGGAAAAAAGAAGAGATAACAAAAGAAACCAAGATGATAAAACAGAAACTAGAATAACTTATGCAAGTGAGCTGTCATGATAACAAAAGAAGGCTAAACCAAAATTACTTGGAGGAATTCATGTAGGCCCCACATCCCCAATCAAATAGACAAAAGCTAAGATCATGGTTAAGGACAGTTGAACATCTTGGCTCTGCTTGTCACATACATCCCATGAATAGTTTAACAGCCTCATAACTTCTAAAACGAGGGAACCAAGGTGAAATGACAACACCACTGGACCTTGGACCAATAACTCCCTATTATAAATGGTGAAGAAAGGGTTTCCATGGTTGTCACAGCTCAAGGGTGAGAGGATCCTTACTGGCAGTGATCCTTCATTCCACTAGTAGATGTTTGCTTCTTTTCACATAGAACTTCTAAAATGTGTTAATGGACTAGTGAGAACAGTTGGAGACCTTTCTTCTTCAAGCTCTTCCATTGGAATTCCTCCTAAGGTAAAGGAGAATTGGTCTTGCCAAAACAACCAATAGATCTAACATATCTGAAGTGTACTAGTGCAAAGGAAAAGAAACATGAAAAGGTATTAAGGCAGAGATATTCTTGCTAGCTACAGCAAAGTTGAGGCACATCATAACATGTCTCATATTAAGTAGATGAGACCCTTGGAGTTAAACTAAGGCCATTCATGGTCAGCTTTGGTCCACTGACTTGAGCTATTGGAGCAATGGTTAGTTCAAATTCCAAAGGGCATGGTTGAAGATAGCATTGTGTTGGTATTCGGGCTCAAGAAAGCACCAAGTTTGACTCAACCAGATCATGTTGGCTAGCACTGAGAAGTAAAAACAGTATAGAATAAAAAACTTATGCAGCATACTGGTTGTTCAACATGATCCTTCAGAAATCCAGCTGCAGATTCCTTTGCTTCACAGATCCAATTGTCTATGTCAGAGCTTCCCATCAAACTACTATGCCGCAAGAGCCACACTGAACATAGTGAGAGGCCAACTGCACCGCAGGTGTAATGTAACCAATATAATGTCAATCTCTTGGGTTTTTGACATGTGGAAAGCTGACAAGAACAAATTCAAAAAACAATTGTTACACATGACAATATAACGAAAATAGTAAGAATGATGGAACAAAAAATTATAATCCAAAAAAGAATACTTCTCTGAAAGACATCTACCATATTATATGCTCATCTACCACCATTGTTTGCCAAACACCAACTTCTGTGGTAGCAGTGTGGAAGTATTATTAGGAGATTGTTTTTTGTATGTGGCTGGAGTCAAATGTACTTTCTGATTCATGTTCACTGTCTAGGATATTTAAAAGTTTAAAACAATAATTTTAAACAAGTTTCGCCGAATAGGCCAATTTCAATCTGATCCAGGATCTGAAGTGGCCATTCTCAAACCTGAGTTAGCTCAATGGAAACTGATCAAAATCAGGAAATCCAGGTCGGGAATTGCTGATTTGGGCCTGTTACAACTGATATAATACTGTTGGAAGAAGTAAAAGAGACTTAAAGAAGTGGTGATGCTAGCTAGCAATAGCAGTCACACCTCCATCATCGAAGGTGGCCAACTATGCCGAAGGAAAGAAAGCAGAAATGAGATAAAAGGTCTGACCTTTTTCTCCACTGCTCTGCCACTGCTTGCCTTTGCCTCTTACTGCATGCATGTGTGTGTGCATATATGTGTACGTATCCATATAGGGATAGAGAGAGAGAGATCATAGGACTATGGTTTACTTTGTTTTGTACTACGATGTCAGCATGTTTTTGAAAATTATAGATGTTATATCTAATTGTTTTTTCCGTCAATCTATCCCAAATTCTTCGCCAATCTATCTGATTCAATAAACCATGGTTGATGAAGAAAATTACACTTCAGAGATTGTTGGTCTCCACATATCTTAAGTTGAGAAATATAGTTGTTAGACCAATCAGAGACAATAGATAAGTGACTAGTGACTGACGATGGTTGGTGATTATTTGACAAATAACCTTTCTTACCACCAAAAGACCATGAGATTCATAAAGTCAGCCATTAATCATCTGAAATTTATAAGTTTGTCTGCTGACCAGTAATATGGATCCCAAACAAATAATTACTCAATGAGCTCTAGCTTCCTATGGATTGACAATCAATGATCTCAATTATTGGTATATTGTCAGTTATGATGACCAGTTGTTAGTAAATTAGACAACTAATAGAATGTTAATTATTGAATGCCACCCACCTAACATCATTTTGTTGACTGATTGTCAAACACCACAAGATCATCAAAACACGTTCATCTTTTAACAATAATTTATCATCAACCACAAGCTGTTTGACAGTCGATCATTGTCGTTCCTGAGCCAGTGATTCACTAGTTATCATAACCAATAAATGATATTCAATCATCAGCAATCCAGTGATCTCCAATAGCTGGATACTTAAAATCAAGGTTTACAATACCATCAACTATGCTAGAGTACGGGCATCATTTACCAGTCCAACAGCCCATCGATATGTGAACCATGGTAAATCAAATGATACACTCGGTTCAAGACCTTTACCACTTGCTACACCCTATACATGACTTGTACCAAAGTCTGACACTAGGCCATTTCTTTTTTTATGTTTTTTAAATTGTTTTTCAATATTTTGACAGTCAGGCCTGGTACTAGGCAGCAGTTTTTTTTTCAACTTCTCAGTACAACAATAGAGTAACAGTCCAAGCTCTGACCGTTACACTGATGGTATACAAAATTGCAAACCTTACTCAAAAGTCAAAACTACAAATCATTTTTGTAACCATAGCCCACAGTCATTTGGCTAACCTCCATCACATCAGCTCACCGAAGTTCAAGGTCACTGAGGATATTATTTATAAAGGCGTGTGAACTTGCGCACAAGGGACTTTTGGATTGAATTGAAATGAACCAAATGTACCTTCAATATGAACCACACTATCCATTAACACCCTAAAAGAAACAATTTCTGATATAGGTCATATAATAAAAGGAAATTTTAAAGCACATTGGAAATGGCAAATGATAGATAACATGAAGTCCATAACAATCACCAGGTGGAATTCACAAGCATTTGAAATATCCATGTTTGGCATCTTATTTGTAGATAGAACAATGGTGAGTTGCTAAGTCTTTTCTTTAAATTTCAGAAAAATGGCAAGGTATGTGGAGACCTATATTTTTCAACCACATGCCCCAACCCCCCACCCAAAAAATATAAAAGAAAATTCATTCTTCTTTTTTCTTTCTTGAGGAAGAATAGAGAGATCTTTTGAGGTTTGGTACATTTGTACCTATCATCTATGAATAGGAGGTGACGATAGCACTCCCCCAGCAACATGGACTAATTGGATGCCAAAACCATAGTGCTCTTGGATATTCAAGATGTTTGCACCTAGGTGCTGGAGAAGCCAAAATAAAGTATCCTTATTTCCATGATTTTGTGTGCAGAGTGTTAGAACCCTTACGGATTCTAAGCTTGGGGTTGATCTCTATAGGGAATCGGCCTCCTGGAACTCGATAGCGGTTCCCTCCTCCAAGGTTTTCTGCACAATGGCTGAAAGGAATTTAATCTATTGATGATAAAAGAGTGGTGGCTACATGAGTTTATATAGGGACTCAAAACCCTAACTCCTAATATGACTCCTACTCTTGGAAGACTCCCTCTCCGCACCAACTCCTAACCCCTAGCCAACTCCCAACCATGATGTGGCTGGCAGCTATAGGGGTCTCCAACTCCTAATTTTATTCTTATTCAACCCTAGAGAGAGTCCTAGCTAAATGGACCTCTCCTCTCCTAACCCTAGCCGGCCTCTCCTAAGAGGAGGGAGGCGACTAGAAGACCCCCTCTTCATGAGGACTCTTCCCTTAACCCTAACTGACCACTTCTTCAATAAGGGTGGTGGCTAGTTTAGGGTTTATGACATGCATGACTCTATAAACTTAGGACCCAACATAGATAGGGTCCTAACAGACCCGCCTTCTTCAAATCAGTCTTGTACTCGAGGTTGAGGCTCCATAGTCTCCGGGTCTGAATCTACAGCTTGTAATGAGGCTTCCTTGTTGCATTTGAGGTAGGTGCATAACGATCCCACTGTTCAGCATTGTCTTGTATCTCTTCATCAGTGATAGTGTCTGAATGGTGGTGTGTTGTGATCCTACGATGTCATACAATCTCCAGTTGGAATTGGGCCTTCTCATCGACTTGGGTGTCGGGTGAATGGATCTGGGCTGAGTCATCCTCTCTAAACTTCCATTTGCGGTGAGATTCTTCGAGGATCAGTTGTAATTTTGAATTTGTATGCAGATCCGATCCATAGGTCACGGCTCTGATGTGATCTCCAATTTTATGGGGTCCAAAGAAACAGGGAGACCACTTCCTTGAAGCTCGAGTCTTCATAGATTCCTGTTAGTAGGGATGGAGACAAAGGAAGACTCGATCTTCAAAAGCAAACTTCCTTCCACTCCGGCATTTGTCGGGCAACTGTTTCTTTCTTGCGTGTGCTGGCGCGTGGTTGTTCTTTAATGGTAGCCAGGCTTTCCTCTGAGATGGTGGTTGCCCTCAAGTAGAGTCCATGGTAATGTGAGACTGATCCAAGTTTAGACTGAGTAGAAGCTGCAATTTTCCAGGGCTTATTTTCATCTCTCCTTTGTGTCGTTGACTTGTATCATGCCAAGCTACAAATTCAACAACGGTTAGCATTTCCTTATCATTAATAGCTTCAGGTGACATGGAGAGAGGGCTTTGCTGATGTAGGCTAGGGGTCAGCCATCTTGCATGAGGACAGCACCAATTCCGACTCCCGATACTTCAGATTTGATCACGAACACTTTATCGAAGTCGGGTAAAGCTAGCACTGGTGTTGATCGAATCGCAGCCGTGAGGACATCAAAGGCTGTTATAGCTTCATCCGGCCAAAGAAAGACATCTTTTTTCAGTAACGTCATGAGGGCAGCGCTGGTCATGCTATCGTCCTCCATGAACTTGCGGTGGTCATGCAGCCGGGTAGGGGGCAGTTTTGTCAATTCAGCAAATGCATTCGAAAATTCAACAAGCAATGAGGGGAGGTTTGGATCTTCAATCTTCATCGACTTCTTCATATGTAGCCGCTGAAGTTGTATTAAGTAGTCGTTGTGCATTTTCTATAGGACCTTCTCCATATGCTGCGTCGAAACCATTGTTACGTCGCTCTCATATTTCCCACGCAGGATCACCTGATTCCCTTTGCTAAAAAAATTTCATAATTAATTTCAAAAAATTCCAAGAAACATCACCTTGCGTTGACAACCATTCAATGTCGAGCACGACTTCGTAATCATCGAGTGGGAGGAGCAAGAAGTCCGTGATGATTTCTTGGCCCTGCAAAACTAGTTTCACCCGCGAGCAATTTTAGTTGCAGTTGAGGATTCGGCCATCTACGATTTTTACATCAAACCTGCTGCAATCTTCAATCTGGAGAGTTAATCGGGCAGTAACCTTACTGTACATGAAATTATTAGTGCTTCCGGTACTGATGAGGACGGTGATTGGTTGTTGTTTGAGTATTCCTCCCACTTTCATAGTCTGCGAACCTCACGTAGCCGGCAAGAGCATGCATCATTCGATTGGCCGACTGTGGTTCTTCCTCCATGACCTCCTCCTCGTGCTCGTGGACCTCCTCTTTGAATCATCGAGGGGTTCAATCAAAAGAAGGTGTCCCCTCTTGCAGCGATGGTCGCGGCTCCACGATTTGTCACAATACCAACATAGGCCTTTCATCGATCTTTCTCTGAGTTCTTCTCATGTAAGTTCCTTGGGTTGAGAGGTTCAGTTGGCAGCAGGGGAGGCTGAAGGCTTGATGGTTGCTAGTCGGTTCATGATCTTGGTCCTTCGGGCATCGTTGTTCAGCCCAAGGTTTACAATTTCGATCTGGCGGTACATTGTCGAATCGTGGACCACCCACGGCTGGTCAAAATCAACCATCGGCGATCGATTTTGGTCATCGGTGGCCGCTTGAGGGAGAAATCGACCGTCGACGGCCGATTGAGAGAGAAATCGACCGTCAACGGTCGATTAAGGAAGAAATCGACTGTCGACAGTCAATTGAGGAGAAATCAACCGTCAGCAATCGATTGAGGGAGAAAAGGGAAGAAGAATTGGAGGAAAAGAAGAAAAAAGAAGAAGAGGAGAAAAAGAACCTACTTTCCACGCAACAACGCTGCTCGCAGGTCGACCGCGTGCCATCGCCGCCCTCGCCCACGGGCGCTTTTTCTCCTGCGCGAGGAGACGGAACGTCTCCCTGCGTGGGGAGAAAGATCGAGGCGACATCGCCGCCTTTTCTTTTCTTTTTTTAATAGATTAATATTTTTAATATTATATAATATTATATTATATTATAAAAAATATTATAGTTTATTATATTGGTATACCGGTACGGACCAATAAGTCAAACCTTGGTTCAACCATTCCTCACGGATGCAGGTGAAGGAGATGGCATCCCTCAATGTATACGATTGTCGCGCCTTGACTTTACATCTGATCTCCGACTTTAATCCTTCGATGAATATCCCTAACAACTGCTTTTCAGACTAATCTTAAGTTTGATTTGAGAGATGCTCAAACTTGGTTTGATATTCTTGCACAGTTGAGGTTTAACGAATTTTCGTGAGTTAGTCGTTTGTGTTCTTGTACTCCATCGGTCTAAAGCGGATCAGCAACCTGCTCTTGAATTCCCTCCATGTTGGGACTCTGTGGATGTGCTCAAAACAATTATACCACTGTATGGCATCTCCTTCAAGGTGGATGGCAGTGATGTCCACCATGTAAGCCTTCGATGTCCGGTGATAACAGAAATAGCGTTCCGCGTGCATAAGCCATACCGTCGGCTCTCCCTCTTCCCATCGAGGGAAGTCCACCGTCATGCGTGATTGCGATGAATCCATGGCTTGTTCTTCCTTCTCGGGAGGCCTCTCTTTGTGATATGAACATTCACCTTGCTGTGATTTCGTCGGACTTGGAGATCGGCCAATTCTGAATTATGTGAAAAAAGAGTGCAGTTTATCCGCGTCTCGATGGCTTTAAGCTTTACGTCGATCATGTCATCTGATACCTTGGTGTAGGATTGCAGATCGGTGATATTGAGCTTCTTCTTTTATTGGCAAGTCAAGGGCATAGATCGGTAGATGATTTGTCAGCAACAGAAAGAGGCAACGATCTTAGAAAGAAGGCTACGGTTGGCTGTTGTTTGGCTGCGGTATGTGCTGCTGTTTGGGCCTGCTGCAACAAGGGTTGAGGTGGCAACAAAGACAGCAATCTAGGGTTAGATGGCTGTCTCAATAATGCAGGTTGCGGCAACAACACAGGATGATGGCAGCAGCTGCAACAGGGAGATGGCAGAGGCAACGACTGAGGAAGACAGCAGCGGCAGCAACCGAAGAATATGGCAGCGGCAGCAACCAAGAAGATGGCAGTGTCAACAATCGAGGAAGATGGCAGCGGCATCAACCGTAGAAGATGGCAGCGATAGCAACCAAAGAAGATGGCAGCAGCAGCAACCGAAGAAGATGGTGGTGACAGCAAGAGAGGGCAGCAACGGCAGCGATCTAGGAATAGAAGGCTATGGTTTGGGGCTGATAGGTTGTTGTTTTTGGTTGTTGTTGGGGCTGTGGTTTGGAGCAGCCATAGGGGGGCTTGGTGACAGATGTTTAGGGTTAGAGGGTTGGCTTAGGGTTGTTGTTGATGCATCAACCGGTTTGGTAGGGATTGGTGGCCAAAAGGGTGATGGATCAAGGTTGCCGTTTAGGGTTGATAGCTTCGGTTTAGGTTATTGTTGGTGTTGCGGTTAGAGGGTGTTGTGGAGGCTGCAAAGGATTTTTGTGGCAGTGGTTTGAGGCTGGGAAGGAAGGTCTAGGGTTGCTGTTGGGGGCAGCAACCGTTTGGTGTGGTTGCGACAAGAAGTATAGGATACGACTGGAAACTTGCATCAACGATGGAAGATCATTGCAACCGTTTTTTACCCTGTTGTTTGGGCTCGTTGTAAAGATTGAAAGTAGGCTATGACGGCTGCATCTTAAGGCTAAAAGGGTGCCTTAAGGATGACGTGGGTGGCAGCAACAAATTCGGTAATATTTGGTGGTGTATGCAGTGGGGAATAGTGAAAAGAAGCAATGGCAAAATTTTACATCGAAGAATAGCAATTTGACGATGAAAATTCCAGCGGTGTTTTAGATGATTACGACAGCCAGAAACCAATGACGATAGCAACAAGATAGATGAGAATAGTGGCAACAATAATTTTGGCAAAGATTGGTTGTATATGTAGCAAGAAACACCGAAAAGATGCAGCAGAATTTTTTCAGCAAAAGGCAGCAGTTTAACAAAAAGTTTTCAGCAGTTTGTAACAAGGATTCAAGTAAAACTCAATGGGAATCCGTTGGTAAGGGAAAAGTAATGCCATCGAAAAATTCATGAAAAAATATGGCAGTAAAAAATTTGGCAAGATCAAGGAATACGAAAAGATGCTGCAGCAAAATTTTATGTCTAAAATGCAGCAGTTTGGACGTAAAAAATCAGCGGTTTGTATCAGCAATTTTTGCACGAAAACCAAAGGAAATCCACTGATAGGGAGTGCCAAAGACGTCGTAAAGAACTCGTGGAAGATAGGGCAGCAAAACAGTGGCAGCAAGATCAAAACAGAGCAGTAGTATGCGGCTGAATTCTGCAGCGTAACTTGCATCGTAAAGATGGCAACTTTGTGACGATAAGTTTATGCAACGAAATAGAAACACTTTTTTTTGTTTTTTGGGTTTAAGATAACCAAGTTGCAGCAGCAGTAAGGTAGAATACCAGAACTTGATGCAATTTGCAGCGAGATTGAAGGAGTGATCTACGGGAGTGGTGATGACGGAGGAGTTGGTGATGATCATAGCAATTGTGGGAATTGCTTGGGAGATGGATGAAGATGATGGGCGGCTGTAGAATGGCACCGAAGCTCCGAGGAACGTTGCTCTGATACCAAGTGTTAGAACACTTGCAGATTCTAAGCTTGGGGTTGATCTATATAGGGGATCGGTCCTGGAACTCTATAGGGTTTCCCTCCTCCAAGGTTTTCTGCACAATGACTGAAAGGAATTTGATCTATTGATGATAAAAAAGTAGTGGCTACATGAGTTTATATAGGGACTCAAAACTCTAACTCCTTATAGGACTCCTACTCTCGGAAGACTCTCTCTCCTCACCAACTCCTAACCCCTAGCCAGCTCATAACCATGATGTGGCCGGGGGCTATAGGGATCTCCAACTCCTAATTTTATTCTTATTCAACCCTAGAGAGAGTCCTTGCTAAATGTACCTCTCCTCTCCTAACCCTGGCCGGCCTCTCCTAAGAGGAGGGAGGCGGCTAGAAGACCCTCTCTTCATGAGGACTCTTCCCTTAACCCCAGCTGACCACTTCTTCCATAGGGGTGGTAGCTAGTTTAGGATTTATTACATGCATGACTCCATAAACTTAGGACCCAACATAGCTAGGGTCCTAACACAAAGCAAGTGTACCATCAAAACTTAATAGTAACCTCTTTTGCTATTTGTCAAGGGGATGGATAAAGCATAACCACCCATTAAGATGACCCCATTTCTGGATTTCACCTTAGATTGACATCAGAAAAATGATTTCTACAGCTATTTTGAATCTCCGAGTTCTAGATTCTTGCCTAACCAGACAAAATTAAAAGTAATTCAAAATAGCTTTCTTGGGGTCAAACTGTTCATTAATGAACCAATTCACAAAAGCAGACATAAAAAAGCTCTCACTTAAAGACTCAGTTAATATTCTCTTCCCCTTTTTGACAAAAGATGATCAAAATGTATAAAACTTCTTAAATTTTGCTCTCCTAATACATTAAATAAAGTGCAGCAAATGACATCATTATCATCATCCACAATTGCATATTACAAAAGACAAGGTGCAAACAGACCAAAAAATTAAAAGAAAAATTGCAGCATTTACCAAGATCAACTATATCTGCCCAGAAACAAAACTAAACCATAAAGTCCTTACTAAGAGTCTAAGAGTCTACTTACAATGAAAGATAAATATGATTCTAATCTCTGGATATTCTGATAAATCAGATCTGTAGTATCCCTTATATTAGTCTCCGTCCACTGAGATATTTCAAGGTCCGCCTCAGGTATTTTCTCGAAGTGAAGTACATATGAGCCATTCTGATCCACAGAGGACTTGTCACTCTTCCATAATCACATAAAGCATGAAGAGAAAAGAAAGCAACATAAGTCTTACATATACTAATTTCCTATTTTATGTTTAAAAGATTTAAATTAAAAAATCTCTACTTTATTAGACTGACATTATGAACTACAAGCAGTTCATGTGCTTGGGAAATGGAAGCTTCGAGTTTTAAGAAAAGGCTATTTATGGCCATCAACACAAAAGGCAGTGACTTGTCAGCATCTTCAATCAGTGTTCCACCATACTTGTTAACTTCCAAATAAACCTACAAGAATAGGTAAACATGTAGAATTAATAACACCTAGAGTAAAAGAGATTAGGAAGATTCACATCAAAATCTTATCATCACTTCAATCATCTACACTAGAAGTAGAAAGATATGCAATAGATGATACAACAATAATAAAACAAAAATATAATGCAGGAAAACCTGTGCAAGAAAATCAGCCAGGCAGCGCCTTAGAATGGTCAAACTAGCAATTTTGTGAGATATTGTATTGGAAGCAGCATGAGATAGATGCTGAAACGGAGCGCCACCTGGGCCAAGTCTGCTTATCATTTCATAAGCACCATCAATAAAGGCCAATGGTCCTCTTTCAAAAATCATGAAATAAATCTTCCGAACATTTGTTCCCTAAGGACAACAGACATAGCATTTTCATTAACAAAAAAATGAGTGAATGTCTCGAGTTCACTGCTGAATAACTCTTCCTCAAACATATCTAGCAAGTAACAATGAGTCAGACAATAAATAAATTAACACAACAACACCTCAGCTCGAGATTGCCAAAAGTGCAAACTTTTCTGAACATTATGCAAATTGCATAATACATATTCCATAATGTCTTCTGACATAATGGACGCTCTTGATGCTCTGGCTGCAATTCTGCAATATGGAGTTTCAAACTGGTTAGCCAACTAATAGTTTGTTACTGTTTCTTATGATGATGTAACTAATAGAGCATCAGAAAATTAATGCAACATAGTAGGTAAGATAGTAAAACAGCTTTAAACTAATCTACCATGATTAGTTCAAAGATTATTTTCGTTTTGGCATGTTGTTTCTAGTTTATTGAGAAGTAAGGCTAAAATAATGTGATTACATCAGAGTATTAATTTGAATAGACATCAGAAAATTAATGCAACTTAGTAGGTAAGATAGTAAAACAGCTTTAAACTAATCTACCATGATTATTTCAAAGATTATTTTCGTTTTGCCATATTGTTTCTAGTTTATTGAGAAGTAAGGCTAAAATAATGTGACAACATCAGAGTTTTAATTTGAATAGAGCATCAGAAAATTAATGCAACATAGTAGGTAAGATAGTAAAACGGCTTTAAACTAATATACCATGATTATTTCAAAGATTATTTTCGTTTTGGCATGTTGTTTCTAGTTTATTGAGAAGTACGGCTAAAATCATGGTTTCTCAAATCCACTGAACCTCGACCAAGTTGGTATTACCAGCCGGCTCTCTAAATGCCTGAAAAAATTGACTGGACCAGAAGGAAGACCGATCTCGAGAATTTCGATCAGATCCTATAGCTTCTAAATATATGAAACCACAGAGTCAAAGAAGTGCAAACAAACAAAGCATAGAGAATAATAGTGGTTGTGGAAATATTAACAATCAAAATGGTTTGACCAAAGGAATCAATGGTATAACACATCACAGATGGTAGAGAGGAAGCATGGAAGAAAAAAGGGGTTTAAGTCTTCTAAAGGACCATGACCAACTGAGTCGATGGCAAGGGTGATCTGGCTATCAAACTTCCGCGTTCTGCAGTCCACCTCATCTTCCCTTGCTGGCCAGAAGAAAGAGACACACGAGCAACAGGGTACAGCAGATCGTGTTTCTTGAATGCGGGAAAGAAGAACGGGAAGAACTCACGAAGAAGACATGGTGGCGCTGGAATGCAGCGGAAGCGGAAGACCGGACCTCCGCCTGCGATGGCGGTGAGCCGGGGTGCCACGCCGGAAGATGTGGGAGATCTTGGAGAGGAGGGACGAGTTGAGAGAGGGCAGTCGGTCCCGCAAGGTCTTCCAGATCCGGCTGGTGTAGCAAGGGGCGAGGGACCTCGAACCGATGGCATCGGAGGCAGTGGGAGGGCCGGACGTAGGACTCTCGACCGGCGACGAGGCCATGGCGAAAGGTTCCACCCTTTGGTAGCGGGGCTTCGTCGCTGTCGAACGAGTTCGAGGCTTAAGCGAGGCGTAAGTCGGCGAGTCGCCAATACATTGCAATTTGGACCGGACCGGGCTGGACATGGAAACACGGCCCAAGGAGAAGGCTTGTGAACCAAAACAGACCGATGTTATTTTTTTTTATGTATTTACTTATTTTATTTAATATTCTCCGTATGTTTTATCGTGAGAAAATAAAACAGTAAATAATAATAATAATAATATTAATATTAATATTATTATTATTATTATTAAAAGACGTGATGAATTCAATCCAAAGGCTTTTATCCTTCAGCCAATCTTAATTCTCAAGTCAAGTTCCTTTCTTTCAGGGATAGGCGAATTTGTTTCTAGAAAAGAAATCATTATTTACAATGCTCGACTCTCCAACATGAGGAAATCAAAACATCTAATTCTAGGAAAATCCATTTAGTCCAAAAAAATCTAGAGCCTCATTAATTCTAATGGCTTTCCTTACATAGTCTGTCATTCACCTTCTCTTTACACATGGGATAGGGCTAGATGAATTCTTGTGAATTCATTCTCCTAAAAAATCAGACATGTTAATTTTTCATCGAGCAAAAATGAAGTAATGACAAAAAAATAGATCTATGTAAATTTTAGTTTTCATATAAATCTCCACGTATATCATACTAAATCTCCACGTATATCATACTAAATCTCCACGTATATAAAATCTCCATGTAAGAAAACATTTACCAAATTTCATCTTTCGGAGTTGTAACTGTTAACTGTTGATTATAAATAGTTCAGTTCTTAGGCTTCTAAATTTGATCCTAATTTTATATTTGAATTATGTCACAACATGTTTTGTACTCCGACTTAAATTAGAGCGATAATAGACACTGCGTGTTTTGGGCGTGGAGGGAGAACCTTCGATTGGTGTTAGTTAGGCATTGTGCACGCAGCCACCAGAAGAATTCGATTCCTTCTCCATGTGACTCTCGTGAGACTACCTCATTCCGCAGCTACAAAGGCAATTTTAACAAACACATGGTAGACACAGAACAAGTGACCTGACACAACAAAAGACCCCTCCTCTTTCCTAATCTTCTCACATGGTCATGAAGCCGAAGGTTTCCTTCTCTCCTCTTCCGCATGCTAAACCTTAGTCATCCACCACTAGGTGCAGCGCAAGAATGGAGAGCCTAACTCCACTACCACCTCGTTGCCCACAAGTTGCCCATACTTTTTGCTGTATGTAACAGGTTAAGAAATCGAGTCACCTGCAATCTAAGCCACAGAACATACTCAACACCTGGAGTCATTTAAGCTCCATGATCTTTGACAGTAGAATGTGCAGTAGCTGCATGATGACATCATCAGGTTTCTTTGGGCTGCCATTGATGCTGACCTTCACTACAGGAGTGTGTTGTCTTCGGCTGCAATCTCTGTCACCCCCGCTGGACACACGTGACGAAGTGAGCTCGAAACACACACCTCACCCCAGGCGGGCATGAACCGGCCAAGTCTGGGGCCAGGACCAACGGTTCCCGGTCCGGTTCGTTCATTTTCTTTTCTTTTTTTATGTTTTTCTAATTATAAATAATTTAAAGCAGCAAATAATTAATAATTTTCTTTCAAAATTTTGATGATATTTTCATACACGTAATACCATAAAAATTTTGATCAACTCATAATGCTTAGTTTAATATTTCTATTATATTATATTCAGTTCTACGTAATTAAAATTAGAATCGAACAGTCCAAACTTGTTATTATTTGGTTTCGATTCCGATCCGATTCGATCGACGGTTCCAAATCCCGATTCCAGGTTCATGAAGCTACAGAAAGGCTGCTGTTTACTATGAATCTGTCATCAATGTTGTCGAACACTCCGAGATTTGAAGATACCGACCAGTCTGAGAACGTGTTTGCAGGTCCCACAAGGATCTGCAACTTGGTGTTTTGGATGTGATCATGTGACAAACAATGTGGAGCATGACAAGCCCAACTTCCTCGAAGCTCATTGTTTTGTGCAGTGTCAGTCTCTGGTTGGGAACTGTTTTCTCGCACGTTTCTTTTTTTTTTTATTTGGATGACAAAGATTTAAAATAATCTTAAAAGGATAACAGAATAATTATAAGATTTATATTTTTAGAAGTGAAATCGGGAGTAGTGTGATCTAATCCAAAATAATTTTTTTATCAGTGTTATCAATTTACATATATATATATATATATATATATATATATATGTGTGTGTGTGTGTGTGTGATGTCACGATGCACAGTGGTTCTCCTCGAGCCATCGAGGGGTCACGGCGTGCGTTGCACGTGCGGAGGTGATCGGCAACGCCGACGGAAACGCAGAGCACTACTTACATTGACAAGAATTTGTGATGTAAGAACGGGCAGTACACCCCACAGGTCCGTGTACATGCGCCGAGAACGGCGAACCCTATCGGCCGTCGATTCTTACCATCCAACGGTCTCGATGCAAGGACCAGCGCGCCGCGTCCGAAGTGACCCACGCCGTTTTGCGTGGCCACCAGACTAGCGCGCCGTGCATCAGCACGCACCATCTGGAACCCGTGCCACCTGAGGAGTGGATGCCCGCGGTAGCCCCTATCAGTTTCCGACAGATGGATTTGCCACGGCTCCCCACCGTGGCGAAGGCGCACCGCACTCTCCCCCCGGGCACTATAAATCGGAGCGTGCCGCCAGTAGCTTCTCAGGTGACCGAAGAGTGATCGAGCCCGCTTCTTCTCTCTTCTCCCTCTGCTCAGCTCCTGCTAGCTCTTAGCTCTTCTTCCTCATGGGCGGCTGCAGCGAGTACCTGCGGAGGGCGAAGCCATACATCGCCATGATCTCTCTCCAGTTCGGCTACGCCGGCATGAACATCATCACCAAGGTGTCGCTCACCAACGGGATGAGCCATTACGTGCTCGTCGTCTACCGCCACGCCTTCGCCACTCTCTCCATCCTCCCCTTCGCGCTTTTCCTAGAGCGGTACGCTTCTGTTGTGCTCATCTCTTGCTACGCTATGATACTGGAGTCTGTGCTTACAGCCGCGTGTTCGTTGCTGCCACAGGAAGGTGCGGCCTACGATGACGAAGTGGGTGTTCTTGCAGATATTTGTGTTGGGACTTCTCGGGTGAGTTCTCGTAGTCTCTGCACGCAGTACTCCTATCTATGTATGTACACAAACAGAGCTCATTCCTCGATGCTATTACAGGCCCGTGATCGACCAGAACTTTTACTACGTTGGACTCAAGTTGACCTCTCCTACCTTCTCATGCGCCATGAGCAACATCTTGCCGGCCATGACCTTCGTGATGGCCGTGCTATGCAGGTTGGTCATCAGCCGATCTTTCTGCTGCGTGGTAATTTGTGTTTCGCTGTGCAAGCTAATGAACTGGTTGTTCTGGTGATGTGGGATTCGAATGTTAGGATGGAGAAGGTGGATCTGAGGAAGCTGATATACCAGGCGAAGGTGGCCGGAACGTTGGTGACTGTGGCTGGGGCCATGTTGATGACACTTTACAAAGGTCCCTTAGTGGAGATGGTTTGGACAAAGCATGTTCATCCTCATGCATCCAACTCTCCGGCCGCCACCGAGTCGAGCAGCAGGGACTGGTTTCTCGGCTCCATCTTCCTCATCCTAGCCACCTTAGCTTGGGCTTCTCTGTTCGTCCTTCAGGTAGCCAAGTCTGTAGCAGACATGAACATTCCTTCTTCGTTCAAGAGAATTGACTGTTTGATCGCTGCAACTCTCGCAGGCAGTAACACTGAGACAGTACTCTGCTCAGCTGTCTCTCACGACATGGATATGCTTCATGGGGACATTGCAAGCCATAGCCGTCACTTTCGTCATGGAGCACAAGCCTTCTGCCTGGACCATAGGCTTTGATATGAACCTCCTTGCTGCTGCCTACGCTGTGAATACTCTTTTCATGATCTCTGACTAGCCTGCACCTGTGATCGTTATATGATGGAAGGCATGCTGATCTAAGCTACCATATGCAGGGAATTGTCACATCTAGCGTCGCTTACTATGTTCAAGGGCTGGTGATAGCAAAAAGAGGGCCAGTCTTTGCATCAGCCTTCAGTCCTCTGATGATGATCATAGTTGCCATCATGGGCTCTTTCATCCTGAACGAGAAGATCTATCTCGGAGGGTGAGATTCCATGTAACCCTGGGGATCCCAAAACCTCCGGTTCTTATCCCTTTGTTTCTTCAATATGTGGTTGCAGTGTCCTCGGTGCGATCCTCATTGTTATCGGACTCTACTCGGTTCTCTGGGGGAAGTACAAGGAGACCAAGGAGAAGAAAGAGAAGGAGGCCATGTCTTTGCCCGTAGCATTGAAGGAGAGTGAAGGATGTCAGCAAACCAACTCTGGCAAAGAAATAAATGGAGATGATAAGAGCTCCACCGCAGTCACTGCAGGGGACGCACCAGAAGCCTGATCATATATCCTACCATATCATGCTAATAAGAGAGAGAGAGAGAGAGAGAGAGAGAGAGAGACGATCAACTAAGTCAACCTTGTTTTTCTTCCATTTTTTACTTTTTCGGTATGCATGGGCTTCATGTAAGCACTTCAAGATCAGAGATATAATGACATTGATGTTAACAAATCAGATTTCCCCAACTGGAGACCCGTTGATCAATTGAGAGAAATTCTCCTTCCTAATATATATAAATAGATGTTGAACCCAGAAATCAAGTGTATTAATTATTACATTTTATTCAATTCTATTAGTTTAACATGATATTAGAGTTACTTTTTCTTTAAGAGAGATTACTGTTTGTACAGTTGTTATCTAACGACAGTCTCTCACCAACTCACGGCAGCACGTTGAAACCGACGAAGAGAGCCTGAAGCGCCTGCTCCTTCCTCCACCCTTCTTCCCGTCATAGGCTGCTCCTTCCTTCTTCCCGTCGCTGGCTGCTCATAGGCTCAGGTGTGTCAGCAACAGCTTCTGGATGCTGCTTTCGCTGGAGAAGCGTCATTTCTCCTCTTTCAGCATGATGTCCCTCTCGTCGCCCTCCTCTCCAGACCCGTAACTCTAGGAGCAGAAGAACTCCTCTGCGACTTCCCCTTCTTCCACCTCCCCGGTTGCTGCGCCCCTTCCACAAGCAGCTACATCAGCAGAGACGACAGGAGAAGCTGTAACAGCAGCAGCAGTCTTCCTCGTTGCGACGATCTTCTCCGTCGCATTCAGCGGATTCTGCAAGCTCACTCTCGCTGCAGAAGTCTCCCCTGTACCTTTCCACCCTGTGGTATCCTCCTCACTGTGGTCGATTTCTCGCTTGACGACACCGCAGTTCCCAGGGAACTTGCCCCATCGCCTAGTGTCTCTCGACTCCAGAACATGGCACGCAGCTTTCACGTTCCGGCTTGCTATGTCTCAACTCACCTCTAGCGATGCTGATCCCGGGGTTATCAATGGGCAGTGACGACCGTCCTTTGTCGAGATGGTTTTGACCTTCGAAACCAAATGCTAAGCGGAAGGAATTTGGAGATGCAGTCATCGACCTATCATTGGTGGTGGGACAACGACTCCGTCCCACCATCTCAGTCTGCTGCTTCGAGGAATGTTGTATGCTGCCACAAGAATCTTAGCCTTCCTTGCTAACTTGTTGCAGTCGCTGCAGCAATAGCGTGTTCAGCCAACTCTCCGGCAGTCTCTCCTCGCGGTGAAACTTTCACAATCTCTCTGTTCTCTACACCCCTCTTCTTGCCTTCTGAATCAACCATATCTCACTCAGTCAACTAACTCACAAAAATTATTTTTCTATTATTCTCTCTTATGCTTTTAGATCACATAGTATCATAATTTATTATGATACTTATCTTAGTAATAATAGTCTACATTTTGAAAAATTCTCATTTCTCGCTCTAAACCATTTGAAATTATTTATGACGATGTTTTCGACCCTGTCTCACCCATTTCTTTTAATAAATTATAATTTTATGTTATATTTGTAAACTATTTTACCAAGTACGTATAGTTATATCCTCTTCATAATAAGTATAAAGTACTTATAGCCAACTTTAGAAAATTGGTCAAAAACTTCTTTCATACTACAATTAAAACAGTCTATTCTGATGGTAGGATTAAATATCAAGCCCTCGCATCATGTTTGTCCACTTGCAACATTCAACATTTCAAGTCATCCTCATATACTCCTCAACTAGTTGGCTCTATCGAACACAAACATCAACATATTGTTGAAACCAATTTAATACTTCTACATCAAGCATCTATGCCACCGATTTTTTAGTTAGTAGCTTTTCAAACTATAGTCTACCTCATTAATTATATCCTCACTCTTATCCTACAATATAAATCATCATTTGATAAGCTATTTCATAAATGTCCTAATATGCAAACATTCAAATTATTTGGTTGTTTGTGTTATCTATGGTTACGTCCCTATGTCGTATATAAAATGCAATATAGACCTCAGCTTTGTGTTTTCATTGGGTACTTTATTGAACATAATACCTTCCAATGTTGTGACCCTCATACTAATAAAGTATTTTTTAATGATATATCACTTTTTTGGAGTCTATCTTTCCCTGTCACAATCACAAGCCTCATGACGTACCCATGGATTATGGTATTACACCTTTGACCCTATCAACCGAACCCCCACCACATCTTCTACTCCTTTTTCCTTTGGATCCACACTATCTTAATACTTTTGTTTTGCAACTCTATTCTACCTTTTCCAATTCTTCATAGGTTCCTCATGTTACTGAACTATTGCCCTTGGCAACACAACCATTGCCTTTACCTAGACACGGTGCTCTTGAGGTCTTTCAGCTTTACTCAAACTATGATGACCTACTTCCTTTACCACCTAATAACGTAACAGCCCCCAGATATCTTATGCAAACTTGCTCCAAAATTGGTAATTAAACCACGTCATGTTTTTTTATGTACATGCTAGCATAAAATTTTCGTCTGAATCTATTAAACTAACATCATTTATCTAGGCCCAAAAATATCCACATTGATGTAAAGCCATGTGCGAGAAATATGATGCTCTCCTCCATAACTCTACATGGACTCTTATTCCCTTTAATCCCACACAAAATATCATCGAGTGTAAGTGAGTTTTTTAAATTAAGTGGAACTATGATGATTCAATTGCTTGATATAAAGCACGCCTCGTGGCTAAAGGATTTCATCAAAGATATAGTGTTGACTTTACAGAGACATTAAGTCATATTGTTAAAGCTACCACAATCGGACTTATCCTGAGTGTGACAGTCTCCAAAGGTTAGTACTTATGGTAATTAGATGTTAACAATATCTTTTTATAGGGGACTCTCACTAAAGACATATTTATGGAGTAACCTCCTTGCTTTATCCATCCTCAGTGTCCATGACATGTCTGTAAACTCCAAAAAGTCATTTATGAACTTTGTCAGGCTCCATGAACTTGTTATATTGAACTTGGCCTATCATTGTCTTCTATTGGCTTCATCAACTCTAAGTCTAATATCTCGCTATTTCTACGCCAATAACGTGGAGGCACCATCTATCTTTAAGTCTATGTGGATGATATTATTGTCACAAGTGATAATCTTATGGAGGTTAAAACATTCATCATGCAATTGGCATATAGATTCTCTCTCAAAAATCTTAGCAACTTGAGCTACTTTCTAGGCGTGGAAGCAACATTTATATCTTTAGAACTTTTTCTCTTACAGTGAAAGTATATTTAAGATTTATTATCAAAAATGAACATGCATTACTCAAAAGAGATTATAACTTTCCTATCTACTAGTGAATCACTCAATTTATGTGATGGTAGTCCTGCTATAGATCATACTCAATATCGACAAGTAGTTGTATCCTTACAATATTTGTTATTAATAAATTATCATAATGCATGCATCAACCGTCTACTATGCATTGGGTTATAGTCAAATGTGTTCTGAGATATCTTAAGAGGACCCTCCATCATAGCATATTTCTTTACAAATACTCTCCCCTTCATCTTCATGCTTTTGTTGATGTAGATTGGACATGAAATGTTGATGATAGATCTTTCATGTCAGGGTATATTGTGTTTCTTGGTGCTAATCTGATCAGTTAGAGTTTTAAGAAGTAAAAGACAGATGTCTGGTCTATAACTGAAGCTAAATACCATGTCATTGTCACTACTACTGCAGAATTTAATTGGATCATGAATCTATTCAAGGAGCTTAACATCACATATTTTGATAATGTCGGTGCTACTTACCTCTACACCAATCCAGTATTCCACTCCTGCATGAAACATATTGTTATCAACTTTTATTTTGTGCAAAATCAAGTTATCAAGCATCAGCTCCGTGTTTTTCATGTATATACGGTTGATCAACTGGTAGATTCACTCATGAATCATGTTGCTCGTAAACTCTTTTCATTACATCGGTCTAAGATTAGCATCCTTAATAGAAGCTCAATCTTATGGAGACATATTAACAGATAATATTTTTCCAAATGAATGAGGAGATATCGTTGATCAATTGAAGAAAATGGTCGTTCCTAACGTGTATAAATAGATATTGGACCAACAATTCAAGTGAGCTTACTATTACATTCTCTTTCATTCTATTCGTTTCACAATTGAGAGCATTGAACACCCTCTCTTTCGACACATGTCACTCTCTCTTCTCTTCTTGAGTTTGTTCAATCATTAAAAAAAGGCTTTGCATGGTATCACAATATCACTGTTATTCTACAATCGCCACCGTGTGTAACCAGGAAACCCTAACCCAAACTTGCTTTCCGGTGTGGTGAATGCCTCTTGTCTTCAAACTTCATGTCGAGCAACATGATGCATGTAACGTTAATCTCCACAGATAAAATTAGTTTCTTTGCAGACATTCATCAGTCATCTGATACTTGGGATCAGACTATATAGAGAGCTCAGATAGTGTGTGATCCATCGTCAGTCATTTTGTGTTCTGATGTGTAATTCCATCGTAGATTTCTTCCACGCACCCAACTAAGAAGAGTTGGTGGGAGACAGTAAACCCAAGTGTGGTTGACGACAACCGCACTTCACCATGGAAGAAGGAAGAATAATGCATGCATGAGCTCCAAGGCACTCACGGTGACGAGAGCTACTGCAACACGCAGCAACGATTCTCCACATCTCCTTTCCTCCTCCTTTTCCACACCCACAACTTCCAGCCTCTTGTGGATGACAATTAACAATGGCACAGCAAAGGCAACTCCATTACATGATTCTAGAAAAGAAACAGGTGCTTTCACGTTCCTGTGCTGCTTATGCATCCACCATGACAAGTTGGGACTCCACTGCCCAGCCAGCACTTGCCATTTGGACGTAAAATATCGTTGTTGCAGAATGAAATCACATCAGATGCGTTCCTACTCGTTCTACATGATTCGTTTGGTTGATAGGTGTGTTGGATTAGCAATAACGAGCATGCAACCAAATATTTATATAAGGTGAGTCATGGAATTGGCTTTCTCCGCTACATTCTTTGATGGACCACGCCTCTTTTTTTTATTATAAGTAATAGAGGATATGGTGGATACGAAGACGTCATTATAAGCCATAATATTTATGTTAGATTATTGATAGCTAATTGAGATGATGAATATTGACCTGGTTGTCACGTCCTCGTGCCCTCAGACAACTGGTCCGCCAACGTGGCGGACCCGACGCGTCGGAGCTAGCCTAACACAGGCATTGAGGGGTTAGCAGTCGTATGATCGACCTAACGCAGGTAAGGTGGGCAAAGGCGACATGCCTCAGTTGTAGGAAGCATGACACGCACCTCGCTGCAAGGACCACAGATGGCATGACGAAGTACAACGACATGATAAGTGATAGGGAGGGTGAGGGCCTTAGGTACGAACGCCTCGCAACCATTACTATAAAAGCCTCTGCACCTCTACGGAGCGGGAGGATCACAAAATCAACAACCAGACTAACTTGACCATCGGAGAGGTCACGTCGGGAACCCCACCCTACCCGACCTTCTTGTAGGAATTAGCTGCCGACCCGAACTGAGATACTTCCTCCCGACCCGAGCTCCGACGAGCTAGCTTCTTCCTTATCAAGCCGGACCCAAGAGTTCCCACCACCCAACATTGCCTCACTTCCTCTCTGCCGAGACGACCGCGGGCGAGCTAGTGCACATGAGCCTGAACTAGTCATGCCCACTCAGCAGACACGGAGGCAGACCGCGCCTACTGGGCAGGCACAAGAATTTCACACCAACATTTTTGGTGCTAGAAGGAAAGCTCATATCGCAAGAATGCCTGTTTGGTAACTCGAGTGCGGAGCATCGCTCGGAGACCAACCACCCTCAACCAGCGGAGGAGGTCACCATAGCAGGGCCGACTCTGAACCGTTTTTGGAGAATGATGACCGACCCAGGGTTTCCCTCACCTGCATCCAACCCTACTCCGTTCGTCGTCATGGCTGAGGCCTTTCTCAATCGGCCTCACCAACCAGGTTCAAGCATTGGCCGGCATGGTGCAAACTATAGTACCATACTTACCCCAGCTCATACAGTCGGCAACTCAACAATCGGCTCCCTCAACAGCATTTTCGCAAACGGAGTCACCTGTGGCCCCGAACCAAGAGACTCAACTCGAGGTGGAACCACCACAGTGCCAGGCTGCGGAAGCCCATGCAGCCTCCCCAATTACTGCACCTGCTTGCTCGCAAAGCTGCTCTTGCGATCCGGTTCAAACCAGTCCCGACTTCGACACCCTATCATCTGATTCTATTAATTCATTGAGGGAACAAGTCCGCCAAGTCCATCAACGACTGGATGAGGTCCAGAAGGAGGTCCTCAAATCAAAGGGGGAGATCGGAGAAAGCTCAAAAGGTGGCTCCCCGTTCACCCCTGAGATACAAGACAAACCTCTACCGGCCAATTTCAGACTCCTGGCCCTCGAACTTTATGATGATGGCAGTTGCAATCCAACAGAGCATATCGTAGCATTCCGCGCTCAAATGGCTTTGTATGACACGTCTGACGTACTGATGTGTCGAGCTTTTCCTACCACCCTAAGAGGACCGACCATGACCTGGTATTGTCGTCTTAAACCCGCCTCTATATCTTCGTTTGATTTATTAGCAAAAGAGTTTGAACTAAACTTCTTGGCGAGTGCATGCCCAAAACCAACCACCGCTTCCCTCCTGGGGTTGGCCCAAGGAAGCGACGAGTCCCTCTCCCAGTTTGTGGGACGATTCACTTCACAGGCCCAAGGATTCCCTGATGTCCATCCATCTCTAGCCATTCAGGCATTCTTAATGGGACTTAAACCATCGAGGTTCTTTTGGTCGCTGATCGAGCAACCACCCGTGATGGTGCCCAAAATGCTACAGCGGGCGCACTAATACATGGCTGCCGAGACGTTGGTGGCTGGCAAGCGAGACGAGTAGAAACGTCCCTGAGTGAAACAATCCTGAGGACACCCCGCGAGACTAGAGGAGGGAGGACAGGTCGGGCATGTTACCATCAAGAGACCCCCACCCTGCACCGATTCCCCTCAAGTCGACTCGAACAGAGATCTTTTTTCAGATTCGGGAGAAGGGGCTCTTGAAGGCTCCAAATCCAATGAAGACACACTCCGAAAGACGTGACAAAAGGAGGTATTGTCGCTTTCACAGGGAGTACGACCACGACATGGAAGAATGCCGTGACTTATAGTATCAAATTGAAGACCTCATCCGACACGGGCACTTATGTTGGTATGTTCACGACCAATCTTCACTCCTCGCTAGTTGGCCTCCTCGAGATTCATCGCCCCGACCCAAGGGTCTAGTCAAAAAGCAAATCGACGTCATCTTCGGGGGGCCAGCCTCGGGCGGCAATAGCTCCTCAGCGCACAAGGCTTATGCACACACTGAGGTCGGAAAGAGGCCTACGCATGATGAAGACCTCGACATCACCTTCAGGTCGGGGAGTGAAGAGTACCCCTGCCATGACGATGCATTGGTGATCTCAATCCGGATGGCCAATGCCTGAGTCAAAAGAGTTATGATTGACACGAGAAGTTCGACCGACATTTTGTATTTTGATGTCTTTCAGAAACTGGGACTAACTGACAAAGACCTCATCACCCTAACATCTACTTTGACAGGGTTTACTGGGGACTTCGTCTCTCCTATGGAGGCGGCCATGATTCTTCTCACGTTCGGAGGAGAACCAAGGTCAAAAACTCTCATGGTGTCGTTCATAGTGGTGAAGCTCCCATCAGCATACAACGCCATCATTAGACGACCGACCCTCAACCGGCTCAACACGGTCGTCTCAACTTATCACCAGCTCATGAAGTTCCCGACCTGGGCAGGGGTCGGCGAGGTTAGGAGTGACCTAAGAGAATCCAAACAATACTATCTAATGGCAACAACACTACCTAAGAGGCCGAAGATCCAAACGGCCGCAGTGGACCCCCGAAGCCCTAAGGATAATGCTTGGGATCCCAACCCGACATAGCAAGTTTTGGAGGTGCCCCTCGATCCAAGTCACCCGGACAAGTTGGTGAAGATCGGTTCAGGACTCTCGGAGGACCAACGAGTACAACCAATTGAATTCCTATGGAAGAATGGAGATGTCTTCGCGTGGTCCCCAAAGGATATGCCAAGGGTCGACCTGGAGGTCGCTCAACATCATTTGAACATCACTCCCGGCACCCAACCTGTCAAGCAGCGCCCATGCAAGTTCATTCCCGACCGACAGAAGGCTGTTGTAAATGAAGTCACTCACTTATTAGATGCGAAGCTCATCGAGGAAGTAAAGTACCTGACCTGGTTATCCAATGTTGTACTTATCAAAAAAGCTAATGAAAATTGGTGAATGTGCGTTGATTATACCGACCTCAATCGAGCTTGCCCGAAAGACCATTACCCCCTTCCTTATATTGACCAACTAGTGGATGCCACATCGGGACATTAGTTGCTCTCCTTTATGGATGCCTTCTTGGGGTATAATCAAATCTGAATGGCTCCGAAAAACAGAGAGAATATGGCCTTCATTACTCACAATGATATCTATTGCTACAAAGTGATGTCATTTGGGCTGAAGAATGCTAGAGCGACATACCAAGGCTGGTAAATCGTATATTCAAGGATCAAGTCAGGAGAAACATGGAGATTTGCGTGGATGACATGATAGTCAAAAGTCGAAAGACCGAGGCTCATCTCTCGAATCTAGCAGAAATGTTTCGCACGCTAAGGAGATACAAAATGTGTCTCAACCCGGCCAAATGTACCTTTGGCATCACATCCAAAAAATTCCTCGGCTTTATTGTTTATCAATGAGGAATAGATGCCAACCCTGACAAGGGTTGGCAAAGGATTTCAAGTGGACCCCGAGTGCGAAGAAGCATTCCGCCAGCTAAAGAGCCACATCAAACACCTGCCCCAGCTGGCATCAATAAAGGACGGAGAGCCTCTCGGCTTGTACCTTGTGGCATCTGATTTGGCGGTCAGCTCGGTCTTGGTGACGCTCGATAAAGCTGGACAAAAGCCGGTCTACTACACCAGCCATGTCTTGACGAGCCTCGAGCTCCGTTACCCCCCTATAGAAAGATTGGCCTTGGCGTTGATCCTGGCATCAAAAAAGCTAAGGCCATACTTTCAGACACATCCCATTAAGGTGATAACCGACCAACCATTACGCCAGGTCCTCTCAAAGTTTGATGTTGCAGGTCGGATGCTCAAATGGTCGGTAGAGTTGAGGGAATTCGACATCGAGTATATGGGAAGAAGGACGATCAAAGGTCAAGTGATGGCAGACTTCTTCTCGGAACTCACGCCCTCGGAGATCCCGACGAGCTCGGACCCTATGTGGACACTGCACATTGATGGTTCTGCCAACTTAGAAAGAGGAGGCATCGGCTTGGTGCTCAAGGATCCCTCTGGCCACATCTACGAGCATGTGCTTCGGCTAGAATTCAAGGCCACAAACAATGAAGCAGAATATGAAGCAGTATTGTTCGGTTTAAAAGTCATTACCGAACTTGGTGCGGAAAACATAGAAATATTTACTGACTCTTAGCTCATTGCAGGTCAGGTCAATGGAGATTTCGAGACTCGAGAAGTGACGATGGTCAAGTACCTGGCCAAGGTGCGACGGATGATGGATCAATTCTGGAAGTGCATCATCACCAAAGTGCCTTGAGCCGAGAATTCATAAGCAGACGCCCTGGCCAGGCTTGCATCCTCTTGCATAACCGACACACCGCCGGGGGGAATAGCAAGAATCCCTGGGCCTTCCATTAACCTAGCGGTGCTATCTATCGATGAAGAAGAGGAACGTTGGATCAGTGAAATCATCTGTTTCAAGCAAACAAGAGCCCTCCCCGAGGACAAAGTGGCTGCCCGACGGATTAGGAAGGTGGAATCATGGTACTACCTTATTGATGGTCGGCTCTATCGGCGAGGCTTTAGTCGACCCCTGCTTTGGTGCTTGCACCCGACCGAAGCGCGCACCACCATAGCCGAGACCCACGAGGGCATATGTGGAGACCATATGGGTGCTTGGACCTTGGCGCACAAGATTCTCAGGCAAGGTTATTATTGGCCCACCCTAAGTAAAGATGCTCAGACCTATGTGCAAAGTTGCGAGCAATGCCAGAAGCATGCCCAGATCCAACATCAACCGATGGTACCGCTCGCAACCGCCTACTGTGCTTGGCCTTTCGCCCAATGGGGAATGAACCTCCTCGGTCCCTTCCCCCCAGCTTTAGGACAACGGAGGTTCCTAATAATGGGGGTTAATTACTTCACTAAATGGCTCGAGGCCAAGCCATTGGCCTCCATTGCCAAAAGGTAAGTTAAAGGATTCATGTGGAAAAACATCATAACTAGGTTCGGCCTTCCTAAAATCATAATCACAGATAATAAGACACAGTTCAACAATGTGAAGTTTATAAAGCATTTTGCCAAAGCTATCACATCCAACTGAAATTCAGCTCGGTCGCCCACCCACAAGCCAATGGACTTGCCGAGGTGACGAACCGGGCTATTCTCGAAGGATTGAAGAAGAAGATTTCTGGAGCCCCAACAACTTGGGTGGAGGAACTTCCGAACATACTTTGGGCATCTCGGACAACTCCAAAAACCCCAACGGGGGAGTCTCCCTATAGCCTGGCTTTCAGAACCAAGGTTGTACTCCCTCCCGAATTAGTTTTCCCGACCCTCCGAATCCAAACCCATGACGAAGAGGTATCCAACCAATAACTGCGCGAGAACCTCGACCTGCTGGAGGAGAAGCGAGTCGACGCTTATCTGTAGATGCTAGCTTATAAAAGGGCTATCACCAAACTTTACAACCGCCGAGTGCATCCTCGGCTCATCAGGGCGGGCGACATGGTGCTGTGGAAAACCGAGGTCAGCGACCCGACCCGATCCCATGGAAAGCTAGTACTGAACTGGGAAGGACCTTACCGAGTCGTGGATGTTGTCTGAGAATGGACTTACATGTTGGCAACTACAGAAGGACGGGTATTACCGAGAACATGGCACATTTCAAACCTTCGAAAATTTTACACTTAACATGGAAAAAGTTCTATGATTTGTATTGATGAAATGTGCTTACAAAAGAGGTCGGGGGCAAAATGAGGTTCTACCTGACCTCAGTTACAACATGGTTTATATACAAAAAGAGGTTGGGCGACAACTACACATTACCAACCTCGATAAAACAACAAAATCACAAGTCATGGCTTGGGTGGGGCTGAGTCATCAAAGGCATGCTGCCTTTCTATTGGTACTGAGTCGTCTTTGGGCCTGATGGTGAAGGGATCCTCTTCCACCTTTGAGTCTAGGTGTAAGGAACGGAAGCAGGCTAATGCTACCCGATAACTGTACTCGTAGGTGACCCGACCCATCCTCTTTAGGCCCTCTTTGAAGCCGACCGACTCCTTGTAATGGTCGACTGCTCATCTCGGTAACTCGGTTCGGGCGTTCTCCAGAGCCTTCACCGACTACAGTAGCTCGTCGTCCATCTTTTGAGCCTTGACCCGCGCCTCCTTCAGTAGCCTTTGGATTTCGGATAGGTTACTCCGGGCTTTGTTAAGTTCTTTGTCGGAGGCCTCAAGTCGCTGGAGCGCCTCATCCCGCTCGCGCTTAGTCTTCTCGAGCTCTTTTTGCAGCTCGAAAGCACGCTCCTTGGCTTTGGTGACCGCCTCCGGACCCCCTCCAGACTTTAGGGAATCAATCTCTTGCTAGAGGCTGGAGATGTCATAGTCCATAAAAGTTATCAATGGGCCCGTGTTATGGACTCGGTCGAAGAGCACCATATGAAAGTGTTGATTCTGCACAAAACAACAATAATAAGAACTCGGTCGAAAGGACACTTGCAACATCAAGATGAAGGTCAGGAACTTACCAATACCATCTCCTTGGCAACTCGGGCTAGCAACACCTCTGAGGGGAGTGTATACAGCTCCCACGCCAACTGCGGGTGGAGGAGTCCCCTCTCGAACTCTTCAGCTGCCGACGGGTCATTCCAAGCCTTCGTCGAGTTCTTTAGCCCCTCCCACCTTGGCTACATTTCTTTCTCGGGGTCTTGATGGGCCAGGTCCGACATGTGCAGGGCGTAGTATCTCGCATCGTCTTTATGGACCTTCGTCTTGAAAAGGTCCTTCATGGACCTCGGGCGATGGAAGACTGGCGACGTATCTTCCTCAGCAGGATCCCCGAGCGTCTCGGGCTCTTCAACAGGCTCCGCAGGCTCCTTCCCCTTTGAGTGTGACCGCGATCCCCCTTCGTCATGGCGAGACTTGCGCCTCCTAGACAAAATTTTCACCTTCTTGTGCCTATGAGTCGGATCGTCGGTCTGTTCGTTCGGCGTATCGACCGACCTCTTGGAAGAAATCTTCGGGGCTTCTCTCACTGGGGAGACGCCGACCTCCCGAGCCGGCATCGTAGCTCGAACCGAAGGGGTTTTCCCTCCGAACACCTTCGGCATTCCACACAGATCGTCGAGGTCCATCCGATCTGCACCCCGACTCACAGGTTAGAAGTATTCCTAAGATTTAGAATGGCGTATACAAAATAATACCCCTAAAGTCCGGGTTGAGACCCTCCTCGACCAGCCAAAGCTCGGTCATTTCCTTGATGGCACGAGAAGAGGAAAGGATCCCCTTCAGCCTGCCGACCAGGACGGACTCCTCCTCAGATAAATAAGGGGGGACGTTACCAATCGGGTGCGCCGACGTTATCAAGAAGTTTTTCATTTAAAGAAAAATGATTTTATATATGACTTATAAGTTTAAATTTAATATTTAATCATTTAATCTCAAGATAACATACAAATACAAGCACACAAATCAATACATTAATCATCATTAAAATCTCTCTTTTATATCCATAAATTTTCATTAAAGACAACTAATCTTTCTTCTTTCCAATTTTAACATGCAATGAAAGGGTTACGCATCGTAATGAAGATTTATTTTTATTTGTAATAATTTATCTTATTAGTATTTAGGCTAGTGAGCAGCTTATTAGATCTCAAGTTATATGTCTCGAGTATCTAAAATATTATTTAGTGCTACTAGCTTTAGTTTATAAATAAACCTATAAGAAAAATATTTTTTATTTATGTGCACATTTTACATTGGGTCCTTCATAAAGAACTTTTTATTTTTTTTCTAATCGTTTTTTGTTGTATTAAGTTTTCTTAGGAACCCAAATTAACTGGTGTCGACTATATTTTCTAAATAAACATTTGTTTGACTTATGTCCTAATTTTTCATAAAAAATTATATTTAATTTTCAGTGGCAAATTTAAGGTATGTCCTTTAACAAAAATGGTTGGCTTTTGTTGAATGTTACCAACAAAGCTTATGTCATTTCTTCTATTAATATGACCCTTATTGGCAAGGATCATATTTAGAGATTTATTCCTAATTTCAAAATCATCTAATGTTGTCTTAAGTAAGATATTTTCTTTTTTAACATTATCTAGCATTTCACATTTAGAATAAGGGTTATGTGATACTAATGAATGATGCATTTTATCAAATCTACTAACTAACAAATCATGTTCATTTTTAAGCAACTTGTAAGATTTGTTAACTTTTCTAAACTCATCAAAAAATTCATGGAACATATTTAATAACTTCAAAAAGAAATACTTAATAAATCACTTACCTTATCTTGTATCATCAGTAGAGCATAGTTAATAAATTCTTCTTTAGATTGGTCTTCTTCATCCGATTAGCCTGAGTCATCCTAAGTTGCTGAAAGTGCTTTCTTCTTGTGTGGCGTATTCTTCTTCCATTGAGGACATTCATTTTTTAAATATTTCAGTTTTTTGCATTCATGACATATGACATTGTCATTCTTCTGTTCATTTTTGTTTTTAAAGTTCTTATTCTTTTTCATAAATTTTTTAAACTTTCTAGATAATAGTGTAATATCATGGTCCTCATCACTCGAGGTTTCACTCAATGAGTTATTTTCCATTCGAAGTGCTACATCCTTCCTATTTTTTGGAAGGGGTTCATCAAGCTCATGAGCTTTGTAATTTGATTCATATGTTATTAATTATCCAATGAGTTCTTCAAGAGGTAAGTTATTTAAATCTTTGATCTCTTGTATAACTTTAAGATCCCAACTTTTAAGAAAGGATCTTAAAATTTTATTAACAAGTTCAAAATTAGAAAAATATTTTTCAAGAGCTTTAAGTCCATTGACGACATCCGTGAAACATGTATACATGTCTCCAATAGACTCACTTGGTTTCATTTGAAACAACTTATAATTATGAACTAAAATATTAATTTTAGATTCTTTTACTCTACTAGTCCCCTCGTTTATGAGTTCTAGTGTGTGTTAAATATCAAAAGCTGATTCACAAACGGAAACACGATTAAACTGATTTTTGTCAAGAGCATAAAACAAGACATTCATAGTCTTTCCATTCAGAGAAAAATTCTTCCTTTCCAAATAATTCCACTTATTCATTAGTCTGGAAGATTTTTTAAATTCATTCTCTACAATGTTCCATAAATCAAAATTCATAGAAATGAGAAAAATATGTATCCTTGTTTTCCAATATGTGCAATATGTCCCATTGAACATTGGAGGACGTGAAATAGAATGTCTCTCATCTATACCAAACAAAATCATTTACTTAAGTGAGTGTTTAGTCCAAAGAGTAAGACCTCGCTCTGATACTAATTGTTATGATCAATTGGCACTAAGAGGAGGGGTGAGTGAATTAGTGCAACTGTGAAATCACGTTTTAACGAAAATTTTGTTTAATAAAAAATGAAATAAGAAGCGTTTCTTGAACTTGAAGGAGAATACATAAACGATTTAAAATCACAATCAAAAGATGATATTCTTATTTTTCTAATTAAGAATAATTAAAAGTAGAGAATAAGCTAAATAGAGAACACTTATAATTTTATAATGGTTCAGCACCAATCTTAGCCTACATTCACTTCCGAGTCCTCTTCCTCGAGGCCTACCGGTATCTACTACCGATCTTCTTTGAGTGAAGACCAAACCCTTACAAACTTGAGCTTATAAGGGAGATTCTTTATAAGAATTTTACAACTCTTAGCTCACTCCCTTCCTCTTTTCTTTTTCTTACAATTCACACAAGTTTTTCATAAAATTTTAATCCTAAAATTTATCATATGAAATGCAAGAAAAATTAGGGTATTTATAGGCTCCAATTGGCTTCAACCAAAATTCAAATGTATCTAGAAAATCTAGGTACGAGCAGTACAACCGCTGACACTAGTGATGTAGTCGCCAAAAGCAACCATGAAACCAGGGTACGGGTGGGTCAACCGTCATCCTAGGCGGTTCAGCCACTCGAAAGCATTGGCGACGATGGTACAACCACCGTTCAACCGCCAAGAATCCCGAAAAAGTGATTCCATTCACCTTTCACATCTCGTTATGTACCTTTAGTTGACCACCTCCCTGGTCAACTAATTAAGCTCGACCTGAGCTAAATCTATCCCCATAGTGGAATCGATTGCCTCTTAGAGTTGATTTAGATTTCTTCAAAATCATACTCAATTCGGACTCAAACTTAACATATGACTTAAGGATTACAACCATACATGACCACCAAGCTTAATTAACGACCTCACTCTCGTAATCTAGCAACCTCTGGCATTCACTGTGGCGAGTCTCAGACTTCCTCTAACGATCTTCCGATGTGTTCCTAGTGATCTTCTCGATACCTTTGGCGAAGTCTTAGCGAACTCTTGATAAGCTCAAGTCACATCATCCAAACTTTGGCCCGATGTCTAAGCTTGATCCTGGGTCTATGTTTGGTCTGTAACTCCTTTTCACCGTTATCGTTAAACCTTAATGATGCTAACTATGACTTAATTAATTACAATCATGACTAACAAATCCAATTGAAAACCTTCCCAACTCCCGATAAGCTTTTCAGCTACTCCCGATAATTTTTCGACGAGTCTCCGCCTTCTTTTGGTGAACTCCCTTACGCCATCCTGGCAAGCTCTCTATACCCTCGGCAAGCTCCCGACACACTCCACTTGAGTTCCTGACCGCATCGTCCTCACTCCGGCTCGATACCCAAGCTTGATTTTGGCCAATCCTTTAATTGTAATTTATCATAGTTAATCCTACATCAATTAACTCTAACAACCTTGTTATATCGATAAGCCATCAATTGATTTCATCATCAAAATCTGAAATTTATAGGATCTAACATAATGTATAGGATCTAATAAGAACCAAATTTGACTTTGAATTTTGGACATCTCACACAACTAAATGCTTTATCAACATAAAAATAGGTTCCAACCCGAAAATGTGTTGGTAAAAAGAGATAAAAATATGTCAATATAGATAATAATCATCAAAAAAAAATTTCACTTGTATGAATATGTTAGCACTGTCTTGAGTATATAAGCAATTAACAATTGAATCACAATCTAACATATAAGAAATCCAATAATTTTTACATGAAAAACTCCTTCAATATGAAGAATAAAAACTACGGACGCTCATGTTCCAAATCAAAATCTCCACTATAAAAATATTATTTACATTAGTAGAGATAACATAAATTTGCTGATTATAAGTGCCCTCAAGCCAATCATATGAGTGATGGCATATATGACACTTTTATGTATAATCTTTTTATATTATAATTATTGATATATTCTCATATTATATTATCTATTGAAGACATATATTGTGATATCTTTGGTTTTGTGTAACAAGAATCAGATTGTGATAAAATCATGATAATGAGACTGATTTATTTTTAAACATATATCATAAATAATCCTAATCATAAGTTGCTCGAGAGGGACATCGAGACAATCGAACAGATCGATGTACTGTATCTCATCCATTTGATAGAGGTGGTTAGTCTCATAACCATTTTGTGGAGACATTAATGATACAATACAAGTGCTCATTGGAGAAAGAGTTGAATGATTGATCTATTCATGAAATGCTAAATGATTAATAATACCTATTATCAGACAACGATTTTGTAGTCCCAATTGTGTATCTGGTCCTTAGACTTAAGACACCAAAGATACCTTGTTTGAGTACTCCTTTCTTTGATGCTACACTTATAGGTTTGGAAATTTTCAGATATGATATAGTTGATTGTTGAGATTGGTAGCCAACCTTACAAAGGCAATTGAGTGTCAACAGAGGATCATCCACTTTCGGTATCTCGAGAGGAATATCCCATGTATTATCATTTAGACAAATCTTCGACTGGGGTCATTCGGATTGAGAGAGAATGAGTTCTCCGGGAGAATCCAATTAGAGTGATACTTGGACGGATTTCATATGTAGCTTGACAATATCATACATAATATACAAGTCTCTAGGATATTAGATGGATGAGGAACTATAGATACATGATAACTGAGGATAAAAAGATCTAATGGATAAGATCCCTAGTATCATTTGGGGACTATGACACAGTGGCCTAGTACGTCCATAGTCAATCAGTCGAGTGAATTGTTATGAGATAACAATTCAAAGGGTTAGAATGAGTTCTTATATGAAAGACTTACGACAAGCTTGGTATTGAGTCTAAAGGATCACACAAATATGGTGGATGCTTTAATGAATAGAGGATTTGATATAAGTTATCCAATTAGCCCCCGTTCTCATCAGATGAGACCCAACCTTAATGGGCTCACTGCATGAGGCTCACTTAGAGGCCAAATGAGATTATTGGATATAGATCCAATAATCCAAGATTAGTGGGTAATTATATGGAGATCCAATATCCACTAAGACAGGATACCTAGGGTTTTTGGTGGCTCTCTATAAATAGGATATACGGGGGGCACATAATTGATAGGCTCCATCTTTAACCATATTCTTCTATTCTCCTCCTCTCTCTCATCTTCTCAACTAACTAGCCCCTCTCTGGTGTGAGAGGGAAGCGAAAAAGTAGAGGATCTTCTTTCACATTGAGAGAAGCTGCGTAAGAGTTGCAAGATTTGTGATTGTGATTAGAGGAGTATCACTATAATGATCCATCATGTGGATATCGTTAGAGATGAGGACATTTGACCTCCTTCATACTCTCTATTTGGATTTAAAAATTCAAAGATATATGATCCCCTAGGTAAATAATCTCTCATATGTTGTAATTTTTGATTTTATGATTTTTTACGCACTAATCTTTGCATGATGATTTGATATATATAAGAAATTAGTTTTATTTTGATATTCCACTATGTATGTGATGCTTCTGTTTTGTTTCCCAATAGAATTTATTCCACAACAAATTCAAAAGCCATAACTCAAATACTTGTCAAATAAAAAGAGGAATAACATAGGGTAGCTACTATTAAGATTAGAAAATGTTTACCAATTCAATCACAATCTCCACTATTTAGATTAAAGAAAAACATGCTCACCAAAAATTAGTCAAATTGAACCATAAATGACAGTACAAATGTTGAATGAGATGAAACTATTTGAATCAAAAAACCAGTAGCATTATCTTCATTGAAATAGTAAACGTAGATACTTAAATATCTTTAAACCTGATCTTCACCATTCAAAATATACAATCAGAAGTCTTATTATTGCTGAAAAAAAATCAGCCACATCCAGCGGTTGAATAGCGGTTGAATACTACTCAATAAGGAGTTGAAAAAAAACTGGTCGGTGATAGAATAATAAGTGAACTATTATTGTTCAAGAAACCAAAACCCTATATAAAAGAACTCAAAACTAGATCACCATCGTTCATAATGAAGATCACCGAGTCTAAAATATCTTTATAAAAAATCAGTACGATCCAATAAAAGCTCATCATCTGATCGCTAGAGAAAGATGCCTAGATGACTTTTAAGAAAACCCAGAAACTTCTCTCTCTAAATTTAGCGATTGCAAAAACTTTAGTTGTCTCTTCAGTGACTCAAAAAAATAACCCTAATGGGTTTAAACACATGGGCCAAAAATATTAATAGTTGGGCTTTCTCCGTATTAAAGTGACATAACCCAACAATTCCCCCCCTCATAACTATGTAGAGAAATTTATCAAATCTACAACCAATCGACAAGTCTTAAACTTTGCTTTTAGTAAAACTTTAGTCATAGTAGAGCCATTATCATCAATATGTATTTTCTCAAGTTCAAGCAGCTTAGAATAATATCCCGTATCTAATGATACCTCATATCAATATGTTTTGATTTATCATGAAAAGTAGGATTCTTACTAATATTAATTACACTCTGACTATCACAATATAAGACATACCTCCTTTGTATTAATCCAAACCCATTCATAATTTATTCATCCAAAGCAAATCCTTACAAGTCTCTATAGTTGCAATAAACTCAACCTCGATAGTGGATAATGCAATGAATTTCTACAACCTGGATTGATATACCATAACTCCCCCTGCAAAGATAATCATATAACTAGTAGTAGACTTTCTAGGATCAACATCTCCTACCAAATTAAAATATGTATAGCCCATAAGAATAGGTTTATCAAACTCAAAAAAAGCTTCAAATTGGAAGTACCCAGGAGATATCTTAAAATCATTTCACAACATTCTAATGCTCTTTACCTAGATTATGTAAAAATCTACTCACCATACCAACTGCATGAACTATGTCTAGTTTAGTGCAAACCATTACATACATCAATCTATCAACTTAAGTTATATAAGAAACTTTTTGTCTATATTCCTTTTATTTCTCATTTAAAAGAGATTGTTTAACACTCATTCTAAATGATGTTGAACCTTTGTAGCACCTTCTTAATATACTTTTCTTGAGATAGCTACAACTTCTTACATTTTTTTATCATAGATAACTTTTACCCGAAGAATAAGCTTTGTTCTCCCTAAGTATTTCATAACAAAAAACTTACTCAACTCTTTCGACAAACTACAAATCCTAGAAGAGTTAGGACCTACAATAAGCATATCATCAACATACAATAATAATATAATAAAGTCATTATTAGAAAATTTCTACATAAAAACACAATTGTCAGAAGTAGTCTTCTTGTAGCATTGTTCAACTATAATAGATTCAAACTTCTTATACCACTGCCTAGGTGTTTGTTTTAAACCATACAAGCTCTTTCTCAATTTGTAAAATAATTCTCTTTTTTTCATCACAAAACCTTCAAGTCGCTCCGTATAAATTTTCTCCTCTAAGTCACTGTGGAGGAAAGCTATTTTTACATTCATTTGCTTAACTTCTAAATCAAGACTTACAGCCAAACCCAGAATAACTTAAATTGAGGATATTTTCATCACAGGTGAGAAAATCTCTTCAAAATCTCTTCAAAATCAATGTCTTCTAACTGTAGCTTTTCATCACTAGTCTAGCTTTGTATCATGGACTAAAGAAACTCTCTTTATGCTTTATCTTATAAATCTAATAATTCTTTAAGACTTTTCTATATTTAGTAAGTTTGACCAATTCAAAGGTATGATTGTCATACAAAGACTGCATTTCTTCTTTCATTACAGTAGCCTATTTGTATTTTTGCTCACTCTTAATAGCCTCTTCATAGCATTCTGACTCCTCACCATTTATCAAGAGAACATAATCATTAGGTGAGTACTATATGGAAGCAATTCGGACTCTGGTAGACCTTCTAAGTGAAGCTTCGGGCAATTCATTTTTAACCATTTCATCAGTAGGAGTATCCACCTGATTTATGACTTCATGTTCAGCTTGATCATATCGATCATGATTTTGTATATCACCATGATCAACTATAGGAGTAGGATCCAAATAAATTAAACCATCATTCCTTTGAGGCTTTGCCTTTTCCGTATTATCAATATCTTTAATAGTCTGATCTTCTACAAAAATTACATCACGAATTCTGACAAGTTTCTTTTCAACTGGATTATAACAACTATAGTCAAACTCATCTCAGCCATATCTAATGAAAATGTAGTACCTCATCTTGGAATCTAAAATATTTACAACCGAATACATGCAAGTGTTCATAGGAAACATCCTTGCCATACCATACCATGTCAGGAACATCATCCTACAAAGCAATAATAGGGGTTACATTAATAACACGAGCAACAATGTACAAGGCCTCACCCAAAAAAGAATTATACAATTTAGCTTATATAAGCACACATTTGACTCTCTCTGTCAATGTTATGTTCATCCTTTTTGTATGACTATTCAATTGAAGAGTCATAGGAGGTGTCTTTTGATGCATGATACCTTGCTTCTGCAATATGCATTAAAGGGCCTACAATATTATCCGCTATTATCAATGTGGATGTATTTTAATTTCTTTCCTATTTCTCTCTCAACAGAAGTTTGATATTCCTTAAATGCATCAAAGACATGATCCTTTATTTTAAAACATGGATCCAAAGTTTCCTAGAATGATCATTAATAACCATCACAAATTAAAATGCACCATCAAATGACCTCACATTCAAAGGACCACAAACATCTTAGTGTATCAATTCAAGTAGCTCATTTTTCCTAGAAGGAAGATGATGCTTGAAAGAAATTATTTTATGTTTTCCAGCCAAACAATGAACACACCTGTCTAGATTTGCACCTTTCAACCCTGAAAACAAATTCTTCTTAGCTAGATAGTCAAATCCCTTGACATTGATATAACTCAGCCTTTTGTGCCATAAATTTGAAGAGTTAAAACTCTTAACTACATTAGCATGATTAGTATTCATTGAAGCCTACAACTAATATAAGCTATAAGACTTCTTTGCTTGAGCTATAATTATAGAGCCTTTAATAATTTTTCACTGATTATCACCAAAAGAGCCACAATAACCATCATCATCAAGTCTCCCTATAGAGATCAATTGTAGCCGAACAACCCGTACATGTTTGACATTATTGAGAACAACCGTTGTTCCTATGTCAATCTCTAAACAAATAGTTTCAATGCCTATAACTTTTGATACTCCATCATTACCTATTTTCAAAACTCCAAAATCACCTAGAGTATAAAAAGTAAAGAAGTCCTTCCTTGATGTAACATGGTAGGTAGCACCACTATCAAAGACCCAATTAGTTTCATTCTTAGTAAAGTTGATGTTTTCTGCATAATAAACAATAGTAAGATTATCAGAAATAGTGGAAACACGATCATTGTCATTTTCATTGACAATTTTTTCTTGCTTGTTATTGTTGTCCTTATCTTTATTCTCCTTTTTTCACTTGAAATAATATCACTTGATGTGCCTTTTCTTATCACAGTAATAACATTTAAAAATTTTGTACTTTGACCTTGATTTTCTCCCTACTGTCTTTTCTGATCTTGACCCATGTTCTTGCTTCTCCCCCTATTCTTAGTAACCAAAATCTTTGAGTGTGATTTAGATGTATCAAGTGTTCTTCTTCTCAATTTTTATTCAGAACATCAATTTTCACATACTCAATAGTCAGAGTACCACTTGGAGCAGAGTTTGTCAAAAATATCCGAAAACTCTTCCAATCATCAGGTAAAGTATTAAGCAACCAAAGCCCAAGTACCTCTTTTTCAAACTTTATACCTGTGCTAGACAACTGATCAAAACAATCTTGAAATTCATTTAAGTGATCATAAATGGAGCTATCTTCTTTAACAATAAGAAAAACCAATTTAATATTACCAGTTATGAAGCATACAAAGTCTTTAAGTTTTTATTATAACACATTTGCTTTTGTCTCATTAACAATGTGATTTAAGATGTAGAATAAAGCCACAAACTTATTGATGCTCAAAATCTCACTCTTCATCATTTTGAGACTCAGGTTTTTGAGATAAAAACATAGGTAAATCCAATTTTTTACAAAAAGAAGATCTCTTATCTTTCTTTTCTATTTGTGATAATTTATATCATACAAACAGATAATTTTACCCAAATTAGCCTTCATAATTCAAACAAGTAAAAAGTAACAACCCATGCTCTGATACCACTATATTGGAAAAAATATATAAAATATACAGATATAGATAATTAATTATAAAAAAATCTCTACTTGTATGAATATGTTAGGAGCACTATCTTGAGTATATAAGCAAACAATTGAACCACAATCCATTACACTAGCAATTTTTACATGAAAAACTCCTTCAATATGAAATATAAAACCATAGGACCCTTCTGGTCTAAATCAAAATCTCTACTATGAAAATATTATTTACAACAATAGAGATCTACACACGAATTTATTCCATAATAAATTCAAAATCCACAACTCAAATACTCGTCAAAGAGAGACACGAACAACAGAGGATATCTACTGTTATGATTAGAAAGTGTTTATCACATCAAAATGCAATATTCATCGTTCAGATTAAAGAAACATTAGTTAATACATGTTCACCAAAAATCAACCAAATTGAACCATAAATGACAGTTCAAATGCTGAATAAGAAAAAACTATTAGAATCCGAAAACCAGCAGCATAGTCTTCATTGAAATAGATAAAACATATACTTAAATACCTCCACAGCCAAACACAATCTTCACCATTCAGAAATAACAGAGGATAGTTATTGTTATGATTAGAAATTGTTTACCACATCCAAACACAACCTTCACCGTTTAGAATGTATAACCAGAAAGAAGCCTATGCTCGACAAAGTTTAGCCACATCCAATGGTTGAATAATGCTCAACAAGGAGTCGAAGGAAATTTGTCGGTGATAGAATAATTGGTGAACTGCTAATGTTCAAGAAGCTAAAACCTATCTAGACAAACTCTAAACTAGATCACCACTATTAATAATGAAAATATCGGAGTCTAAAATATCTCTACTAAACATCAATACCATATAACAAAAGCTCAGCCCCCAATCATCAGAGAAAAATGACTAGATGACTTTTAGGAAAGTCCAGGAACTTGTCTCTCTAAAGGTGGCAGTTGCAAAAACTAGAACTATGTCTTGAGTGACTACAAAAAAAAAAAAACTTTCTCCTTATTAGAATGACCGACAGTTTTAAAAATTCAATAATATAAATAAAATTAGGCATTATTTTTTTTGTTTGCCATGTTACTTCAAGAAAATAGATAAGAATCCCCCTAATAGTTTTTTGATTTTTTGGAAGATAAAAAAATTTATCAAGCATGTGTTGTACCATCTGACCCTGCCCAACCTGATCACTAATCTCAAAGACCGGGTAGTGAGCTGGGTTAAGGTGGTGGGTCAACGTGGGTTGGATTGGCTCCCATGCACATGGATTGCTACCATGTCCTTCAATTCCTCTATCCCAACCCAAGCTTCTCTTGAGCTCCAATTGGATTTAGGAGGCCAAGTAATCTGTGTCCACATGAATTCAAACTCTTTTAAGAATATAAATCAGTAGATCATACATATCATGCAATGTCAATAATTAAAATTCTATTTTATGGTATCAGAGCAAAGGATCATGTGTTAAAAATTTATTCAGATCGTGCATAAAATATTTCCAATTAATTCATTTGTTTTTTGGAACCAGTTCAAGAAAAACAATAAGCAAATATTCAAAACGAGTAAACTATAGAAAGCTTTGATTCCCAAATGAACCAATTCCAATATTTACTGTCCTTATCATAAGATCACACAACTCGATCGATGTATATTTGGTAAAAAGAATAATTATTTCATTTGATTGTGAATGGAGAATGTTCTATTAGGATATGAAAACATGAATGAATTGGTGGTAGCTACTAGTCTAACATCTACAAATTTTTAAATTTGTAAGAAAAGGATTCAAATCATCTAAAAAAGTTACGAGGATTAGAATCATATGATAGGTCAGGCTCACATGGAAGACTAGAAGCCAAAAAACGCTAAAAGTTCGGTAGGATTAGAATCATAAAATACTCCTCAGTACCGTTTCGAACAATTCTTAAATAATTGTAAGAATTGGTTTTTCTAGAAATATCATGTTAATCCTTATAAAATTAAATATAACACATATGTCGTTAAAATAACTCTTGCATCACATCCATTCATAAAAACCCTCAATTAGGTAATATAAAGAATGATTCATAATATCCTTATGATTATAAACGTATATAAAAAATATAATATCAGTTAGAGTTTTAGTTAATAATTCAATTACAATGAATTAATATATAGTAAATAGTCATAATATATGTGTAAATTATTTTATGCTAAATTTAGATAACTATAAAAAATAATTGATTTTATGGGGATTATATTAAATTTGACGTAAAATATATTAAAAAAAAAAGCCCCCTCGAAAGCGGACACCAAAAGCCAAATCTCCCTCCTTTTCTCATTCTTCTTGCCTGGTTCTTCTATCTTCCGGATAAGAGGTCAAAAGTCGCGCCTTTTCCGCCTCTGTCGTCGCCGTTTGTTAACAATCCGAGACCCGTAGGAAGAACTTGGGGTGGTTCTGATGCGATGAGGAAGAAGCTCCACACCCGTTTTCCCGCCGTGAGTTTTCTCTGCTTCGTGCCTTTTCTTGTTGCCTTTAGAGCAAACTCTGCAGCTTCTTGATTGATTTTGGTTACTTTGTCGTGTGCTTTCTTCACCCTTCTATGGGTTTATAGTTCTTGGTAGAGGAGATTAGGGTTTTGTTTTGTTTTTGTTTTTTTATTTTTTTTAATTTTAGCTTCTTGATCGATTTGGTTTTTTGTTGTTCGGCTTATGCACCCTTTGCTTGATTCCGCCAACTGTTGTGGTGGAGTTAATTATGGCTTCGTTTTGTTTCTTTTCGTGTTCTTTGTCTGACTGAGATCATTGAAAATAATAGCTTCAAGGTATTGTTATTGGCCTGTGAACGTTGCCGGACGGTTCTTGATTTCGTTATGCTTGTCGATATGGATAGCTCGATAGTGGTGCACACATAGTTAATGGGTAGGTACCGATGAGTATACTATGTATGTGTAGCCCTGTTAGACTGGTCTTAGTGGTCTTTATAGTCTTATTAACAAGTAAATTGTAAAATTATATGTTACTTTATTAATTGAATAAGATATATTATGAATTATTTGGATTCTGATAAAAGATATTAGTCAATATTAAATAAAGTCCATATTATATTTGGATATTCTAGAGGATGTCTTTGATGGAATGAACTCTTTTAATAACTTACCTTAGACCCTTTGCTCTCGCCTATAAATAGACATGACCTACTATAAATCCAATGCACGAAAAGAAATGACACAACAAAGAACGACAAAGGGGTGAATAGATCAAGAGATTATGATTATCCTCTTGATCTCTCAAAAACCATCAATTAAGATGGTCCTGTGAAAGGATAGGAAGAGATAAGAAGGGGTTTATATCTATTCTAGTTTCTTTTGCAGATCGATACCTCAGCGTTATTTAGATCCGACGGGCGGTGCTCTTGAAGATCTAATTGGATCTCAATCAGATGACATCTAAAGGTACGTATCGTAAACAGATATAGTATTGTTTGATTTCAATCCTAGCATAATAGTTTTTTTCACATAATAGTCTGCATGATTATAGTTTTTTATACCAACAATTGGTATGAGATCAAAAATATTAGATCTATTATTTTTGTTTACGATGTATTGATCCGAATATCTTATTGATCTGTTTTCCTTTCTGTTAAATTTTAATCGTTTGCTTGCGAACTATTCCTAATAGTTGTGCATCGTGAAATAGACGCAGTAATCTTGTCACGTTTTTGGCCGGATCCGCATCGACATGACGTGAATCTGCCTGCAAGAACATACATGTGCAGGGCCGATTACCATACGCGGTGGGTCGCAGGCAACACGTCAGATGTCACAAGAAGTGAATCAAGATCAAGAGCCTGGCGACAGCCCACAGGCGCGCATTTACCACGGCATGAGAGAAGAGGTTAGATTTTTTTTTCTTCTGTTTAAGAAAATTATAATTTTACCATTAAATCAAAAATTACACTTTTACCATTCTAATCAAATTACAATTTTGCCATTTACCGAAATTACAGTTTTACTATTCTGCTCAATAAGATTATTTACAATTTTACCCTTATGATTTATTAATTCTATAATCTTAAAAAAATAAAAATTTTTGTAATTCTTTTATATTATTTTTTTAGAATTATAGTTCTGTCATTATAAAATTGAGAAATTTTGGTTATTTTTTAATTATAAAATTGATCAATGTATAATCTAATAAGATTTAATTATGATTATATTTTTTATTATTCAATGATTATATTTTATTTTTATCAATTTATTTAATTGGACTTTTGGGCTTCTCCAATTAAATAAAATTAATCAGTTAAAAAAATTATAAATTATTGTTTCTTTATAGTTTTCTCATATGAATTATTAATTACATGTGTTAAATTCAATTATTGGTTTTTGGATATTTATTCAGTAATTTATATGTAAATATTAGTAATTATAAAATAATATTTATTTTTTACATAAATACATGATTTATGTATTATTATGATTACAGTTATCATATGATTTTTTTTCTGCTGATGAAGTATTTAATAATTATTATGGTTGTTATCCTATTATTAAACTGTTTCAGCATAAATTAGTTTAAATGAACTTGATGAATATTATTTGTAGTTCATCCCCTTAAGTTATACCTAATCGTTAGTTGCCAAAGTAGCTTGGGATGGTAGGCTTATAAGATATGAAATACAAATAAAGTCTTGTCATTCATAGGACAATTTAATTTATATTTTATATTACTTCATTGGTCTTGTAGTCACCAAAGTGGCCTAGATCAGTGATTTATAAAATTACATTAAGAAACAAGTCCTTAATGACATTAAATAAATAATATTCAAAATTACATGCATAATTAGGAGATTTAGATAATCTCAAAGGATAACATATTTCAAATAATTATATGATGGGGTAGGATGATACTGTTTTAGATATCCTTGCAGTTTATAATTGTATACCCAAAGGTAGCAAAACTATTTTATAAGGATGGTATCAGTTCTCCATAAATGATATTGTATGAACACTAGATATGTCAATATTTTTACCCAAATGTTAAATATTGATGATATCAATAGTCAATCATATTTTGGTCAAACTCAAAGCATTAATGTTATTTTATATTTTGCAGTGGTATTCTCGTCCATACATTCTCATGCTTCTAGTGTCCCTATACTCTCAGAATCAAATTATTCAGAATAGTTAGAGCACGTGCAATTTACATTGGGCGTACTAGATCCTGATTTGGCATTGCTTGTTGAAAAGCCCACAAAATTAACTGATAAAAGTACTGTGGAATAAGTCAATGAAATGAAGGCTTGGGAAAGATCTGATAGGCCCAGTTTAATGTTTATAAGGATGACAATTATAAATAATATAAAGACTTCATTATCGATTGCATCTAGCGTACATGAATATTTAAAGGTTATTGAAGACAGATTTAAATCTGTTGATAAGTTATTGGCTGACATATTAATGAAAGAACTGACTACAGCTCAGTATGATGGTAATCAAGGAATTCAAGATCACATCCTCAATATGGCTGATAAAGTTGTCAAACTTAAGGCGTTGGGAATGAATGTTGATGAATCTTTCTTTATGCAGTTTATTTTTAATTCTCTTCCTTTTCAGTTTAGCCCATTCAAGATTCACTACAATACAAATAAGGATAAGTGGGACTTGAATGAGTTAACTAATATGTGTGTTCAGGAAGAATTGAGATTAAGGCAGGAAAGTTCATATAATGTACTAACTACTACTCAATGAGTTAGTAACAAGAAAAGAAAATCGAAGCATCATCCATCAAAGAAATTTGTCGGGTCTGAAAGTGTTAGACAAACTATTGAAAAGAAAGCTGTTACAGTAAAGTACTTCTTTTGTGGAAAGAAAGGACATGTAAAGAAGGATTGCATTAAATGTAGGACTTGGTTCGAAAAGAAAAATATAAACTCAACCTTTATATCTTTTGAATCAAACATTGCAGAAGTTCCTTCTAATACATGGTGGATTGATTCTGGTGCTTCAACTCATGTTATTAATAATATGTAGAGATTTTTTTTAATCCGAAAATCAAAAGAATATAAAAGATTCATAATTATGAGAAATTGTCTCAAAGTAAAAGTGGTATCAGTAGAGACTTATCGCTTACTCCTAGAGACAGGTCATCTGATTGATCTGAAATACACATGTTTTATTCCTACAATTTTAGAAATTTAATTTCTCTGTCTAGAATTAATGAGTTAGGATATTGTATTTCTTTTGGTAATTGTAAACTCAGCATATTTTATGATTCAATAAAAGTTGGTTCTGGAATTCTGTGTGATGGTTTGTACATAATTAATTTGAATCTTGAATTTGCAAATACATTATTGACCTTACAATCAGGTATTGGAGTGAAACACAATTCTACTAATGAAAGATCTTCTATATTGTGGCATAGACGTTTGGGGCATATCTTTAAGGAAAGAATTGAAAGATTAGTGAAGGATAATATTTTAAAAAATTTAGACTTCACTGATTTTGATGTTTACATAGATTGCATTAAAGGAAATCAAACTAAGCATACAAAGAAAAATGCCACAAGAAGTAAAGAACTTCTTGAAATTATTCGTACTGATATCTGCGGACCACTTTATATTCCTTGTTTTAGTAGAGAAAGGTATTTCATCACATTTATAGATAACCTATCCATATATGGCTATGTTTATCTAAGACATGAAAAGTCTCAGGCCGTTGACATTCTTAAAGTGTACATAAATGAGGTAGATAGACAATTAGATAGAAAAGTTAAAATTGTCAGATCTGACAGGGGTGGTGAATTTTATGGTAGATATAATGAATCCGATCAGAATATTGGTCCTTTTGCTAGATTCCTAGAACATCGAGGTATTTGTGCTCAGTATACATTACCAGGTGTGCCACAACAGAACTGTGTTGCTGAAAGGCGAAATCGTACTCTTATAAATATAGTTAGGAGCATTATGAGTTATTTCTTTGTACCTGAGTCAATGTGGATGACGCTCTTAGGACAACTATGTATATCCTGAATAGGGTTCCTAGTAAATTAGTTCCATCAACTCCATTTGAGTTACGGATAGGTAGAAAACCCAGTTTGAGATATTTATATATTTGCAGAGATAAGAGTATTCAATTCACATGAAAAGAAATTGGATCCAAGAACAATTTTGGATATTTTATTGGTTACCCTGAAAGATCCAAGGGATACAAATTTTATTGCCCTAATCATAATATGAGGATAGTATAATATGGTAATGTAAAATTCCTAAAAAATGGTGAAATCAGTTGGAGTCAAAAGTCTCGAAGGATTAATTTAGATATTGATGAGATTCAGGCTTCTTCTCCTATATTATCCCTTATTCGAGAAATTATTGTTCATTAAATTAATGAGAGAATTGATGAGGGTGAACAACAAAATAACATTGATGAATTCTCACATGATGTTGATGTCGTCACTAATAGTCTTGTAAAGTAATCATAATTGGTAGATTTGAGAAGATATCAAAGAAAAAGAAAACATGCCATTTCTGATGATTATGTGGTATATCTACAAGAATCAGATTTTGATATAGGAATGAAAAGAGACCCCTTATCATTTTCACAAGCCATAGAAAGTAATGATTCTGAAAAATGGTATGATGCAATGAAAAACGAGTTAAAATCAATGGACCAGAATGGTGTCTATGAACTCAATGAATTGCCCAATAATTGTAAAAGAGTCAGTTGTAAATGGGTCTTTAAGACTAAATGTGACTCGGTGGGCAATATCGAACGATATAAAACCAAACTTATGATTAAAGGTTTTTCTCAAAAAGAAGGTATTAACTACCATGAGACCTTTTCTTTAGCTTCTCGAAAGGACTCATTGAGAATCATTATGACATTAGTAGCTCATTATGATCTTGAGTTACATCAGATGGATGTGAAAATAATATTTCTGAATGGGAATCTAGATGAGAAAATCTATATGAAATTACATGAAGGATTCACAGAAAAGGGAAATAAAAGTTCGGCTTGAAAACTTAATAAATTCATTTATAGCCTTAAACAAGCTTGCAGACAATGGTATATAAAGTTTCATGATACCATTACTTCCTTCGGATTTAAGAAAAATACTGTTGATCAATGTATATATCTGAAGGTTAGTGGGAGTAAGTTTATTATATTGGTCTTATATGTGGATAATATATTGCTTGCCAGTAGTGATCTTGGTTTGTTGCATGAAACTAAGATATTTCTCAACAAGAATTTTAAGATGGTTGATATGAATGAGGCATCCTATGTTATTGGCATTGTGATATTCAGGGACAGATATCAAGATTTATTAGGATTGTCTCAAAAATATTATATTAATCGTATCTTGGAAAGGTTTAATATGCAGCTTTATAAAGCCAATGATACACCTATTACTAGAGGTGAAAATTTCAGCTAAAACCAGTGCCCGAAAAATGATTTAGAAATAGATCAAATGAAGAATATTCCTTATGGGTGCGCAATTGGAAGTCTATTATATGCTCAAACCTGTACAAGACCAGATATCAGTTTTGTAGTGGCAATACTAGGTAGATACCAGAGTAACCCAAGAATGGAACATTGGAAAGCTGCAAAGAAATTAATGAGATATCTGTAAGGGACAAAAGATTATATGCTCACATATAGAAAGTCAGATCAGTTTGAAGTAACGGTATATTCAGATGCTGATTTTACAAATTGCCTCGATAGCAGGAAATCCACTTCAGGATTTGTGTTCATGTTGGCTGGTGGGGTAATTTCTTGGAAAAGTGTAAAACAATCACTTATTGCATCATCTACGATGGAAGCTGAATTTGTGGCATGCTTTGAGGCCACAAATCAAGCTTTATGGCTGCGAAATTTTATCTCAGGACTTGGTATGGTCGACTCAATTGCCAAGCCACTGAAGATATTTTGTGATAATACTGTAACAGTTTTCTTCTCTAAGAATGATAAGTACTCTAGTGGTTCCAAGCACACTGAGATAAAGTACTTAGTGGTTAGAGAAATAGTTCAGAAACAACAAGTGTCAATTGAAAATTTGAGCAACACTATGATGATTGTTGATTCATTTACTAAAGCTTTGCAGTGTAAAACATTTAAAGAACATGTTCTTAGAATGGGGCTTGTGAGCAAGCCATAAAGGATATGGTGATGCATATTTAAGTGGATGCTATTATTGACATTTTTTTTTGCATAATTAAAGTTATTTATTTCTGTTATCCTGTTTGTGTTTATGTTTATGCATATTATGGTTGAATGCAAGAAATAGGATTGTCTTGACAAGATAAATTACAAGGGTCATTATAGACTATATAAGGAAAGACTAACAGTGTTGTAGTATATAAAAGGAAGTGTGGCATTGATGACATACAACCGCTATGACTCACATTGATAGTTTGATTGAATATAGTATTATTATGCTTATTAGACTTATTGGCTTATTTTTAAAATCATGACCATGTATAAAATGCTTTTCAAAATTTTCAGAATCCAATTATATAAAATTATTTTTAAATAAATTTTATTTTATTTATTTTGATTTTAGATATCTTTTATATCTTATCAATTAATGGGTCAAGTGGGAAAATGTAAGATTATGTGACCCTTTATTAATTGAATAAGATATATTATGGATTATTTGGATTCTGATAAAAGATATTAACTAATATTAAATAAAGTCCATATTATATTGGGATATTTTAGGGATGCCCTTGATGGAAGGAACTCTCTTAATAACTTATCCTAGACCCCCTCGCCTATAAATAGACTAAGATCTAATTGGATCTTAATCAGATGACATCTAAAGGTACACATCGTAAATAAATATAGTATTATTTGATTTCAATCCTGGCATAATAGTTTTTTCTGCATAATAGTTTTTTCTGCATAATAGTTTGCATGATTATAGTTTTTATGTCAACAGCAAACTAATGAAAAAGATTATTTTATGAGTGTCAACCCAAATGAAAAAAATATACATAACACAAAAGGAAAAGAAGTTATAAGTATTAAAAATTGTAAAAAGGGACTGATAGATCTATATATGTTTCAAAAATCACCGAAGCAACAAGGGCAAGCAGGAGGCTCAAAATTAAGACAAACAAATATAAGTAATGCTTGTGATAAAGAAATAAGAGAAAGAATAATTTAACATATTGCTCACTTCTTCTATTAGAATGGTTTTCCCCTTTGTAGCACTTGTTTAGATAGTTTTAAGGAGATAATTGAAGCTATTTGAAGATATTGTGCGAGATTAAAATCTTCAAGTTATTATGAGATATGAGTTTAATTGTTGAAAAAAGAGTTGGATCATATTTTTATTTAAATAATTATATTTATTAATTATATTTATTAATTATATTATATATTTTTTATATTTTAATGCTTTGTTTTGCTCGGATGAATGTTTGGATAAACGTCTAGTGCCTCAGACATTTTGAGACTTTGATGATTTTTGACACATAACATTTTTTAAATCACTTATTATTGTGAAATGCAAATATTCTATTCACAGATTAGATATGCATAATATAATCAAATAAATTCAGCTTTTATATGTTGCACATGCATATCCTTTATTATATGAATAATGAAATATTTATGCCTCTATTCTTTTATAGGTATCACCATGGATGCTACTGCTGACTTGTTGCTATGTACATTTGAATTTACTCTTTTTTGTATTTTGATTTTCCAGCCAAGGCATTGGAATTATTTCTACAAGACCTCTGTGACAAGACATATAGCATTACTGACAATGGGTTCTTTCCATTTGTAAGTGACACATTTATTTAAATTAATCTTTCCTAGTAATATCATCTGAGGCATTTCTTATTTTTCATCTTTGGTGAACAAAGATAACATAACACTAAAGATATTTGCATGGATTTCTATAGTCTTGTGAGGGTACAAATATATGTGGAGTTCTAGAGACGTATAAAAATATTGCCATGTTGGAAAGGTGGTTATGGTGGTACTCCGTAGAGCTTTATTTTCTTTGTCATAAACTAGTGAAGATTATCATGGTCTCCAGCAAATAGAGTGGGATTAAATGAATGGATCCATTATTTCATGCAAATCTCTGGAGATTCTTTTGCTAGCAGCTTAACTTTTTCTTTGACTAATTTGTTGTAAGTAGACGTTCTTTGTTATCTTTCATGTCATCATCTCTGTTATCTTTTATTCTTGTCTTTTCATTTTGAGCATTTGTATGTAAGATTGTGAAATTTAAAATATGTAGAAATTTGATGAAATAAAAATGATGTTTCAAAATTCAATACTGCCATTCCTCGATGGTAAATAGAATAACCAAGAATTTGTTAAGCCTAGGTACTTTTTCTCAATGAGTGACTATATTGACATGTAATCTAAGTTCTCCAGTTCTCCTTTGGTCTAAGACACTTGCATCTATTCCATCCATGCATTGAGTGCACTGGGAATGGTAGTCTCTACATTTCGGAAGTGTGTTTTAGCATTGGGAAGCACCTGATATTAGACATAGGAGAGAACCTCACATATGTTTTCATCTTTCCCAGCTTTAGAGATTGGATTGAGACCATTGTTTTAGGAGCTATTACGGGTAGTTCTTAAGCACTCGTTTATATTAAGCTGACCTAAGAACCATTCAACTTAAACATAGATATGGTGTTGGGTGGATCGACATTAGATAACATAATTGCTTGTGCTGTTACTATGGACTAATTCGGACTAGCTGTTAGCTTGTGATCACCCATGCTGAGCTCAAGCCTGCCTTCTTGATAACCATTCTGACTGACTTGAATATGTATGTCGAGTTTGTTTTGCTTAATGGGTCAAGTCCTACAACTCAGTATATGATCTCTATCTTGCTACTTTTATATAAATAAATAAATAAATATATATATATATATATATGTATGTATGTATGTATGTGTATAAGTATATATGTATATATATGTGTGTGTATTTATATATGCATGTATTTATATATATATATATGTATATGTGTATATATACATGTATATATACATGTATATATATACAAGAGGAAAATAGAATAGGATATGTAGGAGAACGTTAATCTGAGCTGTACAATATGTAAAATGGGCGTAGCTCTCAGTAATAAAAAGATCCTATTCTCTCATTTTTGTACTATATCAAAGTTTTATGTTCGACTCTTGACATCCAATATTCATAACATGATTCATACGGGTAGATGTTGAAATTTGATATAGATGTTTCATAGTGAACATATGTAATTGTCGTAGTGTCACAGATATGTCTGTATGAGGGTGTTCGATGTAATGTTTCTATGTGTCCGTATTTTTTGATTTTGTTCATGCTTTGTACAACATGTAGAGGACTTGTAATAGATTTGATACCCTTATTTTGGTTAGGCTTTGTGGCTATTTTAGCCCAATACACATATGTTGTGTGCGACCGTTGAGTAGAGGTAAAATTACTCAAGAACATATTATCCAAGGAGCCATTTTAGATGATTTTTAGCTTTGTAGAGTGGTGTGAAGTTTCAACCAATATGACACATTGGAGCTACCCAAGTAGCACATGGTTAGATAGGCCTTTGGGATATTATCTCGAGTTAGTTTATTGCATTATTTCACAGTAGTGTCATGTAGGTACTTATGGGGACTTTTGATCGTGATAGACCTCCTTGGATCCTCTGTTATGTGATTGTTCAGAACTTATGAAGTCTATGTTTGTAGTTTGCATTGTCTATCAAGTGTTTGTTGAAATGTCTGCTTGTGAGATCTCAAGTATAATATTTTTTCTAACTCGTCTTTATTTTACAAGTCCCTAAGGGACTCTAATTGGTTATAGGGAGGTTGACCCTTTGTGGACGGACATACAAGATTACTGCATGATTTAGACAAATCTAATAAGTTCATAATAGATGGTATTAGAGTGAGATAAGTATAACTAGCAACACTTGACATGTAAAAGTGGGGGACCTAATGGGGTTACATTGAAGACAGCCATCATGCATGGTCATTTGAGAAAAACAGGCGCAGAGATGAGAAAGGAGTCGCTTAGATAAGCAGGCATCTAAGTTTGGCATGTAGAGGAATAGATAACTCTTCTCGCGAGATATACTATGAGGACAAGTGAATTGAGAAAAATGTGTAACATACAAAGGTCAGGATGGCTGAGTTCGAGCTACGACTTGATGTGACATCCAAACTTGATGATGCTCTATACAAGTGGGAGCATTTGGTAATGAATGAGACCACATAAGGAGGGAGGGGTTGCTCAGCGATCAAAAGAGCTTATGCAAAGCTTGTATTAGCGATGATAATTGCCAAATTGGAGAATTCGATTTTCATATAAGGGCTTATATCTAGACAATGGAGTGTCCGTGACCATTCCAAGGCGATCAAAATTTGATATTATTGAGCATCAAAATTTTCTCTTCGGCATGGGAATGATATATACTTAAGAGATTTAAGTGTATAGCGGGTTTAATATATTGCTTGGCCTTAAGGGGTGTATCATGGGTTGTATTGACGAAGAGTCATAATCTAACAAATGTGTTCGTGGTAGTGGTATAACGTATAGTATATTTAGCAAGATAGAGTAGTCTAAGCGGATAGTGGTCTTCAAAACTTTTAAAGGAAAGGATGCAAAGAGAAAAATCGCTCTAACAAGATAGATATCTAGGACGAATAAATCTTGATTTTTTAGAGGGAGAATTATATGCAACAGACACATATGTTGAGGGAGGGGCCTTAAGATAAAAGCTCTATAAAATTCAATGGATCAAGTGAGTGACGAGGAGTCATCACATGATGGCGCATAAGGTAATACATTAGTAGATACATTGTGAGATCAATTTGGGGAGCTACCTAAGGCAACACCAAGCGAAGGCACATTTAGAGCCAATGTGAAGATCAAGATAAATGAAGGATGGTCTATAGAATAATGGGCACGAGGGCCACCATTATCTCAATGCTAATCGAGGAGCAGAGCAACTTAGGTGAAACTTGGTGAAGTGCTCAAGCCACATGAAGGGAGTTAACATCATCCACGAAAGATGGTATGGAGGTGCATAAATTTCTTTGGATAGAGGTCAAGGACATGAAATCTTGTAGAGGCAAAACTAGAATCATGATGTTCCTTGGGTTCCTCATTATGATAGAGCAGACTTATTGTACATGGTGCTAAAGTCGAAGTGAGTTTTGAAACACATGCACCTTATCTTCGGCAATCAATTTATGGAGGAACTAAGGTGACTCGACTTGCAGAGGTGAGCAATCCTAAAGAATATGTGATAGTGCTAGCATTGGAGTTGCCATAATGGAAGTCGGGCGTATAGGATATTGTGCTCGAGGTAGAGGCCTAGGATCTAGATAATGACACATCAAAACATCAGCCAAGTTGCTAGATTTCTAGAGCTATTAGATAATGGACTATCCTAGAGTTACGCTTTGTCCGCATATGACCTGAGAGCGAGCAGACAAAGGTGATTGCTAAAGGTGCAAACATAACCGAAGGTGGCAAAGACCTTATGTTGTGCTAGTAGAGGTCAATGAGTTTCTTATCAAGATAGTTGAAAATGTGGGACTTCAGGTCGATGTAGGAGGGCTCGATCAAGAAATAGAGTAGGTAGTATGTGGTACTTATCTTTTCTACTTAAAGGAGTGGGCGATCAAAATAATGGAAGTATGATATAATCCTAGAGGTAACCAAAACCTATTAAAGATTTGCTCTAAGTCGGGGTGAAATTTTATACTTTTGAGGTAAAACTTTTTGTATTCCATAAGTTTGATGACAATGAAAAGGCGAATCAGAATATCTAACTCATCTTAAGATGTGTAAACACTTCAGGTGCTTCAAAAGTGTGAGCAAAGAGCAAGCGAAGGTTGTAACCAGCTTAATGCATAAAGTACAACTCTCAAAGAAGTGGGTGAAGTCAAGTAACCTTTGCCTTCTCAACTCTTGAAATAATGGACGAAACAGAGTATCCTAATTCTCTTAGTTATTTAGCAGAAGAGCTCTGTAGTTATTCAAAGACTCTTTGAAGAGACATAATGACATACAATAATTGTTAAATCATCACCAATAGCTTATACTGAAAGTAAATTGTACATTTCACATTCTAATAAAATATTAATCGAAAGTAAAAGTGATATGAACCTACTAAGTAAAAGAGAAATCAGTGGGCAAATCTTGTGGTGGAAAGACCTCAAAAGCTTCAAAGTTTGCAAGATGATGCTTATTAAGATGCCAACAAGCATCCATCCAACTCAAGTGACGCGAGACGTTTAAGAGACTAATGCATAATAAGGAAGGTCATTTTCTTCATTCAAAGGATTCATAGGATTTAGTGAAGATCAGTATAACTTGATCGACTCTCCACTAAGTTAGAGTCACTGGCGAGTTAAAGTAGCGTTGGTGGACTAAAGTTCGACTACTCAATAATAGTGATCGAGAGCAACCAAGAGCCAAGAGGCATATTACAGCTGAAGCAGAAAATTGAAGATATAACAAAGGTAAGGAGATACAATGTCTACAAAGGCTTCGACGAGGATATTAAAGGAATAAGTGAGAGAATGTCATAGACAACTCTGTACATAAGGTGTTCATTTTGTAATGTTTTTGTATGTTTGTGTCTTTCGATTTTGTTCATACTTTGCATTGTATGTAGAGGGTTTGTAGTAGGATTAACAGCCCCATTTTGGTTGCCTTTTATGGTCATTTCAATTATATACATATATGGATAATATTTTTTTAGTATTTTTGACTTTGCAGAGTGGTGCAGTGTCAAATCAATATAACACCCTGGACCTAGGTGGCATATGGTTGGTTGAGCCTTTGAGGTATTGTCTAGGTTTGGTTCATTGATTTGTTCAATAGTAGTGTTATGTGAGCAAATGGGATGACTTTTGCTCACGGTGGACTTCCTTTGGCCCTTTATCGGATAATCATTTAGAGTTTACGAAGTCTATGTTTGTAATTTGTATTATCTATCAAGTGTTTGCTGAAATATTTGCTAGTGTGATTCCGAGTAGAATACTTCTTCTAACCCGTCTTCTTTTTTACAAGTCCTTAAGAGATACTAAGAGGTTACAGGGAGATTGGACACACTAGAGTGTCATATGACTTAGGCAAATCCAATTAGGTTCGTGATACTAAGTGAATAAAATCAAGTTAATTTTTATGTGATCCTTTAGGAACATTTTAGATGTTAAATAGTTAGGAATATCTATATTCCTCTTATGAATTTGTGTCGTGCAACTTGATATAATTTAATAGCTGTATCTAACTGGTGCTGTTTTTCTGCACTAAATATCAAAATTTTAAAGGAAATTCACCTATTTCTTTTCTGTTTTGAATAAGTTAAAGGTACTGAAGTATCCACCATTTACATTTTGTGCATTCTGGTTTGTTCATTCCTAATAGTTAATATTTTTTTGAAGTTAATAGGTTGTAGTTTTGAACATCTATTGTTGTTTACTTAAAAATCAGGAAGCAGTGCGTGCACCAAGTTTACCGTGTTTGATTTCCTGAAAGATCTAGTGCGAAAAGTTCCAGATGTCGGTGGCTCTGATGCAGATCCTAATGATAAAGCTGACAATGAAAGGTTCTCAGACGTAGATATACAATTAGTGTTCCATGTTCTGTGATTTTGGAAAATATTCTGGTCACTGGTGTTTACAATTAATTTAGGAAAGCAGCAGATGAAGACAATGACAGTGAAGAGGAGATAAAGAGGAGCAACCTATGTGAGTCATTTCTTTTCATCAGCAGATGAATCATTTCTTCCATATTCATCAGATAGCCATTTCTTTTATTTAACTTCATCAAAACTTTGAACTTCGTATAGTAAATTCAGTTATTCTTATAATATATCTTTATTGATTTGGGTTTCTGTGATAAAACTCTGTGATTCCGATGGTCTAAGAACGTTGCTATCTCGCAATGTGGTTTTCATCAGAAGTGGTATTTATTGCTGATAAAGGCTTTTCATGAAAGCAGGAAGCCTGTCGCAGCAGCAGCAGCCGAAGGGGCCAAGGGAGGTGTCGTGGAAAAAAAGGGCGTGGTTCTCTTGTTGCCGATGGAGTCGAGAAGGGCAGTGCTGATATATGAAGATGGATCCTGGCACACCTCAAACATGATGACGAACGAACGAACGAACTCACAGTGAAACCGATCGAGATATGGCAACAGCATCTGAAGAAAATTGTGTTACCAGTTAGCAGCGTGCGTGCTACTGTTCGGAACTTTTGACTTGAACATGGATTTCAATGACATCGAGGAGATAGCAGCACCAGCCTCAGCAGCCACGGCAACAATCTTTAAGGTGAATCATGATCTAACAAATGACCATCTGGGTTCGTCAATTTCCAATATGGGTAAGATTATACCATTGGTCCTCTTCAGTTTGCATTATACCACACAACACCGAAGATTAGTGTTGCCCAACATTTCTACATCTTCTTGGGTGATCAAAATTTGTAAGAGTTCAAAAGCCAGGATGATAAAGAGTAGTTGGAAAGGAAGGTCATCACAGCAGCTAAGTAAATATCCAATTGTGATCTGAGCAAGTTCTCTGTGCTGGTCATAATGTTGGATCTTTTCTTCATGTCTACACTCTAATCCTGTTATTAAGTTATGATCGTGGTGAATGGGCATTAGAAGTCTGAGATCGCTGTGTGAACGAGCGGGTTTTTGTCTTCTGTGTAATAAGGAGCTCCATCTGAGAAAAAAACAGGACAGGGTGATTCCTTTTCTCTTGTTCACACTCACAACACTATCCACGCTAAGATGGACTACTTGTTTTTGGCCCCATGCCAAGATATTTGTTATTTATCAGTTTGAGACTTGAAGCTTGTGACGATGTGACGACCTTATCCATACCTTCCTCCTAAAATATGTATAGGCAAAAAAAAAAAAGAAAAAAAGTAATGCATGCAAAACATATGAATAGGAAGTCTTACGATGTTGATGATTTAGGGTTGGTGTGGGTATCTTTTATCTGATGGCCTTGCGGATTCCTGATGACTAAATTTAGTATAATGTTATGCTAAGCCCTGCCCTGTCTCAAGTCAGGCAGATCATCCTAACGAACACTCCATTACACACACACACACACACACACAGAGAGAGAGAGAGAGAGAGAGAGAGAGAGAGAGAGAGATTAAACACTGTTCTTAGTCAATATATGGTCCGGCCAACCGATTGAAGGTTTGGTAGTGAGTGAGTCTGAGCTGTTGCTACCAAATCTGTTGTTCTCTGGTTCATATTCCACTTCTTCCTCCATTCTTCCAAGCTCCTCACTATAAGTCTCATCTCCAGGATCCCCATGGCGAGTGTGTGGTCTGGGAAAGTACCTACGATAACGTCCATGGAAGTCCAAGTGCGGAGCTCCACCGTCTTAGCTCATGGCGACCCCAACACGGAGCCCCGCGAAGTGCCCCTCACCATCTTCGACCGTTTCGCTTGCGACATCCACATCGCCGTCCTCTACGCCTTCACCGCCCCCACCCCTTCCAACGCCAACATCGTAGAGGGGCTGTCGGAGACGTTGGCGCACTTCCCCATGCTCACAGCCCATCTCGGCCACGACAGCGGCGGCCGCCCGTGCCTCCTGGTCGGCGGCGGCGGAGGCGGCTCGCTGGTGGTCGAAGCCACGGTGTCGTCGACCTTGGCCGAGCACATGCCGCTGGAGCCGTCGCCGGACCTCCTGCTGCTGCACCCCCCGACCGAGGACGCTGTCCACTTGCTCCATGTGCAGCTCAACCGCTTCCAGTGCGGCGGACTGGTGGTCGGATTGTCCGCTCATCACAAGGTGGCCGACGGCCAGTCCATGAGCGCCTTCTTGGTCGCGTGGGGGCAGGCCGTGCGTGGCGTCTCCCTCGATCCGCTTCCGCTACACGACCGGTCATGGCTGAAGCCTCGCGTCCCGCCGAGATGCGAGTTCCAGCACTGGGGCCTTGACTTCATGCCCATCCCGCCCCGGGACGACGAGGTCGCCTCACACAACAACTTCGTCGAACCGAGCAGGATCACCAACATCCTGCTGCGCTACTCATCGGAGTTCATCACCGGGAAGCTCAAGGCCGAGACGAAGGCGAAGTACACCACCTTCGAGACCTTGCTCGCCCACGTGTGGAGGAAGATAACGGCGGCTCGCGGGCTCGAGGGCAGGGAGGAGACGACGATCCGGGTCACGGTGAACGGCAGGCGCAGGTTGAAGCCGCCAGTGCCGGACCACTACTTCGGCAACCTGGTGCTGAACGCGTACCCGAGATCGACGGCGGAGATGCTGGCGCGAGGAGGGCTGGAGGAAGCAGCCAAGGTCGTGCACGAGGCGATCGCGAGGACCAGCGGAGACTACGTGCAGTCGATGGTGGACTTGGGGGACATGTACGGGGACGAGGAGCTGGTGCCGGTGTACGGCACGGAGGGGAACATGCTGTCGCCGTTGGTGGACGCCGAGAGCTGGCTGAGGCTGCGGTTCGAGGACGTGGACTTCGGCGGGGGAGGGAAGCTGTGCGCCTTCCTGCCGACGTGGGTGCCATTGGAGGGGCTGGTGATCTTCATCCCGGCGGTGGGGGAGGGCGGTGGCATCGACGTGATGGTGTCGCTGCTTCGTGAGCATGCCGAGGTACTCAAGCGCATCTCCCACTCCCTGAATTGAGACCAGACGACCTCTCCCCTCCCTCGTGCGTATGGTGACAGGGCTTCAATTTGGACGTGCGTCAAGAAATGTAAGACCAATCAATCGAAATGTCTCTCAAAAGTTAAATATTATTATAAATGAGCAACGACGTGATCCCAATTGAAATGTCTTCCTCCTCGTGGGCAAGACCTCCGCCCTCACGATGAACGTCGCCGGCTGCCAAGATGTCACGAGAGCCACCGACACTAAGCAGGCGCGTTGTGGTGGTTGCTTTTGGCACGGCGGTGGGGGCGAGGCCGTCATCTTGCGAGTTGAGTTGACTCGTTCGACGTGCCACCCACCTCCGCTGAGTGCCAAAGTAGGATGCACAGAGTCGTCGACCCCCAACCTAACTCCTACCTCTTTGTCCACGAGGCAAAGACTTCCACTGCCCGAGAATGAATTATTGGTGGACGAAGCAGCGACGTGATTTCTTGGGCGTACTAGAGAAATCAAAGCCAAGCATGGGAAAATAAAACTAAAAAAAAAACAAAAAAAAAGAAGAAAATTGCAAGAGCTAATGGTGCGAGGATACGATAGAAGAGTGCAAATACTGAGTGGGATGCACGATCAGCATATGACGTCAATATTAACGCTTGATATGATTTTTTTTATGATCGAAAAATCCTAACAACAAAATTATTCACTACGAAATAGCTACGAATTGATTACAAATATTCATCTATAAAAAAAGGTCCTCAATATCCTGATTGATCGAAGGAGAATGCCTCCATATAATTTACTATTTCAAAAATCATACTTTAATTTAAGCAATCGAACCGAGAGAGTCCTTTTGTGTACGTGTCCTACCTAACTTGATATTTTTATGTCAAATTCTTTTACGATGAAAATAGACATTGACTATGAAGATAAGAAAACTCGGGTCATCGATTCATTTGGTGTAGAAATTGTAGATTCAATATGAAATATTTTTTAAAATAAATTAATTTATATATTTCTTAAGTTATTAATATTGTGTAAAAATAAAAAAAATTAAAAATATAGTTGCCAAATGTCTTTGGTTATATAAAATGAATTTATAAAATTTCATGGGTAAAAAAAAAATAATCTAAACTCAAATAAATTGGCTGCTAGAAAGTCAGGTGACCAGCACATAAATATGACTTAAATAATAATTATGGAATAAAATGATTACGAGTAAATAATCGTACCAAAGCGAAGAACATTCAATACAGAGATAAATAGATGATGAAACGTACGTAACGAATCATTATATGATTTATTTTGAAATATTATGGTTAATACGGACAAAAATAGTTTCATTTATGAATCAGACCAGCTAATGATTTAATTTTTAATTTTTCTGATCAAATTGGTCAGTTTCATCCTTTTTTTTTTTTTAATTGAAAGAAATTTTCGTATGTATTAAGACGAGCAAATCTATCACTTATATAAGAATACATTAATCAATTGTATATCTTAATATGGACTTGATTTGATCCGAAATTATAATACTTTTTGGGATACATTTGACATTGATTAATATAATAAAACATATGAACGAGTTGTGCGCTTAGTAAAATACACATTTAAACATCCGTATGCATTTAAAAACGAAGGTAATGATTATGGTAGGTTGAAAATTTCAAATTAAACAGTGGTCAATCGATTCGGATGAATGTATAAGCGACTTTTTTTTTATCATATTATTCTTGCAAATATAATCGAAATATATGACAATAATATTACATGTATTATATTTAATACATGATGTTATATTTAATAACTTGACCCAATAATACGATGTGGTGAAATTTTTGAGCGACGAGATGTTTTAATACTACATCGTATGCACATAAGATACTGGTTTGATCATGGTATTTGAGACGGCTTTCGTATGTCATGTTGAGGATTCAAAATATCATATAATAACTTTCTCCAAAATGTTCACTAATCAGTAGTGAGGCCATCTTCATCAAAGAAAAAAAATATTAATAACTCATTTTACTTCGCTACCAAAATTTAGATAAGAATCTTGAATTTTCTATGAGAACTTAATATTGAATAACTAAAAGAATAATTTACTCACAAACAAAATTATTTTATTTATATTGGAGCATCTGGAAGGGAAAGGAGGTCGCCAGTCTCAATACGTAAGTTTAAATGTCCCCATCACCAAATTAATTGCATCCATGATTATAATTTTTTTCTTGTCATCGAGTAGATTACCACCTTCCAACCTTCGTTTTTGTTTTGGCTGTGGAATAAATTACCCGTTCCTTTCTAGGGAGCAATATTTTGCAATGAGGAGGATGTGGAAGATTGATATTTTTGATTGAATGATAGGAAGAATCTAAAAACATTTAAGTTCCTAACAGAGGATCTAATTAATATATATCAAATTAAGTTATTAGTTGGATTAAACTTGATATATTAAATTGAAACCAAATACATGATTAAGAATTGATAAGCGAACCCTAAAAGTTAGGAGAAACACAATATATTAAACTGTAACACATACAATAAAAAAGATCGTCCTAAACGGATATATAATCAATTTTGATTTAGTATCGTCATCTTATGTTATAGTTCTTGTTTTCACTTGTATCTTCGTGTTTCTCTTCTTAGGAAAATAGTGGATATGTTGAGGTTAATAATAGCTTAATATTGGAAATCAAAATGATGTTATGGATTTTGAAGTTAAAAAGGCCTAAAAAAAAATTGAAGATAATCTACTCCAAAATATATGTTTCACAGGATGACGACGACAATGAATTATCGACATGATCCAATCACAGGCTATATTATATCTATCACATGATCGTTTCATGAACAGTAGTCCTGATGCAAAAAAAAATCTTCATAAATAATATTTATAAAAAAAAATTGTTTTTCTTCGTAAGATTTTGAAACATGGAAGGAATGTAATTGGACGGATTCAAACATTAATTTTAAAGAACTGCAGTAAAATCAGTAGTAGGTTGAACACTTGGAAGGTGAAAACGCTTCAACATCACAACCACGTCTCTCTGTCACATAATGCAAGTAGTCAAATAACATTGGAAAAAATGTGTTCCACCGAACGAAGCTTAATTGGAAGAACGCATGGAAATTGTCAAAACAGGGGTGTTGAACAAATGGCCCTTAGACGAGGTCCCGGTCAACGATGCACCAAACCTGGCTACCTGCTCCATGTGATGCTGTAACCTCATTAATTAATGTACACACATATACATAATAATAATAATAATTCTCCTCTCTCACTATTTTTATATATTTATATTTCCTAATAAGTTTTCCTCGATGGCTACGACATGCCGAGTCCAAGAGCCGCGTGCGATCTCAACGAGTATATTGGCCACCACACCTCACTTCATTTTGTGATCGCATCACGTGGGCCCCAAGGTTCTTTCATGGGCGCACCCACCACAGTTTGTGTGTATTTTGAATTTTCTTTTCACCGAAGATAAATTATAATTTTCATAATTTGCCAATCCATTTATCGTCCAGGACAATTAGCAATTTGACTTTGTATTCATTTACAATATTCTTAACTTACGATGGATTAAACATATTAGTAATAAAGATCTTGACAGATCATCATAATAATCTCATCTTTTTTATTTATCCTTTGAAAAAAAATTATAATGAATTAGGTCATAATTATTATATATATATATATATATATATTGTGTGATTATATATTTATTTTTTATATTTGAAGTTACTATTAGAAATTCCATACTTTTGTTTATTATTAAAATTTAAAATTGATGTTTAATTTAACATGAGTTAATCAAGGTTTTCTAAGTGAAGGTAAATATATGTGGATGGTCTTGATATTATTTTTTTTTAAAAATGTTTTGTAAAGATAAATATATTATCTTTAGATATGCAAAAAAAAACACCCTTGTTATTTAGGAGACCAAGGAATAAACATGCTATTATTTTATCTTCTACTATTGTCTTTAGTAGCACTCCACCGTTATGAATTCTTGCATTCAACCAACATCAACTCGGTTGATAGAAACCCTAACTTGAAAAATTGAGTAATGGATTCAATCCTTATATCATGAATTTTTATACCTAAAATAATAAAATTTTAATTTGAGGATAAAATTTTTGGTTGAGAATTGAAAACGCCTATTAAGATCTTCTACGATGAATTGTGATCTTATGATTCAAACTCTCAGAGATTCCTTAAGCGTTTGTAAAAAAGATTTAACCATTTGGTAAGGATCTGTTGACATAAATATTATTATTCTGTGCGGCGGAGACGACGACCTAAGAACGATATTTTTAGGGTGGTCGTGTCGAGAAGTGTGCGCGTTAACCGCGTGTCGGTGTGAAATTATCACCAATATCGCACGACGCCGACAACGACGCTTTCCTGACTCGCTCTCCCGAAAACATTTAGCTCTTCTTCTTTGACGCCCATAAACTTACCACACTCCTTTTGTTATTGTCACTCTCCCTTCATCAATAAGTACCAGTCTTCCTCCTTACCTCCGCCCCACCTCCCTTATTCCTCCCCCTCCCTCCCTCCCTCCTCCTCCCCCACCCCAAAACACCCAGATCCAACCCACCTCTTCTCTCAGATCAGTCCCCGTTCTCCCATCTCCTTCGCGTTTCCTTCTCCTTTCCTCTCCTCTCCAGATCTGCATCGAAGGAGGTAACTAAGCAGAGGAGGAGGAGAAGGGGGATAGCCTCCTTTTTGTCCGACATCATGGGTCGGGAGGGCAGCGGTGGCGGCGGAGGGGCGGTGTCGGAGGGGGTGCTGAAGAAGGTGCTGCTGTCCTACGCCTATGTCGCGATCTGGATCTTCCTCAGCTTCACGGTGATCGTGTACAACAAGTACATCTTGGATCCCAAGATGTATGACTGGCCCTTCCCCATCAGCCTCACCATGATCCACATGGCCTTCTGCTCCACCCTCGCCTTCCTCCTCGTCCGCGTGCTCCGCCTCGTCGACCCGCCCTCCTCGCCGCCCATGACCCGCGCCCTCTACCTCTCCTCCGTCGTCCCCATCGGCGCCCTCTACTCCCTCTCCCTCTGGTTCTCCAACTCCGCCTACATCTACCTCTCAGTCTCCTTCATCCAGATGCTCAAGGCCCTCATGCCCGTCGCCGTCTATTCCATCGGCATCCTCTTCAAGAAGGAGTCTTTCCGCAGCTCCTCCATGCTCAACATGCTCTCCATCTCTTTTGGCGTCGCCATCGCCGCCTACGGCGAGGCCCGCTTCAACGCCACCGGCGTCGGCCTTCAGCTCGGCGCCGTCGCCTTCGAGGCCACCCGCCTTGTCCTCATCCAGATCCTCCTCACCTCCAAGGGCATCTCCCTCAACCCCATCACCTCCCTCTACTACATCGCCCCCTGCTGCCTCGCCTTCCTCCTCGTCCCCTGGTCCGTCGTCGAGCTCCCCATCCTCCGCGCCCGCTCCGCCTCCTCCCTCCGCCCCGACCTCCTCATCTTCGGTACCAACTCCCTCTGTGCCTTCGCCCTCAACCTCGCCGTCTTCCTCCTCGTGGGCAAGACCTCCGCCCTCACGATGAACGTCGCCGGCGTCGTCAAGGACTGGCTCCTCATCGCCTTCTCCTGGTCCGTCATCCGTGACACCGTCACCGCGATCAACCTCTTCGGCTACGCCATTGCCTTCCTCGGCGTCGCCTACTACAACCACGTCAAGCTACAGGCGCTCAAGGCCAAGGAGGCCCAGAAGAAGGCCGCACAGGCCGACGACGAGGCCGGGAAGCTCCTCGAGCAAGTCGACGGCTCGGGTGGCGACCGCAAGGGTGACTCGCAGGCTTGATCTACCCGTCCACCCCTCTGCGTTCTGCCACGATTGCATCGGTTCGTCTTTAGCATTTCTGATGGATCTCTTCATTCGTTAGCTTATTTATCTTTACTAGTACATTTCTACGTCAAGGAGGAGGAGGTTTAACGGAGCAAAAACCAAAATGGAAAGTCAAAAATGGAACTTTTATTGTCTTCCTTTCTTCGTTTAATCCTATAGTTGTTTTGGGGTTGGATTCTGTTTTTGATAAAAACACGGTGCATCAGATCTGGAATTGCTTATGGTAGATCACCTGGGTCAGATCTGAGAAGAGGAAGCTGGAAAGATTTTAGTGGCAGTTCTAGCTGTGGGTGGAGGATTGTGGATGGATCACACTAGGTTGGCTTGTTTGTTACTTGGATCGCTGTTAGCTGTCTATCCTGTTGTCAAAGAGGGATTGTCCGCTGTTCTCTATGCTTCCTGTTTGTTGTTGTTATTTATTTGTTGGATCATGTAGGAGCTTTCAATTTATTCTGCCTCCTCCCCGACGAGATTGAAAGTGCTATTCAATTTTAGTGTGTCTGGTATATGTCCTTCATTTGTGTGGTTTCATTGCATTTGCTATTTTCCTATGGAACCTTCAGATGCATGTGAACCCATTTCACATGATGGAAACTCTATGCCTGATGATCTCTCATATGTGTGTTAATGCTCTGTTTTGTTGCATGCTGTGCTAACATTTAATTTTATTTTTCATATGATTGAAGAAGTTGTTATATGTGTGTCTATGTGTTGAGGAATTTGATGTATTATCTTTGTGGATGATGTTTCTTGTTTTATGAGATTAGATATTGCATTGGGAATCTTCTGTTTTGTACATGCATCATTGCTTTTATAGTTCTGTTATTGCTTGAATTTATGTATATCTTTGTAGTTAGCAAGTTGCTTATTGCATATTGCACTGAGGTTAACAAAGAAGAACTGGTTTACTGTAATTTGTTCTAATAATTTCAAGAATCTCATTGTGATATCTATATGTCAAGTGCTTTTCTTTTCACGAAATACCAAGGAGGAATCTTGAAACCAGAAAAATGACAAGATCAGCCAAAAGGTATTACCAATGGTGCAACAGGATGAAGAACTTGATGCACATAAGAGGAACTTAGTGTTGACCAGGAGACAGGAATTAATACATATGAGGACTGGGTGTTTAGGTGTAATGGATAAACTGGCAGAAATAAAGATTGTAGCTTAACATGAGATGCTTCATCATTTTGTATTTGCATAATTTGGTAACTGGTGCTTTAAGGACACCCTACATGGAGAGCGAGGATCATGAAGTATGAACTGCTTCTGGAGTCTGATGTGAATTCTGAAGAACATAGAGTGAGGATTATGCATTATTTCTGGAATCTGATGTAAAAAAAGAATATACAGCAAGGATTATGAACTATTTCTGGTCTCATGTGAGTTGCAAAATGTTAAAAGATCAAAGTAAGCACCAACCTAGAAGTGAGAGGAAGTCAGAAAAGAGGGATGTTGTAGTTGTACATTAATCTAGTAATGTGAATTCTTTTTTTTTGGGTAGAGTTTTATTTGAAAGCGATTGAAGTAATGGCATTTTACTGGATATGTCAGTATTTCATGATTTGTTAATAATGTAGTTTAGCAATGCTGCTTATTGGGCTTTATCAAATTTAAAGGAGGAAACCTTGCATGGAGTAGAGGTCATCAACTGTTTCTAAAATCTCATGTGGTTTCTTAAACATTTGAAAGGATTACGATTGGCATTGACCTATGATTGAGAGAAAGACAGCAAAGGAGGAATTAATTCAAAATTGGTTTTCCTCCGAAGCAATACCCTGTTACTGGACATGTCGGGTTTGATGATTTTGTAATTGTGTGTAATTTAGTAATGGTGTTGTGCTTATATGATGACATACAGTTACCATTATTTATTGAATCTGATGTGTGTTTGGAAACATTTGTGAGGATAAAAAGTCACAATGGACTGTTGTGATAGAGAGAAGGACAGAGAAGAGGAATGCTAATCTTTATGGTCTACATGATGTTTTGATGAAAAGACTGTTATAAAAATTACTAGATTTAATTGAAAAGATTAAAGTGCAAACACAGCAAGGAAAGAATCCTCCTGCCTATTTCGGTGCTTATAGTATGTGTTGTGTGTTTTGCAGCATTAGATGTGAATGTTCATTCTGGATAAAATCCTATTAAAAATGTGTTTTGACTTTATTGCATGCTGTCTTCCCTATTTTGGATGCTGGGGTGCATCTTTATTCTATCTAAGATGGCCAGTGGTGGCAGAGGAGTCTAAATCATGAAACTGATGATTTCTTACTTTTCTGATCACCCAACAGTAAGTATCAACCCCACCTCAAACGATATGACAGATATTAATTTATTATTATCATGGTCGATTACCTGTTTACTCATGATTTTATTAAAATTTATTATTATCAAAGTGTTGCAGGGATCATGTGGAGCACCTCACCCTAGTTTCCTAGTTTTTTTTTTTTAAAATTTTTTTATAATATAGGTTGGTCCTTCTACGGACACTTAAGCCACCTTCTCATCCATTTTTGAACTCTTGTGCATGTGGCTCAAGATGAAGTCTAGCTGACAAAGATGCTCTATCATTTTGTTTTGTTTTGTTGTTAGAAGGAGGGTTACCAATAGCTAATATATTATAGCTGGACACCTCTACCGTGGCCTAAACTCTAAAACTCCTCTGCAATATCGGTTAGTTATTTAATGATCTTAGCCTCTCCTCTATGGTGGCCATATGTCAAATAGTCTAACTTGAACCTAACCGAGCCTAGTAAGTCTTAGATGTTGCTAGGGATGATGCAGTCGGTTATTCCGTTACTTCTTCTGCGATTAGCTTAATCGATACTCGTTGCTCCTTCCCAATAGCCACTGGCACCTCAGACCTCCTCCACCAACTTAGACATAGATTTATAAAAATAATAAATTATTATTTTAATATTCATAATATATAGAAGATTTTTTTTATTTTTGAATTCAAATTCTTATTTTACAATAATAAATTTTTTATTTTTATTAGAAAAAGATCATATCTTTTCGATAGCGTTACAAGTGATGAAAAATTATCTTCCACTTAATTCTTATCTTTCCTACAAAGTAGTATGTTACTTTTAAAATAAATATAGGCTAAAAATAAATTAATAATCACATATGTTAGGAACATTCAAAAACTCATTAAAATAATTTTAGTATTTATAATATATATATTATTAATTTAATATAAAACGATAATATATCAATTCATTTCAAAACTCATATATCAATAATAATAATAATTCTTATACCATAAAAAAAATCATGCATCAACCACATGCAACACATTATGATGACATGCATACATATCAAATCATAAAGGTATATATTACACCTATTGGTGTACTATCTCAACGATAGATAGAGAGACATACTCTATAGGATGGATTCCTCTTAATAACAAATGAATAAAACTCGCATCACACTCCCAATAGTGGATGAAGTGGTATCCTTTACCTATCCAAGTGGGGGACACATTCCTTCCAATAATAAATCTAAGATTTAGGAATCATCTATCATCACGTCCGATGGCTTGCTACTTACTGATGATGAATTCAATTTATGAGATTATGGGCTAATAAACTTTTGAGATAAGTTGTTGAATCTCGACTTTTGATGATGAAATCAACTGATGAGTTTTATGATCTAACTTGTGTGTTAAAGAAATTGATGCAGGATTAACTGCAACAATAAATGACATCACAATTAGATATTGGGTCGGAGTTAAGTTCGAGCATCGGGTCGAGGTTTGAACAATGCAATGGGAGCTCACCGAGAGTTCGCCAGAGGTCGCCCAAGGTTCGGATGATGTTATAGGGTGCTCATCGTGAACTCACCATAGGTTCGTCAAGAAGTTCGTTGGGAGCTCGTCGGGAGTTCACTAGAAAAATGTTGGGAGTTTGTCGGGAGTTCACCGAAAGAAATTAGGAGCTCGTCGAGGGTTCACCGGAAGGATGCCGGGAGTTCATCGGGAGTTCGTCGAGAGATCAGTTGACGGTCGAACAACAAAAATTATGTTTTAAGTATCGTAGTTAGCATCATAATAAGAATTAGTTTTACTAACTTAAATAAGAGGTCATTAGACCTAAATTGGGGTTGATTTAGACTTATTATAAAAGTTATTCCAATAACCCAACATTAGAAAATACACGATCTCCAAGATGACACAGTCTTCGAAGGTGTGTCAGGTGGTTGAACCGTCTAGATACAGTCTCCCAGACTATCAAGCGATCGTACCACCCAAGTTGGTGGTACAATCGTCATAACATAGTCTTCGAGACCAATACCTTGGGAACTCTTAAAATTTAAATTTTGACTCCAATGTTGAAGCCATTTGGGGCCTATAAATACCACTCCCCCACCCCCTATCCTTGCTTGAGGTATGCAATTATTAAGAGCAAAAACCTTATGAAAACAATATTGTAATTCTTTAACAGCTTCTCCTCATTTCATTTTGTGTAGTTATTTATTTAAGAGAGACCTTAGAGACTTGTAGTTATTTATTTCACTCATTGAAGGAATCGGGAGTGGAAGCCATGACCTCAGCGGAGGAGGAATCAGGAGTGAACGTAGGTCACGAGACCGAACCACTATAAAATCAGTTTACTTCCTCTTCTTTGCTTTTTATGTTCATTGGTTTCTTATTTAATTGTCTACTATCTTTGCTTGCAATCTTACAAACATTTCTACGCTTAAACGCATTTCTAATATGATTTTTATTGAGCAAAAACTTAAATCGATGTAAATTTTTTATAAGCACTAATTAACCCCCCCTCTTAGTGCCGCTTTGATCCTAACATAAGTGATATAGGAAAAACTTCGATCACACACGAACCATTACATGACAAATTGTCGAAGCAAGAGAATCATACGTTAGGCTAGAAAGTATCATGTTAGAGATTTGACGTTGAGTCAGAGGATTGGTTGATGTGCCGAAGGATGAACTTTATGCCATTAGTTCAGACATCAGGTTGGAAGGATTAGGTATTATGCCAAAAGATTAATTAACTCGACTCATCGACTATGGACGTACTAGGCCATTGCGTTATAGTCCTTAGACAATACAGAGGATCTTATCCATTGGACCTGTTTGTCCTCAGTTACCATATATTTATAATCTCTCATCAATATAATATCTTAAAGACCGTATATCGGGCATGGTTGTCAGGCCACATACAGAATCCCTCTAAGTCTCACTCTAATCGGATACTCCTAGAGAACTCCTTCTTTTTCAATCCGACCAACTTGATCAGGGATTTATTGAATCTCAAATTTTGATAATGAAATCAATTAATGGGTGTTTGATCTAACTTGTATGTTAGAGATGAATGATGTAGGATTAACTATAATAAGATAATACAATTAGATGTTGGGATAGAGTTAAGTTCGAGCATCGGGCCGGGGTTCGGACGATGCAGTAGGAACTCACCAGGAGATCACCTGAATCTCATCGAAGGTATCGGGGGCTTGTCGAGAGTTCACCAGGAGCTCGCCAAAGGTGATCGACAGCTTGTTAGGAAGGCCTGGGGTTCGCCAGAAGATAACTGAGTGACTCATCGGAAGTTCACTGGAGGTTACCGAGAAAAGTGTTAGGAATTAGGAAGGTCAGGAACTCGTTGGGAGTTTGCCACGAGTTCACCGAAGAGGATCGGGAAGATCACTGGGAGCACGCTGGGAGTTCACCGGAAGAAGACCAAGAGACTCATCAGAAGTTCACTGAAGGTTACCAGGAAGCTTGCTGGGAGTTAGGAGGGTCTTGTTGGACTTGACTATCACAACAATTGTAATTAAGTGAGTCGTAGTTAGCATCAGTTTGGTTTTGAGTCCTCGTTGAGTTAATTTTGGAAGGAATCCAAATTAACTCAAGTGAGGTAAATCGAGTCCACTTTAGGTTTGGTTTGAGCTTAGGTTGAGCTCATTTGGGGTCAACTGAAGGCACAAGTTGGGTATGTAAAAGTATAAAAAATATACTTTTGTAGGATTCTCGACAATAGTACCGCTAGTTGGCGATGGTAGTACCACCCAGGTGATGGTAGTACCATCGTCGCCCTATTTTCAGGGTGCTTTCAGACTACCATCGGTGCCAGCGATAATAACGCCCGTGCCAGCGGTAGTACCACCCATATGTAGGAATTACAAAAATGTTTGAATTTTTGCTCTATTTATGAAACCAATTGGTGTCTATAAATACCCTAAGTTTTCTTGCTTGGTAAAGTAAGCTTGGTGAATGAAAAAGAGAGAAATATTATGGTGAAAGTGTTGTAAAAATTTGAGAGACTCCTTTGTGAGCTACAAGTGATAAGAGAGACTAAGGGAAGTGAAAATACTTCTAAAGGTTCCTCTCTTGAACCTGTAAAAAGAAGAGTGAGAAGTGTAAGAGTTTGGCTTCACCCGAAAAAGATCAGTAATGGACATTGATGGGCCTCGATGAAGAGGACTCGGGAAATGGACGTAGGCCAAGTTGTGGTCGAACCATTATAAATTGTGAGCGTCTCTTAACTTTTCTTTTTAAATTTATATGTTCTTACTCAAGCTTTCTTTAATTAAGATCGTAACTTAATCAACTTGAACGAAACAATTTCGATCTTAGTTTTACTTTAAGCGAAGGTTTTCTTAAATCTAAGTTTTCAACACTTATACTAATTCACATGCCCCCCCCCTCCGTGCTAATTTATCCTAACAATTGGTATTAGAGCCACGTTGTACTCATTAGATTAACACCTAAGTGAATAAATAATTTATTATGATATTAACGAGGACCAATGCATCACAGGTCCTCCTATTTTCAATGGGACAGACTACATCTCTTGAAAAATTTGAATGCATATCTTTTTTATTTCGCTAGATTTTAATTTATGGTGCATTATCAAAAATGGTTTTCAAAAGTCATCAAATCAAATAAATGATCATGAAAAATATATATTTTCTTTAAATGCCAAAGCTATGAATGTTTTGTTTTCTACTTTAAATAAAGCTGAGTTTGATCAAGTTTCTACATGTGATTCAATTTTTGAGATTTGGCATAAATTAGAAATGACACATAAAAGCACGATTAAACTAAATAAATCATTAAATGAAAAAAATTGTAAAAGTGAATTTGAAGAACATATTCCAAAAAACATGAAAGAAATTACTTTGAGAACACAAGAACAAGACATTCCAAAGAACAGGAAGAATATTGAACTAAGAACAGAAGAACATCGCCTTCCAAAGAACAGGAAGGAAGTAGAGTTGATGATAACAGATGACTAATCGAATAAAACCTCGAGTAATGAGAATTTTGAACTTATAACAAATAAATCAAAAAAATTAATAAAAAACTATAAAAATGATCTTAAAATAGATAAAACCTCTTACTATGAACGCAAGAAGCCAATATACTTCAAAGATAAAGAGTACAACTGAGAAGTGACGAATTTCGTTCTCGTGGCTAACTACAATGAGGTAACTCACCTAATATCTCATTTAATTTCGATGAATTATTAAATATTTTTTATGAGCTTTATGATAAATTTAAAAATATTAACAAATCCTATAAATTACTTAACGAAGAGCATGCATCACTAGTTTGTAAATTTGAAAACATGCATAGAGCATCAACATCATATATTTTTTGCTCTTAATATGAGTCACTAGAGGTAGTTAAAAAGGAAAATATCATGTTAAAATAAATTTTAGAAAAATTTAAAATAGGGAATAAATCCCTAAACATGATCCTTGCAAATAAGGATCATGATCATAAGAAATAAGGTATAGGCTTTGCGGGTAATCGTTAACAAAAGCCAACTATCTTCATTAAAGGACCTACTTTAAACTCTTCATCTAAAATTATATGTAATATTTATGGTAGATTAGGACATATAGCATATAAGTGTTCATTTAGAAAATATAATCTATATAAATTAATTTGAGTTCCTAAAAGAACCATAAATAATCTCAAGCTATTAGAGAAAATGAGAAGAACCTTTTACGAGAGACCCAAACTCAAATGGGTATCTAACCAAAACCCCTCCCTGCCCCCCCCAAATCTTGCAGGGTTGTCTCATAAGAAGGCTAGGAGCAAAAAGAAATTATATCTTAATAGTTATAGTAGATACTCAAGCCATATGATTTGAGATCTATTAAGCTCTCTAGCCAAAATAACAAAAATAAGAAACAAATTATTTGAGTCAAGATGATGAAACTTAATGATCTTTGTTTCGATTATAACAAATCTTCTTATTAAAAATAGTTCATGGATATATAACTAATCTTAATGCATAAGTAGAGCATGCTAGTATAAAACTGAATTAGAGAACTTTAGCTATTAAAAAAAAAACAATCTATGTTGCCTTCATTGAAATTTTTCGGAAAGCGATTTTGATGATGATTTTGGATATATTTTTAAATTTTTATTTTTATGAAGGAGATTGATGAATCTATTTAACTTTATTGATATTTCTCGATTTTAATGATTTGATAACTTGAATTATGATCTTGACATGTTAAGAAATTGAAACTTGAAATCCTTATATAAATTAAGTTCATTCAAAGAAATCAGAATTTGTCTCTTTGGAACAATAACTTGAAAATCTTCATATGAATAATATTCTTGACAACTTGAAGTTTCCTATAGATAAATCAAGATCTTCTATCTTTTTTCTTTATAATTTATTTATGATCTTGATATTTTTATGAATGAATATTCTTCTTATTTGATCTCCTAACAAGAAATTTGAATACTTTTCTTATTTGAATCTTATCTAATAAGAGATTTGTAAAAATAAATCATATCCTGTTGCATATATGATTTGATAATAATATCCTTCGTGACATAATTATTTATGACTTCTTTCTTAGTATAACTTATCACCAAATTAATATCTCTCAAAATTGTGATGAGTTAAAAATTAAATTAGATTCCTTATCGTGTACATTCCCTTGACTTGTAGACTTATCATATCCTTACTGGAAATCAAATTTTTAACCTTTATGATTTCTTGTTTTGTTAAAAATGAGATTTATGATCTTGACAATTATTTTTAATTTAAGATTTTTAATCAAGATCGTCTAGATCTCATAAGATTTTTTGTTAGGAAATTTATTCAATTAAATAATATCTTTTAGCACTTAAAGATTTAAATTTTCATCTTAATGACATTATCCCTTTATACTTATGGTAATAAAGGAAACATATCATCATAATCCTTTTTGACAATGAAAAAGGGGAGACAAAATTATTAATTTGTTAGAATAAAATTGGATGTAAAAAATCTTCTAACATTGGATGAGGAGCGATTTGCTTAATAAAATAAGAAATTTTAAATACATGAGATTTGCATAATTTATTTTATATTTTAATTAGAATTTTAAATACACAAATTTTTTTGATTACTTATGTTGAAATTCATAAACAAAAAAAGAGGGGCAAATTTATCAAATCATGTCTATTGGTACTTAAAGATTTGATTTTTTATCTTTAATAATATGATCCCCTTGTACTTTTGGGTATAATTAGAACATGGATAAATTACACCATCATATTCTTTTTTATCAATTACAAAGAGAGAGAAAATTGATATCTTAATGACAACCCAACAGTCGAGGAACAATTTGATTATAAGAAAATTCGAAATGATTTTAAATCTTCTAAATGCATGAGTTGTCATTATATTCTTATTTTTGCAAAATGTGCTTATTCTCAAAATTTACATGAGATGACTTCAAATCTTCTAAATGCATAATATAGTTTCACATCATGTAATTCATAAACTTTTTATCTAATCAAATCTTTGATGGAATAAATAATTATATAAGATAAATTTACATAAAATTAAACTTTTTGTCTGTTTTTTGGAGTTGCTTGAAATTTATATAAGATGAATGCATGAGTAGCCATTAGATTTCTTGGATATTGAGCTCATCTTCGAAATAATCTTTTCGGAATTTACGTCTTTAAGAGATTAAGAGCTCTTCTTAGTGATGTGATGTTTATCTTTACATCCCCTCATTGTTTCATCTTCTTTCTTGTTCACAAAGGAGAAGAAAAATTTTTGATGAAAAAAATGGTCTCTTATCCTATTTTACTAAGGGGAGCAATAAAATAATTTTTTTATGCACGAATGTTTAGATATATAATCAACATTTATACTTTTTGATAACAAATACGATGAATCCAGAAATATGATGAACTTTTATTTTGAAATTATTTGCTCAATATTTTACTTTTTTGTTGATGACATAAGGAGAGAAATGATATATTGATGACAAATGTAGAATATTAATGAAAAATAGCAAAATGATCATTTCTCCTTTTTATTGATAACAAAGGGAGAAAAATGATTGATGGCTTAAGGGGGTGAATTAATGATTGATGACTTAAGGGGGAGAACTTGAAATTGATGTATGAATGTTGTTTTACAATGAATGTATATATGTTTTAAAAATCTTTGATATATTGATGATTAATGACTTAAAAGGAAAAGTTATTTGAAATTAATATTGGTTCAAAATATATAAATATATGTCTTGAAAATCTTTAATATATTGATGGTTGATGACTTAAGATAAAAATATTTGAAATTGATGCATGAATGTAATGTTGCATCTTTGATGTATTGATGAAAATAATTTGAAATCTAGTTCTTTTGAATTTAAGTTTTCTTTATTTGGATTATGGTATAGACATAGGAGGAGTTAAGATTAACTCCCGTCATCAATTGGTTGTCATCATAAAAAAGGGAGAGATTGTTGAATCTCATATTTTGATGATGAAATCAATTGATGGGTGTTTGATCTAACCTATGTGTTAGAGATGAATAATATAAGATTAACTACGACAAGATAATACAATTAGATGCTGAGAGGGAGTCAAGTTCGGGCATTGGGTGGGGGTTCGAACTGTTGGGAAACCTTAGCGGGAGCATCACATGCACAACGAAAATCAAAATATAATTTGATTTCCCACGCAGATCAAATCGTCGTGCAAAAGATTTGGGTCATGGGAAAAACATAAAAACTGATAAAACCATGATGTGTGAGAGATTGATTTTACCTAAGGAGATCATATATCCTTGTATTTTCAGATCCGAATAGAGAGGATGAAAGAGGTCAAACGTCCTCTTCTATAGCGATATCCACACGATAGGTCTCTACAATGAAACTCCTCCAATCTGATCTCGTAACTCTTGCGTAGAGGGAAGGAGGATAATAGGAGGGGGAGGCCAAAGCTGCAGCCTATCAACCATGAGTCTCCTCTCCTATTTATAGAGAGCCACCAAAAAATCCTATGGCTCCTTCCTTAGTGAGTATTGGATCTCCATCCAATTACTCACTAATCTTACATTATTAGATCTCTATCAAATAATCTCCTTAAGCTCCTAATTGGGTCTTAATCAAGGAGCCCATCAGTATAGGGTCTCATCTAATGAGAACAGGGGCTAATTGGATCTCTATCCAATCCTCTATTTACTAAAGCATCTACCAGATGTGTGTGACCCTCTAGGTCCGATACCGAGCTGGCCGTGAGTTACTCTCATCAGAACTCCTTCTGATATAGTGAATTATTATCCTCATAATAATTCACTCGATTCATCGACTATAGACGTACTAGGCTACTATGCCATAGTCCCAAGATGATATAGGAGGATCAAATCCATCGGACCTATTTGTCCACAATTACCATGTATCTATAATTCCTCATCTAACTAATATCCCAAAGATCATATATTGGACATTGTACTGTTAGGTCACATACGAAATCCGTCATAGTGTCACTCTAATTGGATTCTCCCGGAGAACTCTTTCTCTTTCAATCCGAATGACCCTGGCTAGGGATTTGTCTGAGCAAGCACATATGAGATATTCTTCTTATGATACTAAGAGTGGATGATCTTCTATTGATACTCAATTGTCTTCGTAATGTTAGCTACCAATCCCGATAACCAACTGTATCAGATCTGAAACTTTCCAAACCTATATGTCTGGCGTTAAAGAAAAGAGTACTCATATAAGACATCCTTGGTGTCTCAAGTCTAAGAACCATATACACAACTGGGATTATGGAATCGCTATTTGACATTAGGTATCATTAACCATACAATATTCCATAAGCGGATCAATTAGTAAACTCATTCTCCAATGAGCACCTATACTATATCCTTAGTGTCTCCACACAAGTGGCTATGAGACCAGCTGCCTCTACTATCTGAACAGGTATATAGTATACTAGTCTGTCTGGTTATCTCAATATCCCTCTTGAGGTACCTATGACAGAGATTATTTAGGATATGTGTTTAAAGGTGAATCGATCTCATTATCGTGATCTCATCACGATCTGATTCTCATTGCACAGAACCAATGACATCAAATATATATACTACAGATAATATAATGTGAGAATATTTTAATATTAATTATAAGTAAAAAGATTACGTAGTATGTCACACGTGTCATCACTCACGTGATTGGTTTGTAGGACAGCTGTAACTTGCAATCTCCCACTTGACCTAAAGCCAATTACCTATGTGTCTAATCCCCATTTGACCCCTGTGATGCTCAAATACAGTATGAGCTAATGGCTTCGTTAGTGGATCTGCAATGTTGTCTTCGGGTGAAACTCTTTCCATTGATATATCTTTACGGGCTATGATCTCTCTAATTAGATGGAACCTCCTCAGAACATGCTTAGACTTTTGATGAGACCTGGGTTCCTTTGCTTGAGCGATCGTCCCGTTGTTATCGTAGTATATGGGAATTAGTTTCACACTGCTTGGTATGACTCCTAAATTTTTGATGAACTTCTTTATCCACACCCCTTCCTTTGCTGCTTCTGCTGTAGCAATGTATTTTACCTCTGTGGTCAAGTCAACAATAGTATCTTGCTTGGAACTCTTCCAGCTTACTGCTCCTCCATTTAGGGTGAAAATATATCTTGAATTTAACTTGCTATCATCAATGTTAGACTGAAAACTCAAGTCTGTGTAGCCCTCAACCTGGAGCCTACCTCCTCTATATACCACTAAAAGATCCTTAGTCCTTCTCAAGTACTTAAGGGTACACTTTATTGCCTTCTAGTGTTCTAAACCTGGATCTACCTGATACATGCTCGTGACACTCAAAACATGTGCTATATCAGGCCTGGTACATAGCATCACACACATGATAAACCCTATCGCTAAGGTATAAGATATCTTATTCATATCTACCTTTCTTCAAGAGTATTTGGAGACATACTCATAGAAAGTGATATTCCATGTCTTATCGGTATGAGACATCTCTTGAAATTTTTCATACCAAACCCTTTGACAATGAAGTCTATGTACCTGGACTAAGACAAGCCAAGCATTCTCTTGGATCTATCTCTATAGATCTAGATCCCCAAAATATAGGATGCTTTCCCTAAGTCTTTCATGGAGAAGTTTCTGGATAGCCAAGACTTTACTTTGGAGAGCATTTGCAACTGATGGGTATAATACCCTTAGGTGCAACCGCAAGGCTCCAAACCTTGTTAGAGTATATGGAATCCATCTCAGAATTCATGACTTATTACCACTTTCTGGAGTCTATACTTATAATAGCCTCTTTGTAGGTCTGAGGATCAACATCCTGAGAGTCATCTCCACTAATGTGTCTCACATATGTTTCAAGAGGGTGAGATACTCTACTAGACCTATATAAAGTTGGAACTTATGTGTTAGGTACCTGAATAGACTGGGGCTCTGGAATGGTGCTTAAGCTAGGTTCTCCAATCTCACTCAATTCTGTCTTGCTCCCTCTATTTCCACCAAGAATATGTTCCTTCTTAAGGAACATAGCTCTCTTGGCAACAAAGACCTTTCGTTCCTCGGGATGATAAAAATAATACCCATAAGTTTCCTTTGGGTATCCCACGAATGTGCACCATTCTGTCCTTGATTCTAACTTATCAGGGTTGTGTCTTCTAATATGAGGAAGACATCCCTAAATCTTAACAATCTTAAGATCGGGCTTCTTTCCTTTCTATATCTCATATGGCGTAGACACTACGGACTTTGATGGAACTCTGTTCAGAAGATAAGCTACGGTCTCTAGAGCGTATCTCCAGAATGAGACGGGTAGGTTAACAAAACTCATAATGGACTGCACTATATCTAATAGTGTGCGATTCCTCCTTAGCTGAGGTGTATATGGAGGTGTCCACTGGGATAGAATCTCATTGTCCTTGAGGAAATGGGTGAACTCCATACTCAAGTACTCTCCTTCTCGATCTGATTGAAGAGTCTCTAATACTCTTTCTAATTTGGTTCTCCACCTCATTCTTATATACCCTGAATTTCTCAAAGGCTTCGGATTTATATTTCATCAAGTACATGTGTCCATACCTAGAGAAATCATTAGTGAATATAATGAAGTATGAGTAACCACATGTAGCTTGAGTCGACATGGGACCACATACATCACTATGTATGAGTTTTAATAACTTGGTGGCTCTTTCTCCAGTTCCACTAAAAGGAGAGTTGACCATCTTCCCACGAAGGCAATGTTCGTAGGTTGCATATGACTCATTGTCAAATAGATCTAAGTATCCATTTTTCAGCAACTTTTAAATTCTTCCCTCATGTATATGTCCTAGCATACAATGTCATAGGTATGTATTATTCACCTCATCTCTTTTCCTCTTAGACATATTTATATTTATAATATGTGGAGAAGTGTATAACACATCTAAGCCATTTATAAGGGTCCCTCTAGTGATGATCTCATCATCCATAATTATTGAACAACTATTATTCTCAAAAACTAATTTATATCTACTAATTATCATACAAGAGATGGAAATAATATTTTTGATAATGGAAGGGACAAAATAGCATGCATCTAATTCAATAATAGTTCTACTAGGTAGATGTAGGATGACCTCCCCAACAACAATTGCAATAACTCTTGCTCCATTGCCCATTTTGAGGTCCATCTCGCCTCTAGCCAGTCTCTTAGGTCTTACTAAAACTTATAACGAATTACAGATATGATAAACACTCTTGGTATCCAATACCCATGTGTTATCATGAAAATATGACAAGTAGAGACTGATCATGAATATACTTGAAGCTTCTCCAAGCTTCTGTTTTGCCTTATCTACAAGGTAATCCTTACAATTTATCTTCTAATGCTTATCTTGGCCGTAGTGGAAGCACTGTCCTTTGTCCTTTACCGGGTCTTTCTTAGCAACCTTTGCCTTACCCGGTCTTCTTTTGCCCTTGCCTCTCTCAAGGGTCTTACTAGCCTTCCTTTTCTTATTGGTCTCACCAATATAGAGAACTAGCTTCTATTTCTTGATGGTGCTCTTAACCTCCCTCAACATATTAAGGAGCTCAGATAGAGTCACTTCAAGCTTATTCATATTAAAAATAATAAACTATGAAAAGAAATCCGGTAGGGACTGAAGTATAAGATCAATATACATGTTATCCTCTAGGACTATCTATATACTTCACAAAGCTAGTGATCTCATTCTCGCTTGTCTTTTCCTCCAGTGTGGGCACAACCATGTTAAGGACATATATGATTTTCTCCTCCGTGAGAACAATTCTCAAATTATGGAGCCTTTGGACCAATGAGGTGGTTGGCATCAAGTATGCCACATAGGGGGTTTACAAGCGATACACAAGATATAACATAAATTAAATAACATGCAGATTTTATAGAAAAATACTAATTAAGATATGAACTTTTATCTTAATATACTCCCACTATTTTCTTAATGAATCACGTGATATCCTCGACACATGAGACAAAAGCCTCCGGTAGACTCCTAGTGGGGATCAGGATCTAATTGGCATCATAGTGCAATCTCGAGGGACTTGACCAACTACACTAAGCCCAAAATTTAGATATTTCTTATCAATCATAACTCGTTGTGATTCCCGTCATGTTTGGCCTCCGAATCATCATGGTCTCGACTGCTCAACTAATCATAAAGTTCAGTTAAGTCATCACAATCGTTACAAGATGAGTATGAATCGATGAATATGCTCTCGACTAAGTCATACCATGTCCTCAGGTCACTGGTGACATATATATGTCATAGGTAAGAACTCAATCACGTAGATAAGTAAGCCTCGAGTGACTCAACCAACTTAACTTATGTCGGGATTCAATTTCTTCCTATAACGATGGAAGGCCATATGGGTCAATCTTATTACCTCACGCTTACCGACTTAATATTATCATAGGAGGGGTCTTTTATTTGTATCGGTCTCCTAATATATCATGTCACACACATATATATTTAATATATATCTACATCGCATGCAAATATATATGTATATAGTCGGTGTATAACACATCACATATGCAAGCCACACTGGATGATCATGAGCCATTACATAGTATGATTAAGCCTGAGCCAATGAGCCTAATCACTCACAATAGGATCTATGTGTGTATCGACGTATCTCCATGCCTTGTGATTGTTGATCTCGTCATCATCGGTTCCGTCGGATCGTTGCATCACTATGTGGCATGATCTCCCACCACATCATCGTGGGTCCTGTTGTCACCTCTATACTCCCACTATGCCTCTCCATGTAATTATAAATAATCACAAGCACGCAGGCCTGACAACAAACGAGAAAAACAAAGGCTTGCAGACCCCAATAATAATAATAATAATAATAATAATAATAATAATAATCACAATTATATACATCACAACACATGGCTCATGATCATCCATCCATATCATACATCATATGTACATCACATCACATATAAGATTATTAGATATATAATAATTAATTAAACTATTTAATTAATTAATTTTCTAAAAATCAAGACATACTCATAATTTTAAGAATTATTAAGGGTATTTTTATAATTTTGGATGAGAGAATAGTCCTCAAAATTTTTAGAATTGTTGAGGGTATTTTGAGAATTATGTACACGAGGATAGTCCTTGAAATTTCTCGAATTCATAGGGGTAGGATCATTCTTCACTACCCCTGCATAGGCGACAATATCCTTGCCCGCTAGTAGTCGCCGCCAAGGACCACCGTGGTGGCGCCACCACCCCCGGTGACAGGGGCAGCAGCCTACGGCGCCTATAGCGGTCCCCTTTGTGGGCGCCACCGCGACTATGCTCATGGGCGGTTGTCGCCCTTGGTCAGAGGCCAGGTCTGGGCGATGCTACCCTCGGTGGCACTTGTGCATACAGTGCCCAGTGGGCCGCAACCACCGCCTCTTGCAGGGGGCCTTGGCCGCGGCCTGGACGTGGGTGGCCGGCCTTATATGGGGGCTGGCCGTGGCTGGCTGCCCCTCCTCCTCACTGCCTTCACTGCGAAGATGCAGCAAGAATGTATAGAATGATTCTATGCGATTTAATCTCATCACACGTAATTTAAAACCAATCTTCCGTACGAAAACCTTGGCTCTAATACCACTGTTGGGAAACCTCAGCGGGAGCATCACATGCGCAGCAGAAATCAAAACGAAAATTGGTTTCTTACGTAGATCAAATCGTCATGTAAAAGATTGGGGTCACAAGAAAAACATAAAAATTGATAAAATCGTGATATGTGAGAGATTGATTTTACCTAGGGAGATCATATATCCTTGTATTTCTAGATCCGAATGGAGAAGATAAAGGAGGTCAAGCGTCATCCTCTCTAGCGGTATCCACACGATAGATCTCTGCAATTAAGCTCCTCCAATCTGATCTCACAACTCTTACGTAGAGGGAGGGAGGAGAATAGGAGGGGGAGGCTAAAGCTGCAGCCTATCAACCATGAGTCTCCCCTCCTATTTATAGAGAGCCATCAAAAAACCCTAGGGCTTCTTCCTTAGTAAGTATTGGATCTCCATCCAATTACCCACTAATCTTACATTATTGGATCTCTATCCAATAATCTCCTTAAGCCTCTAATTAAGCCTTAATTAAGGAGTCCATCAGCATAGGGTCTCATCTAATAAGAATAGGGGCTAATTAGATCTCCATCCAATCCTCTATTCACTTAAGCATCCACTATACGTATGTGACCCTCTAGGCCCGATATCGAACTGATGGTGAGTCACTCTCATTAGAACTCCTTTTGATATAGTGAATTATTATCCCCATAATAATTCACTCGACTTATTATCTATGGACGTACTAGGCTACTACGCCATAGTCCCTAGATGGTATAGAGGGTTCAAATCCATCAGACCTATCTGTCCATAATTATCGTGTATCTATAATCCCTCATCTAGCTAATATCCCAGAGACCGTATATTAGACATGGTACTGTCAGGTCACATACAGAATTCGTTATAGTCTCGCTTTAATCGAATTCTCCCGGAGAACTCTTTCTCTCTTAATCCGAATAACCCTGGCTAGAAATTTGTCTGAGCAAGCACATATGGGATATTCATCTCATGATATCGAGAGTGGATGATACTTTATTGACACTCAATTACCTTCGTAAGGTAGATTACTAATCCCGATAACCAATTGTACCAGATCTAAAACTTTCCAAACCTGTAAGTCTGGCGTCAAAGAAAGGAGTACTCATATAAGGCATCATTGGTGTCTCAAGTCTAAGGACTAGATATACAACTGAGACTATAAAATCGCTATATGACATTAGGTATTATTAACCATATAACATTTCATAAGCAGATCAATTAGTAAACTCATTCTCTAATGAGCACCTGTACCATATCCTTAGTGTCTCTACACAAGTGGCAATGAGACTAGTCACCTATATCATATGGACGGGTATATAGTACACCAGTCTATCCGGTTATCTCGATGTCCCTCTTGAGTAACCTATGACCAGGATTATTTAGGATCTGTGTTTAAAGGTGAATCGATCTCATTATCGTGATCTCATCATGATCCGATTCCCATTGCACAGAACCAAGGACATCACAGTATATATGCTACAGATAATATAATGTGAGAATATGCCAATATTAATCATAAGGAAAAAGATTACATAGTGTGTCACATGTGTCATCACACACATGATTGGCTTACGGGGCACCTGTAACTAGCACGAATGATGTAGTAGGAACTTACCGGGAGATCACCTGAAGCTCGCCGAAGGTATCAGGGTTTGTTGAGAGTTCATTGAGAGCTCGCCGAAGGTGATCGGGAGCTTTCTAGGAAGGCTCAGGGTTTCGCCAGAAGATGACCGAGAGACTCGCCAGAAGTTCGCCGGAGGTTGTCGGGAAAAGTGTCGGGAGTTACAAAGGTTAGGAGTTCACCGGGAGTTCGCTAGGAGTTCACCAGGAGTTTTCCAAAGAGGATCAGGAAGCTTGCTGGGAGCATGCTAGGAGTTCATCGTAAGATGACTAAGAGACTCACCGGAAGTTCACCGGAGGCCACTAGGAAGCTTGCCTGGAGTTAGGAGGGTCTTGTTGGAGTTGACGATCACAATGATTGTAATTAAGTGAGTCGTAGTTTATATCAATTTGGTTTTGTGTCCTAATTGATTTAATTTTGGAAGGAATCCAAATTAACTCAAGTGAGACAAATCGGTCTACTTTAGGTTTGGTTTGAGCTCAAGTTGAGCTTATTTGGTTGACCTGAGAAGGGGTCAATTAAAGGTACATGTTGGGTATATAAAAGTATGAAAATAAGTATTTTTATAGGATTCTCGATGGTAGTACCACTAGTGGGTGACGGTAGTACTACCCAAGCGATGGTTGTACTTTTGTTGCCCTATTTTCTAGATGCTTTCGATGGCAGTACCATTGGCATCGGTGGTTGTGCCGCCCGTATGTAGGAATTATGAAAAAGTTTAATTTTTTGGCTCTATTTTGAAGCCAATTGGGATCTCTAAATATCCCAAAATTTCTTAGTGAAGAAAGAGTGGTGAATGAAAAAGAGAGAAAAATTATGGTGAAAGCATTGTAAAAAATTGAGAGCTTCCCTTGTAAGCTACAAGTGATATGAGAGATTAAGGGAAGTGAAATACTTGTAAGGTTCCTCTCCTAAACCCGTGAAAAGAAAAAGTGTAAGGGTTTGGTCTTCACCTAAAGAAGATCAGTAGTGGACACCAGCGGACCTTGACGAAGAGGACTTGGGAAGTGGACGTAGGCCAAGTTATGGTCGAACCACTATAAACTGTGAGTGTCTTTTAACTTTCCTTTTTGAATATACATGTTCTTACTCGAGCTTTCTTTAAACAAGATCGTAACTTAGGAATTGTTTAATTGCTCACTTACTCAACTTGAACGAAACACTTTTGATCTTAATTTTACTTTGAGTGAAAGTTTTCTTATACCAAAGTTTTTAATACTCGCACTAATTTATACCCCTCCCCCCTTCTTAGTGAAAATTGATCCAAACAAGATTTATCCAAGTGAGAGCATACAAGATATTTCTCTCATGATACCGAGAGTGGATGATCCTCTATTGACACTCAATAGTCTTCTTAAGATTGGCTACCAATCCTGATAATCGATTATACTAGATCTAGAACTTTCCAGACTTATAAGTCTGACATTAAGGAAATGAGTATTTAAACAAGATATTCTTAGTATCTTAAGTCTAAGGACCAGACACACAATTAGAATTATGAAATCATTGTCTAACATAGGTATTATAAACCATATAGCATTCCATAAGTGGATCAATCAGTAAACTCATTCTCTAATAAGCACCTATACTATATCCTTGGTGTCTCCACACAAGTGGTTATGAGACTAACCGCCTACATCAAATGGATGGGTATACAGTACATCGGTCTATCTAGTTGTCTCGATGTCTCTCTCGAGTAACCTATGACTAGGATGATCTAGGATCTCTATTTAAAGGTGAATCAGTCTTATTATCGTGAACTCATCATGATCTGATTCCTATTGCATAGAACCAAGGACATCATAATATATATTTAATAAATAATATAATGTGAGAATATGTCAATAATAATAATGATGCAAAAAGACTATGCAGCGTGTCACATGTGTCATCACTTACGTAATTAGCCTGTAGGGCACCTATAACCAGTAGGTATGCTCCTAGATTTGTTATGAACTTCTTCATCCAGAATTTCTCTTTTGTTGCTTCTGTTGTAGCAATGTACTTCGCCTCCGTGGTCGAGTCAGCAATAGTATTTTATTTAGAACTCTTTCAGCTTATTGCTACTCTATTCAGGGTGAACACATACTTTGAATTCAACTTACTATCGTTGACACCAGACCGAAAACTTGAGTCCATATAACTCTCAATCTAGAGGCTACCTCTTCCATATACTAGTAAAAGATCCTTAGTCCTTCTTAAGTACTTAATGATACACTTTATTGCTTTCTAGTGCTTCAAACCTAAAGCCACCTGATACCTGCTCATGACACTTAGTGCATATGCTATATCAAGCCTGATACATAGCATAATATATATGATAAATCATATCACAGAGACATAGGATAGTATCCTGTCAATGTCTGCCCTTTCCTTAGGAGTCCTTAGGGACACTCCTATAAAGTAACATTTCATGTTTCATTAGTACGAAATATCTCTTGGAATTTTCTAATATCAAACATTTTGACATTGGAGTCTATGTACCTGTACTGTGACAAGCCAAGCATCGTCTTAGATCTATCTCTATAGATATGAATTCTCAAAATATAGGATGGTTCCCTTAGTCCTTCATGAAAAAGTTTCTATATAACCAAGTCTTAACTATGGACAGCATTCCTACACCATTCCTAATGATCATGATGTCATCCACATACAACACCAAGAAGGTGATAGTGCTTCCACTTACCTTCTTATACATATAGGGCTCATATTTGTCATTAATGAATTTATAAGATTTGATCGCCTCATCAAATTTTATGTTCCAACTTTAGAGAGCCTACTTTAATCCATATATGAGCTTAAGTAACCTATACACTTTATTTGGACTTTCTTTTGATACAAATCTCTTAGGCTGTATCATATACAACTCTTCCAAAAGGTTATCGTTGAGGAATATGGTTTTCAAATCTATTTATCAGATCTCATAATTATAGTGTGCTATAATAGCCAAAAGAATTCGAATGGATTTTAGCATGGCTACAATGAGAAGGTTTTGTCATAGTCAACACATTACCTTTGACGATACCCCTTAACCACTAGCCTTGCCTTATTGGTTTGTACCTTTCTATCTACTTTGATCTTCTTCTCGGAGATCTACCTCAAGTGTATCAACAAGGTTCCAAACCTTATTGAAGTATATGAATTCCATCTCAGAATTCATGACTTCTTGCTACTTCTCAGAGTCTATGCTCGTAATAGCCTTCTTATCAGTTCGAGGATCAACATCTTGAGTGTCCTATCTATTGATATGTCTTATATATCTTTCAGGAGGGTGTGACACTATACCAAATCTATGTAAAGTTGGAACTTGTGTGTCAAGTATCTGACCATACTCGATTTTCGAAATGGTGCATGAGCTAGGTTTTCTAACTTCACTTAACTTTATCATGCTCTCACTGTTCCTACTAAGAATGTGTTCCTTCTCAAGGAACATTGCCCTCTTAGCAATAAAGACCTTTTGGTCCTTAAGGTGATAGAAATAATACCCATAAGTTTCCTTGATGTATCATATAAACTTACATCATTTCATCCTTGATTCCAACTGATCATCTTTGTATCTTCTGACATGGGCAGGGCTGCCCCAAATCTCAATAACCTTAAGATCAAGCTTCTTCTCTTTCCATATCATATATAGTGTAGATATTACCGATTTGGATGAAATTATGTTTAGAAGATAAGCTGCAGTCTTTAGGGCATATCTCCATAATAAAATATGTAGGTTGACAAAACTCATCATGGCCCACACTATGTCTAACAACATGCAATTCCTCCTTTCTGATACACCATTGAGCTGTAGTGTATAAGAAGATATTCGTTGGGATAAAATCCCATAGTCATTGAGAAATTAGGTGAACTATGTACTCAAGTATTCTCCTTCTCGATCTGATTAAAGAGTTTTAATACCTTTTTCAGTTTGGTTCTCTAATTCATTCTTGTATTCCCTAAATTTCTCGAATGTTTCAAAATTGTACTTCATCAAATACATATGTTTGTACCTAGAAAAATCGTTCATAGAAGTAAGGAAGTAGGAGTAACCACCTATGATGAGTTGACAAGGGACCACATATACTACTATGTATGAGTTCTAGTAACTCAGTGGCTCTTTCTTCAGTTCCACTAAATGGATAGTTGGTTAATTTTCTATGAAGGCAAGGCTTGTAAGTTTCATATGACTCACAGTCGAATGGATCTAGGTATCTATTATTCAGCAATTTTTGAATCTTTTCCTCATGGATATGACTTAGCCTCCAATGTCGTAGGTATGCAATGTTTATCTCATATTATTTCCTCTTGGACATGCTTACATTCAAGATATATGAAGTAATGTCTAGCATAAACAAACCATTATATAATGTTCATTTAGTGATGATCTTATCATCCTTAAGAATCAAACAACTATTATTCTAAAAGACCAGTTTATAACCATTTAATGTTAAATATAAGATGAAAATAATATTTTTGATAATAGACGGAATAAAATAACATGTATCTAATTAATATTAGCTCCACTTGGCAGATGTAAAATGACCTCGCCGATTGCTATAATAGTAGCTCTTGCTCCATTTCACATCTTAAGATCCATCTCACTTTTGGCTAGTCTCTTAGGCCTTGCCAGAACCTGCAATGAATTATAAATATGATAAGTACTATCAGTACCTAATATCCATGTATTATCATAATAATTTGACAAATGAAAACTAATCATAAATGTACCTAAAGCTTCTCCAAGCTTTTGTTTCACTTTTTTTGCAAGGTATTCCTTAGAGGTCCCCTTCCAATGCTCTTTTTTACTATAGTGGAAGCACTGACTGTTATCTTTAGCTAGGTCTTTCTTGGTAACCTTTATCTTACCTTATTTGCCTTTGCCCTTGCCCTTCTTAAGGGACTTCCTAGCCTTCCTTTTCCTTTTGGTCTCACCAACGTAGAAAACCAGTTTCTCTATTTCTTGATAGTGCTCTCTGTCTCCTTCAATATATTGAGGAACTCGAGGAGAGTCACCTTAAGTTTATTCATGTTGAAATTCATAATAAACTAAGAAAAAAAAACTGATAGGGACTGAAGTATAAGATCAACACATAGGTTATCATTTAGGATCATTCCTAGACCTTAGTTTCTCAATCCGCTTTATCATCTTTAGGACATGAATATGAACCAATGTTCCCTCAGTCATCCTGACACGCAAGAGACTCTTAGATATATCATATTGCTGAGTCCTTCCATGTTCCTCAAATAGTTTATAGAGATGCAGGAGTATGGATTTGACATCCATATTTTCATATTGTCTCTATAATTCAGGAATCAAAAAGCACTGAGCGAGAGTGGAATCATCTATATACTTCTCATATCAGGCAAAGTCTTCCTGAGGTGCTTCTTCCTCAAGCTATGGTATAATTGTATCTAGGACATATATGATTTTCTCCGTTGTGGGAACTATTATCAGATTATGGAGCCAATCCTCTAGTGAGACAATTGACATTAAGAATGCCACATAGAGGATATTAAAGTAATATATTTCTAACAAACAAGAGATGTACAATAAATAAATAACATACAAAATTTATAAGAAAATAAATAATCATGATATAAACTTCTATCTTGACTTACTCATTTTATTTTTCTAGCAAGCCATGCGACACCCTCAACATGTGAAATAGAAGTCTCTGACAAACTTCTAATGGAGATTGAGATCCAATCACTGTCTTAGTGTAATCTCAAGAGGTCGACCAATCACACTAAACCTAAAAAAGTAGGTAGCTCTTGCCAACGACAACTCCTTATGATTCCTATCCTTTTTTGTCTCCGAACCATCCTCTAGGGACTAGCCTAACCATGATGTTTGGTTAAGTCATCACTATTGTTACAAGATAAGGATGATATGTCCTCGGGGGACTTGACCAAGTATAACATGTCCTTAGGTCTATAGTGACATCTTTATATTATAGGCAAGATCTCGAATCATAATATAGGTCAGTCTTGAGGGACTCAACTAACTCAGTCTACATTGGGATTCGATTTCTCCTTATAACGATGGACGACCACATAGGTCAATCTAATTATCTCACGCTTATTGACTTAATATTATTTAGGAGGGGATTTTGATTCAGTCTCCTAATTTGAATGACATATCATATATATATATATATATATATATATATATATATATATATATATATATATATATATATATATATATATATATATATACACACACACACACACACACACTTATCTAGTAGGCATATAACAATCACATGCACAAGCACACCAAATTATTATAAACCATACCTAATGCGATCAAGCCCAAGTCAGTAGGCCTAATCACTTACATCACGATCTATGTGTGCATCAACTCATCTCCATGCCTGATAATCATCCATCTCTTCATCATCGAATCTGCCGGCACCTCGGTGCATCTCTGTACATCATAATCATCCGAGTCAGTCTCAAGGGTCTAACTGCCACCTCCATGCTTCTGCTATGTTTCTTCATATATTTACAACATAATTACATGCACGCAAGCTCGATAATAAATGAGAAAAATAGAGGCTCGTAGGCTCCAATGATAATAATCACATACATACATCACACAGTCCATGATCATCCTCCCACATCATATATATACTTCATCATGTAGGAGTACTAGATAGATAATAATAATAGTTAATTAAACCTTTTAATTAACTAATATTTCTAAAATTTAAGACATACTAAGAATTTTTTATTTATGAAGGGCATTTATGAAAATTGGATAAAAAGATAGACCTCATAATTTTTACATTTCAGAAGGGTAGAATTATTCTTTTTCACCAAAAAGTCCTAATTCCCCTTGTGGTGGTCACAACTTCTTACGGCTACCGCCTTGCGGCAAGCGACAAGTGCCACCCTTGCGCAGGTGGTCCACTGCCTCGCATGCTGGTCGTCACTAAAGCAGCATCGCCTTACACATAGGCAGGCGACTTCTTCATAACCTTTGTGCGCGTATCGCCTCTCCTCAAGCGGCTACCACTTGCATGGCCACTGTCATGTATTCAGCCACGACTAAGAGCAACAAGGTCTGCTCTCGGCTATGCTAATTTTCACCAAATTGAGAGCATCAAGCAAGCTCTTGGCTAAGTCCGCAAGCAGCACTCGGCCAATCTGTAGGGCAGCAACAGTTGCTGCCCCTTTTCCCTCATTTGCATCGATAATTTTGACATCAAAAAATCACTCTAAAGCACCTTTTAATTAGCAAGATAAGTCACTTTCCAGATCTGAAAACTACATAAAAATGCAATAAGAACACGTAAATAATTCTACGTGATTAAACACAATACATGTAGTTTATAAGCTAATCATCGCACGATGAACCTGACTTTGATACCACCATTAGGAAATTTTTGATCAACATCACATGCACAATAGAAAGTAAAAAATAAAAACCAGATTGGTGCACAAGAAAATCACAAAACTGAAAATCATGTATATCATCTAAGATGTGTTACTTAAAGAGATCGTATATGCCTAAAATTTCTAGATTCGATAGAGACAATGAATGAGAACTTATGTGCTCCTCTCTAGCAATGATCCACATGACAGATGCGGTGATGATGCTCCTCAAATTGCTGTGGGATCTCCCTTTCCATGCACAGCATACAAGAGTTATCGACTAAAGAGGAAAGAAGGCTGAGGAGAATAGGCGGGGCTACCACCAAAAGCTCTAGCCTGTGAACCCTAGGGTTCCTCCTATTTATAGAGGCACATGTAGCTTAACCCTAATGGATCTTACTCTATTGGGTATTAGATTTTAATCTAATTACTCAATTCTCTTAGATTAATGAATCTTTATCCAATAATCTCTTATTGGCTCTTATTGGATCTCATGCATAGGATCGAATAATATAAGGGCTTATTGAATATGTAATAAAATAGGGGCTTTGAGGATATCTCATATCTACACCTCTACTCATTGTAATATCTACCATATATGTGTGACCCTTTAGGTCAGATACCGAGTTGGCTATAAGTCACTCATATTAGAACTCCTTCTGACTTATAACTTCTTAAATTATTATCTCCATAACAATTCACTTGACTTATCGACTATGAACGTACTAGGTCACTATGCTATAATCTCCAAACGATATATGAGATTTAATCCATCAGACCTATTTATCCACAGTTACCATATATTTATAGTCCTTTACTCATAGGGATATGGGATCATATCTAGGCATAATGATAACGTTAGGCTCATACATAATTTTGTTTGAGTCTCGCTTTAATCATATTCTCCCAAAGAACTCCTTTCTTAATCTGAACGACATTGCATAAGGATTTGCCTGAGCAAGAACGTATAAGATATTTCTCTTGCAATACCGAGAGTGAATGATTCTCTATTGACACTCAATTACCTTTGTAAGACTGACTGCCATTCCTGTTAATCCGCTAAACCAGATCTAGACTTCTAGGACTATAAGTCCGATATCAAATAATGAAGTACTCATACAAGGTATCCTTGGTGTCTCAAGTCTAAGGATCAGACACACAACTAAAACTATAGAATTGCTATCTGATGTCAAGTATCATTAACTATCTATCATTCCGTAAGCGAATTAATTAGTGAACTCATTCTCTAATGAGCACTTGCACTGTACCTCTAGTGTCCTCATACGAGCAGCTATGAAACCAGCCACCTCCATCTGTGAATGTGTATATAGTGTACTGATCTGTCTAGTTATCTAGATGCCCTTCTCGAGTAATTATGATGGGGATTATTTAGGGTCAATGTTTAAAGGCGAATTAGTCTCATTATCGTGATCATATTATGATCTGATTCCCATTACACAGATCTAAGAAATTACAATATACATCTATATAATATATTATGTGAGAAAACATCGATAATAATAAGTAAAAAGATTATCGTGACATGTCACAAGTGTAATCATTCACGTGATTGGCTTGTAGGACACCTATAACTAGTATCATGTGCACCACACATGTCTATCTTAAGTAGCATGTCGAGTTGAAGTATAATGGGCTGGATTGAGAGATGATGATATGTCTAATGTCAATCGCATAGCTAAGCAAGCCTAGCTTCATGGGCTGAGCTAAGCCTCACTATTAGGACTCTAGTTAGGAAAGTCCTAATTTAGTTTCATTGAAGAGGGTAAATATGTAAATCCTAAGGGTATTTATGTAAATTCAATCTAGTCAACCCCTATTAAAGAGGTGAGGAGGCCGACTAGGTTAGGATTATATGGGAGGAAGATATTTTGAGGGAAATATAGTTACATGTCACCCTAATTAATCACCCCTTATCCTAGTTAAAGAGGGGTTGGTTGAGGAGGTGTTAAGTTAGAGTAGGATTAGGATTAGTTTGGAGGTTGCTTCTTAGAGTTAGAGTTATTAGAAGTAGGAGTTGTTCTTAGAGTTGGAGGAGTTGTTAGGAGTAAGAGTCTTAAGTAGGAATCTCATTAGGAGTTGGGATTTAATAGCCTTGTATTCTCCCCTCTTTCATCATCAATAGATCAATTATGTTTCAACCATAATGCAGGAAAACCAAGGAGGGAGGAACCCCTATAGAGTTTCAAGGAGGCCGATCCCCTATAGAGATCACCCCAAGCTTAGAATCTGTAAGGATTCTAACACTTGGTATTAGAACAACATTCTTGGTGTCTCATTGTCCTTCCATAGCCATCCATCAGCCCCCCATAGCCGTCCAAAGCAATTCCCAAAATTGCTTGAAGATCGCCACAAAATTCCATCATCATCTCCACTACCGCATATCATTCTTTGATCTCCCCATGAATTGCAACAGGTTCTGGTTTCCTACTTTACTGTTACTGTAATTTAGTTATCTCTATTCATAAAATATAAAAAATTTGTTCGTATTTGCTGCATAAACTTTTCGTCGCAAAGTTTCCATCTTTATGATGAAAGTTACGTCGTAGAATTCCAACAGCACACCCCTTACTATTTGATTTGCTGCTATGTTTTTACTAATCAAATTTCTACAAAATTTCTACCATGGTTTTATAACTTCCTATCCTCATATCTTCTTTTGGTTTCATCGAAAAATCATCAAGATAACCTGCTCATCTTTTACATCTAATCTGTTGAACTTTAGACATAAAAATATGTTATCGTACTTCGTGATCTTCAATTTTGCCAAACCTTTTGTTGCTGTTTTCTTCTATAATTTTTTAATAGTATTACCTTTCCCTTGCCAGTGGATTCCCATTAAGTTTTACTTAATTCCATGTTATGAACTACTGCAAAAAAAAATCGACTATACTGCTGAAATCTTTCATAAAAAAAAAATATACAGCAATACCTTCTCGTAATATTTGATTTTGTTGAACCTTTTACTGTAGTTTCCTTTCATAAAACTTTTGACAATATTATCTCTCCCTTACTGGTAGATTCCCCTTGAGTTTCACTTAAATTTTTGTTGAGAATTTCTAGAAAAAAATACATCTTTATTGTTAGAATTTTTTCGATGAAAAATTTGCTGCTGCACCTTTGTCTTTCTTCCTCTTCTTAACCCACTGAAACCCAACTAACTTGCTGCCACCACCTAAGACATCTTTAGGGCATCTCTCTAGCTTTAAGACGTAGCTATCATAATCTATTTTCATAACCCTAACACCCCCAAAAACTATAGCCTAAAATAGAAAATCATTGCAGTCGAACCCTTCTATCACCAACCGATTGTCCAAATCTTCCACCAATGCCATTGACCCATCAACAGAAAAAAGACAAGGACATATCTAATTTATAGGCATATGCTATGGCTTCCCAAGATCTAATTGATGCCAACTTTAAAGCATGGGAATCTTGGTTTGAATCGTGACTCAAATCGCGCTTAGAGGATAAACTATATCCTTTGTTCGTGGAGTTTAAAATTGGACAACCACCGAGTTCAACCAAATTTTAGCAAAGATAGAATTTAGAGAGGCCTCTAAAGAAGGAGGGACAGCCTTAAGACATGCTTCAATCATTCATGAGGGTGAACTTCCCTCGATGGGAAGAAGGAGTCCCGATGGGGTGGATTTCACATACCGAATGTTACTTCTGTCATCACCAAACACCAAAGGATTCCATGGTGGATACCACTATTATCCACCTTGAAGGAGATGCTATATGATGGTACAATTGGCTTGAATATAACTATGAGACTCCGACGTGGATACAATTCAAGCACGCATTGTTGAACCACTTTGGGCCAACCAAGAACAAGAATATCAACTAACAACTTGCCAAAATCCGACAAACCTCCACGATCTAAGAATAGCAAACCAGGTTTAAGGAATTATCTTACATTGCTTGTGATTGGACTGACTAATAATATTAGGGATATTCATCGAGGGGCTCAAGCCGGAGATTAAAGGAGAGGTTAAGGCATGACAATCCTGAACCGTAATAGCTACAATTTCTTTCGTCCGAGTACAAGAGGAATGACTCAACCAAGATGCTCGGAGGATGAGAACCACCCCTAGACCCATGGCATATGAACCTTCTTATACTTCTAGTCATCCTTTGTTGCCAAAAAAAATGATAAGAAAAGAATTATGCGATTGATCGACAAAGGGTCTTTGTAGGCATTGCAACGAACCATGGAGCCACAATTATCACTATAAAAAGGGTTGTCTCATATTGATTGAACCTCTTGAAGATGTAGAGGAGGAGGTCTAAAAGCATGAGGAAGAGGTCACAGATGAAGAACAACAACCGGTTGATTTTATGATGCATACTCTTGCTGATTATGCGAACCTGCAAATGATGAACGTGGGAGGACTTCTAAAGCAACAATCGATCACCATTCTTATTGACACGATGAGCATTCAGAACTTTATGAATAATAAGGTTGCTACCCAATTAATGCTCCAAAATGAAGATTGCAGCAGGTTAAATGTTAAGGTCACCGATGACCAAATTTTTAGTGCGATGAAAGATGTCTATGGGTGAAATTATTGCGATAGGACCAAGAGATACTTGTTGATTTCTTTCACCTTCCTCTTGATGATTATGAGGCCGTGCTCGACATCAAATGATTGACTATGCTAGGTGAGGTTCCTTGAAATTTTTCTAAATTTATTATAAAAGTTTTTAGCCATGAGGAGTAGGAGATCCTACGCGGAAAACGCGGGAGTGACATAACGACGACCAACACCGCCTCTACCACCCTGCTCCCACTGTTGCCCATTACTTGCTCCCAATGCCACCTTTGCTTATGCTTCAAGGGGTATTTATGAAATTAATATAAATGTTTTTTTTTGAGAAAGAAAAGAGATACCTTATAAGAAAAAAAACAAAAATACTTTTTTCAAGAAAATTACCTAGTAAATTTATATAGTTGATTCCCTAAAAAAAAGTAAAATAATTCATCAACTATAGGAACATATACGTGTAGCTTAAGAGAATTCAATCTAAGGGCCAACTTGGGATCCAGTCATTATATGATCGGGTTTATTAATTGATACAGATCCGAATTCGATCCGAAATGTCATGATTGAATCCTTGTTTCGGATCCACAAAACTATCGAGTGGTTCCTACGCGTCGTAGCGGTGTGTCGAGACCCCATAAAATCCCTCCCTACTCGCTAGCCGAGCCCTTTTTCTAGGAGTCGAAGCTGGTTTGCCTTTTCGCCCCCACTTCCCCGATTCGTTCTCCGCCTCATCCTCCACCTCCGCGAAAGAGTTGCCTTGGTGCAATCGAGGTATTGTATCAATCGTTTCTCTTATCTGTTGTCAGTAAGGGCTTTGTTTGGAGTACGATCATCCCCTTCAGTCTCTGCGTGGTTTAGGGTTTGTTGAGTTTAGATTCTCTCGTTTCTTGGTAACTTGATGACTCTGTTCAAACTTGTCGTGATTGTCTTATATTGCTAGACTCACAATATCTTTGATTTTTAGTTTCTGGATTGGCATCGTTAAGATCATTCGGTTCTGGAATAAACTTTTGTTTCTTTAATCTACATTTTCCAGTGTATAAGTACATTTTAGTGACTTTTAGCGTCTGCTGTAACGAAATCTACATTCTTTTTGGCTCGTTAATGATGTCTTTGTAGGAGACTAAAGAAATTGAAATCTAGTAGTAGAAGACGTCCAATAAGTACATATGATTGCCAACAAATGCATGCTTACACCCACACACAACTTGCTTCGCGAGTACACTGTCTATCTTGAACATTACATTTATGTTCATATCCATCTTTATCCATTTTTAATCCGGAAATTGATTTTGTGCTGTAATTATCCTTAGCATGGCTTCTTGTAATTTAATATTGGTATGTGCATTATATCTGCTGAATGAAGGAGAGTTAAATATAATTTTCATGAAAGCTAATCAACATCCTTTTGCTTTCAACTGCAAATAAATATCTTAATATTTTTTATTTTCTATGCAATAGTATATGGCAGATTAATGGTATGGATTATAATACCCTAATCGCCCATCAATCACTCCAGCGCTGAAAAGAAAGAAAACAAAGAAAGAAAGAAAGAGAGTAGTAATGGATTACCCAAAATTGTAGATTCCTATATGTCACTCAGATTGTCTCTTTCTAGTAGCTTAGACTTAAGTATCATTGGCATGTAACTGAGATTGTTGGTTGCAAGCAACTAGGCTGAGGTTAATTGGGCCATGAAAACAGTATTAAGGTAACCTCCGTTAGGCCCATGCATGTAATCTCATATATTGCGGGTCAAGTTTAAGGTGATGATCCTCAATCTGTATGAGTGGGGTATGACCAGTGGAAATATGGTCGATAAGGTGGTTTGTGAACATTTGAGTTTATTTTCATACTGAAGAGCTAATGAGATCCAGGTTGAGTTAGAGGTTTAAATTAGATTTTGTTAGTATAAGGTTTAGGGTCCAGTGTTTCATGTATATTTGGAGTTTTTTTTTTTTTTTGTTATTAATTTTGTGGGTCCATTCAGGTTCAGTTTCAGTTTTGCTTAGAGTTAGATTTAAGTTGGTATAAATTGATGTAACTAATAAGGATGTGTTTTCTTAGGCTATAAGAGCCTAGCTTATCTTAGTTCTGCCTCATCGTTATTTGGTGATTCAGTTTGGCTGTTAATCCCTCTTTCCTTTTGTAGTCCTCTCTTTGTTATTGTGTCTATCCTCTTATCTCTTGCCAAAATAATTGTTAAAGATGAGAAATATCAAAGATGAAAAATATAAAGAAGAGGACTCATTAGAATAATGAAAGGGATTACCACTATGGCCTGCTTTTTGCATGGATACATTGAAAAAGCCCAGTCTTTCATTTAATCTGTATTCCTGTGAGAAACAGAGTTCCCTCCATGCATCAATCCCAGAGAGATTTTGGGTTACATGGTGCCTCTGTGAAAATACATAGATATGAGAGGGTGAGTTTGTGAAGATCTGCATTTGAAATTAATGGGGAGAAGATATGATTTTTGTCTTGAGTTCTTTACTACCATTTTATTGGGCTTGTACAGTTCTGTCCATGTTGTCAAACAAAATTCATATATGTAAATTTTACTTGTCAAACCATTTTACTCGATGATATCCCAGGATTTCAAGAATCTTTGTTATTCATGCATAGTTTATTTACTTCATTTGGCTATAATTTTTGGATCTGGCTTGCTCCTTGAACTTTACAACTATGTTTGTCTTCCAAACATCTTAAATTTCCTTCTTGGATTTGTTTCATTGCGAATGCTTGATGACCATTTGTCTATAAGCTTAAATTCTTATATAGGAGTGTTCTTGTTAAAAATTTTCTGTTTTGGTTATTCCAATTCTCCGAATTCCTGAAACACGTGCAGGTGATTTGGCTGTTAATAGTATATGTTGATAATCACCTCTTATAACACATCTGCAGATCCTAATCCTTTCATATATTTGCAAAAGGTTATAGACAACATTGCATTTTGTGCTTCAATTCCCATTGTTATTTCTTTATTCTGAATTTTTTTTATGAACATTTGGAGGACGAGCATAAATTCCGCAATTATATGTATTATTTTCTTCTTATGCACAATGAAGGGTCTTCTTGTTATACTGTCATTCTATATCTCTTTGCCTGATTCAGTTTTTGTGTATAATCTGTGTCATTGAGTAGTTATAGACCTATGCTCATTTCCATAAATCAAAGTGATCAATTTACTTATCTTGTGTTAGTAATTCTGAAGGATGTCTCGCCGCTATGATAGCCGGACAACAATTTTCTCTCCTGAAGGTCGCCTCTACCAGGTGGAGTATGCCATGGAGGCCATTGGCAATGCTGGGGCAGCCATCGGCATCCTGGCACGTGATGGTGTTATCCTTGTTGGTGAGAAGAAGGTCACCTCCAAACTCCTCCAGACATCTCGGTCAACTGAAAAGATGTACAAGATCGATGACCACCTCGCATGCGCTGTTGCTGGTATCATGTCTGATGCAAACATCCTGATCAACACTGCACGAGTCCAGGCCCAGCGCTACACCTTCGCTTACCAGGAACCTATGCCTATCGAGCAGCTGGTTCAATCGCTCTGTGACACTAAACAGGGTTACACCCAGTTCGGTGGCCTCCGTCCCTTTGGGGTCTCCTTCCTTTTTGCAGGATGGGACAAAAACTATGGATTCCAGCTGTACATGAGTGATCCTAGTGGTAATTACAGCGGCTGGAAGGCCGCGGCAATTGGCGCCAACAACCAGGCAGCACAATCGATGCTGAAGCAAGACTACAAGGATGATGTCACAAGGGAGGAAGCAATGCAACTCGCTCTCAAGGTGCTGAGCAAGACCATGGACAGCACAAGCCTTACATCCGAGAAACTTGAACTCGCCCAGATTTTTCTTGAGCCTTCTGGGGATGTGAAGTATGAGGTCTGCAAGCCAGAGTTACTGGAGAAGTTGCTGGTGAAGCATGGGGTGACTCAAGCTCCCACAGAGTCCACTTAAGGTTCGGGTCTCCTAAAGCACTTATGAGGTGGCTGTTTGGATTGACGGTACCCACTTTAAACAGTGTTTGGCTGGGGTTCAGAAATCGTGTTTGATGTTTGAACATTTCAATTTAAAAGCCAAAAAAAAAAAAATCTTATTTTGATGTATCAACTTTTCGGTTTTAAATCAAATAGCTCCTTGGAAATTCATGGTGTGCTACGAAATCCGTTGCTCTTTTTTTAATTCCTACATTTTGTGATTCACATTGCCGTGTGAAACATTCATTGCCTTGTACTTGTTACCCTTCTATCTATCACATTGCCTTGTGAACCATGCATTGTGGTGTATGATGTGCCGAGAAGGAGCTTGGATCAAAGAATTAAACACCCAACGAATTAAGAGGCAGATCACTTTGCAAAATCAAAAGTAAGGTTGAGTTTTCGGTGATTGGAAACATTTCTGTCATAAAGGACTGAAGTTGATTACTTTAAACGATCAATCGTGAGTGGTATTGGGATAAATTGTGAGAGACATGGCATCTTGACAAATACCAAACATTAAAGTTTTGGAGATCACAAACTTGTCAGCTTGTCAATATCAGCTGAAATTTTGGTACTTCGACTATTATGCTTCAACAACTACAAAAAATATGTTTTACAGGAAGTATTTTGTTCCGACTTGGTATCTTCTTAAAACGTCTAATCTACTTAAAAGAACATAATTATTATTATTTGATATGGGATACCCCAAGAACAAAATTATATTCAATTTTTTTTTTCTAACTATATATTTGGATGAAATGAAATTTTCTTATGATTTTCAATTTATGATGAGAAAGCGTTTAAATTTTTTTATATTTTTATATATGATTTATGTGAAAATAATCTAATTTCAGCATTAACATGATATCAAGGCAAACTCATGAAAGCATCTTTTATCACATAAGAGGATCATAGATTATGATATTAGGATTTAAAATTTATTATTTTATTATATTATAAGTGTGATGGGTGTTAGAGTTCATTAGGTATATATTATTTATCCATGTGGCTATGGATAAAACTAACTAAACCTAACACTCTATGATGTTGTTGATACAGTTGCAGTCTATTCGATATTCGAGGGATTCAAATTAGACCATGTTGCATCTCTATTGTAGATTTACCTATAAAATAAACAGAAGAGTGTTGGAGATTGATTGATAAACCCCCTATGATGCTAATGTCATAGGGGCATTGCATTACAAGGTAAACTTAAAAAATTTAAAATAAAAAAAAGAGATATTCATAATGAAGCAATCAAATATTAAAGTTTTTCCTATTTATCTTTTCTCATATTCATCCGATTGCAATGGGAGAGTTTTCCTTTTATAAGAAAACGAAAACAAAAAAGAGATCCTTAGGGCCTACATGATAGGTCTTATAGAGGATATCCAAGTGAACAAAGAGGAGAAAGCTCTCGTGCCATAGATTGAGGACCCTTGATCGTGAGCATTTACTTTTATTTTTATTTTTATTTATTTCCCTAGGATAGAGGTAGAGGTAATCTTATTACATGTGCCCGATGAATCATATCAAGACATTAGAAAAGATTACGATATATCATGGACTATATATATATATATATATATATATATATATATATACATATATATATATATATATTGTAATTCTATGAAGAAAAAGAAAAATGATGAGCCACTCAAAACAAAGAAAACATTCAATGTGGGTGTGGATGCATCATCCCTGTCGTCACTGGATTTAGACATCATCTCTACGTGTTGTATTCCAAACAGAATTGGCAATGACTGAAAACTTTCCCAGCCACTTTCATTAATTCTATTCTCTCATCAGAAGGTGCCTACGAACCCACTGCATAATAAACAATCCTTACCACCAGATTACATCTCCAAACACAGGGACTCGTCACAATCTATATTCACATATCACATGGATGATGGATGCATGATCATTATAGAAGAAGATGAATCAACTCTCATGTCAAACCCTGTCTCCTTAGCCTTTGTAATGCCAACCATCTCACCTGTGGATGCTCGATGGCAACCACATCTCAGTGCTTATACTACACGCAAATCTAGAAGCTGCAACTGTCAATAGCCCTACAGAAACCACGATCCAAACTCGAGAAACATGGTGGATTCTGTGGAAGCATGCATGAAACATCCCATGGACGTCCCATGCCGTCCATGACCACGAGAACTCCGCCGGCGGCCCCCCACCCCCACCCAAACTTTGAGCTGCTGCTGCTCGCAGTCAAAATTTGAGGTCTCCTGTCCTAACGAAGCCTCCTAACCCAAGCAGTGCAAGACCAACACATTTGCGATTGGAATGTCGTCTCACGTACGGCTGTAAAATCCATAATCAAAAGCTACACTTCGTGGAAAATGGGAGTCAACAAAGAGAGGAGCAATATCGTTTTCTTTGGTTTCTCCACTCGGTAGTGCTGGTGGTTTCACATGGCGTCCAAATCTAGGGGTGATCAATGGTGGGATTCCTCCTACTGCTGACCCAACGAGTGCCTCTATATGTGAACGAGAATGCCATGCATGCAGTCACAAGAAAGGTTTGGGGTTTGTGGGTTTGTAGAGAGGAAGAAGATGATCTCCAAGTCGAGTCTGTACCATGTGGTTGAGGCCATGGCGCCGCTGTACGTGGCCATGGGCCTCGGCTACGCGTCCGTCCGGTTCCGGGCATTCACGCCGGAGCAGTGCGCGGGCATCAACCACTTCGTCGCCCTCTTCGGCATGCCGCTGCTCATCTTCCGCATGATCTCCTCCAACGACCCTTACGCCATGAACCTGCGCTTCATCGCCGCCGACACCATCCAGAAGGCAGCCATCCTTGCGGCGCTCGCCCTGTGGGCGCGTCTCAGCGCCCGGGGCTCGCTCGCCTGGGTTATCACCCTCTTCTCCCTCGCCACCCTGCCCAACACTATCATCATGGGCGTGCCCATCCTCCGCGGCATGTACGGCTCCATGTCCGGCACCCTCATGGTCCAGATAGTCGTCCTCCAGTTCGCCTTCTGGTACGTCCTCGTCGTGTTCCTGTTCGAGTACATGGCCGCGCAGCGCGTCCTGGTCGCCAAGCAGCAGCAGGCCGCCGCCACCGCCGCCGTCGTCCTGACCGTCCTCGATGGCGACCAGCAGATCAACGCGTCCGCAGTCGTGCCTGTCACCGGGGGAGATCGCGATGCAGACACGAACACTGAAGCGGCAATGCCGACACCTCCAGTAGATGCAGAAGCAGCGATGACGGCGCCATCGGTGAAGCTCATTCTACTGATGGCCGCGAAGAAGATCCTAAAGATTCCGAGCATACACGCAAGCATGCTCGGCCTCGTGTGGTCTTTCATCGCATACAGGTCTTGAAACAAACACTGCTGCTTTCGTCTCCTACATATATAGCAGTAGCTCTTACTACGTCTTCTGCAACATATGGCAGGGAAGGCATCAAGCTGCCAAGCATCATCGACGACTCAGTGGCGATCATCTCTGTCTCAGCAACAGGGTTGGCCACGTTCAGCGTAGGTAAGCATTCACTAGCATAAGCAATGCTTACAGAAGACCGTCATCAACCTATAAAAGAATGATGAATCCACGCACTTATACCTGCAGGTACTTTCATGGCACAGCAAAGCCGGTTCATTTCATGTGGCTATTCTGTTGCAAGCTTAGCCATGGCGATGAGGTTCCTGGTAGGACCTGCTGTCATGGCTGCTTCATCGCTTGCCGTAGGGCTGCATGGTGATCTCTTACATGTAGGGATTGTCCAGGTCAGTGTCACAATCACAACATACACATGTTCTATTAGAAGTTCTATTTTCCTTTTACTGAAGATTAAGTTGAGGGTTCCAAACCTTAATCTATAAATTTATACTTAAAGATATTAGTATGATGCTATTATATATTATTTACCTTTGAGAAAATTTAGAAAAAAAAATTTACAAGTTGTTTCCCTTTTGACCTACATTTAGTCAATCCCACAAGAAAAAGAGAGGACCAAGTGATTAGTTTAATGCTTCTTTCGCTTGGATTCTTAGTGGGTTACTTAATGGGTCTCTTGCCTAACTTGGTGTGTTCAATTCAACATTGCAGGCTGCTCTTCCTCTGGCTGTAATCTCATTTGTTTATGCAAAAGAATATAATGTGCATGCAGAGATCATGAGTACAGGGTATGGAACTTTTTAACTTTATGATATCTATATTTGATAGATTAAATGATCATCACTAATTACTCTTTGATTGTATTGCAGGGTCATTGTTGGCACATTTGCATCTTTTCCCATCACAATCATCTATTACATATTACTAGGATTGTAGAAAGGTATATATATATATATTATATTCGTGTAATATATAGATGAAATGAATGGCAGAGTTCATAATGAAAGATTTGTCTAATTATTGAACTTCATTGTTTGCAGGTGAGGGATTTTTTTTTGGGAGAGAGACTAGAGCACGATGACGATCATCCCCTTGATTACACATGAAATGTTTCATGAAGAAGGATGACTTAGATTTTGGTTTTTCTTTTCTTTTCTTTTCTCTAAGAAGAAGATTTAGGGAAAGAATGTTACAAAGGAAAGGAAATAATGGGTTACACAGATTAATGTTTGGTCATGAGAAATACTACACTTATCTGAATATAGAATGAATGTGTGATTTGTAATAAAAAAAAGTCCAATTAATTCATTGATTTATCGTTTATTTATACATAATGAGAATGAGGTCTCTCGACTAACATACGAGATTTCCTCATTCAGTTGAGGAAATCATATCTAAATCATAACTAAATCATATCTTTTATCAGATAATACTAAACCAATCCATCACATAATAGGCATAAGTAAATTTGATAAAATAGTTGACTTGACATATCATCAACAACACCCAGAACAATTATAGCTGAATTTTGTGTGAAATTAGGTTGAAATCAACTAATTTGATGATGATGATTCGATCAGATCCATGCTGGAGCTAAGAGATGCAGTGGGATGAATTAAATCAACACCACCAAGAACAATTATTGGTCAGATTTGCCAACTGAAAGGCTTGACTGATCATGCAATTGAGTCAAATATACTTTGGAAAATGTCATAAAATTGCATACAAAAATAATATAATTCACATATAAATTGACTCTAATTGAAGCCATCAAATTCAATTTAGTGATGAAATTAGATGTATCAAGTTAAAATACTGGTTTTGGCTAAACAAGGTTAAGATGATCATAAAAGAATAGGTTGGGCAAATATTATGAAAACAGAATAGCATCAAATTAACCAATTAAATAAAGTCTCAATTCAGCCCACATCAAATTAAGGCTAATCAAGTTTAAATGGAATCAATAATCTGTTCAAACATTACACTCCAATACAACAGTTTTGTTCATTGACTTGATCATTAATGGGATGTTGGATTTAAATAAAAATAAAAAAATAAAATAATTTCTTATTATTACATTTTTTTCAGTAATTGAACTCCTATTCGAATTGAATTGTGGTCGTCACATGTGAAAATTGGACATCAATATAACTTAAAATTAAGTTTTGGATTAAACTCAAAATGTATTTCTGAAATTTTTTAAATTTTTAATAACGTGAAACTAATCTAGATCATATATATATATATATATATATATATATAATTTTTCATTGATAAATAAATATTTCTTTAGATAAATGTATAAACTTTCATCTCCTCTCTTCCTCTAGGGTAATTGATAGAAGATCCGAATATAAGATATGATCTAAAACCACCTTAAAATAATACTTATATGATGATTCGATTAGATAGAGAAAATATCCTCCTTTAACCTGTATAAATAGGACTTTTGTTAATGAAACAATCAATCCTTTCTCAATATATTTTAATCTATCATGGTATTAGAGCATCTCTTTTTAAGAGAGATTTTCTCCTCTTCCGTTGTCCAATGATAGCTTCACCGATCTCTTCTACCACGAAGAAAGCCGACGACGAGAAGGTTGGCATTCTCTATAGCTAGTGCTACCTGCCATCGCTTCATCGGCCACTCATCGTAGCCAGTCACAGTGCTGCCTATGAAACACTCTTTGCCTCGAGCGCACCATCCCACTAGCTGGTGACTGAGTAAGAAAGGGACCACCCCTCGTCGGCAGGCAGGGGAACACAGTAAACGTGCAATCACCTCTCCGCTACAATCTCCCAACCCTATTGCCCATCCCCTCTGCTATAATCTTCCAACCCTATTGCCCATCCCTCCGCTACCCGTAGTGGACCCTCTCTTCTGCTGGTAACCCCTCTATTGTAAAAGCACATACATATTCTCATAATATTTGCATCATCTACATCTAACGCTCCGGTTATTATTTTGGGAATAATAGTTCTTCTCAGCATACAAGACTCTTCTCGATCAATGATACAACTTTAATACCTTTCAAATTATCTAAGGATGACAACTATGTATCCTAGCAAGCATAATTCTCTAATCTTCTATTTGGAAATAACCTAATAGGCTATATCGATGGCTCTCTTAATTATCTGTCAGAAAGAATCCAAATACCAAGAGCCTGTACCGCTAACACTGATGGTACAACCATCAAAAGCCACCCTAAAAATAAGGTACGGGTGGTACAACCGCCTCTTGTTGCTTAGAGCGATAGTGGTACAATTGTCGCTCACTAGCGGTATAACTGCTAGGATTTTCGGAAAAGTGATTCCCTTCACTTTTCCAATCCCGGCTTGTACCTCATGTTGACTAGGTTTAAGGTCAACCAATTGAGCTCAACCTGAGCTCAATCCAATTTCAAATGTGGACCCGATTGCCTTATTGAGTTGATTTAGATTCCTTCCAAATTAAACCTAATTAGGACCCAAACTTAACTACGACTCACTTGGTTACAACCATATATAACTATCAAGTCTAACAATTGATTTAACCCTTGACAATTTGGCATTCTTCTGGTGAGTTTTACGGTCTTCCTCCGACAATCTCCTAGTATGTTTCCAATGAGCTTCTCGATTCCTTTGACAAACTCCTAGTGAACTCTTGGCGAGCTCCTAAAGAAGTTCATCAAGGATTTGGAAGTTATACAAAACAGCGTGGAGTTGACTACCATATATTATGATAGCGATGACGCGATAACTCTAACAAGGGAACCTAGGTCTCATCAAAATTGTTCTGAGGAGGTTTCATCTGATTAGAGTGATCATGACCCGAAAAGATATGCAATGGAAAGAGTTCCATCCGAAGATAACATTATAGATCCATTGATGAAGCCGCTGGCTCAGATTATATTTGAGCATCATAGGGGTCTGATGGGGATCAGATACATAGGTGATTGACTTTTGGTCAAGTGGGAGATTACTGGTTACAAGTGCCCTGCAAACTAATCACGTGAGTGATGGCACATGTGATATATTGTGTGATCTTTTTGCTTATGATTAATATTAGTATATTCTCATATTATATTATTTGTAGCATATATACTGTGATGTCTTTAGTTCTGTGCAATGAGAATCGAATCATGATGAGATCACGATAATGAGATCGATTCACCTTTAAACATAGATCCTAAATAATTCCGGTCATAAGTTACTCAAGAGGGATATTGAGATAATCGGATAGACTAGTGTACTATATACCCATCTATATAATGGAGGCGATCAGTCTTATAGTCACTTGTGTGAAGACACTAAGGATATAGTACAGGTACTTATTGGAGAATGAGTTCACTGATTGATCTGCTTATGGAATACTGTATGGTTAATGATACCTAATGTCAGACAACGATTCTATAGTTCCAGTTGTGTATCTGGTTCTTAGACTTGAGACACCAAAGATGTCTTGTATGAGTACTTATTTCTTTGACGCCAGACTTACAAGTTTAGAAAGTTCCAAATCTAGTATAGTTAGTTATTAGGATTGGTAGTCAACCTTACGAAGGCAATTGAGTGTCAATAGAGGATCATCCACTCTCAGTATTATGAGAGAAATATCTCATATGTGCTTGCTCAGATAAATCTCTGGCCAGGGTCATTCGGATTGAGAGAGAAAGAGTTTTTCGGGAGACTCCGATTAGAGCAAGACTATGACGAATTATGTATATGACCTGACAGTACCATATCCAATATATGATCTCTGAGATATTAGTTAGATGAGGGATTATAGATACATGATAACTATGGACAAACAGGTCTGATGGATTCGATCCCCTTGTACCGTCTGGGGACTATGGCGTAGTGGTCTAATACGTCCATAGTCGATGAGTCGAGTCGATTATTACGGGGATAATAATTCACTATATCAGAAGGAGTTCTGATGGGAGTGACTCACGGCCAGCTCGGTATCGGGCCTAGAGGCCTTTAATTGGGCCTTAATCAAGGAGCCCATTATCAGAGGGTCTCATTTAATAAGAATATAAGCTAATTGGATCTTCATCCAATCTTATATTCACTAAAACATCCACCATATGTGCGTGCTAAGGAGATTATTGGATAGAAATCCAATAATGCAAAGTTAGTAGGTAATTGGATGAAGATCTAATGCCCACTAAGAAAGGAACCCTAGGGTTTTTTGGTGGCTCTCTATAAATAGGAGGGGAGACTCATGATTGATAGGCTGTAGCTTTGGTCTCCCCCTTCTATTATTCTCCCTCCCTCTACGCAAGAGTTGCAGATCAGATTGAAGGAGTTTCGCTGCAGAGGTCCATCATGTGGATATAGTTAGAGAGGAGGATGCTTGATCTCATTCATCTTCTCCATCCGGATCTAGAAATACAGGGATATATAATCTCCCTATGTAAAATCAATCTCTCAAGTATCGTGGTTTTCCAATTTTTATGTTTTTCTCGCGACTCCAATCTTTTGCATGACGATTTGATCTACGTGAAAAATTGATTTTTATTTTGTTTTCCACTGCACATGTGATGCTCCCATTGAGATTTCTCAATAGTGGTATTAGAGCTAAGGTTTTCGTGCGAAAGATTGGTTTTAAACTGCATCTAATGAGATTGAATCGCGTAGAATCGTTCTACACATTCTTACTACATTTTCGTAGCAAAAGCAGCGAGGAAAAGGAGTGGCCGACCATGGCCAGGCCCTCTGCAAGGGCGGCTGACCATGGTCACACCCCTTGCAGGGGTGATCAGCCACGGCTAGGATTGTCCTCGTGTACCGAATTCTCAAAATATCCTCAATAATTTTAAAAATTTCGAGGACAGTCCTCTCATCCAGAATTATAAAAATACCATTGATAATTCTTAAAATTTCGAGTATGTCCTGGTCTCTAAAAATCTAATTAATTAAGTAATTTAATTAATTATTATATATATCTAGTAATCCTATATATGATGTGATGTATGATGTGGATGGATGATAATGAACCATGTGTTATGATGTGTGTAATTATGATTATTATTATTATTGGGGCTTGTAAGCCTATGTTTTTCTCATTTATTGTCAGGCCTACATGCCTATGATTATTTGTAATTACATGGAGAGGAGTGGTAGGAGCGTGGAGGTGACAGTGGGACCCACGATGCCATGACAGGAGATTATGCTGCATGATGATGCGACGATCTTATGGAACCGATGATGACGAGATCAACAATCACAGGGCATGGAGATGCTTCGATGCATACATAGATCTTATTGTGAGTGATTAGGCTCATTAGCTCGGGCTTAATCATATTAGGTGATGGCTCATGATCATCCGGTGTGGCTTGCATATGTGATGTGTTATACACCTACTATATATATGTATATATATATTTGCATGCAATGTAGATATATATTAAATATGTATATGTGTGACACGACATATTAAGAGACCGATACGAAACAAAAACCACTCCTACGATAATATTAAGTCGGTAAACATGAGACAATAAGATTGACCCATGTGGTTTTCCATCGTTATAGGAAGAAATTGAATCACGACATAGGTTGAGTTGGTCGAGTCCCTCGAGGCTCACCTATCTACGTGATCGAGTTCTTGCCTACGACATAGATATATCATCGGTGACTTAAGGATATGGTATGCTTGGTCGAGTCCCTCGAGGGTATACCATCAAATCATACTCATCTTATAACGATGGTGATAACTTAACTGAATATCATGGTTGGTCGAGTACCTCGAGACCATGATGATTCGGAGGCCGAACGTAACGGGAATCACAAGGAGTTATGATTAGCAAGAGTTGCCTACCTTTTGGGCTTAGTGTAATTGGTCGAGTCCCTCGAGGTTGCACTAAGATGCCGATTGAATCCCAATCCCCACTAGGAGTCTACCAAAGACTTCCATTTCACTTGTCGAGGGTGTCGCGTGATTCACAAAAAAAATAGTGAGAGTACATTAAGATAGAAGTTAATATCTTAATTAATATTTTTTGTAAAATCTGCATGTTATTTAATTTATGTTATATCTTGTTTATCGCTTGTAAAACCCCTATGTGGCATACTTGATGCCAACTACTTCATTGGTTTAAAAGCTCTGTAATTTGAGAATTGTTCTCACAGAAGAGAAAATTATATATGTCCTTAACATGATTATGCTCATGTCGGAGGAAAGGACAAGTGAGGATGAGATCACTTGCTTTGTGAAGCATATAGATAGTCCTAGAGGATAACCTGTGTATTGATCTTATACTTCATCCCTACTGGATTTCTTTTCACAATTCATATAAACAAGTTTGAGGTGACTCTACCTAAACTCCTCAATATGTAGAGGGAAGCTGAGAGCACTATCAAGAAAGAGAAGCTAGTTCTCTATATTGGTAAGACCAATAAGAAAAAGAAGGCCAGCAAGACCCTTAAGAAGGGCAAGGGCAAAGAACCAGAAAGACCTAAAGGAAAAGGATAGTGCTTCCACTGTAGCCAAGACGAGCATTAAAAGAGGAACTGTAAGGACTACCTTGCAGAGAAGGCGAGACAGAAGCTTGGAGAAGCTTTAGGTATATTCATAATCAGTCTTCACTTGTCATATTTTCATAATAACACATGGGTATTGGATAAGAGTGTTTATCATATCTATAATTCGTTGTAGGTTTCGACAAGACCTAGGAGATTTGCTAGAGGCGAGATAGACCTCAAGATGGGAAATGGAGCAAGAGTTGCATTTGCTTTGGAGATGTCACCTTTACATCCCCTGGAGCTATTTTTGCATTTAATGCATGCTATTTTATTTTCTCTATTATCAAAAATATTATTTCTATCTCTTGTTTAACAATTAGTGGATATAAATTAATTTTTAAGAATAATAGTTGTTCAATAATTATGGATGTTGAGATTATCACTAGAGGGACCATTATAAATAGCTTATATGTGTTAGACACTTCTCCACATATCATGAATATAAATGTCTAAGAGGAAAAGAGATGAGGTGAATAATGTATACCTATGACATTATAGGCTAGGTCATATATATGAGGGAAGGATTTAAAAGTTGTTAAAAGATAGATACTTAGATCTATTTGACTATGAGTCATATACAACTTACGAATACGAACCTTGCCTTCATGGAAAGATGACCAATTCTAATTTTAGTGAAACTGGAGAGAGAGCCACCGAGATATTGGAACTCATACATAGTGATGTATATGGTCCCATGTCGACTTAGGCTATAAGTGATTACTCATACTTCATTACATTCACTGATAATTTCTCTAGATATGGACATGTGTACTTAATGAAGTACAAATCTGAGGCCTTTGAAAAATTCAGGAAATATAAGAATGAGGTAGAAAACCAAATTGGAAAGAGTATTAAGACTCTTCGATCAGATCGAGGAGAATAATTGAGTACGGAGTTCACCTATTTCCTCAGGGACAATGAGATTCTATTCTAGTGGACACGTCCTTATACACCTCAGCTCAATGGTGTATCAAAAAGGAGGAATCATACACTGTTAGACATGGTACGATTCATGATGAATTTCGCTGACCTACCCATCTCATTCTAGGGGTACGCCTTAGAGACCGCAGCTTACCTTCTAAACAGAGTTTCATCAAAGTCGGTAGTGTCTACGCCATATTAGATATGGAAAGGAAAGAATCTTGATCTTAAGATTGTTAAGATTTGGGGCTATTCTACCCATGTTAGAAGACACAATCCCGATAAGTTAGAATTAAGGATAGAATGATGCATATTCGTAGGATACCCAAAGGAAACTTGTGGGTATTATTTCTATCACCCCGAGGACCAAAAGGTCTTTATTGCCAAGAGAGCCGTATTCTTGAGAAAGAAAGTGGAAACAGTAGGAGCAAGATAGAATTGAGTGAGGTTGGAGAACCTAGCTCAAGCACCATTCCAGAGCCCGAGTCTGTTTAGGTACCTAACACACAAGTTCCAACTTTACGTAGGTCTAGTAGAGTATCTCAACCTTCTAAAAGATATGTGGGATATATCAATGAAGATGACTCTTATGATGTTGATTCTCATACCTACGATGAGGCTATTATGAGTATAGACTCTGGAAAGTGGTAAGGAGCCATGAATTCTGATATGGATTCTATGTACTCTAATAAGGTTTGGAACCTTGTGGATGCACCTGAGCGTATTGTACCCATCAGTTGTAAATGGATCTTCAAGAAGAAAATCGAAGTGGATGGAAAACTAGAGACCTATAAAGTAAGATTGGTAGCTAAAAAATATCGTTAAAGATAAGTAATTGACTATGACAAAACCTTTTCACCTGTAGCCATACTTAAGTCCATTCGAATTATTTTGGCCATTGTAGCACACTATGACTATGAGATCTGGTATATAGATGTTAAAATGACATTACTCAATGGCAACCTTAAGGAGGAGGTGTATATAATACAGCCAGAGGGATGCGTATCCAAAGAGAGTATATATAAAGTGTACAGATTGCTTAGATCCATTTATGGATTAAAGCAAGCTTCCCGAAGTTGGAACATAAGATTTGATTAGGTGATCAGATCTTATGACTTCGTTAAAAATGAAGATGAGTCTTGTGTGTAGGAAGGTAAGTGGGAGTGCTATCACCTTCTTGGTGCTATATGTGAATGACATCCTAATCATTGAGAATAATGTAGAAATGCTCTCCATAATAAAGACTTGGCTGATCCAGAAACTTCTCTATGAAAGACTTAGAGGAAACATTCTATATTTTGGGGATCCGAACCTATAGGAGTATGTCCTTAAAGACTCCTAAAGAAAGGGTAGACATGGATAAGATACCTTATGCCTCAGCGATAGGGTCTATCATGTATGCGATGCTATATACCAGGCCTGATATAACATATGCTTTGAGTGTCACAAGCAGGTATTAGGCATATCCAAGTTTAGAATATTGGAAGGCAGTAAAGTGTATCCATAAGTACTTGAGAAGGACTAAGGATCTTTTACTAATATGTGAAGGAGGTAGCTTCCAGGTTGAGGGCTACATGAACTCGAGTTTTCAGTCCGACATTGATGATAGCAAGTCAAATTCAGGATATGTTTTCACCCTAAATGGAGGAGCAGTAAGCTGGAAGAGTTTCAAGCAAGATACTACTACTGACTTGACTACAGAGGTGAAATACATTATTGCAACAGAAGCAATAAAGGAAGGGGTGTGGAAAGAAGTTCATCGAGGACTTGGGAGTCATACCAAGTAGCATGGAGCTGATTCACATATATTATGATAGCATTAGGGCGATAACTCTAATAAGAAAACCTAGGTCTTATCAGAATTATTCTGAGGAGGTTCTATTTGATTAGAGCGATCATGACTCGAAAAGATATAGAAATGGAAAGAATTCCATCCGAAGATAGCATTGTAGATCCATTGGCGAAGCCGCTGGCTCAGATTATATTTGAGCGTCACAGGGGTCTGACGAGGATCAGACACATAGGTGATTGGGTTTTGGTCAAGTGGGAGATTGTTGGTTACAAGTGCCCTGCAAGCCAACCACATGAGTGATGACATGTGTGACACTGTGTGATCTTTTTACTTATAATTAATATTGGCATATTCTCATATTATATTATCTATAGCATATATACTATGATGTCCTTGGTTCTGGGTAATGAGAATCGGATCGTGATGAGATCACAATAATGAGATCGATTCACTTTTAAGCACAGATTCTAAATAATTCTGGTCATAGTTTACTCGAGAGAGAAATTGAGATAACTGGATAGATCGGTGTACTATATACCCATCTATATGATGGAGGTAGCTGGTCTCATAGCCACCTGTGTGGAGACACTAAGGATATAGTACAAGTGCTCATTGAAGAATGAGTTCACTGATTGATCCACTTTTGGAATACTATATGGTTAATGATACCTAATATCAGACAACGATTCCATAGTCCTAGTTATGTATCTAGTCCTTAGACTTGAGACACCAAGGATGCCTTGAATGAGTACCCGTTTCTTTGATGCCAGACTTGCAGGTTTGGAAAGTTTCAAATCTGGTACAGTTAGTTATCAAATTTATAGCCAACCTTACGAAGTCAATTGAGTATCAATAGAGGATCATTCACTCTCGGTATCATAAAAAAATCCAATATGTGCTTACTCAAATAAATCCCTAGCCAAGGTCGTTGGGATTGAGAGAGAAAGAGTTCTTTAGGAGAATCCGATTAGAGCGAGACTATAATGGATTCTGTATATGACCTGACAGTACCATGTCCAATATATGGTCTTTGGGGTATTAGTTGGATAAGAGATTATAGATACATGGTAACTATAGACAGATAAGTCTGATAGATTCGATCCTCCTGTACCGTTTAGGGACTATGGCGTAGTGGCATAGTACGTCCATAGTCGATGATTCTAGTGAATTATTATGGGGATAATAATTCACTATATCAGGAGGAGTTCTGATGAGAGTGACTCACGGCCAACTCAGTATGAGGCTTAAAGGGTCACACACATATTGTGGATGCTTCAACGAATAAAGGATTGGATGAAGATCCAATAGCCCCTATTCTCATTGGATGAGACTATATGCTGATAGACTCCTTAATTAAGGTTCAATTAGAGGCTTAAGAAGATTATTGGATAGAGATCCAATCCAATTCCCACTAAGGAAGGAACCCTAGGTTTTTTTGTGGCACTCTATAAATAGAAGGGGAGACTTATGGTTGATAGGCTACAACTTTGGCCTCCCCCTTCTATTCTTCTCCCTCCCTCTGCACAAGAGTTGCGAGATCATATTAGAGGAGTTTTATTACAGAGATCCATTATATAGATACATCTAGAGAGGAGGACGCTTGACCTCCTTCATCCTCTTCATCTGGATCTGGAAATACAAAGATATATAATTTTTCTAGATAAAAAAAATCTCTCATGTATTGTGAATTTTTGGTTTTTGTATTTTCTCGTGACCCCAATCCTTTGTACGATGATTTGATCTACATGGAAAATCGGTTTTTATTTTATTTTCCACTGTGCATGTGATCCTCCCGCTGAGGTTTCCCAACAGCTTCCACTGCATCGTCCGAACCTTGGCCCGATGCCCAAACTTAATCTTGGCCCATCATTTGGTTGTAATTCCTTTTCTCCGTCATAGTTAAACCTTCATGATGCTAACTATAAATTAATTAATTACAATCAACATGGCCAACAAATGCACTTCAAGACCTTCCCAACTTCCAGCAAGCTTTTCGACTTCTCCCGATAATCTTCCGGTGAGTCTTGGTCTTCTTTTGGCGAACTCCCTTGCGCTATCCTGGCAAACTCCCGGTACCCTCAACGAGCTCTTGATGCACACTAAACGAGTTTCCAATCGCATCGTCCTCACTCCGGCCTATTGACTGGACTTTACTTTAGTCAAATCTCTTATTGTAATTTTTTCTCTATCGTAGTTAATCATGCATTAGTCAACTCTAACACATGTTAGATCAATAACTTATCAATTGATTTCATTATCAAAATTTGAGATTCAACAATCTCTCTCTTTTTGATGATGATAATCAATTGATGACGGGAGTTAAACCTTACTCCCCCTACATCCATGTCATCAATTTAAATAAGAAAAAACTTAAATTCCATAGACCCAAAAACTCTTGAATTAAAGTATCATATCATCTATTCAAATCTTGAAATGATATATCATGAATTTTAAAATCATCAAATTATACATAATATATGATATTTATCTCAACCAATCATGAATCGTCAAATTTTTAAATTATATAACATGAATTATGCATCAATCATACATTAAGTTGAAGTTATCTTCCTTAAGTCATCAATTATTTCTCCCACTTTATTTATCAATAAAAATAAGAGAAATATCCATTTTTCATTTTACTACATGTGTTATCAATATGTCATTTCTCTCCCTTTGTCATCAACAAAAAGTTGAAATGTTAGAGCAAATGATTTCAAGGCACATGTGTCAATAATTTTCTTATGAAATTTTTTTTTGACATACATGTATCATTTTGTGTCATTAATTCGCTATTTCTCACAATTTGTCATCATAAAAAAGAGGTGAAATAACAAGCAAGTAACCTTATGATACATAAGGTTATCATATGTCAAAGTTTTCATATTTTTATAAAATAAATTTTGCATTGCCCTCCCTTATTAAAATAGGATAAAAACCTAATTCTCTCATGAAATTTTTTTTTCCTTTCTTTTAATAATAAAGAAGAAACAAGGGGGGGATTAAAAAACATCATATCACAAAAATAGAACTTAATATTATAAATTTTGAAATCCAAAAGTTAAGAACTACCCATTCCATTTAATTTATTTTATTTCAAACAAAGTAGCAAATCAAGCATTCTCATGGTTTAACATTCCTAGCTCTCAACCTTAATCTTATAGATGTAAATTTTGAAATGATTATTTTAAATATAAGCTAAAAAAAACTGAGAAATTCAAGATTCACTTATGCATTCATCCTAGCAAATCATACATTTTTAAGGTCATCTCATGTAAATTTGGATAAGAAGCTCAATTTGTATAGGTCAAGAATTCCAAAAGAAAATATGATAATATATCAAGCTCAAATTATGAGTTATGCATTTTGCATGTATTTAGAAATTCTAAATTTTCTTCTAAGTAAATTATTTCTTATTCAATGTTATCATATCCAATTTGCTTTTAATTATATTGATAATTTTATCTCCCAATTTTTGTCATTATCAAGAAATACAATAGTATAATATTTTTTTAATCAATATTCTAATTATAACAAAAAGTATAAGGGTATTATGTCATCCACCAGACATGATTTCTTTTAATAAAATCAAAGAATGATCTTGATAAAAAATATCTCAATTATAATTATTAAGATCATAAATATTATTTAAAAAGAGAAAATCACATAGATTAAATATAATTTTCATAAAGTATAAAGCAAGTTACGAAATTAAGAAAATATTCATAATAATATAAATCTCTTTTAACTTTCAACTTATCAAAAATTTAAGAAATATTAATATTATTGATAAGTTATACCATTCATGAGTTATAAAATAAATCATGTCAACAAAGATATTAATAGCAAAAGATATTCATAAATTCTAAAGGACATGATTCAATTTAATAAATATTCTCTTAGATGATAAAATTGAATCTTAAGAGATCAAATACGAAGGATCTTGATTCATATAGAAATATCAAGTTATAAACATTGAGAATCAAGATCATGATTAGGATGAAACTTTTTTAAGTTTAAATCATCAAATTAATTTTGTAGTTTAAAAGATTCAATAATAAATGTATCATTTTATCTCTTATTGAATGCTTAATAGGATAAAGATATTTTTAAGAAATATACTCTTTTTTAGTTATTTCATATGATTTATTTCAAGAATGTCTTTATGCATTGTCATCAAAAACTTAGTTTCATTTATAAAAGAAAAAATCAAAATCATAATAAATATTTTCAACCAATTAAAATATTTTTAAACATTTCAAAACTAAAAATTCAAAAATTATTTTCGAAATAAATCATCAAATTCATTATAATAAAATATTTTCAAACAAGAGCCTTGATTCATTCTAATGATTTCTCATTTTTAAAGTGAGTCTAATTATTTAGACTTAGTCAAATGAGTTACAATACTCATTTAGTTCTCATTTCAAAAATATTTTTAATTTTTAAAAAATACTAAAAAATGAAGCATGATTTTTCTTTCCCTTTCCTATATTGTTCGATGCCCAAATTCTATCTTTCAATAATAATTATTTAATTATATTTTAAGTTATTTCTTTAACACTAACATAACATCAATAACACATCAAGATGATAAAACATCTTCAAAGCAAAAATTCAACCTATCTCAATTTCAATATTTAAATGAATCTAACTTTTTACACAGTGCAATGAGTTGACAAACTAATTTTCAAATTTTTATTATTTCAAGTCTCAATTCAAAATTGAACTAACATTCAATCTTACAACATATTTTAAGTCCATATAATATAACATTCAAATCAATCATTAAATGTACTTTAAAAGATTATTATTTATTTAGAAAGATCATTAGCCATAACTATGATTAAAAACTTTAGACTCATAAAAAAAGGGTTTTGTTTGGATAAATATCTTTGGGAGTCAAGATGGTTGTTTTATATAAAATATCTTTCAAACCATAGAAACTAATATATCATCAACAAAGTCCCATTTTCATAAATTTCAACATAAATATTTTTCATTAATAATAACTAAGTTATTTAGTTTTGGTTTATTTTCGTACTTGTATACTCTAGCTATGCATCATTAAGATTAATTATATAATCATGAACTATTTTTAATAAAAAGATTTGTTATGATAGAAACAAAGATCATTAAGTTTCATGCATCTTGATTCAAATAATTTTTGTTATTTTTGACATTTTGACTAGAGAGCTTGATAAATAAGTTAGATCTTAAGCCAAATGACTTGAGCAACTACTATCAAGATACCATTCTATTTTGCTCCTAGCCTTAGTTTGGTGACAAACCTACAAGAAATATTTAGGTACTCATTTTATATTGGGACTTTCATGAAATGTTCTTTCGATTTTTTCTAATGGCTTAAGATTATTTATGGTTCTTTTAGGAACCCAAACTAATCTGTGAGGACTATAATTTCTAAATAAATATTTGTTGGCTTTATGTCCTAATTTTTCATAAAAATTATATTTAACTTTTGATGGTAAATTTAAAGTAGCTCCTTTAACAAAGGTAGTTGGCTTTTGTTGGGTATTTCCCACAAAGTCTATTCCTTTTCTCCTATGAATATAATTCTTATTAGCAATGATCATATTAAGGGATTTATTCCCTATTTCAAATTTTTTTTAATGTTTGTTTAAGTATGATATTTTCCTCTTTAACATCATCTAGCATTTCACATTTAGAGCAAAGATTATGTGATGATAATGTATCATGAATTTAATCAAATCTACTAACTAACGGATCATATTTATTTTTAAACAACTTATAAGATTTACTAATTTTTCTAAATTTATCAAATAATTCATGAAATATATTTAATAATTTAGTAAAAGAAATACTTAATGAATCACTAACCTCTTCTTGGATGGTCATAAGCGCAAGATTCTTTACTTCTTGGTTGTGCACTTTATCTTAGGAGCACCTCGGCTTCTTGTGTTCATAGGAAGAGGTTTTCTCCATCTTAAGATCATTTTTATGGTTTATGTTTATTAATTTTTTTGGTTCATTTATCAAAAGTTCAAGTTTAAGGTTCTCATCACTTGAGGTTTCATTCGAGGAGTCATGTATCATTTTTAGTCCACAATCCTTCATGTTCTTTAGAAGGTTTAGTTCATGTGTTCTCAAAGATCTTTCCTTCCTATTCTTTAGAAGGTGTTCTTCAAGTTCATTTTTACGGATCATTTCATTTAATGATTCATTTGATTTAGTTATGCTTTCATGTATGATTTTTATTGTATGTCAAATATCAAAAGTAGTTTCATAGAAACTCGATTAAATTTATTTTTATTGAGAGCACAAAATAAGGCATTCATAGCCTTTGCATTTAAAGAAAAATTCTTCCTTTCCAAATCATTTCATTTGTTTATTGGTTTGAAAGATTTCTCAAAATCATTCTCTACAATATGTCATAAATTAAAATTCATAGAAATGAGAAAAATATGCATCCTTGTTTTCCAGTACATGTAATCCGTCCCATTGAACATGGGAGAATGTGAAATAAAATATCCCTCATTCATGCCAAACAAATTCATTTACTCAAGTAGATGTTAGTCCAATAAAATATCATACTACATCGTCCGAACCTTGGCCTGATGTCCAAACTTGATCTTGGCCCATCACCTGTTTGTAATTTATTTTCTTTGTCATAGTTAAACCTTAATGATGCTAACTATGACTTAATTAATTATAATCAACATGACCAACAAATCCACTTCAAGCCCTTCCCAACTCCCGACAAGCTTTTCGACTTCCCCTGATAATCTTTCGGTGAGTCTCAACCTTCTTCCGACAAACTCCCTTACACCATCCTAGCAAACTCTTGATACCCTTGACGAGCTCCCAATGCACTTCAGGTGAGTTCCCAATCACATTGTCCTCACTCCGGCCTGATGCCTGGACTTGACTTTAGCCAAACCTCTGATTGTAAATTTCTCTTTGTCATAGTTAATCCTGCATCAATCAACTCTAACACACATATTAGATCAATAACACATCAATTGATTTCATCATCAAAATCCAAGATTCAATCGATTGACCATCACAGCTCAAGTCAATAAAAAATCCAAGAGAAGAAGCCACAAAATACCAATAACATCAACAAAGGATCAACCAAAATGCCTTATGGACATATAGGTAATACATATATATATATATATATATATATATATATATATATATCCCTATTAATTTTTCAATCCAAACTTTAACAATTATGAGGTGGTAACCTCAATACCCATCAACAGCTCCGGCGTCCCGACAATCTAAACCAACAAAGAGTTGTCTATCAATTATGTGATAAAGTAGGATACTCCGCCAAAGTCTGTTGATCTTGACCTTGCTTTCCTGCTATATCCAATTGGCCTTAAGTGGATGTCATGACTACTTCAACTACTTATCCAACTAATTAGATTGTGGACTCCAATACTTCTCATCTTATCACCTCTGATCTTTAGAATTTATCTGTCCACAATGACAACGTAGGCAATGATGACATCATCATCAGTGATGATAATAGAATTCACATTACTCATATTGGTTTCATAACACTTAATTTATATACTACCACTTTTATACTCGATGATGTTCTATGTGCACCTCACATTAAAAGAAACATCATTTTTGTTTCTTAATTTTGCAAACAAAATAATACCTCAATGATATTCTGTGTGCACCTCACATTAAAAGAAACCTCATTTCTGTTTCTCAATTTTGTAAATAAAATAACACCTTAATTAAATTCTTTTCTGACTCTTTTCTTCTCGAGGAATCATTGGTCCAAGACTCGAATAAAGAGAACATTTACGATTAGTTGTCAGTTTTCTAAATCACCCAACCCGCCATTCACTATTTAGTTGCAGCTTCAATTGATACGTGGCATCGTCATCCTTCATCCCTTATCCAATGAAAAGTACTTTCTCGTTATTCTCTTTCAACTATGAAAACCAATAGCATTATACTCATTGTGATGCTTGTCTTAGCAATAGAAGTTATAGACTAACCTTTAGAACATCCTTCATATTATATTCTATGTCATTTAAAATTATTTATGCAGATGTTTGGGGCCCTATCCTGACCAATTCTTTTAATAATTTTAGCATTTTCATAGATTATTTTATTAAATATACATAGTTATATCTTCTCAAATATAAATATGAAGTTTATATAGTCTTTACTTATTTTAAAAAGTTCATCTAGAACTTTTTTTAGTCTATATAATTAAAATAGTCTACTCTAATGATGGAGATGAATACAAGCCCTAATACTCTGTTTCTCAATTTGTGATATACAATACCTCAAGTGACCACCACATACTTCTCAACTAGTTGGCTCTGTTGAATGTAAACATTGGTATATAGTTGAAATTGGTCTTGTCATCCTACATTAAGCCTTTATGCTACCAACCTTTTGATCAGTAGCATTTCAAACTATTTTCTACTTTATTAACCATATGCTCACTCTAGTCCTCAAATTTAAATCAACATTTGAAAAACTATTTAATCAACTCCCAAATCTTCAAAAACTCAAAGTATTTGTTGGTCTATATTATCCATGGTTATGATCCTATGTCTCCCATAAGTTAATACCGAGATCCAAGTCTTATCTTCATAAGATACTCTTTTGAGCATAATGATTTCCAATATTATGATCATCAAACTAAAAAAGTCTTTATATCACATCATATCATTTTTGTGGAGTCTACTTTTCCCTTCCAAAAATATGTGTCTCCAACCATGTGAGCCACTCCAATAAACATACATTAGTGGAGTATTCCTTTGACCCTATCAAACGAGCCTCTCACCACACCATCCAGTTCTTCCCATCATAATACATATTTTATTGTTTCTCCAGTTAAATAGCTTCTTACTCCTTCCACTACTTCACAAATTTACCCTAGTGATGAAACACTACCCTCCTAAACACAACCACTATCATTACCTTCTCCTAGACCTAGTAACTCTGAAGTATCTCAGTCTGACCAAGTAATTGTAATTGACTCTCCATCAATATATATACCTACTATACAACCCAATAACCTTATTGTACCTAGCCATCCCATGACCATCCACTCCAAAAGTAGTATTTACAAATTATGTCAAGTACTTGACCTTCATGCTACAACAAACTTTTCTTCATAACCCATTTAATCCACTACCGTCACTTGAGCCCAAAAATCTTCACGTTGGCGTAAAACCATATGTGAAAAATATGACATCTTATTCTATTATTCTATATAGACTCTTGTAATCTTTCATCACACATAAAATATCATCGAGTGTAAATGTGTCTTTTGAATTAAGCAAAACCCAAATAGATTTGTTGCCAGATATAAAGCACGCCTAGTGGTTAAAGAGTTTCATCAACGATATGATGTTGACTTCACAAAGATATCCAGTCCTATTGTTAAATCGACAACGATCTGACTTATCCTACATTTCACCGTTACCAAAGGTTGGCAATTACGACAATTGGATGTTAATAATGATTTATTTTAGAGGAATTTAACTGAAAATATTTTTATGCAACAACCTCTAGGCTTCATCCATTCTCAGTATCCAAAATATATTTACAAATTACAAAAAGCTATTTATGAACTTCGTCAAGCTCCAAGAGCCTGGTATACTGAACTTGGCTCGTTTTTTACATCATTTAGCTTCATCACCTCTAAGTCGAATACTTTATTATTTTTATAAAAATAAAATAACGGTACAATATATCTGTTGGTATGTATTATAAATTGTTAAAATTAAAAAAAAAGAATCTCTTTTCAAATAAATCTTTGAAAAGGTGTTTTCTTTTTTTTTTTGGTAGTTATTTTTTAAAGGTTGTGTCTTTTGAGAAAATAGTTATTTTTTAAAGGTTGTGTCTTTTGAGAAAATAGTTAATTTTCAAAGGTTGTGTCTTTTGAGAAAATATCTATAAATAGATATTTGAGGGTAAATTACAGATAAGACTTTTTCATGCTCTTCTTATTTACTCTCCGAGTGATTGAGTTAGACATTCTCTAATTCCTCTCTGAAGATTCTTTATTGTTTGCTCAATACAGATCTTCCAAAGGCTTGTCATATCCACTAAAACTATTTGCATCAAACTCATAGCAATCTTATTGAGAAGAGGGTGCAAATATCATTTTTAGGAAAGTGTTTATACATGTTTCAAGCCTAAATATCTTTCCTAAAGTATTCTTGATCTTGTGTTTGTTTTTTGTTTCCATAGTGTTTTTTATCCTCTTCTTTTGTCGTATCTTTTCCCAACAATCTAAAAACGATATTTTGTGAGTTTATACAAATTCACTATGGAGGCTACAAATACCATCAAATTATTGAATCAAGATTTTGTTCGTTTGGATCGTTTTGATGGAACAAATTTTACCCGTTGGCAAGACAAGATGAAGTTCATGTTGACTGCTTTGAAGATCTTCTATGTGCTTGATCCAAATCTTCAACCAATTCCTGATCCAACCGACGATGACACCAATGAAGTCAAGGCTGAATAAAAGAAAAGAAATGAAGATGAAGTCATGTGTAGAGGACACATTCTCAATGCTCTTTCGGACCGGCTTTATAATCTTTATATGGTGGAACCATCTGCAAAAGCAATTTAGAATGCTTTGGAATTCAAATATCATGCCGAGGAAGAAGGTACAAAGAAATTTTTAATTTTTAAATATTTTGATTACAAGTTTATGGATGACAAGCCAATCTTGACACAAGTGCATGAGTTACAAGTCATTGTTAATCAATTGAAGGCTGAAAAAATTGAACTTCCTGAACCTTTTCAAGTAGGGGCTGTAATAGCCAAGTTGCCTTCATCTTGGAAAGGGTATAGGAAGAAGATTTTGCATGACTCCAAGGATATCACTTTGGAGCAAATTCAAAAACATCTTCGAATCGAGGAGGAATCGAGGATGAGAGACAAGAGTGAGAACTCTTTTTACAATATAAAAGCAAATGTTATGAATCAGCCTAAGAATTCCAACAAAAGCAACCAAAACAAGGAGAATCATTTTGGCCCCAAAAGGGATCAAAGAAAATTTAAGAAGCCAAAGAGTGGAGGATGTTTTGTTTGTGGAAAACCTGGTCATTTTGCTAGGGATTGCAGATTTAAAAAGGGCCAGAAACCAAAAGTCAACTCCGTTGAGGGAGATGATAATATAATCGCTATGGTAAGCGAAGTGAATGCCATATTTGGCAAGGTTTCTGGTTGGTGGTACGATACTTGTGCTACCATCCATGTTTGCTATGATAAAGGCCTCTTCAAGACTTACAAAGAAGTCACAGGAGGGCAAGAGATTCAAATGGGAAATGAAGTTCGTTCTAAGGTGATTGGAAAGGGAAATGTGGAACTCACTTTCACTTCAGGTAAGAAAGTCACTCTTACTAATGTTGTTCATGTACCAGATATGAGTAGAAATTTAGTGAGTGGGAATCTCCTTGGCAAACCTGGAATTAAATCTGTATTTGAATCCGGGAAGTTAATTCTATCCCGTAATGGAACTTTTGTTGGAAAAGGCTATTCCGCTGAGGGAATGGTCAAATTATCTATTGTTGACAATGATTCTAAAGTTAATAAAGATGTTGCTTCTATTTATATTGTTGATTCTTATTCATTATGGCATGATAGATTAGCATATATTGGAATTAGCATGATTAGAAGAATAGTTAAGTGTGGCTTAATAAATTGTCATTTTGATGATCTTAATAAATGTGAAATTTGTGTTAAATCAAAGATGATAAAGAAACCTTTCAAAAGTGTTGAAAGATATACTACTTTGTTAGATTTAATACATTCTGATATATGTGAATTAAATGACATATTAACGAGAGGAGGTAATAGATATTTTATTACTTTTATAGATGATATGTCTAGATTCACATATGTGTACTTATTGAAACATAAAAATGATGCTTTTAATGCTTTTAAGGCATATAAAGCAGAAGTTGAAAATTAATTGAGGAAGAAAATTAAAGCTTTAAGAAGTGATAGAGGAGGAGAATACTTTCCTAATGAATTTAACTTGTTTTGTGAACAACATAGCATAATTCATGAATGTTCAGCACCTAGAACACCTGAGCAAAATGGATTAGCAGAAAGAAAAAATAGAACTTATCTAGAGATGATTAATGCTATGTTGTTGTATGCTAAATTATCTTATAATTTATGGGGAGAAGCTTTATTGGTTGCATGTCATATCTTAAATAGAATTCCCTCTAAAAAGAATAAGATCTCTCCATATGAGTTACGGAAAGGAAGACAACCTAACATTGGTTATTTTAAAGTGTGGGGGTGTCTTGCATATTGTAAGAATAATGATCCTCAAAGGACAAAATTGGGACCTAGAGGAATCAAATGTGCATTTATAGGCTATGCCTCAAATAGCAAAGCATATAGACTTCTTAATTTGGAGTCTAATATCATAATAGAATCTCGAGATGTAGAGTTCTTTGAACATTTATTGACTTCTAGTAATAATGTTCATCCTCCAACTAGTGAAGAGTCACTAATGGAGAAATCTCAAAAGGTTGGCGATCAACCTAAAATTCATTTGATTGGACATCAATCAAGTTCACAAGAGGTTGGAGAGCAATCTTATGAATTAAGGAGAAGCACTCGTGTACGAAAAGCAAAAATATTAAGATCGGATGAGATTGATTCTCAAAGTATTTCTTTTTACCTTGTAGAAGGAACTAATGAGAGAGTATTAAAAACAATTCATCTTGTTTTACAAGTGGAAGATGATCCTAAAACATTTAAAGAAGCTATGGCTTCTCGTGATGCTGCTTTTTGGAAAGATGCTATTAATGATGAGATGGATTCTATTATGTTAAACCATACTTGGGAACTTGTCGATTTACCTTTTGCCTCAAAACCTATTAGTTGTAGATGGATATTTTGTAGGAAGTATCATACAAATGGTACTCTCCAAACGTTCAAAGCAAGGTTAGTTGCTAAAGGATTTCGACAAAAGGAAGGAATAGATTATTTTGACACATATGCTCCTGTGGCTAGGATCACATATATTAGAATTATTTTTGCTTTAGCATCAATTTTTGATCTTTATGTTCATCAAATGGATGTCAAAACGGCATTTCTAAACGGAGACCTCGATGAGGAGGTATATATGGAACAACCCGAAGGTTTTGTTCTACCGGGAAATGAACATAAAGTGTGTAAACTTATTAAGTTATTGTATGGTTTAAAGCAGGCTCCAAAATAATGGCATGAGAAATTTGATGCAATAATTCTTTCTAATGGATTTGTTCATAATATTGCAGACAAATGTGTTTATCTCAAAACTTGTGATGGCTATATGGTGATAGTTTGTCTTTATGTTGATGATATGCTAATAGTGAGCAACAATATGAAAGGTATTATAGAAACAAAGAGGTTTCTATCTTCAACATTTAAGATGAAAGATCTTGGGCAAGTTGATACTATACTAGGTATCAAGGTAAAAAGAAATAGTGGGGGATATGTTTTGAGTCAAACTCATTACATAGAGAAAGTACTGGAGAAATTCAGTCACTTAAAAATCAAAGAAGCAAATACCCCATTTGACCCAAGTATCAAATTAGTCAAGAATGTTGGAAGAACAGTGGCTCAATTAGAATATTCAAGTGCTATAGGAAGTCTTATGTATGCAACGCAGTGCACAAGACCTGATATAGCATTTGCAGTTAGTAAATTGAGTAGATTTACTAGCAATCCAAATGTAGAGCATTGGAAGGCTATTGAAAGAGTTCTTGGGTACCTTAAACGAACCAAAGATTATGACCTACAATACTCAAAATTTCCTGCTATTTTAGAAGGATATACTGACGCAAGTTGGATATCGAGTTTTGGAGATAACAAATCCACTATTGGTTGAGTGTTCACCTTAGGAGGTGACGCTGTTTCTTGGAAGAGCAAGAAACAAACGTGTATAACTCACTCAACTATGGAATCAGAATTTGTTGCTCTAGCAGATGCAGGAAAGGATGCTGAATGGTTGAGGGACTTTGTATTAGAAATACCATTGACTTCTAAGAGTATGAATTCAATTTCTATATTTTGTGATAGTCAAGCCACTTTAGCTCATGCGTATAGTGAAATATATAATGGAAAGTCAAGACATATAAGTCTTAGACATGATTATGTGAGGAAATTAATCAAGAGTGGGATTATTTCACTCACATTTGTGAAAACAAGTGAGAATTTGGCTGATCCATTCACCAAACCTCTTACAAGAGAAGTTGTAAGATCAACATCAAAATGGATGAGACTAAAACTCCTTGAATAAAAGATCCACCAATGATAGCAACTCTACTCAACATTATGAAATGAGTAATGAAGAGTTCAAAGGGTAAGAACAAGTCATTGACATGTGGAGTGGTTCAGCACTTTGAAATATTTTACGAGTCCCATCTAAAGATGTTAAAGTGCTGGTTGTCACCGAATGAGGGTTGAGTTAATTATACTCTTAATGAAGTTCAGTAAAGTTAGGACAAGTATCTCAAAGAGTGACAAAGATACTATAAGAACTTCACCTATATGAACTTAGAAGTGGTGCCGCTTCGATTGAGAGTTGGAGTTTCTCTCATAAAAGTTCATGAACTTGGATGAGCCCAAGGCCATATTAGGGCTAAGCGAGTTTTTATGAGGAATACAAGAATGTTGTATTTATGTGTGTGGTATCACTAGTGTTGTCATGAGGAATAACAAATTCAAAGCTTTTATGCTATTTGGGATTTCGACTTCACTTTGTGATGCTTACACTAAGGTAATATTCAAATCGAAAGATATATTACTTTATTCATAAATACTATTTAATCACTTGGAGAAAATTTTAAATTTGAACAAGTGGGGGATTGTTATAAATTGTTCAAATTAAAAAGAAAAAGAATCTCTTTTCCAATAAATCTTTGAAAAGGTGTTTTTTTTTTGTAGTTATTTTTTAAAGGTTGTGTCTTTTGAGAAAATAGTTATTTTTCAAAGGTTGTGTCTTTTGAGAAAATAGTTAATTTTCAAAGGTTGTGTCTTTTGAGAAAATATCTATAAATAGATATTTGAGGGTAAATTACAGATAAGACTTTTTCATGCTCTTCTTCTTTACTCTCCGAGTGATTGAGTTAGACATTCTCTAATTCCTCTCTGAAGATTCTTTATTGTTTGCTCAATACAGATTTTCTAAAGGCTTGTCATATCCACTAAAACTATTTGTATAAAACCCATAGCAATCTTATTGAGAAGAGGGTGCAAATATCATTTTTAGGAAAGTGTTTATACATGTTTCAAGCCTAAATATCTTTCCTAAAGTATTCTTGATCTTCTGTTTGTTTTTTGTTTCCATAGTGTTTTTTATCCTCTTCTTTTGTCGTATCTTTTCCCAATAGTATGTGGATAATATTATCATCACAGATAATAATCATATGGAGATCAAAGGATTCCTCAAGTAATTGACAGTCCATTAAAATCTAGGAACCTTAAGCTATTTTCTAGGAGTTCGAAGCTACATATACATCTTCAAGACTCTTTCTGTCTCAAAGAAAGTATATTCAAAATTTGTTATCAAAGACAAATATGTAGAATTCCAAAGATGTTGCCACTCGACTCTCTACTACTGAATCACTTAAGTTATATGATGGCAGTGTTACTACGGATCCTACATAATATCAAGTAGTTGGGTTCGTACAATATCTATCTCTCACACGGTCAAATATCCAGTTTGAAGTCAATAAATTATCTTAATTAATGTATTAGTCATCAACTATCCATTGGTTTATAGTAAAATGAGTCTTGCGATATCTCAAATGGACTTAGTCATGGACTCCTCCGAAAACATTCACCACTTTATCTCCATGCCTTTATCGATATTGATTGGGCAGGAAATATTGATGACAATACTTCTATATCAGGATATATTATTTTTCTTGGAGTAAATCTAATGGAGTTTAAGGAAGTAGAAGACAGTCGTAAGGTCCATAACTGAAGCTGAATACAAATTCATTACTATTACCATTAGAACTTAATTAGGTCATAAATCTACTAAAAGAATTAGACATTTACTTCATATAACTCATAAAATATATTGTGATAATGTTAGAGCCACTTACCTATGCGTCAATCTAGTATTCCACTTGTGTATGAAAATAGACTTTCATTTTGTCATATATCAAGTTGTTAGACATCAACTGTGTGTTTCTCACATACATGATCCCGATCAATTAGTTGACTCTCTCATAAAGCTATTCGCTCATAAAATATTTTTACTACATCAATCCAAGATCAACATCCTTAACAAGAGCTCAATCTTACAAGGCATGATAGAAGATCTCTAGAAAATACGGATAGAAGATCTTAAACCACTTGAAAATAAGATCTAGAGGATGATTCTACCTAATCCATAGAGGAAATCTTCTCCACTGACATGTATAAATAAGACTTTTGTTAAGAAAATAATTAATTATTTCTTAATATATTTTAATCTATGCAGAAATCTCATTTACGTCCACCTAAAAGTGAGAAACTTCGGATGCATCAATTGAGAAAAATCAGTCGCCCTCGATCTTTAACTGGGAAATTTATCATGTATTGGATATTCTGTGATTATGATTGTTATGAAGAGGTAGAAACGATGCCAAATTTAATAGATTGAGATCTAATCCTTACATGATGTTTATTAAATCAGTTGGTCATATAATTTGATTGTAACTATACACCTCGACTCGAAGGTATTGAAAGGGCTAACGGTGAAACCTAATTTGGCTGACAGGGTACATGCACCGACGGATTTGGGCACCATGGAGACGAAGTTGATATTGCCATTAACTTATTGGTGTGGTGTTTGATGTGTTACTAGATGTCTCACTCAAATATATATATATATATATATATATATATATATATATATATATATATATATATATATATATATATATATATATATATATTGGTTCGGCTTAACACCAAATCAATTTCTGGTTTGGTATGATTATGACTTCAGTGAAAAATTCAAAAGAAAAAGCTGCAATATTTTTGTTATTTTAAATGGTATAAGCTCCCCATAGGCATTTTAAAAGTGAAATGCACTATCTGAAACAAAAATAAATAAATTGAGACATCTTTCGGACAATTGTCCTCGAATTAATGAGCCAAGTTTAGAGTAAAAGAATCCAGAAGCACGGAATTTATCTTATGATTTAAACACAAGATATGATTGGAATTATCGCTTTACTGGAAATGTACATTGAGACTTGTTCCTCTTAAGCAATAAAGATTAAGAATGCAAATGACGGAAAAAAGGACACTAAGAAAAAGATTAACACAAAGAAGAGATCTGATCTCATTATATAGGTCTTTTTCCTTGTAACTCTTTTTTGTTTTAAGAACTCGTTAGTTACAAATTATTCAGCCATTGAAAGACTCATAATGCTCAAAGAATTAAACCAGCAAATAACTTCATGAAACAATAATAAGTGTGTCATATTGGTCTTAAAAGTAGAAGAAATTTTTTTAAAAGTTTTCTTCTCCCAGTTTTAACATCACAATTGTTTGATCTAAGTGAAACAGATACTTAAATACAAGTAAACTCCATAAGCTTTTCTTAAAATTTTTTTAAGAGGGAATATATAAAAATAGTCTTTCTTATGAACTTAATCGTAGGTATCTTTAAGAGCATTTATCGAACACATTATTCATCTTGAAAGAGAAGAGAGATACAGATTATTAGATTGGTCTTCAGTGATCTGATCATAAAAATAATAATTCTTGGAGCAATGAATCTTCCATTAATAACTGCTGCAACTCTATTTTATTTAGCTGCTTTCTACATCACATGTCCAAATTAATCTTGCATCATCAGTAGTTGACTCAATGTATTATTGGTTTATGAAACCTTAAGTGTCGTCGAATGCTTCACATTAATAAACAAGACTAGTTGTATTATGTTTTTCATTTTAAATCCAGAAAAAGTTGCTTCTGAGTAATCTAGAATCAGATCCACTTACATTATGTAAATATATAATTTAAGCTTCGACCAATCCAAAGACTAAAAACTTGCATGTATGTCATGATAGGTGCTTCATGTTAGATATAGTAAGTAAACTGTTAATGAAAACTCTAACTTATATTAATACCTTTTAGAAAAATTATGATATAAAAGAAATATTAGACATTTTTTAGGAATTACATATTCTATACATTTATTTAACTTAAATGTATTAATACTAATTATATTTAGAAGTGGTTTTATATATATATATATATATATATATATATATATATATATATATATTATATAAGCACTTCTAAATATAATTAGTATTAATATATTTAAGTTATATATATATATATATATATATATATATATAACCACTTCTAAATATAATTAGTATTAATATATTTAAGTTAAATAAATGTATAGAATATGTAATACCTAAATATAATTAGTATTCATATGTATGTATGTGAAAGAAAAAGAGAAATTAGTATTTGGATGGACATCTATGTGATGTCAAAATTTTGTACGTGCAATCATTATTAATAATTATTATTTGAGTCTGAGAGAATATATTTGTGAAAACCTCAAATGTGCCCATCGAGAATTATTCTATTTCTCCTGTAAAACAAAAAAAAAAAAGAAACATTCTATTCTCCATTATTGTACATATCTCTGGCAAAGAGTACAACAAAAGATTAATGTAGCTATCACATGTAATGTTGTTTATCTAATCATTAAGATTCTTCCTTTGGTTCGTGGAAACATGCTGATTACAGTCCTTGTCTTGGTGGTGCAAACAACTCTCAGTATAGGATGCAGATTTGCCTGACCAGAGTAATAAATCCATTAACTTCCTAACTCATAACGTTAGGGACTGCTCTTCATGATTTTTTTGGCATAAGGAGATTATGAGCAATATGAAACATTACCAGAAATTGGAGTCATTTTGAATTGCTGCACAAGCAAAAGCAGTAAATCCAAGTCTAATCAAGCAATTATGCAACACCATATTACTACATTGCTGTAGAGAAAGGGAGTCGCTACAGGTATTTATGCCTTTACCACTTTGGATACTCAGCAACACTTCATCACTACCACTCCATAGATTGCATACGAAGCAGGGAGGCATCAATTCAACCACTACAGTACAGCAGCAGCAAAAAAAAAAAAAAAAAAAGTAGTACTTTGGATACTACTCTTTATGTATCTCTTCTAAGGAAGAAGATTATTTATTATGTACATATAAGATTTCCACTGAATTGGCTGATAGATGCTGTCCATCATATCATATAACATTATTCTTACAATATGTATGCGATTTCTGCCTACAAGCTGTTTGATTCATGTTTCGGATTTAGGAACATGGGTTGGAGACAGAGATCAAACCCTTTGATTCATGTTTCAGATGCTCCAAGCTGTTTGCTGAATTGACACAGCTTCAACAATCTCCAAGGTCTGCTCGGTCATCCCCATTTGGATCAATCTGGCAGTCCACGACCACCGGCACACAGCTTCCTTCCCAATCGATCACCTCGACGCACTGGCCATTGCTGTCGCAGTGTAGACCAGCAGGGCTGCACTTCTTGAGGAGGGGGAAGCCGCCGCCCAGTTCCGCATCGATCCTCCCTCTGAGATCCGCCAGCAGGCCTCGCAGCCTGACCACCTCCGCCTCCAGCGCCGCCTGCCCCTGCAGCCGTCGAAGGAGTTGCTGATTCAGGAGGCGTAGCTTCTTGACTTCCTCCTCCAAGAAGGCGGCGTGGGCCTTCTTCTTCTCTCGGTACTTGCGCACCGCCTCCCTGTTCCCCAGCGGCCTACGGCGGGACTTGTTCGGCTCCTCTTCGCCCGGCCCCTCCTCCTCGCCCGCCGCGAACACCTGGGTGTGAGTGTGGTAGCATGTGTGGGTGTGAGCGGCGGCGGCCGGACCCGGAGGGTTGCATGTGTGGGTGTGGGTGCATGTGGTGGTCCTTCGCAAGAACTCGTCGAAGCTCTGGGTCATTTCGGGGTTCGGTAGGAGCAAGTGGCTCGAGAGGTCCACTTCCCCGTCATCCATGCTTGCTGCAACCAAACAATTCCCCGGCAACACTCCGACCCTATATATGAATCAGGGAAACACTGCTGCTGCAATCGGATCCGACTGATATGATTAACTCAGGCCCGTCTATATGAATGAATCCAAGAAGAACGGGCGCAGAAATCGAGCGAACAACAAAGATCGCACAGAACCCTAAATCCGGAAGACGACGATCCCAATTCCAGAAACACCAACGGAAAGACGGCACCTATGATGCGAGATTGTAGTACCGACCCAAGGAGCAAAGGAAAAGAGTCAAAATCCGACCATGGCGCAGAAATCCAAAAGCCCAGTCGGGGCTTGGGGATCGGAAGCCGATATCAGGGGAAGGAAGACGACGACCTCGAAGCAGGCGCAGCTTTTCCACCCTCCCTATCCTTGAGTTTTATTTTTTGGGGTGGGGAGGGAGGTGGGCGTCGCGCAGAATCTGGTAAAGAAAGGGCGAGAAACAAAGTTGTTTGAGGTTGCGATTTGATGGGAGCAGAAAACGAAAAGCAATCGACGCGATGATTCCCTTTCACTGCTCCTTCCGTCGTTTCCTCTTTCTCATCCGAAGTCTACTGATAGCAATAAAAATGCAAGCTTTTAGATGATCTACGATCCAACGTGAATCCACGGCCTTCTATTTTGACTTCTTCCTCTGATCCAAATAACATTTGTTTGACAAGAAAACAAAATCTAAGTGGTGTCGTCTGTGTCGTCGGGCTTACCTGACGACACTTGGAGGAAGGCTGGAACTGACGACTGAGCCCCACGCGAGCTCGGCGATGGAGAAAATAGTGGCGGGTGGGATGGTGATTGTGATGCTCCGGCGGAGTATGTTAATAGTTACAAGGAGTTCGTGGCATACACGAGCTAAAGGTTGAACGCGCCCCAAAAAAAGGAAGCAACAGTTCTGGTCTACCGGGAGGAGAAAAGGGCGACAGGGAAGAGAGATCGAGACTGAGGTCGTCGGAGAAAACGAACGGTGGGATTTCGATTCACCCGTCTCGATGATCCAACAGTGGGCAACAGTGTTCTTCGAGTTGCTCTGGCGATGATGTTTTGGTGGTAGTTTGCGTAACTTTGTGGGTAGGTGTTGTTTGGGTGTCCCATGATTTAGAGAATTCCAAATGATATTAACATTATAAGTTAATAATTATAGGTATGCTTACATATGAACTTAAATTTATGGTCTAACGTCTCAGTTAACTTAGCTTATAAAGATTATAATTAGATTTCTTTAGCATCCAGATTCTTAAATTTTAAAAAATTATATTAAAATCTTTTTAATTATTTTTATTTAAAAAATATATTAAAATCTATATAGTTATGAAAGAAAAATAATTAAATCCATTAAACCTAATGTTGGTTTTACTGATGAAAGATATAGCATGTGACAATATGTGCATGAATAATACGAAAATGATGAATAAAAAAATCATGTCAATGATGATGACGGACAATAATACTGTGAATGGTTGTTGTGATGGTGGTCGACGATAATGTTGTGATGGTCAGTCTTGTCAATATCACGAATGACACAAAAATAATAGATAAAAAAGATAAGTTTGACTCAATTTATATCATCTATCGGTAAAATCGACGAGAGTAAATAGGACTAAATGTTTCACTTTCATAGCTAGAGGAATTTCAATATAGATTTGTGAAGTCTAATCATCAAGATGCTAAAAAAGTTTAACTATAATAATTTTAATATAATTTTTAAATATAAAAATTGAGATATTAGAGAAGTCTAACTACCATGGGTAATATGTAATTAGCATGTTATAAGCTTGTATCCCGCCTTTTGTCACTTACCCTTTGTAAAAAAATAAAAAAAAAAGGATTAAGGCTTAAGCTATATCACATGATAAAGGGGGCACCTAGGTAATCTTTGATATGTCATTTCTATTCAATCGACATGTTGATTAATATCCAATCTCATGATGTCCACAAACATCATTAATAAAGATCTTGACTCCCTCTCATAAGGTTAGATATGTGGCACAACAAGATGATAGTTTAAAAAAATCTATACTCTTAATTGTAGATCAGATGATGTGATGTACGATCTTATGTAATGGTCCAATGATTGCATTTTCAATATTTAATATAGCTTTAACCCAAGGATCATCTATCATAATATAAATTTGTTCTGATTAAACTCTCTCTCTCTCTCTCTAACTTTCTTATGTTGTTTAATTTAAACAAAAGTGGTATCTTATTAGACATACTTCTAACATAATTTTTGTAGGGTCTTAGTCCAAATCCCTTAGTTTCTTAGTAGCTCTACTTGAGACAATCTCAAAATGAAAATCGATTGATTATAAATCAAACATCAAAAGCATGCACCAAATTAGACATTATTAACTACATGAAAACTCGTAAGTTAAGAAAAAAAAATTCTAACATTGAGTATGAGAAAATCCATTAAAGAAATAACAGTTCTGTACATTCTCTTTATCGCGTCAAACCCGATCAAAATTGCTGGATTTGATTTTAAAGTTGCTTCAGGCTAAATCTCAAACAAGCTGAGCCCGAATCAACCATGAACTCGAGCTTGAGTTAAATTGGATCAAAATTTTAATAATTAAACCATAATCGAATCAGGCATTATCCTTTTTCTTCTGTCAATATACGAAGGGGAAGAGACCATTCTGACCTGATTGGGCAAGGGGTGCTGAGAATGAAGAACGCGGAGAGACCAAGACATAGGGGCTGAAGGCTCAAGAAGAGGAGCGTAGGAAATGAAGAGTGACCCCTCACCACCGACGCCATAGGGTTTATAAGGAAGTGACGTTTCGACTTTCCGAGTTGGAGAAATGACTTCACCTAGGGAATACGTGAACCTCACTAAGTGTGGCACATGACAAAGTCATAAAAGTGCCACTAAAGACACCACACAACCCTAATCCTCACACACTTACCGATGATGATGCATCCTTCACGTGCCTAACATGACTGACATGCTAGTTGACTGTCTACACTATTCGTTGCCTGAGTTATGTATCTTAACCAGCTCAATATTCTTTTCCTGAGTCATGTATCTTGGCTAGTCTACTATTCTTTGCATGAGTTTTGTATCTCTTCCGGATCAATATTCTTTGCTCAAGTTATATATCTCGGCTAGATCTGTATTCTTTGCCCGAGTTTTTTTTTTTTTTATCTTGGCTAATTCAATATAATTTTATTTAGTGATAAATCATTTTTTATAAAGATAAAATTTTATTTATTTATGTAAATGATTATTTATATGATTATATTTTTATTTATTATATATTTGGGCAGAATATTTTTATATCATATTAAATTTATTCATTTAATTATTTATTTTATTTATTAATTTAGATAAAAATATGTTTACTTTGAAATAAATATTTAAAATATCAAAAGGGTAAATTCGTCATTCAATTTAATAGACCTTTGGAATATAATTTTATAAATAATACTCAATGCACATTTAAAATATAATTTTCATCCATCATTAATCAAATATTCAAAACATTTCATATGTTCATTTTAAATAATTTTCTTCAACTACATATTAAAAATATAAATATGTTTGATACTACGCTCCGCCGGCTCCTTCTACGAGCAATACGACGACGTTGCTGAAAGAAGCTCAAAGGTTTCATGCCGCCTTGCTTACATCTGGCTTCCGAAATCACGCCTACCGTTGCAACCTGCTGCTCCGCGCCTACGCTCGATGCGGCGCCCTATCCCACGCCCTCTCCCTCCTATTCCAAATGCCCCTCCCCACCCTCCTCTCCTGCCTTCGTCCACTCCGGCCGCATCGACGACGCCATCGACCTATTCGACGCCATGCGGGCCACCGCTGCTCACTCTTACAACACCACCATCCCCGGCCTCGTCCGCATCCACCGCGTCCGAGAGGCCGTCACTCGTTTCCTCCGCATGGCCCGCGGTCATGTCAGGTTCGACGATTTCACCTGCTCGACGATAGTCGTTTGCTGCGATCTGTCTGCGGGGAGACAGCTCCATGCTGATGGTGAAGGTCGCGTCGCTGACTTCAGACCCTTTGGTTGGCACCAATCTGCTGAGGATGTACGGGGACGCGGGTGAGATATATGACGCAAGGAAGATGTTTGATGAAATGGGTCAGCGGGATACGACGGCGTGGAATGTATTGACGGATTGTTATTATAAATCTGGGATTGGCGAATTATGCATCAAGATATTCGTGGAGATGGTCAGGGATGGAATTCGAGTGGATGAGTTTACTTTAGCAACTGTTACGAACGAACTTGCAAGCCACTCGTCCGTTAGCAGAAGGCATGCAAGTGCATTCATTAGTCGTGACAGCCGGGTTTATTATGGGTAGTTTCTGTTGCAATGCTTTGTTGAATTTGTACTCGAAGGGAGGATTTGTTAGTTCGGCCATGAAATTGTTCGATGATATGACTGATCCAGATGTGGTTTCTTGGACCATCATGATTTCAGGTCTTGAGGTGAGTGGTCATATCAGTGATGCTTTTGAGGTTTTCAATTTGATGCAAATGGCTGAAGTGGAGCCTAACTCTTTCACTTTTGGTACTTGGATTGGTTGCTGTGCTAATGTTAATTCATTTGATATTGGAAAGCAATTTCATGCCCTTGCTCTTAAGAAAGAAAGGGTTGTAACTTGAGGTTGTTGTAGGGAGCACAATTGTGAATATGTACTCAAAATGTGGTGAGATAACTGATGCTCTGAGACTCTTCCATAGCTTGCATGAGAGGGATATCGTTTCCTGGAATGGTGTTATTTGTGGGCTTGCTCAGATCGTGGAAGCTACCACATACCTACAATTATTTGATGAGATGGTTCAATTACGTCCGAAAGACTTAATGCCAAACCATGTCACTTTTGTCGATGTCTTGACTACATGCTCCCGAGCATGGCTCATCCGCAAGGGTTGCGTAAGGTTTGTATGGTCGACTTACTTGCTCGCTCGATTCTTGGAAGAAGCGAGGTTATTATTCAAACCTAGCCTCGAGCCTAACATTATACTCGCTTGGAGCACGCAAAAGCCATGGAAATCTTGTCATGGCAAAGCGCATCGCGAAACTTTATGTCCGAACCAATGAACTTATCTAGTATGAACCAATGAGCGAACATTGGTATGTTGACTTATCGGTATGTTGATTTTCCGTAACATTCGGTTATTTGGCACAATAGCCACTTCTTCTAGCTCGATGTTGAAATCATGGTACGAAGTCCATCATTCGGCATGTCGATCAATCCTTCGACTCAACATCCAATCTCTGACATGATATTCCTCTGGCCCAAAGTTTGATTGTCCTTTTTCGATAATTTACCATATGATGGTTTGTATCCGTGATCAAAGTCTTTCCTGCGTCACTAGTCGTAAAAGCATATTAGTCCATAAATTCATCAATTGATTTAATCATTAAAATTCAAGATTCAACAAGTGAAACATTTGTTGAGATAACCCATAACTCCATAACTTAGTTTTGCTATTTTGACTATCCTCTATAGCGTTGACATAGGAGACGAATATAGGAATGATCTCAATTGGATCCAAAATTGCCTCCAACTTAAATAAATATAATTTGTACTAATAGATTGACACTAGAAGGAGGGGTTTCCAAAATGTCTCAAGTAATTTTGTAGGACCTTCTAGGCTGAATCATAAAGACCTAAACGGATTGAGTCTAATTGTCAATTATAAGCAATCCTTGTTACTGTCTAAATGACACTAGAAGGAGGGCATTCCAAAATGTCAGTTGCTGTCAATTAAGACTAAAACAATTACACGCAAGTAATCCTCGTTGTCCGGTACGTCAATTTGTTCATTCGACTTTCAACGAACTCCCGACGAGCTCCCGATAATCTTCCAACGAACTCCCATCAAACTTCTGGTAAACTCCTAGCAAACTCCTGTCGTATCATCCAAAGCTCCAGTGTATCCCTGATGCTTTTGGCTCGATGCCCAAACTTTGACTCCGGCCCAATATTCGATTCTTCTTTAATTGATTTTACCTTTTCAAGATCATAATTAGTCCTGCATCACTTTTCTCAACACATGGATTAGATCATAAGTTTATCAATTAATTTCATTATCAAGATTTGAGATTCAACAATCTCTTCCTTTTTTATGATGACAATCAATTGATGATGGAATTAACATTAACTCCCCTTATCAATATGTCATATTGATATAAACTTTGAATTTAAAAAATTATAAGTATTTCATCATTGCATAATTATAATTTCAAAATCATGATTCAAATTTTATATCTTCTCCCTCTTTTTTATCAACAAAAAGAAGAAAAATGCAACTAGCAAATTTTTATCACATGCATCATGTATAATCACAATTCTAAACTTCATCATTCCATGCATGATTCAAATTTCAAATTTTCATATCTTATCCCCCTTTGTCATCAACAAAAAAGATAAGTGCAACTAGTAAGTTCTTGAAACATAGATTCATTACTTTAAGCTAGTAAGCAAACTTCACTTCACTTTGCAAGATATCAAATTGGCAAGCTTTACTTCTATTTGAAGTATGACAGCTAGCAAGTTTTTGAGAATTTGAAGTAAAGTTTTTGCATCTCTTGAGATAACAACTTTTGCTTCTCTTTTACGATGTGCAAGCTAGCAACTTTTGTTTTTATTTATGATGCACAAGTTAGCAATTTTTGCTTCATTTACAATGAGCTCTTATTGAAATGTGCAAGCTAGAATTTTAGATTTTCTTAAGATGCTAGCAAGTATCTTTCTCCACTTAAAAAAATATAAGAATAAGAAGAAGGGAGGAAAGTATCGAAAGTCCATAAACCAATACACTATTTTTGTAAGTAGAAAGAGGAAGGATTCATGATTATCATATAAATGATCTTATATCCCAAAATTCATGAATCAAATTTCTTCTTTTGTAAAAAGGAATGATGTGAATCAATCTCCAAAGAAAGCTCAATTTACAAAAACCTAGAAATCCAGAAAAAAAAAATGTACAAGAGTAACTCATGCATTCAAAGATTTTAGCATGCCTATTTCTCTTCTAATAAAATCAAATTGTTCAGATGACTTTGTTATAAGATATCAATTTTCTCTTCTCCTTTATCATTGTCAAAAAGAATACGATAATATAATTTTTCTTTTTCATCAATACTCTAATTACAATCATAAATAGAAAGAGGTTATATAATGAAAATCATGTCATGAAAGATATCAAGAAATATCAATTTGATGATAGTGTATACAATTCATGAATAAAAGGGAGTATTAAATAAATCATGACATGAAGGATACTAATATCAAATCGTGAATACCAAAAGACATGAATCAATTTGACAAACCTCGTCTTAGATAACAATAGGAAAACTTAGGAGACAATAAACAATCTTGATTCATACAAGAGAAATCCTAAAAAAAAGAAAGATTAATTTAGCTATTTTTTTAATAAAACAAAAGAATCATAGTGAAAGATCTTGATTTATATAAAAATCTCAAGTTATAATGGTCTACATAAATTTATTAATAATGGTTTACATAAATTTATTACTTTTTTTCTTATTAAAAACTTGGTAGGATAGAGACATTTTCAAAAAAAATGCATTCCAATTTTGTGTTTCAATTTATGTGATTTATTTCATAAAAAATACCTTTATATTTTATGTCAAATCCATGCACTGTCTTTTAAAATAAAAAACTAAGTTTCATTTCAAAAGAAATCATCAAGGTAAGAAAGAGATGCATATTAGAATTTTATAATGGCTCGGTCTCCTAGACCTATGTCCCCTCCTGATTCCTCTTCACTTGAGGTTATCGACTTTCACTCCTGATCTTTTTCAATGAGCAAAGATCAAACACCCCTTACAACTCTTTTCTTCTTTTCATAGGCTTAGGAGACAACCCTTGCAAATTTTATGCTCTCCCTTAAACACAAATCTCACTTGGAGAAGAGGGAGGAATTCTCACATAATTTCAATAGTATTTTTTTAAGTTTTTTCCTTCACTTTCTTGCTATCCTAAGCAAGAATACCTAGATATTTATAGACTTCAATTGGCTTCAAAAATTGGAGCTAAAAATTCAAACTTCCCCAAAATCTCGAGGTATGGGCAGTATTATAGCCGACACCAGTGATACTTTCATCGAACAAAGACTAAGAATCTGGGCTCTAGCGGTACTACTATACCGAAAAAAGTGGTACTATCGCTGACAGTCGGTGGTTCCACCACCCAGGTTTCTCGAAAATATATTTTTTAGTACTTTCCATACCTGAGCTGTACCTTCTTTTAACTTGGTTATTCCTTCTTCTAAGTCAACGAAATGAGCTCTCTAATGAGCTCAAATCAGCCTTTAAACCCTAACTACGATAATTAAGATTAAAATAATTACAAGCAAGTAATCCTCGTTGTCCGACACATCAGTTTATTCATTCGACTTTTGACGAACTCTCGACTAACTCTGGCGAGCTCCTGACAATCTTCCTGCGAACTCTCGGCAATCTTTCGGTGAACTCCTAATAAGCACCCGACAACCTTTCGACAAACTCTTGGCAAATTTTCATTGAATGCTTGCCGCCTCATCCAAAGCTTCGGCATATTCTTGATTCTTCCGACCCGATGCTCGAACTTTGATTCTAGTCCTACGTTTAATTCTTCTTTAATTGTTTTTACCTTTTCAAGATCGTAGTCAGTCCTGCATCACTTTTCTTAACACATGGATTAGATCATAAGTTTATCAATTGATTTCATCATCAAAATCTGAGATTCAACAATCTCTCCCTTTTTGATGATGATGATAATCAATTGATGACAGAATTAACCTTAACTCCCCCTATCAATATATTATATTGATAGAAACTTTAATTTTAGAAAATTATAAGTATTTCATCATTGCATAATCATAATTTCAAAATCATCATTCCATGCATGATTCAAATTTCATATATTCTCCCCCTTTGTCATCAACAAAAGGGAGAAAATTAGAACTAGCAAATTTTTGCCACATGCACCATGTATAATCATAATTTCAAAATACATCATTTCATGCACAATTCAAATTTCAAATATTTATTTCTTCTCCCCCTTTGTCATCAACAAAAAGGATAAGTGCAACTAGTAAGTTCTTGCAACATATAAGCTAGTAAGCAAACTTCACTTCACTTTGCAAGATATCAAATTGGCAAGCTTTACTTCTATTTGAAGTATGATAGCTAGCAAGTTTTTGAGAATTTGAAGTTAAGTAAAGTTTTTTGCTTACCTTGAGATAACAACTTTTTGCTTCTCTTTACGATGGGCAAGGTAACAAATTTTGTTTTTCTTTGTGATACACAAGTTAGCAATTTTTGCTTCCTTTACGATGAGCAAGCTTGTAAGTTTTCTCTCATTGAAATGTGCAAGATAGCATTTTAGATTTTCTTAAGATGCTAGTAAGTTTCTTTCTCCCTTTAAAAAAATATAAGAATAAGAAGAAGGGAGGAAAGTACCGAAAGTCCATGATTCATATAAAAGATTATATATACCCAAAAATTCACGAATCAAATTTCTTCTTTTGTAAGAATGAATTATGTGAAATGATCTTGAAAGCTTAATTTACAAAAACCTAGAAATCTGGGAAAAAAATGTATAAGAGCAACTCATTAAGAAATTTTAGCATGCCTAATTCTCTTCGAATAAAATAAAATTGTTCCTCATTCAATGGCTTTGTTATAAGATAGAAATTTTCTCTCCCCGTTTATCATAGTAAAAAAGAATATGATGATATAATTTTTTTTTCATCAATTCTCTAATTACAATCTTAAATACAAAGAGATTGTATAATGAAAATCATGTTATGAAAGATATTGAGAAATAGTAATTTGGTGATAGGGTACACAATTAATGAATACAAGGGAGTCTTAAATAAATCATGAGATGAAGAATATTAATATCAAATCATGAATACCAAAATACATAATTCAATTTGACAAACATTATTTTAGATAACAAAAAAAAAAAATCTTAGGAGACCAAATAGTAAACAATCTTGATTCATATAGGAGAAATCTCAATGAAAAAACATATGACTCATTTAGACAATTCTTTTTAATAAAACAAAAGATAGTAAATGATCTTGATTTATATAAAAATCTCAAGTTATAATTATCAAGATATCAAGATATCAATATATCAATATTATGATTTGGAGAATAAATCATTCAAATCCAAATCATTAAATCATCAAAATCACTTTCACAGATTCATTACTTTATCTCTTATTAAAAACTTAATAGGATAGAGACATTTTCAAGAAAAATGCATTCCATTTTTGTGTTTCATTTATGTGATTTATTTCATACAAAAATTCCTTTATCTTTTATGCCAAATCTATGTATTATCATTTAAAACTGAAAACCAAGTTTCATTTGAAAATAAATCATCAAGATCATTAGTACAACATATTAAAACAATAAAATATCTTCAAGCAACAAATTCAATTTAGTTTAATTTCAATGATAATAAATTTTCCTTCTTAAGTGAGTCTAACTCTTTATACTTGGTGCAGGGAGTTAACATGCAATTGTCATGCTCATTTCATTCTATTTTTTTAATTTTTTAAAAAACATTAGAAAGAGAAGCATGGTTTTTTTTTATTTCTTACTAACTAATTTAAAATTATCAAGCAACTCATGAAATGCATCAAGTAATCTTATTGTAAAGTAAAGACATTTCGGGTGAGTCTCATTCCTCTTTGTCGAAAGCCACAAAAGTATAGTTCGCCACCTCATCTTCAGATGCACTTGATTCATCTCAAGTCACCTTGTGTGCTTTCTTTTTCTTTGGCAACTCCTTCTTCAGTTTTGTACACTCATTTTCGGAGTGCCTTGGCTTTTAGAGTTCATAACAAATGGTTGTGCCCCTTTTGAGTTTATTTTTAGATTCTTGTTTCATAAACTTTTTAAATTTTATTGTTAGGAGTTCAAGGTCATCATCATCACTAGAGTTCTCTCCCATGTGGTCTTCTTTGGTTCTAAGTTTCAAAGCCTTCATGTTTTTTGAAAAGTTATTCTCATATTCGTCATGTGTCAAATAAGTCGTTTTGTAGGTCATCAATAACCCTATAAGTTCTTTGAGAGGCAAATTGTTCAAATTTTTAGCCTCTTATATGACAGTTACTTTTGGGTCCCAACCTTTAGGTAAAGATCCTAAAAGTTTTGTTTACAAGTTTAATATTAGTATAAGATTTATCAAGATATTTCAAACCATTGATGACATCCGTAAATTGGGTATACATATCACAAATCCTTTCAGTTGGCTTTATTTTGAATATTTTATAATTATATCTAAGAGATTAAACTTTGGTTCTATTACTCTACCTGTGTCTTCGTGTATGACTTATAATGTGTGTCATATAACATATATAGAATTACACATAGAAATACTAGAAAATTTATTTTTGTCTAATGCATAAACTAAAACATTCATAACTTTGGTATTCAAAGAAAATATTTTCCTTTCATAATCATTCCAATCATTCTTTGGATTGGAAGACTTTTGAAAGTCATTTTCAATAATGTTCCATAATTCGAAATCCATAGAAATCATAAAAATTCTCATTTCAGTAGGTGTAGTATGTCCCATTGAACATATGAGGACATGTAATAGAGTGTCCCTCATTGATGCTAGAAAAAGCCATCAACTCACTTGAGTATTAATCCAATTAAGTGAACGTGGCTCTGATATCAATTGTTAGGATCGAGTTGGCACTAAGAGGAGGAGGAGGAGGAGAGGGTGGGGGGTGTGAATTAGTGCTAAGTGAAAAACTTTGATTTGAAAAAAATCTCATTCGAAGAAAACTGATATTGAAAGTGCTTTAACTTGAAACTAGTTAATAAGCAATTAAATCCAAGAGCAATAGTAATGATAGGCAATAAAGAGATGCATACTAGATTTTTATAGTGGTTCGGTCCTCTTGATCTATGTCCACTCTCAATTCCTCTGTACTCGAGGCAACCGGCTTCCACTGCTGATCATTTTCAATAGGCAAAGATTAAACACCCCTTACAACTCTTTTATTCTTTTCTCAAGCTTAGGAGATTACCCTTATAAATTTTTAGCCCTCTCTTAAACATAAATCTCACTTGTAGAAGAGGGAGGAACTCTCACACAATTTCAATAGTATTTTTCCAAGGTTTTTCTTCACTTTCTTGCTATCCCAAGTAAGAATACCTAGGGTATTTATAGACACCAATTGATTTTAAAAATTGGAGCCAAAAATTCAAACTTCTCCGAAATCTCGGGGTATAGGCGGTGCTATTATCGGTACTGATAGTACTTTCGCCAAATAAAGCCCAAGAATCTGGGCTTTGGCGGTACGACCACTGCTTGGGCTGATCTATTATCAACAACCGATTGTTCCATCACCTAGGTTTCTCGAAAAAGTATTTTTTAGTACTTTTTGTTCCTGAGTTATACCTTCTTTTGACTTGGTTGTATCTTCTTCTAGGTCAACGAAATGAGCTTTCCAATGAGCTTAAATCAGCTCATAAACTCTAACTATGATAACTAAGGCTAAAATAACTACAAGTAAGTAATCCTCGTTGTCCGTTATGTAAATTTGTTCATTTGACTTTCGGTGAGCTCCTGACAACCTTCCAATCAACTCCTAGCGAGCTCCCAAAAATCTTCTTACGAACTTCCGGTGAACTCCTGGCAAACTTTTGGTGAACTCCCGCCACATCGTTTGACGCTTCAGCGTATTCCCGATTCTTTTGGCCTGATGCCCGAACTTTGACTCCGGCTCAATGTTCGATTCTTCTTGAATTATTTTTACTTTTTTGAGATTGAAGTTAGTCCTACATCACTTTCTCAACACATGGATTAGATCATAAGTTTATTAATTAATTTTATTATCAAAATATGAGATTAAATACCATATAGTAATCATGATGTGACTCTAGTGATATTTCTTTTACTACCATAAGAATTCCTTTATGATACTTAAAGAATCACAGTGCACACCATTATATTTTCTTAACTAAAAGAAAAAATCATTCCCATGGCTCTCTTCCCTCAATCTCTACTACTCCAAATGCTATATAAAATAATTTATTATATCCATCAATGGTAGTCGCCATCATCAAAACAACAAGATACATTTCCAGATAAATGTATTGCATATATGCTTATAATTGGATAAATGTAGAGAATAAAACTATAGAAAGAGGCATTGAATGCCCAAAAAATTGAATTTCATAGGAAATTTATTAACTTACTCTAAGATCCATCAAATTTATCACGAACTTCATTTAATATGATTTCACTTGCCAAATATATTTTCTATATAAAACGATCACCCCCAAATCTTTTTTGAAAATCTGCAAGGATCATCTTCGGAATATATTATTCATTTGCAAGAACTTCTTTTTCGATTTCTTCAGATATAAATTTGCTAGTGCAAGATAGATGATCTGGATGAATAAGTATAGTACAAGCACAATCTGAAGTGAAGCAAGACAATATTTCAAAAAAATAATTTAGAAGAAAAATAGCTTAGTGTAAATATAAGCTAGCGGATTAAGACAAACTGATTCAAAAGAAACCTCGGAAAGCAGCAAGTATTGTTACAATTGCTATTCACAGGCACCTGCAATTATCAGCCACCATAGCAACTGCAGACCGTTGGCTAGATAAGCTGCAGCAGTTGCTGGCTAGGCAAGTAGTTCTTGCAACTATTGCTGCTTGGACCAGGCAACATCAACTAGCAACTGTTGCCTCCACGAGGAAGTCAAGCAGCCGTTCATTATCGGAATTAGAGAGGAAGCAAGCCACCACTTATGGAGCATTTACTTTCTGTTTAGGTGTAACATAAAATTGTCTAATGAGATTTATAGATCAAATAGTATTTTGGATTACACATTGTTCCTCACAACAAATAGAATGAAGCATATAAATCTCTATGCCGAACCTCCATCACTATTCTATAGAGCCCCGTCATCCACAAGAGACAACGTCACACCTCAAGAACAAGCGAGCATGGTCAACAAATCAATCCTCACGGCGTGTCTGTTGGTGGTGCTCTTGCCGATAGCCTCGAGTGAGTCTCTTTGTATTCAATAACCCATGGCTGCTCTAGTCCAAGCAAACACATGCAACTTTGACAAGCAATTGAAATGTACTGAAACTGCATCTCCAGCCGCATTGGTCATCAATTTCTATAGCTGCTAGTACCTAATAGCCTCCAGTTGATTTGGCCTGAAACAAAAAAAACTCAGCTACTCCTACTTCTTATTATATGTGTAATGTTCTACAGACTTGCATAAATGAAGGAGATGAATCAATATTAAATTGACTGATTTCGTTCCTTCACGAAGATACACACTTGTGTGCGTTCTAAAACTAAATCTCATTGGACTTACATGAGAGAGAGAGAGAGAGAGAGAGAGAGAGCATGCAAATTGAAATTGAAGTGGAAGAGCAAAGAGAGTGGCTCGCTACGTCAGAAAGGCTTTGCTCTTGGAGAGAATGTTGGACACAAGATGTCAACCTATCATAACCATTGGAAATAATTGCACTTATTGATTCATGATGGATGGGAATTATAATGAAAGACAACATCAAGTACTTCTTCCTTAACACCATTGTATTTTTGAGGTCTTGTAACCGAAAACAAATCACCGAGCGATTCTAAGAATCATCACTATGAGGATACTACCAACTTACTCTAATAATCAATTCTCCAATGATATAGTATATATTACTTGTCTTCTCATTTCAAAATTTGAAATTTTTAGTGATCCCGCATTGACCACCAAGATGCTGCTATCTTATCGTAAGAATCAATTCTTTGGTGATGCATTATCTATTAAGAATCAAATTGTTGATGATAACTAACTGTTGAAAAAAGAGAAATATCTTGAATATGTGGAAGGGATAAAGCGATAAATACTAGTCTTCTTTTTTTAATTCTTTATGTGAATCAATCATGATATAATTTTAATATCAAATATGAAATTTATAGATAGTTTTACAATATACAGATCAATTAGATAAGTGATAAAATAATAAGAAAACCATGTGATGAAATTTATATAGAGAACTTTTTTAATGTGAAGGGAAAAATCAAGGATAAATTAACCAGATCATTTATTCTACTATAAAATAATTAGATTATGAGAGTCTCACTCTGGACAAATTAGAGGATATCAATACCATATGAAAATATTCACTCGGTTAAGTTTAAAGAAACCTAAGTAGAAAAAGATTTCTTAAAAATCTACACCAATTAATTAAGGGAGAATGATGTCTAATATAGCATATCAGAAAATCATGATAATATAATGACTAATCAATTGTGAAATATTTTTTCTCCCCAAATCAAAAGCCTTTTTCCTTCACTGAGTGTGACGTTTTCTAGTGTTGTTTTTCTCATCAATCCCATATTCAGTTAAAGGTTAAGATTCTAATAACCCTATGGGTCCCACCACTTAACTTAGAACGGAACCATCAAATCAATCTTTCTCTTACACTTAATGATTTTCTTCATTGAATGATTTAATTAGTCTATATTGAATCCAATAATATCTAACATAAATATGAATGAATCTAGAATAAATACAAAATAAATTTCTCTATAAAAGTTCTTTACAAATCTCTATTGGTAAAAAATATTATTGAACTTGGACGAGTTGCTTGATCAATAGAGCTTAGAGTAAATCCTTGGTGATACATCATTTAGGTGCATTGATCACCATGATACTAAATCTTTAGAAGACATGAATAATCTCTATAAAGAACCTCCATCACAACTCTATAAAGTCCCATCATCGACAAGACACAACATCACCTCAAGAACAACAAGCTAACATGGCCAACAAAGTCATTCTCATAGCATGTTTGTTGCTGGTGCTCTTGGCAATGGCCTTCAGTGAGTCTATTTTTTCTATCTGAGCATTGCAGACATTTCTTTTCCTAGTGGGTTTGAGACGCTACTGTTGCTTTCCTGCAGGTGTTCAATACGCCATGGCTTCTCAAGTCGAAGCAAACACATGCAACTTTGACAAGGATTGCAAATGTGGAAATCGGAGGTGCATTTTCCATCGATGTGTCTGTGGAAAATGCTAGTAACTTATAGTGTCAAGTTGACTTAATCCGAAAATAATAAATTTTACTGCTCCTTTGACTTCATGTTGTATGTTAATGAACAATAGACTTGTATACATGAAGGAGATAGCATATTAAATTGACTGCTCTGTTTGCTTCATCAACATACGTCACTTATATGTATCCTAAAACTAAATCTCATAATTAATACTTTTTAAGTCAAATTGTTATTGTTTGACTAGTATATTGATTCAGAATTAACTGAGCTCCTATTCTTGTGTCCATTTATGATTGGTGTCGATGAATATTGAATCTTCTTTGACTCTTTAAGGGTCTAAGCCTTTCGAAAACTATATCGGAGGCATGACCAACAATGCACCTTTGATACTTAAATTAGTTAGGAAATAAGATATTGGTCAAATCTCGAGTATTCTAAAGCTGAATGCACAAAAGAGTTTGAGTTTTTTAGTATGTTGGGGAATGTACCTGAGGGGGCCTTTTATAGTGTAGCTTCATGAACGTTATCCATGAATGTGCATATTGATGTCAAGAACAGTTTTGCACTTCTCTTAGTCCTAGTGGAATCATATTGAGTTGAACTTAGGAAACATGCAACAATCATGATATGGTTGGTAACATTCGAGGGATGGTGTCTGACTTACAACATTGAATTATTGGCGATATGATTTTCTTAGATGTCAGGAATATGAGGATAATTGTTGGTATTGAAAATGCATCACTTATATATGTTCTAAAACTAAATCACATCATTAATACTTGCTAAGTCAAAAGTAATTATCTAATTAGGATATTGATCCAGAGCTAATCGATATCATATTTTGTATGTGTTTGATTGATGTTGGAGAACAAAGATTCAAAATAGATTCTATATGAATTTGAAACCCTCCAAAAACTACATCAAGGCACATTTGATAATACTTCCCTGGTGTTTGAGTCAAGTTTAGGGAAAGAGATGTCAACTAAATATCATGTATTCATGAGTCAATATATATAAAGCTAGCTTGTCTGGTGTGTTAATAAACACACCTAAGAGAACCTTTTATGATATGATTTAAGGATTACTATGCTCGAAGATATGTATTGATATCGGGGACGATTATACATTTCTCATAGTTTTGATAAAATCGTGCTACATCGAATCTAGGAACCTGCAATGCTATTGACGTGATTGGTAACATTCCGGGGATGATGTCATCTCAATCACACAACATTAAAATGCGTAAACATGATATTGAAGTGTCAAGTACATAATGTGGTACACAGTGCATGCTATGTAGCTTTTGCTTCATGAACTAGCTCGGGTGTATTTGAGAACACATTTAAGATGTGTATTAGGGCCTTATGCATATTTCAAATATAAATTAGTATTTAGTAATTTATTTTCAAAGCACATCTAATCTAGAGATGGTGCATTAAAATGCTCCAATGTTCATGCTACATTAGGATAGCATTAGTATTTTAGTTTGTTAATATAATTTTTTTAATTCGGAAGGCACTCATTGACTTTATCTAAAACTACAAGATTGTCAAAATAATTTAGTGATAAATCATTTTTTATAAAGATAAAATTTTATTTATTTATGTAAATGATTATTTATATGATTATATTTTTATTTATTATATATTTGGGCAGAATATTTTTATATCATATTAAATTTATTCATTTAATTATTTATTTTATTTATTAATTTAGATAAAAATATGTTTACTTTGAAATAAATATTTAAAATATCAAAAGGGTAAATTCGTCATTCAATTTAATAGACCTTTGGAATATAATTTTATAAATAATACTCAATGCACATTTAAAATATAATTTTCATCCATCATTAATCAAATATTCAAAACATTTCATATGTTCATTTTAAATAATTTTCTTCAACTACATATTAAAAATATAAATATGTTTGATACTACGCTCCGCGGCTCCTTCTACGAGCAATACGACGACGTTGCTGAAAGAAGCTCAAAGGTTTCATGCCGCCTTGCTTACATCTGGCTTCCGAAATCACGCCTACCGTTGCAACCTGCTGCTCCGCGCCTACGCTCGATGCGGCGCCCTATCCCACGCCCTCTCCCTCCTATTCCAAATGCCCCTCCCCACCCTCCTCTCCTGCCTTCGTCCACTCCGGCCGCATCGACGACGCCATCGACCTATTCGACGCCATGCGGGCCACCGCTGCTCACTCTTACAACACCACCATCCCCGGCCTCGTCCGCATCCACCGCGTCCGAGAGGCCGTCACTCGTTTCCTCCGCATGGCCCGCGGTCATGTCAGGTTCGACGATTTCACCTGCTCGACGATAGTCGTTTGCTGCGATCTGTCTGCGGGGAGACAGCTCCATGCTGATGGTGAAGGTCGCGTCGCTGACTTCAGACCCTTTGGTTGGCACCAATCTGCTGAGGATGTACGGGGACGCGGGTGAGATATATGACGCAAGGAAGATGTTTGATGAAATGGGTCAGCGGGATACGACGGCGTGGAATGTATTGACGGATTGTTATTATAAATCTGGGATTGGCGAATTATGCATCAAGATATTCGTGGAGATGGTCAGGGATGGAATTCGAGTGGATGAGTTTACTTTAGCAACTGTTACGAACGAACTTGCAAGCCACTCGTCCGTTAGCAGAAGGCATGCAAGTGCATTCATTAGTCGTGACAGCCGGGTTTATTATGGGTAGTTTCTGTTGCAATGCTTTGTTGAATTTGTACTCGAAGGGAGGATTTGTTAGTTCGGCCATGAAATTGTTCGATGATATGACTGATCCAGATGTGGTTTCTTGGACCATCATGATTTCAGGTCTTGAGGTGAGTGGTCATATCAGTGATGCTTTTGAGGTTTTCAATTTGATGCAAATGGCTGAAGTGGAGCCTAACTCTTTCACTTTTGGTACTTGGATTGGTTGCTGTGCTAATGTTAATTCATTTGATATTGGAAAGCAATTTCATGCCCTTGCTCTTAAGAAAGAAAGGGTTGTAACTTGAGGTTGTTGTAGGGAGCACAATTGTGAATATGTACTCAAAATGTGGTGAGATAACTGATGCTCTGAGACTCTTCCATAGCTTGCCCGAGAGGGATATCGTTTCTGGAATGGTGTTATTTGTGGGCTTGCTCGAACGGGAAGCTACCACACCTACAATTATTTGATGAGATGGTTCAATTACGAAAGACTTAATGCCAAACCATGTCACTTTTGTCGATGTCTTGACTACATGCTCCGAGCATGGCTCATCCGCAAGGGTTGCGAAGGTTTGTATGGTCGACTTACTTGCTCGCTCGATTCTTGGAAGAAGCGAGGTTATTATTCAAACCTAGCCTCGAGCCTAACATTATACTGCTTGGAGCACGCAAAAGCCATGGAAATCTTGTCATGGCAAAGCGCATCGAAACGACTTTATGTCTGAACCAATGAACTTATCTAGTATGAACCAATGAGCGAACATTGGTATGTTGACTTATCGGTATGTTGATTTTCCGTAACATTCGGTTATTTGGCACAATAGCCACTTCTTCTAGCTCGATGTTCGAAATCATGGTACGAAGTCCATCATTCGGCATGTCGATCAATCCTTCGACTCAACATCCAATCTCGACATGATATTCCTCGCCCAAAGTTTGATTGTCCTTTTTCGATAATTTACCATATGATGGTTTGTATCCGTGATCAAAGTCTTTCCTGCGTCACTAGTCGTAAAAGCATATTAGTCCATAAATTCATCAATTGATTTAATCATTAAAATTCAAGATTCAACAAGTGAAACATTTGTTGAGATAACCCATAACTCCATAACTTAGTTTTGCTATTTTGACTATCCTCTATAGCAGTGACATAGACTGAGACGAATATAGGAATGATCTCAATTGGATCCAAAATTGCCTCCAACTTAAATAAATATAATTTGTACTAATAGATTGACACTAGAAGGAGTGGTTTCCAAAATGTCTCAAGTAATTTTGTAGGACCTTCTAGGCTGAATCATAAAGACCTAAACGGATTGAGTCTAATTGTCAATTATAAGCAATCCTTGTTACTGTCTAAATGACACTAGAAGGAGGGCATTCCAAAATGTCAGTTGCTGTCAATTAAGACTAAAACAATTACACGCAAGTAATCCTCGTTGTCCGGTACGTCAATTTGTTCATTCGACTTTCAACGAACTCCCGACGAGCTCCCGATAATCTTCCAACGAACTCCCATCAAACTTCTGGTAAACTCCCAACAAACTCCTGTCGTATCATCCAAAGCTTCAGTGTATCCCTGATGCTTTTGGCTCGATGCCCAAACTTTGACTCCGGCCCAATATTCGATTCTTCTTTAATTGATTTTACCTTTTCAAGATCATAATTAGTCCTGCATCACTTTTCTCAACACATGGATTAGATCATAAGTTTATCAATTAATTTCATTATCAAGATTTGAGATTCAACAATCTCTTCCTTTTTTATGATGACAATCAATTGATGATAGAATTAACATTAACTCCCCTTATCAATATGTCATATTGATATAAACTTTGAATTTAAAAAATTATAAGTACTTCATCATTGCATAATTATAATTTCAAAATCATGATTCAAATTTTATATCTTCTCCCTCTTTTTTATCAACAAAAAGAAGAAAAATGCAACTAGCAAATTTTTATCACATGCATCATGTATAATCATAATTTTAAACTTCATCATTCCATGCATGATTCAAATTTCAAATTTTCATATCTTATCCCCCTTTGTCATCAACAAAAAAGATAAGTGCAACTAGTAAGTTTTTGAAACATAGATTCATTACTTTAAGCTAGTAAGCAAACTTCACTTCACTTTGCAAGATATCAAATTGGCAAGCTTTACTTCTATTTGAAGTATGACAGCTAGCAAGTTTTTGAGAATTTGAAGTAAAGTTTTTGCATCTCTTGAGATAACAACTTTTGCTTCTCTTTTACGATGTGCAAGCTAGCAACTTTTGTTTTTATTTATGATGCACAAGTTAGCAATTTTTGCTTCATTTACAATGAGCTCTTATTGAAATGTGCAAGCTAGAATTTTAGATTTTCTTAAGATGCTAGCAAGTATCTTTCTCCATTTAAAAAAATATAAGAATAAGAAGAAGGGAGGAAAGTATCGAAAGTCCATAAACCAATACACTATTTTTGTAAGTAGAAAGAGGAAGGATTCATGATTATCATATAAATGATCTTATATCCCAAAATTCATGAATCAAATTTCTTCTTTTGTAAAAAGGAATGATGTGAATCAATCTCCAAAGAAAGCTCAATTTACAAAAACCTAGAAATCCAGAAAAAAAAAATGTACAAGAGTAACTCATGCATTCAAAGATTTTAGCATGCCTATTTCTCTTCTAATAAAATCAAATTGTTCAGTGACTTTGTTATAAGATATCAATTTTCTCTTCTCCTTTATCATTGTCAAAAGAATACGATAATATAATTTTTATTTTCATCAATACTCTAATTACAATCATAAATAGAAAGAGGTTATATAATGAAAATCATGTCATGAAAGATATCAAGAAATATCAATTTGATGATAGTGTATACAATTCATGAATAAAAGGGAGTATTAAATAAATCATGACATGAAGGATACTAATATCAAATCGTGAATACCAAAAGACATGAATCAATTTGACAAACCTCGTCTTAGATAACAATAGGAAAACTTAGGAGACAATAAACAATCTTGATTCATACAAGAGAAATCCTAAAAAAAAGAAAGATTAATTTAGCTATTTTTTTAATAAAACAAAAGAATCATAGTGAAAGATCTTGATTTATATAAAAATCTCAAGTTATAATGGTCTACATAAATTTATTAATAATGGTTTACATAAATTTATTACTTTTTTTCTTATTAAAAACTTGGTAGGATAGAGACATTTTAAAAAAAATGCATTCCAATTTTGTGTTTCAATTTATGTGATTTATTTCATAAAAAATACCTTTATATTTTATGTCAAATCCATGCACTGTCTTTTAAAATAAAAAACTAAGTTTCATTTCAAAAGAAATCATCAAGGTAAGAAAGAGATGCATATTAGAATTTTATAATGGCTCGGTGTCCTAGACCTATGTCCCTCCTGATTCCTCTTCACTTGAGGTTATCGACTTTCACTCCTGATCTTTTTCAATGAGCAAAGATCAAACACCCCTTACAACTCTTTTCTTCTTTTCATAGGCTTAGGAGACAACCTTTGCAAATTTTATGCTCTCCCTTAAACACAAATCTCACTTGGGGAAGAGGGAGGAATTCTCACATAATTTCAATAGTATTTTTTTAAGTTTTTTCCTTCACTTTCTTGCTATCCTAAGCAAGAATACCTGGATATTTATAGACTTCAATTGGCTTCAAAAATTGGAGCTAAAAATTCAAACTTCCCCAAAATCTCGAGGTATGGGCAGTATTATAGCCGACACGTGATACTTTCATCGAACAAAGACCAAGAATCTGGGCTCTAGCGGTACTACTATACCGAAAAAGTGGTACTATCACGATCGGTGGTTCCACCACCCAGGTTTCTCGAAAATATATTTTTTAGTACTTTCCATACCTGAGCTGTACCTTCTTTTAACTTGGTTATTCCTTCTTCTAAGTCAACGAAATGAGCTCTCTAATGAGCTCAAATCAGCCTTTAAACCCTAACTACGATAATTAAGATTAAAATAATTACAAGCAAGTAATCCTCGTTGTCCGACACATCAGTTTATTCATTCGACTTTTGACGAACTCTCGACTAACTCTGGCGAGCTCCTGACAATCTTCCTGCGAACTCTCGACAATCTTTCGGTGAATTCCTAATAAGCACCCGACAACCTTTCGACAAACTCTTGGCAAATTTTCATTGAATTCTTGCCGCCTCATCCAAAGCTTCGGCATATTCTTGATTCTTCCGACCCGATGCCTAAACTTTAATTTCGGCCCAATATTTAATTTTTCTTTAATTATTTTTACCTTTTTGAGATCACAATTAGTCCTACATTATTTTTCTTAATACATGGATTAGATTATAAGTTTATCAACTGATTTTATTATCAAAATTCGAGATTCAATGCCGTATAGTAATCATGATATTACTCTAGTGATATTTCTTTTACTACCATAAGAATTCCTAGATTTCATCAATACTTAAAGAATCACACTTAAAAAATCTTTGTGATACATCATCTTCAAGCTTTGCCCACCAAGATGATATCTTCCTGAAAAATCATTTATCATACCTACTTATATTTTTTAAAATCATTTGTAAAAATCCACTTTATTTATATTTTTATTTATACCTTTTCCGAGATCATGCCTTTGGGAACCATGTCATTGGAACCTCGCACCTTCTGAGTCTATGAATCAAATCCTTGGTCATACGTCTTTTAGGTGCCTCTGATCACCAGGACACTAAATCCTTCAGAAGTTATGGCATCATCTCTATGCAGAACTGCCATCACTATTCTATAAAGCCCCATAATTTTCAAGAGGCAACATCACCTCAAGAACAAGCGAACATGGCCGACAAAGCTATTGACCGCATGCATTCTGGTGCTCTTGGTGATGGCCTTCAGTGAGTCTCTTTGTTCTATTTGAACATAGCATACATCTCCGTTCTCCATGGATTGTTTATGCCTAATGATTTAGTGGATTTTGACACGGCACTGTTGCTTTCCTGCAGGTGTCCAATGCACCATGGCTGCTCAAGTCCAAGCAAACGCATGCAACTTTGACAAGCAATGAAAATGCACTGCGTCGCCAATTGCGTTGGTCATCGATTTAGCTAGTACCTAATAGCGTCCAGTTGATTTGGCTTAGAACAAAAACACTCGCCTACACTTACTTCTTATTGTATGTGTAATGTTCTACAAACTTGCATAAATGAAGGAGATGAATCAATAATAAATTGGCTGATTTCGTTGCTTCACGAAGATACATCACTTGTGTTCTAAAATTACATCTCATTGGAGTTATAGAGAGAGACAGAGAGAGTGAGAGAGAGAGAGAGCATTCGAGTTGAAATTGAAGTGGAAGAGCACAGAGAGTGGCTCGCTATGTCAGAAAGGCTTTGCTCTTGGAGAGATTGATGAACACAAGATATCAACCTATCATAAACATGGAAATAATTGCACTTATTGATATATGATGGATGAGAATTATAATGAAAGACAACATTAAGTACTTTTTCCTTAACATCATTGTGTTTTTGGGGCCTGATAATTGGAAACAAATCACACAAGAGGTTCTAAGAATCATCACTACTAGGATACTATCATCTTATTCTAAGAATCAATTCTCTAGTGTATACATGTATTGTCCACCAAGATACCCGTCTCATCCTAAGAATCAAATCTATGTGATACACCATCTACATGCGTTGTCCACAAAGATATACTACATGTATTGACCACCAAGATGCTATCTTCTTGTAAGAATCAATTCTTTGGTGATGCATTATCTATTAAGAATCAAATTGTTGATGATAACTAATTGTTGAAAAAGAGAAATATCTTGAATATGTGGAAGGGATAAAGCGATAAATACCAGTCTTTTGTTTTATTTTTGATGTGAATCAAGCATGAGAAAAATTTAATATCAAATATAAAATTTATAAATAGTTTTACAATATACAGATCAATAAGATAAGTGATAAAATAATAAGAAAACCATGTGATGAGATTTATATAGAAAAATTTTCAATGTGAAGGGAAAAATCAAGGGTAAATTAACCGTATCATTAATTCTACTATAAAATAAAGAGATTGTGAGAGTCACTCTAGACAAATTAGAGGATATCAACACCATATGAAAACATTCACTCAATTAAATTTAAAGAAACTTAAGTAGAAAAAGATTGCTCAAGAATCTACACCGATTAATTAAAGGAGAATGATGTCTAGTATAGCATATTAAAAAATCATAGTAATCTGATCTAAATATGACTAATCAATTATGAAATATTTTTTTCTTCCCAAATCAAAAGTCTTTATTCTTCCTTGTGTGTGACATTTCCCTATTTGTTTTTCTAATCAATCCCGTATTTAGTTAAGGTTAGGATTTTAATTAACCCTATGGGTCCCACCACTTAACTTGGTGAGACCATCGAATCGATCTTTCTCTCACACTCAATGAATTTCTTCGTTGAATGATTTAATTATTATATATGATTCTTTCTTTTTGAGCTTTCCTATGATATTATGGATGAATCTAGAATAAATACAAAATAAATTTCTCTTGTGTGTGTCTTAAATCATCTAAGTATTTTTTAATCTATAATTGTTCTTTACAAATTTTTATTGGTAAAAAATATTATTGAACTTGGACGCGTTGATTGATCAACAGAGCTCAAAGTAAATTCTTGGTGATACATCATTTAGGTGCATTGATCACCATGATACTAAGTCTTTAAAAGACATGAATAAACTATCTAAAGAACCTCCATCGCAACTCTATAAAGTCCCATCTCCACATGACACAACATCACCTCAAGAACAAGAAGCCAACATGGCCAACAAAGTCATTCTCATAGCATGTTTGTTGTTGGTGGTCTTGGCAATGAGTCTATTTATTCTATCGAGCATTGTATACATTTCTTTTCCTAGTGGGTTTGAGGCACGTTGCTTTCCTGCAGTGTTGAACGCCATGGCTTTTCAAGTCGAAGCAAATACATGCAACTTTGACAAGGATTGCAACGTGGAAATTGCATCGGAGGTGCATTTTCCATCGATATGTCTGTGGATGTGTTTGACTTCATTTGAAAATAATAAATTCTACTGCTCGTCGTACTTCATGTTGTATGTGTAATGGACAATAGACTTGCATACATGAAGGAGATACGTATTAAATTGACTGCTCTATTTGTTTCATCAACATACGTCACTTATATGTATCCTAAAACTAAATCTCATAATTACTACTTTTAAAGCCAAATTCTTATTGTTTGACTAGGATATTGATTTAAAGCTAACTGAGCTCCTATTTTGTGTTTGTCTATGATCGGAGTCAATGAACATTGAATCTCCTTTGACTCTTTTAAGGGTTTGAATCTTATAAAAATTATAATGGAGCTATGATCGATAATGTCCCTCCGATCAATAAGATAAATGCATTGCATATATGCTTATAATTGGATGAATGCACGGAAGCCCCGATCACCTTTGAGCTTCCAATGATCTTCCGATGAGTTTCCACTACATCGTTTGAACCCCGGCCCGATGTCCAAACTGAACTCCAACCCAACATTAGATTGTATTGTCTTATCACTAATCTCTAACACATAAATTAGATCATAAAACTCATCAATTGATTTCATTATCAAAATTCAAGATTCAATAAAATCAATCCTTAAATCTTAACTATGATAATTAAGACTACAACAATTACAAGTAAGCAATCCATTGTCCGTCATGTTAATTTGTTCATTTGATTTTTGATGAACTCCCGACAACCTTCCGGTAAACTTCCGACGAGATCTCGACAATCTTTCAGAGAACTCTCAACAAACTTCCTTGCAAAATCCCGGTAAACTTTCGATGAACTCTAGGCGAACTCCTACCACATCGTCTGAAGCTTTGGCATATCCCTGATTCTTCCGGCCCGATGCTCGAACTTTGATTCTAGTCCTACGTTTAATTCTTCTTTAATTGTTTTTACCTTTTCAAGATCGTAGTCAGTCCTGCATCACTTTTCTTAACACATGGATTAGATCATAAGTTGATTTCATCATCAAAATCTGAGATTCAACAATCTCTCCCTTTTTGATGATGATGATAATCAATTGATGACAGAATTAACCTTAACTCCCCCTATCAATATATTATATTGATAGAAACTTTAATTTTAGAAAATTATAAGTATTTCATCATTGCATAATCATAATTTCAAAATCATCATTCCATGCATGATTCAAATTTCATATATTCTCCCCCTTTGTCATCAACAAAAGGGAGAAAATTAGAACTAGCAAATTTTTGCCACATGCACCATGTATAATCATAATTTCAAAATACATCATTTCATGCACAATTCAAATTTCAAATATTTATTTCTTCTCCCCTTTGTCATCAACAAAAGGATAAGTGCAACTAGTAAGTTCTTGCAACATATAAGCTAGTAAGCAAACTTCACTTCACTTTGCAAGATATCAAATTGGCAAGCTTTACTTCTATTTGAAGTATGATAGCTAGCAAGTTTTTGAGAATTTGAAGTTAAGTAAAGTTTTTTGCTTACCTTGAGATAACAACTTTTTGCTTCTCTTTACGATGGGCAAGGTAACAAATTTTGTTTTTCTTTGTGATACACAAGTTAGCAATTTTTGCTTCCTTTACGATGAGCAAGCTTGTAAGTTTTCTCTCATTGAAATGTGCAAGATAGCATTTTAGATTTTCTTAAGATGCTAATAAGTTTCTTTCTCCCTTTAAAAAAATATAAGAATAAGAAGAAGGGAGGAAAGTACCGAAAGTCCATGATTCATATAAAAGATTATATATACCCAAAATTCACGAATCAAATTTCTTCTTTTGTAAGAATGAATTATGTGAAATGATCTTGAAAGCTTAATTTACAAAAACCTAGAAATCTGGGAGAAAAATGTATAAGAGCAACTCATTAAGAAATTTTAGCATGCCTAATTCTCTTCGAATAAAATAAAATTGTTCCTCATTCAATGGCTTTGTTATAAGATAGAAATTTTCTCTCCCCGTTTATCATAGTAAAAAAAAATATGATGATATAATTTTTTTTCATCAATTCTCTAATTACAATCTTAAATACAAAGAGATTGTATAATGAAAATCATGTTATGAAAGATATTGAGAAATACTAATTTGGTGATAGGGTACACAATTAATGAATACAAGGGAGTCTTAAATAAATCATGAGATGAAGAATATTAATATCAAATCATGAATACCAAAATACATAATTCAATTTGACAAACATTATTTTAGATAACAAAAAAAAAAATCTTAGGAGACCAAATAGTAAACAATCTTGATTCATATAGGAGAAATCTCAATGAAAAAACATATGACTCATTTAGACAATTCTTTTTAATAAAACAAAAGATAGTAAATGATCTTGATTTATATAAAAATCTCAAGTTATAATTATCAAGATATCAATATATCAATATATCAATATTATGATTTGGAGAATAAATCATTCAAATCCAAATCATTAAATCATCAAAATCACTTTCACAGATTCATTACTTTATCTCTTATTAAAAACTTAATAGGATAGAGACATTTTCAAGAAAAATGCATTCCATTTTTGTGTTTCATTTATGTGATTTATTTCATACAAAAATTCCTTTATCTTTTATGCCAAATCTATGTATTATCATTTAAAACTGAAAACCAAGTTTCATTTGAAAATAAATCATCAAGATCATTAGTACAACATATTAAAACAATAAAATATCTTCAAGCAACAAATTCAATTTAGTTTAATTTCAATGATAATAAATTTTCCTTCTTAAGTGACTCTAACTCTTTATACTTGGTGCAGGGAGTTAACATGCAATTGTCATGCTCATTTCATTCTATTTTTTTAATTTTTCAAAAAACATTAGAAAGAGAAGCATGGTTTTTTTTAATTTCTTACTAACTAATTTAAAATTATCAAGCAACTCATGAAATGCATCAAGTAATCTTATTGTAAAGTAAAGACATTTCGGGTGAGTCTCATTCCTCTTTGTCGAAAGCCACAAAAGTATAGTTCGCCACCTCATCTTCAGATGCACTTGATTCATCTCAAGTCACCTTGTGTGCTTTCTTTTTCTTTGGCAACTCCTTCTTCAGTTTTGTATACTCATTTTCGGAGTGCCTTGGCTTTTAGAGTTCATAACAAATGGTTGTGCCCCTTTTGAGTTTATTTTTAGATTCTTGTTTCATAAACTTTTTAAATTTTATTGTTAGGAGTTCAAGGTCATCATCATCACTAGAGTTCTCTCCCATGTGGTCTTCTTTGGTTCTAAGTTTCAAAGCCTTCATGTTTTTTGAAAAGTTATTCTCATATTCGTCATGTGTCAAATAAGTCGTTTTGTAGGTCATCAATAACCCTATAAGTTCTTTGAGAGGCAAATTGTTCAAATTTTTAGCCTCTTATATGACAGTTACTTTTGGGTCCCAACCTTTAGGTAAAGATCCTAAAAGTTTTGTTTACAAGTTTAATATTAGTATAAGATTTATCAAGATATTTCAAACCATTGATGACATCCGTAAATTGGGTATACATATCACAAATCCTTTCAGTTGGCTTTATTTTGAATATTTTATAATTATATCTAAGAGATTAAACTTTGGTTCTATTACTCTACCTGTGTCTTCGTGTATGACTTATAATGTGTGTCATATAACATATATAGAATTACACATAGAAATACTAGAAAATTTATTTTTGTCTAATGCATAAACTAAAACATTCATAACTTTGGTATTCAAAGAAAATATTTTCCTTTCATAATCATTCCAATCATTCTTTGGATTGGAAGACTTTTGAAAGTCATTTTCAATAATGTTCCATAATTCAAAATCTATAGAAATCATAAAAATTCTCATTTCAGTAGGTGTAGTATGTCCCATTGAACATATGAGGACATGTAATAGAGTGACCCTCATTGATGCTAGAAAAAGCCATCAACTCACTTGAGTATTAATCCAATTAAGTGAACGTGGCTCTGATATCAACTGTTAGGATCGAGTTGGCACTAAGATGAGGAGGAGGAGGAGGAGGAGAGGGTGGGGGGTGTGAAGTAGTGCTAAGTGAAAAACTTTGATTTGAAAAAAATCTTATTCGAAGAAAACTGATATTGAAAGTGCTTTAACTTGAAACTAGTTAATAAGCAATTAAATCCAAGAGCAATAGTAATGATAGGCAATAAAGAGATGCATACTAGATTTTTATAGTGGTTCGGACCTCTTGATCTATGTCCACTCTCAATTCCTCTGTACTCGAGGCAACTGGCTTCCACTGCTAATCATTTTCAATAGGCAAAGATTAAACACCCCTTACAACTCTTTTATTCTTTTCTCAAGCTTAGGAGATTACCCTTATAAATTTTTAGCCCTCTCTTAAACACAAGTCTCACTTGTAGAAGAGGAAGGAACTCTCACACAATTTCAATAGTATTTTTCCAAGTTTTTTCTTCACTTTTTTGCTATCCCAAGTAAGAATACCTAGGGTATTTATAGACACCAATTGATTTTAAAAATTGGAGCCAAAAATTCAAACTTCTCCGAAATCTCGGGGTATAGGCGGTACTACTATCGATCGATAGTACTTCCAAATAAAGCCCAAGAATCTGGGCTTTGGCACGACCCGCTTGGGCTGATCTATTATCAACAACCGATTGTTCCATCACCTAGGTTTCTCGAAAAAGTATTTTTTAGTACTTTTTGTTCCTGAGTTATACCTTCTTTTGACTTGGTTGTATCTTCTTCTAGGTCAACGAAATGAGCTTTCCAATGAGCTTAAATCAGCTCATAAACTCTAACTATGATAACTAAGGCTAAAATAACTACAAGTAAGTAATCCTCGTTGTCCGATATGTAAATTTGTTCATTTGACTTTCGGTGAGCTCCTGACAACCTTCCAATGAACTCCTAGCGAGCTCCCAAAAATCTTCTTACGAACTTCCGGTGAACTCCTGGCAAACTTTTGGTGAACTCCCACATCGCTTTGACGCTCATATTCGATTCTTTTGGCACGATGCGAACTTTGACTCGGCTCAATGTTCGATTCTTCTTGAGTTATTTTTACTTTTTTGAGATTGAAGTTAGTCCTACATCACTTTCTGAACACATGGATTAGATCATAAGTTTATTAATTAATTTTATTATCAAAATATAAGATTAAATACCATATAGTAATCATGATGTGACTCTAGTGGTATTTCTTTTACTACCATAAGAATTCCTTTATGATACTTAAAGAATCACAGTGCACACCATTATATTTTCTTAACTAAAAGAAAAAATCATTCCCATGGCTCTCTTCCCTCAATCTCTACTACTCCAAATGCTATATAAAATAATTTATTATATCCATCAATGGTAGTCGCCATCATCAAAACAACAAGATACATTTCCAGATAAATGTATTGCATATATGCTTATAATTGGATAAATGTAGAGAATAAAACTATAGAAAGAGGCATTGAATGCCCAAAAAATTGAATTTCATAGGAAATTTATTAACTTACTCTAAGATCCATCAAATTTATCACGAACTTCATTTAATATGATTTCACTTGCCAAATATATTTTCTATATAAAACGATCACCCCCAAATCTTTTTTGAAAATCTGCAAGGATCATCTTCGGAATATATTATTCATTTGCAAGAACTTCTTTTTCGATTTCTTCAGATATAAATTTGCTAGTGCAAGATAGATGATCTGGATGAATAAGTATAGTACAAGCACAATCTGAAGTGAAGCAAGACAATATTTCAAAAAATAATTTAGAAGAAAAATAGCTTAGTGTAAATATAAGCTAGCGGATTAAGACAAACTGATTCAAAAGAAACCTCGGAAAGCAGCAAGTATTGTTACAATTGCTATTCACAGGCACCTGCAATTATCAGCCACCATAGCAACTGCAGACCGTTGGCTAGATAAGCTGCAGCAGTTGCTGGCTAGGCAAGTAGTTCTTGCAACTATTGCTGCTTGGACCAGGCAACATCAACTAGCAACTGTTGCCTCCACGAGGAAGTCAAGCAGCCGTTCATTATCGGAATTAGAGAGGAAGCAAGCCACCACTTATGGAGCATTTACTTTCTGTTTAGGTGTAACATAAAATTGTCTAATGAGATTTATAGATCAAATAGTATTTTGGATTACACATTGTTCCTCACAACAAATAGAATGAAGCATATAAATCTCTATGCCGAACCTCCATCACTATTCTATAGAGCCCCGTCATCCACAAGAGACAACGTCACACCTCAAGAACAAGCGAGCATGGTCAACAAATCAATCCTCACGGCGTGTCTGTTGGTGGTGCTCTTGCCGATAGCCTCGAGTGAGTCTCTTTGTATTCAATAACCCATGGCTGCTCTAGTCCAAGCAAACACATGCAACTTTGACAAGCAATTGAAATGTACTGGAAACTGCATCTCCAGCCGCATTGGTCATCAATTTCTATAGCTGCTAGTACCTAATAGCCTCCAGTTGATTTGGCCTGAAACAAAAAAAACTCAGCTACTCCTACTTCTTATTATATGTGTAATGTTCTACAGACTTGCATAAATGAAGGAGATGAATCAATATTAAATTGACTGATTTCGTTCCTTCACGAAGATACACACTTGTGTGCGTTCTAAAACTAAATCTCATTGGACTTACATGAGAGAGAGAGAGAGAGAGAGAGAGAGAGCATGCAAATTGAAATTGAAGTGGAAGAGCAAAGAGAGTGGCTCGCTACGTCAGAAAGGCTTTGCTCTTGGAGAGAATGTTGGACACAAGATGTCAACCTATCATAACCATTGGAAATAATTGCACTTATTGATTCATGATGGATGGGAATTATAATGAAAGACAACATCAAGTACTTTTTCCTTAACACCATTGTATTTTTGAGGTCTTGTAACCGAAAACAAATCACCGAGCGATTCTAAGAATCATCACTATGAGGATACTACCAACTTACTCTAATAATCAATTCTCCAATGATATAGTATATATTACTTGTCTTCTCATTTCAAAATTTGAAATTTTTAGTGATCCCGCATTGACCACCAAGATGCTGCTATCTTATCGTAAGAATCAATTCTTTGGTGATGCATTATCTATTAAGAATCAAATTGTTGATGATAACTAACTGTTGAAAAAAGAGAAATATCTTGAATATGTGGAAGGGATAAAGCGATAAATACTAGTCTTCTTTTTTTAATTCTTTATGTGAATCAAGCATGATATAATTTTAATATCAAATATGAAATTTATAGATAGTTTTACAATATACAGATCAATTAGATAAGTGATAAAATAATAAGAAAACCATGTGATGAGATTTATATAGAGAACTTTTTTAATGTGAAGGGAAAAATCAAGGATAAATTAACCAGATCATTTATTCTACTATAAAATAATTAGATTATGAGAGTCTCACTCTGGACAAATTAGAGGATATCAATACCATATGAAAATATTCACTCGGTTAAGTTTAAAGAAACCTAAGTAGAAAAAGATTTCTTAAAAATCTACACCAATTAATTAAGGGAGAATGATGTCTAATATAGCATATCAGAAAATCATGATAATATAATGACTAATCAATTGTGAAATATTTTTTCTCCCCAAATCAAAAGCCTTTTTCCTTCACTGAGTGTGACGTTTTCTAGTGTTGTTTTTCTCATCAATCCCATATTCAGTTAAAGGTTAAGATTCTAATAACCCTATGGGTCCCACCACTTAACTTAGAACGGAACCATCAAATCAATCTTTCTCTTACACTTAATGATTTTCTTCATTGAATGATCTAATTAGTCTATATTGAATCCAATAATATCTAACATAAATATGAATGAATCTAGAATAAATACAAAATAAATTTCTCTATAAAAGTTCTTTACAAATCTCTATTGGTAAAAAATATTATTGAACTTGGACGAGTTGCTTGATCAATAGAGCTTAGAGTAAATCCTTGGTGATACATCATTTAGGTGCATTGATCACCATGATACTAAATCTTTAGAAGACATGAATAATCTCTATAAAGAACCTCCATCACAACTCTATAAAGTCCCATCATCGACAAGACACAACATCACCTCAAGAACAACAAGCTAACATGGCCAACAAAGTCATTCTCATAGCATGTTTGTTGCTGGTGCTCTTGGCAATGGCCTTCAGTGAGTCTATTTTTTCTATCGAGCATTGCAGACATTTCTTTTCCTAGTGGGTTTGAGACGTCTGTTGCTTTCTGCAGTGTTCAATACGCCATGGCTTCTCAAGTCGAAGCAAACACATGCAACTTTGACAAGGATTGCAAATGTGGAAATCGCGGAGGTGCATTTTCCATCGATGTGTCTGTGGAAAATGCTAGTAACTTATAGTGTCAAGTTGACTTAATCCGAAAATAATAAATTTTACTGCTCCTTTGACTTCATGTTGTATGTTAATGAACAATAGACTTGTATACATGAAGGAGATAGCATATTAAATTGACTGCTCTGTTTGCTTCATCAACATACGTCACTTATATGTATCCTAAAACTAAATCTCATAATTAATACTTTTTAAGTCAAATTGTTATTGTTTGACTTGTATATTGATTCAGAATTAACTGAGCTCCTATTCTTGTGTCCATTTATGATTGGTGTCAATGAATATTGAATCTTCTTTGACTCTTTAAGGGTCTAAGCCTTTCGAAAACTATATCGGAGGCATGACCAACAATGCACCTTTGATACTTAAATTAGTTAGGAAATAAGATATTGGTCAAATCTCGAGTATTCTAAAGCTGAATGCACAAAAGAGTTTGAGTTTTTTAGTATGTTGGGGAATGTACCTGAGGGGGCCTTTTATAGTGTAGCTTCATGAACGTTATCCATGAATGTGCATATTGATGTCAAGAACAGTTTTGCACTTCTCTTAGTCCTAGTGGAATCATATTGAGTTGAACTTAGGAAACATGCAACAATCATGATATGGTTGGTAACATTCGAGGGATGGTGTCTGACTTACAACATTGAATTATTGGCGATATGATTTTCTTAGATGTCAGGAATATGAGGATAATTGTTGGTATTGAAAATGCATCACTTATATATGTTCTAAATCACATCATTAATACTTGCTAAGTCAAAAGTAATTATCTAATTAGGATATTGATCCAGAGCTAATCGATATCATATTTTGTATGTGTTTGATTGATGTTGGAGAACAAAGATTCAAAATAGATTCTATATGAATTTGAAACCCTCCAAAAACTACATCAAGGCACATTTGATAATACTTCCCTGGTGTTTGAGTCAAGTTTAGGGAAAGAGATGTCAACTAAATATCATGTATTCATGAGTCAAATATATAAAAAGCTTGTACTTGTCTGGTGTGTTAATAAACACACCTAAGAGAACCTTTTATGATATGATTTAAGGATTACTATGCTCGAAGATATGTATTGATATCGGGGACGATTATACATTTCTCATAGTTTTGATAAAATCGTGCTACATCGAATCTAGGAACCTGCAATGCTATTGACGTGATTGGTAACATTCCGGGGATGATGTCATCTCAATCACACAACATTAAAATGCGTAAACATGATATTGAAGTGTCAAGTACATAATGTGGTACACAGTGCATGCTATGTAGCTTTTGCTTCATGAACTAGCTCGGGTGTATTTGAGAACACATTTAAGATGTGTATTAGGGCCTTATGCATATTTCAAATATAAATTAGTATTTAGTAATTTATTTTCAAAGCACATCTAATCTAGAGATGGTGCATTAAAATGCTCCAATGTTCATGCTACATTAGGATAGCATTAGTATTTTAGTTTGTTAATATAATTTTTTTAATTCGGAAGGCACTCATTGACTTTATCTAAAACTACAAGATTGTCAAAATAATTTAGTGATAAATCATTTTTTATAAAGATAAAATTTTATTTATTTATGTAAATGATTATTTATATGATTATATTTTTATTTATTATATATTTGGGCAGAATATTTTTATATCATATTAAATTTATTCATTTAATTATTTATTTTATTTATTAATTTAGATAAAAATATGTTTACTTTGAAATAAATATTTAAAATATCAAAAGGGTAAATTCGTCATTCAATTTAATAGACCTTTGGAATATAATTTTATAAATAATACTCAATGCACATTTAAAATATAATTTTCATCCATCATTAATCAAATATTCAAAACATTTCATATGTTCATTTTAAATAATTTTCTTCAACTACATATTAAAAATATAAATATGTTTGATACTACGCTCCGCGGCTCCTTCTACGAGCAATACGACGACGTTGCTGAAAGAAGCTCAAAGGTTTCATGCCGCCTTGCTTACATCTGGCTTCCGAAATCACGCCTACCGTTGCAACCTGCTGCTCCGCGCCTACGCTCGATGCGGCGCCCTATCCCACGCCCTCTCCTCCTATTCCAAATGCCCCCACCCTCCTCTCCTGCCTTCGTCCACTCCGGCCGCATCGACGACGCCATCGACCTATTCGACGCCATGCGGGCCACCGCTGCTCACTCTTACAACACCACCATCCCCGGCCTCGTCCGCATCCACCGCGTCCGAGAGGCCGTCACTCGTTTCCTCCGCATGGCCCGCGGTCATGTCAGGTTCGACGATTTCACCTGCTCGACGATAGTCGTTTGCTGCGATCTGTCTGCGGGGAGACAGCTCCATGCTGATGGTGAAGGTCGCGTCGCTGACTTCAGACCCTTTGGTTGGCACCAATCTGCTGAGGATGTACGGGGACGCGGGTGAGATATATGACGCAAGGAAGATGTTTGATGAAATGGGTCAGCGGGATACGACGGCGTGGAATGTATTGACGGATTGTTATTATAAATCTGGGATTGGCGAATTATGCATCAAGATATTCGTGGAGATGGTCAGGGATGGAATTCGAGTGGATGAGTTTACTTTAGCAACTGTTACGAACGAACTTGCAAGCCACTCGTCCGTTAGCAGAAGGCATGCAAGTGCATTCATTAGTCGTGACAGCCGGGTTTATTATGGGTAGTTTCTGTTGCAATGCTTTGTTGAATTTGTACTCGAAGGGAGGATTTGTTAGTTCGGCCATGAAATTGTTCGATGATATGACTGATCCAGATGTGGTTTCTTGGACCATCATGATTTCAGGTCTTGAGGTGAGTGGTCATATCAGTGATGCTTTTGAGGTTTTCAATTTGATGCAAATGGCTGAAGTGGAGCCTAACTCTTTCACTTTTGGTACTTGGATTGGTTGCTGTGCTAATGTTAATTCATTTGATATTGGAAAGCAATTTCATGCCCTTGCTCTTAAGAAAGAAAGGGTTGTAACTTGAGGTTGTTGTAGGGAGCACAATTGTGAATATGTACTCAAAATGTGGTGAGATAACTGATGCTCTGAGACTCTTCCATAGCTTGCCTGAGAGGGATATCGTTTCCTGGAATGGTGTTATTTGTGGGCTTGCTCAGAACGGGGAAGCTACCACAGCCCTACAATTATTTGATGAGATGGTTCAATTACGTCCGAAAGACTTAATGCCAAACCATGTCACTTTTGTCGGTGTCTTGACTACATGCTCCCGAGCATGGCTCATCCGCAAGGGTTGCAGTAAGGTTTGTATGGTCGACTTACTTGCTCGCTCAGGATTCTTGGAAGAAGCAGAGGTTATTATTCAAACCTAGCCTACTGAGCCTAACATTATACTCTGCTTGGAGCACGCAAAAGCCATGGAAATCTTGTCATGGCAAAGCGCATCGCAGAACAGCTTTATGTCTGAACCAATGAACTTATCTAGTATGAACCAATGAACGAACATTGGTATGTTGACTTATCGGTATGTTGATTTTCCGTAACATTCGGTTATTTGGCACAATAGCCACTTCTTCTAGCTCGATGTTCGAAATCATGGTACGAAGTCCATCATTCGGCATGTCGATCAATCCTTCGACTCAACATCCAATCTCTGACATGATATTCCTCTGGCCCAAAGTTTGATTGTCCTTTTTCGATAATTTACCATATGATGGTTTGTATCCGTGATCAAAGTCTTTCCTGCGTCACTAGTCGTAAAAGCATATTAGTCCATAAATTCATCAATTGATTTAATCATTAAAATTCAAGATTCAACAAGTGAAACATTTGTTGAGATAACCCATAACTCCATAACTTAGTTTTGCTATTTTGACTATCCTCTATAGCAGTGACATAGACTGAGACGAATATAGGAATGATCTCAATTGGATCCAAAATTGCCTCCAACTTAAATAAATATAATTTGTACTAATAGATTGACACTAGAAGGAGTGGTTTCCAAAATGTCTCAAGTAATTTTGTAGGACCTTCTAGGCTGAATCATAAAGACCTAAACGGATTGAGTCTAATTGTCAATTATAAGCAATCCTTGTTACTGTCTAAATGACACTAGAAGGAGGGCATTCCAAAATGTCAGTTGCTGTCAATTAAGACTAAAACAATTACACGCAAGTAATCCTCGTTGTCCGGTACGTCAATTTGTTCATTCGACTTTCAACGAACTCCCGATAATCTTCCACTGAACTCCCATCAAACTTCTGGTAAACTCCCAACAAACTCCTGTCGTATCATCCAAAGCTTCAGTGTATCCCTGATGCTTTTGGCTCGATGCCCAAACTTTGACTCCGGCCCAATATTCGATTCTTCTTTAATTGATTTTACCTTTTCAAGATCATAATTAGTCCTGCATCACTTTTCTCAACACATGGATTAGATCATAAGTTTATCAATTAATTTCATTATCAAGATTTGAGATTCACAATCTCTTCCTTTTTTATGATGACAATCAATTGATGATGGAATTAACATTAACTCCCCTTATCAATATGTCATATTGATATAAACTTTGAATTTAAAAAATTATAAGTATTTCATCATTGCATAATTATAATTTCAAAATCATGATTCAAATTTTATATCTTCTCCCTCTTTTTTATCAACAAAAAGAAGAAAAATGCAACTAGCAAATTTTTATCACATGCATCATGTATAATCATAATTTTAAACTTCATCATTCCATGCATGATTCAAATTTCAAATTTTCATATCTTATCCCCCTTTGTCATCAACAAAAAAGATAAGTGCAACTAGTAAGTTCTTGAAACATAGATTCATTACTTTAAGCTAGTAAGCAAACTTCACTTCACTTTGCAAGATATCAAATTGGCAAGCTTTACTTCTATTTGAAGTATGACAGCTAGCAAGTTTTTGAGAATTTGAAGTAAAGTTTTTGCATCTCTTGAGATAACAACTTTTGCTTCTCTTTTACGATGTGCAAGCTAGCAACTTTTATTTTTATTTATGATGCACAAGTTAGCAATTTTTGCTTCATTTACAATGAGCTCTTATTGAAATGTGCAAGCTAGAATTTTAGATTTTCTTAAGATGCTAGCAAGTATCTTTCTCCACTTAAAAAAATATAAGAATAAGAAGAAGGGAGGAAAGTATCGAAAGTCCATAAACCAATACACTATTTTTGTAAGTAGAAAGAGGAAGGATTCATGATTATCATATAAATGATCTTATATCCCAAAATTCATGAATCAAATTTCTTCTTTTGTAAAAAGGAATGATGTGAATCAATCTCCAAAGAAAGCTCAATTTACAAAAACCTAGAAATCCAGAAAAAAAAAATGTACAAGAGTAACTCATGCATTCAAAGATTTTAGCATGCCTATTTCTCTTCTAATAAAATCAAATTGTTCCGCAGTGACTTTGTTATAAGATATCAATTTTCTCTTCTCCTTTATCATTGTCAAAAAGAATACGATAATATAATTTTATTTTTCATCAATACTCTAATTACAATCATAAATAGAAAGAGGTTATATAATGAAAATCATGTCATGAAAGATATCAAGAAATATCAATTTGATGATAGTGTATACAATTCATGAATAAAAGGGAGTATTAAATAAATCATGACATGAAGGATACTAATATCAAATCGTGAATACCAAAAGACATGAATCAATTTGACAAACCTCGTCTTAGATAACAATAGGAAAACTTAGGAGACAATAAACAATCTTGATTCATACAAGAGAAATCCTAAAAAAAAGAAAGATTAATTTAGCTATTTTTTTAATAAAACAAAAGAATCATAGTGAAAGATCTTGATTTATATAAAAATCTCAAGTTATAATGGTCTACATAAATTTATTAATAATGGTTTACATAAATTTATTACTTTTTTTCTTATTAAAAACTTGGTAGGATAGAGACATTTTAAAAAAAATGCATTCCAATTTTGTGTTTCAATTTATGTGATTTATTTCATAAAAAATACCTTTATATTTTATGTCAAATCCATGCACTGTCTTTTAAAATAAAAAACTAAGTTTCATTTCAAAAGAAATCATCAAGGTAAGAAAGAGATGCATATTAGAATTTTATAATGGCTCGGTCTCCTAGACCTATGTCCCCTCCTGATTCCTCTTCACTTGAGGTTATCGACTTTCACTCCGATCTTTTCAATGAGCAAAGATCAAACACCCCTTACAACTCTTTTCTTCTTTTCATAGGCTTAGGAGACAACCCTTGCAAATTTTATGCTCTCCCTTAAACACAAATCTCACTTGGAGAAGAGGGAGGAATTCTCACATAATTTCAATAGTATTTTTTTAAGTTTTTTCCTTCACTTTCTTGCTATCCTAAGCAAGAATACCTAGATATTTATAGACTTCAATTGGCTTCAAAAATTGGAGCTAAAAATTCAAACTTCCCCAAAATCTCGAGGTATGGGCGATTATAGCCGACACGGTGATACTTTCATCGAACAAAGACTAAGAATCTGGGCTCTAGCGGTACTACTATACCGAAAAAAGTGGTACTATCGCTGACAGTCGGTGGTTCCACCACCCAGGTTTCTCGAAAATATATTTTTTAGTACTTTCCATACCTGAGCTGTACCTTCTTTTAACTTGGTTATTCCTTCTTCTAAGTCAACGAAATGAGCTCTCTAATGAGCTCAAATCAGCCTTTAAACCCTAACTACGATAATTAAGATTAAAATAATTACAAGCAAGTAATCCTCGTTGTCCGACACATCAGTTTATTCATTCGACTTTTGACGAACTCTCGACTAACTCTGGCGAGCTCCTGACAATCTTCCTGCGAACTCTCGGCAATCTTTCGGTGAACTCCTAATAAGCACCCGACAACCTTTCGACAAACTCTTGGCAAATTTTCATTGAATGCTTGCCGCCTCATCCAAAGCTTCGGCATATTCTTGATTCTTCCGACCCGATGCCTAAACTTTAATTTCGGCCCAATATTTAATTTTTCTTTAATTATTTTTACCTTTTTGAGATCACAATTAGTCCTACATTATTTTTCTTAATACATGGATTAGATTATAAGTTTATCAACTGATTTTATTATCAAAATTCGAGATTCAATGCCGTATAGTAATCATGATATTACTCTAGTGATATTTCTTTTACTACCATAAGAATTCCTAGATTTCATCAATACTTAAAGAATCACACTTAAAAAATCTTTGTGATACATCATCTTCAAGCTTTGCCCACCAAGATGATATCTTCCTGAAAAATCATTTATCATACCTACTTATATTTTTTAAAATCATTTGTAAAAATCCACTTTATTTATATTTTTATTTATACCTTTTCCGAGATCATGCCTTTGGGAACCATGTCATTGGAACCTCGCACCTTCTGAGTCTATGAATCAAATCCTTGGTCATAAGTCTTTTAGGTGCCTCTGATCACCAGGACACTAAATCCTTCAGAAGTTATGGCATCATCTCTATGCAGAACTGCCATCACTACTCTATAAAGCCCCATAATTTTCAAGAGGCAACATCACCTCAAGAACAAGCGAACATGGCCGACAAAGCTATTGACACTGCATGTCTGTTGCTGGTGCTCTTGGTGATGGCCTTCAGTGAGTCTCTTTCTTCTATTTGAACATAGCATACATCTCCGTTCTCCATGGATTGTTTATGCCTAATGATTTAGTGGATTTTGACACGGCACTGTTGCTTTCCTGCAGGTGTCCAATGCACCATGGCTGCTCAAGTCCAAGCAAACGCATGCAACTTTGACAAGCAATGAAAATGCACTGGAAACTGCATCGCCAATTGCGTTGGTCATCGATTTCTGTAGCTGCTAGTACCTAATAGCGTCCAGTTGATTGGGCCTAGAACAAAAACACTCGCCTACACTTACTTCTTATTGTATGTGTAATGTTCTACAAACTTGCATAAATGAAGGAGATGAATCAATAATAAATTGGCTGATTTCGTTGCTTCACGAAGATACATCACTTGTGTGCGTTCTAAAATTACATCTCATTGGAGTTATAGTCGAGAGAGAGAGAGGGAGACAGAGAGAGTGAGAGAGAGAGAGAGCATTCGAGTTGAAATTGAAGTGGAAGAGCACAGAGAGTGGCTCGCTATGTCAGAAAGGCTTTGCTCTTGGAGAGATTGATGAACACAAGATATCAACCTATCATAAACATGGAAATAATTGCACTTATTGATATATGATGGATGAGAATTATAATGAAAGACAACATTAAGTACTTTTTCCTTAACATCATTGTGTTTTTGGGGCCTGATAATTGGAAACAAATCACACAAGAGGTTCTAAGAATCATCACTACTAGGATACTATCATCTTATTCTAAGAATCAATTCTCTAGTGTATACATGTATTGTCCACCAAGATACCCGTCTCATCCTAAGAATCAAATCTATGTGATACACCATCTACATGCGTTGTCCACAAAGATATATACTACATGTATTGACCACCAAGATGCTATCTTCTTGTAAGAATCAATTCTTTGGTGATGCATTATCTATTAAGAATCAAATTGTTGATGATAACTAATTGTTGAAAAAGAGAAATATCTTGAATATGTGGAAGGGATAAAGCGATAAATACCAGTCTTTTTTTTTATTTTTGATGTGAATCAAGCATGAGAAAATTTTAATATCAAATATAAAATTTATAAATAGTTTTACAATATACAGATCAATAAGATAAGTGATAAAATAATAAGAAAACCATGTGATGAGATTTATATAGAAAAATTTTCAATGTGAAGGGAAAAATCAAGGGTAAATTAACCGTATCATTAATTCTACTATAAAATAAAGAGATTGTGAGAGTCACTCTAGACAAATTAGAGGATATCAACACCATATGAAAACATTCACTCAATTAAATTTAAAGAAACTTAAGTAGAAAAAGATTGCTCAAGAATCTACACCGATTAATTAAAGGAGAATGATGTCTAGTATAGCATATTAAAAAATCATAGTAATCTGATCTAAATATGACTAATCAATTATGAAATATTTTTTTCTTCCCAAATCAAAAGTCTTTATTCTTCCTTGTGTGTGACATTTCCCTATTTGTTTTTCTAATCAATCCCGTATTTAGTTAAGGTTAGGATTTTAATTAACCCTATGGGTCCCACCACTTAACTTGGTGAGACCATCGAATCGATCTTTCTCTCACACTCAATGAATTTCTTCGTTGAATGATTTAATTATTATATATGATTCTTTCTTTTTGAGCTTTCCTATGATATTATGGATGAATCTAGAATAAATACAAAATAAATTTCTCTTGTGTGTGTCTTAAATCATCTAAGTATTTTTTAATCTATAATTGTTCTTTACAAATTTTTATTGGTAAAAAATATTATTGAACTTGGACGCGTTGATTGATCAACAGAGCTCAAAGTAAATTCTTGGTGATACATCATTTAGGTGCATTGATCACCGTGATACTAAGTCTTTAAAAGACATGAATAAACTATCTAAAGAACCTCCATCGCAACTCTATAAAGTCTCATCTCCACATGACACAACATCACCTCAAGAACAAGAAGCCAACATGGCCAACAAAGTCATTCTCATAGCATGTTTGTTGTTGGTCTTGGCAATGACCTTTAGTGAGTCTATTTATTCTATCTGAGCATTGTATACATTTCTTTTCCTAGTGGGTTTGAGACGCCACCGTTGCTTTCTGCAGGAACGCCATGGCTTTTCAAGTCGAAGCAAATACATGCAACTTTGACAAGGATTGCAACTGTGGAAATTGCATCGGGAGGTGCATTTTCCATCGATATGTCTGTGGATGTGTTTGACTTCATTTGAAAATAATAAATTCTACTGCTCGTCGTACTTCATGTTGTATGTGTAATGGACAATAGACTTGCATACATGAAGGAGATACGTATTAAATTGACTGCTCTATTTGTTTCATCAACATACGTCACTTATATGTATCCTAAAACTAAATCTCATAATTACTACTTTTAAAGCCAAATTCTTATTGTTTGACTAGGATATTGATTTAAAGCTAACTGAGCTCCTATTTTGTGTTTGTCTATGATCGGAGTCAATGAACATTGAATCTCCTTTGACTCTTTTAAGGGTTTGAATCTTATAAAAATTATAATGGAGCTATGATCGATAATGTCCCTCCGATCAATAAGATAAATGCATTGCATATATGCTTATAATTGGATGAATGCACGGAAGCCCCTGATCACCTTCGGCGAGCTTCCAATGATCTTCCGATGAGTTTCCACTACATCGTTTGAACCCCGGCCCGATGTCCAAACTGAACTCCAACCCAACATTAGATTGTATTGTCTTATCACTAATCTCTAACACATAAATTAGATCATAAAACTCATCAATTGATTTCATTATCAAAATTCAAGATTCAATAAAATCAATCCTTAAATCTTAACTATGATAATTAAGACTACAACAATTACAAGTAAGCAATCCATTGTCCGTCATGTTAATTTGTTCATTTGATTTTTGATGAACTCCCGACAACCTTCCGGTAAACTTCCGACGAGATCTCGACAATCTTTCAGAGAACTCTCAACAAACTTCCTTGCAAAATCCCGGTAAACTTTCGATGAACTCTAGGCGAACTCCTACCACATCGTCTGAAGCTTTGGCATATCCCTGATTCTTCCGGCCCGATGCTCGAACTTTGATTCTAGTCCTACGTTTAATTCTTCTTTAATTGTTTTTACCTTTTCAAGATCGTAGTCAGTCCTGCATCACTTTTCTTAACACATGGATTAGATCATAAGTTTATCAATTGATTTCATCATCAAAATCTGAGATTCAACAATCTCTCCCTTTTTGATGATGATGATAATCAATTGATGACAGAATTAACCTTAACTCCCCCTATCAATATATTATATTGATAGAAACTTTAATTTTAGAAAATTATAAGTATTTCATCATTGCATAATCATAATTTCAAAATCATCATTCCATGCATGATTCAAATTTCATATATTCTCCCCCTTTGTCATCAACAAAAGGGAGAAAATTAGAACTAGCAAATTTTTGCCACATGCACCATGTATAATCATAATTTCAAAATACATCATTTCATGCACAATTCAAATTTCAAATATTTATTTCTTCTCCCCCTTTGTCATCAACAAAAAGGATAAGTGCAACTAGTAAGTTCTTGCAACATATAAGCTAGTAAGCAAACTTCACTTCACTTTGCAAGATATCAAATTGGCAAGCTTTACTTCTATTTGAAGTATGATAGCTAGCAAGTTTTTGAGAATTTGAAGTTAAGTAAAGTTTTTTGCTTACCTTGAGATAACAACTTTTTGCTTCTCTTTACGATGGGCAAGGTAACAAATTTTGTTTTTCTTTGTGATACACAAGTTAGCAATTTTTGCTTCCTTTACGATGAGCAAGCTTGTAAGTTTTCTCTCATTGAAATGTGCAAGATAGCATTTTAGATTTTCTTAAGATGCTAATAAGTTTCTTTCTCCCTTTAAAAAAATATAAGAATAAGAAGAAGGGAGGAAAGTACCGAAAGTCCATGATTCATATAAAAGATTATATATACCCAAAAATTCACGAATCAAATTTCTTCTTTTGTAAGAATGAATTATGTGAAATGATCTTGAAAGCTTAATTTACAAAAACCTAGAAATCTGGGAGAAAAATGTATAAGAGCAACTCATTAAGAAATTTTAGCATGCCTAATTCTCTTCGAATAAAATAAAATTGTTCCTCATTCAATGGCTTTGTTATAAGATAGAAATTTTCTCTCCCCGTTTATCATAGTAAAAAAAAATATGATGATATAATTTTTTTTCATCAATTCTCTAATTACAATCTTAAATACAAAGAGATTGTATAATGAAAATCATGTTATGAAAGATATTGAGAAATACTAATTTGGTGATAGGGTACACAATTAATGAATACAAGGGAGTCTTAAATAAATCATGAGATGAAGAATATTAATATCAAATCATGAATACCAAAATACATAATTCAATTTGACAAACATTATTTTAGATAACAAAAAAAAAAAATCTTAGGAGACCAAATAGTAAACAATCTTGATTCATATAGGAGAAATCTCAATGAAAAAACATATGACTCATTTAGACAATTCTTTTTAATAAAACAAAAGATAGTAAATGATCTTGATTTATATAAAAATCTCAAGTTATAATTATCAAGATATCAATATATCAATATATCAATATTATGATTTGGAGAATAAATCATTCAAATCCAAATCATTAAATCATCAAAATCACTTTCACAGATTCATTACTTTATCTCTTATTAAAAACTTAATAGGATAGAGACATTTTCAAGAAAAATGCATTCCATTTTTGTGTTTCATTTATGTGATTTATTTCATACAAAAATTCCTTTATCTTTTATGCCAAATCTATGTATTATCATTTAAAACTGAAAACCAAGTTTCATTTGAAAATAAATCATCAAGATCATTAGTACAACATATTAAAACAATAAAATATCTTCAAGCAACAAATTCAATTTAGTTTAATTTCAATGATAATAAATTTTCCTTCTTAAGTGACTCTAACTCTTTATACTTGGTGCAGGGAGTTAACATGCAATTGTCATGCTCATTTCATTCTATTTTTTTAATTTTTCAAAAAACATTAGAAAGAGAAGCATGGTTTTTTTTAATTTCTTACTAACTAATTTAAAATTATCAAGCAACTCATGAAATGCATCAAGTAATCTTATTGTAAAGTAAAGACATTTCGGGTGAGTCTCATTCCTCTTTGTCGAAAGCCACAAAAGTACAGTTCGCCACCTCATCTTCAGATGCACTTGATTCATCTCAAGTCACCTTGTGCTTTCTTTTTCTTTGGCAACTCCTTCTTCAGTTTTGTATACTCATTTTCGGAGTGCCTTGGCTTTTAGAGTTCATAACAAATGGTTGTGCCCCTTTTGAGTTTATTTTTAGATTCTTGTTTCATAAACTTTTTAAATTTTATTGTTAGGAGTTCAAGGTCATCATCATCACTAGAGTTCTCTCCCATGTGGTCTTCTTTGGTTCTAAGTTTCAAAGCCTTCATGTTTTTTGAAAAGTTATTCTCATATTCGTCATGTGTCAAATAAGTCGTTTTGTAGGTCATCAATAACCCTATAAGTTCTTTGAGAGGCAAATTGTTCAAATTTTTAGCCTCTTATATGACAGTTACTTTTGGGTCCCAACCTTTAGGTAAAGATCCTAAAAGTTTTGTTTACAAGTTTAATATTAGTATAAGATTTATCAAGATATTTCAAACCATTGATGACATCCGTAAATTGGGTATACATATCACAAATCCTTTCAGTTGGCTTTATTTTGAATATTTTATAATTATATCTAAGAGATTAAACTTTGGTTCTATTACTCTACCTGTGTCTTCGTGTATGACTTATAATGTGTGTCATATAACATATATAGAATTACACATAGAAATACTAGAAAATTTATTTTTGTCTAATGCATAAACTAAAACATTCATAACTTTGGTATTCAAAGAAAATATTTTCCTTTCATAATCATTCCAATCATTCTTTGGATTGGAAGACTTTTGAAAGTCATTTTCAATAATGTTCCATAATTCGAAATCCATAGAAATCATAAAAATTCTCATTTCAGTAGGTGTAGTATGTCCCATTGAACATATGAGGACATGTAATAGAGTGACCCTCATTGATGCTAGAAAAAGCCATCAACTCACTTGAGTATTAATCCAATTAAGTGAACGTGGCTCTGATATCAACTGTTAGGATCGAGTTGGCACTAAGATGAGGAGGAGGAGGAGGAGGAGAGGGTGGGGGGTGTGAAGTAGTGCTAAGTGAAAAACTTTGATTTGAAAAAAATCTTATTCGAAGAAAACTGATATTGAAAGTGCTTTAACTTGAAACTAGTTAATAAGCAATTAAATCCAAGAGCAATAGTAATGATAGGCAATAAAGAGATGCATACTAGATTTTTATAGTGGTTCGGACCTCTTGATCTATGTCCACTCTCAATTCCTCTGTACTCGAGGCAACTGGCTTCCACTGCTGATCATTTTCAATAGGCAAAGATTAAACACCCCTTACAACTCTTTTATTCTTTTCTCAAGCTTAGGAGATTACCCTTATAAATTTTTAGCCCTCTCTTAAACACAAGTCTCACTTGTAGAAGAGGGAGGAACTCTCACACAATTTCAATAGTATTTTTCTAAGTTTTTTCTTCACTTTCTTGTTATCCCAAGTAAGAATACCTAGGGTATTTATAGACACCAATTGATTTTAAAAATTGGAGCCAAAAATTCAAACTTCTCCGAAATCTCGGGGTATAGGCGGTGCTATTATCGACAAGATTTTCCAAATAAAGCCCAAGAATCTGGGCTTTGGTACGACCACCGCTGATCTATTATCAACAACCGATTGTTCCATCACCTAGGTTTCTCGAAAAAGTATTTTTTAGTACTTTTTGTTCCTGAGTTATACCTTCTTTTGACTTGGTTGTATCTTCTTCTAGGTCAACGAAATGAGCTTTCCAATGAGCTTAAATCAGCTCATAAACTCTAACTATGATAACTAAGGCTAAAATAACTACAAGTAAGTAATCCTCGTTGTCCGATATGTAAATTTGTTCATTTGACTTTCGGTGAGCTCCTGACAACCTTCCAATGAACTCCTAGCGAGCTCCCAAAAATCTTCTTACGAACTTCCGGTGAACTCCTGGCAAACTTTTGGTGAACTCCCGCCACATCGTTTGACGCTTCAGCGTATTCCCGATTCTTTTGGCCTGATGCCCGAACTTTGACTCCGGCTCAATGTTCGATTCTTCTTGAGTTATTTTTACTTTTTTGAGATTGAAGTTAGTCCTACATCACTTTCTGAACACATGGATTAGATCATAAGTTTATTAATTAATTTTATTATCAAAATATAAGATTAAATACCATATAGTAATCATGATGTGACTCTAGTGGTATTTCTTTTACTACCATAAGAATTCCTTTATGATACTTAAAGAATCACAGTGCACACCAATATATTTTCTTAACTAAAAGAAAAAAATCATTCCCATGGCTCTCTTCCCTCAATCTCTACTACTCCAAATGCTATATAAAATAATTTATTATATCCATCAATGGTAGTCGCCATCATCAAAACAACAAGATACATTTCCAGATAAATGTATTGCATATATGCTTATAATTGGATAAATGTAGAGAATAAAACTATAGAAAGAGGCATTGAATGCCCAAAAAATTGAATTTCATAGGAAATTTATTAACTTACTCTAAGATCCATCAAATTTATCACGAACTTCATTTAATATGATTTCACTTGCCAAATATATTTTCTATATAAAACGATCACCCCAAATCTTTTTGAAAATCTGCAAGGATCATCTTCGGAATATATTATTCATTTGCAAGAACTTCTTTTCGATTTCTTCAGATATAAATTTGCTAGTGCAAGATAGATGATCTGGATGAATAAGTATAGTACAAGCACAATCTGAAGTGAAGCAAGACAATATTTCAAAAAATAATTTAGAAGAAAAATAGCTTAGTGTAAATATAAGCTAGCGGATTAAGACAAACTGATTCAAAAGAAACCTCGGAAAGCAGCAAGTATTGTTACAATTGCTATTCACAGGCACCTGCAATTATCAGCCACCATAGCAACTGCAGACCGTTGGCTAGATAAGCTGCAGCAGTTGCTGGCTAGGCAAGTAGTTCTTGCAACTATTGCTGCTTGGACCAGGCAACATCAACTAGCAACTGTTGCCTCCACGAGGAAGTCAAGCAGCCGTTCATTATCGGAATTAGAGAGGAAGCAAGCCACCACTTATGGAGCATTTACTTTCTGTTTAGGTGTAACATAAAATTGTCTAATGAGATTTATAGATCAAATAGTATTTTGGATTACACATTGTTCCTCACAACAAATAGAATGAAGCATATAAATCTCTATGCCGAACCTCCATCACTATTCTATAGAGCCCGTCATCCACAAGAGACAATGTCACACCTCAAGAACAAGCGAGCATGGTCAACAAATCAATCCTCACGGCGTGTCTGTTGGTGGTGCTCTTGCCGATAGCCTCGAGTGAGTCTCTTTGTATTCAATAACCCATGGCTGCTCTAGTCCAAGCAAACACATGCAACTTTGACAAGCAATTGAAATGTACTGGAAACTGCATCTCCAGCCGCATTGGTCATCAATTTCTATAGCTGCTAGTACCTAATAGCCTCCAGTTGATTTGGCCTGAAACAAAAAAAACTCAGCTACTCCTACTTCTTATTATATGTGTAATGTTCTACAGACTTGCATAAATGAAGGAGATGAATCAATATTAAATTGACTGATTTCGTTCCTTCACGAAGATACACACTTGTGTGCGTTCTAAAACTAAATCTCATTGGACTTACATGAGAGAGAGAGAGAGAGAGAGAGAGAGAGAGAGAGCATGCAAATTGAAATTGAAGTGGAAGAGCAAAGAGAGTGGCTCGCTACGTCAGAAAGGCTTTGCTCTTGGAGAGAATGTTGGACACAAGATGTCAACCTATCATAACCATTGGAAATAATTGCACTTATTGATTCATGATGGATGGGAATTATAATGAAAGACAACATCAAGTACTTTTTCCTTAACACCATTGTATTTTTGAGGTCTTGTAACCGAAAACAAATCACCGAGCGATTCTAAGAATCATCACTATGAGGATACTACCAACTTACTCTAATAATCAATTCTCCAATGATATAGTATATATTACTTGTCTTCTCATTTCAAAATTTGAAATTTTTAGTGATCCCGCATTGACCACCAAGATGCTGCTATCTTATCGTAAGAATCAATTCTTTGGTGATGCATTATCTATTAAGAATCAAATTGTTGATGATAACTAACTGTTGAAAAAAGAGAAATATCTTGAATATGTGGAAGGGATAAAGCGATAAATACTAGTCTTCTTTTTTTAATTCTTTATGTGAATCAAGCATGATATAATTTTAATATCAAATATGAAATTTATAGATAGTTTTACAATATACAGATCAATTAGATAAGTGATAAAATAATAAGAAAACCATGTGATGAGATTTATATAGAGAACTTTTTTAATGTGAAGGGAAAAATCAAGGATAAATTAACCAGATCATTTATTCTACTATAAAATAATTAGATTATGAGAGTCTCACTCTGGACAAATTAGAGGATATCAATACCATATGAAAATATTCACTCGGTTAAGTTTAAAGAAACCTAAGTAGAAAAAGATTTCTTAAAAATCTACACCAATTAATTAAGGGAGAATGATGTCTAATATAGCATATCAGAAAATCATGATAATCTAATGACTAATCAATTGTGAAATATTTTTTCTCCCCAAATCAAAAGCCTTTTTCCTTCACTGAGTGTGACGTTTGCTAGTGTTGTTTTTCTCATCAATCCCATATTCAGTTAAAGGTTAAGATTCTAATAACCCTATGGGTCCCACCACTTAACTTAGAACGGAACCATCAAATCAATCTTACACTTAATGATTTTCTTCATTGAATGATTTAATTAGTCTATATTGAATCCAATAATATCTAACATAAATATGAATGAATCTAGAATAAATACAAAATAAATTTCTCTATAAAAGTTCTTTACAAATCTCTATTGGTAAAAAATATTATTGAACTTGGACGAGTTGCTTGATCAATAGAGCTTAGAGTAAATCCTTGGTGATACATCATTTAGGTGCATTGATCACCATGATACTAAATCTTTAGAAGACATGAATAATCTCTATAAAGAACCTCCATCACAACTCTATAAAGTCCCATCATCGACAAGACACAACATCACCTCAAGAACAACAAGCTAACATGGCCAACAAAGTCATTCTCATAGCATGTTTGTTGCTGGTGCTCTTGGCAATGGCCTTCAGTGAGTCTATTTTTTCTATCTGAGCATTGCATACATTTCTTTTCCTAGTGGGTTTGAGACGCTACTGTTGCTTTCCTGCAGGTGTTCAATACGCCATGGCTTCTCAAGTCGAAGCAAACACATGCAACTTTGACAAGGATTGCAAATGTGGAAATCGGGAGGTGCATTTTCCATCGATGTGTCTGTGGAAAATGCTAGTAACTTATAGTGTCAAGTTGACTTAATCCGAAAATAATAAATTTTACTGCTCCTTTGACTTCATGTTGTATGTTAATGAACAATAGACTTGTATACATGAAGGAGATAGCATATTAAATTGACTGCTCTGTTTGCTTCATCAACATACGTCACTTATATGTATCCTAAAACTAAATCTCATAATTAATACTTTTTAAGTCAAATTGTTATTGTTTGACTAGTATATTGATTCAGAATTAACTGAGCTCTTATTCTTGTGTCCATTTATGATTGGTGTCGATGAATATTGAATCTTCTTTGACTCTTTAAGGGTCTAAGCCTTTCGAAAACTATATCGGAGGCATGACCAACAATGCACCTTTGATACTTAAATTAGTTAGGAAATAAGTTATTGGTCAAATCTCGAGTATTCTAAAGCTGAATGCACAAAAGAGTTTGAGTTTTTTAGTATGTTGGGGAATGTACCTGAGGGGGCCTTTTATAGTGTAGCTTCATGAACGTTATCCATGAATGTGCATATTGATGTCAAGAACAGTTTTGCACTTCTCTTAGTCCTAGTGGAATCATATTGAGTTGAACTTAGGAAACATGCAACAATCATGATATGGTTGGTAACATTCGAGGGATGGTGTCTGACTTACAACATTGAATTATTGGCGATATGATTTTCTTAGATGTCAGGAATATGAGGATAATTGTTGGTATTGAAAATGCATCACTTATATATGTTCTAAAACTAAATCACATCATTAATACTTGCTAAGTCAAAAGTAATTATCTAATTAGGATATTGATCCAGAGCTAATCGATATCATATTTTGTATGTGTTTGATTGATGTTGGAGAACAAAGATTCAAAATAGATTCTATATGAATTTGAAACCCTCCAAAAACTACATCAAGGCACATTTGATAATACTTCCCTGGTGTTTGAGTCAAGTTTAGGGAAAGAGATGTCAACTAAATATCATGTATTCATGAGTCAAATATATAAAAAGCTTGTACTTGTCTGGTGTGTTAATAAACACACCTAAGAGAACCTTTTATGATATGATTTAAGGATTACTATGCTCGAAGATATGTATTGATATCGGGGACGATTATACATTTCTCATAGTTTTGATAAAATCGTGCTACATCGAATCTAGGAACCTGCAATGCTATTGACGTGATTGGTAACATTCCGGGGATGATGTCATCTCAATCACACAACATTAAAATGCGTAAACATGATATTGAAGTGTCAAGTACATAATGTGGTACACAGTGCATGCTATGTAGCTTTTGCTTCATGAACTAGCTCGGGTGTATTTGAGAACACATTTAAGATGTGTATTAGGGCCTTATGCATATTTCAAATATAAATTAGTATTTAGTAATTTATTTTCAAAGCACATCTAATCTAGAGATGGTGCATTAAAATGCTCCAATGTTCATGCTACATTAGGATAGCATTAGTATTTTAGTTTGTTAATATAATTTTTTTAATTCGGAAGGCACTCATTGACTTTATCTAAAACTACAAGATTGTCAAAATAATTTAGTGATAAATCATTTTTTATAAAGATAAAATTTTATTTATTTATGTAAATGATTATTTATATGATTATATTTTTATTTATTATATATTTGGGCAGAATATTTTTATATCATATTAAATTTATTCATTTAATTATTTATTTTATTTATTAATTTAGATAAAAATATGTTTACTTTGAAATAAATATTTAAAATATCAAAAGGGTAAATTCGTCATTCAATTTAATAGACCTTTGGAATATAATTTTATAAATAATACTCAATGCACATTTAAAATATAATTTTCATCCATCATTAATCAAATATTCAAAACATTTCATATGTTCATTTTAAATAATTTTCTTCAACTACATATTAAAAATATAAATATGTTTGATACTACGCTCCGCGGCTCCTTCTACGAGCAATACGACGACGTTGCTGAAAGAAGCTCAAAGGTTTCATGCCGCCTTGCTTACATCTGGCTTCCGAAATCACGCCTACCGTTGCAACCTGCTGCTCCGCGCCTACGCTCGATGCGGCGCCCTATCCCACGCCCTCTCCCTCCTATTCCAAATGCCCTCCCCACCCTCCTCTCCTGCCTTCGTCCACTCCGGCCGCATCGACGACGCCATCGACCTATTCGACGCCATGCGGGCCACCGCTGCTCACTCTTACAACACCACCATCCCCGGCCTCGTCCGCATCCACCGCGTCCGAGAGGCCGTCACTCGTTTCCTCCGCATGGCCCGCGGTCATGTCAGGTTCGACGATTTCACCTGCTCGACGATAGTCGTTTGCTGCGATCTGTCTGCGGGGAGACAGCTCCATGCTGATGGTGAAGGTCGCGTCGCTGACTTCAGACCCTTTGGTTGGCACCAATCTGCTGAGGATGTACGGGGACGCGGGTGAGATATATGACGCAAGGAAGATGTTTGATGAAATGGGTCAGCGGGATACGACGGCGTGGAATGTATTGACGGATTGTTATTATAAATCTGGGATTGGCGAATTATGCATCAAGATATTCGTGGAGATGGTCAGGGATGGAATTCGAGTGGATGAGTTTACTTTAGCAACTGTTACGAACGAACTTGCAAGCCACTCGTCCGTTAGCAGAAGGCATGCAAGTGCATTCATTAGTCGTGACAGCCGGGTTTATTATGGGTAGTTTCTGTTGCAATGCTTTGTTGAATTTGTACTCGAAGGAGGATTTGTTAGTTCGGCCATGAAATTGTTCGATGATATGACTGATCCAGATGTGGTTTCTTGGACCATCATGATTTCAGGTCTTGAGGTGAGTGGTCATATCAGTGATGCTTTTGAGGTTTTCAATTTGATGCAAATGGCTGAAGTGGAGCCTAACTCTTTCACTTTTGGTACTTGGATTGGTTGCTGTGCTAATGTTAATTCATTTGATATTGGAAAGCAATTTCATGCCCTTGCTCTTAAGAAAGAAAGGGTTGTAACTTGAGGTTGTTGTAGGGAGCACAATTGTGAATATGTACTCAAAATGTGGTGAGATAACTGATGCTCGAGACTCTTCCATAGCTTGCCCGAGAGGGATATCGTTTCTGGAATGGTGTTATTTGTGGGCTTGCTCGAGCGGGAAGCTACCACACCTACAATTATTTGATGAGATGGTTCAATTACGTCCAAAGACTTAATGCCAAACCATGTCACTTTTGTTTGTCTTGACTACATGCTCGAGCATGGCTCATCCGCAAGGGTTGCGGTAAGGTTTGTATGGTCGACTTACTTGCTCGCTCGATTCTTGGAAGAAGCGAGGTTATTATTCAAACCTAGCCTCGAGCCTAACATTATACTCTTGGAGCACAAAAGCCATGGAAATCATGGTACAAAGTCCATCATTCGGCAAAGTTTGATTGTCCTTTTCGATAATTTACCATATGATGGTTTGTATCCGTGATCAAAGTGTTTCTGCGTCACTAGTCGTAAAAGCATATTAGTCCATAAATTCATCAATTGATTTAATCATTAAAATTCAAGATTCAACAAGTGAAACATTTGTTGAGATAACCCATAACTCCATAACTTAGTTTTGCTATTTTGACTATCCTCTATAGCGACATAGAGACGAATATAGGAATGATCTCAATTGGATCCAAAATTGCCTCCAACTTAAATAAATATAATTTGTACTAATAGATTGACACTAGAAGGAGTGGTTTCCAAAATGTCTCAAGTAATTTTGTAGGACCTTCTAGGCTGAATCATAAAGACCTAAACGGATTGAGTCTAATTGTCAATTATAAGCAATCCTTGTTACTGTCTAAATGACACTAGAAGGAGGGCATTCCAAAATGTCAGTTGCTGTCAATTAAGACTAAAACAATTACACGCAAGTAATCCTCGTTGTCCGGTACGTCAATTTGTTCATTCGACTTTCAACGAACTCCCGATAATCTTCCACTGAACTCCCATCAAACTTCTGGTAAACTCCCAACAAACTCCTGTCGTATCATCCAAAGCTTCAGTGTATCCCTGATGCTTTTGGCTCGATGCCCAAACTTTGACTCCGGCCCAATATTCGATTCTTCTTTAATTGATTTTACCTTTTCAAGATCATAATTAGTCCTGCATCACTTTTCTCAACACATGGATTAGATCATAAGTTTATCAATTAATTTCATTATCAAGATTTGAGATTCAACAATCTCTTCCTTTTTTATGATGACAATCAATTGATGATGGAATTAACATTAACTCCCCTTATCAATATGTCATATTGATATAAACTTTGAATTTAAAAAATTATAAGTATTTCATCATTGCATAATTATAATTTCAAAATCATGATTCAAATTTTATATCTTCTCCCTCTTTTTTATCAACAAAAAGAAGAAAAATGCAACTAGCAAATTTTTATCACATGCATCATGTATAATCATAATTTTAAACTTCATCATTCCAAGCATGATTCAAATTTCAAATTTTCATATCTTATCCCCCTTTGTCATCAACAAGGGAGTCTTAAATGAATACAAGGGAGTCTTAAATAAATCATGAGATGAAGAATATTAATATCAAATCATGAATACCAAAATACATAATTCAATTTGACAAACATTATTTTAGATAACAAAAAAAAAAATCTTAGGAGATCAAATAGTAAACAATCTTGATTCATATAGGAGAAATCTCAATGAAAAACATATGACTCATTTAGACAATTCTTTTAATAAAACAAAAGATAGGAAATGATCTTGATTTATATAAAAATCTCAAGTTATAATTATCAAGATATCAATATATCAATATATCAATATTATGATTTGGAGAATAACTCATTCAAATCCAAATCATTAAATCATCAAAATCACTTTCACAGATTCATTACTTTGTCTCTTATTAAAAACTTAATAGGATAGAGACATTTTCAAGAAAAATGCATTCCATTTTTGTGTTTCATTTATGTGATTTATTTCATACAAAAATTCCTTAATCTTTTATGCCAAATCCATGTATTATCATTTAAAACTTAAAACCAAGTTTCATTTCAAAAGAAATCATCAAGATCATTAGTAGAACATATTAAAATAATAAAATATCTTCAAGCAGCAGATTCAATTTATTTTAATTTCAATGATAATAAATTTTCCTTCTTAAGTGAGTCTAACTCTTTATACTTGGTGCAGGGAGTTAACATGCAATTGTCATGCTCATTTCATTCTATTTTTTTAATTTTTCAAAAAACATTAGAAAGAGAAGCATGGTTTTTTTTTATTTCTTACTAACTAATTTAAAATTATCAAGCAACTCATGAAATGCATCAAGTAATCTTATTGTAAAGTAAAGACATTTCGGGTGAGTCTCATTCCTCTTTGTCGAAAGCCACAAAAGTATAGTTCGCCACCTCATCTTCAGATGCACTTGATTCATCTCAAGTCACCTTGTGTGCTTTCTTTTTCTTTAGCAACTTCTTCTTTAGTTTTGTATACTCATTTTCGGAGTGCCTTGGCTTTTTGAGTTCATAACAAATGGTTGTGCCCCTTTTGAGTTTATTTTTAGATTCTTGTTTCATAAACTTTTTAAATTTTATTGTTAGGAGTTCAAGGTCATCATCTCACTAGAGTTCTCTCCCATGTGGTCTTCTTTGGTTCTAAGTTTCAAAGCCTTCATGTTTTTTGAAAAGTTATTCTCATATTTGTCATGTGTCAAATAAGTCATTTTGTAGGTCATCAATAACCCTATAAGTTCTTTGAGAGGCAAATTGTTCAAATTTTTAGCCTCTTATATGACAGTTACTTTTGGGTCCCAACCTTTAGGTAAAGATCCGAAAAGTTTTGTTTACAAGTTCAATATTAGTATAAGATTTATCAAGATATTTCAAACCATTGATGACATTCGTAAATTGGGTATACATATCACAAATCATTTCAGTTGGCTTTATTTTGAATATTTTATAATTATATCTAAGAGATTAAATTGGGTATACATATCACAAATCATTTCTCCCTCTTTTTTATCAACAAAAAGAAGAAAAATGCAACTAGCAAATTTTTATCACATGCATCATGTATAATCATAATTTTAAACTTCATCATTCCATGCATGATTCAAATTTCAAATTTTCATATCTTATCCCCCTTTGTCATCAACAAAAAAGATAAGTGCAACTAGTAAGTTCTTGAAACATAGATTCATTACTTTAAGCTAGTAAGCAAACTTCACTTCACTTTGCAAGATATCAAATTGGCAAGCTTTACTTCTATTTGAAGTATGACAGCTAGCAAGTTTTTGAGAATTTGAAGTAAAGTTTTTGCATCTCTTGAGATAACAACTTTTGCTTCTCTTTTACGATGTGCAAGCTAGCAACTTTTATTTTTATTTATGATGCACAAGTTAGCAATTTTTGCTTCATTTACAATGAGCTCTTATTGAAATGTGCAAGCTAGAATTTTAGATTTTCTTAAGATGCTAGCAAGTATCTTTCTCCACTTAAAAAAATATAAGAATAAGAAGAAGGGAGGAAAGTATCGAAAGTCCATAAACCAATACACTATTTTTGTAAGTAGAAAGAGGAAGGATTCATGATTATCATATAAATGATCTTATATCCCAAAATTCATGAATCAAATTTCTTCTTTTGTAAAAAGGAATGATGTGAATCAATCTCCAAAGAAAGCTCAATTTACAAAAACCTAGAAATCCAGAAAAAAAAAATGTACAAGAGTAACTCATGCATTCAAAGATTTTAGCATGCCTATTTCTCTTCTAATAAAATCAAATTGTTCCGCAGTGACTTTGTTATAAGATATCAATTTTCTCTTCTCCTTTATCATTGTCAAAAAGAATACGATAATATAATTTTTATTTTTCATCAATACTCTAATTACAATCATAAATAGAAAGAGGTTATATAATGAAAATCATGTCATGAAAGATATCAAGAAATATCAATTTGATGATAGTGTATACAATTCATGAATAAAAGGGAGTATTAAATAAATCATGACATGAAGGATACTAATATCAAATCGTGAATACCAAAAGACATGAATCAATTTGACAAACCTCGTCTTAGATAACAATAGGAAAACTTAGGAGACAATAAACAATCTTGATTCATACAAGAGAAATCCTAAAAAAAAGAAAGATTAATTTAGCTATTTTTTTAATAAAACAAAAGAATCATAGTGAAAGATCTTGATTTATATAAAAATCTCAAGTTATAATGGTCTACATAAATTTATTAATAATGGTTTACATAAATTTATTACTTTTTTTCTTATTAAAAACTTGGTAGGATAGAGACATTTTAAAAAAAATGCATTCCAATTTTGTGTTTCAATTTATGTGATTTATTTCATAAAAAATACCTTTATATTTTATGTCAAATCCATGCACTGTCTTTTAAAATAAAAAACTAAGTTTCATTTCAAAAGAAATCATCAAGGTAAGAAAGAGATGCATATTAGAATTTTATAATGGCTCGGTCTCCTAGACCTATGTCCCCTCCTGATTCCTCTTCACTTGAGGTTATCGACTTTCACTCCTGATCTTTTTCAATGAGCAAAGATCAAACACCCCTTACAACTCTTTTCTTCTTTTCATAGGCTTAGGAGACAACCCTTGCAAATTTTATGCTCTCCCTTAAACACAAATCTCACTTGGAGAAGAGGGAGGAATTCTCACATAATTTCAATAGTATTTTTTTAAGTTTTTTCCTTCACTTTCTTGCTATCCTAAGCAAGAATACCTAGATATTTATAGACTTCAATTGGCTTCAAAAATTGGAGCTAAAAATTCAAACTTCCCCAAAATCTCGAGGTATGGGCAGTATTATAGCCGACACCAGTGATACTTTCATCGAACAAAGACTAAGAATCTGGGCTCTAGCGGTACTACTATACCGAAAAAAGTGGTACTATCGCTGACAGTCGGTGGTTCCACCACCCAGGTTTCTCGAAAATATATTTTTTAGTACTTTCCATACCTGAGCTGTACCTTCTTTTAACTTGGTTATTCCTTCTTCTAAGTCAACGAAATGAGCTCTCTAATGAGCTCAAATCAGCCTTTAAACCCTAACTATGATAATTAAGATTAAAATAATTACAAGCAAGTAATCCTCGTTGTCCGACACATCAGTTTATTCATTCGACTTTTGACGAACTCTCGACTAACTCTGGCGAGCTCCTGACAATCTTCCTGCGAACTCTCGGCAATCTTTCGGTGAACTCCTAATAAGCACCCGACAACCTTTCGACAAACTCTTGGCAAATTTTCATTGAATGCTTGCCGCCTCATCCAAAGCTTCGGCATATTCTTGATTCTTCCGACCCGATGCCTAAACTTTAATTTCGGCCCAATATTTAATTTTTCTTTAATTATTTTTACCTTTTTGAGATCACAATTAGTTCTACATTATTTTTCTTAATACATGGATTAGATTATAAGTTTATCAACTGATTTTATTATCAAAATTCGAGATTCAATGCCGTATAGTAATCATGATATTACTCTAGTGATATTTCTTTTACTACCATAAGAATTCCTAGATTTCATCAATACTTAAAGAATCACACTTAAAAAATCTTTGTGATACATCATCTTCAAGCTTTGCCCACCAAGATGATATCTTCCTGAAAAATCATTTATCATACCTACTTATATTTTTTAAAATCATTTGTAAAAATCCACTTTATTTATATTTTTATTTATACCTTTTCTGAGATCATGCCTTTGGGAACCATGTCATTGGAACCTCGTACCTTCTGAGTCTATGAATCAAATCCTTGGTCATACATCTTTTAGGTGCCTCTGATCACCAGGACACTAAATCCTTCAGAAGTTATGGCATCATCTCTATGCAGAACTGCCATCACTATTCTATAAAGCCCCATAATTTTTAAGAGGCAACATCACCTCAAGAACAAGCGAACATGGCCGACAAAGCTATTGACAATGTCTGTTGCATGGTGCTCTTGGTGATGGCCTTCAGTGAGTCTCTGTCTTCTATTTGAACATAGCATACATCTCCGTTCTCCATGGATTGTTTATGCCTAATGATTTAGTGGATTTTGACACGGCACTGTTGCTTTCCTGCAGGTGTCCAATGCACCATGGCTGCTCAAGTCCAAGCAAACGCATGCAACTTTGACAAGCAATGAAAATGCACTGGAAACTGCATCGCCAATTGCGTTGGTCATCGATTAGATGCTAGTACCTAATAGCGTCCAGTTGATTTGGCCTAGAACAAAAACACTCGCCTACACTTACTTCTTATTGTATGTGTAATGTTCTACAAACTTGCATAAATGAAGGAGATGAATCAATAATAAATTGGCTGATTTCGTTGCTTCACGAAGATACATCACTTGTGTGCGTTCTAAAATTACATCTCATTGGAGTTATAGTTGAGAGAGAGAGAGGGAGACAGAGAGAGTGAGAGAGAGAGAGAGCATTCGAGTTGAAATTGAAGTGGAAGAGCACAGAGAGTGGCTCGCTATGTCAGAAAGGCTTTGCTCTTGGAGAGATTGATGAACACAAGATATCAACCTATCATAAACATGGAAATAATTGCACTTATTGATATATGATGGATGAGAATTATAATGAAAGACAACATTAAGTACTTTTTCCTTAACATCATTGTGTTTTTGGGGCCTGATAATTGGAAACAAATCACACAAGAGGTTCTAAGAATCATCACTACTAGGATACTATCATCTTATTCTAAGAATCAATTCTCTAGTGTATACATGTATTGTCCACCAAGATACCCGTCTCATCCTAAGAATCAAATCTATGTGATACACCATCTACATGCGTTGTCCACAAAGATATATACTACATGTATTGACCACCAAGATGCTATCTTCTTGTAAGAATCAATTCTTTGGTGATGCATTATCTATTAAGAATCAAATTGTTGATGATAACTAATTGTTGAAAAAGAGAAATATCTTGAATATGTGGAAGGGATAAAGCGATAAATACCAGTCTTTTGTTTTATTTTTGATGTGAATCAAGCATGAGAAAAATTTAATATCAAATATAAAATTTATAAATAGTTTTACAATATACAGATCAATAAGATAAGTGATAAAATAATAAGAAAACCATGTGATGAGATTTATATAGAAAAATTTTCAATGTGAAGGGAAAAATCAAGGGTAAATTAACCGTATCATTAATTCTACTATAAAATAAAGAGATTGTGAGAGTCACTCTAGACAAATTAGAGGATATCAACACCATATGAAAACATTCACTCAATTAAATTTAAAGAAACTTAAGTAGAAAAAGATTGCTCAAGAATCTACACCGATTAATTAAAGGAGAATGATGTCTAGTATAGCATATTAAAAAATCATAGTAATCTGATCTAAATATGACTAATCAATTATGAAATATTTTTTTCTTCCCAAATCAAAAGTCTTTATTCTTCCTTGTGTGTGACATTTCCCTATTTGTTTTTCTAATCAATCCCGTATTTAGTTAAGGTTAGGATTTTAATTAACCCTATGGGTCCCACCACTTAACTTGGTGAGACCATCGAATCGATCTTTCTCTCACACTCAATGAATTTCTTCGTTGAATGATTTAATTATTATATATGATTCTTTCTTTTTGAGCTTTCCTATGATATTATGGATGAATCTAGAATAAATACAAAATAAATTTCTCTTGTGTGTGTCTTAAATCATCTAAGTATTTTTTAATCTATAATTGTTCTTTACAAATTTTTATTGGTAAAAAATATTATTGAACTTGGACGCGTTGATTGATCAACAGAGCTCAAAGTAAATTCTTGGTGATACATCATTTAGGTGCATTGATCACCGTGATACTAAGTCTTTAAAAGACATGAATAAACTATCTAAAGAACCTCCATCGCAACTCTATAAAGTCCCATCTCCACATGACACAACATCACCTCAAGAACAAGAAGCCAACATGGCCAACAAAGTCATTCTCATAGCATGTTTGTTGTTGGTGGTCTTGGCAATGACCTTTAGTGAGTCTATTTATTCTATCTGAGCATTGTATACATTTCTTTTCCTAGTGGGTTTGAGACGCCACCGTTGCTTTCCTGCAGGTGTTCAGAACGCCATGGCTTTTCAAGTCGAAGCAAATACATGCAACTTTGACAAGGATTGCAACTGTGGAAATTGCATCGGGAGGTGCATTTTCCATCGATATGTCTGTGGATGTGTTTGACTTCATTTGAAAATAATAAATTCTACTGCTCGTCGTACTTCATGTTGTATGTGTAATGGACAATAGACTTGCATACATGAAGGAGATACGTATTAAATTGACTGCTCTATTTGTTTCATCAACATACGTCACTTATATGTATCCTAAAACTAAATCTCATAATTAATACTTTTAAAGCCAAATTCTTATTGTTTGACTAGGATATTGATTTAAAGCTAACTGAGCTCCTATTTTGTGTTTGTCTATGATCGGAGTCAATGAACATTGAATCTCCTTTGACTCTTTTAAGGGTTTGAATCTTATAAAAATTATAATGGAGCTATGATCGATAATGTCCCTCCGATCAATAAGATAAATGCATTGCATATATGCTTATAATTGGATGAATGCACGGAAGCCCCTGATCACCTTCGGCGAGCTTCCAATGATCTTCCGATGAGTTTCCACTACATCGTTTGAACCCCGGCCCGATGTCCAAACTGAACTCCAACCCAACATTAGATTGTATTGTCTTATCACTAATCTCTAACACATAAATTAGATCATAAAACTCATCAATTGATTTCATTATCAAAATTCAAGATTCAATAAAATCAATCCTTAAATCTTAACTATGATAATTAAGACTACAACAATTACAAGTAAGCAATCCATTGTCCGTCATGTTAATTTGTTCATTTGATTTTTGATGAACTCCCGACAACCTTCCGGTAAACTTCCGACGAGATCTCGACAATCTTTCAGAGAACTCTCAACAAACTTCCTTGCAAAATCCCGGTAAACTTTCGATGAACTCTAGGCGAACTCCTACCACATCGTCTGAAGCTTTGGCATATCCCTGATTCTTCCGGCCCGATGCTCGAACTTTGATTCTAGTCCTACGTTTAATTCTTCTTTAATTGTTTTTACCTTTTCAAGATCGTAGTCAGTCCTGCATCACTTTTCTTAACACATGGATTAGATCATAAGTTTATCAATTGATTTCATCATCAAAATCTGAGATTCAACAATCTCTCCCTTTTTGATGATGATGATAATCAATTGATGACAGAATTAACCTTAACTCCCCCTATCAATATATTATATTGATAGAAACTTTAATTTTAGAAAATTATAAGTATTTCATCATTGCATAATCATAATTTCAAAATCATCATTCCATGCATGATTCAAATTTCATATATTCTCCCCCTTTGTCATCAACAAAAGGGAGAAAATTAGAACTAGCAAATTTTTGCCACATGCACCATGTATAATCATAATTTCAAAATACATCATTTCATGCACAATTCAAATTTCAAATATTTATTTCTTCTCCCCCTTTGTCATCAACAAAAAGGATAAGTGCAACTAGTAAGTTCTTGCAACATATAAGCTAGTAAGCAAACTTCACTTCACTTTGCAAGATATCAAATTGGCAAGCTTTACTTCTATTTGAAGTATGATAGCTAGCAAGTTTTTGAGAATTTGAAGTTAAGTAAAGTTTTTTGCTTACCTTGAGATAACAACTTTTTGCTTCTCTTTACGATGGGCAAGGTAACAAATTTTGTTTTTCTTTGTGATACACAAGTTAGCAATTTTTGCTTCCTTTACGATGAGCAAGCTTGTAAGTTTTCTCTCATTGAAATGTGCAAGATAGCATTTTAGATTTTCTTAAGATGCTAGTAAGTTTCTTTCTCCCTTTAAAAAAATATAAGAATAAGAAGAAGGGAGGAAAGTACCGAAAGTCCATGATTCATATAAAAGATTATATATACCCAAAAATTAACGAATCAAATTTCTTCTTTTGTAAGAATGAATTATGTGAAATGATCTTGAAAGCTTAATTTACAAAAACCTAGAAATCTGGGAGAAAAATGTATAAGAGCAACTCATTAAGAAATTTTAGCATGCCTAATTCTCTTCGAATAAAATAAAATTGTTCCTCATTCAATGGCTTTGTTATAAGATAGAAATTTTCTCTCCCCGTTTATCATAGTAAAAAAAAATATGATGATATAATTTTTTTTCATCAATTCTCTAATTACAATCTTAAATACAAAGAGATTGTATAATGAAAATCATGTTATGAAAGATATTGAGAAATACTAATTTGGTGATAGGGTACACAATTAATGAATACAAGGAGTCTTAAATAAATCATGAGATGAAGAATATTAATATCAAATCATGAATACCAAAATACATAATTCAATTTGACAAACATTATTTTAGATAACAAAAAAAAAAATCTTAGGAGACCAAATAGTAAACAATCTTGATTCATATAGGAGAAATCTCAATGAAAAAACATATGACTCATTTAGACAATTCTTTTTAATAAAACAAAAGATAGTAAATTATCTTGATTTATATAAAAATCTCAAGTTATAATTATCAAGATATCAATATATCAATATATCAATATTATGATTTGGAGAATAAATCATTCAAATCCAAATCATTAAATCATCAAAATCACTTTCACAGATTCATTACTTTATCTCTTATTAAAAACTTAATAGGATAGAGACATTTTCAAGAAAAATGCATTCCATTTTTGTGTTTCATTTATGTGATTTATTTCATACAAAAATTCCTTTATCTTTTATGCCAAATCTATGTATTATCATTTAAAACTGAAAACCAAGTTTCATTTGAAAATAAATCATCAAGATCATTAGTCCAACATATTAAAACAATAAAATATCTTCAAGCAACAAATTCAATTTAGTTTAATTTCAATGATAATAAATTTTCCTTCTTAAGTGACTCTAACTCTTTATACTTGGTGCAGGGAGTTAACATGCAATTGTCATGCTCATTTCATTCTATTTTTTTAATTTTTCAAAAAACATTAGAAAGAGAAGCATGGTTTTTTTTAATTTCTTACTAACTAATTTAAAATTATCAAGCAACTCATGAAATGCATCAAGTAATCTTATTGTAAAGTAAAGACATTTCGGGTGAGTCTCATTCATCTTTGTCGAAAGCCACAAAAGTATAGTTCGCCACCTCATCTTCAGATGCACTTGATTCATCTCAAGTCACCTTGTGTGCTTTCTTTTTCTTTGGCAACTCCTTCTTCAGTTTTGTATACTCATTTTCGGAGTGCCTTGGCTTTTAGAGTTCATAACAAATGGTTGTGCCCCTTTTGAGTTTATTTTTAGATTCTTGTTTCATAAACTTTTTAAATTTTATTGTTAGGAGTTCAAGGTCATCATCATCACTAGAGTTCTCTCCCATGTGGTCTTCTTTGGTTCTAAGTTTCAAAGCCTTCATGTTTTTTGAAAAGTTATTCTCATATTCGTCATGTGTCAAATAAGTCGTTTTGTAGGTCATCAATAACCCTATAAGTTCTTTGAGAGGCAAATTGTTCAAATTTTTAGCCTCTTATATGACAGTTACTTTTGGGTCCCAACCTTTAGGTAAAGATCCTAAAAGTTTTGTTTACAAGTTTAATATTAGTATAAGATTTATCAAGATATTTCAAACCATTGATGACATCCGTAAATTGGGTATACATATCACAAATCCTTTCAGTTAGCTTTATTTTGAATATTTTATAATTATATCTAAGAGATTAAACTTTGGTTCTATTACTCTACCTGTGTCTTCGTGTATGACTTATAATGTGTGTCATATAACATGTATAGAATTACACATAGAAATACTAGAAAATTTATTTTTGTCTAATGCATAAACTAAAACATTCATAACTTTGGTATTCAAAGAAAATATTTTCCTTTCATAATCATTCCAATCATTCTTTGGATTGGAAGACTTTTGAAATTCATTTTCAATAATGTTCCATAATTCGAAATCCATAGAAATCATAAAAATTCTCATTTCAGTAGGTGTAGTATGTCCCATTGAACATATGAGGACATGTAATAGAGTGACCCTCATTGATGCTAGAAAAAGCCATCAACTCACTTGAGTATTAATCCAATTAAGCGAACGTGGCTCTGATATCAACTGTTAGGATCGAGTTGGCACTAAGATGAGGAGGAGGAGGAGGAGGAGAGGGTGGGGGGTGTGAAGTAGTGCTAAGTGAAAAACTTTGATTTGAAAAAAATCTTATTCGAAGAAAACTGATATTGAAAGTGCTTTAACTTGAAACTAGTTAATAAGCAATTAAATCCAAGAGCAATAGTAATGATAGGCAATAAAGAGATGCATACTAGATTTTTATAGTGGTTCGGACCTCTTGATCTATGTCCACTCTCAATTCCTCTATACTCGAGGCAACCGACTTCCACTGCTGATCATTTTCAATAGGCAAAGATTAAACACCCCTTACAACTCTTTTATTCTTTTCTCAAGCTTAGGAGATTACCCTTATAAATTTTTAGCCCTCTCTTAAACACAAGTCTCACTTGTAGAAGAGGAAGGAACTCTCACACAATTTCAATAGTATTTTTCCAAGTTTTTTCTTCACTTTTTTGCTATCCCAAGTAAGAATACCTAGGGTATTTATAGACACCAATTGATTTTAAAAATTGGAGCCAAAAATTCAAACTTCTCCGAAATCTCGGGGTATAGGCGGTACTACTATCGGTACTGACAGTACTTCCGCCAAATAAAGCCCAAGAATCTGGGCTTTGGCGGTACGACCACTGCTTGGGCTGATCTATTATCAACAACCGATTGTTCCATCACCTAGGTTTCTCGAAAAAGTATTTTTTAGTACTTTTTGTTCCTGAGTTATACCTTCTTTTGACTTGGTTGTATCTTCTTCTAGGTCAACGAAATGAGCTTTCCAATGAGCTTAAATCAGCTCATAAACTCTAACTATGATAACTAAGGCTAAAATAACTACAAGTAAGTAATCCTCGTTGTCCGATATGTAAATTTGTTCATTTGACTTTCGGTGAGCTCCTGACAACCTTCCAATGAACTCCTAGCGAGCTCCCAAAAATCTTCTTACGAACTTCCGGTGAACTCCTGGCAAACTTTTGGTGAACTCCCGCCACATCGTTTGACGCTTCAGCGTATTCCCGATTCTTTTGGCCTGATGCCCGAACTTTGACTCCGGCTCAATGTTCGATTCTTCTTGAATTATTTTTACTTTTTTGAGATTGAAGTTAGTCCTACATCACTTTCTCAACACATGGATTAGATCATAAGAGCAACTCATTAAGAAATTTTAGCATGCCTAATTCTATTCGAATACAATTAAATTGTTCTTCATTCAATGGCTTTGTTATAAGATAGAAATTTTCTCTCCCCGTTTATCATAGTAAAAAAGAATATGATGATATAATTTTTTTTTCATCAATTCTCTAATTACAATCTTAATACAAAGAGATTGTATAATGAAAATCATGTTATGAAAGATATTGAGAAATAGTAATTTGGTGATAGGGTACACAATTAATGAATACAAGGGAGTTTTAAATAAATCATGAGATGAAGAATATTAATATCAAATCATGAATACCAAAATACATAATTCAATTTGACAAACATTATTTTAGATAACAAAAAAAAAAATCTTAGGAGATCAAATAGTAAACAATCTTGATTCATATAGGAGAAATCTCAGTGAAAAAACATATGACTCATTTAGACAATTCTTTTTAATAAAACAAAAGATAGTAAATGATCTTGATTTATATAAAAATCTCAAGTTATAATTATCAAGATATCAAGATATCAATATTATGATTTGGAGAATAAGTCATTCAAATCCAAATCATTAAATCATCAAAATCACTTCCACAGATTCATTACTTTATCTCTTATTAAAAACTTAATAGGATAGAGACATTTTCAAGAAAAATGCATTCCATTTTTGTGTTTCATTTATGTGATTTATTTCATAAAAAAATTCCTTTATCTTTTATGCCAAATCTATGTATTATCATTTAAAACTGAAAACCAAGTTTCATTTCAAAATAAATCATCAAGATCATTAGTACAACATATTAAAACAATAAAATATCTTCAAGCAACAGATTCAATTTATTTTAATTTCAATGATAATAAATTTTCCTTCTTAAGTGAGTCTAACTCTTTATACTTGGTGCAGGGAGTTAACATGCAATTGTCATGCTCATTTCATTCTATTTTTTTAATTTTTCAAAAAACATTAGAAAGAGAAGCATGGTTTTTTTTAATTTCTTACTAACTAATTTAAAATTATCAAGCAACTCATGAAATGCATCAAGTAATCATATTGTAAAGTAAAGACATTTCGGGTGAGTCTCATTCCTCTTTGTCGAAAGCCACAAAAGTATAGTTCGCCACCTCATCTTCAGATGCACTTGATTCATCTCAAGTCACCTTGTGTGCTTTCTTTTTCTTTGGCAACTTCTTCTTCAGTTTTGTATACTCATTTTCGGAGTGCTTGGGCTTTTTGAGTTGATAACAAATGGTTGTGCCCCTTTTGAGTTTATTTTTAGATTCTTGTTTCATAAACTTTTTAAATTTTATTGTTAGGAGTTCAAGGTCATCATCATCACTAGAGTTCTCTCCCATGTGGTCGTATTTGGTTCTAAGTTTCAATGCCTTCATGTTTTTTGAAAAGTTATTCTCATATTCGTCATGTGTCAAATAAGTCGTTTTGTAGGTCATCAATAACCCTATAAGTTCTTTGAGAGGCAAATTGTTCAAATTTTTAGCCTCTTATATGACAGTTACTTTTGGGTCCCAACCTTTAGGTAAAGATCCTAAAAGTTTTGTTTACAAGTTCAATATTAGTATAAGATTTATCAAGATATTTCAAACCATTGATGACATCCGTAAATTGGGTATACATATCACAAATCATTTCAGTTGGCTTTATTTTGAATATTTTATAATTATATCTAAGAGATTAAACTTTGGTTCTATTACTCTACCTGTGCCTTCGTGTATGACTTATAATGTGTGTCATATAACATATATAGAATTACACATAGAAATACTAGTAAATTTACTTTTGTCTAATGCGTAAAATAAAACATTCATAGCTTTGGTATTCAAAGAAAATATTTTCCTTTCATAATCATTCCAATCATTCTTTGGATTGGAAGACTTTTGAAAGTCATTTTCAATAATGTTCCATAATTCAAAATCCATAGAAATCATAAAAATTCTCATTCTAGTTTTTCAGTAGGTGTAGTATGTCCCATTGAACATATGAGGACATGTAATAGAGTGTCCCTCATTGATGCTAGAAAAAGCCATCAACTCACTTGAGTATTAATCCAATTAAGTGAACGTGGCTCTGATATCAATTATTAGGATCGAGTTAGCACTAAGAGGAGGAGGAGGAGGAGAGGGTGGGGGGTGTGAATTAGTGCTAAGTGAAAAACTTTGATTTGAAAAAAATCTCATTCGAAGAAAACTGATATTGAAAGTGCTTTAACTTGAAACTAGTTAATAAGCAATTAAATCCAAGAGCAATAGTAATGATAGGCAATAAAGAGATGCATACTAGATTTTTATAGTGGTTCGGTCCTCTTGATCTATGTCCACTCTCAATTCCTCTGTACTCGAGGCAACCGGCTTCACTGATCATTTTCAATAGGCAAAGATTAAACACCCCTTACAACTCTTTTATTCTTTTCTCAAGCTTAGGAGATTACCCTTATAAATTTTTAGCCCTCTCTTAAACACAAATCTCACTTGTAGAAGAGGGAGGAACTCTCACACAATTTCAATAGTATTTTTCCAAGGTTTTTCTTCAATTTCTTGCTATCCCAAGTAAGAATACCTAGGGTATTTATAGACACCAATTGGTTTTAAAAATTGGAGCCAAAAATTCAAACTTCTCTGAAATCTCGGGGTATAGGCGGTACTACTATCGATCGACAAGATTTCCAAATAAAGCCCAAGAATCTGGGCTTTGGCGGTACGACCACTGCTTGGGCTGATCTATTATCAACAACCGATTGTTCCATCACCTAGGTTTCTCGAAAAAGTATTTTTTAGTACTTTTTGTTCCTGAGCTATACCTTCTTTTGACTTGGTTGTATCTTCTTCTAGGTCAACGAAATGAGCTTTCCAATGAGCTTAAATCAGCTCATAAACTCTAACTATGATAACTAAGGCTAAAATAACTACAAGTAAGTAATCCTCGTTGTCCGATATGTAAATTTGTTCATTTGACTTTCGGTGAGCTCCCGACAACCTTCCAATGAACTCCTAGTGAGCTCCCAAAAATCTTCTTACGAACTTCCGGTGAACTCCTGGCAAACTTTTGGTGAACTCCCGCCACATCGTTTGACGCTTCGCCTGATGCCCGAACTTTGACTCCGGCTCAATGTTCGATTCTTCTTGAGTTATTTTTACTTTTTTGAGATTGAAGTTAGTCCTACATCACTTTCTCAACACATGGATTAGATCATAAGTTTATTAATTAATTTTATTATCAAAATATAAGATTAAATACCATATAGTAATCATGATGTGACTCTAGTGGTATTTCTTTTACTACCATAAGAATTCCTTTATGATACTTAAAGAATCACAGTGCACACCAATATATTTTCTTAACTAAAAGAAAAAAATCATTCCCATGGCTCTCTTCCCTCAATCTCTACTACTCCAAATGCTATATAAAATAATTTATTATATCCATCAATGGTAGTCGCCATCATCAAAACAACAAGATACATTTCCAGATAAATGTATTGCATATATGCTTATAATTGGATAAATGTAGAGAATAAAACTATAGAAAGAGGCATTGAATGCCCAAAAAATTGAATTTCATAGGAAATTTATTAACTTACTCTAAGATCCATCAAATTTATCACGAACTTCATTTAATATGATTTCACTTGCCAAATATATTTTCTATATAAAACGATCACCCCCAAATCTTTTTTGAAAATCTGCAAGGATCATCTTCGGAATATATTATTCATTTGCAAGAACTTCTTTTTCGATTTCTTCAGATATAAATTTGCTAGTGCAAGATAGATGATCTGGATGAATAAGTATAGTACAAGCACAATCTGAAGTGAAGCAAGACAATATTTCAAAAAAATAATTTAGAAGAAAAATAGCTTAGTGTAAATATAAGCTAGCGGATTAAGACAAACTGATTCAAAAGAAACCTCGGAAAGCAGCAAGTATTGTTACAATTGCTATTCACAGGCACCTGCAATTATCAGCCACCATAGCAACTGCAGACCGTTGGCTAGATAAGCTGCAGCAGTTGCTGGCTAGGCAAGTAGTTCTTGCAACTATTGCTGCTTGGACCAGGCAACATCAACTAGCAACTGTTGCCTCCACGAGGAAGTCAAGCAGCCGTTCATTATCGGAATTAGAGAGGAAGCAAGCCACCACTTATGGAGCATTTACTTTCTGTTTAGGTGTAACATAAAATTGTCTAATGAGATTTATAGATCAAATAGTATTTTGGATTACACATTGTTCCTCACAACAAATAGAATGAAGCATATAAATCTCTATGCCGAACCTCCATCACTATTCTATAGAGCCCCGTCATCCACAAGAGACAATGTCACACCTCAAGAACAAGCGAGCATGGTCAACAAATCAATCCTCACGGCGTGTCTGTTGGTGGTGCTCTTGCCGATAGCCTCGAGTGAGTCTCTTTGTATTCAATAACCCATGGCTGCTCTAGTCCAAGCAAACACATGCAACTTTGACAAGCAATTGAAATGTACTGGAAACTGCATCTCCAGCCGCATTGGTCATCAATTTCTATAGCTGCTAGTACCTAATAGCCTCCAGTTGATTTGGCCTGAAACAAAAAAAACTCAGCTACTCCTACTTATTGTATGTGTAATGTTCTACAGACTTGCATAAATGAAGGAGATGAATCAATATTAAATTGACTGATTTCGTTCCTTCACGAAGATACACACTTGTGTGCGTTCTAAAACTAAATCTCATTGGACTTACATGAGAGAGAGAGAGAGAGAGAGAGAGAGAGAGAGAGAGAGAGAGAGAGAGAGAGCATGCAAATTGAAATTGAAGTGGAAGAGCAAAGAGAGTGGCTCGCTACGTCAGAAAGGCTTTGCTCTTGGAGAGAATGTTGGACACAAGATGTCAACCTATCATAACCATTGGAAATAATTGCACTTATTGATTCATGATGGATGGGAATTATAATGAAAGACAACATCAAGTACTTTTTCCTTAACACCATTGTATTTTTGAGGTCTTGTAACCGAAAACAAATCACCGAGCGATTCTAAGAATCATCACTATGAGGATACTACCAACTTACTCTAATAATCAATTCTCCAATGATATAGTATATATTACTTGTCTTCTCATTTCAAAATTTGAAATTTTTAGTGATCCCGCATTGACCACCAAGATGCTGCTATCTTATCGTAAGAATCAATTCTTTGGTGATGCATTATCTATTAAGAATCAAATTGTTGATGATAACTAACTGTTGAAAAAAGAGAAATATCTTGAATATGTGGAAGGGATAAAGCGATAAATACTAGTCTTCTTTTTTTAATTCTTTATGTGAATCAAGCATGATATAATTTTAATATCAAATATGAAATTTATAGATAGTTTTACAATATACAGATCAATTAGATAAGTGATAAAATAATAAGAAAACCATGTGATGAGATTTATATAGAGAACTTTTTTAATGTGAAGGGAAAAATCAAGGATAAATTAACCAGATCATTTATTCTACTATAAAATAATTAGATTATGAGAGTCTCACTCTGGACAAATTAGAGGATATCAATACCATATGAAAATATTCACTCGGTTAAGTTTAAAGAAACCTAAGTAGAAAAAGATTTCTTAAAAATCTACACCAATTAATTAAGGGAGAATGATGTCTAATATAGCATATCAGAAAATCATGATAATCTAATGACTAATCAATTGTGAAATATTTTTTCTCCCAAAATCAAAAGCCTTTTTCCTTCACTGAGTGTGACGTTTGCTATTGTTGTTTTTCTCATCAATCCCATATTCAGTTAAAGGTTAAGATTCTAATAACCCTATGGGTCCCACCACTTAACTTAGAACGGAACCATCAAATCAATCTTTCTCTTACACTTAATGATTTTCTTCATTGAATGATCTAATTAGTCTATATTGAATCCAATAATATCTAACATAAATATGAATGAATCTAGAATAAATACAAAATAAATTTCTCTATAAAAGTTCTTTACAAATCTCTATTGGTAAAAAATATTATTGAACTTGGACGAGTTGCTTGATCAATAGAGCTTAGAGTAAATCCTTGGTGATACATCATTTAGGTGCATTGATCACCATGATACTAAATCTTTAGAAGACATGAATAATCTCTATAAAGAACCTCCATCACAACTCTATAAAGTCCCATCATCGACAAGACACAACATCACCTCAAGAACAACAAGCTAACATGGCCAACAAAGTCATTCTCATAGCATGTTTGTTGCTGGTGCTCTTGGCAATGGCCTTCAGTGAGTCTATTTTTTCTATCTGAGCATTGCAGACATTTCTTTTCCTAGTGGGTTTGAGACGCTACTGTTGCTTTCCTGCAGGTGTTCAATACGCCATGGCTTCTCAAGTCGAAGCAAACACATGCAACTTTGACAAGGATTGCAAATGTGGAAACTGCATCGGGAGGTGCATTTTCCATCGATGTGTCTGTGGAAAATGCTAGTAACTTATAGTGTCAAGTTGACTTAATCCGAAAATAATAAATTTTACTGCTCCTTTGACTTCATGTTGTATGTTAATGAACAATAGACTTGTATACATGAAGGAGATAGCATATTGATCGCCTGTTTGCTTCATCAACATACGTCACTTATATGTATCCTAAAACTAAATCTCATAATTAATACTTTTTAAGTCAAATTGTTATTGTTTGACTAGTATATTGATTCAGAATTAACTGAGCTCCTATTCTTGTGTCCATTTATGATTGGTGTCGATGAATATTGAATCTTCTTTGACTCTTTAAGGGTCTAAGCCTTTCGAAAACTATATCGGAGGCATGACCAACAATGCACCTTTGATACTTAAATTAGTTAGGAAATAAGATATTGGTCAAATCTCGAGTATTCTAAAGCTGAATGCACAAAAGAGTTTGAGTTTTTTAGTATGTTGGGGAATGTACCTGAGGGGGCCTTTTATAGTGTAGCTTCATGAACGTTATCCATGAATGTGCATATTGATGTCAAGAACAGTTTTGCACTTCTCTTAGTCCTAGTGGAATCATATTGAGTTGAACTTAGGAAACATGCAACAATCATGATATGGTTGGTAACATTCGAGGGATGGTGTCTGACTTACAACATTGAATTATTGGCGATATGATTTTCTTAGATGTCAGGAATATGAGGATAATTGTTGGTATTGAAAATGCATCACTTATATATGTTCTAAAACTAAATCACATCATTAATACTTGCTAAGTCAAAAGTAATTATCTAATTAGGATATTGATCCAGAGCTAATCGATATCATATTTTGTATGTGTTTGATTGATGTTGGAGAACAAAGATTCAAAATAGATTCTATATGAATTTGAAACCCTCCAAAAACTACATCAAGGCACATTTGATAATACTTCCCTGGTGTTTGAGTCAAGTTTAGGGAAAGAGATGTCAACTAAATATCATGTATTCATGAGTCAAATATATAAAAAGCTTGTACTTGTCTGGTGTGTTAATAAACACACCTAAGAGAACCTTTTATGATATGATTTAAGGATTACTATGCTCGAAGATATGTATTGATATCGGGGACGATTATACATTTCTCATAGTTTTGATAAAATCGTGCTACATCGAATCTAGGAACCTGCAATGCTATTGACGTGATTGGTAACATTCCGGGGATGATGTCATCTCAATCACACAACATTAAAATGCGTAAACATGATATTGAAGTGTCAAGTACATAATGTGGTACACAGTGCATGCTATGTAGCTTTTGCTTCATGAACTAGCTCGGGTGTATTTGAGAACACATTTAAGATGTGTATTAGGGCCTTATGCATATTTCAAATATAAATTAGTATTTAGTAATTTATTTTCAAAGCACATCTAATCTAGAGATGGTGCATTAAAATGCTCCAATGTTCATGCTACATTAGGATAGCATTAGTATTTTAGTTTGTTAATATAATTTTTTTAATTCGGAAGGCACTCATTGACTTTATCTAAAACTACAAGATTGTCAAAATAATTTAGTGATAAATCATTTTTTATAAAGATAAAATTTTATTTATTTATGTAAATGATTATTTATATGATTATATTTTTATTTATTATATATTTGGGCAGAATATTTTTATATCATATTAAATTTATTCATTTAATTATTTATTTTATTTATTAATTTAGATAAAAATATGTTTACTTTGAAATAAATATTTAAAATATCAAAAGGGTAAATTCGTCATTCAATTTAATAGACCTTTGGAATATAATTTTATAAATAATACTCAATGCACATTTAAAATATAATTTTCATCCATCATTAATCAAATATTCAAAACATTTCATATGTTCATTTTAAATAATTTTCTTCAACTACATATTAAAAATATAAATATGTTTGATACTACGCTCCGCGGCTCCTTCTACGAGCAATACGACGACGTTGCTGAAAGAAGCTCAAAGGTTTCATGCCGCCTTGCTTACATCTGGCTTCCGAAATCACGCCTACCGTTGCAACCTGCTGCTCCGCGCCTACGCTCGATGCGGCGCCCTATCCCACGCCCTCTCCCTCCTATTCCAAATGCCCCTCCCCACCCTCCTCTCCTGCCTTCGTCCACTCCGGCCGCATCGACGACGCCATCGACCTATTCGACGCCATGCGGGCCACCGCTGCTCACTCTTACAACACCACCATCCCCGGCCTCGTCCGCATCCACCGCGTCCGAGAGGCCGTCACTCGTTTCCTCCGCATGGCCCGCGGTCATGTCAGGTTCGACGATTTCACCTGCTCGACGATAGTCGTTTGCTGCGATCTGTCTGCGGGGAGACAGCTCCATGCTGATGGTGAAGGTCGCGTCGCTGACTTCAGACCCTTTGGTTGGCACCAATCTGCTGAGGATGTACGGGGACGCGGGTGAGATATATGACGCAAGGAAGATGTTTGATGAAATGGGTCAGCGGGATACGACGGCGTGGAATGTATTGACGGATTGTTATTATAAATCTGGGATTGGCGAATTATGCATCAAGATATTCGTGGAGATGGTCAGGGATGGAATTCGAGTGGATGAGTTTACTTTAGCAACTGTTACGAACGAACTTGCAAGCCACTCGTCCGTTAGCAGAAGGCATGCAAGTGCATTCATTAGTCGTGACAGCCGGGTTTATTATGGGTAGTTTCTGTTGCAATGCTTTGTTGAATTTGTACTCGAAGGGAGGATTTGTTAGTTCGGCCATGAAATTGTTCGATGATATGACTGATCCAGATGTGGTTTCTTGGACCATCATGATTTCAGGTCTTGAGGTGAGTGGTCATATCAGTGATGCTTTTGAGGTTTTCAATTTGATGCAAATGGCTGAAGTGGAGCCTAACTCTTTCACTTTTGGTACTTGGATTGGTTGCTGTGCTAATGTTAATTCATTTGATATTGGAAAGCAATTTCATGCCCTTGCTCTTAAGAAAGAAAGGGTTGTAACTTGAGGTTGTTGTAGGGAGCACAATTGTGAATATGTACTCAAAATGTGGTGAGATAACTGATGCTCTGAGACTCTTCCATAGCTTGCCTGAGAGGGATATCGTTTCCTGGAATGGTGTTATTTGTGGGCTTGCTCAGAACGGGGAAGCTACCACAGCCCTACAATTATTTGATGAGATGGTTCAATTACGTCCGAAAGACTTAATGCCAAACCATGTCACTTTTGTCGGTGTCTTGACTACATGCTCCCGAGCATGGCTCATCCGCAAGGGTTGCAGTAAGGTTTGTATGGTCGACTTACTTGCTCGCTCAGGATTCTTGGAAGAAGCAGAGGTTATTATTCAAACCTAGCCTACTGAGCCTAACATTATACTCTGCTTGGAGCACGCAAAAGCCATGGAAATCTTGTCATGGCAAAGCGCATCGCAGAACAGCTTTATGTCTGAACCAATGAACTTATCTAGTATGAACTAATGAACGAACATTGGTATGTTGACTTATCGGTATGTTGATTTTCCGTACAATTCGGTTATTTGGCACAATAGCCACTTCTTCTAGCTCGATGTTCGAAATCATGGTACAAAGTCCATCATTCGGCATGTCGATCAATCCTTCGACTCAACATCCAATCTCTGACATGATATTCCTCTGGCCCAAAGTTTGATTGTCCTTTTTCGATAATTTACCATATGATGGTTTGTATCCGTGATCAAAGTGTTTCCTGCGTCACTAGTCGTAAAAGCATATTAGTCCATAAATTCATCAATTGATTTAATCATTAAAATTCAAGATTCAACAAGTGAAACATTTGTTGAGATAACCCATAACTCCATAACTTAGTTTTGCTATTTTGACTATCCTCTATAGCAGTGACATAGACTGAGACGAATATAGGAATGATCTCAATTGGATCCAAAATTGCCTCCAACTTAAATAAATATAATTTGTACTAATAGATTGACACTAGAAGGAGGGGTTTCCAAAATGTCTCAAGTAATTTTGTAGGACCTTCTAGGCTGAATCATAAAGACCTAAACGGATTGAGTCTAATTGTCAATTATAAGCAATCCTTGTTACTGTCTAAATGACACTAGAAGGAGGGCATTCCAAAATGTCAGTTGCTGTCAATTAAGACTAAAACAATTACACGCAAGTAATCCTCGTTGTCCGGTACGTCAATTTGTTCATTCGACTTTCAACGAACTCCCGATAATCTTCCACCGAACTCCCATCAAACTTCTGGTAAACTCCCAACAAACTCCTGTCGTATCATCCAAAGCTTCAGTGTATCCCTGATGCTTTTGGCTCGATGCCCAAACTTTGACTCCGGCCCAATATTCGATTTTTCTTTAATTGATTTTACCTTTTCAAGATCATAATTAGTCCTGCATCACTTTTCTCAACACATGGATTAGATCATAAGTTTATCAATTAATTTCATTATCAAGATTTGAGATTCAACAATCTCTTCCTTTTTTATGATGACAATCAATTGATGATGGAATTAACATTAACTCCCCTTATCAATATGTCATATTGATATAAACTTTGAATTTAAAAAATTATAAGTATTTCATCATTGCATAATTATAATTTCAAAATCATGATTCAAATTTTATATCTTCTCCCTCTTTTTTATCAACAAAAAGAAGAAAAATGCAACTAGCAAATTTTTATCACATGCATCATGTATAATCATAATTTTAAACTTCATCATTCCAAGCATGATTCAAATTTCAAATTTTCATATCTTATCCCCCTTTGTCATCAACAAGGGAGTCTTAAATGAATACAAGGGAGTCTTAAATAAATCATGAGATGAAGAATATTAATATCAAATCATGAATACCAAAATACATAATTCAATTTGACAAACATTATTTTAGATAACAAAAAAAAAAATCTTAGGAGATCAAATAGTAAACAATCTTGATTCATATAGGAGAAATCTCAATGAAAAAACATATGACTCATTTAGACAATTCTTTTTAATAAAACAAAAGATAGGAAATGATCTTGATTTATATAAAAATCTCAAGTTATAATTATCAAGATATCAATATATCAATATATCAATATTATGATTTGGAGAATAACTCATTCAAATCCAAATCATTAAATCATCAAAATCACTTTCACAGATTCATTACTTTGTCTCTTATTAAAAACTTAATAGGATAGAGACATTTTCAAGAAAAATGCATTCCATTTTTGTGTTTCATTTATGTGATTTATTTCATACAAAAATTCCTTAATCTTTTATGCCAAATCCATGTATTATCATTTAAAACTTAAAACCAAGTTTCATTTCAAAAGAAATCATCAAGATCATTAGTAGAACATATTAAAATAATAAAATATCTTCAAGCAGCAGATTCAATTTATTTTAATTTCAATGATAATAAATTTTCCTTCTTAAGTGAGTCTAACTCTTTATACTTGGTGCAGGGAGTTAACATGCAATTGTCATGCTCATTTCATTCTATTTTTTTAATTTTTCAAAAAACATTAGAAAGAGAAGCATGGTTTTTTTTAATTTCTTACTAACTAATTTAAAATTATCAAGCAACTCATGAAATGCATCAAGTAATCTTATTGTAAAGTAAAGACATTTCGGGTGAGTCTCATTCCTCTTTGTCGAAAGCCACAAAAGTATAGTTCGCCACCTCATCTTCAGATGCACTTGATTCATCTCAAGTCACCTTGTGTGCTTTCTTTTCTTTAGCAACTTCTTCTTTAGTTTTGTATACTCATTTGAGTGCCTTGGCTTTTGAGTTCATAACAAATGGTTGTGCCCCTTTTGAGTTTATTTTTAGATTCTTGTTTCATAAACTTTTTAAATTTTATTGTTAGGAGTTCAAGGTCATCATCTCACTAGAGTTCTCTCCCATGTGGTCTTCTTTGGTTCTAAGTTTCAAAGCCTTCATGTTTTTTGAAAAGTTATTCTCATATTTGTCATGTGTCAAATAAGTCATTTTGTAGGTCATCAATAACCCTATAAGTTCTTTGAGAGGCAAATTGTTCAAATTTTTAGCCTCTTATATGACAGTTACTTTTGGGTCCCAACCTTTAGGTAAAGATCCGAAAAGTTTTGTTTACAAGTTCAATATTAGTATAAGATTTATCAAGATATTTCAAACCATTGATGACATTCGTAAATTGGGTATACATATCACAAATCATTTCAGTTGGCTTTATTTTGAATATTTTATAATTATATCTAAGAGATTAAACTTTGGTTCTATTACTCTACCTATGCCTTCGTGTACGACTTATAATGTGTGTCATATAACATATATAGAATTACACATAGAAATACTAGTAAATTTATTTTTGTCTAATGCATAAAATAAAACATTCATAGCTTTGGTATTCAAAGAAAATATTTTCCTTTCATAATCATTCCAATCATTCTTTGGATTAGAAGACTTTTAAAAGTCATTTTCAATAATGTTCCATAATTCGAAATCCATAGAAATCATAAAAATTCTCATTCTAGTTTTTCAGTAAGTGTAGTATGTCCCATTGAACATATGAGGACCTGTAATAGAGTGTCCCTCATTGATGCTAGAAAAAGCCATCAACTCACTTGAGTATTAATCCAATTAAGTGAACGTGGCTCTGATATCAACTGTTAGGATCGAGTTTCCACTACATCGTTTGAACCCCGGCCCGATGTCCAAACTGAACTCCAACCCAACATTAGATTGTATTGTCTTATCACTTATCTCTAACACATAAATTAGATCATAAAACTCATCAATTGATTTCATTATCAAAATTCAAGATTCAATAAAATCAATCCTTAAATCTTAACTATGATAATTAAGACTAAAACAATTACAAGTAAGCAATCAATTGTCCGTCATGTTAATTTGTTCATTTGATTTTTGACGAACTCCGACAACCTTCCGGTAAACTTCCGACGAGCTCTCGATAATCTTTCAGAGAACTCCCAACAAACTTCCTTGCAAAATCCCTAAACTTTCCATGAACTCTAGGCGAACTCCTACCACATCGTCAAGCTTTGGCATATCCACGATTCTTCCGCGACCTCAAACTTTGATTCTAGTCCTACATTCAATTCTTCTTTAATTGTTTTTACCTTTTCAAGATCGTAGTCAGTCCTGCATCACTTTTCTTGACACATGGATTAGATCATAAGTTTATCAATTGATTTCATCATCAAAATCTAAGATTCAACAATCTCTCTCTTTTTGATGATGATGATAATCAATTGATGACAGAATTAACCTTAACTCCCCCTATCAATATATTATATTGATAGAAACTTTAATTTTAGAAAATTATAAGTATTTCATCATTGCATAATCATAATTTCAAAATCATCATTCCATGCATGATTCAAATTTCATATATTCTCCAAAGATTATATATACCCAAAAATTCTTAAATCAAATTTCTTCTTTTGTAAGAATGAATTATGTGAAACGATCTCGAAAGCTTAATTTACAAAAACCTAGAAATCTGGGAAAAAAATGTATAAGAGCAACTCATTAAGAAATTTTAGCATGCCTAATTCTCTTCGAATAAAATTAAATTGTTCCTCATTCAATGGCTTTGTTGTAAGATAGAAATTTTCTCTCCATGTTTATCATAGTAAAAAAGAATATGATGATATAATTTTTTTTTTCATCAATGCTCTAATTACAATCTTAAATACAAAGAGATTGTATAATGAAAATCATGTTCTGAAAGATATTAAGAAATATTAATTTGGTGATAGGGTACACAATTAATGAATACAAGGGAGTCTTAAATAAATCATGAGATGAAGAATATTAATATCAAATCATGAATACCAAAATACATAATACAATTTGACAAACATTATTTTAGATAAAAAAAAATTTTAGGAGATCAAATAGTAAACAATCTTGATTCATATAGGAGAAATCTCAATGAAAAAACATATGACTCATTTAGATAATTCTTTTTAACAAAACAAAAGATAGTAAATGATCTTGATTTATATAAAAATCTCAAGTTATAATTATCAAGATATCAATATATCAATATATCAATATTATGATTTGTAGAATAAGTCATTCAAATCCAAATCATTAAATCATCAAAATCACTTTCATAGTTCAAGAGATTCCTAAATAATGGTATACACAGATTCATTACTTTATCTCTTACTAAAAACTTAATAGGATAGAGACATTTTCAAGAAAAATGCATTCCATTTTTGTATTTCATTTATGTGATTTATTTCATACAAAAATTCCTTTTTCTTTTATGCCAAATCTATGTATTATCATTTAAAACTGAAAACCAAGTTTCATTTCAAAAGAAATCATCAAGATCATTAGTAGAACATATTAAAACAATAAAACATCTTCAAGCAACAAATTCGATTTATTTTAATTTCAATGATTATAAATTTTCCTTCTTAAGTGAGTCTAACTCTTTATACTTGGTGTAGGGAGTTAACATGCAATTGTCATGCTCATTTCATTCTATTTTTTTAATTTTTCAAAAAACATTAGAAAGAGAAGCATGGTTTTTTTAAATTTCTTACTAACTAATTTAAAATTATCAAGCAACTCATGAAATGCATCAAGTAATCTTATTGTAAAGTAAAGACATTTCGGGTGAGTCACATTCCTCTTTGTCGAAAGCCACAAAAGTATAGTTCGCCACCTCATCTTCGGATGCACTTGATTCATCTCAAGTCACCTTGTGTGCTTTCTTTTTCTTTGGCAACTTATTCTTCAGTTTTGTATACTTATTTTTGGAGTGCCCTGACTTTTTGAGTTCATAACAAATGGTTGTGCCCCTTTTGAGTTTATTTTTAGATTCTTATTTTATAAACTTTTTAAATTTTATTGTTAGGAGTTCAAGGTCATCATCATCACTAGAGTTCTCTCCCATGTGGTCTTCTTTGGTTCTAAGTTTCAAAGCCTTCATGTTTTTTGAAAGGTTATTCTCATATTCGTCATGTGTCAAATAAGTCATTTTGTAGGTCACCAATGACCCTATAAGTTCTTCGAGAGGCAAATTGTTCAAATTTTTTGCCTCTTATATGACAATTGATTTTGGGTCCCAACCTTTAGGTAAAGATCTTAAAAGTTTTGTTTACAAGTTCAATATTAGTATAAGATTTATTAAGATATTTCAAACCATTGATGACATCCGTAAATTGGGTATACATATCATAAATCATTTTAGTTAGCTTTATTTTGAATATTTTATAATTATATCTAAGAGATTAAACTTTGGTTCTGTTACTCTACCTGTGCCTTCGTGTATGACTTCTAATGTGTGTCATATAACATATATAGAATTACACATAGAAATACTATTAAATTTATTTTTGTCTAATGCATAAAATAAATCATTCATAGCTTTGGTATTCAAAGAAAATATTTTCCTTTCATAATCATTCCAATCATTCTTTGGATTGGAAGACTTTTGAAAGTCATTTTCAATAATGTTCTATAACTCGAAATCCATAGAAATCATAAAAATTATCATTTCAGTAGGTGTAGTATGTCCCATTGAACATATGAGGTCATGTAATAGAGTGTCCCTCATTGATGCTAGAAAAAGTTATCAACTCACTTAAGTGTTAATCAAATTAAGTGAACGTGGCTCTGATATCAACTGTTAGAATTGAGTTGGCACTAAGAGGAGGAGGAGGAGGAGAGGGAGTGTGGTGGGGGGGGGGGGTGGTGGGTGGGGGTTGTTGGGTGATGGTGGTGGTGGTGGTGTGGGGTGGGTGGGGTGTGGTGCAGTCCTGTTGGGGTTGCGGGGGGTGGGGTGAATTAGTGCTAAGTGAAAACTTCGATTTGAAAAAAATCTCATTCGAAAAAAACTGATATTGAAAGTGGTTTAACTTGAAACTAGTTAATAAGCAATTAAATCCAAGAGCAATAGTAATGATAGGCAATAAAGAGATGCATATTAGATTTTTATAGTGGTTCGGTCCTCTTAATCTATATCCACTCTCAATTCCTTTGTACTCGAGGCAATCGACTTTCACTGTTGATCTTTTTCAATAGGCAAAGATTAAACACCCCTTACAACTCTTTTATTCTTTTCTCAAGCTTAGGAGATTACCCTTACAAATTTTTAGCCCTCTCTTAAACACAAATCTCACTTGTAGAAGAGGGAGGAACTCTCACACAATTTTAACAAATCTCACTTGTAGAAGAGGGAGTATTTATAGACACCAATTGGTTTTAAAAATTAGAGCCAAAAATTTAAACTTCCCCGAAATCTCGGGATATAGGCGATAGTACTATCGGTACTTACAGTACTTCTGCCAAATAAAGCCCAAGAATCTGGGCTTTGGCGGTACTACCACTGCTTGGGCTATTCTATTATCAACAACCGATTATTCCATCACCTAGGTTTCTCGAAAAATTATTTTTTAGTACTTTTTGTTCCTGAGCTATACCTTCTTTTGACTTGGCTGTATCTTCTTCTAGGTCAACGAAATGAGCTTTCCAATGATCTTCGTTGTCCAATATGTCAATTTGTTCATTTGACTTTCAGTGAGCTCCCGACAACCTTCCGATGAACTCCTAGCGAGCTCCCAAAAATCTTCTTACAAAATTTCGGTGAACTCCTGGCAAACTTTCGGTGAACTCCGGCCACATCGTCTGACACTTTAGCGTATTCCCGATTCTTCTGGCCTGATGCCCGAACTTTGACTCCGACTCAATATTCGATTCTTCTTGGATTATTTTTACTTTTTTGAGATTGCAGTTAATTCTACATCATTTTTCTCAACACATGGATTAGATCATAAGTTTATTAATTAATTTTATTATCAAAATATGAGATTAAACACCATATAGTAATCATGATGTGACTCTAGTGATATTTCTTTTACTACCATAAGAATTCCTTTATGATACTTAAAGAATCATAGTGCACACCAATATATTTTCTTAACTAAAAAAAAAATCATTCCCATGGCTCTCTTCACTCAATCTCTACTACTCCAAATGCTATATAAAATAATTTAATATATCCATCAATGGTAGTCGCCATCATCAAAACAACAAGATACATTTCCAGATAAATGTATTGCATATATGCTTATAATTGGATAAATGTAGAGAATAAAACTATAGAAAGAGGCATTTGCCCAAAAAATTGAATTTCATAGGAAATTTATTAACTTACTCTAAGATCCATCAAATTTATCACGAACTTCATTTAATATGATTTCACGTGTCAAATATATTTTCTATATAAAACGATCACCCCTAAATCTTTTTTGAAAATCTGCAAGGATCATCTTCGGAATATATTATTCATTTGCAAGAACTTCTTTTTTGATTTTTCAGATATAAATTTGCTAGTGCAAGATAGATGATCTGGATGAATAAGGATAGTACAAGCACAATCTGATGTGAAGCAAGACAATATTTCAAAAAAATAATTTAGAAGAAAAATAGCTTAGTGTAAACATAAACTAGCAGATTAAGACAAATGATTCAAAAGAAACCTCGGAAAGCAGCAAGTATTGTTACAATTGCTATTCAGAGGCACTTGCAATTATCAGCCACCATAGCAACTGCAGACCGCTGGCTAGATAAGCTGCAGCAGTTGCTGGCTAGGCAAGTAGTTCTTGCAACTGTTACTGCTTGGACCAGGCAACATTAACTAGCAACTGTTGCCTCCACGAGGAAGTCAGGCAGCCGTTCAGTATCTGAATTAGAGAGGAAGCAAGACACCACTTATGGAGCATTTACTTTCTGTTTAGGTGTAACATAAATTTTTCTAATGAGATTTATAGATCAAATAGTATTTTGGATTACACATTATTCCTCACAACAAATAGAATGAAGCATATAAATTTAGCTCAAATTTAAGTGTTAAGGTATGTATTCTATCTGCTTTTTAGAAGCAATCGGTGTGGGCATTTTAACTATCAATATCGTGTTTTAGTGAAATTTATCCTTCTCTTTTTCAAACAATATAGTCCCTTTTTCAAACAAGACTCAAAATCTTTGGTGATACATGATGACCACCAAGATACTACCTTCTTACTCTAAGAATTAATTGTCTAGTGATACTTTATCAATATCCTATTCTATCAAAGTTGCATGCCAAATCAACATCAACAAAGGCATGAAGATTAAGTGGTGAGTGTTTATGGAGAAATAGGCCATGATTGAGGGTCCCTTTAAGATATCACAAGATTCATTTCACCGCAGACCAATGCATAATAGATGGTCGATGCATAAATTGGGATAAGTTATTAACTGCAAATGAGATGTTAGAACGGGTAAGAGCTAAGTATTATAAGGAGCCAACTACTTGTCAGTATTGAGTGAGATATATAACATGACTTCCATCATATAATTTGAGTGATTCACCAATAGAGAGGGGAGTTGTAACTTCTTTTACATCCTGCATGTTCATTTTTTATAATAGATCCTGAACATACTTTCTTTGTAAGAGGAATAGTCCTGAAGATGTATATGTTGCTTCCACTCTTAGAAAGTAGCTCAAGGTCCCTAGATTTTTTAGGGAGAATCGATCTGTCAATTACTTGAGGAATACTTGGATCTCTATAGGATTACTTCATACGATAATAATGTCAATCCACATACATCAGAAGATATATTGTGTCACCATTGTGTTATCATAGAAATAACGAGGTATCAAAATTGGAGTTGATGAAACCAATTGAGTTCAAAAACGAGCCAAGTTCGGTATACCATGCTCCCGGAGCTTGTTGAAGTCCATAAATAGTTTTTTGTAGTTTACAAACATACGTTGGTTACTGAAAATGGATGAAACTAGGAAGTTGTTGCATAAAAATATCTTCAGTTAGAGTCCCCTGTAAAAAGGCATTGTTAACATCCAATTATTGTAAGTGACAACCCTTTGAGATGGCCGAATTCAGGATAAGTTGGATTATTATGGGTTTAACAACGAGAATGAATGTCTCTGTAAAGTCAATATTAGATCATTGATGAAACCATTTAGCCACTAGATGTGCTTATATCGAGCAATTGATCCATCTGGGTTTCGCTCAATTCAAAAGACTCACTTACACCCAATGATGTTTTGTGTGTAATGAAAGAGAACAAGGGTCCATGTAGAGTTATGAAGGAAAGCATTGAAAGCATCATATTCTTCGCACATGACTTGATGCCAGTATGAAGATTTTGGGCTTGAGTAATTAAGGTGGGTTTGATGGTCTCAGGTAAGGATTTTGTGCTAGCATGTAGGTCAAGGATTTGATGTGATTTAAAGATACCACTTATGGAGTGCGTTGTCAATGGATGTCTAGGGGTGATGATATTGGTAGATTGTATTAGTGGCATAGGTGGTGGAGAGTCACGATCACAGTACAAGGTAGGCTGTGGGATGTGAGTGTTACTAAATCTAGGAGAAGGTAAAGACGGTGGTTGTGACTCTAAGGGTAGTGCTTTAGCAACAGGGGAAACTTATGGAGAAGCAGTGGATGGAGTGAGGAGCTGCTAAACTGGAGGAATAATAGAGTGGGATCCAGAGGGGAAGGGCCAAACGATGTGGTGGGAGGCTCGATTGGCAGGATCAGAGGTGGATTCTTGTGATGCATGGTTGCTGGAGTTAGTCGCATAGCAGGAGACTCATGGTTTTAAAAAAATAAAGTAGACTCCACAAAAGTAACGTGATATGATATAAATATCTTTTGCATATAGGGGTCATAGCATCAGAAGATATTATGTTCAAAAGAATAACCTATAAAATCGTAATGCTTAGATCTTCATGTTATCTTATATGAGGCATAGGGACGTAACCATGGATAATAAAGATAGCCGAAGACTTTGAGTTTTTGAAGATTTAAAAGTTTATAAAATAATTTTCAAATGGAGACTGATATTGTAGGACTGGAGTTAGTATACGATTAATGAGGTAGACTACAATTTGAAAAGCTGTTGACCAAAAGGTTAGCAGTATGGAGGCTTGATATAGAAGTGTTAAACCTGTTCCAACGATATGTCATTGTTTATGTTTAGTAGAACTAACTAGTTGAGGAGTATGTGGGGATAACTTGAGGTTTTATATACCACAAGCTAACAAGCAGGATGTGAGGGCGTGATATTCACCGCCACCATCAGAGTAAACTATTTTTAGTTGTAGACTGAAAGAAGTTCTCGACCAACTTTTGGAAGTTAATAAAGATTGTTGAAACTTCATATTTATGATGGAGAGGATATAACAATGTGTACTTAGTAAAATAGTCTAAGAAAATGATATAAAATCTGAATTTATCGAAAGAAATGGTTAGAAGAGGGCCCTAAACATTGATATTAATAATTTTAAATGACTGAGAGCAGGTGATAAATGATGTTTCAAAGGGCAGTCGATAACTTTTAATGCTAAAACAAGCATCACAATGAGTTATGGTGCTATTTGAATTAAAAATAGGAAGAGAATAACGATAAAATAATTTTTGCTAGATAGAGGATGAGGGATGACCAAGATGATGATGTCATACATCAATTGAAACTACAACTGAAGAGTGAACAATGGGGTGGATTATTTATGGAGCTGACGACTACTCATAAATGTTATTTTTATTTTAGCCTCGGACCAAGGATGCCCCCGTGCTCAAATCCTTGACAAGAAAAAGAATCAGAAAGAATTTAATGGATGTATTATTTTGTTTACATAATGAGAAATAAAAATAAGATTTCTTTTAATGTGTAGTGCACATAAAATATCATCGAGTATAAAAGTAATAGGGTATGAAGTAAGCGTTGTAGAACTAATATGAGTAATGGAGATTCCTTTATCATCACCAATGTTAATGTCTTCATTTATGCTATAGTTGTTATGGATGGATAAGTTTTGGAGGTCAAAGGTGATATAACAAGAGGCGCTAGAGTCCACGATCAAATTATGTTGATTAGTAGGTGGAGTAGTCATGAGATTCACCTAAGGCCAATTTGATGGAGCAGGAAGTCTGGGTCGAGATAGATAAACTTTCATGGAGTACCCGACTTTATCACACAGTTGGCAAATAACTCTTTGTTAGTTTACATGGGCAGGACGCCATGGCTGATGGTTATTAAAGTTGCCACCTTGATAGTTTGGAAGTTGGGGTGAAAATGTTAAGGATGTGGATGAGGGTAGGTTTGTTTTGGGCCCATAGGTTTAGGACATGACTTGGCCAAACTTTTATGGATAGTCTTGTTATACTAGTTTCTTTTCCTCTTGTAATTTTGGTAATTTTGATTGATTTGAGCTATGATGGTGATAGGACTCCAGTAGGGTTGACTCCTAATCTCCCTAGAAGTAGTCAATAAAACCCTACTAGATTATAATAAAGTCACTCCTATCTTATAAAGGAGTATGGCTAGGGTTTAGATTAGCCCTTAGGGCTTACTGGCCGCCACCTCCTTACTGGGTTGGTTGGCCAAGGTTTCCCCCTACTTAGGTCGGCTATAGAGCCAACCTTGTCGCCTCCTGTTCCTATTAAGGCAAGTTGACTATAGGAGGGGTAAAGGGGTATTTATACTTATGCAAGTACCCTCTTAGGCTAGGGTTTTGATCCCTATATAATGATATAGCCACCCCCTCTCTTGAATCAAGTATTTATCAATTTTATTTCAGCCTTGTGCCAAGTCTAGGAGGGAGGAACCCTTATAGCGTTCCAAGAGTTGATCCCCCTCAAGAATCAAAATCTATAGAGCTCCTTCTGAGGTTCGATCATTTAGTATCAGAGCAGCGATCTTACTGCCCTTGTAGTCGTCATCCATACCTCCACCTTCCCAAGTAATTCCTATAATTGCTTTTGACGTCACCTCCATCGTCGCCCACCAAGCCACAGATCCATCAATCTGTTGCCTTCCTCTGCGTCAACATCAAAGATCTGGTTGGAGATCCTTACACACTCTCTTTGAAGAGTTTAGATTGGGCCAGTCACCGAGCCCAATAAGATCACAATGTGGTGCAAATTTCGATTGTAAAATGAACCTTAGCGAAGAACTAGCAATGATCCGTCAAACCTCCACCATCTAAAAGTACTAAACTAGGTTTGAAAGGTTATCTAATCAAACTTATGATTGGTCTGAAAAATAGATATTAAGGACTTTTATTGAGGACTTGAAGTTGGAGATTCAGGAAGAAGTTAAAGTGCAACAACCGTACACACTTAAGGCAGCCATCTCCTTTGCGTGTCATCAAGAGGAGCGATTGAACTATAAAGCTCGGAAGACTAGAGTTGCTTCCTGACTAGCGGCACTAAAGCTTTTATCTCCTACTATCAGCCGACCCTCTCAACCATAGAAATTAATAAGAGAAGACCTTCATGACGGATCGACAAAGGGCCTATGTGGGTGTTGTGATAAACTGTGGAGCCTAGGACATAAATGTAAAAAGGAGATACCACTGATGATTATACCACTGAAGACCCCAAACTTGAAAATACCACTCTCGAGCCCAAGGAGAAGGATACACCATAACTGACCACCCACACAGTCCCTACCTTAATTAGGTATACTAACTTGCAAAAATTAAAGATTGAAGGGTTTCTTGGCAGCAGTCCATCATCATCCTCATCGATGCCGGGAGCATACACAACTTCATGAGTAGTAAGATTGTTACCCACTTAATGCTCTAAAAAGAAGATTACAATGGGTTCGAAGTCAAGGTAGCTAACAACCAAATTCTGAAGTGCAACCAGAAGTGCCAGCGGGTAAAACTAATCATACAAAAGCAAGACATAGTTGCTGATTCTTTTCTCCTCCCTCTTGATGGTTTTGATATAGTACTTGGTATTGATTAGTTGTCTACGATTAAAGATGTTTTTTGGAATTTTTTGAAGCTAACCATGAAATTTTTTAGAAAAGGAACAGGTGATTCTACGAGGGAGCCCAGTGACTACAACCACAACACCACACTTGGAGGGGGTACCAAAAGAAGAATCCAATGGTTTTCCAATTCAAATTCAAGAGTTTTATGAGATTGAAGATAAAAAACCCCTCCCACAACTTACTGAATTTTTGGACCTCTCCACCTAACCAAGCCGACTACCTCCTCTGAAGCTAGCTGACCCCCCTATGCTGAATAGGTTAAAACTTCTACCAGTTGTTGCTCGACCAGATTGTTTCATACAACCTCAGAAGGTCAAGGATAAAAGAGTTGTTCAAGAGATAATAGAGACATGGATTGTTCGGCCATGCTTATTTTCTGCTACGACACATCCGTACATCCTTTTCCCTAGAGATAAGTTACTTTTAAAGTGTTACATCTTGTTGAACTCACCATGATTACTAATGTAGCACTTCCAGATCTAAGGTGACTTCCACAACTTTCCCTAGGATCGGACTATGATGTTTAAAGACTTCCTTGATGATGACCTCCGATCTATGGCCCAAGAGCGTGAGAAAATTGAGCTCCTCTAGTGACGAAATCAGAAAATGGGAAGGATCATTCATAGGACTCAACGAAGCATAAACATCATCCCTCTCATTATAAAGAAAGATGCACCACCTTGGTCGAGTGGAATTATAGCCCTCACGGCTACAATGTCGTTTACACCAAATCATGGCTAAATATTTATTATTGGAGTAGACACATCCAGAGTGGGGGTCAACACCATCCTCATGCAAGATGGTCAACTGCATGAAGAAGTAAAAATGTGCCCCGAAAAATCAGCACTCCTATACACCTCGGACTCAGATCGGGCTCAGACCACTAGAAATTTTATCAGAGGACAACCCTCACTCCAAAAGAAGGCACCACTACTATTACAGAGCAATCACATGGCAGCCTATGCAAGGAAGAAATTTTCCCCTGACAAACGCTGGAGCAAAAGAAAGTTTCCTGAGAAAGATCAAGTCCCCCTTCATCTTCAGCTCCACCAGCATGAAATTCAAGCCTCAAGAAAGTGGTCTCCCTATTTCTTTGGGCCTTGTAAAATTGGGGATCACATTGGAGCCCTAATTTGAAGATCAAATACATGCACCAGATCAAAATTACAGTTGATCCTCCAAGTATCCCACCTCAAATGGAAATTTAAAGATGACGATTCAGCTTAAGTTCTTCCAACTAACACCCAAGCTAATGAGGAGCTAAAGATCTGATTCCCTGAGTTCATGGAACTTCAGTCTTAAGAACAAAGCTGATTTTAAGAGGGCAGGTTTGATAGGACTCCGGCAGGGTTGAGTCCTAATCTCCCTATAAGTAGTCAATAAAATCCTACTAAATTGTAATAAAGCCACTCTTATCTTATAAAGGAGTATGGCTAGGGTTTAGATTAACTCTTAGGGCTTAGTAGCCATCGCTCCCTTACTGGGTTGGTTGGCCAGGGTTTTCCCCCTACTTAGGCCGACTATAGAACCAACCTAGTCGCCCCTTGTTCCTATTAAGGCAAGTTGGCTATAGGAGGGGCAAAAGGATAATTTTACTTATGTAAGCATCCCTTTGGGCTAGGATTTTGATCCCTATATAATGATATAGTCGCCCCCTCTCTTGAAACAAGCAATTATCAATTTTATTTCAGCCTTGTGCCGAGTCTAGGAAGGAGGAACCCCTATAGCGTTCCAAGGGTTGATCCCCCTCAAGGATCAAAATCTATAGAGCTCCTTCTACGGTTCTATCAGATGGGTGGCCCTAACAGCCTGTCTTCACATTTTAAATGTCTCATAGTTAGTTAATTTATCATAGAGTTCTTCAAATGACATCAATGAGTCATATGCCCATATTGCTGCAACCAGTTCCTTGAACTCATCTCCCAAGCCTTTGAGGGTGTGAACGATGACTTCCTCATCACTAAAGAAATGACCTATTAAAGCCAGGTCATCAATAATAACTTTAATATTTTATAGATAATCGTGATAGTACTTCCCTCTTATTTTATTTTTATTAGGTTGGAGAAGAGACTAAGAATCCGAGTACACAGGTGATTTGCTAAGGTAGTTTACAACTTGTGTTAAATCTCAGATTTTGATGATTAAATAAATTTAGATTTTATGATCTAACTTGTGTGTTAGAGAAAGTGATATAGGATTAACTACGATGGTAAAGAGGCATTACAATTAGATATTGGGCCGGAGTCAATTTCGGGCATCAGGCCAAGTTTTGGATGACATAATAGGAGCTCACCGAGAGTTCGTCAGAGGTCGGTTGAGGTTTGAATGATGTTGTTAGGAGTTCGCTTAGAGGTTATTAGAGGCTTGTAGGGAAGTTCATCGAGAGTTCACCGACAGGTTGTTAGGAACTCACCGGGAGTTTCTTGGATGGATGTTGAGAGTTCATCGGGATTCACGGAAGGATGTATTATTGACAGTTGGATAACGAAGATTGTATATTAAGTGTTGTAGTTAGCTTATAATGAGAGTCAGTCTTACTAACTCAATTAAGAGATCATTAGGCCTTAATTAGGGCTGATTTGGACTTATTATATAAGTCATTTCAGTATATAAGGCACGGTATTCGAAGATATAGTTTCCCAGATAACACAATCTCCTAGAAGATACAGTCTCCGAGAAGACAGTTTTCTAGAAGACAGTCTCAGAGAAAACACAGTCTCCTAGAAGATACAATCTCCGAGAAGACACAATCTCCTAGAAGACAGTCTTCAAAAATTTTGGCTCTATTCTTGAAGCCATTTGGAGCCTATAAATACCCCACTCATTCTTGCTTGAGGATGTAAGAATCAAGAGCAAGAAACTTGTGAAAACGCTATTGTAATTCCTTGAGAGCCATATTTCTCTTTATTTGGCTTAAAACCCAAGAGAGATGACTTTTGTTGGCAATCAAGAGGGACTTTCTATCACTCATCATCCCATGTTCAATGGGACAAAATTTTAATATAAAACAAATCAATGCATAAATTTGGCATAAAAGTTGAAGGAATTTTAATATGAAACAAATCACATGGATTGAAACAACTAAAAAGAGGAAAAGTTTTTCTTTAAAAGTTTCTCAATCAAGTTTTTAATAAGAGATAAAGTGATACCATTATTGTTGAATCTCTTGAACTATAAATATAATTTGGATAGTTAAAATTTAAATGAGATTTTTTTTTCCAACCAAATCATGAACTTTCTTATGATTTTTTGACTTGAGACATTTTTTATGGGAATCAACTTTTTATTTTGATAATTTTTATTTTTACGAATAAAGAGACTTATGATCTTATAACTTAAGATTTTCATTAAGAATAATAATCTTGATAACTTGAAATTTCCTATATATGAATCACGATCTTTTATATTTTCTCCTATGTAACTGACAATAGAAAATGTCTTATCATGATCTTGATATCTTGAAAATCATAATTTGATATCTTTATTTAAATCAAGATCATTCACTAAGACTCTTTCATTTTATTAAAGAAAATTATATATATGAAACAAGATCCGTCTTATTATTTGATCTCATAAAAAATTTTTTTGACCTAAAAGAAAATTTATCAAATTAAATTATACCCTTTAATATTTATGATTTGATATTAATATCCTTCATAACATGATTTATTTATAACTTTCTTATATTCATGAATGGTATACTTTATCAACAAATTAATATTTCTTAAATTTATGATGAATTAAAAATTGAATGAGATTTTTTTCATAAACTTTTCATTGACTTCTTCACTTGACTTATCCTTTATGGAAATAATTTTTAACCTATATAACTTCTTTTTTATAATAAAATGATATTTATGATTTTAATAATTATAATTTAAGATTTTTAATCAAGATCATCCTTCTATTTTATTAAAAAGAATTATCTAAACAAATACTATGTCTTAAGATTTATCTTGAATGACTTAAGATTATTTACTCTCCTAGAACTCATTTTTATTATTGACAAAAAAGGAGATATATTAAAATAAATCATGTCTTTGGTACTTACGAATTGATTTTTCATATTATATCCTTAATTACATGATTTTTATTATATAACTTCTTTATATATAATTGTCGATGATTTGAAAATTAATTTTGTACTAGAATATTCTTCCCTTTTTTGACAATGACCAAGGGGGAGATAATATGAAAAACCATTAAATGAGGAGCAATTTACATTGAAGAAAATTAGATATGAAAAACATTCCAAATGCATGATTTGCTATCATAACTTTAAGGATTTCTTAGTATTTACATGAGAAGATATGAGTAGCTCTTATATTTTTCTTGAATTTCTTAATTTTTTGAGCTCTCATTCAAAATGGTTTCACTTTATTCTTTCTTCTTAACATTTACAAAAGAAAAAAATGTGAGTTAAAAATTTTCTTGTGATAAGACTCATTAAGTCTCTTCCAATAAATTTGATTCTTAGATTCATAAGTATTTTTTAAATATATCCACCCCTCTTAATATTTGATTTTTAATGGGATACTTAATTTTTATGATAAATATTTTTAAAAAATTATTCAAATATAATTGAGCATTTATCCTTTTTGTTGATGACAAAGGGGGAGAAATGACATAATTGATGATATTAGAGAGATATTTGTTTTGAGATCTTTGAAATGGTTGTAATGGATATTGTATCATGATTGATGATATGGTTATCTTGTGAACATAATGATTAAAATTTTTATGTGATACCAAAAAGATTAATGTTTGAAAATTTGGTCATGTATAGTATCATCTATGGTTAATTATGAAAAATTATCAAAATGCTTGAATTCAAACATAATAGTGCTTTTGAATTCAAGTTTGTTTTATTTATCCTATGATATATATATAGGGGGATTAGGGTTAACTCCCATCATCAATTGGTTATCATCATCAAAAGGGGGAGATTATTGAATCTCAGATTCTGATGATGAAAACAATTGATGGGTTTTGTGATCTGTTAGAACCCTAATGGATTCTAAGCTTGGGGGTAATCACTATAGGGGATCAGCCTCCTTGGAGCTCTATAGGGGTTCTCTCCTCCAAATTATTGCTCAAAGGCTGCAGAAAATACTTTTCTATTGTTAATAAAAAGTAGAGGATTGCATGGCTATTTATAGACCTTCTAACCCCAACTCCTAATAGGACTTCTACTTCAAGACTTCTACTCTTAACCAACTCCTAAGCAACTCATAATGCAACTCTAAGTCCAACCTCCAACCAACCCATCTAGGGGTAGTCGGTTGCTTTATTATTTTCTAATCCTTTTCTAACTTAATCCCCTCCTCATCCAACCCCCTCCTTAACTAGGATAAGGGGTGGTTAATTAGGATAATATGCATCTTGCTCTCCCTTGTAATATCTTCCTCAACTAATCCTAACCGAGCCGACCATTTTATTTTCCTTAATAGGGGTCGACTAGATAGGATTTACATAAATGCCCTTAGATTTAATATGATTGTCATGTTTAATAAAACTAAATTAGGACTCCCCTAGCTACAGTCCTAAGAGACCCACCATCTTCAATTCAGCCTTGTCCTCGAGGCTGATGCTCTACGAATTCTAAAAATTTGATTTTTAAATCATCATAGTTTTCTCAAGTAGCCTCTTCTTCTGAAAGGTTCGCCCACCGCATTAGCACTTCAGTAGTAGGTCACTGTCGTTGTGTCATGTTCCTGTGATTAATAATGGCACTCGACTGAGTCGGGAGCTCTCCTTGGATAGTCATATTAGGTAGATATCTTTGAACTATCATATTTTATCCTAATTTGAGCTTCAAGCATGACACATGGAAGACTGGATGGATTTGGAAGTCGGTGGGTAAGTCCAACATGTATGCTACTGCTCCGATGTGCTCCACAATCTGATAGGATCCATAGAATTAAGGTGAAAGCTTCATGGATACTCTGGTCTGGATCAATGTTTGCTTATATGGCTGGAGCCGTAGAAATACCCAATCTCTCATAGAAAATTCTCTTTCACCTCTGTGTTGATCATATTGCTATTTCATCTTTACTTGAGCTACAGTGAGATTATTTTTTAATAGCTTCAGCATTTTATCTCTGTCTTGTAGTTCCCTATCTACTTGTTCTATTTTAGAGATGCCCAATACATATTTTTGGATTATAAGAGGTGGTCGGCCATACATAGTCTTATAGGGTGTAATTTTCATAGATGAATGATAAGTTGTATTATACCACTACTCAACCCAAGGTAGCCACTTTATCCACTAGCGAAGCATCTGAGGTATGTCTCTAAACACCTATTCACCACTTTAGTCTGGTCGTCGGTTTGTGGGTGCTATGCTATGCTTATTTTCAATTTAGTGCCCTGCATCTAAAATAATTCCTCGTGAAGACCCTATCACGATTACTTACAATAGATCTCGACATCTCATATAATTTTATAATATTTTTCATAAAGATTCGGGTAATGCTGGAAGTAGTGTAGGGATTGCGAACTACATAGAAGTGAACATACTTTGTAAGGCGATCAACAACAACAATAATCATAACTTTTCCTTATGATGAGGGCAGCCCTTTGATGAAGTCCATTGATATATCAGTCCATATTGAGTCCGGGATAGGTAGAGGTTTTAGCTTTCTGGGGCTTGCTATTATTTCGCTTTTATGTCGTTGGCACACATTACATTATGCTACAAATTTAGCAATAATATTTTTCATCCCTTCCTAATAAAAATTTTATTTAATTCTCTTATATGTTCTAAGGAACCCGCAATGCCCAATCGCGCGTGTGGAATACATCTCTTGAAGGATGGTCTTTATACAACTAGAATTTGGCGCAAGCACAATGCATTCCTTATAGAGTAGGTTTTTTGAGTCTCAACTTTAATGAGCCACAGAACCTGGTTCTTCATCCAATTTCTTTATGATCTTGCTTGTTCCTGGATCATCTTGTCATTCTTTCCTAATGTCCTCAAGAAAGTTGCTGGTCGAAAGTGAAACAGTCAAAAATTCAGCTTGCTCGGGTAGTCATGAAAGCACATCTGCAATAATATTATCTTTCCTCTTTTTATAAATTATTTCATAATCATATCCAAGAAGCTTTGTTACCCATTTTTGCTGCTCAGGGGAAGATATCTTCTGCTCTAAGAAATATTTCATGCTCTTATGTTCGATCTTGATTTGGAAGCGTCACCCGATTAAGTATGGTTTCTACTTAGCCACTGCGTGCACAATCACGAGTATCTCCTTGTCTAGTCATCTTGAGATGAGAAGGAGATAAAGCCTTGTATATGCTAGGGGGTGGCCATCTTGCATTAACATAGCACCTATTCATACTTCGGAGGCATCGACTTTAATAACAAAAGTCTTGTCGAAGTCGGGTAGTGCTAGCACGAGCATTATTGTCATTGCGGTCTTAAGTTCGTCGAATGTGGTGGAGGCTCTATCCAACCATTGGAAAGCATCTTTTTTCAGCAAGGAAGTGAGAGGCGCACTGATCTTCCCATAGTCTTTTACGAACTTGCAGTAGCAGCCTATTAAGCTGAGAAAGCCGTGCAACAATTTTACGTTCCTTGGGGTTAGCTAATTCTGCATTGCTTCAATTTTGGAAGGGTCCACCGCCACTCCTTCCTCTGATATGATATACCCAAGATACTCCACCTTTTGTTAAAGAAAGCTACACTTAGATTTTTTGATAAAAAGGACATGCTTTCGAAGAATTGTCAAAACAAGTCGTAAGTGCTCAAAATAACTTTCAGTAGAAGGGCTGTAGATAAGGATGTTATAAAAAAAACCAACATAAACTTATAAAGATAATTCTGAAAGATATCATTCATAAGGCTCTACAAGGTGGAGGGAGCATTTGTGAAACCAAAGGGCATTACCAGAAATTCGTCGTGGCCGTTATGTGTCTGAAAGGTAGTTTTCGGTATGTCTTCTTTGCATATCCTATCTGATGATATCTAGATCGAAGGTCTAGCTTTGTGAAGATTCTTGCTCTCTTTAATTCATCAAGCAATTTATGTACTACTAGAAATAGGGTACTTGTCCTTGATAGTTATACTGTTAAGAGCTCTATAGTCGATGCACATTTGCTATGTTCCATCCTTCTTTCGTACAAAGAGTACCAGTGAAGAGTAGGGGCTGTAACTCGACTGAATGACTCATGTTTCAAGCATCTCCTTCACAATCCTTTCTATTTCATCCTTCTATAGATGAGGGTACTGATATGGTCGAGTGTTTGCTGGAGGTCTGCCCGGAAGAATCAGTATCCGATGATTATGTTGGCGGCTAGGAGGTAGGTTGCGTGGTTCATCAAATACATCTGAAAATTTAGCAAGCAAGGGAAGTAGATTTGGGTCTTCAACTTCAGTTCTTGGATTGCTGCTCAAGTTGTACTAAGAAGCCGCTACATGTTTTGTGCAATACTTTCTCTATTAGTAATGTGCAAATCGTTGATATGTTGCTTCCCCGTTTACTGCGCAGTACCACTTATTTTCCCTAGCTATAATACTTCATGATTAATTTTGAAAAATTTCAAGAAATATCACCTAATGACATCAGCCACTTGATGCTAAGCACGGCTTCATAATCATCAAGAGGGAGGAGGAAAAAATTTGTAATTATTTCTTAATCTTGTAGTAAAAGCTTCAGAGCCAGGCACCAGAGATCACACTTCAGAAGTCATCCGTCGACAACTTTAACATCAAACTTGCTGCAATCTGTAATAGATAAGGCCATCTGAATAGCAACTTTGTTGTTCATAAAATTATTAGTGCTTCCGGTGTCAATGAGAATGATAATTGGTTGTTGCTTCAGAAATCCTCCCACTTTCATCGTTTGCGGGTTCGCGTAACTGGTAAGAGCATGCATTGTAATATCAACCAGCTACTCTTCTTCCTCCATGACCTCTTCCTCATGCTCCTGGATCTCCTCTTCCATATCTTCAAGAGGTTCAATTCATAGGAGGTGGCCCTTTTTGCAATGATGATTGCGACTCCACGATTCATCGCAATGCCAATAGATCCCCTTTGTTGATTGGTCATGTAGTTCCTCTCTTGTCAATTTTTTTGGCAGCAAAGATGGCTGGGAATAGAAGGAGACTTATATGTCGTGTGCCTAGGAGTGGTTCTCGTCCTCCAGGCATCTTGGTTGAGCCGCTCTTCTTGTATTCAGGTGAAGGAAATTGTAGCAGCTACGGTACGGGGCTGCCACACCTTAATCCTCCCTTTTATCTCTGGCTTGAGTCCCTCGATGAAGGTACCTAGTAATTGTTGATCAGTCTAATCATAAAAATAGTAAGATAGCTTCTCAAACTTAGTTTGGTACTCTTGAATTGTAGAGGTTTGTCGAATTTTTACGAGTTGGCCTTCGATATTTTCATACTTTGTAGGTCCAAAGTGGTTCGGTAGTATGTTTTTAAATTGATTCCATGTCAGAGCTCTATGATTATATTCCAACCAATTGTACCATTAGATTGCATCACCTTCAAGGTGGATGACAGTGATGTCCACCATAGCATCGCCCGACGTTCAGTAGTAGCGGAAGTAACGTTCAGCGTGCGAAATCCATCCCCTCGTCTCCTTCTTCCCAACATGGGAAGTCCACTCTCATGCATGGTTGAAGCATGTTTGAAGGTTGTCCTTCCTTCTCTAGGAGCCTCTCTGAACTCTCTCCTCAATGAGATTTTGTTGGACTCAGTGGTTGTCCACTTTTAAACTCCGTGAACAAAGCACACAATTTGTCCTCCAAGCGCGATTCAAGCTGTGATTCAAGCTAAGATTCCAATGCTTCAAACTTGGCATCAATTGGATCTTAGGAAGCTATGGCATATGCATGTAGATCATATATTTTATTATTATTTTTTTCTATTGATGGTTCAATGGCATGGGTGGTAAAAGATTCGGACAATCGGTTAGTGATAGAAGGGTTCGGCTGCAATGGTTTTCTATTTCAGGTTACAGTTTTGGGGGGTGTTAGGGTTATAAAAATAGGTTATGATGGTTGTCTCTTAAAGCTAGAAGGATGCCCTAAAGACATCTTGGGTGGTGGCAGTGAGATGATTGGGTTTCTGTGGATTAAGAAGAAGAAAAACGATAAAGGTGTTGTAGTAGATTTTTCGTTGAAAAAAAAATTTCAACAATGAAGACATAAATTTTTCAAAAATTTTCAATAGAAAATTAAAAATCACACATGAAAGCACAATTAAAGTAAAAATCAATAAATAAAATGACTTACAAAAATAAATAAGAAAAATACTTTCCAAATAACAGGAAGGACACTGAACCAAGAATATAAGACCTACACCTTCCAAAGAACAGGAAGGAAATTGAATTAAGAACAATATATAACTATCAATGATGAGATAATCTCACGCTTATGGCTATCAATGATGAGATAAGTAACTCACTTAAAGCCTCCTTTACTTTTGATGAGTTATTAAATGTCTTTCATGCATTGTTTGATAAGTATAAAAGGATTAGTAAAACTTATAAATTATTCAAAAAATAATTATGCATTACTCTCTAGTAAACTTAAAACTTTGAATGGTGCATCAACATCATGTATTTCTTGCTCAAAATGTGAAATGCTAGATGAAATTAAAAAGGAAAATATCATATTAAAACAAACCTCAGAAAAGTTTAAGATAGGCAACCAATCTCTAAACATGATCCTTGTTAATAAGGGTCATGTTAATAAGGAAGGTATTGGCTTTGTATCATCAAAAGTCAAATATCTTTGTTAGAATACCCACATTACATTCTTCACTCGAAAACAAATGTAATTTTTATGGTAGATGTAGACACTTTGCCTATAGATACCTATTTAGAAAGTATAGTCCACAAAAGTTTATTTGGATTCATAAGGGAATCATAGACAACCAAATGTCTTTAGTTAAATTAGGTAGAGCTTTTCATGAGGGACCCAAAGTCAAATAAGTATCTAAATTAAAATTTTCTATATTATAGATTTGTCGCTGAACAAAAGCTAGGAGCAAAAATGGTAACTTGATAGTGGATGCTCAAGGCACATTACTTGAGATCTAAAATACTTTGCAAGCTCACTAGCCTAAACAACAACAATAAGAAAAATTTTAAAATTAAAATTATTAGCAATAAATATTTTGATAGTTCATGATTGCTTTTTGATGATGCATGACTTATGAATAGCTAGAATATACTAGTAGAAAAATGGACTACACTAAAGAAATTTAGTTATTGTTAATGAAAAAATATCTATGTTAAAATTTTTCAGAAAAAGGATTTTGATGATATTATATTGGTTGATTTAAATATAAATATTAATGTTAAATGATTGACTTAAAATATGATTGAATGTTGTATGATTGAATTAGGGTTTAAAAGAAAAATAAAGTAAAAAAACACTTGAAAATGAGCATGGTAACTCATTTCACTAAGTCTAAAGAGTTAGACTCACTTAAGAAAGAAAAATCATGAAATTAAACTAAATTGAAGCTTTTGTCTGAAAATATTTTATTATAGGGATCTTAATGATTTTCTTTTAAAAAAATTTGATTTTGGTTTTAAATGACAATGCTTGAATTTGTCATAAAAGATAAAGGAATTTTTATATAAAACAAATCACATAAATTTAAAAAAAGAGAAAAATTCTTCTTAAAAATATCTCTATCCTATCAAGCTTTCAATACGAGATAAAATAATACCATTATTATTGAATCTCTTGAACTACAAACATGATTTTGTTGATTGAAATTTGAATGAGATTTTTTCCAACAAAATCATGAACTTTTTCATGATTTTTTTGCTTGAGGTATCTTTTATGGGAATCAACTTTTTTACTTCTATAATTTTCTTTTTACCAAAGAAGAGACTTTTGATCTTATAACTTAAGATTTTTATTAAGAACTAAGATCTTGATAACTTGAAATTTCCTATACATGAATCAAGATCTTTTATCTTTTCTCCTATGTAACTTACTATAGAAAAGTTTCTTAATTATGATTTTGACTTCTCAATATTTATAACTTAATAATTTTGTATGAATCAAGGTCGTTTGTTATTTGATCTCATAAGATTTCTTTTTGACCTAAAAAGGAAATTTGTCAAGTTAAATCATATCTTTTGGTATTCATGATAGTAATATTCTTCATGACATGATTTATTTGTTCTTTTATATTCATGAATGGTATACCTTATTACCAAATTGATATTCTTAGATTTGTGGTACTTTGAAAATTGATAAAAGAAAAGATTTTATACTAGTATATTTTTTCTTTCTTTTTGATAATGACTAAGGGAGAGATAAAGTTGCTATTTTTCAATAAAGAAAGAATTGGATATGATAAATTTTCCAACATTAAATTAAAAATAATTTACTTAGAAGAAAAATAGGAATTTTAAAATTTTTAAATGTTTTACAAATTCAGCTTGATATGCTATTATATTTTTCTGAATTTCTTATTTTTTACAAATTAGGCTTCTTATTACGTCCAAATACATGATTTTCGGTTATATTATTTTTTAAATTTCTTGAGCTTCTTCTTGATATTTACATGAGATAATCTTTTAAAATGCAATGAGTAGCTCTTATAGCCATCTCGGATTTTTCGGCATTTTGAGCTCTCTTTCAATATTTTGATTCTTAAATTCATGAATATGTATCCCCCTCTTAATATTTGATTTTTTAGGATACTTGATTTTTGGATATTTGATACGCCCACCCCACCACCCCTCTTCTTCTTCTTCTTCTTCTTCTTCTATCTTATTTACAAAGGGGGAGAAAAGAAATTTGATGTGGCATTTGTTATACATAAAATTCTATCCTTATCCTTCTTCTTATTTTACAAAGGAGAAAAAATGAATTAAATTATTTAGTATCCTTCTTAGTTTACTAAGAGGGAGTAATGGACTAACTTCCTCTCTTTATGTACTAAATGTTGTGACAAAGTTTTAAAAAATATACAAATATAATAGAGCATTTCTCTTTTTTGTTGATGATAAAGGGGGAGAAATGATATAATTAATAACATCAGCTAAATGTTATTTTGAAATCTTTGAAATGTTTATCATGTGAAACATATTTTTGTTTAAAATTTTTACTATGTGATACTAAGAAGATCAATGTTGTTTCTGAAGGTTTATCATGTATGGTATCATGAAGAGGTAGCTTCGTTTCTAGAATGTCGACCAAAGAAGAAGCTCCTAATCATTCGCTAAACCAAAACTCTCAAATACTAGCTCTTGTCCTTGAAGGATTCTATCTATTAATTAATCTAATTTGTTTGTCATGGGTGAAGAATCTTAGAGAGCAGCGTCCAATCCAAATAAGCATATGATGATGAATAAAGAGGAAAGCATAGCTTCATCGATCATGCGAAAGTTGTCAAAACGGACTTCGTTCTTCTACTTGTTTGTTTGGGTGCCCAACTCTTTCTTATATTCAATTCAATGCAACCCAACCTATACCACTATAAGACTGATCTATGTGAGGGCATATCGGATAACCCCAAATTTCACTCAGTAGTAACTGAACGACAGTGGGTGGAGCAAGGAGGGAGCATCAAACTAATTATTATCGTCATGAGGAAGTCATTAGTCTCAGAATGGACATTGGATCAGAGGGACAAGCAACGTATAGACAAGCAATTGCTACGTTGTTGTGTGGCAGTAGAGCAATAAGGAGTTATTAATAGTTATTACTACTAATGTGTTTGTGTTGTGTGTCAATGAGCCCAACCATACTTATACACTCATTATGGCAATTCTCTACTTATACTCTAAATTATAGTATGATGACGGTCGGGCGTATATGCCCCTAATGTCTGGTGGTTCAAGACATCTCTCTTTCAAGGAGGCAACGAGTATTCTACTTCCCTGGCCGACATAAGTGAAATATTTGAAATGTTTATTATGTGATACCAAGAAGATGAATACTTTGAAAGTTTTATCATGCATGGTATCATGAATTTTTAAATTATAAAAATTTCAATAATGTCAAAATGCTACACTGGAATTCAAAAGTGATGGGTTCTTTTGAATTCAAGTTTGCTCTATTTATCCTATTACATTTACATATTTGGAGTTAAGGTTAACTTCATCATCAATTAGTTATTATTATAAAAAAGGGGGAGACTATTGAATCTTGGATTTTGATAATGAAATCAATTGATGGGTTTTATGATCTAACCTGTGTTAGAGATGAGTGATGCAAGATTAACTATGATAGTGAAAAGGTAATACAATCTAGTATTGGGCCAAGTTAAATTCAGGCATCGGGCCGGAGTTCGAACGACGAAGTGGGAACTCAATGGGAGATCATCGGAAGCTCGTCCAAGGTGATCGGGGGCTCACCACAAGTTCATCGGGAGCTTATCGAAGGTGATCTGGAGCTTATTGGGAGTTCATCAAAAGTGATTGAGAGCTTGCCAGGAATGCATTGGGAGTTCACCGGAAGATGATCAAGAGACTTGCTAGGAGTTCGCCGAAGGATGCCGGGAAGTTCGTCGGGAGTTTAGAAGATCGATATATATGCCAAACAACAAGAACAATTATAATTGTGTCTTAGTGTATCACAGTTACCATCATATGTTTTCAATCCTAATTGAGTTAAATTTGGAGAAATCCAAATTAACTCAATGAGAGGCAACTAGGTCCACTTTAGGTTGGATTTGACTCAGGTTAATCTTATTTTATTGACTAGGAAATAGGTCAATAGGAGGTACGAGTCAGGTATGAAAAATACTAAAAGTATTATTTTCAGGATTCCTAACTATCACGAACGGTCGTTGCTCAACTGCAACTTCTTTGCTTAGTGAACCATTCATCACTTTTGTTTGGTTGTACAAATATTTAGCAGCCTGTTTTACCTTAATTTTATATGGTTTTGCCAAAGAAATATTAGTAAAAATAGTCTATAATGTTGCAAAATGATTGCTCACTGTGTGAAGCTAAAACTTCTTAAAATAGCCCTATTTTTGAGGCATTTTTGTGTGCTACAGTGTTCGCTCTGAACAGCATAAAATGCTAGCTATCTCAGCATCCTAGAAACCCTTGAGTAGCACAGGGCTGGATGGGGCTTCATGTTGGGAAACCTCAACGGGAGCATCACATGTGCAGCATAAATCAAAATAAAAACTGGTTTCCTACGTAGATCAAATCGTCGTGCAAAAGATTGAGGTCGCGAGAAAAATGTAAAAACAAAAAAATACGATATGTGAGAGATTGATTTTACCTAGGGAGATCGTATATCCCTATATTCTAGATCCGGATAGAGAAGATGAAGGAGGTCAAGCGTCTTCCTCTCTAGCGGTATCCACACGATGGATCTCTGCAGCGAAACTCCTCCAATCTGAACTCACAACTCTTGCGTAGAGGAGGGAGGAGAATAGGAGGGGGAGGCCAAGGGTGCAGCCTATCAACCATGAGTCTCCCCTCCTATTTATAGAGAGCTACCAAAAACCCTAGGGCTCCTACCTTAGTGGCTATTGGATCTCCATCCAATAACCCACTAACCTTGTATTATTGGATCTCTATCCAATAATCTCCTTAGGCATCTAATTGGGTCTTAAGCAAGGAGTCCATCAGCATAAGGTCTCATCTAATGAGAATAGGAGCTAATTGGATCTCCATCCAATCCTCTATTCACTGAAGCATCCACCATATGTGTGTGACCCTCTAGGTCTGATACCGAGCTGGCCATGAGTCACTCCCATTTGAACTCCTTCAGATATCGTAAATTATTATCCACATAATAATTTACTCGACTCATCAACTATGGACGTACTAGGCCACTGCGCCATAGTTCTCAGACGGTATAAGGGAATCAAATCCATTGGACCTGTCTATCCACAGTTATCTTGTATCTATAATCCTTTATCTAACTAATATCCCAGAGATCGTATATTGGACATGGTACTGTCAGGTCACATACGAAATCCGTCATAGCCTTGCTCTAATCGGATTCTCACGGAGAACTCTTTCTCTCTCAATCTGAATGACCCTAGCCAGGGATTTATCTAAGCAAGTATATATGTGATATTCCTCTCATGATACCGAGAGTAGATGATCCTTTATTGACACTCAATTGCCTTTGTAAGGTTAGCTACCAATCCCGATAACTAACTATACCAGATCTGGAACTTTCCAAACCTGTAAGTCTGGCATCAAAGAAATGAGTACTCATACAAGGCATCCTTGGTGTCTTAAGTCTAAGGACTAGATATACAACTGGGACTATGGAATCGTTATCTGACATTAGATATCATTAACCATACAACATTCCATAAGCAGATCAATCAGTGAACTAATTCTCTAATAGCACTCGCACTATATCCTTAGTGTCTCCACATAAGTGGCTATGAGACCAGCTGCCTCCATCATATGGATGGATATATAGTACACTGGTCTATCGGGTTATCTCGATGTCCCTCTCGAGTAACCTATGACCGGGATTATTTAGGATCTATGTTTAAAGGTGAATTGATCTCATTATCATAATCTCATCATGATCCGATTCTCATTGCATAGAACCAAGGACATCACAATATATATGCCACAGATAATATAATATGAGAATATGTCAATATTAATCATAAGAAAAAAGATCACATAGCGTATCACACGTGCCATCACTCATGTGATTGACTTGTAGGATATTGTAACCAACACTTTGGTTATATGTCGGGGGTGAGCATTTATCAAAATTTAAACTTGTCTTATATTCGACACCTGGGGAACCATCATTTGTGGACTTACGATCATTCATCCAGCCCTCTAAAGTCTTGTTTCACTTCCTTTCTCTCTTCTCTATTACACTCAAGGTGTTCGATGAATTGCTTATAAAGCTTCCCTCTTTACGAGACATTAGGAGTTGTCCTCGCTCGCTTTCAAGCTAATCAACTTCTCTTTTACAGGTCCTTCGGGACCGACAATGCGGCTGTAAGTAGGCTGACCTTTTATAGACGAATAACACTTTAATGTTTAATGACTTAGGGAATCCCAGTTAAGTCTGAAACACTGAGCAAGGTTGCTTCAAGACTTAGGCAAATCCAGCTAAGTCTTTAAGTTTGCTGCAATGTGCAGCATGTCTTGGGCAAATCCAGCTAAGTCCGTGACAGTGTGGTATAAGAATAGGCAAGCAATTCGAACAAATAGTGAAGAAGTTTCTCAATCTCACCATGGTGAAGTAGCATGGCGAATCGAGCAAGATGGGTAAGTCGGACCTTTGCCTCAAGCTAGGTGGGTTGTAAGTGTAAACTCGCTTACAAGCTGTTAGAGCCGGTCATGAGGAGCGCGATAGTGAACAAGACGAGCATGAAGTTGGGTATTCTCCATGAACGGAAGAGGCACAATCTAGAGCGCCAACCAGATAAAGGAGCCACAAGAAGAGGCTTACAATGGTGGAAACCCGCCTCGATGTTCTTGAAGCGAGCTTAGAGGAACTCTACCAAGGCCAATAGAGGCTCATTGGGGTAGAGAGCTCGCAAGAAGAAGCTGAATCTCAGATCGATAAGGTTGAGTCCCAAGTCGACCAATTGATGGAGGACACCAAAGACTCCGTACAATATTTATAAGAAGTGGTGGCGAAACTTATATCCAAGGTGACATTGCTCACCAGGACTCTTAATGTGGGAGGGAGCAACACTCGTGTATGAGGCATGACTCTGAAAGAAACCAAAGTTTCACTAGTAACAATGTATCTAAATAGAGATGTGAAACTTTGGTGGTGAACCCATTGGGAAGAGATCCAGTAAGGCCAATATCGATTGGACACATGGGAAGACTTGAAGCGAGAGTTAAGAACTCAATTCTTACCCGAGAACATAGAGTTTGTCACAAGAAGGAAGCTAAGATAACTTCGCCAAAGTACATCGAATTGAGACTATGTGAAGTAATTTTCAGTACTAATGTTATATATACATGACATGTCCGAGAAGGACAAGCTATTCAGCTTCCTCGATGGCCTGAAGCTGTGGGCATAACAAGAACTACATTAAAGGAATATCACCGATGTGGTCGGGCAATTGGTACTACAGAAAATCTAACTAACTTTGTTTCTTCAGAGGATTAGGAAAGAAGAAACAATTCTAGGAAAATCACCCAATAAAATACTCTTGAGTGAAGGAGTTTGGGAGCAAAACAATCGCTCACTACGTGGAGCCAAAACTGCCCAAAACAACTCCTTTTTTTGGGGCATTTTTGCATGCTCTGCCAACCGCTCTGAATGATGTAAAATGTCAGCCATCTCAGCACCTTGGAACCCCCCAGGTGCGCAGGGCTGGAACCCCTCGGGTGCCTATACACATCTCCCTCAACCGCACCTTGCTCTTCCCCTTCTCTCCTGGTCCACTACTCCCACGCCTTCCATCCTTCTGCCATAGCCGCTTGTCATCACTCCTGCATTTGATCGCCACCATCACTACTTCCTCCCCTACAGTCGTGCTGCCAGTCACTCCCACCATCAGCGCTCCATCCTCCCCTATTGTTACTTCCCAGCAGTGCAATAGCTAATGTCGTTCCAATCCTGCCACTAACTAGCTTTTGTCACGACATCTGAAAGATCGCAGCAATTACAATCATAACTAGCACTGTCGATCTCTTCTGTTGTCCATCTCTACTACAACTTTTCCTGCCCAGATCTTATAGCAGCCATCGCACCATGCCGGCGTCGACCCCCCACCCACTTTCGTTGGTGACTGAGCAAGAAAGGGCTACCATCGCTATTTCCTGGCTAGCGGATTTCCCCCCTCGGTGACCTTAGTGATGCTGCTCCCAATCGTGCCACCACTGCTTCCTCTTGGCTACTAACATCGATAACAACCACCATAGCCATCTTCCTCCTTCGTCGATCGCACTAACACTGCCCCTTTCCTCTGTCCACCGCAGCCTCACCCTCATTAGTTGATACACATCCCAAGCGCAGTGATCAATGCTGCCTTCCAGCAAATCATAGTAATAATCTCTTCCCACGCTGACACTGTTGCCATCTAGACCCCATAGCCGTAGCCAACCTTGGTCATTCCCCACGCCAACGTTGCTACCTTCCAGCCCTAGCACTAGCAATCCTATGGTGTTGTAACCCCACGCAACGATAAAAATAGGGCAACTTCTAGCCTTAGGTCGTAGCCACCCTCAGTGTCCACTTCCTCGGCAACCTTATGATCCCTCACACCATCACACTATTTTGGGCAACTTTCATAATTGATGCATTGCATGGGACATATTGATTGCCTTGACCCGACATCAGAAATAGGAGTTGAAGATTACAAATCTAGAGTCTTATGTGATGGCTACCGATAATTCAGTGGAAGCCAAACTAGAAGCCTTAGAGGCCAAAATCCAGAATAGGCAACAAGAAACCCTTAATAAATTTAAAATGAGTCTATTAAATAACTTCAACAAATTTAAACAAGATGAAGGTTTTCAAGTCTCATAGTGAACCGATTTGGAGACACAGGAAAAGGAACCAAGAAGAAGGCACTAATTACCCACGTATGAAGGTAGAATTTTAAAGATGGAAAGACGGGGATCTGGCTAGTTAAATTATACAGCTGAAAAAATCATCTACTTCTATAGAACTTAAGAAGAATCCAAAGTAGAAATAGCTTCAGCTCAACTTGATGGTGATTCAATCCAATGGTATGATTGGTATGAAACTTATTACGAGGTTCCTTTGTAGGAGCTATTCAAAAGAGGACTTCTTGTTCATTTTGGACCATCTGAGTATGAGAATATTAATGAGCAGGCCTCCAAAATCTGCTAGATTTCTATCATGCAAGAGTATCATAGCAAATTTGAACGACTATCAAATTAAGCCAGATATTGGTCCAAACGATAATTGGTGGAAATATTTTTATTGAAGTACTTAATTCAGATATTCAGTATGAAGTTAAAGCTCACCAACCCCGCACTATGATAGTTGTGATCTCTTTTGCACATATGCATGAGGAAAAAATTAACAAGGAGTATCGTTGAAACAAAAATGATAACACACAGATGATTAGCATGTCGCCCACCCCATTTATTTCCAACCAAAACTTGGACAGCCGAAAACTAACTTGAGAAGAACTCTAGGAAAGATCACCAAAGGATTTGTGTTGGCATTGTAATGAAAAGTAGAGTAAGGAACACTGATACAAACAAGGGTAGTTTATGATGATTGAACCAATTAAAGAGGAACTAAAAACTTATAACATGGAGTCTGATCATGAAGGCTATGACAAATTCAAGGTTGCTGATGTACGAATCCTAACTTATGATAACAAGAGTTCAAAGATAAATCTAATTATACAAAGAAAAGAACTACTTGTAGATTTCTTTTTGATACCTTAAAAAACTTTAAAGTGATGATCCTCAAAAGAAGTCGTGGAACTACCACTAGCCACCGAATGGAGAAGATTCTTCAGAAGACTGCATTGACTACTACACTAGAAGACCGACCCATTGGTTACACCAAGCGGAGATCCTACTTAATTGATCAAAGGGTTATGATGCACGACAAATATCCTAGACTGAAATGCTCCCGAGATTTAATGCTGCTTAGCCTTTAGGACAAGACTGATTTGAAGAAGGGAGGAATTATTAGGAACCCATAAATTTTTGAGTCATGTTTGAATCATGTAATATGTGGTTTGGTTAGCCAAGTTAGAGTCAGTTAGGTGTTAAGACCCTAGCTAGGTTGGGTCTTAGGTTCACTGAGTCATGATGTTAATAAAACTCTAAGGCATGTAATAAACCCTAAATTAGCCGCCACCCACCTTTTTGAAGAGATCGACTAGGATTAAGGAGGAGTCCTCATGGAGTGGGGGTCTCCTAGTCGTCGCTCTACCTATTAGGGAGGCTGGCTAGGGTTAAAGAGAGAGAGAGTTTCATTTAGTTATGACTCTCCCTAGGGTTGATTAGGAGTTAAATTAAGAGTTGGAGTCTTGATTTAATTAAAGTAGGAGTCTTATTAGGCCTAGGGTTTTGAGACCCAATATATTGTAGCCATAACCTTTTTCTCATGAATAGATTAATCTTTTCTTAAGCTCTTGTAGCTGAATACCAAGGAAGGAGGAACCCCTATAGAGTTCTAAGGAGGCCGATCCCCAATAGAGATTAATCCGAGCTTAGAATCCTAAGGGGTTTTAACACTTGATATTAGAGCCACGTTCTTAGCATCTTGCTACTCTTCCACCTTTGCTGCTACCATCCAGCTGTCCATCATCATCCCAAATAATTCCCATAATTACTGATCATCGCTGACTCCGTCATCATCACCACTACCACAGAAACATCATATGGAGCCCCACCAAAATTACATTAGGTTCTAGTTACCTTATTGCTGCTATAATTTACTTATCCAAAAACCAAAAAAATAGTATATCTATCTCGTCACAAAAACTTATCATCGCAAAGTTATCATCTTTATGACGAAATTTGTACTGCAAAATTCGAGCCGCATATTTACCCGTTCTTTCTACCGATATCGTGCTGCCATATTCATTTTCTCATTGAATTGTTCTTTAAATCTTTGATGTAACCACTGAAAGCTTTTCATCAAATTATTGTTCTTCGATGTAAAATTCAACTGCTGCATCTGCCACATCCGATCTTGTTGCTATCTTACTACCATATTTGCCACCAGATCACTATCATCTATATTGCTACTATCCTTGCTGATTTCATGCTGCCATATTCCTTAAGATACTGTTACAATATTACTAGAACTTGCATCGTAAAACTACTATCTTTTGACAAAAAAATTATGTTGTCATACTTTTTGGTATGTCTTGCTGCATACACAACTAATCTCTGTCGAATTTGTTATTGCCATATTGTTATCTCTATTCTTATCTAACTTGCTGCCATCCTTATCAGTTTCTTGCTGTCAAAATCATTCATATACTACTGGAATCCTTTTATTGCAAAATTGTTGTTCTCGATGAAGAATTCTGCAACAACATCTTTTGGCACTTCTTGTCATAGCCACACTAAAATGGTTGTTGCCCCTAACAACAACCATAAAACTTTCATCCCAGCCTTAAACGACTACCATCGAAACTATTTCCAACCTCCACAACACCATCAAACCGCAACACCAACAGCAACCTAAACCGGAACCTTGACCCATCTCTCTTTTGACCACCAATCCCTAGCAAATCGGTTGCTACCATCCATAGCAACCCTAATCCATCTTCCTATCTTTTAACCACTACCACCAAACCCCCCTTATAGCCTCCATAGTAGCCCCAAATAGCAGCATTAGCAGCACCCCCCCCCCCCCCCCCTTTGATGAAAAGTTATGTTTCACTACCTTTGGTACTACTTGCTGCATCCACACTTGATACCTACCAAATCCATTGTTGTTATCAATATCAACCCTAAGCCATCCCTCTAACCTTAACCCTCAACCATTATACCCCTTAGACAAACCCTACAATAGCTCTAAACCATAGCCCCATTAGCAACTAAAAATAGCAACCTATCAGCCCTAAACTGCAACCATCTATTCGTGATCCATCACCTCTTTCGGCCACCAATCCACCCAACCAGTTCATACCATTGACCCAATAACAAGAGAAGGATCTTGACACCATAAATATAGGATCTTATATCATGGCATTGGTAGATCTGATCGGTGCCAAGTTGAAGGCCTTCGTGAAATGTGTGGAGGATAGACTATGCTCTCTTTTTACAGAATGCAGATTGGGACGATCACTGAGCTTGATGAAATCGCAATAAGGTGAGAGTCTAGATCGAAAGGAGAGCCCTTCAGAGAAAAAAGAACAAGTGATGGACTCATCATTCCTACGCATAAGGGTGGACTTCCCTCAATGGGAAGACGGACATGACCGGATGGATTTCGTGCATGGAGCGATACTTCCGCTATCATAGGACACCAGAGGCTTCCATGGTGGGCATCGTTGCCATCCACCTTGAGGGAGATGCAATACAATAGTATGATTGGTATAAGCACACCCATGGAGTCCTAACATAGAGGCCATTCAAGAGCGGGCTACTACACCACTTTGGACCGTTCTAGTATGATAACATCAATGGTCAACTTGCAAAAATCCATTAGACCTCCATAATTCAGGAGTACCAGACCAAGTTTGAAAAACTCTCTCGAAGCAAGGGACTAGTTGGAAAACAACTATTGGAGACTTTTATCAAAGGCCTAAAGTCGGAGATTCGATGAGAAGTCAAAGTGTTATAGCCCTAGACGATGATAGCGGCTATCTCTTCCGCGTATCTATAGGAAGAATGGCTGAACCAAGAACATTGGAGGACCAAAGTAATCAAATGACTAGTAGCACAAAGACCCTCAGGCCCATCTACTACCAGTCGGCCACCTCATCTGAAGAAGTTACCGAGAGAAAAACTTCACGACAGATCTACGAAGGGCTTATGCTAGCATTGCGATGAGTTATGGAGTCATGACCATCATTGCAAAAAGGGGAAACTTCTCATGATCGAATCCATTGAAGAATCTAAACATGAAGATAAGGACCTCGAGCATGAGGGGAACATGAAGCAGGACCTGCAGCCTGCCGATTGTATGACTCACGCTCTAACTGGCTATGCGAACCCACAAACAATCTATGTTGAAGGATTCCTTAAGCAACGGCATGTCACCATCCTCATCGAGTCCAGGAGCACCAACAACTTTATGAAATGTAAGGTTGGTGCCTGATTGATGCTCTAAAATGAAGATTGCAGTAGGTTCGATATTAAGGTAGCTTATGGCTGAATCATGAAGTGTAACCAAAAGTGCTCATGGGTGAAAGTGTTTCTATAGGGCGAAAAAGATCATTGCTGATTTTTTCCTCTTCCCACTTGGCGATTATGAAGCAGTGCTCAGCATTGAATGGTTATCCATGATAAGTGATGTTTCCTGAAACTTTTCAAAGCTAACTATAAAATTTTTCAGTAAAGGAAAACAGGTGATCCTACACAAGAAATGAGAGAGCGAAGCGACTATGGTTGCAATACAACACTTGGAGAAGGTACCACAAAAAGAGTCCAATGGCTTCTCAATTCAAATTCAAGAACTTCAAGAGATGAAGCCGAAGGAGATTAAAAACATGAACTCTCTCCCACAGCGTGTTGAAATTTCAAGTGCCTCCACCAAACCGATCCAACTACCTCTTATCAGGCTGCTCAACCCCCTACTTTGAACTAGCCACCAGCTGATGCTCAGCCAAATTGTTGTCCATATCCCTAGAAGACCGAAACTATGAGAATCACCCAGGGAATGACAGAGACACAAATTATTCGATCGCGCTTTTTTCCATTACGACACTTCATCCCTACATCTTTGTCTCCAGGGATAAGCTTTTTCTGAAGTGCTACATCCTGCTGAATTGGCCATGATTTCTGACGCGGCACTCCTAGATCTCGTGCGACTTCCATGACTTCCCTCAGGAGCGGACCATGATGCTCGAATTCTTCCCTGATAATGACCTCTGATCTATGGCCCATGAATGTAAGAAGATTGAGTCCCTCTAGTGGCTGAATCGGAGTAAGAGAGGGATCATTTGTAGGACTCATCGAAACATGAATATCGTCCCTCTCACTATGAAGAAAGATGCCTCCCTTGGCCGAGTGGAACTATAGTCCTCATGACCACAATGCTATTTACACCAACACTAGCATTTTCAGTTCATGGCAAGATGTTCATAATTGGAGCAGACACATCAAGAGTTGGGATTGGCATCATCCTCATGCAAGATGACTAACCCTTGTTCCGCACCGAGGCTTTCCCCACACTTCACTCGAGGCTTCTAATCTGCAAGGGGATACTAGTTGCTACCGAATTTAAAGCTTAGCTCGATACAGGTCCATGACATGAAAGAGAAGTAAGCCCGAAAAAATTACAATCCCTGCTAACGCCAGATCGGGCTCTTATCATCATGGATCATACCAGAGGGTAGCCACCATTTTAGAAGAAAGATTGGTTACTACTAAAGATCGACCACATAATAGCCTATGCAAAGAAGAAATGACCTCCTAACAAACTTCAAAGCGGACGAAAATTTGAAGATCGAGCTTTCCTACACTTCTAGCCCTACCAATAGGAAATTCGAACATCAAGGAAGTGGTCTCCACATTACTTTGGACATTATAAAATTGGGGATCACATTAGAGCCATGACATATGGATCAAATTTGCACACTAATTCAAAATTACAATTGATCATATAGGAATCTCACTGCAAATAAAAGTTTAGAGAGGATGACTCTGCCCAGATCCATTCACTCGACACCCAAGTTGATGAGGAGGCCTAATTCCAACTAGAGATTGCATGGCATCATAGGATCACAATGCATCACCATCCAAACACTACCACCAAGGAAGAGATATAAGACAAAGTTGAACCATGGGATCATGATGTGCCTACCTCAAATGCAATAAGAAAGCCTCATGACAAGCTACAGACTCGAACCCAAAGATCATGGATCTTCAGCCTCGAGGATAAGGCTGATTTGAAGAAGGCGAGTCTGTTAGGGCCCTAGTTAGATCGGGTCCTACGTTCACTGAGTCATGATGTCAATAAAATTCTGAGGTATGTAATAAATCCTAAATCAGTCGCCACCCACCTTGTTTAAAGAGGTCAACTAGGGTTAGAGAGGAGTCCTCATAAGTGGGGGTCTCCTAAACGCCAGCCCCACCTATTAGGGAGGTTGGCTAGGGTTAGAGATGAAAAGTTTCATTTAGTTAGGACTCTCTATAGGGTTGATTAGGAGTTAAATTAGGAGTTAGAGTCTTTATTTAGTTTAAGTAGGAGTCCTATTAGGACTAGGGTTTTGAGACCATATATAAACACTTGTAGCCACAATCTTTTTTCTCATGAATAAATCAATCTTTTCTTCAGCTCTTGTAGCAGAATACCAAGGAGAGAGGAACCCTTATAGAGTTCCAAGGAGGTTAATCCCCTATAGAGATCAATCCAAGCTAAGAATCCTATTAGGTTCTAACATTAGGAGCTTAGTTGGAGTTCGTTAGGAGTTTATTTAATTTTTTATTATTTAATTAGGAGTCCAAGTCTAGGGAGACTCCCGGTAGAACTCTATAAATAGGGCTGTAACTATTTCTTTATTAATCAATCAATGAAGAAAGTATTATTTTAGCCAATAGGCCAAAACCCTAGGAAGATTGATCCCCTATAGTGATCGAGGAGGTTGATCCCTTGAAGTGATCAAAGAGGCCCGATCCCCTCGAAGTGATCAAGAAGGTCAATCCCCTCAAAGTGATAATTTATCTCTCCTTTTCCATGATATAATCCTAGGGGTTCCTATCAGACTATAACTGTGGAAACTGTATTACGAGGTGCATTTTCCATTGATGTGTATGTGGAAAATGCTAGTAACTTATAGTGTCAAGTTGACTTCATCTAAAAATAATAAATTCTATTGTTACTCGTACTTCTTGTTGTATTTGTAATGGACAATAGACTTGCATACATGAAGGAGATGAATATTAAATTGACTGCTATGTTTGCTCTTCAACATACATCACTTGTATATATCTAAAACTAAATCTCATAATTAATATTTTTTAAGCCAAATCTTATTGTTTGACTAGGATATTGATTTAAAGCTAATCGAGCTCCTATTCTGTTTCTATCTATGATTGATGTCGGTGAATGTTGAATCTCCTTGGATTCTTTAAGGGTTTGAATGTTGGAGGTATGACCAACAATGTTCCTGTGATGCCTAAGTTTGTTTAGGAAATAAGATATCGATCAAATCCTGAGTCTTCTAAAGCTAAATACACAAAAGAGCTTGAGTTTTTAGTGTGTTGAGGAATGTACCTAATGTTGGGGGGGTGGTGCAGGGGTGGGGCGAATTAATGCTTATGAAAAATTTACATCGATTTAAGGTTCGCTAAATAAAAACTATATCGAAAATACATTTAAGTATAGAGATGTTTGTAAGAGTGCAAGCAAAGATAGTAAACAGTTAAATAAGAAAGCAATGAAGATAAAGAGCAAAGAAGAGGAAGCAAACTGATTTTATAGTGGTTCGGTCTCGTGACCTATGTCGACTCCCGATTCCTCCTCCGTTGAGGTCACCAGCTTCCACTATTGATCTTTCTTTAATAGGTGAAGATCACGTACCCTCTTACAACTCTATTCTCCTTTTACAGGTTTAGGAGATAACTATTATAAGTCTCTAAGCTCTCCCTTAAACAAAAAACTACACAAGATGAAATGAGGAGAAGCTCTAAAAAAATTACAATAGTGTTTTCATAAGGTTTTTGCTCTTCATGCTTGTATACCTCAAGCAAGGATTTGGGGGTGGTGGTGGTGGTGGTGGTGGGGGGAGAGGGGTGGGTGGGGTGGGCAGGGGGGTATTTATAGGCCCCAAATGGCTTCAATATTGGATCCAAAATTCAAATTTTAAGAGTTCCCGAGTTGCTAGTCTCAAAGACTGTGTTATAGATGGTTCAACCACCTTATAGTCTGGGAGACTGTGTTTGGGTGGTTCAACCTTTTAACAGTCTAGGAGATTATGTCTGGACGGTTCAACCGCGTAACACACCTTTGAAGACTATGTCTTCTTGGAGACTATGTTTTTGAAGATCGTGTCTTTTCTAACGCTAGGTTACTGAAATAACCTTTATAATAAGTCTAAGTCAATCCCAATTAAGGCCTAATGACCTCTCAATTGAGTTAGTAAACTAACTCTCATTATGATACTAACTGCGACACTTAACATACAATCTTCGCTTTTCGATCCTTAATTAATCTCTCGGCGAACTCTCGCATCCTTTCGATGAATCTCTAGTGAGCTCCCAATTTCCTTCGGTGAACTCCCGACGAACTCCCAGCGAACTCCCAGCATTCTTCTAGTAAACACTCGGTGAGCTCCCGACGACTTATCGATGAACTCCTGATGAACTTCCTGGTAAACCTCTAGTGACCTCTTGGCGAGCTCGCAACAACATCGTTCGATCCTTGGTCGACATTCAGCGAACTCTCAACGAGCTCCCAGTGCATCATCTGAACCTTGGCCCGATGCTCGAACTTGACTCCGGCCCAGCTTTGATTGTAATGCCCTTTTATTGTCACAGTTAATCCTGCATCACTTTCTTTAACACATAAGTTAGATCATAAAACCCATCAATTGATTTCATCATCAAAATCCGAGATTTAACAATCTCTCCCTTTTCGATGATGACAACCAATTGATGATGGGAGTTAACCGTAACTCCCCCTATGTATATGTTATAGGATAAATAAGACAAACTTGAATTCAAAAGTACCATCACTTTTTAATCAAGTATTTTGATAATTGTTCATAATTTAACCATGCATGATACCTTACATGACAAAATTTTTAAACATTCATCTTCTTGGTATCATATAAAAATTTTAATCATTATGTTAACAAAATAATAATGTCATTAATTATGATACAAATTTACCTCAACCATTTCAAAGATCTCAAAACAAATCTCTCTTATGTCATCAATTATGTCATTTCTCCCCTATCATTAACAAAAAAGAGAAATGCTTTCTCCCCCTTTATCATAAAAAAAGAATTGTTTTCTCCCCTTTTGTAAATAAAATATAAGAAGAAGGGGGGGGAGGGGAGTCCAAGAAGACTATAAGAGCTACTTATGTATTCAAAATTATCTCATGTAAATTTCAAGCAAAATCTCAAGAAATCTGAAAAATAGCAAATTATGCATTTAGATGGTTTAACATTCTCAACTCTCTTCTAATAAAGTCAAATTGTTCTTCATTTAATATCAATAAATTCTAAGGATATATCATGATTATTTACATAATCTCTTGTAAAGTTATGCCTAATGTCAATATGTTTAGTTCTTGAGTGTTGAATGAGATTTTTAGTTAAACATATTGCACTAGTATTAACACATTTGATCTGAATATTTTTCAAGTGAATTCCATAATCTTCTAAGGTGTTTTTTTATCCAAATGACTTATGCACAGCATGCACCAGCTGCTATGTACTTAGCTTCGATTATAGATAATACAACCAAATTTTGTTTCTTGGAAGACTAAGAAATAAGAGCATATCCTAAGAATTGACATGTCTTGTACTCTTTTTATCTATTCGACAACCTCCAAAATCAACATCTGCATAAGTAAGCAAATCAAAGTTTTTATACTTAGGATATCATAATCCTAAATTAGAAGTTCCTTTTAAATATTTAAATATTCATTTAACTGTCTTAAAATGAGAATATTTAGGATTGGATTAAAACCTTGCACACAATCTAACACTAAACATTATGTCTAGTCTAGTAGTAGTTAAATACTATAAACTACCTATTATTCCTCTACATGTCTTTTGATCAAAATTTTTACCTTCATTATCCAAGTCTAATTTTATAGAAGTGCTCATGGGTGTGTTTATGGCCTTAACATTGTCCATACTAAAACATTTTAACAAATCTAAGGTATACTTAGTTTGACTTATAAAGATACCATCATTTAATTATTTTATTTGTAATCCTAAGAAAAAAGTTAATTCATCCATTAGGCTCATTTCAAATTCCTTGCTCAAACCCTTAGTAAAAGATTCACATAAGGATTTATTTGTTGAACTAAAAATAATATCATTAACATAAATTTAAATAACTAAAAAATTATTTTTAAAATACTTAAAAAATAATATTGTATCAATCTTGTCTTTCAAAAAATTATTTGAAATAAGGAAAGAGCTAAGTCTTTCATATCAAGCCCTATGGGCTTATTTCAATCCATAAAGAGCCTTAGATAATTTGGAAAAAAGATCATTTTCAAAACGGGGGGTTGTTCAATATAAACTTCTTCGGAAATAAAACTATTAAGAAAAGCACTTTTGACATTCATTTGAAATAACTTAAAATTCTTAAAAGAATCAAAGGCAAAGAGCATCCTTATGGCTTCAAGTCTAGCCACAGGAGCGAAGGTCTCTTTATAATTAATCCCTTCCTCTTGGTTGAAACTATTGGCCACTAATCTAGGCTCATTTTCATCTTACTTGTTTCTAGAGACCCATTTAGTACTAATCACTAAATGGTTACTAGGTCTAAGAACAAGCTCACATACCTTATTTCTCTTAAATTAGTTTAACTCTTCATGTATTGAAATAACCCAATAATCATTTTTTAGGGCTTCCTCGATACATTTTGGTTCAATTTGAGATAAAAATACGGCATTAGCATGAAAATACTATTGATAAACGAGTTTGAACACCTTTTGATGTATCTCCTATTATTAACTCCTTAGGATGAGTATCTACATACTTCCATTCTTTGGGTAAGGATCCTTAGAAGTATATGCATCCAAGTTATTTTAGGGAGGAGGTTTATCATTCAAATTTAAAGCATCAAAATCAAAATCATCATCAAAATCAATTTTTTTTAATTTGAGAACCTCATTAAAGACAATATGAATGGATTCCTCAATTAATAGAGTTATTTTATTAAAGATACAATAAGCTTTTGAAATTAAAGAGTAACCAAGAAATATCTCTTCATCGGATTTTGTATCGAATTTTTCTAAGACATCTTTTTCATTCAAAATAAAACATCTACAACCAAATACTTTAAAATATAAAATATTAGATTTTTTATTATTCTACAATTCGTAAGGAGTTTTAAAGAGTAATGGTCTTACTAGAACCATATTCATGACATAGCATGCCGTGTTAAATATTTGGGTAGGCTTTGTTTGTTTAATATGGTTCTAGCCATTTCTTGTTAAGCTCCTATTTTTTCTTTCAACTACTCTATTTTGTTGTGGATTTCTAAAAGTAGATAAATTATGATTATACCATTTGACTCATAAAAATTTTAAAAACCATGATTTTAAAACTCACCATCATGAGTACTACTACTACATTTAGATGAAATTATAAAACCCTTTTGGTTTTGAACAAGTTTATAAAATTTTAAAAAATATTTAAAAGAATTACTTTTGTGTGCTAAGAAATAGGTCCAAGTATATCCATTATAATTGTCTATAATAACAAACGTATATTTGCTACCTCTTAAGCTTGTAGTATCAATTGGTCTAAATAAATCTATATGAATCAATTGTAATGACATAGAGGTGCTTATTTGATTTTTTGATTTGAAACCACTTTTTATTTGTTTTCCTAGTTAGCATGCATCACAAACCTTGTCTTTCACAAACTTGATACGAGACATTACTCTTACTAGATTTTTAGTTAAGATTTGGTTTAATAGTTTTATGCTAGTATGTCCTAGTCTCCTATGCCAAATCCATGCATCATCATTTAAGGTCGAAAAATATATTTCATTACAAAAATTATCAATATCAATAGTATATACATTATTACTTCTTAAAACAATCATAGAACTATTTTTATATGGTATTTCAATTATACAAGCATTAGATTCAAATTTGATAATGTATCTTTTATCACACAATTGGGTAATGCTTAGTAGATTATATTTCAAACTATCAACTAATAACACATCTTCAATCAAGAGGTTTGATTTGTTACTTATAGTTCCTTTCCCAATGATTTTTCCCTTGTTGTTATCTCCAAAGGTGACAAATCCTTCACTTAGGCTAGTAAGATTAGAGATATAAGTTGGATCTCCGATCATGTGCCTTGAGCATCCACTGTCAAGGTACCATTTTGTGCTTCTAGCCTTTGTTTGGAGACATATCTATAAGCAAGAGAGTTTTGGTTTAGGTATCGATTTGCCTTTAGGTTCCTCCTAAAAATTTTACCTAATTTTACTAATGGCATCGAGTTGTTTATGGTTCCTTTAGGAACATAAATTAATTTATGTGGACTATGGATTTTAAATGAACATTTATAAGCATAATGTCTCCATAAAGTTTATATTTATTTTTAGGTGAAACATATAATATAGGTCCTTTAATGAAGATTGTTGGCTTTTGTTGAGTGTTACTCACAAAGTCAATTCCTTCCTTTATATGAACATGATCCTTATGTTTAAGGATATGTTATATATTTTAAAATTTTCTAATATTTCTTATAATGAAATATTTTCTTTCTTAAATATATCTAATTCTTCACACATACTGCAATGAGCTATCTTGTGTTCATCATACTCCTTTTTGAAATTTTCAAATTCACTAGCAAGTGAAGCATGATCTTTCTTTAACAATTTATACTTTTTACTAACTAATTTAAAATCATCAAATGAGTCATTAAATGTATTAAATAATATATCACAAGATAAAGAAGACTCGTTTAAGTTACTTATCTCATTGCCAAATGTCATTAAAGCATAATTTGTAACTTCTTCCTTTTTGGTTGGCTCCTCATCTTCGGATGAATTTGAGTTGTCCCAAGTAGATTTGAGTGTCGTCTTCTTCTTTGGTTGCTTCTTCTTCACTTAGAAACATTCATTTTTGAAGTATCTCGGCTTCTTACATTCATAACATATTATTGAGTTATTTCTGAGTTTACTTTTGTTCTTAGCATCTTATTTTGTTTAGTTATTTTTAAGAATTTCTTAAATTTTCCTATAAGAAGTGCAAAGTCCTCATCATCATCATCGTCAATTGGGTTTTCTTCCAAGTGGTCTTTCTTAGTTCTAAGTGTTATATCCTTCTTGTTCTTTGGAAGGTTGTTCTCGAGTTCATCATGTGCTACATATGTCATTTCATAAGTCATCAAAGACCTGATTAGTTCTTCAAGCGAAAAATTATTTAGGTCCTTTGCTTCTTGTATTGTCATTACTTTGGGATCCCAACTTTTTTGAAGGGATCTTAATATTTGTTAATAAATTCAAAATTAGATAAACTTTTACTAAGCGCTTTTAGACTATTGATGACATCCATAAAATGAGTGTACATGTCTCCTATGGTCTCACTTAGTTTCATACGAAACAACTCATAGCTATGCACCAAAAGATTAATTTTTGACTCTTTGACTCGACTACTGCCTTCGTGTGTGACTTCGAGTGTTTGTCAAATCTTATGCACAATTTCATATATAAAAACCTGATTAAATTCATTTTTATCAAGTGCACAAAATAAAGTGTTCATCGCTTTAGCATTCAAAGAGAAAGTATTCTTTTCCGAATCATTCCATTCGTTCATCGGTTTGAAAGACTTTTCAAAATCACTTTCAATAATATATCATAATTCAAGATCCGTAGAAAGTAGGAAGATTCTTATTTAAGTTTTTCAATATATGTAATCCGTCCCATTGAACATAGGAGGATGAGTAATAGAAAGTCCTTGATTACTAACAAAAGTCATCTCTCTTGGATTTTAAGCCAAATAGAGAGAAATGTGGCTCTAATACCAATTGATAAGATCAAAGCGGTACTAAGAGAGGGGGAGGGGGAAGGGGCGCGGTAGTATTTGTAGGCCCCAAATGGCTTTAATATTGGAGCCAAAATTCAAATTTTAAAAGTTCCTGAGGTGTTGGTCTCGAAAATTATGTTCTGGATGGTTCAACCGCCTTACACAATCTGGGAGATTGTGTCTAGGCAGTTTAACCATCTGACATAGTCTAGAAGATTGTGTCTGGATGGTTCAACAGTGTTTTTACAAGGTTTTTACTCTTAATGGTTACATACTCTTAATAGTTCCTGATGTGTTGGTCTCGAAGACTGTATTCTGTGTAGTTCAACCGCTTGACATAATCTAGGAGACTGTGTCTAGGCGGTTCAACCGTTTGACACAATCTGAGAGATTGTCTAGGTGGTTCAACTACCTGACACATCTTCGAAGACTATGTCGTCTTGGAGACCATATCTTTAAAGACCGTATTTTTTCTAACGTTAGATTATTGAAATAACTTTTATAATAAATCTAAATCAATCCCAATTAAGACCTAATGATCTCTTAATTGAGTTAATAAAATTAACTCTTATTATGATGCTAACTACGATACTTAACATATAATTTTTATTATTCGATCGTCAATTAATCTCTTGGTGAACTCCCGATATGCTTCCAATGAACCTCCGATAAGCTCCCAATTTCCTTCAGCGAACACCCAACAAACCCTCAGCATTCTTTCAGCGAACTCCCAATGAGCTCCCAACCACTTGTCGGTGAACTTCTGATGAACCTCCTGACAAACCTCTAGTGAGCTCTTAGCGAGCTTCCGATAACCTCATCCGAACCTCGGCCGACCTCCAACGAACCCTCGTCGAGCTCCTATTGCGTCGTTCAAATCTCGAGCTGATGCTCGAACTTGACTCTGGCCTAACATCTGATTGTAATGCCCTTTTACTGTCGTAGTTAATCTTGTATCACTTTCTTTAACATACAAGTTAGATCATAAAATCCATTAATTGATTTCATTATCAAAATTTGATATTCAACACCTAATGAGACTTTTATAATATGATTGCAAGATGTTATCCATGAATATACACATTGATGTCAAGAACAATTATGCATTTCTCTTGGTCCTAGTGGAATCATGTGCATTGAACTCAAGAAACATGTAACAATCATGATATGGTTGGTAACATTCGAAGGATGGTGCACATACGACATTGAATTATTAGGGACATAATTTTTTGAGATGCCGGGAACATAGGGGTTAATTTTTGGTCATGAAGATGCATCACTTCTATATATTCTAAAACTAAATCTCATTATTACTAATTGCTAAGTCAAAAGTGATTATATGATTGGGATGCTGATTTGGAGTCAATCGAGATCATATTTTATGTGTATCTTTGATTAGTGTCGGATAATATAGAATCTCTATAGACACTTTATGGATTTGAAACCCTCCAAACAGAAAAAAAAAAAGCAAAGACACTTTTGACAACGCTCCTTTCATGTATAAATATCATATATTCTTGAGTTTAATTTATAAAAAGCTTATATTTTTTTGGTGTGTTCTTTTTTTGCTGTGTTGATAAACACACCAAAAAGAATCTTTTAGGATATGATTTAAGGATTACTGTACTTGAAGATACACATTGACGTTGGGGCGGTTATGCATGTCTCCTAGTTCTGATGAAATTGTGCTGCATCAAATCCACATAACGTGCAATAACTGTGACGTGATTGGTAAACGTTTAGGGGATGATGTCATCTCAATCACACAATATTACAATGTCAAAATGTGATATTGAAGTGCCAACTAATTGATGAATAAGTGTCGGTCATGTAACACCTAAGTGTTAGCTATGTAGCACCATGATGTCAACTATGTAACATCAAGGTGTTGGCTATGTGACACATTATGCATTTTATTTGCCACAAGCTCAAAACTAGCTTTTGCTTTATGAGCCAACGTAGTTGTGTTTGAGAACACATTTGAAATGTGTATTCAGGGTCTAATACATATTTCAAATATAAGCTAGTCTTTCATAAATTATTTTCAAATCACATCTAACCTAGATGGTGCATTAGAAATGCTTAAATGTTCATGCTACATTAGGATAGCAATTGTATTTCATCATTTGTAGTGTGCTAATATAATTTTTAAAATTCTAAAGGTACTCATTGATTTTATGTAAAACTATAAGATTGCCAAATTGATTTAGTGAGGAACCAATATGATTTTCTATAAAGATAAAATTATATTTATTTATGTTAAAGATTGTTTATATTATTATTTCTTATTTACTATATATTTGGGTAAAATATTTTTTATAAGATTAAATAAATTCATTTATTTATTTTATTTATTAATTTAGATAAAAAATATTTACTTTTAAATAAATATTTAAAAGTCAAAAGGGTAAATTTGTCATTAAATTTAATATTTTTTTAAATATAATTTTATAAATAATACTTAATGCACATTTAAAATATTATTTTCATCTATCATTAATCAAATATTCAAAACATTTCATATGTTCATTTAAATATTTTTCTTCAACTATATATTAAAATATGAACGTGTTTGATACGGAGCGTCTCCGTTGCATCCGTTCCTCTGCGGCTCCTTCTATGAGCAGCAAGACGACGTTGCTGAAAGAAGTTCAAAGGTTTCATGCCGCCTTGCTTACATCTGGCTTCCGAAATCACGCCTACCGTTGCAACCTGCTGCTCCGCGCCTACGCTCGATGCGGCGCCCTATCCCACGCCCGCTCCCTCCTATTCCAAATGCCCTTCCCCACCCTCGTCTCCTTCAACATCCTCCTCTCCGCCTTCGTCCGCTCCGGCCGCATCGATGACGCCATCGACCTATTCGACGCCATGCGGGCCACCGATGCTCACTCTTACAACACCACCATCTCCGGCCTCGTCCGCATCCACCGCGTCCGGGAGGCCTTCACTCGTTTCCTCCGCATGGCCCGCAGTCATGTCAGGCCCGACGACTTCACCTGCTCGACGATAGTCGCTTGCTGCGATCTGTCTGCGGGGCGACAGCTCCATGCGCTGATGGTGAAGGTCGCGTCGCTGACTTCAGATCCTTTTGTTGGCACCAATCTGCTGAGGATGTACAGGGACGCGGGTGAGATGTATGACGCAAGGAAGGTGTTTGATGAAATGGGTCAGCGGGATCTGACGTCTTGGAATGTATTGATAGATTGTTATTATAAATCTGGGATGGGCGAATTATGCATCAAGGTATTCGTGGAGATGGTCAGGGGTGGAATTCGAGTGGATGAGTTCACTTTAGCAACTGTTATGAACGAACTTGCAAGCCGCACGTCCGTGAGCCAAGGCATGCAGGTGCATTCATTGGTCGTGAGAGCCGGGTTTATTGTGGATAGTTTCTGTTGCAATGCTTTGTTGAATTTGTACTCGAAGGGAGGATTTGTTAGTTCGGCCATGAAATTGTTCGATGATATGACTGATCCAGATGTGGTTTCTTGGACCATCATGATTTCAGGTCTTGAGGTGAGTGGCCATATCAGTGATGCTTTTGAGATTTTCAATTCGATGCGAATGGCTGAAGTGGAGCCTAACTCTTTCACTTTTGGTACTTTGATTGGTTGCTGTGCAAATGTTAATGCATTTGATATTGGAAAGCAATTTCATGCCCTTGCTCTTAAGAAAGGGTTGGAACTTGATGTTGTTGTAGGGAGCTCACTTGTGAATATGTACTCAAAATGTGGTGAGATAACTGATGCTCTGAGACTCTTCCAGAGCTTGCCTGAGAGGGATATTGTTTCTTGGAATGGTGTTATTTGTGGGCTTGCTCAGAATGGAGAAGCTACCACAGCCCTACAATTATTTGATGAGATGGTTCAATTACGTCTGAAAGGCATAATGCCAAATCATGTCACTTTTGTTGGTGTCTTGACTGCATGCTCCCGAGCAGGGTTCATCTGCAAGGGTTGCAGCATCTTTAATGACATGGTTGATGTGTACTCATGTGAGCCCCAAGCTGAACATTATGCTTGTATGGTCGACTTATTTGCTCGCTCAGGATTACTGGAAGAAGCAGAGGTTATTATTCAAACCTTGCCTACTGAGCCTAACATTATACTCTGGGGAGCACTGCTTGGAGCATGCAAAAGCTGTGGAAATCTTGTCATGGCAAAGCGCATTGCAGAACGACTTTATGTGTCTGAACCAATGAACTCATCCAGTTATGTGCTTCTCGCTAATCTGTATGCTGCTAACAAAGAGTGGGATGATGTGTTCAAGTTTAGAAATAAGATCTCTACAATTGGAGTTCAGAAAGTAGCTGGGAGTAGTTGGATTGACATTAAGGGACAAGTTCATTCTTTTACATCAGGTGATCCACATAATGCACAGACCTAATCTCCAGTGTGCTGCAGATACTGTGGTTGATAATGTTGGAGGGTGACGAAGTGGCTTAATTAGCACTCAATGGACTGTGGGTGATGCAACTATTCCCTTGAGGTTACTCCCAGCATTAAATGCAGTTAACAGTAGGGCTCAATCCGCATTTGTTATGGTTGATGTTGTTGGCATTTGACGAGCTTATCTTTCCTTGCTTCAAGTCACTAACATTTGTTGGTTAACAGAGCATCCAAACAAGTAATAGATAGGTAAGTGTACTTCATACTGATATGTTCAAGCCTGCTATAGTTATACCCTCAATGTAGCAATATGATTTTGCTTGGTGCACCAAACTTCAAAGAACATGGATGGTCACCAAGAGTTGGGAGTGTGGAAACGGATATCGACTAAGAGTGACCACCAGGAGTCGACTAAGGATTGTCATGAAATGCAACAAGTGCAATAAGAGTATTGGAAACACAGTTAAAAAGTGAAGTGCTGATGACCACTACAACAGCTCAGGAAAAGGTTTGCTCACAAACAGATGCATAGGGTCAGAACTGCTCTGATGGCAAATTTATGTACTCTGAACGACTTGCTGAGGATCATGCAACAAGAAATGAATTGGAGGATGGCTTGAGTTTATGTCTCGTTAGGAGCTGAGACAGCTAATACCTAGAGAGGGGTGCTATTCCAGATATGGAGGCCAAATGCTTCTATTTATTTCTTTGCATGCTTACTTTGGCAATAAAAGCTAACCTGGAGACTGTTAGATTGTTAGAGAGAAGAAAGGACGAAAAAAATTCATAGAAGGCTGTTCCTTTGCGAACAGTTACGTCTCAAGGCCTGGGCAAAAGGTACCTGCGACAGTTACTTGCCCATCTCTTGTAGACTCAAGCATATACTTTAAATAATTTGAATTTTGGTTCCTGGGAGAGGAATTTGGTATTTATCTTAAAAAAATAATAATACTATCATTTATTAGTCATTGAATTTTCATATAACGACCAAGATTTCATCATAAATAATATAATTGATTATTATACTTTGATTTGATAACTTGAATCATTGATCCAAAATAGCAAACTATCTAACTTACTTTTATGGATTGTCGAGCTCATGTTCAATGATTACTTTGAAATTTGATAGGTAGTTAATGATAGTCTTGACACTTCATCACCATGTGGTTACATATAGTCGACACGCTGATTGCTTGAGGTCATGCCAACCATGCACGGCCAACACTTGACAAATGGTCCATGCAACACACCAATATTATGTGACTACACATGGGCGACATGCCAATTACTAGAGACCATGTAAACCTCATGTGGCTAACACTAGTCTAATTGAAAGATGCCTTAGATTTAGCACACATGATGTCACTATCATGATTCGGCCACATGTAATCACCGCCAAGGTTGTCGATGATCTCGTAAATAATGATCCTTAGAGTCACCTATAAAAGGGGCTCCCTAGGTGTGTTCCTCAACTAGTTCAAATAGTCCAAACTCAAAATTGACTTCATTATTGGTGGGACATTTGTTGGGAACACCATTGACTTAGTTTTGTTGTTTTGACTATCTCCACAACAGTGACATAGATCGAGAGGAATGTAGGAAGGATCTCAAGTAATTTTGTAGGACCTTCTAGGCTGAATCATAAGGACCTAAACGGATTGAGTCTAACTATGCCAAATGCTCTCGTGCCAAACCCACTTATTCCTATCCTCCCAGAGTAGGTTTAGCCTAGACTAATTATTGGACCCACTCCCTCTGCTTTACAAGTACCTGATCCCTTACTCTTCCGTTGACTATTCCAAGATTTGATGGCCAACACACCACAACTTGCCAACATCCAATTTCATCGTCCTAGATTGTAACCATACACATTGAAACTTTCTACGACCTCATCTAGCACGTCCAATTCTTGATCAAGATATTTCAAACTATAGTCCCCTATCTCCTACAACATGTCTAGATGGCACAATAAGGGGTGCACCTAATTGTACTTACTCCACCTTTCTTTCTTCCAATTCCTCACCCAATTCCGACCCACAACCTGATGGTCGAATCATGACCCCTTACGATTGACCTATCTCAAGATAATAATTCTCCTCAAAATCATCCCCATGGGCCACACCACAATCCTCTTCAAAATCTCGAGGGAAAAAAGGAGTTGGTTGTTCAGTTGGCCGAGCTTCCCCCATATGTTCATGACCAACTCTATGAAATGGATCAACATTTAGAAGATATCAAGAAAGATATTAGATATGAGAAGTAGCCATATATCGATCCCTATTGAACGTCCATGTTTATAAGAATTATTATGAAGAAATTGATCCCATGAGCGTTTTGAATGATGACATTGGAACTATATAAATGGAATTTTGACCCTACTAAGCATATGGCATACACCTACAGAGGATAATGTTTGGAATAGCGGATTCCCTCGTTCATCATAACTTCCCAATAACTCTGTGAAGTGTGGCCAAAGAATGGTTTTCCAAACTAATCTCAAAATCAATCTCCTCTTTCAGACAACTTGTCAAGGAATCTGAACTCAATTTTATCAGTTATAAGTCGCCAAAGAAACCCACAACCCCCCTTTTAGTTGTCCACTAGCAATATAAAGAATCATTGGTAAGTTACACCAAACAGTTTAATGATGAGGTGTGGCTAGTGGCCGTCGAAGTTCTACTCAGTCATCACTCATCCTCCGATCACATTCCTATTTTTTTTGCAATAAGCAAACCGACATATTATGATCGAATCAGTCATTGCCAGGAAGAGAAGTATGGAACCCAAAAAGGCAAGAAAGGAGGTAAGAATACTACGGTTGCACCCTACAAAATACTTGTGAAATGAAAGACCATAAGGAGACCGAGCCCTTCCTCTATGAGAATTCACTCCATAAACACCTCTCACATTGAGGTGTTCATGCAAATTACGGAGGATCTTTTTGTACATCTTGACCCTTTGTGAGTTCCACCTACTAAATAGAATTGATCAAAATTTTATCGCGTCCGCAAATACCATGGAAGCCATAAAGGACACTCCATCATGTCCAAGAAACATCCTTAAAGCCTCGTGGATGCATTGAGTGACAAGTTGGTATGATAGTTGGGAGACCTACATGAGGGACTAGCATGTCCTCTCATAAGACTTAGGCAAGGGAGCATTAGCCAAAAATGCCTCGTCCCACTGTTAACCACCCATTGTGTTCAAAGATGAAGAAGTGGAACATTTAGATCTTGGCCACGATTACACACTTGTTGTTTCACTTAAAATAATCAATGCATTAGTAAAGCTCCATTGACATGTTGTGCTATGATGTATTTTAGAAGATCGATTTGATCTCAAAAGATCTACAATTGATCTCCACCATGCTCACTAGATTCATTGAAGATTTGATCACCCCCCCTTGGGACTATTGATTAGTATATTACATTCGGGTCAAGCAACTACTTAAAGATAGTAAAAACTAGGTTGATGGTGGTTGACATCTTGTTCGCCTATAACACGATTATGAGATATTATAAATAGTTCGAGGGTCAGGGAGCTTATGAGCGATTCACGAGTCTCGCTAATGTTACTTGACCTCGATCTTGCTTCTAAGGAAGACTTCACTCTCCATCCAATAGCAAGATACTAGGGATCCAATGCCCCAAATCACCTATACCTATCTATATGCTAGAAATCCCTTGGTCAAGATCCCATTAGATTTGCCCAAACCTTGCTAAACAGTAAAGATTGACTCGGCCCGAACAAAAGAGAAGAAGGTTGAGCTCATTAACTTCCTATTCCATATCTCAAAAGTCTTCGCATGGATGCCTAGCAATGTACTTGGGATTGACCTCGTCATGGTACAATAGAAGCTCAACATCAACTTCGATTACCAGCATATTCAATAGAAGCCTAAAAGATGTACAAGAAGTCAATAAGTTGTTGTGTGTTGATTTCATCCACAAGATTCATTATCCAAAGTAGCTTGTCAATATAGTCTTTGTAAGAAAAAGTAAAGAAAAATGATGTATCTATTGACTAGACTGATATGAACAAAGCAAGCCAAAATATAACATTTTAGTGGCTCCTAAGGACAAAAAAATATACATGTTAGAATTTTAAGCGTCACACATGTATAATTAAATATATTAAGTCATTAGTTTTTATTAGCCAAAATTAAAGTGATCCAATTAAAGTAAATTTATTTGGCTAAGGGACATAATTATTATTATAAAAATTAATTGTGTGGATACCATCAGTCATATTTCTAACTTAATGACGAGATAAGTTAGAAATATGAAACTCTTGAGGCATAATTGCAGATTCATCAATTATGAATATAATCATAAGTTATGACTATAAATAATGTTATGGTCCTTGGTTGTAGTATCGAATGAAGTTTCTCTTCACCCGTCAAGGAGAAATCTAAAGTTCTTAAGGATACTCTGCAATTGGAAGACCAAATCACCAATCAATTCAGAAAATACTCTAATGGATTCATCAGGTACGCTTCCATATTAATATGTTTCTTAATTGTTGTAAGATTTCATGCATATTATAATAGATTAAATAAGTTTTATGGAAACATTCTTAAAACCATTGTTTTAGATCTATAAAGAATGTTTTGAACCAAAAAATTGGTTTTGATTCTATAAAATAATTGATTGATCCATATATGATATGTTAAAAGAACCCAACAAGTAGTATAAGAGCCATCCTACAATAATTGATGAACATCCATATATGATTCATCAGTGATTTGGTTCTATCATCATTGGGAAAGATGATAGTTTTATGTAATCATGCTATTTTAAAGTGATTTGGTTATATTATCATTGGAAAAGATTATGGTTTTATGTAATCATGCTACAACATGCTTCACATTCAATTCAGTACCTTTTACTGATGTAATATCAGTTTAATCTTGGATTGTCTTTTTCGCTTCATGTCTTTTCCTTTTCAAAATATGTAAATTCATTTTGCACTTCAATGCATAAATTTTTTAATTTCTTTTTTTAGATTTTATCTAATTAATATGAATTTAATTAATTAGATATTATTGCAATATTATGTTGGTTTAAACATAATATTGGTTCTATAATGTTGTTTGTTGACATAAATTGATTGATTTACATACTTTAAATATTCATCAGTCAACAAATTAAGATGAAGCCAATTTGACTAATATGGTCCAAATTCAATTAGTGATTGTTTAATATTAGATTGAGTAATTTAATATATGAAGTCGCCAAAGTGACCTCTCATATATAACATTTCTCATGAAAATATTAAATGTAGTGTGTATTTACATCCATGCGGTAATTATCCGCCCCAAAGGAAGGTTAATGACTGGTAGGATTATATACATACCTGTAATGATAAACACGTGATAAGTATAAAGTTATACATGTAAATGATAAATCAATCCAAAGATGGGTTTCTCATTTGACATGCCTTATTATCAGTGTTTAATCATTACAACAAGTCTACCACTAGCAATTAATATTGAAGTCCAAAGACAAGATATTAATGTTGCACTTGGTATCTTGAGATGGGTTAAATCATTATTTGAATTTGCTTAAGTTTATGACAATAATATGAGCATAATTTCTGGTTGTCTGTTGTTCTCTTATTTAGGTTCTCTTGTAAAAATATCTGCTAACCTCAATTTAGTATCAGTTCTAAACGAAATCAACTTTAAGGGCAAGAAAAGAAAATACAAATCTGGAAAGAATGAGGCTAATAAGGGTCCAATACAGAAGAAACAAAATAAGGATGATACTTATTTCTTCTGCAAGAAATCTGGGCATTTAAAGAAGGACTGTGCTAAATATCATACTTGGCATTCTAAAAGGGGAACATTCCTTACTTTGGTTTGTTCAGAAGTCAATTTAACTTCAGTACCTAGAAACACTTGGTGGTTAGACTCCGGTGCAACTACTAATATCAGTGTTTCAAAGCAGGGTTGCCTGAGCTACCGAAGGCCTAATAATACTGAGAGATGCATTTATGTGGGGGACGAAAAATCGGTAGATGTGGAAGCTATAGGCATATTTAGATTGTTATTGTGTACTGGATACTATTTGGATTTAAAAGATACTTTTATTGTATCGTCATTTAGGCGGAACTTAATTTCTGTTTCTTATTTGGACAAATCTGGTTATTCTTGTTCATTTGGAAATAATAAGTTTACTTTGTCTTTAAATTCAAATATGATTGAAACTGGTTCACTTATGACTTATGACATTCTATATTTACTTGATACTATAGCATCCTATCATAAAACCTTGAATGCGGAATTACGAGGTACTAAATGTAAAATTAAAAATTTTGGTATATTATGGCATAAACGTTTGGGTAATATCTCTATAAATAGAGTTGAAAGACTTGTGTCAGATGGGATTCTTGATCCCATTGACTTACCAGGTCTAGATGTTTATGTTGAATGCATTAAAGGTAAACAAACCAAACCTAAGAGATCAGATACATATAGAGCTACAGACGTCTTAGAATTGATACATACATATATTTGTGGACCATTTCCTACACCTTCATGGAATAGTCAACAATACTTCATATCATTCATAGACGATTACTCTAGATATGGATACCTGTATCTAATATATGAAAAATCTCAGTCTTTGGATGTGTTCAAAGCATTTAAAGCTGAAGTTGAAAATCAACTCAACAAAAGGATAAAAATCGTCAGATCTGACCATGGAGGGGAATATTACGGTAGAAATGACGGTTCAAGTGAACAACGTCCAGGACCATTTGCTTTATACCTAGAGGAGTGTAGAATTGTCCCTTAATATATAATGTCTGGGTCATCTAGCATGAATGGTGTAGCTGAAAGATGAAACCGCACACTTAAGGACATGGTAAGAAGTATGATTTCCCAATCTACTTTACCAGAGTCACTCTGGGGAGAAGCAATAAAAACTGCAGCTTACATTCTTAATAGAGTACCAACTAAAGCAACTGCAAAAACTCCTTATGAACTTTGGACTAGGAGAAATTCTAGTTTAAGACAATTTCGTGTATGGGGTTGTCCAGTTGAGGCAAGGCCTTACAGGCCTAATGAAAATAAATTGGAACCCAAACAATTAACAGTTACTTTATTGGTTATTCTGAGCGATCTAAGGGGTATAAATTTTATGATCCCAAATCAAAAAATATTTTTGAGACAGGTATTGCTACATTCTTTGAGGATATTGAGTTTGGGGGGATAAATAAGATTAAAGACTTTATCTTTGAGGAAGAATTGGTTCAGTCTGATCTGATTCATATAGTTGCCACTAATATGGCAAAATCTGTACCTCAAAAGAATATAGTCATTTCAACTGCCATACAGTATGAAGAAATTATTCATGAGGAACAAACTCAACATCCTCAAGAATATGTGCCACAAGAGCCAGCACCTTTGCGACGATCCACTAGGGAAAGGAGGAGTGCAATTTTGGATGATCATATGGTATTTCTCCAGAAACATGAAGAAAGTAGTCGTATAATGGAAGATGATCCAATCAACTTTCGTCAAGCCATTGAGGATTCTAATTCGGATAAGTGGATTGAAGCAATGAATTAAGAGTATAAGTCTATACAAGACAATAAAGTTTGGGAACTTGTCCCATTACCAAAAGGTGTGAAACCCATTGGTTGTAAATGGATTTTTAAAACCAAAAGGGATTCTAAAGGTAATATGGAGAGGTATAAAGCACGTCTTATGGCAAAGGACTATACTCAAAAGGAAGGGATTGACTTTAAAGAGACCTTCTCTCCGGTTTCAACGAATGACTCTTTTAGGACAATTATGGCTCTAGCCGCACATTTTGATTTAGAGCTTCATCAGATGGATGTTAAAACAACATTTCTCAATGGAAACATTGATGAAATAATTTATATGGTGCAACCAGAATACTTTGTGTCAGGAGACCCAAAGAAAACAGTTTGTAAATTGATAAAATCCATCTATGGACTAAAACAGGCATCCCGTATGTGGTATCACAAATTTCATCAAGTAATTATCTCATTTGGTTTTGAGATGAACGCTGTTGATGATTGCGTGTATCACAAATTCAGTGGGAGCAAATTCATTTTCCTGATATTGTACGTGGATGATATTCTGCTTCTTACAAATGATATAGGCTTATTGTAAGAAACCAAGAGATTTCTATTTAGAAATTTTGAGATGAAAGATCTTGGTGACATGCATGATTGCAAATCAGGAGACACCCTTATCGCAAAGGGAGACAAGTTCAGTCTCAATCAGTGCCCTAAAGGAAATCTGAAAACTCAAGAAATGCAGAAGATTCCCTATGCATCAACTGTAGGGAGTCTAATGTATGCACAAGTTTGTACGCAACCGGATATAGCGTACATTGTTGGTGTGTTAGGCAAATACTTAAGCAATCCTGGAATGGATCACTGGAAGGCAGCTAAAAGAGTCATGAGACATTTAAAGAGGACAAAAGATCATATGCTCACATATAGGAGATCAGACCATTTGGAGATCATTTGGTATTGTGACTCTGATTTTGCTGGATGCCAAGACAGTAGGAAATCCACTTCAGACTACATTTATATGTTGGCTGGTGGGGCAATTTCTTGGCGTAGTGCCAAGCAATCTCTTATTGCTTCTTCCACTATGGCAGCGTAATTTATAGCATGTTTTGAGGCGTCCAATCATGGAATTTAGTTGAGGAATTTTGTCACAGGGCTGCAAATAGTGCAAGGGATTGAAAGACCACTAAAGATATATTGTGATAACAAATCAGCTGTTTTATACTCCAACAATAATAGGAGCTCGACTAAGTCAAAGCACATTGACATCAAGTTCCTAGTTGTGAAAGAAAGGGTACAAAGTAAACAAATTTCTATAGAACACTTGGGAACAAACTTTATGTTGGTAGATCCTCTCACAAAAGGTGTACTGCCCAAGGTTTTTCATGAGCATACTGCTTATATGGGTATATCAGAATTTGATGAAACTTGGTTTAATGAGAGTCTGTCATATGTTTGTTATATGTTCTATGCCAGATTCTATATTTGTATAGATATTTTCTGATAAAAAATAAAGTTTCAGTTTATTATACTTTGTACATTATGGCTATTAAAGTTATTAATGATCTCATAAAGATAAAGTTGGACTAGTTGAAAATTGACATGTACAGATCACATTCATTAATTTTCATGCTACATATTTCATAATTGATCTATGTCATTTGGTTATGTTAATATTAGTGATCATTGATGGGTTTAACTATGATTGATATAGCGAAGACCGCTTTGGTACTATATTAATATAGTCAATGGACGAGATTGTTTTATATGTCCTGTTTAATAATGACAATAGTTTTGAGCTCATAAAGTATAGTATATTTATAAGGATACATATGTGACTCAGTGGGAGATTGTTAGAATTTTAAGGGTCACACATATATAATTAAATATGTTAAGTCATTATTTTTTATTAACCAAAATTAAAGTGATCCAATTAAAGTAAAATTATTTGGCTAAGGGACATAATTATTATTATAAAAATTAATTGTGTGGATACCATCAGTCATATTTCTAACTTAATGACGAGATAAGTTAGAAATATGAAACTCTTGAGGCATAATTGCAGACTCATCAAATATGAATATAATCATAATTATAGATTCATCAGTTATGACTATAAATAAGGTTATGGTCCCCGGTTACAGTATCGAATGAAGTTTCTCTTCACCCGTCAAGGAGAAATCTAAAGTTCTTAAGGATACTGTGCAATTGGAAGACCAAATCACCAATCAATTCAGAAAATACTCTAATGGATTCATCAGGTTCGCTTCCGTATTAATATGTTTCTTAATTGTTGTAGGATGTTATGCATATTATAATGGATTTAATAAGTTTTATGGAAACATTCTTAAAACCATTGTTTTGGATCTATAAAGATTGTTTTGAACCAAAAAATCGGTTTTGATTCTATAAAACAATTGATTGATCCATATATGATATGTTAAAAGAACCTAACACTTCATTCATTACTGATCAAGGGTTGTACTACTAAAAAGTTATACCCTTCAGACTCAAGAACGTCTAAGTGACATACCAAAGAATTATCATATAGGGAGGAACATAGAGGTGTATGTCCATAATATGCTAGTCAAAAATCAAACATATGATAACTACTAAACTGACTTAGATAAGACCTTCGCCACTCTCAAGAAATTTAAAAAATGTGTCTTTGACATCCTCAAGCAAATTCCTCAAATTTATGGTCCATCAAACTAAGATTGACACCGCCAGAGAGGAAGATCAGATTGGAGGAGTTTCAGTGCATAGATCAATTGTGTGGATACCGCCAGAGAGGAAGACGCTTGACTTCCTTCATCCTCTCCATCTAGATCTGAAATACAGAGATATACGATCTCCCTAGGTAAAATAGATCTCTCACGCATTATGGTTTTTTTGTGATTTTCTCACGATCCAAATCTTGTTCATGATGATTTGATCTGCGTGGGAAACTAATTTTTTTATTTTAATTTTCGCTACATATTTAATGCTCCCGCTGAGGTTTCCCAACACCCTTGACCTAAGTACCCAAATAGGACCGCCAAGTTCGACTCGACACTCCCAGAAGAGAGTCAAGTTGGTGGAATTTCTCAGCAAAAATGCCGACGTCTTCATTGGTCCTTATGGGACATGCACGACATCAGCCTGAAAGTAGCTCACATCGTCTCAATATTCAATTCTTCTTGAATTATTTTTGCTTTCTTGAGATTGCAATTAGTTCTACATCACTTTTCTCAACACATGGATTAGATCATAAGTTTATTAATTGATTTTATCATCAAAATCTGAGATTAAACATAATATAGTAACCATAATATGACTCTAGTGATATTTTTTTTACTATCATAAGAATTTCTAGATTTCTATCATTGATGATACTTAAAGAATCACAGTGCACACCAATATATTTTCTTAACTAAAAGAAAAAATCATTCCCATGGCTCTCTTCCCTCAATCTCTACTACTCCAAATGCTATATAAAATAATTTATTATCTCCATCAATGGTAGTCGCCATCATCAAAACAACAAGATACATTTCCAGATAAATGTATTGCATATATGCTTATAATTGGATAAATGTAGAGAATAAAACTATAGAAAGAGGCATTGAATGCCCAAAAAATTGAATTTCATAGGAAATTTATTAACTTACTCTAAGATCCATCAAATTTATCACGAACTTCATTTAATATGATTTCACGTGTCAAATATATTTTCTATATAAAACGATCACCCCCAAATCTTTTTTGAAAATCTGCAAGGATCATCTTCGGAATATATTGTTCATTTGCAAGAACTTCTTTTTCGATTTCTTCAGATATAAATTTGCTAGTGCAAGATAGATGATCTGGATGAATAAGTATAGTACAAGCACAATCTGAAGTGAAGCAAGACAATATTTCAAAAAAATAATTTAGAAGAAAAATAGCTTAGTGTAAATATAAACTAGTGGATTAAGACAACTGATTCAAAAGAAACCTCGGAAAGCAGCAAGTATTGTTACAATTGCTATTCACAGGCACCTGCAATTATCAGCCACCATAGCAACTGCAGACCGCTGGCTCGATAAGCTGCAGCAGTTGCTGGCTAGGCAAGTAGTTCTTGCAACTACTGCTGCTTGGACTAGGCAACATCAACTAGCAACTGTTGCCTCCACGAGGAAGTCAGGCAGCCGTTCATTATCGGAATTAGAGAGGAAGCAAGACACCACTTATGGAGCATTTACTTTCTGTTTAGGTGTAACATAAATTTTTCTAATGAGATTTATAGATCAAATAGTATTTTGGATTACACATTGTTCCTCACAACAAATAGAATGAAGCATATAAATCTCTATGCCGAACCTCCATCACTATTCTATAGAGCCCCGTCATCCACAAGAGACAACGTCACACCTCAAGAACAAGCGAACATGGTCAACAAATCAATCCTCACGGCATGTCTGTTGGTGGTGCTCTTGGCGATAGCCTCGAGTGAGTCTCTTTGTATTCAATAACCCATGGCTGCTCTTGTCCAAGCAAACACATGCAACTTTGACAAGCAATTGAAATGTACTGGAAACTGCATCTCCAGCCGCATTGGTCATCAATTTCTATAGCTGCTAGTACCTAATAGCCTCCAGTTGATTTGGCCTGAAACAAAAAAAACTCAGCTACTCCTACTTATTGTATGTGTAATGTTCTACAGACTTGCATAAATGAAGGAGATGAATCAATATTAAATTGGCTGATTTCGTTCCTTGACGAAGATACATCACTTGTGTGCGTTCTAAAACTAAATCTCATTGGACTTACATTCGAGAGAGAGAGAGAGAGAGAGAGAGAGAGAGAGAGAGAGAGAGAGAGAGAGAGCATGCAAATTGAAATTGAAGTGGAAGAGCAAAGAAAGTGGCTCGCTACGTCAGAAAGGCTTTGCTCTTGGAGAGAATGTAGGACACAAGATATCAACCTATCATAACCATTGGAAATAATTGCACTTATTGATTCATGATGGATGGGAATTATAATGAAAGACAACATCAAGTACTTTTTCCTTAACACCATTGTATTTTTGAGGTCTTGTAACCGGAAACAAATCACCGAGCGGTTCTAAAAATCATCACTATGAGGATACTACCAACTTACTCTAATACTCAATTGTCCAATGATATAGTATATATTACTTGTCTTCTCATTTCAAAACTTGAAATTTTTAGTGATCCTGCATTGACCACCAAGATGCTGCTATCTTATCATAAGAATCAATTCTTTGGTCATGCATTATCTATTAAGAATCAAATTGTTGATGATAACTAACTGTTGAAAAAAAGAGAAATATCTTGAATATGTGGAAGGGATAAAGCGATAAATACTAGTCTTCTTTTTTTAATTCTTTATGTGAATCAAGCATGATATAATTTTAATATCAAATATGAAATTTATAAATAGTTTTACAATATACAGATCAATTATATAAGTGATAAAATAATAAGAAAACCATGTGATGAGATTTATATAGAGAACTTTTTTAATGTGAAGGGAAAAATCAAGGATAAATTAACCAGATCATTTATTCTACTATAAAATAATTAGATTATGAGAGTCTCACTCTGGACAAATTAGAGGATATCAATACCATATGAAAATATTCACTCGGTTAAGTTTAAAGAAACCTAAGTAGAAAAAGATTTCTTAAAAATCTACACCGATTAATTAAGGGAGAAATGATGTCTAATATAGCATATCAGAAAATCATGATAATCTAATGACTAATCAATTGTGAAATATTTTTTCTCTCCAAATCAAAAGCCTTTTTTCTTCACTGAGTGTGACGTTTTTTGTTTTTCTCATCAATCCCATATTCAGTTAAGGTTAAGATTCTAATAACCCTATGGGTCCCATCACTTAACTTAGAACGGAACCATCAAATCAATCTTTCTCTTACACTTAATGATTTTCTTCATTGAATGATTTAATTAGTATATATTGAATCCAATAATATCTAACATAAATATGAATGAATCTAGAATAAATACAAAAAAAATTTCTCTATAAAAGTTCTTTATAAATCTCTATTGGTTAAAAATATTATTGAACTTGGACGAGTTGCTTGATCAATAGAGCTTAGAGTAAATCCTTGGTGATACATCATTTAGGTGCATTGATCACCATGATACTAAATCTTTAGAAGGCATGAATAATCTCTATAAAGAACCTCCATCACAACTCTATAAAGTCCCATCATCGACAAGACACAACATCACCTCAAGAACAATAAGCTAACATGGCCAACAAAGTCATTCTCATAGCATGTTTGTTGCTGGTGCTTTTGGCAATGGCCTTTAATGAGTCTATTTATCTGAGCATTGCATACATTCTTTTCCTAGTGGGTTTGAGACGTTACTGTTGCTTTCCTGCAGGTGTTCAATACGCCATGGCTTCTCAAGTCGAAGCAAACACATGCAACTTTGACAAGGATTGCAAATGTGGAAACTGCATCGGGAGGTGCATTTTCTATCGATGTGTCTGTGGAAAATGCTAGTAACTTATAGTGTCAAGTTGACTTAATCTGAAAATAATAAATTTTACTGCTCCTCTAACTTCATGCTATATGTTAATGAACAATAGACTTGTATACATGAAGGAGATAGCATATTAAATTGACTGCTTTGTTTGCTTCATCAACATACGTCACTTATATGTATCCTAAAACTAAATCTCATAATTAATATTTATTCTTATTATTTGACTAGGATATTGATTTAAAGCTAACTAAGCTCCTATTCTGTGTCAGTCTATAATCGATGTCGATGAATGTTGAATCTCCTTTGACTTTTTAAGGGTCTAAACTTTTCAAAAACTACATTGAAGGCATGATCGACAATGTCCCACTGATGCCTAATGACAAGGTAAGTAATGGACTAACCCAATCCACTGAGGCCCATTCAGCTCATTGGCCACGTCAGCATCGGAATCCAAGGTGGAGGGAACTAAGGTGGAGACAAGCAGAGGTGTCACATGGGCCAGTTGGATGACACATCAGCAGAACCACACCTGTGCGCCATTAATGCAACGCGGCACGCCATACCTCCATGGCACTCCTCTGCACCAGCTGCCCGATCATACACACCAGCCTTGGCATGTTGGTAGAGGTAAGGCCAGATGTACAGACAACCACCTGTCGATGAATATAAAGTCCCACCCCGGCGACACCAGGGAGGACCTTTTTTCTACATACAAAAAGACTACCAAGCAATTCGGAATACTGACTTGATCGTCGGAGGGTTCATGTCAAGCATCCCCATCCCGATAAGACCTTCTTGCAAGTCGGTTGCCATGCACATAGAGTGCAAGGAGAGTTGAACCACTTACCCGAGACGGAGTTCCCAAGACACTAGATCGACCTCACCCGGAGTCCTTGTCTCGGGATGACAATATTTTTTGTGCTAGAAGGAGGGCCTGATGTTGCAAGAATGCTCGCCGAACAACCCAATCCCGAAGCACTTCGCTAACTAGCCCTACGCTCTTCTACTGACCTTGCAGGCCGAAGGACCAAACTTGTTCCTCCTATTGGAGGAAACCATTGTGCCATCGCCCACGCCGAACTGCTATTGGAGGATGTTGACGGACTCGGGGTTTTCCCCAACTGTGGTGAATCTCGGACCACCTGTTGTCATGACCGAGGCCATCCTTGGGTTAACCCATCAGGTCCACGGGCTGGCTGGGATGATGCAGACTGTCATCCCATAAATACCCCAACTTATACAGTCTGTAGCATTCCAGTAACCAAACCCTCGGCAGATACCTCAATGAGAAAGACCCCAATCACCCCAGCTCGGAGAAGGGCAACTTGACAACAAGGGACCACGGTGCCCCCGACTGAGGTGATGTTGGCAAACCGTGATATTCCTGCTACATGCTCGATGAGCCACTCTCGGGACGTCATGCATATGGCTCCCGAACCGGATGTCATCTCCTTGGACTCAACCAACTCCATAAAAGAACAACTACGCCAAGTTAATCAGAGGCTATATGAAGTCCAAAGAGCATTCGTGAAGTCAAAGGAGGAACTCGGTGAAAGCTCTAAGGGCGGGTCTCCATTCATCCCTGAGATACAGGAGAAACCGATCTCGACCAATTTCTAATTACCTATGCTAGAATCGTACGATGGTAGCTCGGACCCCTCGGAGCACATTGTGGCTTTCCGAGCTTAGATGGCCCTTTATGACACCTCAGACACCCTCATGCGCCGAGCCTTCCTGTCTACCCTCGGAGGCCCAACCTGGATATAGTACAATCGACTTAAGCTAGCATCTATCTCCTCCTTTGATTCGTTCACTAAAGAATTCGAACTCAACTTTCTGGTAAGCTCCCAACTAAGGCCAACGGCTGCATCACTTCTCGGCCTGGTTCAAGGGGGTGAGGAAACCCTCGCCTAATTCATCGGATGCTTTGCTGCCAAGATTCAAGGAATGCCCGACGTCCACCCTTCGTTGGCAATCCAAGCGTTCCTAATGGGATTCTACCCCTCTCGGTTCTTTTGGTCACTATTCGAGTGGCCGTCGACGACAGCACCTGAGATGCTGCAATGGGCAAACCAGTATATCACCATCGAGTCACTAGTGGCTGGAAAGCGGGACAAGTAGAAGTGACATCGGGCTGAGTAGCCCTGAGGACAGCCCTCGGGATCCCACAGAAGAAGAATGGATAGGTCGGAGCCACCTCCAAATCTGTGACAAAGGACTCCTTAGGCCCCCAAATCCGATCAGAATAAGGCCCGAGGGGCACGACAAGAGAAGATATTATTATTTCCACCGAGAATATGACCATGACACAAAGGAATGTCACGACCAACAGAATTAGATCACGGACCTCATTCAACAGGGTCACCTTTGTCGGTACGTTCGAGACCAACGGATGCCTCCTAACGAAAGCCATCGTCGAGAAGGGGGAACTTCGCCCCGACCGAAAAGACCAATTGAGAAGCAAATTAACATCATCATTGGTGGCCCTGCTTCGGGAGGCAATAGTTCCTCGGCATGAAAAGCCTACGCATGGTCCATAGTAGAGAAAAGGTCAAGCCATGACCGTAATCCTGAGATCACATTCGAGTCAGTAAACGAGGAGTACCCAGACCATGATGACACCCTGGTGATCACGACACGATTCGCAAACGCCCGCGTCAAAAGAATCATGATCGACATGGGGACCCGTGTCAAAAGGAACCCACCTTGCCGTCGCCCACGCCAAACTGCTATTAGAGGATGTTGCCCGACTCGAGTTTTTGCCCAACTATGGTGAATCCCGAACCATTCGTTGTCACGACCGAGGCCTTCCTCGGGTTAACCCATCAGGTCCAGGTGCCGGTTGGGATGATGCAAACTATTATCCCATAAATACCCAAACTTATATAGTCCGTAACATTCCAGCAACCAGCCCCTCGGTAGATACCTCAATGAGAAAGACCCCAATCGCCCTAGCTCAGAGAAGGGCAACCCGACAACCATGGACCACGGTGCCCCCCGATTAAGGTGATGTCAGCAAACCTTGATATTCCTACTGCACGCTCGGCGAGCCACTCTCGAGACATCATGCATACGGTGCTCGAACTGGATGTCATCTCCTCAGACTCAACCAACTCCGTAAAAGAACAACTGTGTCAACTCAATTAGAGAATAGATAAAGTCCAAAGAGAATTCGAGAAGTCAAAGGAGGAACTCGGTGAAAACTCTAAGGGCAGGTCTCTGTTCATTCTCGAGATACAGGAGAAACCAATCTCGACCAATTTCTGATTACTCACGCTAGAATCGTACGATGGTAGCTCAGACCCCTTGGAGCACATTGTGGCCTTCCAAGCTCAGATAGCCCTTTACGACACCTCAGACACCCTCATGTGCTGAGCCTTCTTGACCACCCTCAGAGGCCTAGCCCGGATATGGTACAGTCGACTTAAGCTAGCGTCCATCTCCTCCTTTGATTCATTCGCTAAAGAATTTGAACTCAACTTCCTGGCAAGCTCCCGACCAAGGTTAACGACTGCATCACTTCTCGGCCTGGCTCAAGGGGGTGAGGAAACCCTCGCCCAATTCATTAGATGCTTTGCTGCCAAGATTCAAGGAATACCCTTCATTAGCAATCCAAGCATTCCTAATGGGATTCTGCCCCTCTCGGTTCTTTTGGTCACTACTCGAGCGGCTGCCGACGACAGTACCTGAGATGCTACAACGGGCAAACCAGTACATCACCATCGAGTCACTGGTGGTCGGAAAGCAGGATGAGTAGAAATGACCTCGGGCTGAGCAGCCCTGAGGACTGCCCTCGGGATCCCACAGAAGAAGAATGGACAGGCCGGAGCCGCCTCCAAATCCGTGACAAAGGGCTCCTTAGGCCCCCTAATTCAATCAGAACAAGGCCCGTGGGGCATGACAAGAGAAGATATTGACGTTTCGACTGATAATACGGCCATGACACGAAGGAATGTCACGACCTGAAGAATCAGATCGAGGACCTCATTTAGTGGGGTCACCTTTGTCGATACGTCCGAGACCAGCGGATGCCTCCTAATGGAAGTCGTCGCTGAGAAGGGGGAACTTCGCCTTGACCGAAAGGACCAATTGAGAAGCAAATTAACGTCATCATCAATGGCCCTGCTTCGGGATGCAACAGTTCCTTGGCATGAAAAATCCACGTAGGACGACAGTAGAGAAAAGGTTGAGCTGTGACTGTGATCTCGAGATCACTTTTAGGTCGGCAAACGAGGAGTACCCAGACCATGATGACGCCCTGATGATCTCAGCACGGATCGCAAATGCCCGCGTCAAAAGAATCATGATCGATATGGGGAGTTTAGCTGATATTTTATATTTTGATTCTTTTTAAAAACTGGGATTAACTAATAAAGACCTTCTCCCTATAACATCAACATTGACAGGATTTACGGGAGACTCCATCTCCCCCCTCGAGACGATAATCCTCCCAATCACCATTGGAGAAGAACCAAGGTCGAAGATGTTGATGGTATTATTCATCATGGTCGGACTCCCGTCGACATACAATGCCATCATCGATTTTGAGCCTAGAGGGTCACACACATATGTTGGATGCTTTAGCGAATAGAGAATTGGATGGAGATCCAACTAGCCCCTATTTTTATTAGATGAGACCCTATGCTAATGGGTTCCTTGCTTAAGGCCCAATTAGAGACATAAGGAGATTATTCGATAGAGATCTAATAATGCAAGGTTAGTGGGTTATTAGATGGAGATACAATACCTACTAAGGTAGGAGCCTTAGGGTTTTTGGTGACACTCTATAAACAGGAGGAGAGACTCATGGTTGATAGGCTGTAACTTTGGCTTCCCCTTCCTATTCTCCTCCCTCGTTCTACGCAAGAGTTGCGAGATCAAATTGGAGGAGTTTCACTGCATAGATCAATTATGTGGATACCGCCAGAGAGGAAGATGCTTTACTTCCTTCATTCTCTCCATTCAGATCTGAAATCTGAAATACAGAGATATACGATCTCCCTAGGTAAAATCAATCTCTCACGCATTGTGATTTTTTATGATTTTCTCACAATCCAAATCTTGTTCATGATGATTTGATCTGCATGGGAAACTAGTTTTTTATTTCAATTTTCGCTGCATATTTAATGCTCCCGTTGAGGTTTCCCAACACCCTTGATCCAAGTACCCAAATATGACCGCCAAGTTCGGCTCGGCACTCCCAGAAGAGAGTCCAATTGGTGGAATTTCTCAGCAAAAATGCCGACGTCTTCATTGGTCCTTATGGGACATGCACGACATCAGCCTGAAAGTAGCCCACATCGTCTCAATGTTTGATTCTTCTTGAATTATTTTTGCTTTCTTGAGATTGCAATTAGTTCTACATCACTTTTCTCAACACATGGATTAGATCATAAGTTTATTAATTGATTTTATCATCAAAATCTAAGATTAAACATAATATAGTAACCATGATATGACTCTAGTGATATTTCTTTTACTACCATAAGAATTTCTAAATTTCTATTGATGATACTTAAAGAATCACAGTGCACACCAATATATTTTCTTAACTAAAAGAAAAAAATCATTCCCATGGCTCTCTTCCCTCAATCTCTACTACTCCAAATGCTATATAAAATAATTTATTATATCCATCAATGGTAGTCGCCATCATCAAAACAACAAGATACATTTCCAGATAAATGTATTGCATATATGCTTATAATTGGATAAATGTAGAGAATAAAACTATAGAAAGAGGCATTGAATGCCCAAAAAATTGAATTTCATAGGAAATTTATTAACTTACTCTAAGATCCATCAAATTTATCACGAACTTCATTTAATATGATTTCACTTGCCAAATATATTTTCTATATAAAACGATCACCCCCAAATCTTTTTTGAAAATCTGCAAGGATCATCTTCGGAATATATTATTCATTTGCAAGAACTTCTTTTTCGATTTCTTCAGATACAAATTTGCTAGTGCAAGATAGATGATCTGGATGAATAAGTATAGTACAAGCACAATCTGAAGTGAAGCAAGACAATATTTCAAAAAAATAATTTAGAAGAAAAATAGCTTAGTGTAAATATAAACTAGCGGATTAAGACAACTGATTCAAAAGAAACCTCGGAAAGCAGCAAGTATTGTTACAATTGCTATTCACAGGCACCTGCAATTATCAGCCACCATAGCAACTGCAGACCGCTGGCTCGATAAGCTGCAGCAGTTGCTGGCTAGGCAAGTAGTTCTTGCAACTATTGCTGCTTGGACTAGGCAACATCAACTAGCAACTGTTGCCTCCACGAGGAAGTCAGGCAGCCGTTCATTATCGGAATTAGAGAGGAAGCAAGACACCACTTATGGAGCATTTACTTTCTGTTTAGGTGTAACATAAATTTTTCTAATGAGATGTATAGATCAAATAGTATTTTGGATTACACATTGTTCCTCACAACAAATAGAATGAAGCATATAAATTTAGCTCAAATTTATGTGTTAAGGTATGTATTCTATTTGCTTTTTAGAAGCAACTGGTGTGGGCATTTTAACTATCAATATCCTGTTTTAGTGAAATTTATCTTTCCCTTTTTCAAACAATATAGTCCATTTTCAAACAAGGCTCAAAATCTTTCATGATGACCACCAAGATACTACCTTCTTAGTCTAAGAATTAATTCTCTAGTAATTCATTATCAATATCCTATACTATCATCAAAGTTGCCTATCCAATCAACATCAAAAAGGGCATGAAGATTAAATGGTGAGTATTTATAGAGAAATAGACCATGATCAAGAGTCCCTTTAAGATATTACAGGATTCATTTGACTGCAGACCAATGCATAGTAGATGACCGATGCATGAATTGGGATAAGTTATTAACTGCAAATGAGATGTCGGGATGGGTAAGAGCTAAGTATTATAAGGAGTCAACTACTTGCCGGTATTGAATGAGGTCTATAGCATGACTTCAATCATATAATTTGTGATTCATTGATAGAGAGGGGAGTTATAATATATTTTATATCATGCACATTCATTTTTGATAAAAGATCCTAAATATACTTCCTTTGTGAGAGGAAGAGTCTTGAAGATGTATATGTTGATTCTACTCCTAGAAATTAGCTCAAGTTCCCTAGATTTTTGAGGGAGAATCAATTTGTCAATTGCTTAAGGAATGCTTGGATCTCTATAGGATTACTACCTATAACAATAATGTCATTCGCATACATCATAAGATATATTGTGTTGCCATTATGTTATCATAGAAATAACGAGGTATCTGACTTAGGGTTGATGAAACTAGTTGAGTTAAAAAATGAGCCAAGTTCAATATACCAGGTTCTCGGAGCTTGTCGAAGTCCATAATTAGTTTTTTTGTAGTTTATAAACATACATTGGATACTGAGAATGGATGAAGCCAAGAGGTTGTTGCATAAAGACATCTTCAGTTATAGTCCCTTGTAAAAAGGCCTTGTTAACATCCATTTATCGTAAGTGACAACCTTTCGAGATGACCAAACTCAGGATAGTCGGATTGTTATGAGTTTAACAATGGGACTGAATATCTATGAAAAGTCAACATTAGATCATTGACGAAACCATTTAGCCACTAAACGTTCTTTATATCGAGCAACCGATCCATATGGGTTTTACTTAATTTGAAAGACTCACTTACACCCAATGATATTTTGTGTGTGATGAAAGAGAACAAGAGTCCATGTAGAGTTATGGAGGACAACATCATATTCTTCGCAGATGGCTTTACGCTAATGTGGAGATTTTGGTCCTGAGTAATTGAGGCGGGTTCGATGGTCTCAGGTAAGGATTTTGTGCTAGCATATAGGTCAAGGACTTGACGTGATTACTTATGGAAAGCATTGTCAATGGATGTCTAGGGCGATGAGATTGGTAGATTGTATTGGTGGCATAGGTGGTGGAGAGTCATGATCACAGTACAAGGTGCACTACATGATATTTTGATAGTCGATGCTCAAGACACATGACTTAAGATCTAAAATATTTTTCAAGCTCACAAGCCTAAACAACAACAATAAAAAAATATTAGAATTAAAATTATTGGTAATAAATATTTTGATAGTTCATGATTGTTTTAAGATGATGTATATCTTATGCATAGTTAAAGCATACTAATAAAAAATAAACTACAATATAAGATATTAATGGAAAATTATCTATGTTGAAATTTTTCAAAAAAGGATCTTGATGATATTATATTGGTTGATTTAAATATAAATGCTAATGTTGAATGATTGACTTGTAAAGGTTGAATGATGACTGATTTTAATGTTATGATGGTTGTATCTTGAAATAGGTTATTTGTTGTTGAATGTTAGATTATTCTTGAATTTGAGCTTAAAATAAAATAAAAAAGAAGAGAAAAATCATGCTTTATTTTTTAGTATTTTTGATAAATTAAAAATAATTTTGAAATGAGAATGAAAATTACATAATAACTCATTTCACTAAGTCTAAAGAGTTAGACTCACAAAAGAAAGAAAAATCATTAGAATTAAAATAAATCTAATTATTGTTTAAAAATATTTTATGATTTCTTTTGGAAATGATACTTGATTTTCTGTTTTAAAAAGTTGAACATGTTTTACTTGTTTGAAAATATTTTATTGTAATAAACTTGATGATTTCTTTTTTAAATGAAATTGGGTTTTAAATAATGATCAAGATAAGAATCTAGCATAAAAGTTGAAGGAATTTTTATATGAAACAAATCACATGGATTAAAACAACTAAAAAGAGGAAAAAAATTTCTTTAAAAATTTCTCAATCAATTTTTCAATAAGAGGTAAAGTGATACTTTTATTGTTGAATCCCTTGAACTACAAAAATACTTTTGATAATTGAAATTTGAATGAGATTTTTTTTCCCAACCAAATCATGAACTTCCTCATGTTTTTTTGGTTTGAGGCATCTTTTATGGGAATCAACTTTTTACTTCTATAATTTTCTTTTATTAACAAAGAGGAGACTTATCATCTTATAACTGGAGATTTTTATTAAGAATAATGATCTTGATAACTTAAATTTTCCTATATATGAATGAAGATCCTTTATATTTTCTCCTATGCAACTTACCATAGAAAAGGTCTTATCATAATCTTGATATATTAAAATCAAGATTATAAATCAAGATCGTTCTCTAGGACTCTTTCGTTTTATTAAAGACAAAAATATATATGAAACAAGATCCGTCTTATTATTTGATCTCATAAAATTTTTTTGACCTAAAAGGAAATTTGTTAAATTAAATCATGTCTTTTGGTATTCATGATTTGATATTAATATCTTTTATAACATGATTTATTTATGATTTCTCTATATTTATTAATGGTATATTTTATCAGCAAATTAATATTTCTGAAGTTTGTGATAAGTTGAAAATTGAATGAGATTTTTTTTCATAAACTTTTCATTGACTTCTTCACTTGACTTATCCTTTATGAAAATTATTTTTAACCTATATGATGTCTTTTTTAATAAAAAAAGATTTATAATTTTAATAATTATACTTTTAGATTTTTAATCAAGAATAATCAAGATTATTCTTGAACGAATAAATATTATTTACTCTTATAGGACCCATTTTTGTTATTTACAAAAGAAAAGGGAGATTTATTAAAATAAATCATGTCTTTTTGTACTTGCAAACTGATTTTTCATATTATATCCTTAATGACATGATTTTCTTTATATAACCCCTTTATATATATTTGTTCATGATTTAAAAATTAATTTTGTACTATAATATTCTTCCCTCTTTTTAATAATGACCATGGGAGAGATAAAATTGTTATCTTACAACAAAATCATGAACTGAGGAATAATTTGCATCGAAGAAAATTAGATATGAAAAACATTCTAAATGCATGATTTGCTATCATAACTTTGAGAATTTCTTAATATTTACATGAGATGATATGAGTAGCTCGTATATTTTTCTTGAATTTCTCAGCTTTTTGAGCTCTCCTTTAAAATGGTTTCACTTTATTATTTCTTATTAACATTTACAAAAGAAAAAGATGAGTTAAAATTTTCTTTTGATAATAGGTCACTTTCAATATTAGATTCATAAATATTTTTCAAATGTATCTGCCCCTCTTGATATTTGATTTTCAATAGGATTCTTGATTTTTGTGATAAATATTTAAAATATTTAAATATAATTGAGCATTTCTCTTTTTTGTTGATGACAAAGGGGGAGAAATGACATAATTGATGACATAAGAGAGATATTTATTTTAAGATCTTTGAAGTGGTTGAAATTGATGTTGTATCATGATTGATGATATAGTTGTGAACATAATGATTGAAATTTTTATGTGATACTAAGAAGATGAATATTTAAAAATTTTGTCATGTATGGTATGTATGGTTAAATTGTGAAAAATTATCAAAATGCTTGAATTCAAAAGTGATGGTAGTTTTGAATTTAATTTAATTTTATTTATCCTTTGACATATATATAGGGAGAGTTAAGGTTAACTCCTGTCATCAATTGGTTGTCATCATCAGAAAGGGGAAGATTGTTGAATCTCAGATTTTGATGATAAAATCAATTGATGGGTGCTAGAGATTAGTTGAAGTTTGGACGATGTTATTAGGAGCTCGCCGAGAGCTCACCAGAGGTTTGCCAAGAAGTTCATCAGGAGTTCACCGACAGGTTGTCGAGAACTCACCAGAAGGATGCTGGGAGTTCGTCGGGTGTGAACCAAAGGAAATCGGGAGCTCACCGAGGGTTTACCGGAAGGATGCTGGGAGTTTATCGGGAGTTCGCATAGAGATCAATTGACAGTCGAACAATGAAGATTATGTCAAATGTCATAGTTAGCATCATAATGAGAGTTAGTTTTAATAACTCAATTAAGAGGTTATTAGGTCTTAATTAAGACTAACTTGTACTTATTAGAAAAGTCATTTTAGTAACCTAAGATTATGTAAGACATGATATTCAAAGACATAGTCTCCGAGAAGATACATTTGAGACAACACAATCTCCTAGAAGACAGTCTCCGAGAAGAAACAGCCTCCGAGAAGACTCAACCTCTGAGAAGACACAGTCTTTGAGAAGACATGGTCTCTTAGAAGACATAGTCTTCAAAAATTTTGGCTCAATTCTTGAAGTTATTTGGGGCCTATAAGTACCCCACCCATTCTTCTTTGAGGATGCAAGAATCAAAAGCAAAAAACTTGTGAAAACGCTATTGTAATTCCTTGAGAGCTCCCCCTCTTTTCTTCTTATGTAGTTTTTGTTTAAGGGAGAACTGAGAGAATTATAAAGGTTATCTCCAAAACCTATAAAAGGAGAATAGAGCTGTAAGAGGGGTGTTCGATCTTCGCCTATTGAAAAAAATCATGAATGGAAGTTGGTGGCCTCGAGTGAAGAAGAATCGAGAGTGAACGTTGGTTAAGGGGACTGAACCACTATAAAAATCTAGTATGCATCTCTTTCTTGCCTTTCATTACTATTGCTCTTGGATTTAATTGCTTATTAACTAGTTCCAACTTAAAACACTTTCAATATTGGTTTTCTTCGAATGAAAAGTTTTTCAAACCAAAGTTGTTCACTGAGCACTAATTCATCCCCACCCTAACCCTCCCCCCCCCCAACCGACCCCCCCACTCTTAGTACCAAATCGATCGTAACAACTTGCACTAGGCTTTTGTAATAGTATCACATGAAGTTATAAGTTAGGTGACAAAACTAGCAACTAAGGATTGAATTACTTAGAGAATAAGATGGTCTTGACATAACCACAATTTATGTGTTGAATTTGGTACTGGACTAGGTTCTCCTAGGATGTTAAGCATTGCTGATGGGCAACAGAGCCATAGACGGAAACTAGCACTATAGCAATAGTGATGGGTGCGCTGCTGTAGACATAGAAGCAAGATGAATGACACCACTATCGAGGGGAGGTAAATACAGTAGCGAGTGTTGAATCTTATATTTTGATGATGGAATCAATTGATAGGTTTTATGATCTAACCTGTATGTTAGAGATGAGTGATGTAGGATTAACTATGATGGTAAAAAGGTAATACAATCTAATGTTGGACCAGAGTCAAGTTTGAACATCGGGCCAGGGTTCGGATGATGTAGTGGAAACTCGCTAGGAGATTGCCAAAAACTCATCGTAGGTGATTAGGGGCTTGCCGGGAGTTCGCCGAAGGTGATTGGAAGCTTGCCGAGAGTTTGCTGGGAGCTCTTCGAAGGTGATCAGGAGCATGTTGAGAGTGCACCAGGAGTTCACTAGAAGATGATCAAGAGACTCGCTGGAGTATGTTGGGAAGTTTGTCGGGAGTTCGAAAGACCGATTGACATGTCAAACAACAAGAATGATTATAATTATTCTTAGCATATCATAGTTAGTATCGTGTGTTTTGAATTCTAATTGAGTTAGATTTAGAGAAATCTAAATTAACTCAATGAGAGTCAACTGGAGCCAATTTAGGTTGGATTTGAATTATGGTTGAGCTCATTTTGTTGACCTGGAAAGAGGTCAATGAGAGGTATGAGTCGAGCATAAAAAAAAATTGAAAGTAATATTTTCGAGATTCTCGATGGTAATACCATCAATGGGTGATGATAGTATTGCCTAAGCGATAGTGGTAACTCTCGTACCTAGGTTTTTCAGAAATTCTTTAAATTTTAGGTCCAAATTTTAAAGCCAATTGGGATCTATAAATATCTCAAGTATTCTTGCATGGAATAGTAAGAAAGTGAAAAGAAAAAGAGGCAAAAATACTGGAAAAATACTACTAGAATTTGTTAAGAACTTCCATTGCTTCAAGTATAAAGTGAGGTTAAAGGAAGGGTAGAAGATTGCAAAGGTTTCTCTCTTGAACCTATGAAAAGGAGAGTGTAAAGGTTCTTCTCGTGAGCCTAAGAAAAGGAGATAGGTGTAAACGGTTTTGATCTTCACCCATGGAAGAAGACCATTAGTAGACATCGATGGGCCTTGATAAAGGACTCGGTAAGTGGACATAGGTCAAGTTGGTGACCAAATTACTATAAATTGGTGAGCCTTCCTTTACTTGTTCTCTTTAAACTTCTTTTCTCATTTTAGGAGTCCTTAACTAAATCTATATTCTTCTTTTGAATTTGGTTTAAATTGCTCACTTTCTTGCTTTCAATGAATTCCAAGAAATGCCTCTGATTTCTTCTTTACTTCAAGTAAATTTTTTTGAAATGAGTCCTTTTTACACTTGCGCTAATTCACCCCCCCTCTTAGTGTTAACTTGATCTTAACAGTTGATATCAGAGTGGGTAATACTCCATTGGATTAACACCAGAATGAGTAAATGACCTCTTTTGGCATTAACGAGGGTCAATACATTACACGTCCTCCTATGTTCAATGGGACAACCTATACGTTTTGGAAAACAAGAATGCATATCTTTTTTATTTTGTTAGAATTTGATTTATAAAACATCATCAAAAATGTATTTTAGAAGTTATCCAATCCTATAAATGATTAGAATGATCATGAAATACAAATGCTATCCTTAAATGCCAAAGCTATGAGTGCTCTATTTTGTGCTTTAGATAAAAATAAATTTAATCAGATTTTTACTTATGATGTAGCTTTTAATATATGTCATACATTAGAACTCATATATGAAAGCACAATTAAATCAAAGGAATCAATAAATGAAATAAATTACAAAAATAAACAAGAAGAACATCTTCCAAAGAACAGGAATGATACTTAATTGAGAACACAAGAGCAACACCTTCCGAAGAACAGAAAGGAAATTGAACTGAGAGCAACATATGACTATCAACGATGAGGTAATCTCGTGCTTATAGCTATCAACAATGAGGTAAGTAACTCAACTAAAGCCTCTTTTACTTTTGATAACTTATTAAATATCTTTCAAGAATTATTTGATGAGTATAAAAAGATTAGCAATACTTATAAATCACTCAAAAAGGATTATGTATTACTCTCTAGTAAATTGAAACTTTAAATGGTGCATCAACACCATGTATTTCTTGCTCGAAATGTGAAATGATAGATGAAATTAAAAAGGAAAATGTCATATTAAAATAAACCTTAGAGAAGTTTAAGATATACAACCAATCTTTAAACATGATCATTGTTAATAAGTGTTATGTTCATAAGGAAGGTATTGGCTCTGTGGATAATACTCATCAAAAGCCAACTATCTTTGTTAGAAAACCTACATTGCATTCTGTACTTGAAAACAAATATAATTTTTATAGTAGAAGTGAACACTTTGCCTATAGATACATATTTAGAAAATATAGTCCACATAAGTTGATTTGGATTCATAAAGGAACCATAGACAACCAAATGTCTTTAGTTAAATTAAGTATAGCTTTTCATAAGGGACCCAAAGTCAAATGGGTACCTAAATCAAAACCCCCTATATTGTAGATTTAGTTCTGAACAAAAGCTAGGAGAAAAATGGTAACTTGATAGTAGATGCTCAAGACACAAAACTTGATATCTAAAACACTTTGCAAGCTCACTAGTCTAAACAACATCAATAAGAAAATTTTTTGGAATTAAAATTATTGGTAATAAATATTTTGATAGTTCATGATTGCTTTTTGGTGATGCATGGCTTATGCATTGCTAGAATATACTAGTACAAAAATGGACTATACTAAAGAACCTTAGTTACTATTAATGAAAAATATCTACGTTGAAATTTTTTGGAAAAGGGATTTTGATGATATTATATTGGTTGATTTAAATGTAAATTCTAATGTTGAATAATTGACTTAAAATATGATTGAATGTTGTATGATTGAATATAGATTATTCTTGAATTAGGGCTTAAAAGAAAATTAAAGTATAAAAAAACACTTTGAAATGAGCATGGTAACTCATTTCACTAAGTCTAAAGAGTTAGACTCACTTAAGAAAGAAAATTCATTGAAATTAAACTAAATCGAAGTTTTTATCTAAAAATATTTTATTGTAGTAATCTTGTTGATTTTCTTGTAAAAACTTGATTTTTGGTTTTAAATGACAATGCTTGAATTTGGCATAAAAGATAAAGAAATTTTTGTATAAAACAAAACATATAAATTAAAAAAAGAGAAAAAATTTCTTCTTGGAAATATCTCTATCCTATCAAGCTTTCAATAAGAGATAAAGTGATACCATTATTGTTAAATCTCTTGAACTATAAACATGATTTTGTTGATTGAAATTTGAATGAGATTTTTTCCAACTAAATCATGAACTTTCCTATGATTTTTTTTGCTTGAGGTATCTTTTATGGGAATTAACTTTTTACTTATATAATTTTCTTTTTACCAAAGAGGAGACTTATGATCTTATAACTTGAGATTTTTATTAAGAACCAAGATCTTGATAACTTGAAATTTTTTATACATGAATCAAGATCTTTTATCTGTTCTCCTATCAACTTACTATAGAAAAATTTTCATCCATCTTGATGTCAATATATAACTTGATAATTTGTATTAATCAAGATCATTTATTATTTGATCCTATAAGATTTTTTTTGACCTAAAAGGAAATTTATCAAATTAAATCAAGTCTTTTGGTATTCATGATTTGATACTAATATTCTTCATGACATGATTTATTTGCTCCTTATATTCATGAATGGTATACTTTATTACCAAATTGATATTTCTTAGATTTGTCGTACTTTAAAAATTAATAAAATAAAAGATTTTATACTAGTATATTCTTCCATTCTTTTTTACAATGACTAAGAGGAAGATAAATTGTTATTTTGCAACAAAGAAGAGAATTGGATATGATAAATTTTCCAACATTAAATGAGAAACAATTTGTTTAGAAGAAAATTAGGAATTTTAAATTTTCTAAATGCATGAGAAATGTATGATTTACAAATTCAGCTTGATTTGCTATCATATTTTTCTAGATTTCTTAATTTTTATAAATTGAGCTTCTTATTAAGTCTAAATGCATGAACTTTCGGTCATATTATCTTTTGAATTTTTTGAGCTTCTTCTTGATATTTACATTAGACAATCTTTTAAAATGCAATGAATAGCTCTTATATTCCTCTCGGATTTCATGATTTTTTGAGTTGTCTTTCAATATTTTGATTCTTAGATTCATGAATATGTATCCACCCTTTTAATATTTGATTTTTTAGGATACTTGATTTTTGGATGTTTCACATGCCCACCCACCACCCCATCTTCTTCTTCTTCTATCTTATTTACAAAAGGGGAGAAAAGAAATTTGATGTGACATTTGTGATACATAAAATTCTATCCTTATCATTCTTTTTATTTTAAAAAGGAGAAAAAATGAATTAAATTCTTTAGTCTCCTTATTTTACTAAGAGGGAGTAATGGACTAACTTTCTCTCTTTATGTATTAAATGTTGTGATAAATGTTTAAAAAATATTCAAATATAATAGATCATTTCTCCTTTTGTTGATGACAAAGGAGGAGAAATGATATAATTGATAACATAAGCTAAATGTTATTTTGAAATCTTTGAAATATTTATCATGTGAAATATATTTTTGTTTGAAATTTTTACCATGTGATACTAAGAAGATGAATGTTGTTTTTGAAGGTTTATCATGTATGGTATCATGAAGAGGTAGCTTCGCTTCTAGAATGTCAACCAAAGAAGAAGCTCTTGATCACTCGCTAAAGCAAAACTCTCAAGTACTAGCTCTTGTCCTTGAAGGATTCTATCTATTAGTGAATCTAATTTGCTTGTAATGGGTGAAGAATCTTATAGAGCAGCAACCAATCCAAATAAGCATACAATGATAAATAGAGAGGAAAGCATAGCTTCATCGATCATGCAAAAGTTATCAAAACAGACTTCGTTCTTCTACATGTTTGTTTGGGTACCCAACTCTTTCTTATATTCAATTCAATACAACCCAACCTATACCACTGTAAGACTGATCTATGTGAGGGCGAATCAGATAACCCCTAGTTTCACTCAGTAGTAACTAAACTGGTAGTGGGTGGAGCGAGGGGGGAGCATCAAACTAATTATTATCGTCATGGGGAAGTCATTAGTCTCAGAATGGACACTGGATCAAAGGGGGCAAGCAATGTATAGACAAGCAATAGCTACGCCATTGTGCGAAGTAGAGCAATAAGGAGTTTTTAATAGTTATTAGTACTGATGTGTTTGTGTTGCGCGTCAGTGAGCCCAACCATACTTATACTCTCATTATGACAATTCTCTACTTATACTCTAAATTATAGTATGGTGACCATCGGCCGTATATGCCCATAATGTTTGGTGGTTCAAGACATCTCTCTTTCGGGTATTCTACTTCCCCTGGGCAACATAAGTGAAATATTTGAAATTTTTATTATGTGATACCAAGAAGATGAATGTTTTGAAAGTTTTATCATGCATGGTATCATAAATTTCAAATTATAAAAATTTTAATAATGTCAAAATGCTACAATTGAATTCAAAAGTGTTGGGTTCTTTTGAATTCAAGTTTGCTCTATTTATCCTTTAGAATATACATAGGGGGAGTTAAGGTTAACTCCATCATCAATTGGTTGTCATTATAAACAAGGGAGAGATTGTTGAATCTCAGATTTTGATGATAAAATCAATTGATATTTTTATGATCTAACCTGTGTTAGATATGAGTGATGCAAGATTAATTATGATAATGAAAAGACAATACAATCTAATGTTAGACCGGAGTCAAGTTTGAGCATCAAGTTGGGGTTCAAATGATGAAGTGGGAACTCACTGTGGAGATCATCGGAAGCTCGTCAAGGGTGATTGGGGGCTTACTACAACTTCGTCGGGAGCTTGTTGAAGGTGATCGGGAGCTTGCTAGGAATGCGTTAAGAGTTCGTTGGAAGATGATCAAGAGACTTGCCGGGAGTTCGTCGAAGGATGTCAGGAAGTTCGCCGGGAGTTTAGAAGATCGATAGATATGCCAAACAACAAAAATGATTGTAATTGTGTGTTAATATGTCATAGTTACCATCATATATTTTTAGTCCTAAGTGAGTTAAATTTGGATAAATCTAAATTAACTCGATGAGAGGTAATCGGGTCCACTTTGGGTTGGATTTGACTTAGGTAGATCTCATTTTGTTGACCAGGAAAGAGGTCAACATGAGGTACAGGTCAGGTATGAAAAAGTACTGAAAGTACTATTTTCAAGATTTTTGATTGTCATGAATAGTCATCACTTAATCGTAATATCTTTGCTCAGCGAACCATTTATCACTTTTGTTTCTTGTACAAATATTTTACAGTCTGTTTTGCCTAAGAAATGTGAGTGAAAATAGTCTGTAACGTTATAGAATGATCACTCACTATATAGAGCCAAAACTGCCTAAAACAACTCTATTTTTGGGGTGTTTTCGCCTGTTGCAGTGATTGCTCTAAGCAGCGTGAAATGTAAGTCATTTCAGCACCTTAGAACCCCTGGGTGGCATAAGACTAGATGGGGCTTCAGTTATATATCGAGCGTGAGCATTCATCAAAAGTTGAACTTATCTTATGTTCGACAACTTGGGAACTATCATTTGTAGACTTGAAACCATTCATCTAACCCTCTAAAGTCCTGTTTCACTCCCTCTATTTTCTCTATTACACTCAAGATGGTTGATGAATTGCTTGTAAAGCTTCCCTCTTGGCGAGATGTTAGGACTTGTTTGTTGCTTGCTTTCAAGCTAATCAACTTCTCTTTTGCAGGTCCTTTGGGACTGGCACAAGTGTGTAAGTAGGCTGATCCTTTGTGGATAAATAACGTTTAGGTGTTTGATGACTTAGGCAATCCTAGCTAAGTCTAAAACACTAGGCAATGTTGCTTCACAACTTAGGTAATTTCAGCTAAGTCTTTAAGTTTACTGCATGAATGCCGCACGACTTAGGTAAATTCAGCTAAGTCTGTAATAGTGTCATATAAGAATAGGCAAGAAATTCAAACAAACAATGAAGAAGTTTAACAATCTCACCATGGCGAAGTATCATGGTAAATTGAGCAAGATGGGGTAAGTCGGACATTTGCCTCAAGCAGCCGTAGGTGGGCTACAAGTACAAACTCGCTCATAAGTTGTTGGAGCCACTCATAAGGAGCGCGACAAAAAATAAGATGAGCATGAAGTTAGGTATTCTTCGTGAGCAGAGGAAGCACAATCTGGAGTACCAACTGGGAAAAAAAGTCACAAGTTGAGGCTTACAATGGCAGAAAACTATCTCGATGTTCTTAAAAGTGAGCTTGGAGGAACTATACTAAGGCCAACAAAGGCTCCTTGAGATAGAGAGCTCCCAAGAAGAAGCTGAATCTCAGATCGACAAGGTTGAGTCCCGAGTTGACCAACTAATAGAGGACACCAAAGACTCTATATAACATCTACAAGAAGTGGTGGCGGAACTTATGTCCAAGGTGATAGGACACCAGCAGGGTTGAGTCATAATCACCATAGAAGTAATCACTAAGAACCCTGTAAGATTGTAATAAAACCCCACCTAGTCAATTCTATCTTATAAAGAAGGGTGGCTAGAGTTTTTTTGGGGCATTAGGGCTCACTGGCCACTACCCCCTTTATTAGTTGGTCGATCAGGGTTTCTAGCAAGCGTAGAAGGCCTTTGTGCCATCATATCTGTCGCCCATCCCTATTAAGGCAGGGCGACTATAGGAGGCACAAGGGGGTAATTTCACTTAGGTAGCACCCCCCTAAGGTTAGGGTTTTAAGCCCTATATAAACTTGTAGCCTCCTCCCCTTTTAATCAAGCAAGATCTATTCTATTTTAACCTTGTTGGCCGACCCTAGGGGGGAGGAACCCCTATAGCGTTCCAAGGGTTGATCCCCCTCAAAGATCAAAATCTATATAGCTCCTTTTAGAGTTCTATCATCTGGTATTATAGTCGTATTCTTGTTGCCCCTACTACCATCTCTATTGCCTCTACCCTTCCAAGCAATTCCCATAATTGCTATAACATGCGCCTCCATCTTCCATCCCAAGCCACAGATCAAACCAATCTGCTATTGCCCCCTATGTTTGAACTGGAGATCTAATATAATTTTATCACCCATGCCTATTTACTACTGTAATCCCTTTGCCTTATACGTTAAAGAAGTTTTCCTATATTTTCTTCATTATAAAATACTACTATCGCAAATGTGATCATCATTACGAAGGGGAAACACTGCAGAAAAATTTTAATCAATCGTTGCTTCTTGAAATTAAACTATTGCTCATCTATTTTGACCAAAACTTTTAAACAATTTCATAGATCATCTTAGCTCTCATTTAAGCTTAATCTCTAGAAAAAATCCTTTCTGAAATTGGACTTATTGTGCTACAATTGCTCATCACATATTGTTGGACTTTTAAAACAAAGAATCTGCCTTCCATCTTTTCATCTATTTTCCTACTGTTATATTGCTAAAATTTTGTCAAACCTATTTGCTGATATTGGCCACATTTGAAATGAGGATTTGTTGATAAATTTTTGCTTATTTCCCTTATATTTTTCTCTGGAATTTACGTTGAGAATTCATTATTTCTTTAACTTTAAATTCTGTTCGGTAGGACAGCACGTACGCAGCATCACTTCATCGAATTCCATCAGATTTGGTTGCTGTCTTTTTTTATTTTTGGACTCTCTTCATCTCATCTTCAAATCCTACTATCACCACCCAAGATCCCTACCAAACTGCATCCTAAACCAATCCCAATCAACCTCCAAAGCTAGCCCTAACCGCAGCCTTCATCTCCACCCATCCACCTACCCTACCGGCCACCTTTTCTCCAAAAAAATTTCTCATGCCATTAACCAGACAACGAAAGAAAGATATCAATATCACAAATCTAGAGGCCTATACCATGGCATCTGAAGAGGCTATTAATGCTATGTTTTAATAGATGAGAAGATTCGGTCCCTCTTCGCTTAATTCAGCATGGGTAGACCACCGAGCCCAAAGAAATCATAGTAAGGAGAAACCTCAGATCGGAAAGATGATTCCCAAGAGTAAGGTTCCACCATCATTAATCTATATAACCCACACATGAAGGTAGACTTCCCTAGATGGGAAGAAGGAGACCCAATCAGATGGATCTCACGTATGGAGTGTTATTTTCGATTCTACTGAACCGGTGATGCTACCATGGTGGAGATTACAACCATCCACCTCGAAGGAGACTCTATTAAGTGGTTCAATTGGTTTGAGTATACCCACAGAGGACTCTTTTGGTGGCAATTCAAGGAGGGATTATTGAATCACTTTGGACCAACCGATTATGAAAATATCAATGGACCGGGGAAGATTCAATAAACCTCTACAATACAAGAATACCAAACAAGTTTTGAACAATTATCTAACCAAACTTGTGATTAGTCTGAAAAGAAACTCTTGGGGACTTTTATTGAGGGCCTAAAGCCAGAGATTCGAGAAGAAGTAAAAGTGCAGCAAGGGGTTGTGTTGGCACTACGATGGGGTTGTGTTGGCACTACGATGGGGTTGTGTTGGCACTGCCATTCGAGCCCAACTAGCCATACTAAAGCCTTCAGCCCCCTCTATTGCCATTCGAGCCCTTACATCAAAAAAATTGACAAGAGATGAGCTTTAGGAATGATCTACCAAGGGGTTGTGTTGGCACTGCGACGAACCATAGAGCTAAGATCGTCACTATAAAAAAGGTCAGCTCCTCATGATTGAACCAATAAAGGATGAGGACAATGAACCATCTGAAGAAAGCCTTGAACCTAAAGATGAAGCCATAGAGGAAGAGCCCTAATCAGCCAACTATCTAGTGCATGCATTGGCCGGTTACTCTATCTCGTAGACGATGAAAGTTGGGGGACTTCTCAAATAGCAACCCATCATCGTTCTCATAAATACAAGTAGTATAAATAACTTACTCAATAACAAGGTTGCTGCACGTATGGTGCTCCAAATCAAAAGTTGCAACAAGTTTGATGTAAAGGTTGCCGACGGCCGAATCCTTAAGTGCGACCAATAGTGTCCACGGGTGAAATTGCTCCTACAAGACCAAGAAGTGGTAGCCAACTTCTTCCTCCTACCCATCGACGACTATGAAGTCGTTCTTGGAATTGAATGGCTCACAACATTATGTGACATCTCCTAAAATTTCTCTAAGTTAATCATGAAGTTTTATTATAAAGGTAGACAGGTCACCTTATGAGGCAAGCGCGGAAGCCATATCTCCACTGTTTCAACGCAACAAATGGAGAAGGTTTTGTAGAAGACATATAGTAGATTTTTAATGCATATCCAATAGCCATCAAAGGAGAAGAATGTACAAATCTCATATCCTAAGCATAGGAGGCCTGGGTGCCATCATAGCCATAGCTCGTCCCTGTTAAGGCATGACAGCTATAGGAGGGGAAAGGAGGTAATTTCACTTAGGCATTATCTCCCCCTAGGGTTAGGGTTTTGAGTCATATATAAGCTTGTAGCCTCCTCCTCTTTTAATCAAGCAAGATCTATTCTATTTCAGCCTTGTTGGCCGACCCTAGGAGGGATGAACCCCTATAGCATTCTAAGAGTTGATCCCCCTTAAAGATCAAAATCTATAGAGCTCCTTCTGGGGTTCTGTCATAAGGTGACGTTGCTCACTAGGACTCTTAATGAGAGAGGGAGCAACACCCACATTGCACCAACACAAAGCTTGAGAGTGAGCCACATTGTTACAGAGGTGCTAGGGATACCAAAGAGCTCAAAATTTTTCTATTCGACATAGAATAGTACTTTTGTGCTATGAGGCCTGACTCTGAAGAAACCAAAGTTTTAATAGCAACAATGTATCTAAATAGAGATACAAAACTTTGGTGGCAAACTCGTTGGGAAGAGATCCAGTATGGTCGATGTCGAGTGCACACATGGAAAGACTTGAAGCAAGAGTTGAGAATTCAGTTCTTGCTCAAGAACATAGAGTTTGTCACAAGAAGGAAGCTGAGACAACTCCTTTAAAGTACATCAATCCAAGACTATGTGAAGCATTTTTTGGCACTGATATTAGATATACATGGCATGCCTGAGAAGGACAAGCTATTTAGCTTCTTCAGTAGCCTGAAGCCATGGGCACAACAAGAACTGCATCGGAGGAATGTCACTGATGTGGTCGGGGCAATTGTAATTGCAACAAGGCTAACTAACTTTGTTTCTTCGGAGGACTTGAGAAAGAAGAAATAATCCTCAAGAAATCATCCAACAAAATACTCTCAAGCGAAGGAGTCTGAGGGTGAACAAAGGAAGAAGAACTTCTACAAGGGAACAAGCTCAAAAGATAACACACCGAAACCTAGCATATGCTTCTTATGTGGAAGATCATACATGGTGAGAGAGTGCCCACAAAAGCAAGCACTCAATGCTTTAACAGTATCAATACAACCCCACAAGTCAGGCAAGGGCAAAATTATCACCCTTAGTTTAAGCAATTCAGAATCTAACAACGATGATGAGAAGTTGCAAGGACTCAAAATGGAAGCAATGTATTTGTTGAATGCATTGCAGGGTCAAGTGGGGGAGAACATGCAGGCAAAACCACTGAAGACAGGGAGCAGCGAGTTGATGTATATGGACATCAAGCTAAATGGCCGAACAACCCATGCAATGGTGGACATGGGCACTACCCACAATTTTATTATCGATCAAGAAGCAAAGTGGCTTGGACTAATCTTGATGAAGAACCCAAGTCGTATGAAGGCTGTGAATTTGGAGGCCAAGTAGGTATCCGGATTAGCCAAGGGGATTCCTATTAAGATCGGAATATGGAGCGAGAGCACAAATATGATGGTGGTGCCATTAGATAACTTCCAAGTGATTCTCGGAATGGAGTTCATATATGCAGCGAAGTTGGTACCAATGCCGTTCTTGAACTCCCTATGCCTAATAGGAGGTGATGACCCCTACGTGGTTCCAGTTCTCAAGGAGAAATCAAAGATCCACAGCAAATATTGGTATTACAATTGAAGAAAGAGGTACGAAAAGGTGAATCAACCTTTGTAGCCACTATAAAGCTAGAGACATTGGACTGGGAGGCCATTCAAGAACCTGCCGTGGTGGCAAACATCCTGAAGGAGTTCTCAGATGTGATGCCGATTGAGTTGTTGAAAACTCTACCACCACATAAGGGCATGAATCATCATATTGAGCTAAAGCCGAGAGTTAAGCCTCTAGCGAGACCATCATACCGCATGGCCCCTCCAGAGTTAGCAAAACTCAGAAAGCAGTTAAACGAACTGCTAAGCGGTGGTCTCATCCGTAGTTCAAAAGCATCATTCATAGCTCTAGTCCTCTTTCAAAAGAAACAAAATCGGAGTCTCTGATTATATATTGATTATTGAGCCCTAAACAAAGTGACGGTGAAGGACAAATATTTCATCCCAGTCATCGTAGATTTGTTCGATCAACTGGGCAAGGCCAAGTACTTCTCCAAACTTGACCTTCGATCAAGGTATTGGTAGGTGTGCATTACATAAGGTGATAAAGCAGAGACTACCCATGTAACCAGGTTTGGAGCATTTAAGTTCCTAGTGATGCCTTTCGGCTTAACCAATGCCTCGGCCACATTATGCACTCTAATGAACTAATTGTTCAAGGAGTATTTGGATAAGTTTGTGGTTATCTACTTAGATGTTAATGTCATCTATAGCTAATCACTTGAGGAGCATGTTGATCACCTTCAAACAATTTTTAAAGTTGTCAAGGTGAACACCTTGTTTGTGAAGAGGGAGAAGTGCTACTTTACTCAGATAAAAATTCTATTCTTGAGGCATCAAATCGATGATGATTCCATCCGAATAGATAAGTCTAAGGTGTAAGATGTGGTGGAATGATGAACACCAAAGAAGGTGCTAGAGTTGAGATCCTTCCTTAGGTTTGTCAACTATTATCAGCGCTTCATAGCTGGATATTTGAAGCACACAGCTCCACTAACGGAGTTGCTAAAGAAGGAGCAGTCTTGGAGATGGTTAGACAAATGTGAAGTGGTATTCTAATACCTAATGACTACTGTGTTGGAGGAACTAGTACTCAAGTTCGACATTGTAATAAAGTATAAACCCAGAAAAGCAAACATCGTGGCCGATGCATGGAGCCAAAAAGTGGAACTGGTGAATATCATATGGATCTAAGTATCTATCTTTTAGCAACTTTTGAATCCTTCCCTCATTTATATGACTAGCCTACAATGTCATAGGTATGCATTTTTCACCTTATCTCTTTTCCTCTTAGACATATTTATATTTATGATATATTGAGAAGTGTCTAACACATATAAGCTATTTATAAGGGTCCCTCTAGTGATGATCTCATCATCCATAATTATTGAACAACTATTATTCTCAAAAACTAATTTGTATCCACTAATTGTCAAATAATAAATGGAAATAATATTTTTGATAATAGAGGGAACGAAATAGTATACATCTAATGCAATAATAGCTCCACTAGGCAGATGTAGGGTGACCTCTCTAATAGAAACTGTAGCAACTCTTGCTCTATTGCACATCTTGAGGTCCATCTCACCTATGGCCAATCTCCTAGGTCTTGCCAAACCCTGAAGCTTCTCCAAGCTTCTGTTTCACCTTGTCTGCAAGGTAGTCCTTACAGTTCCTCTTCCAATGCCCATCTTGGCCGTAGTAGAAGCATTATCCTTCGTCCTTTGCCAGGTCTTTCTAGGCAATCTTTGCCTTACACGATCTTTCTTTGCCCTTGCCCTTCTTAAGGGTCTTACCAGCCTTCCTTTTCTTATTGGTCTTACTAATATAGAGAACTAGCTTCTCTTTCTTGATGGTACTCTCAGCTTCCCTCAACATATTGAGGAACTCGGATATAGTCATCTCAAGCTTGTTTATATTAAAGTTAATAATGAACTATGAAAAGGAATTTGATAGGGATTGAAGTATAAGATCATACATAGGTTATCCTCTATGACTATCTATATACTTCATAAAGCAAGTGATCTAATCCTCGATTGTCCTTTCCTCCAACGTGGGCACAATTGTCTTAAAGACATATACAATTTTATCTTTCATGAGAACAATTCTCAAATTACGGAGCCTTTGGACCAATGAGGCAGTTGGCATCAAGTATGTCATATAGGGGTTTTACAAGCGACAAACAAGATATAGCGAAAATAAATAACATACAGATTTTACAGAAAAATACTAATTAAGATATGAACTTCTATCTTAATATACTCCCACTATTTTTCTAGTGAATCACGCGACACACTCGACACATGAAACGAAAGTCTCCGGCAGACTCCTAGTGGGGATCGGAATCCATTTGGCATCTTAGTGCAATCTCGAGGGACTCGACCAACTACACTAAGCCCAAAAGGTAGACAACTCTTGTCAATCATAACTCCTTGTGATTCCCATCATGTTCGACCTCTGAATCATCATGGTCTCAACTGCTCGACCAACCATGAAGTTCAGTTAAGTCATCACCATCGTTACAAGATGAGTCTAATTCGATGGATATGCTCTCGACTGCTCGACTAAGTCATACTATGTCCTCAGGTCACCGGTGACATATATATGTCGTAGGCAAGAACTCGATCATGTAGATAGGTAAGCCTCGAGTGACTCGACCAACTCAACCTATATCGGGATTCAATTTCTTCCTATAACGATGGAAGGCCATGTGGGTCAATCTTATTGCCTCACGCTTTCCGACTTAATATTATCTTAGGAGGGGTTTTTGTTTTCTATCGGTCTCCTAATATGTCATGTCACACACATATATATTTAATAGATATCTACATCATATGTAAATATATATATACATATATCTAGTAGGTGTATAATACATCACATATGCAAGCCACACCAGATGATCATGAGCCGTCACCTAATATGATTAAGCCCGAGCCTAATCTCTCACAATAGGATCTATGTGTGCATTGGCACATCTCCATACCCTGAGATTGTTGATCTCGTCATCATCGGTTCAATCGGATCGTCACATCACTATGCATCGTAATCTCCCGTCACGGCATTGTGGGTCCCGTTGTCACCTCCACACTCTCGCTGCGCCTCTCCATGTAATTACAAATAATCACAGGCACATAGGCCCAATAATAAATGAGAAAAATGCAGGCTTGTAGGCCCAAATAATAATAATAATCATAATTACACACGTCATAACACATGGCTCATGATCATCCATCTACATCATACATCACATCATATGTAGGATTATGAGATATATATAATAAGTAATTAAACTATTTAATTAATTATTTTTCAGAAATCAGGATATGCTCAAAATTTCTAGAATTGTCAAGGGTATTTTCATAATTCTAGATGAGAGGACAGTCCTCAAAATTTTCAGAATTATTGAGGGTATTATGAAAATTATGTATACAAGGACAATCATCAAAATTTCCCGAATTCATAGGGGTAGGATCATCCTTTTCACTAAAGGATGCCCTAACCCCATATTCCCCTTCTGCGCTACCGCCGGTCTCACGTGCGGTCGCCTTGCACGGGCGCCATGCCCACAAGCACCTCGGGCGCCACCCTCTGCAGTCGGGTAGGCATTGCCCTGCCTCGCATGGCAAGCAAGACTATGGGCCGGTAGCGGTGCTGATTGTAGGTGGCCTTCTGTTGGCGTCGCCACAACCGATCACCCGCTTATGGGCTCACGCCCGGTGGCCGCCTGCAAGGAGCCCGGCCGTGGTCATGCCCGGGCGGCCGCCTGGTGGCCGCCTTGAAGGGGCTGCACGGTCGCCCCCTTGCAAGGGAGCCTTGGTTACAGCCGGCCGCCCCCTTGTAGGTGGCCAGGCCATGCCCGGCTGCCCCTCCTCCTCATTGCCTTCACTGCGAAAACGTAGCAAGAACGCGTAGAACGATTCTTTTTAATTCAATCTCATCACACGCAGTTTAAAATCAATCTTTCGCACGAAAATCTTGGCTCTGATACCACTATTGGGAAACCTCAGCGGGTGCATCACATGCACAGTAGAAATCAAAATAAAAATCGATTTCCCACGCAGATCAAATCATCGTGCAAAAGATTGGGGTCGCGAGAAAAACTATAAAAATCGAAAAACCACGATGTATGAGAGATTGATTTTACCTAAGGAGATCGTATATCCCTATATTCCAGATCCAGATGGAGAAGATGAAGGAGGTCAAGCGTCCTCCTCTCTAGCGGTATCCACACGATGGATCTCTGTAATGAAACTCCTCCAATCTGACCTCGCAACTCTTACTCAGAGGAGGGAGGAGAATAGGAGGTGGTGGCTAAAGTTGTAGCCTATCAACGATGAGTCTCCTCTCCTATTTATAGAGAGCCACCAAAAACCCTAGGGCTCCTGCCTTAGTAGGTATTAGATCTCCATCCAATTATCCACTAACCTTGCATTATTGGATCTCTATCCAATAATCTCCTTAGGCTTTTAATTGGGCCTTAATCAAGGAGCCCATCAGTATAGGGTCTCATCTAAGAAAAATATAGGCTAATTAGATCTTCATCCAATCCTCTATTCGCTGAAGCATCCACTATATGTGTGTAACTCTCTAGGCCTGATACCGAGCTAGTCGTGAGTCACTCCTATTAGAACTCTATCTGATATAGTGAATTATGATCTCCATAATAATTCACTCGACTCATCGACTATGGACGTACTAGACTACTGCGCCATAGTCCCCAAACGGTATAGGGGGATCGAATCCATCTGACCTGTCTGTCTATAGTTACCGTGTATCTATAATCCCACATCCAACTATATCCCAAAAACCATATATTGGATATGGTACTATCAGGTCACATACGGAATCCGTCATAGTCTCGCTCTAATCGGATTCTCCCGGAGAACTCTTTCTCTCTCAATCCGAATGACCCTGACCACGGATTTATCTGAGCAAGCATATATATACCGAGAATAGATGATCCTCTATTGATACTCAATTACCTTCGTAAGGTTGGCTACCAATCCTGATAACCAGTTATACTAGATCTGAAACTTTTCAAACCTGTAAGTCTAACGTCGAAGAAAGGAGTACTCATACAAGACATCCTTGGTGTCTCAAGTCTAAGGACTAGATACATAATTGAGACTATAGAATTACTATCTGACATTATGTATCATTAACCATACAACATTCTATAAGCGGATCAATCACTATCTGACATTAGGTGATTGGCTTGCAGGGCACCTGTAACTAACATAGAAGAGGGGAAAGTCTGTGTCACTTGCCTTAACCATGTAATGGGCATAAGATCCAGATCCTTACACTGATCCTTACTCTTGAAGCATAGTGAACTGAACCCTATCCCTATTTTCTTTACCAAGGTTCTTCTCCAGGTTCTTTATACTCTTACTTTCGAGTAGAACTTAAACTATCAACAACTCTTGTTAGCGCACATAGGCTTGTAGAGGCTTGTTTACTCACAAGGAGTTTCAATTTCCATATTTCACTACATGTCATATAATGAAGGAATAGAGCAATCAACCAAAGAATGAAATGTGTCCTTCCTTTCGAGCTCCAGCCCCAGCAATCAACAACTCCTGTTGCATTTCTTTCTATACTAGGGCTCTAAGTCAAAAGTCTAAAGGAAGAAAGTACGGGCAATGGTAAGGAAGCATAGGCTAATAGGAATAGAGCTGAGGATGCGACTACTACTAATAAGGATTTATACTAGTAAAGATTGATACGCTACCTGGCAAGGTCGATACCACTGCATACGAGAATATAACTCTGATACTCATAGGACATAGCACCAACACTAATGGGAATAGATTTTGGTACGATCCACTGCATCTACTATTCGGAATGTGACTAATGCTTATAAGATTGAATCCACTGATAAACAATTTTGCTACTAATTCAAAGAGTAAAAAACAAACAATTAAAAGAATAAGGCAAGAAGCTCAGAATGAAAGGAGAGTAGTCGAAGTTTGATAAGGAGAGGAATTGGTCTAAGGCTAAGAGTAATAGGTAAAAAGAGTAAAACTAAGTAGTAAAAGGACGGTATATGTATGGAATAGGGAAGAATTTCACTGTAAGGTAATAATTGAAGATAGGTGGGCTAATAGTAATAGTAGTCCAAGAATGCCAGTGTTGTGAGGTGAGTTGGCAGCATCAAACTCATTAGCATAGGAGAATGAGGATTGGGGGAAAAGTATCAGAATTTGAACTCGACAAGCAATGGTGTAAAACAAGTCCTCAACTGATCAACTTCATTCTTATTCTTAGACAAGTCCTTTGACACTTAACTTAAGCCTTCTACCAATGACTTTTATTCTTATGCTCGGGTTGAAGTTTGGCATACTATAATAGAGAATATAGGACCAGGGAGTAGGGGAATCAGAAGTAACCATGGGCATTGAGGGCAAAGTACCAGAGTGATAGAGTGGAGTTGAAATTTGAAGCTAATCTTTAGGAGTGGGCAAGCGAAGACAAAGGATAGAATACAGCTTGGGCAACTGAGGCATACAATAAGGCTCAGGGCAGAGAGTCACCCTATTATCAATACATAATGAAGTGTATTTGCCATAAACCCCAGAAAGTTATGCTTTAGTGAATTTCAAGCTAACCTACTTTTTGGTAAAGGAAGAGACAAGTCCTAAAACACAATTGCAAGATATGAACTCAACAAGCACAGGTAAGCAACAGGCCACTACTACTCTTTCTTACCGAACCACGCCTCTTTCTGGTCGACTGTTTTCATTCTGCAAACTGACCGGCCCGACTATAAATCTGGAATTCTCACTTATCAAAAAAAGACTTGTAGTTGTAGCTATAGCACCTAACTTCTGTTCTTCTGCTTTGGGTGCATCTCTAGTCTCTTACTTTCACTTTCTACTCTACCGACACAGTTTAGGGCATTAAAGCTTTCATTCAAATTCTTATCTTTATATAGGAGACTATCTGATTGCCCCAACTCTACTACCCTTAACATAAAGTAAGGTACATCTGAATAGGAAATCAGAATCATCAAATGGCCGGAAGTCAAATAATCAAACAAAGAATTAGGACTTACCCCCAGCTCGCAGGAATTCAACACCAACAGAAAGAATTGAATCACTGGAAATAAGATTTGAACTTGGAACTAACAAGCAAAGGAATGAGTATCAGACTTTTTACTCAGCACTTGGGATTACACTAAGTAGTCGGAATAGCACTCCTATTAATAAGACTATTATAGGTATTAGAATCAAAAAAGTAAGTCAAAGGCTACAACCAAAGGAGTAGTAAAGAGGGGCACTGGAATCAACCCTAAGAAGTAAACACGCAATACAGATTCATTCCTCTTACTGTGGTGGATTGTACCATTGATAAACCAATCCAAGGCTTCTGACTTCTACTGCTAACCCCTGTAGACACCAACTATTACTTGCATTCCGAAAATTGACCTTAACGACCTATGCCTTAAATTCTATGGTTCACCTTTGAGTTCATCCCTTGCTACAGAAAGCAAGTAAGGAGTCGTGGAATGAAAACAAAAGTCAAGTAAAATTGGTTGTCTGGGAAAGCAGCTTTAAGGTGTGGGTTAGTAAGTCTGTTTGCTACTAGTCTTTTCTTGTTAGCGGTGTTTCCATTCTCATATGCCGTAGCTCTTAGTTTGATTATCTAACATAACTTTCACTCCCTGATTGGTTAGTTTGGTTCTGATACTCTTACTTCCCCGATACTCCTATAACCCTAATACAACTATGCATTCTTCTGTTACTGATTTCAATTCGTTCTTCTGTGTTTAATGCCTCTGACACCACGATCATTCTTTGACTAATAGATTGAGTTCTTTATTTACTACTCGAGAGCGTTGATAGGTCAACTAGTTTTTTTTCTTAGAATTATGTACTCCATTCTTAGCCTCTTCTTTCACTAATTCCCTTTCACTCTTGTTAGGCACCTAGGGCGTCAGAGCTAGTGGAGTAAGTCTTCATTATGACCACTTAGGTTTATTCCTTTCCTTATCAGTTTCATCCTGCTGTTTGAGCTAAGTTCTTCTACTTACTAGTTAAAGGCCTTATACTTATCCTTTTGATTCTCACTTATAAGTTGATTTCTTTACTTTTGAGTTTGATTTGCTAGAGGAGAAATAAGTCCGGTATTGGCAATAAGAAATGAAAGAATGGGTGCTCTACTGAGATAAAGTATAGTCAAAGTGGCAGCAAAGAAAGAGAGACTGAAAGGTGAACTACAGACTAATGGGAAGGAGTATCAGAGCTAGGGGCAGGAATGGTAGACTTAATGCCAGGGCTGTCCGAGTGAAAGTCCAAGTAGTATCAGTTAAAGTACTGTTGTCACTAGTATCAGTTTCAGAACAAGGAGAGATATACTTAATCTACGAAGAAGCAAGGGTGGAAGGGTGGAAGTGGAAGTAAGTCAGTGAAGTTGTCATCAATAAATGGAGAATTGATATCAGTAAGGGCATGCTTAAATATCATAAAGCAAGGCTCAAGCTCAGTGGATGCAAGCCCATAAGCAATAAGAAATTACATTAGCAAAAGAAAGGCTTAAAGTATCAATGCAAAGAATATCGCTAGGGAATAAAGGAATCCAACTCACCAGTAACATAATCCATATGAAAAGAGGGAACCCAACGACTAATAAAAAGAAGAAATAAGACAAGTAACTACTACAAAAGCAAAGATAAGAATGAACTCTTATTATATATTAGTATGAGTTGTTATGGAGTCAAGTCCTTATTGGGTTAGGAACTCTGTTTAATGTATTAGTATGAGTTATGAGCTAGTTCATCCTATTTTTGGTGCAAAGTAGAGTTCCAATTCAAAAGTACCCATTAAACACATTTTTACTTGCTGAGTATCCTTCTGTTTGAGTGTAATCCAATCCGATATAGAAGCCAAGCCTATGAGAAGAAGTCTAAATAGAAAGAATTCATAAGTATTACAGTAAGCAACGAGCGAGTCATAAAGTTCCCTTCCTACTTTCTTTTGGTTTTTTCTTTTTGAAAGCATTGAATGACCCCTTGGAGAATGAGGATCTTTTATATGGTAGTTCAGACAGGGACAAAGCATCTTTAGTAGGGACCAATATTTATATAGTATTATGGAAGAGTAACAAAGGAAGTCAAAGCACCTCTTACTTCGATCCCCCGAAAGAGGGTTAGGTCAAATAATAAAGGAACGAGTCCATAAGTCGGGGATAAAAATGATACAATTAAGTCTAACCCTGAATCCTTAATTATCCATACATAATCTTGTATTCTCTTATATATTGATAGGCCTATTAGTAGAAATAAATGAAAAATGTGCTATTACCCCTTTTTTTATGTATTGAATTTAGCATCTGGTGGGCCTTCCCATCCAGATCATAGTCCAACAATGATGGTTAGCTCACAATCCTTATTATTAGTGTTATCTTGTTTTGGGGCGCAAAGCGAGGGAACTCATGAAGCCTTAAGTGATCCCTTCAATGTCGTACCATGCACGATATAAGCTAGCGAAGCCCTAGTTGTCTAGTGAAAGATTTCTCGAGTAAGTCGTTTGCTCAACTAAGCAGTTTAGTTGATGCAATTTAGTCGGTGAGCTTAGTATGATCTTAGGCTATAGCCTAGATCGAAGGACATATCTTGGGAATTTCACCTTTCAAAAGTAGAATTAGGCATTTGTGGTATCCTGAAGTTTAAGAACTTGGTAACTGGCGACCACATAAAGAATAGAATCTCTTTTACAGCTACATCAGCTGGAGGAGATGACTCTAAAACCTAAACCTAAGCAAAGGAGATGCCCTTACTCGAGTTTCAGACTAATCCCTCCTATTTGTTAGTTGACCAAGTCCACCGCCAAATCTGTAACTGAACGAGTCAATCTCGTTCATTAGTTGAGGGAAATCTTCCCTCACCCTTGTATAAATAGATGATGCATCTATCAATAATTATCATCCTTTATTCTTTCATTTCCATTTCTAACATGGTATCAGAGCACACCAAGAAGCATAATTGCCGCTTTTAGATAACTTAAAGGGATTAAAGATACAGTATTAATGGAAATAAGTCCGAAAGATGGAGCAGAATTATTAGTAGAAAAAAGAGTAGGAACATTATAAGTGGACGAGGAAGACATTAAGAAATCACAAAAGTCGTTGCACAGAGTAGAGAACAGTAACACAACTAGCGACCAAGAAATAGAAAAGAAAAGAAAAAGAGAAGCAATTAATGGCTGTAAAGTTACAGATTTGTGTAGCACCACAGTTCAGAAGGTGGCTAACAAAACTGAATTGAACGGAACAGTGTAGAAAACACCTAATATATACGGGAGTGAGTGGTGGAAGAGAATATTCAGCGACAGTCCAATAGGCACAGGTGCAGCCGCAGATGGGAATCCGGCTGGCTTACTACTGGGAGACAGAAACTGAAAGAGCAAAGAACGGTGGCAGCGGTGTCGGCACACGAGGAGAAATGCTCCTGCGTAGAGCTATAAACTACTGTGGATCGGCTGGAGCAGTTTGCAGGTGGTAGTAGATTTGAAAGATCCAGCAAGTAGCGTTGCCTCAGTAGGGAGGCAGCAGTAGAGGAGGCAGTGGTACTCTTCTTTGTCGACAATAATGAACGAGAAATAGATGCCGACAGGGAGAGACTGCACAGCAACAGGACAGAGAAAATGAAGAAGAGTGGTCGACAGCAAGAGCAGGTGCAACTACGGCTTAGGAAGCAGCGAGTGATGGCGACGGCTGATTCGCTGCCAAGTGGGAGAGCAAAGCAGCAACAATGCTGCTGGTATAGGCGGCCAAAGGATTAGCCGACGACAATTGTGTCAACATTTTGGGGCGATTGCTGTGGTTAACGACTGTTGCTGTTACTGATAGCAGTGATATGGTAGGCGACGGGGGATAAAGAGGGGCTCGACGTCTGAGAGGAGCAGAGATAGCAAAGCACTATAGCAATGCAGAGAGGTGAATGGCAAACACAGCAACCACATCCACTGGTACACAAGTAGCGGTTGTAGCTGTGGCACGCGGCCGAACGAAGAGGGCAACAACACTATAGCAATCAAAGCAATAGAGCACCGATTGCTCTATTTCAATGGCTGCGAAGCAGCAACTACGTTGATGGAGAAGTCCCTGGTCGTGGTTTCAGTCGAATGAGTGCTACCGTCGACACAGTAGTGAGATCGAAAATCACTAAGTGGTCTCGACTGACTAATTGCGGCCCTCGATGGAGACAGTGAGATCGATCACCAGGAGGTTCTATGGAGCGGCTGATCGGGCGACACCGGCGAAGACATGCCAAATCCAAGCGGGAAAGGCATAAATGGCTCCCGCTGGGATTGTGGATTCTGACGCTTCCCACCATATCACCTCTGACCTCTAGAATTTATCACTCCATAATGGCTATGGCAGCCATGAAGATGTCATCGTTGGTGATGGTAATCGGATCCCTATTACTCATGTTGGTTCTAAGACATTACATTCCAATAACTCTTCTTTTACACTTCATAATGTTTTGTGTGCCTCTCACATCAAGAGAAATCTTATTTCTGTCTCTCAATTTTGTCAACAAAATCATACTTCTATCGAGTTCTTTCCTGATTATTTTCTTATCAAGGACTTGAGCACGGGGGCATCTCTAGTTCGCGGCCCGAATAAAGACAACATCTATGAATGACCCTCTACCGTCTTTCTCACCCAGCCCACAGCAAATACTTCCACTACAGCTCCAGTCGATATATGGCATCGTTGTCTTGGTCATCCCTCAAACTCTATTCAACAAAACTTGATTTCTCATTATTCTATTCCTGTTTTTAAATTCAATAATATTCTTACTCACTGTAATGCTTGTCTTAGTAATAAAAGTCATTAATTATCTTTTAGTACTTTCTCTCTTTCTTGCTCTAAACCGTTTGAGGTTATTTATACTGATGTTTGGGGTCCTGGATCGGTTGTTTCCTTTGACAAGTTTAGATTCTATATTGTCTTTGTAGATTATTTTACGAAGTACACATGGTTCTATCCTCTTCGTCAAAAATCTGATGTCGTCGTTGTCTTTTCTAACTTTAAGAACTTAGTTGAGAACTATTTTTAAACTACTATTAAAATCATCTATTCTGATGGCGGAGGTGAATATCAAGCTCTTGCAACTTATCTATCTGCTTGTGGTATTTAATATATTAAGTCACCTCCGTATACTCCTCAACTGGTTGGTTCTGCCGAACATAAACATCGTCATGTTGTTGAAACTGGTCTAACTCTACTTCATCAAGTATCTATGCCTTCTGCCTTTTGGTCTATCACTTTTCAAACTGCAGTGTACCTCATTAATCGCACACCCACTCCTGTTCTTCAGTATCAGTCACCATTTGAAAAGCTATTTCAAAAATACCTTAACCTACACACATTAAAAGTTTTTGGCTGTTTGTGTTAACCATGGTTATGCCCCTACAATTCTCATAAACTGCAGCCTCGATCTCGTCCTTGTATTTTCGTCGGATATTCTCTTGAACATAATACTTTTCGAAATTATGATCCTCAATCTGCTAAGGTATTTGTCTCCAGACATATCACTTTTGTGGAGTATGTCTTTCCTTTTTGAGATCAAGGTCATTGTGTCATCCCATTGAGTTCCTCTAATACATCTTCCTCCTCCCTCATGCCTCTACAAGATCCACACTCTCTTGTTATTTCGATTCCGCATATTCCTCTTTCGTCTTCTTCTCTGGCTTCTTCTTCTCCTCCAGAGCCACTGCCTTTGTCCTCACCTTATCCTGGTTCCTCTACCATCCTTGCGTCAAACTCCACCAGTGATCACCCTCAAACCTTACCCTCTGATACTCCTATCGTCTCACGCCATCCAATGTAAACCCGCTTTAGAAGTGGTATCTTTAAACCCCGTCAAGTTCTTAATTTGCATGTCAGCACCAACCCTTCCCTATACTATACTGAACCATCATCTTTTACTCAAGCCCAAAAATTCTCACACTGGCGTATAGCCATGTGTGACGTGTATGATGCCCTTCTTTGTAATGGTATATGGACTCACCCCACGTAAAACATTATAGGGTGTAAGTGGGTCTATCGCATTAAGAGAAATCCCGATGGCTCAATTGCTCACTATAAAGCTCGACTTGTGGCTAAAGGTTTTCATCAACGTCCTGGTCTTGACTACACTGAGACATTTAATCCTATCGTCAAACCTACTACCATTCGGCTTATCCTGAGTTTGGTCGTCTCCAACGACTGGTGCTTACGCCAACTAGATGTTAACAATGTCTTTTTGCAAGGGACACTTACTGAAGACGTTTTCATGGAACAACATCCAGGTTTTATACATCCTCAGTATCCATGGCATGTTTGTAAATTACAAAAAGCCATTTATGGCCTTTGTCAGGCTCCACGAGCCTGGTATACTAAGCTTGGTCTCTACTTGTCTTCGGTTGGCTTCATTAACTCTAAATCTGATGTCTCTCTTTTTCTACGCCACCAACATGGGTTTACTATCTATCTTCTGATTTATGTGGACGATATTATTGTTACCGACGATAACTCTATGGTGGTTCAAACATTTATTCAGCAATTGGCTGACCGATTCTCTCTTAAAGATCTTGGTCACCTTAATTATTTTCTCGGTGTCGAGGCTACATCTACGTCTTCTGGTCTCTTTCTCTCACAGAGAAAGTATATTCTTGATTTGCTATTAAAGACGGCTATGCAGGATGCAAAAGAGGTTGTCACTCCTCTATCCTCTAGTGAATCACTGAAGTTATGTGATGGTAGTCCTGCTACAGACCCTACTCAGTATCGACAGGTAGTTGGCTCCCTACAATATCTCGTCCTTACTCATCCGGATATTTCCTTTGCAGTTAATAAACAGTCTCAGTTCATGCATCGGCTATCTACTTTCCATTGGACTGTTGTCAAACGTATTTTGTGTTATCTTAAAGGGACTATTGATCATGGTATTTTTCTTTGCAAACATTCTCCCTCTCAGCTTCATGTCTTTGCTGATGCTGATTGGGCTGGTAATGTTGATGATAGAACCTCCACATCTGGCTACATTATTTTTCTTGGTGCCAATCCGATCAGCTGGAGTTCTAAGAAATAAAAGACAGTTATTACGTCTACTACTGAAGTTGAATATCGAGCTATAGCCACTGCTGCTGCTGAACTTATTTGGATCTCCAACTTGCTTAAGGAGCTTCACATTTTCTCTTCTACTCTTCCTGTTATTTATTGTGATAACCACGGTGCTACTTACCTCTGTGCGAACCCAGTTTTTCACTCTCACATGAAGCACGTGGCTATCAACTTTCATTTTGTGTAGGATCAAGTTGCTCATCAGCAGCTTCGTGTTTCTCATGTTCACACGGCTGATCAACATGCTGACTCCTTCATAAAGTCTTTAGCTCACAAGCCCTTTTTATTGCATCGGTGCAAGATCGGCATCATTAACAGGAGCTCGATCTTGCGGGGGCATGTTAGCTGACCAAGTCTACCGCCAAATCTGTAACTGAACGAGTCAATCTCGTTCATTAGTTGAGGAAAATCTTCCCGCACCCTTGTATAAATAGATGATGCATCAATCAATAATTATCATCCTTTATTCTTTCATTTCCATTTCTAACACTACTCCCTCATATGCTTAACCAATGATACAAACCTAGTAGGGATAGTTCGTGAAGACTCAACAGAAACGGAATGAGGCTCAAGATCTGTTTGGTAGAAATTGGAAGAGAAGGTATGATAGTAACTCAACTAAAACAACTCTACCCAAAGAAATTAGATTGTTAAGAAGTTAAGCTGCTTCTGCTGCAGTTGCTGGAAAGCTAGTAATAAAGAAAGCAGGGAACTGATACCAACCACTAGTCAAAGGAAAGTTGGTACTGCAGTCTCGGAGTGTTACTCTACGCTACCTGTTCTTCAAAGTCAAAGGGGGTCCTGGCTACTCGAAGAGATAAATAAAAATAAGGCTTATGATTCTATCAAAGAGAAATAGCTGTGAAACATAATCTCCATATCATAACTACTAGTTCATATAAAGTCTAGCTTAACTCAGCTCAAGCCTGTGTTTGCCTATCACCTACTCTTTGTCTGGTCTGAAAGAAGTTCACTGAAAGAGTGAGTAGTCCTATCTGCTAAAAGAGTAAGTAGTCCTATCTTATAAGCTTGAATTTAGATTTCTCTTTTTTACTTAGAAGGTCGGGTAGCTTCGCTTCCCTTTGAAAGATGCTATGAGACTATTTCCAACCATTTTGTTTGTATGGCTAAAGTTCGATTCTCAAACTCTCTCAATTATCATTATATATGTAGATACGTGGAGAAGCAATAATCTAATTACATATCTTCTCTCGTAATTCCATAAATCTCTGTCTTCCCAACCCTGAGTGAAAGGACTGCTTAGTATAGTGGCTTTATGCTTCTAGGACAAAAGAAAGTAGATGATTTCTCTTATATTATATACCTAGGACTATGCTGACATTCTGCCTTTTAGAATAGAATAGTGCTTGCTTTCAGACAGCTTTATTAATCGTGCCCATAAGCTTAGTTGCATGGTAGTGGCATATAATCGTTCATACTTTCATTCATACGTAGGTGGGTTCAGTGCGCTATCAGTCCAGCTTTGTAAGAAAAAGAAGGGTACAAAGCAATCTCTTCGTATTCTGTATCACTCAGCCATATCGCCTAAAAGTGTCAAGGACCAACGCGTCTTCACCTCTTACATACCTTTGAGTCTAAATATGGATTGGGGATGATCTGAGTATGAACTAGATAGGTTATGAACAGAGCCTTGGGGAAAAAGATGACACCAGCAGGAATCTCCGATAAGGTTCGATCTAGTCGTTCCTAAATAGTGGAATGAAATTACCCAATCTGCCGTTACATAATGGTTATTCCGGCCCCAGAAAGCCCATAATAATAATAATAGAAAGAAAAGATCCGATACACTTCCTGTTTAGAAAACCTAAATGAAACTTCTACTTCATCGAAACTGGAACACTCGATTCAACAGATAAATATTAGCAAGCACCCGTGAAAATAGGACTTTCACTTGCACCAACTCTATTTATTCTATTAATTACCTATTACCTGCTTTGATACTATTTCTTATATTAGTTATTACTGAAACAAGTCATTCTGCCAGCTTCTGATCTTCAACTACTCAAGATCATTCTTACGGTCCTTATTTTGCTTCTTATCTCTACTAAACTTGTTCTTTAGCCGACCTATCTTCTCCACTTAGTATTCTTGCCCAAACTTATATAACGGGAAAACTTTCATTGACACTTGTCCAAGCCTATATATCTGGTTTATGACTTTCAACTACACCTTCCCTTCCAGATCCAACAAGTAACTACCTTTTAGTGTTAGTTAGTAGAGGGGCTTCGTCAAGACTAGAACTTTTAGATTACTTTCGATTAGCAAAACCAACCAGTAATTGCTTCTTCTCATGTATAAATTGATTCGCCTTAAACTTCAAGTGAAGCACACCCATAAAACACACCCGACCCAACCTACTACCTCTCCTTTAAGTGAAAAAATGATAGCCTATTGAAGGGAAGGGAAGGCTATTTCATAGTTGAAGTCATCCACTAGAGCGAAACTTTACATTCATTTCAAACATAAACATACTTTCCAGATACATTTGATTCTTCGGTAACATACCTTGAAACTGAAGATTATTCTAATTCTCTCTCATCACCAACAAATTACCCAGCCTAAAAAGACTAAAAAGAAGGAAGGGTTGATAGCCTGATTTATCATTGCTTAAGCCGACAAGCAACTTTGTTTGTTAATGGTAATCACCTTGTTGAAGATCCTGATGCCACCTAGTACTTTCTTCGGCTTCCTTATCAGCTCTTCAAACTTATTCTTATCTCTATGACTTAAATCGAACAACATCACTAAAAGAAACTATTACCTTATACTATACTACTCGCACACCCTGTACTAGATTATGCCTCGAAAACAACTCAATAGAAGTAGACCTAGACCTCACTTCAAAGCCAGTATCTAATAGGAGTAGGTCTAGGAGCACTAGCAATCGGAATAGGTGTAGGACAACAAACCCAAACTAGGCATTATCAGAATTGAGATACACTCCAGCACACAAAGATTAAGAAGAAGTAGGTGCCCCGAAGAATTAAAATAAATAGTCCTCGCCCGAAGCCAGACCTCCAAGCTGACATCACTTACTTGCATTCCATAGCTCCTTTACTCTTTAATGCACCTTAGCCCAGCACTGCTTTATCTAATTCTGAAATTATTACTTTAGAGTGGAGTTGCGCTATCACTTATTTACCTACGGAGCTAGAATCTAGATCTACCCGTTGTTGCTTGCTTCCTTTAAGAACAAGTTAAGGCAGCCAAACTCTATACACATGGTATTTTACTTGCTTCCTTTGCTTTCTACTGATATGGATCCTGACTTCTTTGTTTTATCTACTGGTTCGGATCTTTGCTTTCTAACCTCAATAACTGTTTCTCTTTCTTTAACTAATAGCTTCGGGCCTGGCATTCCCTTCCTGTATCTGATTCTTCAGCTACTGAACCTAAACCTTATTATTTAATTGAACTCGACAAGCAACTACTACATACTAGAATCAAAAAAGGCATATAAGAATAGAAACACTCCCACGGCAAGAGCAGAAACCAGGCCTTGTTCACTAGGTAGTCAATCTTACTGTCCGGAGTAGTCGATCTTACTAATCGATAGATAAGTAACAACTGTATTAATATAAGTAAAAATAAGGTATTTTCGGGTAAAAGAGAGAACACAAACAAGGGTAGTAAGAGAGATAGTGTCACTCCATATTTCATTAAGTTAAGGGCAAGTTTAATGGTGAACTATAGTAATTAGGGCATTAGTCCCATAATAAGATAAAGCAATAGGAGATTTAGATGAATGTAAAGTTAGAAGGAAGTTAAGACTCCAGGCGAGGAAGGGGAAACTAACCAACAGGTTCTTAGGAATAGGAGGTTAGGCGGGGCAGGCTCAGAAGCAACAATTAAAGTCCAAGAAGTAGTCATTGGTTTCCCTATGTTTATTGCTAGGGTATTGCTATACCTTGTGTTTATTGCTAGGGTATTGCTATAGCCTGGGTTCTATTCTTATGATTACTGCTATTATTCTTTAATGTATGTCATAGGTCGTACCTGAAGTAATAGAACGATAGGTAGGAAAGAAAGGCTTGGGCCCTAAGGTGGAAGGGATGAGATACGGTAGTTACATACTCAAACAAGTAAGCTAACTTCTTTATTTGAAGTAGGAGTCTAGCTATCAGTGGTGAGATTCTTTATTCTAATAAAAAGCATTGGAAATCGGGGGAGTTCAATGGCTTGTTATCAATGGTTAAAGCATGAAAGCGAGTAAAGATATAGACTAACTATGATAAGTATCAGTTTCAAAGCGAGGAAACTAAGAAAGAGAAACAGGAGAGCAAGACCAACAGATAGAAGTTTGAGTTTACAAAAAAGTAAAGCAATACTCATAGGTAGTGAGGGCAACTTCTGGGTAAGGAGACATAGGCTCATGCCGGTAGAGCAAGGGTAGCATATGTGTGTGGTTAAAGAGTAAAAGCCAGGGTTGAGTTCAGCAGTGAAAGGAAAGCATGGAGCAGGAGACTTCTAGTTAAGAGTGACAGGTCGAAAGGTGCAAGTAAGGGTACAAAAGGGGTCAGGGTACAAAGTATAGAGAAGGTGCTAGAGCAAGTAGAGCTAGATCATAATCTGGATTAGAAGAAAGAAAGTCGACAAGAGAATATGAAGCAACTATTTGCGCAGTTGATCCTCAAAGTCTTCTTAGGGAGTAAGCTAATTTGAAGTATAAAGATGTTGACAGAGGATCATAAAGCAGTAAATCATAAGTATTAAAAACTGGAGAAGAATCTATTAAGTAACAAACTTCAATTCCAAGCTATGCTTCTGCGCCAAACTCCCTTTCTCTAAACTATCCCATTGCTCCATATTCTAATTCCAACTCTTGATATAGCTACATATATGGTTTCTTCTCTTGCATGCACCAGTTAGAGAATGAAGTAAATACCCTAAGTGACCTATTTCCTACTCTTTGACTACTTTTATGAAATTCAAACATCAACTATATTCTTAAAGTAAGGAGCACATGCATGGTTGGTTGTTGGTTACCAATATCTCTATAATCTCTATAATACCAGGCACTCGAAACTGGACTTGGAGCTAGAGCAAAGACACTCCTTACCTCTTTTCTTTTTCTGACCTCCACTTGCTTTCAAAGAATTCCATTCGATCTACAGGAAAACAATAATTGATTTAGTCATTTCTCACTCACCTATATAATAGGGATAGGAATGTCAACAACTCGTATTGAAGCATTTTCATTTCATTAAAGCACTGAGTCTTGTTTAGCACAAAGTATAGCACCATAAGCCCCAAGTCAACCAGTCATTTCTTTTAGCACTGAAGCATAAGATCATATTGCAGTTGATAAGTGCTACTTACTTGAAAGCGATGGAGTGTCCTATTACTTACTTCGTGTCTTCTACTCTTATTTAGTTCTATACTAACCTATGAACGAATAGGACTTATAGCTTCAAAACCGATACTAGAAAATAGGACTTGGTCTAGACCTGTTACTCTATACTTAATGGGGCTCCTTACTTTGTCTTCCTTGATCTATACATTAATGGCAGCTTACTCACTAGCTTCCCTTTCTTTGCTTTAAGAGCTATACTTGAAACTGGATAATTTGACTTTTTGGGGAGCATCATAATTCTTCTCGAACTTGACTTGGATCACACCTCACTCGTAAGATAGTCTGCCCTAAACGAAACTTCCTTTCCTGTCTAGTAAGTGAAGCACACTTAGTCTTGTTGTTTTGGGCCTATACTTGGGCTTTTTTCTGCACCGAGGAAGAGTCAAACATAAATCTAAATTGTTAATATATGTCATATAAATAAAGTAGGAATTGCAAAAACTCTCCTTTCTGAACCGACTAAACTGTCAACTGTAAACCGTATGTACTCCACGACTTTGAACTAAAGCTTTAAGTGGCGAGCAATACCCTCACTGAACCTACAAAGCGTAGTAACCTATTAAAGAGATACTTAATATTTGTACCCCCTATTCTATACTCGAAGGTGAAGTTCAACCTTATTACCGATTAAGAGTCAACAATTGCTAAGTAACTACTAGACAAGAAGCGTCAGCATTGATACCACCGACAATCGGTTTAGTAATGTAGATCTATTCTCTTATCCCTTTCAATGTAATAATAATATAATCATTTAATATAATCATGGCAGACAGTGTCAACAGGAATAGAACCAATTGCTATTGACCTCAGACTTTTTTGTTGAATAGAATTTAGAGGGCCTGTCCTTTGAACAAAATCCTTATTTGATTTTTGATTATGCACTACAATCAAAAGAAGAAATGACTACTACTTTCTCCACGTTAGCTTACTTCTCCATGCTGCCAGTCAAGAATCAAGTACGGGCTCTGCTCTAACAATTCATTTTCTTAGATACTTTCTATATTCTTAACCTGATGTCAGATATTTAAACTTAATTGACAGCTTTGTATCCATATCCCTATCCTGCTCCTGAAGCTGACACTGATGCATTTGTTCTTGCACATCCCCTATATATAGACGAGCGTCAGTGCTTGTTATTGATTCACGGAGGAGCTAGGCTCATCCTTAAAGGTCCTGCCAACCAAGTTTTTGAGCAGGCACTTCGACTTGAATTAAAGGCCACTAATAACGAAGCTGAGTACGAAGCATTGTTGTTCGGCCTAAAGCTCGCCAACCAGTTACATGTTGAAGACATTGAAGTCTTCACCGACTCCCAACTCGTTGCCAGACAGGTCAATGAAGAATTCAAAGCCCGAGACTAAATGATGGTCCACTACCTGGCCGAGATACGGTGCTGCACCCAATGATTCAACCACTTCGTCATTACTAAAATACCTCGATTAGACAACATGTAAGCTGACACCCTAGCAAAGCTAGCCTTCATGTGCGGACTAGTGGAATGCCCAACGTGGATGGCCAAGATCCTGAAACCCTCGATATCCGCCGAGGTAGCTATGACGGAAGTCAACCATGATCGGGTCGAAGAGATGCTCAGGTTCAAGGACGATGGCACGCTCCCCCAAGACCACAGTGCAACTCGGCATGTGAAGAGGGCGAGCCCGTGGTATTGCATTCTCAATGGACGTTTATATCGGTGGGGATTCGCACCGCTGCTGCTCCGATGCTTGCGTCCGTCGGAAGCACAAACCACGTTGGTCAAGGTCCACGAAGGAATATGTGGCGAATATATTGGTGCCCGAATCTTGAACCACAAGATACTCAAACAGGGATACTACTAGTCAACCATGCACTGAGACGTGCAAGCCTATGTATAGAAGTGTGAACAGTGTCAGAAGCACGCCAGAATCTAGCACCAACTGGCGATCTCGATATCCACCTTAGATTGCACCTAGCCATTCGCCCAGTGGGGAATGGACTTGCTTGACCCATTCCCCCCAGCATTGAGACAATGAAAGTTCCTCATAGTCGGCATCAACTATTTTTCCAAATGGGTCGAAGCCAAACCACTTGCATCTATCATTGAGAAATAAGTCGAGGGGTTCATTTGAAGAAACATCATCACAAGGTTCGACATCCCGAGGGCAATCATCATCGACAATGGAACACAGTTCAATAGCCCCATATTCAAGGCATTTTGTGAAAGCTACAAAATCCAACTAAGGTTCAGTTCATCGCCCACCCTCAGGCAAACGGACTAGCCGAAGTCACAAATCGATCCATCCTCGATGGACTGAAGAAAAGGGTACAAGGTGCGTGCGGGACTTGGGTGGATGAGCTCCCGAGCATCATATGGGCATCCCAAACGACTCTGAAATGTCCCACTGGTGAGTCACCGTTTAGCCTGACCTTCGAGACCGAAGTGGTCCTCCCACCCGAGGTGGTCTACCCGACCTTCCGGGTCTAGTTCTATGAAGATTCCTCTTTGGCTGACCAGCTAAGGAAAAATCTCAATTTTCTCAAGGAACGAAGGGCCACCGCGTACCTATGAATCCTTGAGTATAAGATGGCAGTAGCAAGGCGCTACAACCACAGAGTGCACCCTCGAAAAGTTAAAGTGGGAGACCTAGTACTGCGGAAGGCCGAGGTCAGTGACCCAACTCAGTCTTGGGGTAAGCTGGCCACGAATTGGGAGGGGCCATATCGAGTGGAAAGTTCACCCCGAGAAGGCACTTTTACCCTGGTCACAACGGAAGGGAAAAGGCTACCGAGAACTTGGCATATTTCAAATTTACAGAAATTCTATGTTTAATGAGACCAAAGCAATTTCACAAAAGTAGTGCTTTGCATTAATTAGGAAGAAGTACAACTGCCGGTTGAGGGTCAGCACAAAAAGAAAAAGAAGACCCTCGATGGCCAGAAACAAGCAATAACAAAACCTACAAGTACTCTCATTCCTCGGGTGGTGGAAGGGAGTCGTCGAAGGGCTGTTCATCGGCCATTGGCACATTGTCATCCTCGGGAAGAGAAGCGAAGGGGTCCAATTCGATCTCCACTCTCGGGTGTCGGGCCTGAAGCCGAGCTAACGTCAATTGGTATCCATACTCCAGTGACACACACCCCATCCGCACCAGACCTATCTCGAACCCGAACAACTTCTTGTAGTCCTTAATTGCTCTCCTCCGCAGATCCTCCCAAAGAGCATCCTTGGATCGAGTCAATTCCAGTAGCTCGATCTCCATTTGGTTAACTTGAATCCTCGCACCTCAGAGTTGGCCCTTAGAGTCATCAAGTTGTTCCCGTGAGTCGGTGAGTTGTCTCCACAAGTTGGCTGACTCCGCCCGAGCATTATCCAGATTCGCCTCTGTCGACGCCCGGCGACCATTCGCCTCATCAAGTTCAACCCAAAGATGCTTTGCCAGAGACTGGGCCTCTGATGCCTGAACTTCTTCCGCCGCCACTGTATCCGGATCTTCACCCTCCTTCAGATCCTACACTTCTTGGCACAGGAGGTTCACTTTGCTGTCCAGGGAGGTGATCACCCAACCCGCGTCATGAACACGATCAAATAGGGCCGCCTGATAATGTTGATTCTATAAGAAGAATTTCGGACAATAATGTCATGGTCAGATACCGAGCGAAGGAAAAATGAAAAAGGACCGAGATAAAAGTTACCAACACCATGGCTTTCACTGCCCCGTCCATGAACACCTCGGATGGTAAAGTATACAAATCTATGGCTAGCTGCGAGATTAATATGCCTCAGATATATTTGGCTGAAGCATCCCCGTTTTGCCAAACCAGCATCCCATGGGTCAACGACCTTAAGTCGGCTTCAAGGGGAGCATTGAGAGCCTTCTCCGTTAGGTTACACATCCGAATAGCATGGTAGTCTTGGCCATCCACCCCGACACTAGCACTACAGAGCTCCCTCACCGACTTTGGTTTCCGCCTCGAAGCCGGGGGTTCTTCTAGGACATCTATCGGACCTTTGCCCTTGGTTGCTGCCTTATTAGCATTGTGGGGGGACTTACGTCAGTCTCGTTTTCTCTAACCGACCGAGTCCTCCCCTTGTCGTTTGCGGGAAACCTCGGGCGCCCCCTATGCCTCTTCGACAGGGATTTCTTGCACTTTGGATGCCGAGCCAGATTCAACACGTGGTGCAGGCGGAGGTGGCGGTGCTGAAGCCGCGCATCATGCTCATACTCACCATTTCTGCAAATCCAATCATGAGTCGGGAAATCAGGCAATGAAACTCATAAGTAAAAAAACAAGGCATACCGCTAGAAGCTGGACTAAGGTCCGCCTCGACCAGCCACTCCTCGGTTAGGCTTCTAATGGCTCGAGATGCGGACAGGATGCCCTTCAGTTGCCCAATCAGGTTCGTCTCCTCATTAGAAAGGTTCAGGGAGACATCGCTAATAGGGTGGGCTGACCACTCGACGCTGAAGTCCCAACCCTGACGCCTACTTACAAATAGAAACCGTGCCTTCTAACTCTTATTGTTGGAAGGGGCACCCTCAACCCTAAAACCTACCCGAGAGGTTAAGTAGTAGCCCCCCTAACCCCTACATAAACGAAAACAAGGTAGGAACAAGTCCCGGGTCAGAATGATGCCCGACCCCTTACATTCCCTAAGAAAGGTTATGATGTAGCGCCAGGAGTTTGGCACTACCTGACCGGGTGATATTCGCCACCATCTGAGACACTCCCTGATGACGGGGTGAAGGGGGAATCTCAACCCCACCTCCAAAGCATCAATAGAGATGCTGAACCCTCGGGGACAAGAGTGGTACGACCATTGCCCTAGCCCTGGAGCATGTAGAACATACTCGTTCAGAATACTAAAACGCTTCCGAATCGATGCCAAGGACTCCAGACTCATAGTTGAGTCAAAGTCATAGTGCGACTTCATCACTTCTAGGGCTTGAAGAGCCTTAGCATCCACCTCAGCCATTACGCCAAAGGACAAACTTTGGGGACCAGACTGATTTCCCAAGGAACCGCTAGACCTATACTCCTCCTCCCGAGGAGGGGGGATAGGGGAAGAAAGGGCAGAAGAAAAGCTAGAGATCAAGAATGAGGGAGAAGACACCATCCTGACCTGATCGAATGAGGAGAGTAGAAGATGAAGCTGGAATGGCCGAGACGCATGGTCCCAAGGCTCAGGGAAGGGAGATGAAGAATGAAAGTGATCCCTCGCCACCACCGCAGTGAGACTTATATGGATCATGTCGCTTCAACTTCCCTAGGAGGTGAAAGGAGGCCTAGGGAATATGCAAACTACATCCACGATGATGCACAAACGAACAAGGGAATCGCCATGTCAGCCCAACACCTTGTATGTCGCTCGCCCCTTTCTTATCACGCACCTTTATCTCATATCACATACATAAACACTACGTGTTATGAATGGGCCGCACCTAAGCGTCAGTCCATCAGTCCTTTGCTCGAGTTATGTACCTCGGCCAGTGAATCTTTTGCCTGAGTTGTATTCCTCGGTCAACATCAGTCTTTTGCCCAAGTTATGTACCTTGGCCAGTCCATTAATCTTTTGCCCGAGTTATGTACCTCGGCCAGTCCATCAATCTTTTGTTTGAGTTGTGTACCACGGCTAGTCAATCTTTTGCCTAAGTTGTATTCCTTGGCCAGCATCAGTCTTTTGCCCAAGTTATGTACCTCAGCCAGTCCATCAATCTTTTGCCCGAGTTGTGTTCCTCAGCCAATCCATCAATCTTTTGTCCGAGTTGTATTCCTCGGCCAATCCATCAATCTTTTGCCCGAGTTGTGTTCCTCGGCTAGTCCATCAATCTTTTGTTTGAGTTGTATTCCTCAGTCAGTCCATCAATCTTTTGTCCGAACAATGTACCTCGGTCAATCAATCTTTTGCCCGAGCTGTATTCCTCGGCTAGTATTAGTCTTTTGTCTGAGCTGTATTCCTCGGCCAGTATCAGTCTTTTGCCCAAGTTGTGTACCTCGGCCAGTCAATCAATCTTTTACCTGAGTGCATTCCTCGGCCAATATCAGTTTTGTGCTTGAGTTGTGTACCTCGGCTAGTACCAGTCTTTTGCCTGAGTCATATGCCTCAGCCGAGTTACGTACCTCGGCCAATCTCTAGCCTTTGCCCAAGAAGCAAGGACTCGGTCAAGCCATGACAAACCTATAAAGAAGCAAGGACCAGTGACAACTAGTGCTCAGGGTCTTCCCTTCGGTCTATAGAATGCCTCGGCAAGACCCCCTTCAGGGGGGGAAGAATGATAGGATAAACAATGGGTCGATCCAACTCATCTGGGCCTATGCCAGATCGACGGCCACATTGACATTTGGAGGGAATCACGTCTGTCCAAGCGGCCAAGTCGACGGTGACATCAGCATCCGAGGTGGAGGTGTCTGAATGCTACGCCACCTGACTCCCCCTCCACGTTGCATTAATACTGTATGGTGCACCACATCCTCACCCCATACCACTGCACCAATAGGCTCGTCGTACGACTCAGCCATGTCCGAGGTGACGGCAGGGGTAAGGCCGAACGTACGAGAGACCTCCTCTCCGGTAAGTATAAAATCCCCTTCCGACAATGCTAGAAGGGCTCTCTCTCTCTCTCTCTCTCTCTCTCTCTCTCTCTCTCTCTCTCGTGCTCACTAGCCTCCTTGAAAGAGGAGACAACTCGCCTCCTTGAAAGGGGAGAGAACTCGCCTCCTTTCTCCACAAAACTAACTAACTCGAGCATTAGATGGGTCAGTCGGGCAACCCTCCACCCACGATGAGGCCTTTATGCAGGACCTATGACTCTGGTGCAGAGCGGAACAGGCGGATAGACCATCGAACCGACACTAGGGTACTAACTACCGAGAGGCTATTCCAACTAGAGTCAGAGATCCTAATATCAATTGACGTGGGGGAATTTGCATATTCGGTTGAAACCAGGTCGGGCCGACACCTCAATTCGACCCCAAAAAGTTCAACAATAGAAGGTACGAACAAGAATCAATCGTGGTGTAGGCACTCAGTCTTCAATCAAGGTAGTTGACTAATCCTTGTCGTAGCACCTAACCTAGAATTCTATGATCGACTAATAACAAACAGGAAGGTAAGAGTGAGCCTGAGGCAAGGCAAACTTGATCCAACGAGCGTAAGACTAGAAGAGACTACCACCTGATAGAATTAAAGACATAAGTCATAATTCAACAAGGGAATCTAGGATTTGGTCTAAGAACTCGGGCTTACTGAGATTAGTTCAAGTAACTACTTGACAAGCCTACTACTATATTGCCTGTATCAATAACGTAGGTAGCGCTCTTGCTTGTATATCATAGGCAGCATAGAACTTGACTTAGAATATTAATAAAAGTATAACCACACTCCTATAGCTATAGAAAAAGAATACGTTACTTGGTCGGCACAGTCTTACGTATCATATCTATCTAAACGAAAACTGCAATACACTCCATCTAATATAAGCGATGCACATAATGAATGGGCTTCTCCTTAACACAGACTCAGCAGGCCCAACAAGAAGTGTGTCATCATAAGTTCCATCTCATTCTGCTCCCCGTGTTTATGATTCTGGAACAAATCATTCAACAACAACTCTACTTGCAACTAGAGATACCTTTTGGATACCTTGGATATCTCACAGGATGCCTAATCGCGGATTCTATCATATCAAAAACTCGAACACTATCGTGGAAAGTGAATTTTGAATATCTCTCTTACGCATCACCTTGTTGAATGGAAATTGACCTACACATAGGGAAACTCTATAAGCGCTTGAGTAACTCAACTCATTGAACCAATAGACTTATTTTCTTGAGCCGAGGAAGACAGTCAAATAATTCTTTCTTGACAACATGCTCCCTTTAGGAATGCACCTGAAAACTGTAACTTTAGACGCGCACACAGAAAAAAGAATGAACTGACCATTTATTATAGTGGTCAAGTGACAACACACCTTCTATTTATCGAGCTCCCTAAGCACCGTGTCAACTAGTAAAAGATCAACCAGTAAAATAAGATTTTAGTCGATAAGATTGCTTTGCTTTAAGAGCTCTTTCTTAATTCGCAACATTTAGTAGTGTAGTTGCTCATCTCAACTCAAACAGTAATTGAATCTGGAGATTCGGCTTCAGCAACAGATCCAACTCTACTAGATTTAGAATTTGAGGCTTGAACACCATCTTGAAAGTCTTGATCTTCCGAGAGACCTTCCTCGCACAGATTCAACTCATTCACTTGAAAGAAAAGAACCAACAACACTCGCATAAACCTCTATAGGGGAAAGGAGCCAACCAATAACTTCCCTCTATGACTAAACTTGAAACTCCGACTCCTCCACTTTAAGCCTAATAACTGGGCACTGCTCTCCACTTTAAGCCTAATAACTGGGCACTGCTATTGATGATCCAGCTTTATCTTCTTCTCTCGTTGCTAGCACCGATCTCTTGGATTCCGCTTCTATTCTATCTTAGGCATGATCTTTGGCTTCTGGAACTCAGCTACTTACAGCCCTATCTTTCTGCTTTCTTACTAAAGTAAAGATGAATGTGAAACCTCCTTCTGGTCTGGCATATGCCTCTTCTTATCTTATTGGATTAACTGGCTTCAATTTCCCCTTTCCTAAGTGCCATTCCTCCTTCCACCTGCAGCTTATTCTCAAACAATGCATCCTTCTTCAATTTCAATGAAACAATTCACCATTGAGTTGGATTTTCACTCGTGTGGTTTCAAAGGCTTTGTTGCCCTTATTAGTATTAGTAAATGCTTGCTTGGACTAAACTTTGAATCGGTAAATGCTTGGACTAACTTGAATCAGTAAATGCTTGACTTCTACTTGCCTCATCCGAGGTGGAATTGCTTCTCTGCCGTTCAAAGAAATGCTTCAAATTGGGTTTGGCCCTTAAGCAAGCAGCTGTATCGATCTTTTTTTCTTCTATGCTATGGTGAATTCGGTATTATATTAAGTAATAGATGCCCCTTTCGACTGGCACTCACTCCTCCAACACCAACTGATTTATTCAATGTAACTTGGGATCGGATCCTTCCTAAATGCATCTCCCCGTGGGTTCTTTCTTTCCCTCCTAAAAATCCATGATCCTTGGCTTGGCTACTTGATTAGGCATTTCCATCTCTCAAACTTTAAAGCGCTTTAGCTTAGGAAAGCTTCTTACTTGATTTTATACCGCGACCGACGAACTATAGCTTTTACATAAAAAGAAAAAAGGTAACCGCTGTCCTACTACTTTACTTTTGGATTAAACCTCACCCAAGGACCCCATCACGCATTTGCACTCGAGCGGAAACAGCTGACCAAGAGACAATAGCTACCCCGCCAGACTCCATTGTGCTCCTAAGGCCTCTTATCGACTATTACTAATGGCATACTTCTTCAATCGAATGCTCCTGGGAAAAAGGAAGATGAAAGAGACTATGCCCTTGATTCAAAAGAGCCGTCACAGCTTATGAAAGAGTAGCTTGTAAATGAAATGACTAATTCGTTTTAAGGTACTGACCAACTGAGACATAGAGAGCCCCTTTTCATTTTCAGTGTTGTCGGAATAGGATTTGTTAGTGTATTAAATGATGAATTTCCTATCAATCTAACTATCGGATGTCATCGGATGTTATAGTACATTTAGAACTAATAAGTATATTAAAGAAGGAAATTGAATTAGGAAATTACTTGCTTGAAAATCGGTATCTCTTCGGATGGCATCGGATGTCATCGGATGCCCTTACTTGCTTGAAAATCGGTATCTCTCCTTGCACTCTCCGTGTTCTTCCTTTCATCCTCACTTGTTAGTTAAAGAAGCCAACTCATTACATTAGTATAGGAGCAATAGCAACAAGAATAAGTATATTAAAGAAGGAAATTGAATTCATAGCTCAAAGAATAAGCCAACTCATTACTGCTACTGAAAAGACTGTTACCAACAACTCGTACTGTACTAATCATAGAACAAAGAAAAGGGGAATTGAATTCATAGGTCAAAGAGTAGGTACCGGAGAAAGGGAATCAAACTATGGATACTAAGGCTTCCGCTCCCGACTCTAACTCTTCTACAACTAAGTTTGGTTCTATGTGCTTGACACAAAATATATATATATATATATATATATATATATATATATATATATATATATATATATATATATATATATATAACTAAGTTTGGTTCTATGTGCTTGACACAAAATATATATATATATATATATATATATATATATATATATATATATATATATATATTACCTCCTCTACTCTATAGGGCAAGTCTGTTTGCTGGTAAGTAAATTCTTAAAAGCACTTAGTTGATTTCCCAGTTATTGATTAAAGCATTAGAAGCACTAGTCGCATCCCTACTTTAAGTTGAGTTCTCGGTTTTGAGTTAAAGCATTGCTAACATTAGTAGCAGTTGGAAAGCGAATAGGGTATGCAGATAGGTAGGATAGTAAGGCCTGGAAGCCAATAAGTAAAGTTTTTGGGCCATTAGTGAGAGAATGAAATTTAAGTAAGCAAGGCTTGGGTTACCGAGTTCTATTCCATTAGCTAGTAGCTGATTCTAATAGCTCTGGTTGCATTCCAATAGTTAATAGAAGTAGGGGCAGACTGCTTTGCTATCGTTAAAGCATTAGAAGCACCAACTTCCGTTTTAGTAGGTAGTATTCGATCCCTCCTTTTTTAGTTAAGTCATTAGAAGCACTAGTGGAATTCTTACTTCCTTGCTTGCTACTTGAGATGAGTTTCTTATCCCTATTACCTACCCTCGCCATTAAGTCTACTGTTGCTTGCTTTTGGTTTTACTTTAATGATCTAATATCTATATTTCACTTATTAGTCTTTCCTTCCTAGCTATCACCCTATATCTCTAGTATATCATTTGTATATCGTTCCCCAATGCTCGAATCTTAGGCGGAACCTCCTATGTATGAGTTTGGGTCCTTTGACTCCTATTTCATTCTTTTAACTAATGAGTCAAATTCCTTAGTTTGAGTCCGCGGTATTCTGTATACTTATGTTCATTCTCTTTTTATTGCATTTTTTATTCTCTATTATAGAATTCAGCCTATCACCCCTAACTCATATACTTAATAGCATGTCGATCAGTCTACCGCTACTTGCTTGAACCTGATACTACTCAGACCCATTACTCGGAACTAAGAAATCAACTAGTACTTATCATACTGAAACTGGAAACTGGCAGTCCAACTCCTCGAATAGCAGAATCAAACTACTTACTAAACAGGCTTACTACCTCCACTCAAAGTCTGACTTGTTAGTTGTGCTTCTTACCCTGTGTTTCAAACTTCCCTTACGTACTTTAATGCCTAGCTCAGCCCTGTATTACTTATATGAGTAGTAGCCTCAAACTTCCATCCCGGCATTCCCTTATCTCGTTCTTCAACTCCCGATCTAAGTTCACCTCTCCTCTCCTTCCGTTGAGCTATAGTTTCCTCTCGTCACCTTAGTCTTTAACTCCTCTATCTTAGCCTTTATCTATCGGCTTTGACTCTGAAACTCTCCACTCTAGTTCTTATTCCTGGGCAGGCCTAACCAAATCAGCTACCCTGCCCACAAATAAGGGCAAACACCACTAGCAGGAATCAAAAAAGCATATATAATGAACTGTCAGGGGAAACCAAGCCTTATTCACCAGCGTATCAATCTTACTCACCGGAAGCACCAAGCTGCTTATTTCTATTTGGAATTAGAACTTGTTATGTGCTCTGGGGAACCAACTCCTATAACAAGAGTATACCTTAGTAACACAAGCCTAACTCGTAAGTCAAAAAAGAATGAATTGCACATTTAACTATGTCTTTATTAGATATAAGACTAACTCTCCTTACTTTGTTCTTCAATTTGCATTACTTAGAACTATGCTAGTACTGCATATTAGTCTTGTTGGCCCGCCTCCGGGTAGTCGTAATATCCTTTACCACATACCTTAAACTCTAAGCTTGGCCCTTCCCCCATTCTTACTATACTGCATTTTAGTCTACCTTGTCTTACTAGGCTCTTTAACTAATGCTTTTAAAACTGAAGCTGCTTATACAAATCTTTGCTCTTCAACTCAAACTCATGTCTATCTTGCTTTACTTTGCTTTCAAACCAACACTAGTACTTCTGATACTTGAAATCAATAGTAGGAAATCAACTCGGACACTAGGGCTATCACTATTGTGGTACTAACAAGAGTAGAACTACTGACAACGAGACTCCCATGCTAACTTCAAGGCTGCCTTCCTTGCGTATAAATCTGACTTGCACTCCGGAGCTCTCATTTCTTCTTCTTTGACTATTGCCTTTTAGGTTGACTTTCCTTTCCTATCGAGCTTAAGTTTCCTTTCCTTACTCCTATTCTTTCAAATACTAATCTGGATCTCGTATCTTAACTCGAAACAGTTAATTCCACTCAGGGAACTCAACTCCTAACTATAGGACTAAATACAAGAAGAAATACTTGAGCTAGAGACATGGAATCAAACAGTAACCACAAAGCTGCTTTTAATACTAGGAATGAATCGGTGCACCAAGAGGCTTACATTAAGAAATAAAGGCTTACTAACTAATAAGTAGAATCTGACTACTGCTTCCGAGGCTTACTGACCCTATGTCTCTCTAATTCCGTAACTACTAAAAGAGATCCTTACTTGCTTGTTCCAAATTGCAACTAGGGAAAACAGGGTTAGCGCTCCTGTATTAGGGAACCCATCTACTCCCCTAACAAGATAAGAAGACACTAATGTACAGTTATTTCTATTCCCATACTAGTGTAGTTATTCCTGTACTAACCAGTGAAATTCCTCGCTTCAATTACTATCTTTGATTCTCTAACCTAAGTCTAATCTCCCTTACTTTCATGCTTTAGTTACTTATTCGATCCTTACTTGTTGATTTCAAAACTATACCTTCTCCTTCTCATTCTGTATTGCATCCTACTGATCCGTACTCTTACTATCCTTACATTAGTATAGGTATCATAGCCGGAAACAAATACTTCTCATACTTCACTCATGCCTATGAAGCCACCTACTAGCAAACAGACCTGCTCTAGTGCTTCTATTACTTTAACTAGGAAATAAGACCTTTTCTACTTCTCTCAACAAAGAAAGTTGGAATACGAGGACCAATCCAAGGAATTGAGCTCATCATCAGTAACATAATCCAACTCAAAAGGAAGAGTCAAACAAGTTAGCCAAAGAGTAAAAAACCAATAACTAGGCCCAGCTACCCAAGCCCTACTTCCTTGACTTTCAACTAAAACCAGTGTTCTAATAGTTTCACCTAAACCAGTGCTTCTCATATTGTTCCCTAGAATAATGAATAAAACCACCATTAATCAGAATTGAGCTTGGGCATACGAGACTCCCTCTCCTGCTCTAGAGTCTGTAGTTCCCCTTTTTGAGTCTCAAAATAATAACTTGTAATCAATCGCCTTACTTGCTGCTGACTTCCTTTAGAAAAGTATGAATTCCGTATTTGCTATTGACTTCCTTGATGCTGGATCTTTCCTCTCTCTATGGCTTAACTCACTCTTCTCCCAGTCTAGGACGAACATTCCAATTTCCATTCTTTCTCATCTTATTATAGGATCGAACACGAGTATACAAGAATCAAGGTAGTATTGACGGGAATGAAGCCTAGGGCACTTATGAAGAATCACACACATGAAAATATAGAATAACTATACAATAGCCAATCCATACTTACCAGATAGTTGTTCTTACTTGTATTCATTTCGATCTTTAGCTGCTGATCCCATGTCCTTAACTAGCAATCGGGAAACCAACTACTTTATAGGGTTATTCTTGTTAGTCTCGATCTAAGTCAATAGTATGATAATAAGAAATGCCAGGTACATGCCAAAGAATGAGAAGACTAGACAAGCAATTGGTTTCCTAGGAGAGTAGTCAAAGAAAGAAAGGGAGTGTGGTCAAGCTTGCTAGTAACAGTTTTAACCTTGTTGAGAGCACGTAGGCACATAGGTAGTAGCAACGAGTTTTGCTATAAGAATACTAACAAGGATACATAGTCACCCTGGTTCGCATATCAAGTATAGTGGTCCAACATTATATTAAGGGAATGAAATTGCTACCTACTATCCTCATACATGTTAGTTATAGGTGCCCTGCAAACCAATCACGCGAGTGATGACATATGTAACACACTACGTAATCTTTTTGTTTATGATTAGTATTGGCATATTCTCATATTATATTATATGTAGCATATATATTGTGATGTCTTTAGTTCTGTGTAATGGGAATCCGATCGTGATGAGATTACGATAATGAGATAGATTCACCTTTAAACATAGATCCTAAATAATCCCGGTCATAAGTTACTCAAGAGGGACATCGAGATAACCGGACAAACTGGTATACTATATACCCATCCATATGATAGAGGCGGCTGGTCTCACAACCACTTATGTGGAGACACTAAGGATATAGTACAGGTGCTCATTGGAGAATGAGTTCACTGATTGATCTGCTCATGGAATGTTGTATAATTAATGATACATAATGTTAGACAGCGATTCCATAGTCTTAGTTGTGTATCTAGTCCTTGGACTTGAGACACTAAGGATGTATTGTATGAGTACTCCTTTCTTTGATGCCAGAATTACGGATTTGGAAAGCTCCAGATCTGGTACAGCTAGTTATCGGGATTGATAGCCAACCTTATGAAGGCAATTGAGTGTCAATAGAGGATCATCTACTCTCGGTATCACGAGAGGAATATCTCATACGTGCTTGCTTAGACAAATCTATGGCTAGGATCATTTGGATTAAGAGAGAAGGAGTTCTCCGGTAAAATCAGATTAGAGCAAGACAAACTGATTCCGTATGTGACCGGACAGTACCATATCAAATATACGGTCTCTGGGATATTAGTTGGATGAGCGATTATAGATACATGGTAACTGTGGATAGACATATCCGATGGATTCGATCCTCCTATACCGTTTGAGGACTATGGCGTGCCTAGTACGTCCATAGTCGATGAGTCGAGTGAATTATTATAGAGATAATAATTCATTATATCAGAAGAAATTCTGATGAGAGTAACTCACGGCCAGCTCAATATCGGGCCTAGAGGGTTACACACATATGGTGGATGCTTCAGCAAATAGAGGATTGGATGAAGATCCAATTAGCCCATATTCTCATTAGATGAGACCCTATGCTGATTGGCTCCTTGATTAAGGCTAATTAGAGGCCTAAGGAGATTATTGGATAGAGATCCAATAATGCAAGGTTAGTGGGTAATTGGATGAAGATCCAATACCCACTAAGGCAGGAGCTCTAGGGTTTTCTAGTGGCTCTATATAAATAGGAGGGGAGACTCTTGGTTGATAGGCTGCAACTTTAGCCACCATCTCCTATTCTCCTCCCTCCCTCTGAGCAAGAGTTACAATATCAGATTGGAGGAGTTTCACTGCAGAGATCCATCATGTGGATACCGCTAGAGAGCAGGACGCTTGACCTCCTTCATCTTCTCCATCTGGATCTGGAATACAGGGATATACGATCTCCCTAGGTAAAATCAATCTCTCGCATATCATGGTTTTTCGATTTTTGCATTTTTATCGCGATCCCAATCTTTTGCATGACGATTTGATTTGCGTGGAAAACCGATTTTTATTTTGATTTTCGCTGCGCATGTGATGCACCCGTAGTAGGTTTCCCATCAGTGGTATCAGAGCCAAGGTTTTCGTGTGAAAGATTGGTTTCAATTTGTGTGTGATGACATTGAATCGCGTAGAATCATTCTACGTGTTCTTGTTGTGTTTTCGCAATGAAGGAACCCCTTGCAAGGCGGGCATACACGGCCCCTGCGGGCGATCGGTTGTAACCAAGGCCCCCGCAGAACACCACCGCAGCGGCCGCCAGCACGCCACGCCGCCGCCTTGCCGTGCGTGTGGCAGCGTGCGTACCGCGCAAGGCGCAGCCCGGCTAGGGCTACTGCAAGGGCGGCCGTTGAGCGTCGCCAACAAGGGTAGCGCCCAGGCGGCATTGCTAGCCGCGAGGTCCAAAGCGGCGCCGCCGCGGCCATCGCGACATGCGACATCGCTACCTCGCGAGCGTGGCGGCGGCAGATTAGGCGAGTTGAGGGCTAGAGCATCCTTTTAAGAAAAAAGATGATCTTGCCCCTCTAATTTTCAAAAATTCTGAGGGCTGTCCTCATGTGAAGAATTCTAAAAATACCCTCAATAATTCTAAAAATTCTGAGGACTGTCCTCTCATCCAAAATTATTAAAATGCCCTTGATAATTCTAGAAATTTTGAACATTTTTTTATTTCTAAAAAATAATTAATTAAATAGTTTAATTAATTATTATATATATCTAGTAATCCTATATATGACGTGATGTACATATGATGTATAATGTGGATGGATGATCATGAGTCATGTGTTGTGATGTATGTAATTATGATTATTATTAATATTGGGGACTACATGCCTGTTATTATTTGTAATTACATGGAGAGGCGTGTTGGGAGCGTGGAGATGACAACGGGACCCATGATGCCGTGGCGGGAGATTATGACACATGGTGATACGACGATCCGACGAAACCAATGATAACGAGATCAACAATCATAGGGTATGGAGATGCACCGATGCACACATAGATCATATTGTGAGTGATTAAACCCATTGGCTCGGGCTTAATCATATTAGGTGACGGCTCATGATCATCTGGTGTGGCTTACATGTGTGATGTGTTATACACCTACTAGATATATGTATATATATTTGCATGTGATGTAGATATATATTAAATATGTATGTGTGTGACACGATATATTAAGAGACCGATAGAAAACAAAAATACCTCCTAAGATAATATTAAGTCGGTAAGCATAAGGTAATAAGATTAACCCATGTGGCCTTCCATCGTTATAGGAAGAAATTGAATCACGACATAGGTTGAGTTGGTCGAGTCCCTCGAGGCTCACCTATCTATGTGATCGAGTTCTTGCCTATGACACAGAGATGTCACCGGTGACCTGAGGACATAGTATGCTTGGTCGAGTCCCTCAGGGGCATATCATTGAATCAGACTCATCTTGTAACGATGGTGATGACTTAACTAAATGTTATGTTAGTTGAGTCCTTCAAGACCATGATGATTCGGAGGCCGAACGTGACGGGAATTATAAGGAGTTGTGATTGGCAAGAGATGCTTACCTTTGGGCTTAGTGTAATTGGTCAAGTCCCTCGAGGTTGCACTAAGATACTAATTGGATCTCAATCCTCACTAGGAGTCTGTCGAGAGTGCCGCGTGATTCACTAAGTAATAGGAGCACATTAAGATAGAAGTCCATATCTTAATTAGTATTTTCTATAAAATCCGTATGTTATTTATTTTTGTTATATCTTATTTTGTCAAAAACATGTCGTTCACAAACCCCCTACGTGGCATACTTGATGACAACCGCCTCACTAGTCCAAACTATACAGATTGGCTCCGTAATTTGAGAATTGTTCTCACGATGGAGAAAATTACATACGTCCTTGATACAATCGTGCCCACACCAGAAAAAGGGGCAAGCGAGGATGAGATTGCTCGCTATGTGAAGTACATAGATGATTCCATATTAACAAAATATTAAATGTTGGCCTCCATGACTCCTGAGTTACAAAGGTAACATGAGAGCATGGACGCAGATCCTATCTTTCTTCATCTCCGCCAGTTGTTTGAGAAACAGGGAAGAACTCAAAGATATGAGATATCTAAGAAACTCTTCCAAGCTAGGATGACAGAAGGGACATCGGTTGAGAACAATATCCTAAAGATGATAGAGTGGATCGAGAAACTCATAGGTCTAGGAATAGTCCTAGATAATAACCTGTGCATTGATCTTATACTTCAGTCCCTACCAGATTCTTTTTCTCACTTCATCATGAATTTTAACATGAGCAAGTTTGAGGTGACTCTCCCTGAGCTTCTTAATATGTTGAGGGAAGCTGAGAGTGCCATCAAAAAGGAGAAGCTAGTTCTCTATATTGGTGAGACCAAAAAGAAAAGGAAGGCCAACAAGATCCTTAAGAAGGGCAAGAGCAAAAAAAGACCAGGTAAGACAAATGTTGCCAATAAATACCTGACAAAGGACAATGCTTCCACTGTGGCCAAGACGGACATTAGAAGAGGAACTGCAAGGACTACCTTGTAGATAAGATGAAATAGAAGCTTAGAGAAGCTTTAGGTATATCCATGATCAAGACGGATATTGGAAGAGGAACTGTAAGGACTACCTTGTAGAAAAGGTGAAACAGAAGCTCAGAGAAGCTTCAGGTATATTCATGATCAGTCTTCACTTGTTAGATTTTCATGATAACATATGGGTATTGGATACCGAGAGTGTTTATCATATCTGTAATTCGTCGTAAGTTCTGGCAAGACCTAGGAGACTGGCTAGAGGCAAGATGGACCTCAAGATGGGCAATAGAGCAAGAGTTGCTATAGTTTCCATTAGGGAGATCACCCTACATTTGTCTTATGGAGCTATCATTGCATTGGATGCATGCTATTTTATTCTCTCTATTATCAAAAACATTATATCCACCTCTTGTTTGACAATTGGTAGATATAAATTAGTTTTTGAGAACAATAGTTGTTCAATAATAATGGATGATTAGATCATCACTAGAGGGACTCCTGTAAATGGCTTATATATGTTAGACAATTCTCCACACATTATAAATATAAATATGTATAAGCGAAAAAGAGATGAGGTGAATAATGCATACCTATGACATTGTAGGCTAGGTCATATACATGAGGAAAGAATTCAAAAGTTATTGAAAGATGGATACTTAGATCCATTTGAATATGAGACATATATAACTTATGAACCTTACCTTCATGGGAAGATGACCAACTCTCCTTTTAGTGAAATTAGAGAGAGAGTCACCGAGTTATTAGAACTTATACATAGTGATGTATGTGGTCCTATGTCGACTCAGGCTATAGGTGGTTACTCATACTTCACTGATGACTTCTCTAGGTATGGGCACGTGTACTTAATGAAGTACAAATCTGAGGCCTTCGAGAAATTTAGGAAATATAAGAATGAGGTAGAGAACCAAATTGGAAAGAGTATCAAGACTCTTCGATTAGATCGAGGAGGAGAGTACTTAAGTATAGGGTTCACTCATTTCCTCAAGGACAATGAGATTCTATCCCAGTGGACACCTATGGAGTTCACCCATTTCCTCAAGGACAATGAGATTCTATCCCAGTGGACACCTCAGCTCAATGGTGTATCAAAAAGGAGGAATCGCATGCTATTAGACATGATGCAATCCATGATGAGTTTCGTTGACCTACCCATCTCATTTTGGGGTTACGCCCTAGAGACTGCAGCTTACCTTCTGAACAGAGTTCCATCAAATTCGGTGGTGTCTACACCATATGAGATATAGAAGGAAAGAAGCCCAATCTTAAAATTGTTAAGATTTGAGGTTGTCCTGCCCACGTTAGAAGACACAACCCCGATAAGTTGGAATCAAGGACAAAATGGTGCACATTCGTGAGATACCCAAAGGAAACTTGTGGGTATTATTTCTATCATCCCGAGGACCGAAAGGTCTTTGTTGCCAAGAGAGTTATGTTCCTTAAGAAGGAACATATTCTTGGTGGAAACAGTGGGAGTGAGATAGAATTGAGCGAGGTTGGAGAACCTAGCTCAAGTACCATTTCAGAGCCCGAGTCTGTTCAAGTACCTAACACACAAATTCCAAATTTACGTAGGTCTAATAGAGTATCTCACTCTCCTAAAAGATATGTGGGACATATCAGTGGACATGACTCTCAAGATATTGATCCTCAGACCTACAAGGAGGCTATTATGAGTATAGACTTTGGGAAGTGGCAAGAAGCCATGAATTATGAGATGGATTCCATGTACTCTAACAAGGCTTGGAACCTTGTAGATGCACCTGAGGGTGTTATACCCATCAGCTACAAATGGATCTTCAAAAAGAAGATTGGAGTGGATGGAAAGGTAGAGACCTATAAAGCAAGGCTGGTAGCTAAAAGATATCGTCAAGGATAAGGAGTTGACTATGATGAAACCTTTACACCTATAGCCATACTTAAGTCCATTAGAATTACTTTGGCCATTGCAGCACACTATGACTATGAGATCTAGCAGATGAATGTCAAAATAATATTCCTCAATGGCAACCTCGAGGAAGAGGTGTATATGATACAACCAGAGGGATTCGTATCCAAAGAGAGTCCATATAAAGTGTGCAAGTTGCTTAGATCCATTTATAGATTGAAGCAAGCTTCCCGAAGTTGGAACACAAGATTTGATAATGTGATTAGATCTTATGACTTTGTTAAGAATGAAGATGAGCCTTGTGTGTACAGGAAGGTAAGTGGAAGCGCTATCACCTTCTTGGTGCTATATGTGGATGACATCTTAATCATTGAGAATGATATAGGAATGCTCTCCACAGTAAAGGCTTGGCTATCTAAGAAACTTCTCCATGAAAGACTTAGGAAAAGTATCCTATATTTTGGGGATCCGGATCTATAGAGATAGATTCAAAAGGATGCTTGGCTTGTCCCAGTCTAGGTACATAGACTCCATTATCAAAAGGTTTGACATGAAAGATTCCAAGAGATGTCTCATACTGATAAGACATGTAATATCATTTTCTAGGAGTATATCCCCAAAGACTCCTGAAGAAAGAGTAAACATGGATAAGATACCTTATGCCTCAGCAATAGGATCTATCATGTATGTGATGCTATATATCAGGCCTGATATAGCACATGCTCTGAGTATCACGAGCATGTATCAAGTAGATCCAAGTTTAGAACACTAGAAGGTAGTAAAATATATCCTTAAGTACTTGAGTAGGACTAAGAATCTTTTACTGGTATATGGAGGAGGTAGCCTCCAGGTGGAGGGCTACACGAACTCGAGTTTTTAGTCCGATACTGATGATAGCAAGTCAAATTCAGGGTATGTTCTCACCCTGAATAGAGGAGCAGTAAGCTGGAAGAGTTCCAAACAAGATACTACTGCTGACTTGACCATAAAGGTGGAATACATTGCCAAAGGAGAAGCAACATAGAAATGGGTGTGGATGAAGAAGTTCATTAAGGATTTGGGAGTCATACCAAGCAACGTGGAGCTGACTCTCATATATTGTGACAGTGACAGAGTGATAACTCTAGCAAGGGAACTCAAGTCTCATCAAAATTATTCTGAAGAGGTTCCATATGATTAGAGCGATCATAATCCGTAGAGATATAGCAATGAAAAGAGTTCCATCTGAAGATAACATTGCAGATCCACTGACAAAGCCGTTGGCTCAGATTGTATTTGAGCGTCACAGGGGTCTGATGGGGATCAGACACATAGGTGATTGGCTTTAGATTAAGTGGGAGATTGCTAGTAATAGGTGCCCTGCAAGCTAATCACACAAGTGATGGCACATGTGACACACTACGTAATCTTTTTGCTTATGATTAATATTGACATATTCTCATATTATATTATATGTAGCATATATATTATGATATCCTTGGTTCTATGCAATGGGAATCGGATCGTGATGAGATCATGATAATAAGATCGATTCACTTTTAAACACAGATCCTAAATAATCCCGGTCATAGGTTACTGAAGAGGGATATCGAGATAACCAGATAGATCGGTGTACCATATACCCGTCCATATGATAGAGGTGACTAATCTCATAGCCACTTGTATAGAGACACTAAGGATATAGTACAAGTGCTCATTGGAGAATGAGTTCACTGATTGATCCACTTATGGAATATTGTATGGTTAATGATACATAATGTCAGACAACGATTCCATAGTCTCAGTTGTATATATGGTCCTTGGACTTGAGATACCAATGATGCCTTGTATGAGTACTTCTTTCTTTGACGCCAGACTTACATGTTTGGAAAGCTCCATATATGGTACAGTTGGTTATCGGGATTGGTAGCCAACCTTACGAAGGTAATTAAGTGTCAATAGAGGATCATCCACTCTCGGTATGAGAGGAATATCTCATATGTGCTTGCTTAGACAAATCCCTGGCTAGGGTCATTTGGATTGAGAGAGAAGGAGTTCTCTGGAAGAATCTGATTAGAGCAAGACAAATTGATCCCATATGTGACTTGACAGTACCATATCTAATATACGATCTCTGGGATATTAGTTGGATGAGGGATTATAGATATATTGTAACTATGGACAGATAGGTCTAATGGATTCGATCCCCCTGTACCGTTTGGAGAGTATGGCATAGTGGCCTAGTACATCCATAGTCGATGAGTCGAGTGAATTATTATGGAGATAATAATTCACTATATCAGAAGGAGTTCTGATGGAAGTAACTCACGGCCAGCTCAGTATCGGGTCTAGAAGGTCACACATATATGGTGGATACTTCATCAAATAGAGGATTGGATGGAGATTCAATTAGCCCCTATTCTTATTAGATGAGACCCTATGCTGATGGGCTCCTTAATTAAGGCCCAATTAGAGGCCTAAGGAGATTATTGGATAAAGATCTAATAATGCAAGGTTAGTGAGTAATTGGATGGAGATCCAATACCCACTAAGGCAGGAGCCCTAGGGTTTTTTGGTGTCTTTCTATAAATAGGAGGGGAGACTCTTGGTTGATAGGCTGCAACTTTAGCCACCACCTCCTATTCTCCTCCCTCCCTTTGAGCAAGAGTTGCAAGATCAAATTGGAGGAGTTTTGCTGTAGAGATCCATCATGTAGATACCGCTAGAGAGGAGGACGCTTGACCTCCTTCATCTTCTCCATCCGGATCTGGAATATAGGGATATACGATCTCCCTAGGTAAAATCAATCTCTCACACATCGTGGTTTTTTGGTTTTTGTATTTTTTTCGTGACCCCAATCTTTTGCATGACGATTTGATCTATGTGGGAAATCGATTTTTGTTTTGATTTCCACTGCGCATGTGATGCACCCGCTATTGATTTCTCAACAATATCAATAGAAGTCTATTTCTCGAACTCCCTTCTCTAATTCTCTCATCCCTTGATTGCAACTTGCAAATACGAAATACCACCATAAGGAGGATCCTGCTAACTAAGAATTGACTAGTGTATCGGAGAACCAAACTCATAGCAATAAGAATAGAAGTATGCCTTTCATTATGCCTCTCTTCGCTTTACTCTACTGCTCTTCGTTTTTAAGCTGAAACTAGTTCTCTCGGGATAGAGCTACCGACAAAAGACTCTACATGTGCATGGTGCTTCTCATGCTTTTACTAAGTGTTTACTACCGCGTAACTTACATAGTTACTTGGCCATTATGTAACTAATGGTCTCAAACCTTGCTTTTAGGCTTAATGTACTTACCCCGATTCCTTAATTGTCAAGCCAGGTTCCCATCCCCGGGTTTCAAACTAGCAACGCTGCTCTCAAATCCGACCTTCCTTGCTCCAACTTCCAACTCTAACTATGCTTTCTTCGATTCTCTCACTACTAAAAGGGATTCTTTAAACCTGTCTTGACATTATATCTTGTTCATTTCATTATTCAATTAAGTAATATGTTTTCGTGTAGTAATTGATTAGCGGCCAAGCAACATATAACTCTTAGCTCCTAAACTCCTTTAGCTAAGCCCACCTCTACTGATCTCGAGACTTTAGATCATAATAAGAAATCGGCTAGTAGCCCTAAGACCGAAAACGCTGCCAGCAATGCTTTTAATTCATAGATAGGAAATAAACCACTAATAGAAAGATTCAAACTGGGACAAAACAAACAAGATTAGGGTACACCCTAGAGCGCATATAGATATAAGAATGAGTATTAGGTGTAAAACCCCGACTATTACCGGGTAGTAAATCGTACTTGCAAACTTCAACTCTATTCTCTCGGGCTTACTCTCCTTGGTTTCATCCTATGTTTTAGCATGATAATTGTCTCTTTCGTTCTGTAGTTATAGCCTCCATTCCAACTGCTACTCTACTTTCTAGTTCTTACTATACTATTGATTGATTCAAAAACTTAGCATGTCATTAGAACAAACACCCACTGTAGAAAAGAGAAAAACATATAGAAATGAGAAATAGAAAAGAGCAAAAGAACTACTGTTTGGGGACCTAGCTTCTCTAATCACAAATCATAAAAAACCACATCTACATCTAATATGATAAAACACATGACATGATAATATAAGAACACTGAATACTCAAAGATAGGATCAAGGACAAGGCAAGGCAGGCTAGTATCACAGGGGAGTTAGGTAGCTTGGAGGGAGGGAACTACAGGCTGAGATAAGGCAATTGCAGTTTGGGAATTAGGAGAGGCAGCCTTTTATCGGGCAGGTAGTAATTCTTTTTATCCGTAGCTGGATCCTACAGTAATAGCTTCATTACAAGAAGCACTAGTCGAATCCCCTATTGTTAGTGAAGGTCTCATATGCCCGCCCAGGTTCTATTATAGCAGGCAGTGGGTTTACTCCTGTCATTACTAGTGTTATTCTAATAGGTAGTAGTGGCTTGGTGCAGTGACTTGGCGGGAATTTAGATCAGTGGCTAAAGGATCTCCGGTCAGGTAGTTTTATATAGGACTCAAGTAATCAATTAAGTCATAAGAGTAATAATGGGTATGATGTATCACACGCAGTATAGGTATAAATCTAAGTAGTATGAGCTAAAGTCCTGTTGGCAAAGTTAGATCAGTACTTATAAGAATGAAAACGAGGTTTAGCGTGCAAGGCATGAGTGGAAGTCCCAAAAGCTAGTAGTTCCTTGGTCGTTCTGTTACTAGTGCCTTAGAAGCTGACCTTACTCACTCCGAGCCTTATTTAAAGTATATCGATCCTGATACCTCTCTCCTTTAATACTGGTAGCTACTCTTATCATTCTTACCCTAAACTTGTATTCTTGCTTATTGGGTTTGGGTATTCTACTTGTTAGTTAAGTTATTATGCCACTTGTTAGGATGACTCCTTATCTACTTAGTTTCCCTAACAAACCACTCATAAAATATCATATCAATATATTTTGATAAAACATATTATAATAAAAAATTTCATTTATTATTTATTTTATTATTATTAAGAACACAGAATACTGAATTGAATAATGAAATAAGCAAGTCAAAGAGGAGAGGTGGACCAATAGCCAGGAATAGCAGTCCCGTCAGTAGCGTATCAACTCTTTATTCCTGGGCGGATTCTTATTGGCATCAGCGGAATTCCCTTTCTTAGAGCTAAGTCTGAGAAGCACCAATTCCATTCTATTCTATTGGTGCAGTAGCTAAGGTCCAGTAGCAAAAGAGCAAAAATAAATAGTGAGGCTCGTAGGTGGTGAAGCAAGGTTATACTTCAGTAGTAAAGGGAAGTTAGTAAGGATGGCTCAGTGGCCAAGTAAGCAGCAACAGGTTAAGTTACAGGCTCGGGAGCAGCAGGGTAAGTTTGAACCAGTATGGTAAGTATTTAGTGTCATATCGCAAAGAGGATCTAGTTTGAAAGCCAGTGCAATACGGTAAGACTAAAAGCAAGTAAAACAAAGATATGAATCCCTCTTTAAACAAAGGTACGGAGCGAGAAACTTTAATCAAGTAAGATAGGTATAGTACAATGTGTTGGGGAAGAATGAAAAAAAAAATGATAAAATAGAATACTATGATCCAATTAACGAAAACACTTCCAATCAAGAAAATAATATAGTATTAAACAAGAGGTAAAAGAATAAGAACACTTACAAGATTATCTCCAAATGCACACACTTTCTTCACTGCACTTTTGCTTCATTCACTAAGGTTCTATTTGTAGGACATAATAGTAACTACCTTATATCACTTTCTTCATCCCAATATCTCACTATCTCACTCATAATTAATAACTACCCCAACTAACTCCTAAACTACCTCCACAACTCCTAAACATGAGTCACTACTCCTAAATATGTTAACTATCTATATAACTACTATGAATCAATCATCAACACTCTCTCTTGATTTATAGTTACACTAATTTGAGACATAAAATAAATATGCTTCTGAACTAGAAGTGACTTGGTGAGAATATATGCAACTTGTTCATCCGTGCCATAGTACTTCATTGTTATAGATCTATCTGCTACAAGATATCCGATAAAATGATAGCGTATTTCTATATGCTTCGTTCTTCCATAAAATGTGGGATTTTTTGTCAGTGCAATTATAGATTTATTGTCACAAAATATTTTAGTTGCTTCTATTTATTCTTTATGAAGATCTTCAAGAAGTCTTTTAAGCCATATAGCTTGGCATGCTATTGATGTTGTAGCTACATACTCTACTTTCAATGTCGACAACACAGTTGTTGCTTACTTCTTTGAACTCCAAGATATAGCTCATAATCCAAGGCTAAAAATATTGCCTGAAGTACTCTTTTTATCATCCAAATCTCCTGCCCAATCACTATCACTAAAACCAAATAATTTATATTTAAAAATATGAGAATACCAAATTCTATAATCCGTAGTTCCAGCAATATAACGTAGAATTCTTTTAACAGCTCTAAGATGATGTTTACTTGGGCTTTGCATGAACCTGGATACTACACCAATAGAGATGGTAATATCTGGTCGAGTATGAGTTAGATAGATCAAACCTCCAACTAAACTTCTGTAGTATCTTGCATTTGTCAAACCTATACTATCTTTAAGTTTCAATTTCTCATTTACATTCATGGGTGTAGCTGCAGCTTTGCATTTAATCATGTTAGATTTTTTGAGCAGATCCATTGCATACTTTATTTGTGAAATAAAAATTTCATCTGATCCTTGCTTCACCTTCAACCCAAGAAAATAGTGTAGTAAACCTATATCTGACATTTCAAACTTATTCATCATGTATTTTTTAAATTCTGCCACAACAGAGTCAGATGAACTCATATATATATAAGATCATCAACATAAAGGCAAATCATAAGAATATTATGTTCACCTTCCTTCTTTAGATAAAGAGTATGTTCATTATCACTCCTTTTAAATTTTAATGTATAATGCTTTTGGAGCTTGTTTAAGCCCATAAATTATTTTTTTTAGCTTATATATCTTTTCTTCATGTCCTTTAACAAAAAAACCTTCAGGTTTAGTAACAAAAATCTCTTCTTGTAAATCTTCATTTAAAAACATAGATTTCACATCAAATTGATAAACAAGCTAACTCAAATAAGCAGCTAAAGCCAAAAAGGTTCTTACGATTTCGAATCTAGCAACTGGAGAAAAAGTATCATCGAAGTCAATACCCTGTTGCTGCGAATATCCTTTTGCTACAAGCCGAGCCTTATGCTTTTGGATACTTTCATCTGCATTATACTTTGTTTTGTATACCCATTTCAATCCAATAGCTTTCTTTTCTTTTGGTAAATCCATTAGCTCCCAGGTTTTATTCTTCTCAATTGACTTGATTTCCTCCTTCATTGCCTTTCGCCATTCCTCTTTTTCAACTACTTCCTCAAAATTTATAGGATCTGAAATAAATAAATCAAATATTGAATCATAAATTTTTATTAGTAATCTAAACCTTCCTGGAGGGGTTTCATCTGAGGAATCATTTGCTGAATTTGAACTACTACTATGTGAGGTTAACGTTGAACTTGTTGGAGCAGGATATATCACTTGATTCAGTGGAGTGTCTAGTTTTTCTGGAATATGAATTTATGTTTTAACTTCATTGATCACCCAATTCTAACTTGCCCTTTCATCAAACATAACATTCCTTTTAATAATAACTTTGTCACTAATAGGATTATACAATTGATATGCTTTGGATTGTAAAGAATAATCAATTAAGATATATTTTTCTGATTTTTCATCAAGCTTATGATGATTTTATGAATTTACCAAAGCATAAGCAATACAATAAAAAATTCTTAGATGACTTATAGTTGACTTTATACCATAAGCTTCAAAAGGAGTTTGATTCATAATAGCCTTTGTCGGTGAAACATTCAATAAATAAACTACTATTACAAAGGCTTCTGCCCAAAACTGATTCAAAAGATGCTTTCCTTTAAGTAAACTTTTTACCATTTCGACAACAGTTCGATTCTTACGTTCAGCTACACCATTTTGCTCCGATGTATATGGTGCTATCAATTCCCTGTGAATACCATTTTCTTCATAAAAGAAATTAAACTCATTAAACAAAAATTTAACACTTATATATGTCTGAAGTGTCTTTATGCATCTACCACTTCGCCTTTCTACAAGTGCCTTGAATTTTGAAAGTTATCAAATGCTTCATATTTTAATTCCAGAAAATATATTCAACTCATACGGCTATAATCATCAGTAAATAACAGAAAATATCAACTTCTCCCAAATGATTTTGTATTCATAGGTCCACATAAGTCAGCATGAATTAATTCAAGATAATAAGATGATCTTCATGCTTTTTCAACAGAAAATGATTTCTTACTTTGTTTGCCATAAATATATCCTTTACATACATTAAGTGTATTAATTTTAGGCAATCCATAAACAATTTCGTTTGATTTAACAACCTTAAACCCTTAATGTTAAGGTATCAATATCTCAAGTGTCATAAATTTATCTCATTCTTTTGATTTGCAACAAGAGCATGTTTCTCAATATTGAAATATCAATTGAAAACATCTTATTTTGTGTCATGCAAACATTTACTATAATTAAACGAGATTTATTGTCTTTAATAGTGCATGAACCATCATTAAATATAATTGAATATCCAACATCTATCAATTGTCCAACACTCAACAAGTTATGTGATAAACTAGGAACATAAAAAATATTATCAAGGTGTTTTAACTTCTCGTGATTTGTCTTCACCTCAACTGTTTCTTTTCCTTCCACTTGGATTTGTTTGCTATCTCCAAGTTTAACTTTCAACTTGTGAGTTTCATTAATATCTCTGAATATTGATTTTACGCTTGACATATGATTAGAACATTCACTATCCAAAAATCAAATGTCATTTGAGATATCATTAACTTGTGAATGAGTCATAAATAACTTACTATTGTCTTCATTTTCCTCTAAATAGCTTACTTGTTTTTCTCTTTTCCAGCAATATGCCATCATATGATCAAACTTTTTACAATAATGATGCTGAATTCTACTCTTGTATTTTTTTTATCATAGTTTGATTGTCTTTAATCATGCCCATCGAAGTGTCTTCTTCCCTCTTCCTCTTTTATTTCCTCTACCACAAAATCCTCCTCTATCACATCCTCTTCTTATTGATTTTTTGTCTTCTTTTGAAGTAGAAGACTCCCCCTTAACCTGAAATATTTTTTTCTTACTTTTTTCAAGTGACCTGTTCAAACTTGCTTTATATGCTTGCAAGGAACCCATTAGGTCATCAAATGACTAAGTAGATAAGTCCTTTGACTCTTTAATTGCCGTAACAACATGATCAAATTTTGGAGTTAAACTTCTCAAAACTTTTGCAATAATTATATGATCATGAAGATGTTCACCATAGGATTTTATTTGACTAATAATTTCAGTTACTCGAGAAAGAAAATCTTTTGCACTGATTCATTATTTTTCATAAATAAAATTTCAAACTCACAATGAAGGGTTTGAAGTTCTATCGTAATCACCCTTGATGAGCCTTGAAATTTATTTTTGAAGTATCAACCAAGCTTGTCTTAAGGTTGTCATAGCTTATTTAATGAAGAACAATACCTTTGAGTCCTTTTTATTCCCCCTCAGCCTGGTTTCTTTATTTGGATCTGCATATCGATTCTCTATCAAGTCCCAAAGATCCTGAGACTTGAATAGAGTATTCATCTTGATACTCCAAAATTCATAGGATTTGCTCGAGAAGATGAGAATAAGGGGTTGAGAGACAGATTTATATATATATATATATATATATATATATATATATATATATATATATATATATATATAGTGAGGAAGAAAAGAGTAAGAAATACAAAGAAGAAAGGTAGGTAATGACAGAATTTTTGTTAGATAGTAGTACCGGATTGGGTTGAAGGATAGCAATAATGATAGTAAGTAGCACAGGGTTCGAGTTCAGTAGCTGAAGAGTGAAAAGTAGGCAAATTATACTTTAAGTAAGCAAGGACAGGGCTAATGGTTGGCGGTTATAGTTTATTTACCAGCAGTCCGATTCTTGTTACAGCTATTCTATATGCTAAGGAACCATACTATACTTCTACTTGTTAGTTTGATTCACTAAGGAGGGAGCAATTAAGTCTGCTAAGTAAGGCAAAGAATAAGAAAGAATAGTTATAATCAAAGAAAGTCCGGCTTGGAAGCTATGAAGTAAAGCTCGGCTACCTATTAAAAGAGAATATACTTTTATATTGTATTAATATAATTTAGTAGAATATGGAATGGAATAGTGATAGCAAGGCTTCTCTCCTAGGTGGCAATCTATTCAGTTAGAAAGCACACCTACTGGCAACAAGGCCATAGCTCACAATAGGTAATTCCACTCATACTGATGAGAATGTCATTACTGCTTTTAAGCCTTACTATCCCTGATTTCAAACTAAGTTATGTTGGGTTTCTCTAGACATACTTCTCGTCTATTTGATGAGAATGGATCTACTCACCAGTGATCCTTCTACTACTAGCTCTGGGCCTGGATTTACTTGTCTAACAACCCTACTACCTTTACTTGTATCATTTCGTTACTATCTTAGAATCCTTAGCTTCTTAGGGTGAGTCTGCTGTGCTATTCCTCTTTTTAGTGGATCTTATTTGTCTTGTATTATTGTAGGGCACATACCAACTAGTTGTATTAGTAGATTAAGTAACTATCTAAGATATCAGTATATTAGTGAGTATAACAAGTATGAGTATATTAGTATATTAGTTAGTATCAATAGCAGAAGTGTAAGCATTAGTATATTAGTATATTAGTTAGTATAGTAGTATTAGTACAATGTAACGCATCTAGTATAGTTGGTTTCCAGCTAGTTAGGGTAAGTCATCTTGTTGACATTGGTTTTAATCCGATAGTTATGTAAGTCAGTCTTATCAATGTAAGTGTCAGTAGTTACAGAAGCAAAAGTACTAGTAGGTTCGATCCTGTATTCCTAGTTGAAATCTTTGACTCTAGGGTCTTTTCTTAGAGACAAGTTAAGGTCCGGTACCAGTGATTGGATTCTAAAGTAAATAAGTAAGGATTCCTTTTAGTAGTTAAAGAGAATGAAAATGGAGGGTTGGATTAGTATCAAGAATCATCAATAAAAGGAGAAGTGAAATTAGTAATTTAATAAATTTTTCATTACTTTAGAATATGTAAGCTCGTGAATTCATTCTTCTCTTTTTAGAAGTGCAAGTTAGCAAATATTTGCTTCCTTTGCAATGTTTAAGCTAGCAATTTTATAAGCTAACAAGTTTTGCTCCCCCTTTGTCATTGTCAAAGAGAAGAGATGGTTAGAATAGTGTAAAACTTTTCCCATTAAATTATTTTTTAAGAAATAAATCAAGAAATATACAATCATCACATGAAATATATCAAGAAAAATTAACATGGTGATGAGATATTCAATTTATGAAAATAAATTGTGAATATCAAGAGACAAGTTATAGGAGAAACAAATAAAATCTCTTGATTTATCCATAAAAAATCTGAAGTTGTCAAGTTCATCATTTATATAAAAATCTCCTTTTATATAATATAAAGACACATAACAAAATATTTTGATTCATAAAAGATTTCAAGTTATACTTCTAAGAAATAAAAATCATGATATAGATAAATCACTCATTCAATTTTAAAATCATCAAAATCACTTTCAAGAGATTCAAAATATAATTAATAGACTTATTAGTCTCTTGAAATGCTAATGATTTCCTTTCTCCACATGTGTGAGCAAGAAGGTAGAATCAAGGTAGAGAAATAAAAAATATCATATTACAAAAATACTCAATTTTAAAGATATAAATCTTATAGATGTGAATTTTAAAATTAAGCCCAAAACTTCAAAATATTCAAGGAGATTCAAAAATTTAAGAGCTACTGATGCATATAAAATCATCTCATATAATTTCAATTATAGCAAAAAATTATCTATTGTAAATTTTGATAAAAAGCATCAAGAATTTCATAAGAAGGCATGAAAGTAGATCAAGCTCAAATTGTAAATCAAATATTTTGCATGCATTTAGAAAATGCTAAATTTTCTTCCAAGCAAATTGTTTCTCATTCAAGGTTATCATATCCAATTTACTTCTAATCATATTAATAATTTTATCTCTCTTTTTTTTTGTTATTGTGAAGAAAAAAATATGATGACATAATTTTTCTTAGCATTCATATTCAAATTACACCAAAAAGTATAAGGAGATCATGTCATTAAAGATAAAATCAAAATTTTGAATATCAAAAGATATTATTTTGGTTAATAAGTTTCTTTCCCCTTTTTTGTGAATAATAAAATGAGTCTTAAGGGATAATCGCAATTCATCCAAGATAAATCTTTTTAATAAAGAATAATAATTTTAATAATAATTTCAATTAATATTGTTAAGATCATAAATCATATTTTAATTTAAAAGAAAAATTATAGAGATCAATAACGTAATTCCCATAACATATAAGTCAAGTCATGAAATTAAGGGAATATTTATGATAATACAAATCTCTTTCAATTTTCAACTTATTACAAATATAAGAAATACTAATTTTGTGATAAGTTAAGTCGTTCATGAGTTTTAAAATAAATCATATCAAGATAAATATTGATATCAAAAGACATTCATGAATACTAAAGACATGATTTAATTTAATAAAACTCTTCTTAGATGATAAAATAGAAGGTTTTTAAGTTTTATTTTCTAAACTTGCCAAAATCATGATAATAATTTATTCAAGCTCAAATCATCAAATTGTCAAAATCACTTTCATAGTTCAAGAGAGTCATAAAAATAATATAATCGATTTATTAATCTCTTTTTAAAATAAAATAATTTGAAAACTTATCCAAAGTCATCATCAAAATTTATTTTTCAGAAAATTTCAATAAAGTCATCATAAATTATTTTCCAAAAGAAAATAGCAAAAGTTTTCTATTTATTTTTGTAGTTAAAGATATTTAACAATAAATATATCATTTTATCTTTGTTGAAGGATTCATGGGATAAATATTCTTTCAAGAAGAATTATCATTTTTTTGAAATTTATTTCAAGAATACATTGACATTTAAAGTCAAAAACAAAATTTCATTATGATAGTTACAAACATATTTTCAAACAAAAGCTTTGATTCATTTTAAATCCAATGATTTTTGCATGTTGGAAGATTCTATCAATCTATAAAGAAACTTTTCTGTTAAAGAAAGATGATTTCATAAATGATTTTTAGGTTAAAAAACAATATCGTCAACATAAGTTAATACACATCAAGACAATAATCATCATCAAAAGCTTTTCTTCATACATATGACTTTTCTTTAAGTTAACTATACTTTATTCTTTCTAATTCTAGAATGCTCTAGCTATGCATCATCAAGATTAATTATATAATGATGAACTATTTTTAATAAAAATATTTGTTATAATAGAAATAAGGATCATTAAGCTTCAAACATCTTAATTCAAATATTTTTTATTATTATTACATAGGCTAGTGAGCTTTGAAAGTGTATTAAATAAAAATACTTGAGCATCTACTTTCAAAACATTACTTAGTGCTCCTAGCCTTGTTACGAGGGAACTTTATATTATGAGAGGTTTTGAATTAGGTACCCACTTGAGTTTAGGTCCTTTATGACATATTCTTCCCATTTTCTCTAATGGCATAAGATTGTTTATGCTTCCTTTAAGAACCCAAGCTAACCTATGAGGACTATAATTTTTAAATGGACATTTGTAAACCATATGTCACAATCTACCACAAAAATTACACTTAATTCTTGGTGGTACATTAAGGTTGGTCCTTTAACAAAAATAGTTGGCTTTTGTTGGGTATTGCCCACAAAGCCAATTTCATTTCTTCTATCAATATAACCCTTATTGGCAAGGATCATATTAAAGGATTTATTATCAATTTTAAAATTTTCTAATGTTGTCTTAAATATGATATTTTCTTCTTTAATGTTGTATAACATTTCATATATAGAACTAGGTTTGTGTGATGCTAATAACTCATACATTTCATCAACTTTACTAAATAACAAATCATGTTCATGTTTAAGTAACTTAAAAGATTTACTAAGTTTTTTAAATTCATCAAACAAATAATGAAGCATATTTAATAATTCTAAAAAAGGACTGCTTAATGAATCACTAACCTCATTTTCGATGACTATAAGAGCAAGGTTCTGCACTTCTTGGTTGTGCATTTGATTTTTGGAGCTCCTCAGCTTCTTGCATTCATAGCGAGAGGTTTTGTCCATTTTACATTATTTTTAAGGTTCAAGTTCGTTAATTTTTTCAGTTCATTTATCAAAAGTTTAAGGTCCTCATCATTCAAGATTTCACTCGAGGAGTCATGTGTTCTTCTCGGTTCACATTCCTTCTGATTCTTAGGAAGGTATTCTTCTTATTTATTTTTAGAAGTATTTTCATTTAATAATTCATTTATACTAAGTGTGCTTTCATATGTTATTTCTAATGTATGTCATGCTAGTTACAGGTGTCCTGCAAGCCAATCATGCGAGTAATGCTATGTGTGACACACTGCATAATCATTTTGCTTATGATTAATATTGACATATTCTCACATTATATTATATGTAGCATATATATTGTGATGTCCTTGGTTTTGTGCAACGAGAATCGAATTATGATGAGATCAATTCATCTTTAAACATAGATCTTAAATAATCCTGGTCATAGGTTACTCGAGAGGGACATCGAGATAACTAGATAGACCGGTGTACTCTATACCCATCCATATGATGGAGGCGGCTGGTCTCATAGCCACTTGTGTGGAGACACTAAGGGTAAGTACTCATTGGAGAATGAGTTTACTGATTGATTCGCTTATGGAATGTTGTATGGTTAATGATACCTAATGTCAGATAGCGATTCCATGGTCTCAGTTGTGTATCTGGTCCTTGGACCTGAGACACCAAGGATGTCTTGCATGAGTACTCATTTCTTTGATGCCAGACTTATAGGATTAGAAAGCTCCAGATCTGGTACAGCTAGTTATCGGGATTGGTAGCCAACCTTAAGAAGACAATTGAGTGTCAATAGAGGATCATCAATAATTCTAAAAATTTTGAAGACTGTCCTCTCATCCAGAATTATGAAAATGCCCTTGACAATTTTGAAAATTTCGAACATGTTCTGATTTCCAAAAAAATAATGAATTAAATAGTTTAATTAATTATTATATATATCTAGTAATCCTACATATGATATGATGTACATGTGATGTATAATATGGATGGATGATCTTGAGTCATGTGTTGTGATGTGTGTAATTATGATTATTATTATTAGGGCCTGCGAGTTTGTATTTTTCTCATTTATTATTGGGCCTGCATGCTTGTGATTATTTATCCCTGGAGAGGCGTAGCAGGAGCATGGAGGTTACAACGGGACCCACGATGCAGTGGTGAGAGATCATGATGCATGGTGATGCGATGATCCGACGGAACCGATGATGATGAGATTAACAACCACAGGGCATGCCGATGGACACATAGATCCTATTGTGAGTGATTAGGCCCATTGTCTCGGGCTTAATCATATTAGGTGATGGCTCATGATCATCCGGTGTGGCTTGCATATATAATGTATTATACATCAACTAGATATATATATATATTATATTTACCCATGATGTAGATATATATATATTTAATATATATATATGTATATATATTAAATATGTATGTGTGTGATACGACATATTAGGAGACCGATACAAAAACTCCTTCTAAGATAATATTAAGTCGGTAAGCGTAAGGCAATAAGATTGATCCATATGGCCTTCCATCATTATAGGAAGAAATTAAATCATGATATAGGTTGAGTTGATTGAGTCCCTCGAGGCTTACTTATTTATATGATCGAGATCTTACCTATGACATAGAGATGTCACCGGTGACCTGAGGACATGGTATGCTTGGTCGAGTCCCTCGAGGGCATATCAACGAATCTGACTCATCTTATAATAATGATGATGACTTAACTGAACATCATAGTTGGTCGAGTCCCTCGAGACTATGATGATTTAGAGGCCGAACATGACGGGAATCCCATGGATTTGTGATTGGCAAGAGTTACCTACCTTTTGGGCTTAGTGTAATTGGTCGAGTCCCTCAAAGTTGCACTAAGATGCCAATTAGATCCTGATCCCCACTAGGAGTCTACCGAAGACTTCCATTCCACGTGTCGAGGGTGTCACGTGATTCGCTAAGAAAATAGTGGAATCACATTAAGATAGAAGTCTATATCTTAATTAGTATTTTTTGTAAAATCTGCATGTTATTTATTTTTGCTATATCTTGTTTTGTCATAAACATGTCACTCACAAACCTCCTATGTGGCATACTTGATGCCAACCGCTTCACTGGTCCAAACTATACAGATTGGCTCCGCAATTTGAGAATTATTCTCATGACGGAGAAAATCACATACGTCGTTGATACGATCATGCCCACGCTGGAAGAAGGGGCAAAAGCGGATGAGATCACTCGCTATAGATGATTCCATTTTAGCAAAATGTTACATGTTGGCCTCCATGATTCCTGAGTTACAAAGGCAACATGAGAGCATGGTTGCAGATCCTATCCTTCTTCATCTCCGCCAACTATTTGAGAAACATGAAAGAACTCAAAGATATAAGATATCTAAGAAACTCTTCCAAGCTAGGATAATAGAAGGGACATCGATTGAGAACCATGTCCTAAAGATGATAGAATAGATCGAGAAACTCATAGGTCTAGGAATAGTCCTAGAGGATAATCTGTGCGTTGATCTTATACTTCAGTCTCTACTAGATTCCTTTTCTCACTTCATCATGAATTTTAACATGAGTAAGTTTGATGTGACTCTCCCTGAGCTCCTCAATATGTTGAGGGAAGCTGAGAGTACTATCAAGAAGGAGAAGCCAGTTCTCTATATTGGTGAGACCAAAAAGAAAAGGAAGGCCAACAAGATCCTTAAGAAGGGCAAGGGCAAAGAAAGACTAGGTAAGACAAAGGTTGCTAAGAAATACCTGGTAAAAGACAAAGGACAATCTTTCACTATAGCCAAGATGGGCAGTGGAAGAGGAACTGTAAGGACACATGGGTATTGGATACTGTGAGTGTTTATCATATCTGCAATTCATTACAGGTGAGTCTCCACTTGTCAGATTTTCATAATAACACATGGGTATTGGATATTGGGAGTGTTTATCATATCTGCAATTCATTACAGGTTCTAGCAAGACCTAGGAGATTGGCTAGAGGCGAGATGAACCTCAAGATGGGCAATGGAGCAAGAGTTGCTATAGTTGCTATTGGAGAGGTCACCCTATATCTGCCTGGTGGAGCTATTATTACATTAGATGCATGCTATTTTGTTCCCTCTATTATCAAAAATATTATTTCTATCTCTTGTTTAACAATTAGTGGATATAAATTAGTTTTTGAGAATAATAGTTGTTCAATAATTATGGATGATAAGATCATCACTGGAGGGACCATAATAAATGGCTTATATGTGTTAGACACTTCTCCACATATCATGAATATAAATATGTCTAAGGGGAAAAGAAATGAGGTAAATAATCCATACCTATAGCATTGTAGACTAGGTCATATACATGAGGGAAGGATTCAAAAGTTGATGAAAGATGGATACTTAGATCCATTTGACTATGAGACATATACAACCTATGAACCTTGCCTTCATGGAAAGATAACTAACTCTGCTTTTAGTGGAACTGGAGAGAGAGCCACCGAGTTATTGGAACTCATACATAGTGATGTATATGGTCCCATATCGACTCAAGCTATAGGTGGTTACTCATGCTTCATTACATTCACTGATGATTTCTCTAAGTATGGACACATGTACTTAATGAAGTACAAATCTGAGGCCTTCGAGAAATTCAGGGAATATAAGAATGAGGTAGAGAACCAAATTGGAAAGAGTATTAAGATTCTTCGATCAGATCAAGGAGGAGAGTACTTGAGTATGAAGTTTACCCATTTCCTCAAGGACAATGGGATTCTATCCTAGTGGACACCTTCTTATACATCTTAGCTCAATGGTGTATCAAAAAGGAGGAATCGTACGCTATTAGACATGGTACGATTCATAATGAGTTTTGCTGACCTACCCGTCTCATTCTGGGGGTACGCCCTAGAGACTGCAGCTTACCTTCTAAATAGAGTTCTATCAAAGTCGGTAGTGTCTACACCATATGAGATATGGAAAGGAAAGAAGCCCGATCTTAAAATTATTAAGATTTGGGGCTGTCTTGCCCACGTTAGAAGACACAACCCCAATAAGTTGGAATTAAGGACAGATGATACACATTCGTGGGATACCCAAAGGAAACTTATGGGTATTATTTCTATCATCTCGAGGACCAAAAGGTCTTTATTGCCAAGAGAGCTGTGTTCCTTGAGAAGGAACATATTCTTGGTGGAAACAATGGGAATGAGATAGAATTGAGAGAGGTTAGAGAACCTAGCTCAAGCACCATTCCAGAGCCCGAGTCTGTTCAGGTACCTAATACATAAATTTTAAATTTAAGTAGGTATAATAGAGTATCTCACCCTCATGAAAGATATGTGGGATATATTAGTAGAGATGATTCTTAGGATATTGATCCTCAGACCTACGAGGAGTTTATTATGAGTATAAACTCCGGGAAGTCGCAAGAAGCCATGAATTCTAAGATGAATTCCATGTACTCTAATAAGGTTTGGAACCTTGTGGATGCACTTGAGGGTATTATACCCATCGACTGCAAATGAATCTTCAAGAAGAAGATCAGAGTGGATGGAGACCTATAAAGCAAGGGTGGTAGCTAAAAGATATCATCAAAGACAAGGAGTTGACTATGACGAAACCTTTTCACCTGTAGCTATGCTTAAGTCCATTAGAATTATTTTGGTCATGATAACACAATATGACTATGAGATCTAACAGATGGATGTCAAAATGATATTCCTCAATGGCAACCTAGAGAAAGAGGTATATATGATACAACTAGAGGGATTCGTATCCAAAGAGAGTCCAAATAAAGTGTGCAGGTTGTTTAGATCCATTTATGGATTGAAGCAAGCTTTCCGAAGTTGGAACATAAGATTTAATAAGGTGATCAGATCTTATGGCTTCGTTAAGAATGAAGATAAGCCTTGTGTATACAGAAAGGTAAGTGGAAGCGCTATCACCTTCTTGGTGCTAATATATGGATGACATCTTAATCATTGGGAATGATGTAAGAATACTCTCCATAGTAAAGGCTTGGCTATATAGAAACTTTTCCATAAAAGACTTATGGGAAGCATCCTATATTTTGGGAATCCAGATCTATAGATATAGATCCAAAATGATACTTGGCTTATCCCAGTCTAGGTACATAGACTCCATTGTCAAAAGGTTTGGCATGAAAAATTTTAAGAGAGGTCTAATACCGATGAGACATGGAATATCACTTTTTAGAAGTATGTCCAAAAAGATTCCTGAAAAAAGGGCAAACATGGATAAGATACTATATGCCTCAGCGATAAAATCTATTATGTATGCTATGCTATGTACTAGGCCTGATATAGTATGCTCTAAGTGTCATGAGCAGGTATCAGGCAAATCTAATTTTAGAACACATGGAAGGTAGTAAAGTGTATCCTTAAGTACTTGAGAAGGACTAAGGATCTTTTACTAGTATATAAAGGAGATACTCTCTAGGTTGAGGACTACACAGACTCAAGTTTTTAGTCTGTCATTGATGATAGCAAGTCAAATTCAGGGTATGTTTTCACCATGGATGAAGGAGTAGTAAGTTGGAAGAGTTCCAAACAAGATACTACTGCCGACTCGACCACAGAGGTGAAATACATTGCTGTAGCAGAAGCAACAAAGGAAGGGGTATGGATGAAGAAGTTCATCAAAGATTTAGGAGTCGTACCAACTAGTGTAGAACCAATTCTCATATACTGTGACAACAATGGGGCGATAGCTCAAGTGAAGGAACTTAGGTCTCATTAGAAGTCTAAGTATGTTCTGTGGAGGTTCTATCTGATAAGAGAGATCATAGCCCGTAAAGATATAGCAATGGAAAGAGTTCCATCCGAAGATAACATTGTAGATCCACTGACGAAGCCGTTGGCTCAGATTGTATTTGAGCATCACAGGGGTCTGATGGAGATCAGACACATAGGTGATTGACTTTAGGTCAAGTGAGATATTGCTAGTTACAGGTGCCCTGCAAGCCAATCATGCGAGTGATGGTACGTGTGACACATTTCGTAATCATTTTGTTTATGATTAATATTAGCATATTCTCACATAATATTATATGTGGCATATATATTATGATTTCCTTGGTTTTGTGTAATGGGAATCGGATCGTGATGAGATCATGATAATGAGATTGATTTATCTTTAAACACAGATCCTAAATAATCTCGATCATAGGTTACTCGAGGGACATCGAGATAACTAGACAGATCGGTGTACTATACACCCATCCATATAATAGAGGCGACTAGTCTCATAGCCATTTGTGTGGAGACACTAAGGATACAGTATAGGTGCTCATTGGAGAATGAGTTTACTGATTGATCAGCTTATGGAATGCTATATGGTTAATGATACCTAATGTCAGATAGCGATTCCATAGTCTAAGTTGTGTATCTGGTCCCTGGACTTGAGACACCAAGGATGTCTTGCATGAGTACTCCGTTCTTTGACACTAGACTTACAAGTTTGGAAAGCTCCAGATCTGGTACAATTGGTTATCGGGATTGGTAGCCAATCTTACGAAGGCAATTGAGTGTCAATAGAGGATCATCCACTCTCGGTATCATGAGAGGAATATTCCATATATACTTTCTTAAACAAATCCCTGGCTAGGATCATTCGAATTGAGAGAGAAGAAGTTCTCCAAGAGAATCCGATTAGAGCAAGAGAAACTAATTCCGTATATGACCTGACAATACCATATCCAATATACGGTCTCTGGGATATTAGTTAGATAAGGGATTATAAATACATGGTAACTATGGACAGAAAGGTCCGATAGATTTGATCCCTCTTGTACCGTTTGGGGACTATGGCGTAGTGGCCTAGTATGTCCATAGTCGATAAATCGAGTGAATTATTATGGGGATAATAATTCACTATATCAGAAAGAGTTCTGATGGGAGAGACTCACGGCCAGCTTGGTATTGGGCCTAGAGGGTCATGCACATGTAGTGGATGCTTTGGTGAATAGAGGATTCGATGAAGATTCAATTAGCCCTCATTCTCATTAGATGAGACCCTATGCTGATGGGCTCCTTGATCAAGGCCTAATTAGAGGCCTAAGGAGATTATTGGATAGAGATCCAATAATGCAAGATTAGTGGGTTATTGGATAAAGATCCAATACCCACTAAGGCAGGAGCCCTAGGGTTTTTGGTGGCTCTCTATAAATAGGAGGGGAGACTCATGGTTGATAGGCTACAACTTTAGCCACCACCGCCTATTTTCTCCCTCCCTCTAAACAAGAGTTACAAGATCAGATTAGACGAGTTTCGCTATAGTGATCCATCGTGTGGATACCGCTAGAGAGGAGGACGTTTGACCTCCTTCATTTTCTCCATCCGGATCTGGAATACAGGGAAATACGATCTCCCTAGGTAAAATCAATCTCTCGTATCATGATTTTATCGATTTTTATGGTTTCTCTCGTGACCCCAATCTTTTACATGATGATTTGATCTGCATGGGAAACTCATTTTTGTTCTGATTTTTGCTGTGTATATGATACACCCGCTGTAGGTTTCCCAACATGCCATATATCAAAAGCCAAATCAAAACAAGAAACCCGATCAAATTTATTTTTTATCAAGAGCACAAAGCAAGACATTCATAGCCTTTACGTTTAAAGAGAAAGTCTTCTTCTCCAAATCATTCTAATTATTCATTGGAAGAGAAGATATTTCAAATATGTTTTCAATAATAGTCCATAAATCAAGGTTTATAGAAAGCAAGAAAACTCTCATCTGAGTTTTCTAATAAGTGTAGTCCGTCCTATTGAGTATGGGAGGATGAATGATAGAAAAGCCCTCTTAAAAGCCAAAGCCAATAAGAGCTATTTCTCTTGGGTGTTAAACTAAATGAGAAAACCGAGGCTCTTATACCATTTATAGGCCCCAAATTAGCTTTAAAACCAGAGCCAAAGTCCAATCGCATTCGAAAAATCTGGGTATGAGTGGTTCACCTACCGGCCTAAGTGGGTCAACTATCGAAAGTACCCAGATTCCTGGGTATGCGCGGTTCCACCGCTAAAAGTATCTAGATTCTTGGGTATGGGCGGTTCAACCGCCAAGCCTGGGAGGGTCAGCCGTCATCTACCGCCTGAAAGCCTAGGCGGGGATGGTACACCCACCGCTCACTGGCGGTTTACCCGTCAAAATTTTCGTAAAAGTGGTTCCCTCCACTTTTTGAATTTCGGCTTAAACCTGATGTTGATCGACCCTTTGGTTGACTAATTAAGCTTAACCTAAACTCAATCAAACCCTAATAGTGGACTTAGTTGTCTTATTGAGTTGATTTGGATTTTATCCAAATACAAAGCAATTAGGACTCAATTCTAACTATGACTCAATGATTACAACACTTAATGACCAATAAGCTAAACAAGACCTAACTCCTGCCAGTCCAGCATTCTTGCAGCGAGTCTTTCGAGCTTCTTCCAGCAATCTCCTAATGTGTTCCTAGTGAGCTTCCCGACCCTTCAGTAAATCTCCTAGTGAACTTCTACGAGATCCCACTGCATTGTCCGAACCCCACTCGAAGCTCAAGCTCTATCTTGGCCAATCATCTGGTTGTAACTCCATTGCTCCTAACATAGTTAGTCCTACACGATGCTAATTATGACTTAATTAAATACAATCATAATTATCAAACATCCATTATAAGACCTCCTAATTCCTGACAAGCTTTTCGGCTACCTCCAATAATCTTCTGACGAGTCTCGGTCTTCTTCTGGCGAACTCCCTTGCGCTATCCTAGCAAACTCCCGATACCCTCTACGAGCTCTTGATGCACTCTTGGTGAGTTCTCAACCACATCAACTCAATGCATGGACTTGACCTTGGTCAATCATGATTGTAATAATTTTTCTACCATGATTAATCCTGCATCAATCAATTTCTAATAATCCTTATTAGATCATTAACCCATCAATTGATTTCATCATCAAAATCTGAGATTCAATATGATTTCCTAATGCAACTCCAATAGCAATCTATGAGGGAGCCAACAAAAATTGAAGACGCAAACCTTCTTTAATTGCTTGCTAAATTTTTAGATGTCTTCACTAAACTGTGCAACCTGCCTCCTACTCGACGGTATGATCATTGAATTCTAATTCTTCCAAGCAAACCACTAGCAAACTCTTAGCTGTATCATTATCCTCACCTTTAGAAAGATGAAATAGAGAGAATTATAAGTGAAATGCTTGAAATAGGGGTTGTTCAGCCAAGTTGTAGCCCCTACTCTTCACCGATGCTTCTAGTACAGAAAAAAGACAGAACGTAACGAATGTGATTCAACTACCGAGCTCTCAACACCATAATAGTCAAAGACAAGTACCATATTCTAGTAGTGGATGTATTACTTAATGAGTTAAGGGGAGCATGGGTTTTCATGAAGCTGGACCTCTGATCTGGATATCATCAAATTCGGGTGCACGAAGATGACATACCAAAAGCCGTATTTTGGACACACAATTGCCACTACGAATTTTTGGTAATACCCTTTGGTCTCACTAATGCTCCATCTACCTTCCAGAGCCTTATGAATGATATTTTCTAAAGTTATCTTTATAATTTTGTGTTGATTTTCTTCGATGACATCCTTATCTATAGCCCTTCACTTGAAAGTTATTTTCACCACTTACGAATTATTTTGACGATTCTTGGGGAGAATGTTCTTTTTGTCAAACAATTGAAGTGCAACTTTCTTCAACATAATATGGAGTATCTTGGGCATATCATATCAGAAGAAGGTGTGGCGGTGGATGCTTCCAAAATCGAGGCGATGCAAAGCTGGTCGACACCTAAGAACCTTAAATTGTTACGCGGTTTCCTCGGTTTGACGGGCTGCTACCGCAAGTTCGTTAAGGACTATGGAAAGATCAGTACACCCCTCACATCCTTGCTAAAAAATTATGCTTTCCAATGGTCAGACAAAGTCTCCGTTGCCTTCAATGATCTCAAGGTAGCCATGACATCAAAGCCTGTGCTAGCACTACCCGACTTCAACAAAACTTTTGGCATTGAAACCGATGTATCCAAAGTTGGGATCAGTGTCGTCCTTATGCAAGATGGCCGACCCCTCACTTACACCAGCAAGGCATTGTCTCCCTCCAATCTAAAAATATCTATCTATGACAAGGAGATGCTTGTGATTGTGTACACGGTGACAAAGTGGAGACCTTACTCGATCGATTGGCGCTTCCAAACAAAAACCAACCACAAGAGCCTTAAGTATTTTTTTAGAGCAGAAGATATCCTCCCCCGAATAGCAAAGTTGGGTAATAAAGCTTCTTGGGTATGATTACGAAATAACTTACAAAAAAGGGAAAGAAAAAGGTTATTGCAAATGCGCTTCCGTAGTTGCCCAAGCAAGCTGAAATTTTGGCCATCTCCCTTCAACCAGTAGCTTTCTTAAGGATATTAGGAAGGAATGTAGAAATGATCCAGAGACCAACAAGATCATCAAATAATTGGAGGAGGAACTAAGCTCTATGACTCATTATAATTAGGATTCGAAGGACTTGCACTATAAGGGACGTATCGTGCTTTGAATTCTCCTTGCATAAAAACCATCATTCAAGAGATGCATTCCACACCAATGGCTGGGTACTCCAGATTCCTTAGAACATACAAGAGAATTAAGCAAAATTTTTATTGGAGAGGGATGAAAAATATTATTGCTGAATTTGTAGTGTAGTGTGACGTATGCCAATGATATAAAGGTAGAACAGTGGCAAGCCTCGAAAAGCTGCAACCTCTACCCATCTCGGACTTGATGTGGATTGATATATCGATGGACTTCATCGAAGGGCTACCCTTATCTCAAGGAAAAGATATAATTCTCATTATGGTCGATAGTCTTATGAAGTAAGCCCACTTTTGTGCTATCTTAAACTACTACACCGCTTCTAGTATTGCTCTAATCTTTATAGAAAATATTGTAAACTTACATAGGATGTCAAGATCTCTTGTAAGTAATCATGATAAGGTCTTCACTAGCAAATCTTTTGCAGGGGCAGCAGCGGTCGCAAGAACAAGGGTAGTATGGGTTAGGGTTTTCTCGGTGGCAAAAGGATGATACTACCCCAATAAATTTAAGAAATTCTAAGGTTCTCCTTCTTTCTAAAATTCCTTAAATACCTTTGACATTTTTGGAAAATTTGAGGTATGTCCTTTTATCCAAAATTTTGAAAATGCCCTTTTTTAAAAATTTATAGCATATCTCGATTTCCTAAAAATAATTAATTAAATATTTTAACTAATTATTAATTATCTAGTAGTTTTACATGATAATATGTACATGTGATGTGTGATGTGGACAGATGATCATGTGCTATGTGTTGTGATGTGCGTAAATATAAATATTATTATTATTATTATTGGGGCCTGCGAGCCTTCGTTTTTCTTGTTTATTATCGGGCCTACGTGCTTATGATTATATTGTAATTACACGAAAAGGCATAGCGGGAGTGTGGAGGTGTTAGTGGGACCTATGATACTATGGCGGATGATCACAATACATAGTGATGTATCGAGGATCCGACGGAATCGATGATGAAGAGAACAATAAAAAGGCTTGGAGATATACTGATACACATAGATCATATCATGAGTGATTGAGCCCATTGGGTTGGCCTAATCACATTAGGTGATGATTTATGATCATCTGATATCACATGCATATGTGATATATATATATATATATATATATATATATATACATATGTGATGTCGATATATATTAAATATGTATATCTGTGACACAACATATTCGGAGACTGATATAAAAATAAAAAATCCCTCCTATGATAATATTAAGTCAGTGAGCATGAGGTAATAAGATTGACCCAAGTGGCCTTCCATTGTTATAGAAAGAAATTGAATAACGATATAGGTTGGGTTAGTCGAGTCACTCAAGGCTCACCTATCTACGTGATCGAGATATTACCTATGACATAAATATATCACCCGATGACCTGAGGACATGGTATGCTTGGTCGAGTCACTCGAGGTCATATCATCAAATCAAACTTATATTTTAATGATGGTGGTGACTTTACTAAATGATAGGACCATAGTTGAGTTGGGTCCTAGTTGATTGAGTCGAGTCCATAAATTAGGTGTTGTTGGCTAACTAAGACCTGACATTGAGTTAGTTAGGAGATGATTTGAGTCAGTTCGAATAAATAAGCACAAATCCTAGGGTTAAGATTCAACTGAATTGAAGTTTGGTGAGGAATAAGAGTTAGATTATAGTCAGAGTCAATTAAGTTATGATTGTATCAACCCTAATTGGCTGCCCATCTTATTAAGGAAGTCAGCTAAGGAGTTGAGAGGAGGCGGCTAGGGTTAGAAGAGGAGTTTCAGTAGGAGTTGGAGTCTCTCTCTATGGTTAGGGTTTTAGGTCCTATATAAGCATGTAGCCGCCCATTACTTTTCATCAAGTAATATATCTTTTCTTGAGACTTTGTGGAAGACTACCAAGGAGGGAGGAACCCCTATAGAGTTCCAAAAAGGGTCCATCCCCTGCAAAGATCAATCCAGCATTAGAATCATTTAGGGTTCTATCGCTAAACTTCATGATTGGTCAAGTAGTTGAGATCATGATGATTTAGAAGTCGAATATGATAAGAATCATAAGGAGTTTTCATTGGCAAGAGTTGCTTACTATTTTGGGCTTAGTGCGATTGGTCGAGTCACTCGAGGTTACACTAAGACGCTGATTGGATCCTGATCCATACTAGAAGCCTGCCGAAGACTTCCGTTTCACGTGCCGTGGGTGTCGCATAATTCACATAGAAAATAGTGGGAGTAGATTAAGATAGAAGTTCGTATCTTAATTATTAACTTTTTACAAAATCTACATGTTATTTATTTATGCTACATCTTGTTTGTTAGAAACATATCACTTGCAAACCTCCTACATGGCATACTTGATGCCAACCACCTCATTGGTCTAAACTACACATATTGGCTCCACTATTAGAGAATTATTCTCATTGTGAAGAAAATCGCATATATCCTTGATCACAACTCTACCTTAGAAAGAGAAGCTAGTTCTCTATGTTGGTGAGATTAAAAGGAAAAAGAAGGTTGATAAGTCCCTTAAGAAGAGAAGGGCAAGGGCAAGGGCAGACCGAGTAAGGCAAAGGTTGCCAAAAAAAACCTGACTAAGGACAAAGACTAGTACTTCTACTGTGGTAAAGACGAGCACTGAAAGAGGAACTACAAGGATTATCTTGCATAGAAGGTGAAATAGAAGCTTAGAGAACCTTCAGATACATTCATGATCAGTCTCCATTTATTAAATTTTTATAATAACACATAGATATTAGATACTAGGAGTGTTTATCATATCTGCTCAGATTTTGACAAGGCCAAGGAGACTGACCAACGACGATATAGATCTTAAGATGGGCAATGAAGCAAGAGTTATTGCAGTTGTTGTTAGTGGATCACACTATATCTACCTGGTGTAGCTACTATTGTATTGGATACACGCAATTATGTTCCCTCTATTATTAAAAAATTTATTTCTATTTCTTGTTTGATAGTTAGTAAATATAAATTAATTTTTTAGAATAATAGTTGTTCAATAATTTTAGATTATGAGATCATCACAAGAGGGACCTTGATTAATGGCTTATATGTACTAGACATTTCACACATTATGAATGTAAATACAGTCAAGAGGAAATGAGACAAGGTGAATGAGGTATACATATGACACTATAGGTTATGTCATATCCATGAGGGAAGGATTAAAAAATTACTGAAAGATAGATACTTAGATCCATTTGACTATGAGTCGTACGTAACTTACGAACCTTGCCTTCTTAGAAAGATGACCAACTCTCCTTTTAGTAGAACTGAAGAGAGTATCACTGAGTTTGAAACTCATATATAGTGATGTATGTGATCCTATATCGACTCAAGACATAGGTGGTTATTCCTACTTCATTATATTCATTAATGATTTCTCGTGGTATGGACATGTGTACTTAATAAAGTACAAGTTCGAGGTCTTCAAGAAATTTAGGGAATATAAGAATGAAGTGGAGAACCAGATTTGAAAGAGTATTAAGACTCTTTGATCAAATAGGAGGAGAGTACTTAAAGAGTTCATTCATTTCTTTAGGGACCATGGGATTTTGTCCCAAAAGACACTTCCTTATAAACATCAACTCATTAGTGTATCATAAAGAAGAAATCACATACTATTAAAAGATATGATGCAGTCCATGATGAGTTTCACTGGCCTACCCATCTCATTCTAGGTGTACGCCCTAGATACGCAGCTTACCTTTTGAATAGAGTTCCATCTAGGTCAGTAGTATCTACACCATATGAGAGATAGAAAGGGAAGAAGTATGACCCTAAGGTTATTAAGATTTGGGGCTGCCCTGCCCACGTTAGCAGACATAACCTTATTAAGTTAGAATCAAGGATAGAATGGTACAAGTTCATAGGATACCCCAAGGAAACTTGTAGGTATTATTTATATTATCCCGAGGATCAAAAGGTCTTTATTGCTAAGAGAGCTGTATTCCTTGAGAAGGAATACATTCTTGGTGGAAACAATGGGAGTGAGATAGAGTTGAGCAAGGTTGGAGAACATAGCTCAAGCACTATTCTAGAGTCCAAGCCTGTTCAAGTACCTAGCACATAAGTTCCAACTCTGCACAGGTCTAGCAGAGTATCTCTCCCTCCTGAAAAATATGTGAGATATATCAGTGGAAATGACTCTTAGGATATTGATCATCAAACCTACGTGGAGACTATTATGAGTATAGACTTCGGAAGTGGTAATAAGACATGAATCCTAAAATGGATTTCATGTACTCCAACATGGTCTGAAACCTTATGGATGCACTTGAGGGTATTGTACCTATCGATTACAAATGGATCTTCAAGAAGAAGATCGGAGTAGATAGAAATGTGGAGACCTATAAGGCAAGGTTGGTGGCCAAATGATATCGCTAAAGGCAATGAGTTGACTACGATGAGACATTCTCACCTATAGTCATGCTAAAATCCATAGGAATTCTTTTGGCCATTGCAGCACACTATGACTATGAGATCTGGCAGATGGATATTAAAATCACATTCCTTAACAACAACCTCAAGGAGGAGGTGTATATGATAGGGAGTCTAGATAAGGTTGCAGGTTGCTCAGGTCTATCTATAGACCAAAGCAAGCTTTCTGAAGTTGAACATAAGATTTGATAAGGTAATTAGATCTAATAACTTCATTAAGGATGGAGATGAGCTTGTGTGTATATGAAAGTAAGTGGGAGTGCTATCACCTTCTTGGTATTTTAGGGATTCAGATCTATAGAGATAGATCTAAGAGGATACTTGATTTGTCCCAGTCTATATATATATACTCTATTGTCAAAAGGTTTGACATAAAAAATTTTATGAGAGGTCTCATACCGATGAGACATGGGATATCACTTTCTAGGAGTATATCCCTAAAGACACCTAAAGAAAAGACAAACATGAATAGGATACCTTATGCCTCAACGATAGGATCCATCATGTATATTATGCTATATATCAAGCCTGATATAGCACATGTTTTGAGTGTCACATGTAGGTATTAGGTGGATCCAGGTTTAGAACATTGGAAGGTAGTAAAGTACATCCTTAAGTACTTGAAAATGACCAAGGATCTTTTACAAGAATACAGAGAAAGTAGCCTTCAAGTTAAGGGCTATACGAACTCGACTTTCTAGTTTGACATCGATGATAGCAAGTCGATGTCTTCACCCTGAATGGAGGAGCAATAAGTTAAAAGAGTTCCAAGAAAGATACTACTACTAACTTGACTATAGAGCAGCAAAAGTAGCAAAAGAAAGAGTGTATATGAAAAAGTTCATCAGGGATTTGGGAGTCGTACCGAGCAGCATAGAGTTGATTCCTATATACAGCATTAGCAACAGGATGATAGCTTTAGCAAGGGAACTCAAGTCTTATTAGAATTGTTTTGAGAAGGTTCCAACTGATTAGAGAGATAGTGGCATATAGAGATGCAGCAATAGAAAGAGTTTCATCCAAATATAACATTATAGATCCACTAACGAAGCCGTTATCTCAAATTATCTTTGAACATCACAAGGGTCTATAGGAATTAGACATATTGGTAATTAACTTTAAGTCAAGTGGGAGATTACTGGTCACAAGTGTCTTACAAGCCAATCACATGAGTGATGATACGTATGACACGTTGTGTGATCTTATTATTTATGATTATTATTGGTATATTCTCAAATTATATTATATGTTGTATATATATATATTGTGATATCTTTGGTTCTATACAATAGGAATCAGATCATAATAAGATCACGATAATAAGACTAATTCATCTTTAAACATAAATCCTTCATAATCTTCATCATAGGTTACTCGAGAGGGACATCGAGATAACTAGACAGACTAGTGTACCGTATATCCATCCATATGATGTAGGTAATTGGTCTTATAGCCACTTGTGTGGAGACAATAAAGATACAGTATATATGCTCATTAGAGAATGAGTTCACTGATTGATTTGCTTATGGAATATTGTATAGTTAATGATACCTTACATCAAATAGTGATTCTGTAGTCGCAATTGTGTGTTTGGTCCTTAGACATGAGACACAAAAGAATATCTTATTTGAGTACTCCTTTCTTTAATGCCGAACCTATAGGTTTTGAAAGTTTTGGATTTGCTATAACTTATTTTCGAGATTGGCAGTCAACCTTACGAAAGCAGTTAAGTGTCAATAGAGGATCATCCACTTTCAGTATCATGTGAGAAATATCCCACTATATTCTTATTTGGATAATAAAGCATCTGATTAGAGCGAAACTTGAACGGATTCCATATGTGGCCAGGTAGTATCATGCCCAATATATAGTCTTTAGGATATTAGATGGATGAGGGACTATAGATACATAGTAACTGAGAATAGATAAGTCTAATAGATTTGCTCCCCTGTACTATATGGGGATTATGGCGTAGTAGCATGGTACTTTCATAGTCGATGAGTTAAGTGAATTTTAATAAGATAATAATTCACTAAGTTAGAATGAGTTTCGATAGGTAGGACTCATGGTTAGTTGGGTATTGGGCCTAAAGGGTCATACACATATAGTAGATGTTTCGACAAGTAGAGGATTGGATATGAGTTATCTAATTAGCTTATGTTCTCATTGGATAAGACCAAACAATGATGGAGTCCTTGCATGAGACCCAGTTATAAGTCAAGTGAGATTATTAGATGGAGATCCAATAATCCAAGATGAGTGGGTAATTGGATAGAGATCTAATACCCACTAAGGCAAGATCCATTAGGGTTTTTGGGTGGCTCTCTATAAATAGGAGGCAGGATGACACAATAGTGATAGGTTATACCTTTGGCCACCCCCTTCTTCCTCTCTCATCTTCTCAATCAACTAGCCCTTCCCTACTGCGAGAGGGTATCAAAGAAAATAGTAGATCTTCTTTCACAAGTGTTGTGAGAAGATGCGCAAGAGTTGCGAGTTTTGAGTTACGATTGGAGGAGCATCATCGCAATGATCAATCGTATGAATATTGTTAGAGAGGAGGATGTTTGAACTTCTTCATCCTCTCTATTTGGATCTAGATTTTTAGGGATATATGATCTCCCAAGGTAATCAATCTCTCACATATCATGGTTTTTTATTTTGTGAGTTTTTCACGTATTAATCTTTGCATGATGATTTGATATCCGTGGAAAATTGTTTTTATTTTATTCTTCTACTATGGATGTATTGCTCTCGCTGGATTTCTCAATAAATGGCACCCGAGGACAAAGAGCATACTTCATTTATTACTAATCGAGGGTTATACTACTATAAAATCATGTCCTATAGACTCAAGAAAAAATCAAAGAAAAATAAATTAGATGTGTAAGCCTTAGATATGGAGAAACATAGAGATGTATGTCGATAATATGCTGGTCCAGAGTTGAACATTTGATATCTACTTAACTAACTTAGTAGAGACTTTTGCCCGTCTCAATAATTTTCAAATGTGATTGAACCCCTTGAAATGTGCCTTTATAAGTTTCTTGGATTTATAATCTATCGAACTGGGATTAGCACCACCCCTGATAAGGTGCAAGTCATCCTCAACATGAAGTCATCGACCTCTATAAATGAGGTGCAATGGTAACTTTTAATATATTTTTTTATTAGTTTTCATATACATTCATTAAACTTGAACACATTAGGTGCTCTAGCGATAGCCCAAAAAACTATAGGGGCTTCCTTATCGCATATGTCATTTACTAAATTCTTTAAAAGATGGACCATATAGTAACCATGATGTGGCTCTAGAAATATTTCTTTTACTATCATAAGGATTTCTAGATTAATTATCATTGATGATACTGAAAGAATCATAGTGTACACCAATGTATTTTCTCAACTAAAAAAGAAATCATTCTCATGACTCTCTCCCCTCAATCACTACTACTTCAAATGCTATGGAAAAAAATTTATTAGATCCATCAATATTAGTCACCATCATCGAAACACCAAGGTACCCTTGGTCAAGATCCCACTGGATTTGGTCAGACCTTACCAAATAGTCAAGATTGGCTTGGCCTAAACCAAAAAGAAGAAGATCGAGCTCATCAACTTCCTATGTCATAACTCAGAAGTCTTTGCATATATGCCTAACAATGTGCTTGGGATTGACCTAGCCATGGCACAATAGAAGCTCAACACTAGCTCTGATATCTAACATGTTCGATAGAAGCCTAGAAGATCTTTGTCAGATCGACAAGCTGCTATTACGGAAGAAGCCAATAAGTTGTATGCTGATTTTATCCGCAAGATCCAATATCTAGTATGCCTTGCCAATATAACTTTGTGAAAAAAAGTAAAGGAAAATGACATATTTGCGTTGACTATACTGATCTGAATAAAACAAGTGAAAAGATAGCTTTTCAATGCCTCGAAGTGACCAACTAGTCAACTCAGCCTCTAGCCATAATTCGCTTATCTTCATGGATGTCTTCTCAGGTTATAGTCAGATTATGATGGCACCCAAGGATTAAGAGCATACTTCATTCATTACTAATTGAGAGTTGTACTATAAATTCATGTCCTTCAGACTCAAGAATATTAGAGCGACATACCAAAGAAAAATTAATAAGATGTTTAAGCCTTAGATAGGGAGAAACAAAGAAGTGTATGTCGATAATATGCTAGTCAAGAGTTGAACATCTGATACCCACTTAACTAACTTAGGAGAGACCTTCGCCACTATCAAGAATTTTTAGAGGTGATTGAACCCCTCAAAATAGCCTTTGATGATGGCTTGAGTATATTCCTTGGATTTATAGTCCATTGAACTGGGATTGACACCACCACCGATAAGGTGCAGGTCATCCTCAACATTATGCCACCAACCTCTATAAAGGAGGTGCAATGATAACTTCCGATATATTTTCCCATTAGTTTTCACATACAATAATTAAATTTGAACTCAATAGGTGCTCTAGTAAGAGCCTAAAAAACTATAGCCGCTTCCATACTAAATTCTTTAAAAGATGGACCATGTAGTTTACTATCACAATGTGTTTTTCCAACTCAAAGAGAAATTATTTCTCACGACTCTCTCCCTCAATCACTACTACTACAAATGCTATAGAAAAAAAAATTATTAGATCTTTCAATATTAGTCACCATCATCAAAACACCAGGGTACTTCTCAAACATTGAAGAGCCCTTAGTGGCAATCCATTGGATTCAATTAGACCTTACCAAACATTCAAGATTGAATCCCTCAAAATGTGCCTTTGACATTAGCTCGAGCAAATTCCTTTGATTTATGATCCATTGAATTGAGACTGACACCAACTCAGATAAGGTGCAAATCATTCTCAACATAAAGCCACTAGCATTTGGAAAGGAGGTGCAACAATAACTTACTATATGTTTTTCCATCAGTTTTCACATACAATCATTAAACTTGAACTCACTAGGTGATCTTATGATAGCCCAGAAAACTCTAGCTACTTCCCTATCGCGTGTCACTATATTTTAATCATTCATCTAATTGGTGTACAGGACCCACCAATCCAACTAAATTGTGAAAGGCTCGTAGAACTTTTTTTTATAAAATATTAACGAAGAATTAAAATGCATTGATTGGATTTGGATTTGCATGTCGTGGATATGGGTGTTAACGGACAATCTTTGGTTATCCATATCTACACGCATTGACCACCAAGATACTATTACCTTCTCACTCCTAAGACTCAAAATCTTTGGTGATACATCATGACCACCAAGATACTATATTCTTAGTCTAAGAATCAATTCTCTAGTGATACATTATATACATGTAAATAAGATACTACAATCTTCTCATCCTAAGAATTGGATCTAATGTGATGCACTATCTCATACTGTCTTCTCATTCTAAAACTTAAAATCATTGTGATACACCATCTTCAAACTTTGCGCACTTAAGATATTATCTTCTAATTCTAAGACTTAAAAATCTTCTATCATACTTCATGTACCTTATTTATATTTATATTTATACCTTTTCGGAGATCATGTCATTGGAAACTATGTGATTGGAAACTCGTACCTTCTGATTCTATGAATCAAATCCTTGGTAATACATCATTTATGTGTGTTTGATCACCAGGACACTAAATCTTTCAGAAGGTATGCATCATCTCTATGTAGAACCATCATGACAACTCTATAAAGCCCCATAATCCTCGAAATACAACATCACCTCAAGAACAAGTTAACATGGCCAACAAATCTATTCTCACAGCAGGTTTGTTGTTGGTGCTCTTGGTGATAGCCTTCAGTGAGTCTCTCTGTTATATCTGAACATTGCATAAATTTCTGTTCTGCATGTATTATTTCTGCGTAATGATTTAGTGGATTTTGACATGGCACTGTTGCTTCCCTGCAGGTGTTGAATATGCCATGGCTGCCCAGGTCCAAGGACTATGCAGCGTCGACGGGGATTGCATCTCTTTCTGTGGGAAATGCATCCCCAAATGCTTTGCTGGTCAATGTTCTTGTAGCTGCTAGTACCTAATAATATCAACTTTTCTTCGCCTACATCCAATAAACTCGTCTATTACTCCTTGTACTTTTTACAGACTTGCATAAATGAACGATATGGACCATTAAGTTGACTTCTTTCTTCGTGTGGATATATAACTTAAATGTGTTCTAAAACTATATCTCATCAACTCTCAAGCGCTCACATTTTTCTTTTGCATATTGGTACTTGAAACAAAGTATAAGTATATATGGAGGAGAAGTATGTAAATATTTGAACTTGCGTTTACGATACGTGATCCATAGTGAAGACAACATGCATATCACTTCACCATTGTGTGCTTAGATATATGCCTCTAGTCCACGCAAATCATCCGTTTATTTGTTGTGTATATAGTTAAATATACTTTTCTTCTTCCTTTTCCATTACATGATAACCTGAAACAAAACACGAGAATCCTTTCTAGGATTATTTTGTCAACTCTTCCTATCACATAAAAGGAAGAGTTGACAAAATATTATATTTTTTCAATCAAAATTTTTTATAATTTTAAAAACTCTATATCTTTCCTAACCCAATATATAAAATTTATATAGTCCCCTTAGATATATAGCATTAGTTATATTTAAAATGAATCATTCTTTTCAAAGAAATCCTTTCAAGAATCAACAGTCAATTTGATTTGTCATTATGTGTTTGTACTCTTGATGCAATGAATCTCTCTCTTGATTCAATAAATCTCTTTATGATACATTGAATCTCTTTATGATACATTAATAAGTTTAATTTCAACGTTCACCCCCCTTAAACATGTTCCATCTAATGTCATTTTTCTTTTAAAGTTATTGAAATACTTGAAATTTATGAGGTCTCTTAAATATATTGACCACTTGTTCATTTGCTTTGATATGTGTGGCTCCACTTGTTTATTCTTAACTAAGGCAATAGTTGATTTGTTATCAACATAAATCCTGATTGGATTCTCCTGTGCCATATGAAGTTTTTGGAGTAAAAAAAGAACACTGCTATATATTCTACTTACAATGTGATAGAGCAATAATATGCTATTTTTTTAAAGACCATATGAATTTAGCTTCATCAAAATAAAATATAAATCCAATTATATAATTTCGATCATCATAGCTTCCTACCCAATTACTATCACTATATCTAATAAGCTCTAACCTTTTAGATGATGAACATAACATTCCATATTCAATTATCCATTTAATATATCATAAAATTCTTTGAGCAATACTTAAATGAGATGTCTTAGGAGCTTTCATATATCTACTTATTAAACTAACTCCAAAAACTATATCAGGTCAAGTGCATATCAAATATTTTAAACATCCGATTAGACTTTTATAAGAAGTTGGATTAATTGATTTACCTCCACCTTCCTTAGTCAACTTGGTGCCATAGTCCATATGTGTATATGTAGGGTGACAATCTTCTGTGAAAAACTCCTTTAGAACCTTCTTTGCTTATTACATGTGCCCGGCAAGCTAATCACGTGAGTGATGACATGTGTGACATGCTACAAGATCTTTTTTGCTTATGATTATTATTGATATATTCTTATATTATATTATCTGCTATATATATATATATATTATGATGTCCTTGGTTCTGTGCAATGAAAATCAGATTATGATGAGATCATGATAATAAGACTTATTCATCTTTAAACATAGATCCTAAATAATCTTGATCATAAGTTACTCGAGAGGAACATCGAGATAACTGAATAGACCGGTATCTTGTATATCCATCTATATGATGAAGACGGTTGGTCTCATAGCCCCTTGTGTGGAGGTACTAAGGATATAGTACAGGTGCTCATTATAGAATGAGTTTACTAATTGATCTGCTTATGGAATATATGGGTAATGATACCTAATGTCAGACAACGATTCCATAATCCCAATTGTGTATATAGTCCTTAGACTAGAGATACGAAGGACGTCTTATTTGAGTGCTCCTTTCTTTGACGCCAGACTTATAAGTTTGAAAAATTTCAGATCTAGTATAATCGATTATCGAAATTGGTAGCCAACCTTATAAAGGTAATTGAGCATCAATAAAGGATCATCCACTCTTGGTATCATGAGAGGAATATCCTATGTGTGCTTGCTTAGACAAATCCATGACTAGCATCATTAGGATTAAGAGAGAATGAGTTTTCTGGGAGAATCCGATTAGAGCGAGACTTGGATGGATTTTGTATGTGGCCTAACGATACTATGTCCAATATACAATCTTTGGGATACTAGATGGATGAGGGACTATAGATACATGGTAACTGAGGATAAACAGGTCTAATGGATAAGATTCCCTATACCATCTTAGGACTATGACGTAGTGGCCTTACATATGATATAGTTTTTTGGTTTTACAATTTTTCTCACAATCCAATCTTTTGCACGACAATTTGATCTATGTAGAAAACCTATTTTATTTTGATCTTTTGTTGTGTATGTGATGCTCCCACTTGGTTTCCCAATAATGGCATTAGAGCCAAGGTTGTTCGTGCAAAAGATTGGTTTTAAACTGTATATTATGAGTTGAATCGCGTAAAATCGTTCTATGTGTTCTTCCTGTATTTTCATTGCAAAGGTAGTAAGGGGGCAGCCACATATGGTCAAGCCCCCTGCAGGGGTGGCCACCCACGGCCAGGCCACTTGTAGGGGTGGCCAACTACGGCCAGGGCCCCTGTACGGGCGCCCGCCCATGGCCAAGGCCGCTTACGGCCAGGCTGCCTACAAGGGTGACTGGCTATGACAGGGGCTGCCTATGGGCACGGGCCCCTCCCGCTTGGGGGAGGCCACCCAAGGGCGCTAGCGCAGAGCACCATTGCCTGCGAAGGGCGATGGCAACGGCGACGACGATGACCACAAGAATAAGGGCTAGAATGGGGTTAGGGATTTTTTATTGGTAAAAGGATGATACTATCCCTCAAAATTTAAGAAATTATGTGGTTTGTCCTTCTTTATAAAATTTTAAAAATACCCTTGACTTTTTTAGAAATTCTGAGGTCTATCCTTTTATCCATAATTCCATAAATGCCTTTAACAATTTTAAAAATTCCTAGCATGACCTTTTTTTAAAAAATAATTAATTAAATATTTTAATTAATTACATGTGATGTATGATGTGGATGGATGATCATGAGCCATATGATGTGATTTATGTACATGTGATTATTATTATTATTAGGGCTTGTGAGCCTTTATTTTTCTCATTTATTATCGGGCCTACATGCTTGTGATTATTTTGTAATTACATGAAGAGGCGCAGCAGGAGCGTGGAGGTGATAGCGAGGCCCATAATGCTATAGCAGGAGATCACAATGCATGGTGATGCGATGAGGATCCGATATAACCGATGATGATGAGATCAATAATCACAAGGCATGAAGATGCGTTGATGCACACGTAGATCCTATTGTGAGTGATTAGGCCTATTGGCTCAGGCTTAATCATATTAGGTGATGGCTCATGATAATCTAGCATGGCTTGCATATATGATATGTGTTATACACCTACTATATATATATATTTATATATATATATATATATATATATATATATATATATATATATATATATATATATATGTAGATATATATATATATGTATATATATATACATATATATATTTGCATGCGATGTAGATATATATTAAATATATATATGTGACACGACATATTTGGAGATAGATACAAAACAAAAATCCCTCCTATGATAATATTAAGTCAATGAGCATGAGGCAATAAGATTGACCCATGTGGCCTTCTATCATTATAGGAAGAAATTGAATTATGATATATATATATATATATATACGCGATATAGATATATATCAAATATGTATATGTGACATGACATATTTAGAGATAAATATAAAATAAAAATCCCTCCTGCAATAATATTAAGTCAATGAGCGTGAGGTAATAAGATTGACCCATGTGGCCTTCCATTGTTATAGGAAGAAATTGAATCATGACATACACTGAGTTGCTCGAGTGACTCGAGGCTCACCTATCTACATGATCAAGATCTTGCCTATGATATAGAGATGTCACCAGTGACTTGAGGATATGCTATGCTTGGTCGAGTCACTCGATAGCATATCACCGAATCAGACTCATCATGTAATGATAGTGATGACTTAACTAAACTTCATGGTTGATCGAGCAATCGAGACCATGATGATTTAAAAGCCAAACATGATGAGAATCACAAAGAATTGTGATTGACAAAAGTTGTCTACCTTTCGGGCTTAGTATAATTGGTCGAGTCACTCGAGGTTGCACTAAGATACCGATTGGATCCTGATTCCCACTAGAAGTCTGCTGGAGACTTCCATCTCACATGTCAAGGGTGTCGCATAATTTGCTAGGAAAATAATGGGTGTACATTAAGATAGAAGTCTATATCTTAATTAATTTTTTCATAAAATCTATATTTTATTTATTTGTACTATATTTTATTTGTCATAAACATGTCGCTTGCAAACCCTTTGCGTGACATACTTGATACCAACCACCTCATTGGTCCTAATTACATGGATTGGTTTCGTAATTTGAGAATTATTCTCATGGTAGAGAAAAACGCATACGTCCTCATTACAATTATGCCTACACTAGAAGAAGGGGCAAGCGACAGTGAGATCACTCGCTATGTGAAGTATATAGATGGTTCCATATTGACAAAATATTACATGTTGGCCTCTATGGCTCTTGAGTTATAAAGGCAACATGAGAGCATGGATGTAGATTATTTCCTTTTTCATCTCTACTAGCTATTTGAGAAACAAGGAAGAACACAAAGATATGAGATATCCAAGAGACTCTTCCAAGCCAGGATAACAAAATGGACATCGATTGAGAACCATGTCCTAAAGATGATATGGTAGATTGAGAAACTCACAGGTTTAGGAATAATCCTAGAGGATAACCTATGCATTGATCTTATACTTCAGTCCCTGCTTGAGTCCCTTTCTCACTTTATTATAAATTTTAACATGAGCAAGTTTGAAGTGACTCTCCTTAAGCTCCTTAATATGTTAAGGGAAGCTAAGAGTGCCACCAAAGAAGCTGAGAGTGCCATCAAAAAAGAGAAGTCAGTTCTCTATATTGATGAGACTAAGAGGAAAAGGAAGACCGATAAGACCCTTAAGAAGGGCAAGGGCAAAGAAAGACCAGGCAATGCAAAGATTACTAAGAAAGAACTAGCAAAGGACAAAGGACATTACTTCTACTACATAAATATGGGCACTATAAGTGAAACTGTAAGGACTACCTTTAGACAAGGCGAAACAGAAGCTTGGAGAAGCTTCAGGTATATTCATAATCAATCTCCACTTGTTAGATTTTTATGATAACATATGGGTATTGAATATCAAAAGTGCTTATAATGTCTGTAATTCATTGTAGATTCTGGCAAGACTTAAGAAATTGGCCAAAGGAGATATGAATCTCAGGTTGGGCAATGGAGCAAGAGTTACTACAGATGTCGTTGGCGAGGTCACCCTACATCTGCTTGGTGGAGCTATCATTGCATTGAATGCATGCTATTTTGTTCCCTTTATTATCAAAAATATTATTTCCATCTCTTGTTTAATAATTAGTAGATATAATTTAATTTTTGAGAAAATAGTTGTTCAATAATTATGGATGATGAGATCATCACTAGAGGGACCCTAATAAATGGCTTATATATGTTAGACATTTCTTTACACATTATGAATATAAATATGTCTAAGAGGAAAATATATAAGGTGAACAATGCATATCTATGACATTATAGGCTAGGTCATATATATGAGGGAAGGATTCCAAAGTTGCTGAAAGATAGATACTTAGATCAATTTGAATATGAGTCTTATACAATTTGTGAACCTTGCCTTCAAAAAAAAATAACCAATTCTCCTTTTAGTGGAACTGGAGAGAGAGCCACTGAGTTATTGGAACTCATACATAATGATGTATGTGGTCCCACGTCGACTCAGGCTAGAGGTGGTTACTCTGATAGGACTCCAGTAGGGTTGAGTCCTAATCATCCTAGAAGTAATCAATAAAACCCATTAAGATTATAATAAAACTCCACCTAGCCACTTCTATCCTATGCTAGAGTTTAGATTAGGGTCTTAGGGCTTAGTAGCCGCCGCCCCCTTTACTGGGCTAGTCGGCCAGGGTTTCCCCCTGCTTAGGTCAGCTATAGAGCCAACCTAGCTGCCCTTGTTCCTACTAAGGTAGGTCGGGTATAGAAGGGGCAAAGGGATAATTTTACTTAGACAAGCACTCGTTGGGCTAGGGTTTAGAACCCTATATAATGACGTAGCCACCCCCTCTCTTTTATCAAGTAAATATTATCTTTTATTCAGCCTTGTGTCGAGTCTAAGAGGAAGGAACCCCTACAGCGTTCCAAGGGTTGATCCCTCTCAGCGATCAAAATCTATATGGCTTTTTCTAGGATTCTATTATCTAGTATGAGAGCTACGTTCTTGCTTCCCTTTAGCCATCTTTGCCGCCTCCACCTTCCCAAGCAATTCCCATAATTACTGTGACACACGCCTCTACCTTCCATCCCAATCATAGATCAAATTAGTTTGTCGATGCCCCCTACGTTTGATATGGAAATCTGATATATTTTCATCAATCACACCTCTTCAATACTGCAAGATCCTTTACCTTACATATTGAAGAATTTTTCTATATTTTATCTATTTCAAATATCATCCGACGCAAATGTTATCATTGTTGTAAAGGTAAAATGCTTCAGAAATTTTCAATCACTTATTTGCCTCTTGAAACTAGTTTATTGCTTCTCCTTTTTTACTAAAATTTTCACATAATTTCCTAGATCAACTTAGCTTTCATTTAAGATTAATCTCTAGAAAAAATTCCTTCTGGAACTAGTTTTATTATGCCTTCTTGCATTATCATGTAGTGTTAGAATTTGACAATAAAGGATCTGCCTTCTATCTTTTACCCTATTTTCCTACCGTTACTCTGCCAAAATTGTTAAACTTGTTATTGATATTAATCATATCTAACCCTAGGATTTCTGTATATTTTTTTTGAGTTTTTCTCTAGAATTTATATTAAGAATTTATCATTTCTCTGACATAAAATATGTTCAATAGGACAACACATCGTAGCACCTTTCTTCATCGAATTCCATTGGATTTGAGTGATATCTTTTATGGGTTTTTATACTCTTTTTCTCTCCTAATATCCCCACCAAAAACTCTTCTAAATCGCATCCTAAACTGATCCCAAATAGTCACTCAAATCATCCCTAAACCGTAGCCTACTTCCAGCTACCCGATTCACCCATCCAACTAGTCATCCCCTCTCCAAATATTCTCATGCCACTAATCTGACATTAGAAAAAAGATCTTAATATTATAGATCTAGAGGCATACACTATGGCATCAGAGGAGGCCATCAACATTAAGTTTGAAGCCTTTGAAAGTCATATGAAGGAGAAGATGCGATCCCTTTTTATCGAATTTAGCATAGGCCGACTATCTAGCCCAAAGAAATCACAGCAAGGAGAAACTTTAGATTGGCGAGATGATCCTCGAGAGCATAGCCATATCATCCTTGATCTAAACACTTCATGCATGAAGGTTGACTTCCCTAGATGGGAAGGAGACCCGATCGGATGGATCGTATACGCAAAATAGTATTTTTGGTTCTATCGAACTATCGATGCTATAACGTTTAATTGGTATGAGCACACCCATAGAGGTCTCTCTTAGCAGTGATTCAAGGAAGCACTACTTACTCGCTTTGAACCAACCGATTTCGATAACATCGACGGACAATTGACTAAGATTTAACAAACCTCGACAATACGCAAATACCAAATAAGGTTTAAACATTTATTTGACTAAACTATGGATTGGTCTGAAAAGCAACTTTTAAGGACTTTTATTAAGCGCCTAAAGTCAAAGATTCGAGAAGAAGTAAAGGGTGGCAACAGTACATTCCTATGGCGGCAATTTCCTTCATAAGAATCCAAGAAGAATGATTGAATTACGAAGTACAAAGGACAATGGTCACTCCCCTAGCTAGCCATGTCGAAGCCTATAGCCCCCTCTACTAGCATCCAAGCTCCCACACTAAAAATATTAATAAGAGACGAGCTTCGTGAACGATTGGCCAAGGCATTATGTTAGCACTATGATGAATCATGGAGCCGAGAACATCACTGCAAAAAGGACCGACACCTCGTGATTGAACAGGTAGAGGATGAAGATAGCAAACCATCTAAAGAAAACCTCGAACCTGAAGATGAAGCCATGGAAGAAGAGCCCCAACCGGTCGACCACAAAGTGTATGTGCTGGCTGACTACTCTAACCTATAGATGATGAAAGTTGGAGGACTTTTTAAACATCAACCGATCACCATTCTCATCGATACGGGCAGCACAAATAACTTCTTTAACAGCAAGGTCACTGCATGTATAGCACTTCAAATCAAAGGTTGCAACAAGATTGATGTAAAGGTCGTTGACGATCGAATCCTCAATTGCGACCAACGGTGCCCACGGGTAAAATTGCTCCTACAAGACCAAGAAGTGGTAGTAGATTTCTTCTCCTACCCATCAATGATTATGAAGCTATTCTTGGGATTGAATGGCTTACAACATTAGGTGATATCTCCTAGAATTTTTCAAAACTAATCATGAAGTTTTATTGAAAAGGGAGACATGTCACATTATGAGATAAGCATGGGAGTCATGATTCCACCATTTCGATGCAGTGAATGGAGAAGGAGCTACACAAAATAAATAATGGATTTTTTTATGCATATCTATTAGCAATCCAAGAAGGAGAACATGCAAAATTCAGATCCTAAGCCTGCTCTCTTGCTGGATGAATTCCCGGATGTTTTCACGGAGCCGCGTGGGCTTCCCTCAACCGGTCGTATAACCACTGTATTCCTATTCTCTTGGGCAAGCCTTTAGGAAATTTAAGACTATACCGCTATCCTCACTTGCAAAGAATGAGATTGAGAATATTGTTAAGGAGATGCTTGACACCAGAGTAATTTGACCAAGCTGCAGCCCTTACTCCTTGTTAATGTTGTTAGTACATAAGAAAGATGGTATATGATAAATGTGTGTTGATTACCGGGCTTTGAACACTATCATCGTCAAAGACAAATATCATATGCTAGTCATAGATGAGCTCTTAGATGAATTAAAAAGAGCTCGAATCTTCACTAAATTGGATATTCGTTCTGGTTATTATCAGATTCGGGTATACGCTAAAAACTGTATTTCACACACATAACAGTCACTATGAGTTTCTGATAATGCCTTTCAGACTTTTGAATGCTCCTTTCGCTTTTCAAAGCCTGATGAATTACATCTTCTGGATTTTTCTATGTAAGTTGGTGTTGGTATCTTTTTGATGATATTCTCATTTATAGCCCTGCGCTTGATATGCATTTTCAGCACTTATGAACTCTTATAACGATTCTTCAGGAGAACACCTATTATGTTAAATAGTCAAAGTACAACTTTCTACAGCATAAAGTGGAGTATCTAGGGCACATTATATTAGAGGATGGAGTGGTGGTAGACCCGATGAAGATTGAAGTAATGCAAGGCTAGTCGAGCCCTACAAAGATAAAATCACTATGCGACTTTCTTGGACTCACGGGCTACTACCAAAAATTCATGAAAGATTATGACAACATCAGTGCCCCACTCACATCCCTACTAAAGAAAGACTCTTTCTTGTGGTCGGGTAAAGCCTCCACAACCTTCGAATGACTCAAGATAGGCATAATAATGACGTCGCTCCTAGCGCTACCTGATTTCAGCCATACCTTCATAATTGAGCCTGATGCATCCGGAGTTGGAATTGGGGCTGTTCTAATACAATATAGCCAACTCCTTGCTTACACCAGCAAAGCTTTGTCTCCCTCATATCTTACATGTCTATATATGATAAAGAAATGTTTGTCATCATACACACCGTCATGAAGTGGAGACCCTACCTGATCGGTCGACGCTTCCAAATTAAGACCAATAACTAAACTTCTTGGCTTTGATTATGAAATTAATTATCGTAAGAGGAAAAAGAATGTTGTTGCAAATGCTCTATCATGGCTATCGGGACAAGCCGAAATTTTATCCATCTCCTTTCCCTCCACCGACTTCCTCAAGGACATTAGGGAGGAATTAAAGAATGACCCAGAGATCTAAGACATCATAGAAAAATTGGAGAAGGATCCAGGTTCCATGGGCCACTACACTTGGGATTCGAAGGACCTGCGCTATAAAAGCCAAATTGTAATTGTTTCTTCTTCCCCTTGCATTCAGATTATTTTGACTGCCACCATCTCAAGGTAAAAGCATAATTTTTGTGGTGGTAGATTCTTTAACCAAATATGCTCATTTTATGCTATGAGATATCCCTATAACGCTGCTAGTATTACTCAATTTTTTATAAAAAATATTATAATACTGTATAGGATGCCAAGGTCAATTGTGAGTGACCGTGACAAGGTGATTATAAGTAAATTTTGGACCGAGCTCTTTCAACTATAGAGTACCTAACTGAAGATATGCACAGCTTATCATCCACAAACAGACGGCCAAACAGAAGTGGTGAACAGATGCCTCGAGACTTACCTACGGTGCTTCACCAATAACTGGCCCAAAGAGTGGACAAGGTGGCTTCCTTAGGCCAAATGGTGGTACAACACAACTTATCATTAATCAACCAAATATACCCCTTATGAGGCATTGTTTGGCTAACTGACCCCTACAGTACCGAAATATATAATTGGTGCAATCAAAGTAGATCAGGTCGACCAAAATTTAATTGACAAGGACAAGCTTCTACAGCTGTTAAAGGACAACCTAACTATTTCTCAAGCCCACATGAAGTAACAAACAGATATTCACCGGAGTGAGCGAGAATTTTCAGTAGGAGACTGGACCTACCTTCACTTACAACTATACAAGCAGTTGTCAATCAACACCAGAGCATCGATGAAGTTATCTCCATGATTCTATGGATCATATCAGATTTTAGAGCATATTGGGGCCATGACATATAAATTAAAGCTTCCAGATTACGCTAAGATTCATCTCGTCTTTCATGTATCCTTGCTAAAGCTGAAATTGGGAGAACGATAGTTAGCGTAGACTCAGCTACTGAACATTATAAATGATGGTAAGATTGAAGCCCAACCTAAAGCTATATTTGATCGGAGGATTGTGATGCACCGTCGATGCCCTTCAACTGAAGTACTCGTGAAGTGGAACAACTTACCATCCGAAGATGCGACGTGAGAGTCTTACGAGGAGCTGAAGACCCGGTTCCCAGAGTTTATGAACCCTCAGCCTTGAGCATGAGGTTGATTTTAAGAGGGCAGGCTTGATAGAACTCCAGCAAGGTTGAGTCCTAATCACCCTAAAAGTAATCAATAAAATCCTATGAGATTGTAATAAAACCCCACCTAGCCACTTCTATCCTATAAAGAAGTGTGGCTAGGGTTTAGATTGGGGCCTTAGGTCTTAGTGACTGTCGATCCCTTTACTGGGCTAGTCAATTAAGGTTTTCCCCTACTTAGGTTGGCTCTATAGCCAACCTAGCCGCCCCTGTTCCTACTAAGGCAGGTCGACTATAAAAGGGGCAAAGGAGTAATTTTACTTAGGCAAGTACCCCTTGTGCTAGGGTTTAGAACCCTATATAATGATGTAGCCACCCCCTCTCTTTTATTAAGCAAATATCATCTTTTATTCATTCATGTATCAAATCTAAGAGGAAGGAACCCCTACAGCGTTCTAAGGGTTGATCCCCCTCGGTGATCAAAATCTATAGGGTTCCTTCTGGGTTCTATCATACTCATACTTTATTACATTCATTGATGATTTCTCTAGGTATGGACATATGTACTTGATAAAGTACAAGCCCGAGGCTTTTGAGAGATTTAAGGAATATAAGTATATGGTAGAGAACAAGAATGGAAAGAGTATTAAGACTCTTTGATCAAATTAAGGAGGAGAATAATTGAGTATAGAGTTCACCAATTTCCTCAAGAATAATGAGATTCTATCTTAGTGGACACCTCCTTATACACCTCAACTCAATAGTATATCATAAAGGACGAATTGCACGTTGTTAGACATGGTGTAGTCCATGATGAGTTTCGCTGACTTACCTATCTCATTACAGGAATACGCCCTAGAGACTGCAGCTTACCTTCTGAATAGAGTTCCGTCAAAGTCGATAATGTCTACACCATATGAGATGTAGAAAGGAAAGAAGCTAAATTTTAAGGTGGTTAAGATTTGAGGTTGTCCTACCTACGTTAGAAGATATAACCTTGACAAGTTGGAATCAAGGATAGAATGGTGCATGTTCGTGGCATACCCTAAGGAGACTTTGGGTATTATTTCTAACATCCCGAGGATAAGAATGTCTTTGTTGCCAAAAGAGTTGTGTTTCTTGGGAAAGAACACATTCTTGATGGAAATAATGAGAGTGAGATAGAGTTAAGCAAGATTGGAGAACCTAGCTCAAGCACTATTCTAAAGTCCGAGTTTGTTCAGGTACTTGATAGGACTCCAGCAGGGTTGAGTCCTCATCTCCCTAGAAGTAGTCAATAAAACCCTGCTAGATTGTAATAAGGCCACTCCTATATTATAGAGGAGTATGACTAGGGTTTAGATTAGCCCTTAGGGCTTAGTAGTCACCGCCCCCACTTACTAGGTAAGTCGGCCAGGGTTTTTCCCTGCTTAGGTCGGCTATAGAGCCAACCTAGCCACCCCTTGTTCTTATTAAGGCAAGATGGCTATAAGATGGGTAAAAGGGTAATTCTAATTAGACAAGTGCCCCATTAGGTTAGGACTTTGATCCCTATTTAAGATGTAGCCACCCCCCTTTTTTAATCAAGCAGTTATCATCTTTAATTCAGCCTTTATTCCGAGTCTAGGAGGGAGGTACCCCTATAGCATTCCAAGGGTTGATCCCCTCAGTGATCAAAATCCATAGGGCTCCTTCTGGGGTCTTATCAGTACCTAACTCATAAGTTTCAATATTGCATAGGTCTAGCAGAGTATCTCACCCACTTGAAAGATATATGGGACATATTAGTGGAGAGGACTCTCACGATATTAATCCTCAAACCTACAAAGAGGCTATTACGAGTATAGATTTCGAGAAGTGGCAAGAAATCATGAATTTTGAGATGGATTTTATGTACTCCAATAAGGTTTAGAACCATATGGATGCACCTTAGGGTATCATACCCATCGGTTGTAAATAAATCTTTAAGAAGAAGATCGGATTGGATGGAAAGGTGGAGACCTATAAGCCAAGGTTGGTAGCTAAAGAATATCGTCAAAGGCAATGAGTTGAATATTATGAAACCTTTTCAACTGTAGCCATGCTTAAATCTATCAGATTTCTTTTATTGTAGCACACTTTGACTATGAGATCTGATAGATGGATTTACAAAAAATATTCTTCAATGACAACTTCAAGGAGGAGGTGTATATGATACAACCAAAGGGATTCATATCTAGAGAGACTCCATATAAAGTGTGTAGGGTGCTCAGGTCTATTTATGGATTGAAGCAAACTTTTTAAAGTTGGAACATAAGATTTGATGAGGTGATCGGATCTTATGACTTCATTAAGAACGAAGATGAGCCTTGTGTTTACAGGAAGGTAAGTGAGAGTGCTATCACCTTCTTGGTGCTATATGCGGATGACATTGTAATCATTGGGAATGATATAAGAATGCTCTCCACAGTTAAGGCTTGGCTATCCAGAAACTTCTCCATGAAGGACTTAGGAGAAGCATATTATATTTTAGGGATCCAAATCTATAGAGATAGATCAAAGAGGATGCTTGACTTATCTCAATCCAAGTATATAGACTCCATTATCAAAAGGTTTGGCATAGAGAATTCCAAGGAATGTCTCATACTGATGAGACATAGAATATCACTTTCTAGGAGTATGTCCCTAAAGACTCCTAAAGAATGGGGAAACATTGATAGGATACCTTATACCTCTGCGATAGGGTCGATCATATATATTGTACTATATACCAAGCCCGATATAGCGTATGCTCTGAGTGTCATGAGCATGTATTAGGTGAATCTAAGATTGGAACACTGGAAGGTAGTAAAGTATATCCACAAGTATTTGAGAAGGACTAAGAATCTTTTATTGGTATATGGAGTAGGTAGCCTCCAGGTTGATGGCTATACGGACTCGAGTTTTCAGTTTGACATTGATGTTGACAAGTCAAACTCAGGGTATATTTTCACCCTGAATGTAGGAGCAATAAGTTGGAAGAGTTCTAAGCAAGATACTATTACTGACTCGACTATAGAGGTGGAGTACATTACTATAGCAAAAACAGCAAAGGAAGGAGTGTGGATGAAGAAGATTATCAGAGATTTGGGATCATACCAAGCAGCATGGAGCCGATTTCCATATATTGCGATAACAATGGTGCAATCGCTCAAACGAAGGAACGTAACTCTCATAAAAAATCTAAGCACATTCTGAGGAGGTTTCATCTGATTAGAGAGATCATAGCCCATAAAGATATAACAATTGAAAGAGATCCATCCACAGATAATAATGCAGATCTATTGACAAAGCCACTGGCTCAGATTGTATTTAAGCATTATAGGAGTCTGATGGGGATCAGACCTAAGCGATTGGCTTTAGGTCAAGTAAGAGATTGTTGGTTACAGGTGCCCTATAAGTCAACCACGTGAGTGATAACACGTGTGACATACTACATGATCTTTTTGGTTATAATCATTATTAGCATGATATCTTATAAAATAAAATCTTGTGTTAATATGCTTCAATTATTCATAATAGACTAGTTTTTTGCCTAAGGTAGTAGTAGCTTATTTGTTATCAACACAAATCGTAATTGGCTTCTCCTATGGCATATGAAGTTATTGGAGTAATGTTCTTAGCCAAATAGCATGACAAATACAACCAAATGCTACTATATATTCTACTTTACAACATGATGGAGCAATAATATGCTATTTTTTGAAGACCATATGAATTTAGCTTCACCAAAATAAAATATAAATCCAATTATACTCTTCCAATCATCATAGCTTCCTACCCAATTACTATCACTATATCCAATAAGCTCTAACCTTTTAAATAATAAATAGAACATTCCATATTCAATTGTCCCTTTAATATATCATAAAATTCTTTTAGCGATACTTAAATAAGATGTCTTAGGAGCTTCCATATATCTACTTATTAAACCAACTCCAAATAGTATATCAGGTCTAGTGCTTGTCAAATACCTTAAATATCTTACTAGACTTTTATAATAAATTAGATTAATTAATTTACCTTCACCTTCCTCGGTCAACATGGTGCCATATTCCACATGTGACATTCTTCCACGAAAAACTTCTTTAGAACCTTCTTTATATAATTTTTTGTGAGATAAAAATTCCTTCATTATCTTGTATAACTTCAATACCAAGGAAATAAATCATTAGGCCTAAGTTGGTCATCTCAAATCATTTACAAAGTACTTTAAATCTATAATCATGAAGATATTATTTTCCATCAAAAATAAAATCATCTACATAGAGGCATACAAATAAGATATCTCCATCAGAGTTAAATTTCATATAGAGAACATATTCATGTGGATATTTGGAAAAACTATTTTGAATAAAATAAGCATCTATCTAAGATTTTCATGCTTATGAGGCTTGATTAAACTCCTAAAGAGCTCTCTTTAACTTGTATACCTTATCTTCTTGTTTATAAATAATAAAACCAAAGGGTTGTTGAACATATATTTCTTCTTTAAGAACTCTATTAAGAAATACTGATTTGACATCCATTCATAAAATTTTTTATTTCATTTGAGTTGCTAGAGAGATACATAATCTCTCTAATGGAGCAACCGGTGTGGATACTTTTTCATAGTCAACTCCATATTATTGTAGCTCTCTTTAACTTGTATACCTTATCTTATTGTTTATAAATAATAAAACCAAGGGGTTGTTGAACATATATTTCTTCTTAAAGAACTCTATTAAGAAATACTGATTTGACATCCATTCATAAAAATTTTCATTTCATTTGAGTTGCTAGAGAGATACATAATCTCTCTAATGGAGCAACTGGTGTGGATACTTTTTCATAGTCAACTCCATATTATTGTTTGTATCCCTTTGCAACCAATCGAGCCTTGTATTTCTCCACCACCCCTTATGCATCTGTTTTTTATTTTAAAGATATACTTAATATTGATTGCTTAATGGTCTTTTGAAAGTATACTAAGCTCCCATGTATCATTTTTATTAATAACATGAATTTCACTCAAAGTTTGTCACCAATTTTCTTCTCTAAAGTTTTTTTTAAGGTTGATGGATCATATCCTATAAAAAGATAAAATAAAAAAGTTTATCATTGTTAGTATTAATCCTTCGAGTTATATCATATACTGAATCATTCTTGTTCTTTTTATAGTCGTACTTCTTAAATCATGTGACCTAGTCATTCTAGGTTATGATTTAAGAAAAGACTCTTTGGTACTTGCTTGTATTATATTATCCTCTTCTGAATATATGGCTTTCTTATGCTGCTCATTACTCTAGTTCTAAATCTATTATTCATCAAACTCACTAACTTATGACATCATAACTTTGTTTGTGATGGGATTATAAAGTTTGTAACCACTAGAAGTCTCAGCATCAGCTAACAAGATGCATTTCTGATTTTTATCCTAAAATTTTCTTTTCTTTTCTTCTAGTATCTTGGCAAATGCAATGCTTTTGAAAATTCTCAAATGATCAACTCTTGGTTTCTATAAGCTCTATATTTCTTCTAGTATAACATTACTAATTCGTCTTGACAGAAACTTTTAAGCATAAGCAAATAAACTACATAAGCAACAACATCTCCCTAAATTTCATTAGAAATTTTTCTTTCTTTTAACATGCATTGGGCCATATTAAGTATAGTCCTATTTTTTCTTTTTGAGATACCATTTTGTTGAGGTGTGTTTAGAATAGTAAGTTGATGTAAAATTTTATTATTACTAGAAAAACTTTTAAATTCATTTGATATGTATACACCACCCCTATCTGTTCTTAAACATTTAATCTTACAACTACTTTGACCTTCAATCAAATTCTTAAATTCTTTAAATTTACATAAAACTTCTTTTTTTTCTTTTAATATATAAACCCAAGTTTTTACCAATATAATCATTAATATAGGTAAGAAAATATCTGCTTCCTCTAATTGATACTAGACGAATAGAGCCACAAACATTTGAGTACACCATATCAAGTCGATGTTATTCCCTGTTTATTCTTCTAACTTTGAAATGATTTATTTCTTGCTTACCCATGACACATACTTCATATAAGTTTGATGGACAATCAATTCTTACCATCCCTATCACCATATTAAACTTATCTAAATGTTTTAAAGCCTCAAAATTTAAGTGAGCATATGTAAGATGTCATAATATAAAAATATTCTCAATATAAGCTTTTAAATAATTTAATTAATAAAAAATACATAAATATAGAGGAAATATTTGTTGTTCAGCATTTTCATATATGAGATTAATGTTTTATTTTTATCATTGAAAGAGCCATGTCTTTCATCTCAATACCATAAGCTCAAAATATTATTTTTCATATTAGGAACATAATAAAAATCTGAAACACATAATTATTTGCCATTATTGAGTCTAAGAAAAAATTTACCTTTACCTCTTATCTTTGAGACATATCACTAAATGTAATGTTTTCGAAATAACTTGTATCCATTTCTATAAATTGTTCTTTAATACTACACATGTATATGAAGCTCCTATATCTAGATGTCATGTCATAGATATTAGGAAAACATGGAGAGCAACACATGCACAACAACATAAAACTCAAAAAAGTGACAAAATCATATAGGGGTTGCGAGACATTTTCACCTAGGGGAGATTATATATCTCCTAATTTATATATCCTAGTCTGTGGATGAAGGAACTCCCACAAACTCCTCTATAATGGTGATCTATTGGTTACAGGTGCCCTACAAGCCAATCACGTAAGTGATGACACGTATAACACACTACGTGATCTTTTTGCTTATGATTATGATTGGCATATTCTCATATTATATTATATATGACACATATTTTGTGATATTTATAGTTTTATGCAATAGGAATCAGATCGTGATGAGATCATGATAATGAGACCAACTCACCTTTAAACACATATCCTAAATAATCATGGTCATAGGTTACTCGAGATAATCAAATAGACTGATGTACTGTATACATGTCTATATGATTGATAAGACCCCAAAAGGAGCTCCATAGATTTTGATCCTTGAGAGGGATCAACCTTTAGAACGCTATAGGGGTTCCTTCCTCCTAGATTCGACACAAAGCTGAAATAAAATTGATAATTGCTTGATTCAAGAGAGGAGGTGGCTATATCATTATATAGGGATCAAAACCTTAGCCTATAGGGGTGCTTTCCTAAGTAAACCCCTTTGCCTCTCCTATAGCTAACCTGTCTTAATAGGAATAGGGGGCGACTAAGTTTGTTATATATCCGACCTAAGTAGGGGGAAACCCTAGCCAACCAACCCAGTGAGGGGGCGGTGGCCACTAAGCCCTAAGGGCTAATTTAAACCCTAGTACTCCTTTATAAGATAGGAGTGGCTTTATTATAATCTAGCAGGGTTTTATTGACTACTTCTAGGGAGATTATGACTCAATCCTGCTGGAGTCCTACCAAATCCACCCTCTAAAATTAGCCTTGTCCTCAGACGGAAGTTCCATGAACTCAGTGAACCGGGTCTTCAGCTCCTCATCAGCTTAGGTGTCAATTGGAAGAACTTGAGCTGAGTCGTTGTCTTTAAATTTCTATTTAAGGTGGGATACTTGGAGGATCAACTATAATTTTGATCTGGTGTATGGCTCTAATCTTCAGGTTAGGGCCCCAATGTGATCCCCAATTTTGCAAGGCCCAAAGAAATAGGGAGACCACTTTCTTGAGGCTTGAATTTCATGCTGGTGGAGCTAGAGATGAAGGGGGACTTGATCTTTCTCACGAAATTTTCTTCTGCTCCGACGTTTGTCAGGGGGAAGTTTCTTCCTTGCATGGGCTACCACGTGATTACTCTATAATAGTAGTCATGTCTTCTTTTAGAGTGAGGGTTGTCCTCTGATAAAATCTCTAGTGGTCTGAGCCCGATCTGAGTCTGAGGTGGGTAGGAGTAGTGATTTTTCGGGGCCCATTTTCACTTCTTTATGCTATTGACCATCTTGTTTGAGGATGGTGTTGACTCCTAGATGTGTCTACTCCAATAATAAACATCTGGCTACGATTTAGTGTAGACAACATCGTGGCTGTGAGGGCTATAGTTTCATTCGACCAAGGTGATGCATCTTTATTTATAATGAGAGGGGTGATGTTCATGCTTCATTGAGTCATATAAATGATCCTTCCCCTTTTCTGATTTCGCCACTAGAGGGGCTCAATTTTCTCGCAGTCTTGGGCCATAGATCGGAGGTCATCATCAAGGAAGTCTTTAAGCATCATGGTATGATCCTAGGGAAAGTCGTGGAAATCACCTGAGATCTGGAAGAGCTGCATCAGCAACCATGGTGAGTTCAATAGGATGTAACACTTTAGAAGTAGCTTATCTCCAGGGAATAGGATGTAGGGATGTATTGTAGCGGGAAATAAGCATGGCTGAACAATACGTGTCTCTATCATCTCCTGGATGACCCTTTTATCTTTGACCTTCTGAGGTTATATGAAGCAATCTAGTCGAGCAACAACTGGTAGAAGTTTCAACTTGTTCAGTATAGGGTGGTCGACCAGCTTCAGAGGAGGTAGTCGGCTCGGTTGAGTAGAGATGCCCAAAAATTCAACAAATTGTGAGAGAGGTTTTTTATCTTCAATCTCATGAAACTCTTGAATTCGAATTGGGAAACCACTGGATTCTTCTTTTAGTACCCCCTCCAAGTGTGGTCTTGTAGTTGTAGTCGCTGGGCTCCCTAGTAGAATCACCTGCTTTCCTTTTCTAAAAAATTTGATGATTAGCTTTGAAAAATTTCAGAAAACATCTCCAATCATGGACAACCAATCAATACCAAGCACTATATCAAAACCATCAAGAGGGAGGAGGAAAAAAATCAGTAACTACGTCTTGCTCCAGTAGGATCAGTTTTACCCGCGGGCACTTCTGGTTGTACTTTAGAATTTGGCCGTTAGCTACCTTAACTTTGAATCTATTGTAATCTTCTTTTTGGAGCATTAGGTGGGTAGCAACCTTACTGCTCATGAAGTTGTGTGTGCTCCCGGCATTGACGACGATGATGACAGATTGCTGCTTGAGAAACCCTTTGATCTTTAATTTTTATAGGTTGGTGTAGCTGGCTAAGGTAGGGATCGTGTGGGTGGCCGATTGTGGTGTATCCTTCTCCTTAGGCTCGAGAATCGAATCTTCAAGTTTAGGTTCTTCAGTGGGTGCAATCATCAATGGTGTCTCCATTTTACATTTATGTTCTAGGCTCCACAATTTATCACAATACCCACATTGGCCCTTTGTTGATCCATCATGAAGGTCTTCTCTTATTAATTTCTATGGCTGAGGGGTCGGCTACTAGTAGGAGATAAAAGCTTTGGTGCCACTAGTCGGGGAGCAACTCTAGTCTTCTGAGCTTCATAGTTCAATCGCTCCTCTTGATGTCACGCAAAGGAGATGGATGTCTTAAGTGTGTACGGTTGTCACGCTTTAACTTCTTCCTGAATCTATGGCTTCGAGCCCTTAATAAAAGTCCTCAATATCTATTTTTCAGACCAATCATAAGTTTGATTAGATAACCTTTCAAACCTGGTATGGTACTCTTAGATGGTGGAGGTTTAACGGATCATCGCTAGTTCTTCACTAAAGTTCTTTTTATAATCTTAATTTACACTGCGTTGTGATCTTATTGGGCTTAGTGATCGGCCCAATCTAAACTCCTCAAAGAGAGCACATAATTTAACATCCATACGTGTCTCAAGAGCCTCCAATTTGGCTTCGAATAAGCCCACTGATATCATAATGTAAGGATTTCTAACCAGATCTTTGATGTTGATGTAAAGGAAGGCAACAGATTGATGGATCTGCAGCTTGGTGGGCGATGATGGAGGCAACATCAAAAGTAACTATGGGAATTTCTTGGGAAGGTGGAGACATGGATGACAGCTATAGTGGCAGCAAGATCGCTGCTCTGATACCAGATGATAAGACCCCAAAAGGAGCCCTATAGATTTTGATCCTTGAGGGGGATCAACCCTTGAAACGCTGAAGGGGTTCCTCCCTCCTAAATTCGGCACAAGACTGAAATAAAATTGATAATTGCTTGATTCAAAAGAAGGGGCGGCTACATCATTATATAGGGATTAAAACCCTAGCCTAAAGGGGTGCTTACCTAAGTAAAATTACTCCTTTACCCCTCTTAAGCCAACTTGACTTAATAAGAACATGGGGTGATTAGGTTTGCTCTATAGCTGACCTAAGCAGGGGGAAACTCTGGCCAACCAACCCAATAAGGGGGTGACGCCCGTTAAGCCCTAAGGGTTAATCTAGACCCTAGCCATACTCCTTTATAAGATAAGAGTGGCTTTTTTATAATCTAGCAGGGTTTTATTTACTACTTCTGGGGAGATTAGGACTCTAGCAGGGTTTTTTATAATGTATCTAGTTGGTCTCATAGCCACTTGTGGGGGGACACTAAGAGCATAGTACAAGTCATCATTGGATAATGAGTTCACTGATTGATTCGTTTACAGAATATTATGTAGTTAATAATACCTAACATCAAATAGCGATTCTGTAATCCCAGCTGTGTGTCTAGTCTTTAGATATGAGACACAAAAGAATGTCTTGTTTAAGTCCTCGTTTCTTTGATGTTAGACTTATAGGTTTGGAAAGTTTCAAATTTGCTATAGCCTATTATCAGAATTAGTACCCAACCTTACGAAGACAATTAAGTGGCAATAGAGGATCATCCACTCTCGGTATCATAAGAGGAATATCCTATGTGTTGTTGCTCGGACAAATAGCCAAGACCGTTTAGATTAAGAGAGGAGTTCTCTAGGAGATCTGATTAAAGCGAGACTCGGATAGATTCCATATGTGGCCTGGTAGTATCATGCCTAATATATAGTTTTTGGGATATTAGATGGATGAGGGACATGGATATATGGTAACTGAGGACAGACATGTCCAATGGATTTGATCTCCAATACCATCTAAGGACTATGGTGTAGTAGCCTAGTACTTTTATAGTCGATGAGTTGAATGAATTTTAATGAGATAATAATTCACTAAGTCAAAAGGAGTTCTAACAGGTAGGACTCATGACCATCTCGGTATTCGACCTAGAGAGTCACAAACATATAGTGGATGATTTAGTAAGTAGAAAATTGGATATGAGTTATCTAATTCATCCATGTTCTCATTGGATGAGACCCAACATTGATGGGCTCCTTGCATGAGGTCGATTAAGATTATTGGATAAAGATCTAATAATTCAAGGGGAATGGATAATTGGATGGGGATCTAATACCCACTATAACAAGATCCATTAGAGTTTTTGGGTGGCTCTCTATAAATAGGAGGTACGGTAGCATAATAGTGATAGACTGTACCTTTGGTCGCTCCCTCTTATTCTCTTTCCTCCACATCTTCTCAATCAACCAACCCTTTCCTACTGCAAGAGCGCAGTTTATCCTCCAAGCATGATTCAAGTCGAGATTCTAACGCCTCAAATTTGGCATCAATTAGATCTTAAGAAGCAAAGACATTTGCCTGTAGATTAGAGATCTCCTTTTCTTTTTTCTGTTGACGGGTTAATGTGATAGGACTCTAGTAGGGTTGAGTCCTAATCACTGTAGAAGTAATCAATAAGAACCCTATGAGATTGTAATAAAATCCTACCTAGTCATTTCTATCTTATAAAGAAATGTGGCTAGGGTTTATTTTAGGGCCTTAGGGTTTCTAGTATAGGGGCATGGCTTATGTAGCCACTCAGGCCACCACCCCCTTTATTTAGGCATGGCAACTATAGGAGGGGTAAAAGTGAGAATTCACTTAGGAAGTACAACCCCTAGGGTGAGGTTTTGCTCCCTATATAAGCTTGTAGCCTCCACCTCCTTTCAATAAGTAAGAATCATCTTTTATTCAGCCTTGTGTCGAGTTCTAGGAGGGAGGAACCCCTAAAGTGTTCAATGGGTTGATCCCCCTCAAGATCAAATTTTATAGAGCTCATTCTGAGGTTCTATTCATATGGTATTAGAGTCATATTCTTGCTGCCCCTACTACTATCTCTATCACCTCTACCCTTCCAAGCAATTTCTATAATTGCTACAAGACGCACCTCCATCTTCCACCCCAAGCTATAGATCAATCAGTCTATCGTTGCCCCCCCATGTTTGAATTGGAGATCTAGTAAAATTCTACCACCCACACCTTATTATTACTACAAATCCTTACCTTTACACATTAAAGAAGCTTTTCCATCTTTTCCTCACTGTAAGTTTCTATTGTCGTAATTGTTATTATCATTGCGAAGGGGAAATACTACAGAAATTTTTAGCCGCCTGTTTGCTTTTTGAAATTGGTTTATTGCTCATCTTTTGTGGATGAAATTTTTACATAATCTCATATATCAACTTAGCTTTCATCTAAGATTAATCGTTGGAGAAAATTCTTTCTGAAGCTGATCTTATTATGCTGTAATTCATCGTCGCATATTGCTAGATTTTTACGATGAAGAATTTACCTTCTATCTTTGCATCAATTTTCCTATCGTTACGATGCCAAAATTTCATTGATCTTAATTGCTACTATTACTCACTTCTAAACTGATGTTTTGCTATCAAAATTCTATATATTTTCCTCAGATTCTCTTCTAGAATTTACGTCGAGAACTCGTTGTTTCTCCAACACATTCTATTCAGTAGGACACCATATACGCAGTATCTTTTCATTGAATTCTATTAGATTTTGCTGTTATCTTTTCCAGGATTTAAAACTCCCTTTCCTCATCTTCATCCCCTACCATCATAGCTGCAAACTTCTTAGTTTCTTACTGTAACTTTCATTAAGAAACTATTGTTTCTTCGATGACAATTTTGCTTCTGCAAGGCAGCATATGTTGCAGTGAACTTTGTCAAATTTTGTCAAACCTTCACCACCATCTCTTCCAGATCGAAATCATCTTTCCCTAACCTTCACGCTTTACTATTACAGCCCCAAAACCTTACCAAACTATAGCCAAAACTATACCCAATTCAACCATAAAATAGCCTGAAACTATAGCCTTCTATAACCAACACCTTCATAGCATACCTCCACTGATCCCTATCAAACCTTGGCTACCATCTAACCCAAATCCAAAACCCTTTTCCTAACATTCATCCACTTCCATCTCAGCCCCAAAACTCTACAAAACCATAGCCAAAACCACACCTAAAATAGCCACAAAATAAGCCCCAAAAACCCATAGCCTTCAACCTTCGGTCCACCAACCTTTTAGCTACCAAATCTCCCTTATCCCTTCGATTGTAGCATGCATCTCTCACTACACAACACTGTTAGTAGCGATCTCTCACTGCCATCCTCCTTGATCATAGAAAACAGTGATCCTTTATGGTACAAATGCTACCAACAGTGATCCTTCAGTGACATCTGTCTACATTATAAACCGCAGCAATCTTTCATTGCCAACTACCTTGATCATGGCTAGCAACCAATTGAACACAACCAGTAGCAGTCTCTCACTTCATACCGCTGCTGTCCTCCTTCACAATAGTCGTGCACTCCATTGCCCCATCTTCCCCCTATTACAGCCACACCCTCACTGTAACCAACTCCACCTACAGCCACGAAGTCACACCATAACCGCAATCGACGTCGCTGCTGCCAGCTTCTTCCTCCACCATCACTGTTGCCTCCCGATTCAGATCCCTTGGCTGCTATCTTCTAATAGATATCAACCACCTAGAAATTGTAGCCTTGACAATCTTATAACAACACCATAGACCCGTAGCCGACATTACTATTATCGTCTTCTTCCTCCACTGTTGCTGCTACCCTTGGCTGCCATTTTCTATCAACACATCAGCCACTTGGAGACCTCACATCGCAGCCCCGACAATTTTATAGCATCATTGCAGTTGTACTTTCTCATCCTTTTGCTACCACTGGTGCCTTCAACCTGAAGATTGCAGCTACACTCTTCAATCAGTTTATTTGATAGGTTGGAGATCCCTACGCTATGGCATCGGTAGATCTATTTGAAGCCAAATTGGAGGCTTTCAAGATGTATATGGATGCTAGACTATGCACTCTCTTTGAGGAGTTTAGAATACGGTGATCGCCGAGCCCAGGAAGATCCCAACATGGAGCAAATTCAAATTGTAAAAAGAACCCACCGGAGATAAGAAGTAAAGTTAAGACAGGGCAGCCCTACACCTAGACGACATCGATCTCCTTTACACAACTTCAAGAAGGACACCTCAATCAAGATGCTCTGAGCATAAGAGCCACATCCCAATAAATGGCATATGAATCTTCAACACTAATCGATTATAAGAACCTTGACGAAGAACTAGCAATGATCCATCAAACCTCCACTATACAAGAGTACTAAACCAGATTCAAAAGGTTATCTAATCAAACTTATGATTAGTCTGAAAAATAGATATTAAGGATTTTTATTAAGTGCTTGAAGCTAGAGATTTGGGAAGAAGTTAAAGCGTGACAGTTGTACACACTTAAAGCAGCCATCTCCTTTGCATGACATCAAGAGGAGTGATTAAACTATGAATCCCGGAGGCCTAGGGTTGCTCCTCGACCAGCAACACCAAAGCTTTCACCCCCTCCTACTATCAACTGACCCCCTCAGCCAAAGAAATTAATAAAAGAAGACCCTCATGATGGATCGACAAAGGGCCTATGTGGGTGTTGTGATAAACTGTGGAGCCTCAACCAAGATTATACAATGGAGAGACCTTTGATGATTGTACCCACTGAAGAACATAAACTTGAAGATACAACTCTTGAGCTCAAGGAGAATGATACACCACAATCGGTCACCCACATGGTCCCTACCTTAACCGGCTACACAAACCTGCAAAAATTGAAGATCAAAGGGTTTCTCGAGCAGTAGTCTGTCATCGTCTTCATCGACACCTAGAGCACCCACAAGTTCATGAGTAGCAAGGTTGCTACCTATTTGATGCTCTAAAAACAAGATTACAGTAGGTTCAAAGTCAAGGTAGCTAACGACCAAATTCTTAAGTGCAACCAGAAGTGCCCACGGGTAAAACTGATCTTATATGAGCAAGGCGTAGTTGCTAATTTTCTCCTCCTCCCCCTCGATAGTTCTCGGTATTGATTGGTTGTCCACGATTGGAAATGTTTTCTGGAATTTTTCGAAGTTAACCATGAAATTTTTCAGCAAAGGAAAATAAGTGGTTCTACAAGGGAGCCAAGCGATTACAGCCACAACGCAACACTTAGGGATCATACTAAAAGAAGAATTCAATAGTTTCTCAGTTCAAATCCAAGAGTTTCAGGAGATAAATCCAAAAGAGATTGAAGACAAGAACCCTCTCCCATAACTTGCTAAAATTTTGGGAGTCTCCACCAACTCGAGCCTACTAACTCCCATCAAGATGCCTGATTCCCCTATGCTAAACTGGCTGAAATTATCACCAGCTGATGCTCGGTCAGAATGCTACCCATAGAAGATCAAAACTAAGAGGGTGACCTAAGAGATAACAGAGACACAGATTGTTCGGTTGTGCTTATTTCCCACTATGACACATATGTACATCTTTTTCCCTAGAGATAAGTGTTACATCCCACGAACTCACCATAGTTGCTGATGCAGCACTTCCAGATCTCAGGTGACTTCCACGACTTTCCCAAGGATTGAACCATGATGCTTAAAGACTTCACTGATAATGACCTCTGATCTATGGCTCAAGACTATAATAAAATTGAGCCCCTCTAGTGGCGAAATCAAAGTAAGAAAAGGATCATTTGCAGGTCTCAATAAAACATTATCTCTCTCACTATTAAGAAAGATACACCACCTTAGCCGAGTGAAACTATAGCCCTCACGACTAGGATGTCATCTACACCAAACCATGACCAATTGTTTATTATTGGAACAAACACATCCAGAGTTGGGATCGGCATCACCCATTTTTAAGATGGTTCATGGCATAAAAAAGGAGTAAGCTTAGAAGAATTACAATCCATGCTCATGCTAGATTGGGCTCTCATTATCTTGAACTATAATAGAGGGTAATCACAATTCCAAAAGAAAGATTGGCTATTACTAAAGACTAACAATATGACAACACATATAAATAAAAAATGACCTTCCGACAAACTTCAGAATAGATAAAAAATTAAAGATCAAGTTTTCCTATACCTCTAGCCCGATCAGTAGAAAACTCATGCCTTGAGGAAGTGGTCTCCCTATTTATTTAGGCCTTGTAAAATTGGGGATCACATTGAGGTCCTAACTTGGAGATCAGATCCGCACACCAGATCAAGAATATAATTGATCCTCTATGTATCCCACCTCAAAAGGAAATGTAAAGAAGACAACTTAGCTTAAATCCTTCCAACTGATACCCAAGTTGATGAGGAGGCCAAAGTTCAGTTGATGATCGCATAAGATCACAGGATCATGATATATCACGATCCTACCACTACTATTGAGGCTGGATCACAAGAGTAGAAAATTCCTACTATAAATGTCATATGGGAGTTTTATGAGGAGCTGAAGACCTGATTCCTAGAGTTTATGTATCCTCAGCCTTGAAGACAAGGCTGATTTAAAGAGGGGGGGCTTGATAGGACTCCAACAGGGTTGAGTCCTAATCACCATAGAAATAATTAATAAGAACCTTGTGAGAATGTAATAAAACCCCGCCTAGTCACTTCTATCCTATAAAGAAGTATGGCTAGGGTTTATTTTGGGGCCTTAGGGTTTCCTAGCCGCCACACCCCTTACTGGGCTAGTCAGTTAGGGTTTCTAGCAGAGGCATATGGCTTATGCAACCACTTAGGCTGCCTCCCCCTATAGGAGAGGCAAAATAGGGAATTCACTTAGGAAACACCTCCTAGAGCGAGGATTTTGAGCCATATATAAGCTTATAGCCTCCACCTCTTTTCAATAGGCAAGAACCATCTTTTATTCAGCCTTGTGCTAAATTCTAGGGGGGAGAAACCCCTATAGTGTTCCACGGGTTAATCCCCCTCAAAGATCAAATTATATAGAACTCCTTTTAGGGTTATATCACAATGGCATGGGTGGTGGACAATTTGGACAATAGGTTGGTGATACAAAGCTTCAGCTGCAATAGTTTACTGTCTTGGGCTACAGTTTTGGGTGCTATTATGGTTATAAAAATAGGTTATGATGGCTGTGTCTTAAGGCTAGAGGGATGCCCTAAAGATATCTTGGGTGGTGGCAGCAAGATGGTTAGATTTTGGTAGGTTAAGGAGAAGAAGAAAGACAAAGATGTAGCAGCAGATTTTTCATCGAAAAAATTCCAACAGTAAACACATAGTTTTTCCCAGCAATTCACCATAAAGATTCAAGTAAAACTTAAGGGGAACCTACTAGTAAGGGAGAGGTAATGCTATCAAAAAATTCATAGAAAATTATGGCAGTAAAAGTTTTGACAAGATTAAAGATTACGAGAATATGATGCGATAGAATTTTTTCGTCAAAAGATTTCAACAGTATAGACAAGATTTTTTTTCAATAGTTTGAAATAAGGATTTGAGTAAAACTATGTGAAAGGAAAGATAATGCTGACAAAAATTTCATGGAAGGAAATGACAGCAAAAGGTTCAGCAAAATCAAGGATCGTGGAAAGGTACTCGGTAGATTTTTATGTCTAAAGTGGAGCATGTTAGACATAAAATATCAGTAGGATATATTGATAATTTTTTAATAAAACCAAAGGAAAATCTAAATTAGGAAGTGCTAATGCTGTTGTAAAAATTTTGTAGAGATTTGGTCATTAAAAACATAGCAGCAAGATCAATTAGACAAGGTTATATGGCTGAAATTATGCAGTGTAACTTTCATCGTAAAGATGGAAATTTTATGATGAAAAGTTTGTACAGTAAATAGGAATATATTTTTTTAGATTTTTTGAATAGGGATAACTAAATTACAATAGCAGTAAGGTAGAAAACGTATTGGAATTCATAAGGAGATCAAAGGATGATTTGCGGTAGTGGAGATGATAGTGGAATTTTGTGTCGATCTTCAAGCAATTGTAGGAATTACCTTGGATGACTATGGGGGGCTGATGGATGGCTGTGGAAGGGTAGCGAGATGCCAAGAACATTGCTCTGATACCAAGTGTTAGAATCCTTGTGGGATTCTAAGCTTGTGGTGATTTTTATAGGGGATCAACTTCCTTGGAACTCTATAGAGGTTCCATCCTCGAAATTGTTGCTCAAAGGCTGTAGAAATATTCATCTATTCATGAAGAAAAGTGAATGATTATAAGGCTATTTATAGGCCTTCTAAACCCTAACTCCTAATAGGACTCCCACTCCAAGACTCCTACTCCTAACAACTTCTAATGCAACTCTAAGTAGCAACCTCCAACCGACCCATCTAGGGGTGGCTGCTTGCTTATTTATTTCCTAATCTTATTCTAACTTAACCCCTCCTCAATCAATCCCTTTTTAACTAGGATAAGAGTGGTTAATTACGGTGATATGTATCTTATTCTTCCCTCAAAATATCTTCCTCCAAACTAATTCTAACCTAATCGGTCTCCTTACGTTTTTAATAGGGGCGACTAGATAAGATTTATATGAATACCCTTATAATTTATATGTTTGCTCTTTTCAATAAAACTAAATTATTACTCCCCTAGCTAGAGTCCTAACAGTAACGCAAAGGTTGCCAAGAAACACCCAGAGAAAAGATAAAGGCTAGTGGTTCCAATGTGGCAAAGATGGGCATTAGAAGATGAAGTATAAGAATTACCTTGTAGATAAGGCAAAACTGAAGCTTAGAGAAAATTCAGGTACATTCATGATCAGTCTCCATTTGTCATATTATAATGATGACACATGGGTATTGGATAGTATTTATCATATCTACAATTTGTTATAGGTTTTTACAAGGCTTAGGAGATTGACAAGAGACGAGATAGACCTAAACATGGGCAATGAAGCAAGCGTTGCTGTAGTTGCTGTTGGCGAGGTCACCCTACATCTGCCTGGTGGAGCTCCCATTACATTAGATGTATGCTATTATGTTCCCTCTGTTATTAAAAATATTATTTTTATTTCTTATTTGGCAGTTAATGGATATAAATCAATTTTTGAGAACAATAGTTGTTCATTGATTTTGAATGATAAGATTATAACAAGAGGGACCTTGATTAATAGCTTATATATGCTAGATATTTCTCCACATATCATGAATGTAAGTACATCCAAGAGGAAACGAGATGAGATGAACAAGACATACCTATGGCATTATAGGCAAGGTTATATCTATAAGGGAAGGATTTAGAAGTTGCTGAAAGATGGATACTTAAATCTATTTGACTGAGTTATATATAATTTTTGAGCCTTGCCTTCATGAAAGGATGACCAACTCTCCTTTTAGTGGAACTAGAGAGAGAGCCACTAAATTATTGTAACTCATACATCGTGATGTATGTGGTCTCATGTCGACTCAGGCTATAGGCGGTTACTCATACTTCATCACATTCACTAATGATTTCTCTAGGTATAGATACATATACTTAATAAAGTACAAGTCTGAGGCCTTTGAGAAATTCAAAAAATATAAGAATGAAGTAAAGAACCAGATTGGAAAGAGTATTAAGACTCTTCGATCAGATCAAGGAGGAGAGTACTTAAGTATATAGTTCATATATTTCCTTAAGGACCATGAGATTCTATCTTAGTGGACACCTCCTTATACACTCAACTTAATAGTGTGTCAGAAAGGACGAATCACATGCTGTTAGACATGGTGTGGTCTATGATAAGTTTTACTATCCTACTTGTCTTATTCTAGGGATAGGCCTTAGAGACCGTAGATTACCTTCTTAGCAGAGTTCTATCTAGGTCAGTAGTGTCTATACCATATGAGATATAGAAAGGGAAGAATCTTGATCTTAAGGTTATTAAGATTTGGGACTGTCCTGCCCACGTTAGAAGACACAACTCCGACAAGTTCAAATCAAGGATAGAATAATCAAAATTCATGGGATATCCCATGAAAAATTATGAGTATTATTTCTATTATCTCGAGAATCCAAAAGGTCTTTGATGCTAAGAGAATTGTGTTCCTTGAGAAGAAGTACATTTTTGGTGAAAACTATGGGAGCCAGATAGAGTTTAGTGAGGTTAGAGAACCTAGCTGAAGCAACATTCCAAAGTTCGAGTCTATTCAAGAATCTAGCACATAAGTTTTAACTTTATATAGGTATAGTAGAGTATCTCATCCTCTTGAAAGAAATATGGGACCTATCAGCAGAGACGATACTTAGGATGGTGATCCTCATACCTATAAGGAAGCTATTATGAATATAGAATCCAGGAAGTGGCAAGAAGCCATAAATTCTAAGATGGAATTCTATACTCCAACAAGGTTTAGAACCTTGTGGATGCTCCAGAGAATATCATACCTATTGATTACAAATAGATCTTCAAGAAGATAAGAGTAGATAGAAAGGTGAAGACCTACAAGGTAAGGTTGGTGGCCAAAGGATATCATTAAAGGTAAGGAGTTGACTATGATGAGACCTTCTCACCTGTATCCATGCTAAAATTCATCAGAATTCTTTTGGCCATTACAACATATTATAACTATGAGATCTAGTAAATGGATATGAAAACTACATTCCTCAATGGCAACCACAAGGAGATGTATATGATATAGCTAGAAGTATTCATATCTAAATAGTCTAGATAAAGTGTGCAGGTTGCTCAGGTTCATCTATGGACTAAAGTAAGCTTTCAAAAGTTGGAACATAATATTTGATAAGGCGATTAGATCTTATGACTTCTTTAAGAACAAAAACGAGCCTTGTATATATATGAAGATAAGTAGGAGCACTATCACCATCTTGGTGTTGTATGTAGATGACATCCTAATCATTAGGAATGATGTAGAAATACTCTCTATGGTTAGGGCTTGACTATCAGGAAACTTCTTTATAAAGGACTTAGGGGAAATATCCTATATTTTGGGGATTCAGATTTATAGTGATAGATCCAAGAGGATGCTTGGCTTGTTATAGTTTACATATATAGACTCTATCGTCAAAAGGTTTGGCATGAAAAATTCCAATAGAGGTCTCATATCGATGAGACATGAAATATCACTTTCCAAGAGTATGTTCCCAAAGACTTTTAAAGAAAGGACAGACATGGATATAATACCCTATGCCTCAGCGATAGGGTCTATCATGTTTGCTATGCTATGTACGAAGCCTGACATAGCACATGCTCTAAGTGTCCTAAGCAGGTATCAGATGAATCTAGGTTTAGAATACTAGAAGGCAGTAAAGTACATCCTTAAGTACTTGAGAAGCGTTAAGGATCTTTTACTAGTATATAGATGAGGGAGCCTCCAGGTTGAGTTTTAAAATTGATGATAGCAATTCAAACTTAAGGTATGTCTTCACCTGAACGGAAGAATAGTATGCTAGAAGAGTTTCAAGCAAGACTTACAGGTCTGAAAAGTTTTAAATGCTGGTTACAAGTGCCCTACAAGCTAATCATGTGGGTGATAGCACGTGTGATACGCTACGTAATCTTTTTGCTTATGATCAATATTGACATTTCTCATATTATATTATCTATTGAATATATATATTATGGTGTCCTTGGTTCTGTGCAATGGGAATCATATCATGATGAGATCAGGATAATGTAATTGATTCACCTTTAAACACATATCTTAAATGATCCCGATCATAGGTTACTCGAGAGGGACATCGAGATAACCGAATAGATCGATATACTATATACCTGTTCATATGATGGAGGTGGTTAGTCTCATAGCCACTTGTGTAGAGATACTAAGGATATAGTATAGGTGCTCATTGGAGAATGAGTTCACTGATTGATCCGCTTATGGAATGTTGTATGGTTGATGATACCTAATGTCAAACAATAATTTCATAGTTCCAGTTGTGTATCAGGTCCTTTGACTTGAGATACCAAAGATGTTTTATATGAGTACTCCTTTCTTTACCACTAGACTTACAGATTTAGAAAGTTCCATATCTGGTACAACTAGTTAGCATGATTGGTAGCCAATCTTACGATGATAATTAAGTGTCAATAAAGTATCATTCACTCTCAGTATCGCAAGAGAAATATCTCGTATGTGTTTCCTTAGACAAATCCTAGGTCAGGGTCATTCAGATTCAGAGAGAAAGAGTTCTCCGGTAGAATCCAATTAGAGCAAGATAAACTGATTTCATATGTGACTTAACAGTACCATATCCAATATACGGTCTCTAGAATATTAGTTGAATGAGGGATTATAGATACACGGTGATTGTGGGTAGACAGGTCTGATGGATTTGATCCCCTTGTGCCATTCGGGGACTATGGCATAGTGGCCTAGTATGTCCATAGTCGATAAGTTGGGTGAATTATTATGGGGATAATAATTCACTATATCAGAAGGAGTTTTGATGGGAGTGACTCACAGCTAGCTTGGTACGAGCCTAGAGAGTCACACATATAGTGGATGCTTCAATGAATAGAGAATTGGATGGAGATCTAATTTGCCCCTATTAGTATTAGATGAGACCCTATACTGATATGCTCCTTGATTGAGGCCCAATTAGAGGCCTAAGGAGATTACTGGATATAGATCCATGCAAGGTTAGTGGGTAATTTGATGAAAATTTAATACCTACTAAAGTAGGAGCCCTAGGGTTTTTGGTGTCTCTCTATAAATAGGAGGGAAAACTCATGGTTGATGGGCTGCAGCTTTGGCCTCCCCCTCCTATTCTCCTCCCTCCCTCTGTGCAAGAGTTGCAAGATGAGATTGAAGGAATTTTGCTGTAGAGATCCATCGTGTGAATACTACTAGAGAGGACACTTGACCTCCTTCATCCTCTCCATCCGGATCTGAAATACAGGGATATACGATCTCCCTAGGTAAAATCAATCTCTTAGGTATCTTTTACTTTACATGTTGAAGATTTTTTCTAAATTTTATCCACTGCAAATTTCATTCATCATAAACGTTATCGTTGTTGCAAAGGTGAAATACTGTAGAAATTTTCAACCACATATTTGCTTCTTGAAACTGATTTATTTCTTCTCCTTTTTTGCTAAAATTTTAATATAATTCCAAAGATCAACTTGGTTTTCATCTGGAATTGATTTCTTGAAAAAACACCTTCTGGAACTAGTTTTCTTGTGCAATCTTTCACCATCATGCAGTACTAAAATTTTACGATGAAGGATCTGCCTTTCGTCTTTTGCCCTATTTCCCCATTGTTACGCTACCAAAATTTTGTCAAACTTTACTGGTATTAACAACATCTGAACTAAGGATTTTTGTATAATTTTCTTGAACTTTCCTTTGGAATTTATGTCGAGAAGTCATCATTTCCCTGACGTAAAATTTGTTCAGCAGGACAGCACATTGCAGCACCTTTATTTTATCGAATTCTATCATATTTGAGTACTCTTTTTTGTAGGATTTTGGACTCTCTTTTCTTTATCTGCAAACACTATCATCCTTACCAAAAACCATTCCAAACCTTACCCTAAACCGAACCCAAACAACCACTCAAATCAGCCCTAAACCGCAGCCTTCTCCCATCTAAACTGATTCACCTTCTAACCAGCCACTCCCTTCTCCAAAATTCTTATGCCTCTAACCCAACAATAGAAAAAAAACCTTAATATTATGGATCTAGAGGCATATACTATGATATTAGGGGAGGCTATCAATGCAAAGTTTGAAACCTTTGAAAGCCACATGGAGGAGAAGATATGATCCTTTTTCGCTGAATTCATCATAGGCCGATCGTCGAGCCTGAGGAAATCACGGCAAGGAGAAACTTTAGATCGATGAGACAAACCTCAAGAACTTGGCCACATCACTTTAGATCCCAACAATCCATGTGTGTGAGTTGATTTCTCTTGATTGGAAGAGGGAGACCCAATCGGGTGGATCTCGCACGCGGAGTGTTATTTTTGGTTCTACCAAATCGATAATGTTACACGGGTGGAGATTGCTGTCATCCACCTTGAGGGAGATGCTATTCAATGGTTCAATTGGTTTGAGCACACCCATGGAGGTCTTTCTTGGCAATGATTCAAGGAAGGACTACTAAACTGCTTCAGACCAATCGATTTTGATAACATCGACAAATAATTGGCAAAGATTCATCAAACCTCTACAATACAAGAATACTAAACATGGTTTGAATGTTTATCTAATCAAACTATGGATTGGTCTAAAAAATAACTTTTAGAGACTTTCATCTAGGGCCTAAAGTCAGAGATTCTGGGAAAAGCAAAGGCATAGCAACCGTACACTCTTATGGCAGCGATTTCCTTCACGTGTATTCAAGAAGAACAATTGAATCAAGAGGCACGAAGGACAATGGTCACTCCTCGACCAGCCATGTCGAGGCCTACAGCCCCCTCTACTACCATCCGAGCCCCCTCACCAAAAAGATTGACGAGGAATGAGCTTCGTGAATGATCGGCCAAAGGATTGTGTTAGCATTGTGATGAACCATGGAGCGGAGAACATCGCTGCAAAAAGGGTCGGCTCCTTGTCATTGAACTAGTGGAGGATGAGGATAATGAACCTGAAGAAGAAGCCCTTAAACCTAAAGAAGAAGCCATGAAGGAAGAGCCCCAGCTAGCCGGCTACGTAGTGCACGCATTGGCCGGTTACTCCAACCCACAGATGATGAAAGTTGGAGGACTTCTAAATCAGAAACCCATCACTGTTCTCATCGACATAGGCAGTACAAATAACTTTGTCAATAGTAAGTTTGCTGCATGTTTGGTGCTTCAAATCGAAGGTTGCAACAAGTTCAACATAAAGGTCATCGACTGCTGGATCCTCAATTATGACCAACAGTGCCTGCAGGTGAAACTACTCCTCCAAGACCAAGAAGTTGTGGCTGATTTCTTCCTCCTACCCATCGATGATTATGAAGCCATACTCGGGATCAAATAGCTCATAAAATGCTAGGTGATATCTCTTGAAAATTTTTTAAATTAATCATGAAATTTTATTACAAAGGGAAACATGTCACATTACGTAGCTAGCACGGGAGCCATATTTCCATCGTTTCGTCGCAATTAATGGAGAAAGTTTTGCACAAAGCACATAAAGGATTCTTAATGTATATCTAATAGCCATCTAAAGAAGAGAACATACAAAACTCAGATCCTATGCTTGCCCTCTTGCTGGATGAATTCATAAATATTTTCATGGAGCCGCACGGGCTGCCCCCTAACCGACCGCATGACCACCGGATTTCTATTTTGCTAGGCAAATCTCTGGCAAATTTATGATTGCACGGCTATCCTCACTTGCAGAAGGATGAAATTGAGAATATTGTTAAAGAGATACTTGACACTGGGGTGATTCGACCAAGTTGTAGCCCTTACTCCTCACCGGTGTTGCTAGTGCGCAAGAAGGACGGTACATGATGGATGTGCGTTGACTACCGGGCTCTAAACACCATGACCGTTAAGGATAAATATCCTATTCCATTCATAGATAAACTCTTGGATAAATTAAAAGGAGCTTGAGTCTTCACTAAATTGGATCTCCGATTCGGATACTATCAGATTCGGGTATGCACTGAAGATATTCCAAAAACTACATTTCGCACGTATAACGACCACTATGAGTTTTTGGTAATACCTTCTGGACTTACAAATGCTCCTTCTACCTTTCAAATCTTGATGAATGACATCTTCTGAAGGTTTCTACGCAAGTTCATATTGGTATTCTTTGATGATATTCTCATTTATAACCCTACGCTTGATATACATTTTGAGCACTTATGAACTGTTCTAACCATTCTTCGAGAGAATACTCTTTATATTAAATAGTCAAAGTACAGCTTCTTATAACATAAAGTAGAGTATCTAGGGCACATTATATCAGAGGATAGAGTGGCAGTAGACCCGACAAAGATCGAGACAATGCAAGGATGGCCGAGACCTACAAACGTAAATCACTATGCAGCTTCCTTGGACTCACGGGCTACTACTGGAAGTTTGTGAGAGATTATGGCAAGATCAGTGCCCCACTCACGTCCCTACTTAAGGACTCCTTTTTATGGTTGGATCAAGCCTCTGCAGCCTTTGAAAGACTCAAGGCTGCCATGATGACGACGTCGGTCCTCGCGCTACCTGATTTCAGTTGAACTTTCGTGATTGAGGCCAACATATCCGGAGATGGAATTGGGACTATTCTAATGCAAGATGACTAACCCCTTGCCTACACCAACAAAGCTTTATCTCCTTCATATCTTAAAATGTCTGTGTATGACAAAGAAATACTTGCCATCGTACACGTAGTCACAAAGTGGAGACCTTACCTGATTGGCCGGTGCTTCCAGATTAAGACCGACCACCGAAGCCTTAAATATTTTTTGGAGCAAAAAATATCCTCCCTGGAGCAGCAACAATGGATAACTAAACTCCTTAGCTTTGATTATGAAATTACTTACCAAAAATAAAAAGAGAATGTTATTGTAGATGCCCTATCTGGGCTATCGGGACAAGCTGAAATTTCAGCCATCTCCCTTCCCTCCACCAACTTCCTCGGCAACATTAGGAAGGAATGAAAGAATGATCCAGAAGCCCGAGCCATCATAGAAAATTTGGAGGACTCGGGGTCCATGGGTCACTACTCATGGGATTCGAAGGACTTGAGCTACAAAGATCGAATCGTTATTATTCCTTCTTCCTCTTGTATTCAAATTATTTTACACGAGATGCATTCTTCACCCTTAGTAGGGCACTCCAGATTTCTAATGACTTATAAAAAGGTGAAGCAAAACTTCTTTTGGAAGGGTATGAAAAAATCAATTTATGATTATGTATCCAAATGTGATGTATATCAGCAGCAGAAAGGCGAAACAGTGGTAAGTCCAGAGAAACTATAGCCATTACCCATCCCGGACTTAGCATGGACCAACATTTCTATGGATTTCATCGAGGGGCTACCATTATCCCAAGGTAAAAGCATGATCTTTGTGGTGGTAGATTGCCTAACCAAGTATGCCCACCTCTATACTGTGAAACATCCTTATACTGCTGCTAGTATTACTCAACTTTCTATGGAACATATAGTAAAACTTTATAGGATGCCAAGGTCGATTATGAGCGACCGTAACAGGTATTCACAAATAAATTTTGGACAAAGCTCTTTCATCTATAGGGCACCCAGTTGAAGATGAGCACAGCCTATCATCCCTGGATAGATGGCTAAACAGAAGTGGTGAACATATGCCTCGAGACATACCTACGGTACTTCACCAGTGATCGGCCCAAAGAATGGACAAGGTGGCTTCTTTGGGCTGAATGATGGTATAACATGACATTTTATTCATCAACTAAATGTACCCCTTATGAGACTTTGTATGACCGACCGACCCCTATAATACCTAGATATGTGCTTGGTTCGGCCAAAGTAGATCAGGTCAATCAAAATTTGATTAATAGGGATAAATTGCTACATCTACTAAAAGATAACTTGAATGTCGATCAAGCCCGCATGAAGCAACAAGCAGACAACCACCGAGTGAGCGGGAATTTATAGTGGGAGATTGGGTCTACCTTTAGCTCCATCCATACAAGCAGCTATCAATCAACACAAGAGCATCAATGAAGTTGTCTCCATGATTTTATGGACCATACCAGATCTTAGAGTGTGTTGGGGCCGTGGCATATAAATTAAAGCTTCTAGATGACGCTAAAATATATCCTGTCTTTCACGTATCTTTATTGAAGCTAAAGTTGGGAGAACATGAGAAGGCCTAGACTTAGCTACTGAGCACCACCAATGATGATAAAATCAAAGCCCAACATGAAGCTATACTTGATCGGAGGATTGTGATGCGGCGATGACGCCCTTCAACCGAAGTACTTGTAAAGTGGACTAACTTACCATCCGAAGACACAACATGGGAGTCACATGAGGAGTTAAAGATCCAGTTTCTGGAGTTTATGGACCCTCAACCTTGAGAACAAGGCTGATTTAAAGAGGACGGACTTGATAGGACTCCAACAGGGTTGAGTCCTAATCACCTTAGTACTGGTCAATAAAAACTCTGCTAGATTGTAATAAAGTCACTTCTATCTTATAAAGGAGTATGGCTAGAGTTTAGATTAGCCCTTAGGGCTTAGTAGCCGCTGCCCCTCCTTACTAGGCTAGTCGGCTAGGGTTTTCCCTTGCTTAGGTTAGCTATAGAGCCAACCTAGCCGTAACCCCCTATTCTTATTAAGGCAGGTCAACTATAGGAGGGGCAAAGGGGTAATTTTACTTAAGCAAGCACCCACTTAGGCTAGAGTTTTGATCCCTATTTAAAGATGTAGCTGCCCCCCTCTTTAATTATGTAATTATCAACTTTATTTCAGCGTTGTGCTAAGTCTAGGAGAGAGGAACCCCTATAGCCTTCTAAGGGTTGATCCTCTTCAAGGGTCAAAATCTATAAAGCTCCTTATGGGGTTCTATCATCCCACACCACACATCTAGTATATATGTATAATGCATGTTATTACTTATTCGTGTACTCCCACACCACATATCATAGACAACACATATATTCTTACACCACACATCATCATATATACATGTATACAAGATATTATATTATAATTCATATATTTCTATACTTATAAAATATATATATTAAAATTTAAGTCATAACTATCTAAATCATATCAATTGAAATATGTTTTCCAAAATATCTTATGAATATGATAATTTATATAATCATTATTATACACTGAATTAAACCTATATGTATCTGATTGAGCTTAAAAATAAAAATGCTAATTCAATACTATGTTCCTGAAAGATTAAGTCTGCTATGAGAGATACACCTATCAAATTGGGAGCATAGGGTCATGATATGCTTTAATTAAGAATCCTATCTCTTGAAATTTTATTTATAATAATTCATAACAATAATTCATAAAAAAAATTTGATAAAATCTCTTATAAAATAGATAATAGTCAACCTAAAAATTTCATCTAAATTTCACTATTATTTTTTAATAATTCACTCTATAAACAAATGAACAGCTAGTATCAATCAAACCATCATATATATGAAGAAATTTTATTTCATTCTTCTAGCTAACCAAATGATCTTGAATTATCATAAAATTTTATAAAAAAATAGAATATATATAGAACTAAATACATACAAAATTTTAGCTTAAAACATAATCATTTAGTGACTAAACTATCCTCCTAATTTAACTACCAATACCTATTTTATTCTGCTAAAATTGGGTTGGGACTATTTGAATTTATAAACCTCATATCTTAGTGCATATACATGATATATACTCAATTCTAAATCTCACAAAACCCTAAGAATTTTTTTTTATATATCAAAAAGGAAAGATCCTAACCATATCTCTATGGTGATTAATTTATCTATATCAAGCAAGAATCAGTGGGATATTTATAGACCCTCAATGGCTTTAGAATTATAGTCAAAATTTCAAATACCTAGCTTTTTTAGGGTACTAGCAGTATCACCGTTGGCACTAGGTGGTACTATCACCGAATAGAGCCCAAGGATCTGGACACTAGCGATACTATCACTGGTCTAGGTGGTACTATTGCTAGTCTAGGCAGTACTATTACCGGTCTAGGTGGTGCCACCATCGCTGGGCATACCATCATTGACAAGTGATGGTACCACCATCGGAATGCCTAGAAAAGCACAAACTATGCTTTCCAACTATTTGGACAGTACTACCACCTGGACCCGATGGTACCCATTTTAATCATAACCTTTCGACTCTTTGAATTCAAGTCAAATTAAGTTAAAATAATTTTAATCATAAATCATAATGACTTTCAATAGTGATTATTGCAAAAATCATAATTTAACATCATATCCATAGTTTGAAATAGTTACACATCTCAAATAAATATTATAATTTAATGTCATCAAATACAACATATATATGAGTACTACATCATCAAAATATTACCATTATTTCTCTCTATTTGTCATCAACAAAAAGAGGAAAAAGAAATTAAACTACTACTTTTCTCTCCCACTTTGTTATTATCAAAAAGAAGAGAAGGATATACTTCTCTTTGTTTGTATTAATGTGTCAATAAAGGATATTAATACAAAGGAGTCATATGACATAAATCTCACATCACATGTATTTGATATCAAGATAATGATCCAATAAGGAAAAAAAATGAGAAGAATCATGATTTATGTATTTGAAAGATTCAATATGCCTAATTTTCTTCTAATAAAATTAAATTATTCATCATTCGGTGATTTAATAATAATATATGTCAATTGATGTTTTATATCAATGAAATCTAAAAATATCATGATTGCTAACATGATCCCTAATAAAATGATGTCTAATATCAATGTGTTTAGTCATAGAGTGTTGAATATGTTTTTTGTTACAAATTACATATATATTATCATATTTTATAGAAATATTTTTCAAGTAAAGTTCATAATCTTCTAAAGTACTTTTCATCTAGATGAATTGTGCACAACATGCACCTACTACTACATATTCAGCCTCGGCTATGAATAATACGATAAAGTTTTACTTCTTGGAAGACCAAGAAACCAATGCATGGCCTAGGAATTAATATGTTCTAAAGGTACTTTTTCTATCCATGCTTCATCCAGCATCAGCGTATGTAAACAAATCAAATTTTCAGATTTTGAATACCATAATCCTAGATTTGGTGTTCCTTTTAAGTATCTAAAAATTCTTTTTACTGCTTTATATTGAGATTATTTTGGTTCAACACTAAATATTATATCAAGTCTAGTTGAAGATTAATAAGCTTTCTATCATACCTCTATAAGTCTTTTGATCAAAGCATTCTCCTTCATTATCCATATCTGATTTTGTAGACATGCACATTGGTGTATGGGCCTTAGCACGTGAAATCATTTTAATAGATCCAAAGTATACCTAGTTTGATTAATAAAATTTCATCATTTAGTTGCTTAATTTGTAATCCTAAAAAAAATATCAATTCACCTATTAAACTCATTTCAAATTCTTAGCTCATACTTTTCACAAATAATTCACATAAAGATTTATTAGTAGAATTGAAAATAACATCATCAACATAAATTTAAATAATAAAAAAAATATTTTTAAAATATTTAATAAATAATATAGTATCAACCTTGCCTTTCAAAAAATTATTTTGAATAAAAAAAGAACTATGTCTCTCAAACCAAGCCCTATAGGCTTGCTTCATCCTATAGAGACCCTTAGATAATTTGTAAATATAGTTTGGAAAAAGATCAAAATCCTGGTGGTTACTCAACATAAACTTCTTCGAAAATAAAATCATTAAGAAATATACTTTTGATATCCATTTGAAAAAAGTTAAAAATTTTCAAGCAAGCATAGTCAAGGAGTATCCTTATAGCTTAAAATCTTACCACAGGAGTGAAGGTTTCTTCATAGTCTATACCTTCTTCTTGGTTGAAACATTTGCCACTAATCTAGCCTTATTTCGAACCATGATACCTTGTTCATCTTACTTATTCCTAAAGACTCATTTCGTGCCAATCACAATGTGATCACTAGGTTTAGGAACATGTGTCAAAACCTTATTTCTTTCAAATTGATTTTATTCTTCATGCATTGCCAAGACCAATGAGTCATATTTAAGAGAATTGCCAATGCATTTAGGTACATTTAAGATAAAAAGAGAGTATCTATATAAATATTTTTAAGTGAAGAACGAGTTTGAACACCTTTTGGATATATCTCCAATCATTAGCTCCTTAGGATGAGCATATTGATACTTCCATAGGTAATGTATCTTTGGAAGTAGATGTATCCAAGTTGCTATAGAGAGGATAATTATTATTCAAATTCAAAACATCAAACTCAAAATCATCATTAAAATCATGGATAGATTCCTTAAAATTTAAAGTTCTTTTATTAAATACTCGAAAAGATTTAGAAATAGAGAAATATCTAAAAAAATACATTCATTAGATTTTGCATCAAATTTTCTTAAGGTATTATTTTTATTTAAAATAAAGTATTTACAGCCAAACGCATTAGAATACGAAATGTTGGGTTTTTTATTGTTCCACAATTCATAAAGAGAATTAGATTGTAGAGGTCTTATAAGAACCTTGTTCATGACATAGCATGTCGTGTTAATAACTTCAGCCCAAAAGTATAAGGGTAGGTAAGCTATATTCATTAAGCATGATTCTGGCCATATCTTGTAAACTCATATTCTTTCTCTCAACAACTCCATTTTGTTGTGGATTTCTTGCAATAGGAAGATTATGATCATACCCATTAGAATTATTAAATTTTCTAAAATCATGATTTTTGAATTCACCACCATGATCACTATAAATAGAAGAAATCATAAAACCTTTTTAATTTTAAATTTATTTATAAAACTTTATAAAATATTTAAAACAATCACTTTTTTGTGCCAAGAAGTATGTTCAAGCAAATCTACTATAATCATCAACAATCACAAAAGCATATTTACTACCTCCTATACTTGTAATATCAATTGGTCCAAATAAATCCATATGAATTAATTGTAATGGTCTAGAGGTGCTCACTTGATTTTTAGGCTTAAAGCTACTATTTATTTATTTTCCTAATTAACATACATCAAATCTTATCTTTAACAAATTTAATTCTAGGCATTCCTCTTGCAAGTTATTTAGTTCTAATTTGCGAGATCAATTTTATACTTGCATGACCTAATTTCCTATGTCAAAGCTATGTATTATCGTTTAAAATTAAAAGTGAAGTTATGTCATGAAAATCAACAAGATTAATAGTATAAATGTTATTTTTCTTTATCGTAATTATAGATTTATTCTTATGTGGTAGGTCTATAATACAAGCATTAGAGTCAAATTTCATATTATATCCCTTTTCACATAATTGACTAATACAAAATAAGTTATGTTTTAAACTATCTACTAACAAAATATCTTCAATCAATAGATTTGATTTGTTACCAATATTTTCATACTGATAATCTTTCCTTTATTGTTGTCTTTAAATGTGACATATCCTCCATCTCTGCTAGTAAGCTTTAAGAATTGTATTGGATTTCTTATCATATGCCTTGAATATCTACTATCAAGATACCATCTTTTGCTCCTAGCTCTTGTTTGGAGACACACTTATAAGAAAGAAAGAGGGGTTTATTTTAGGTTCTCATTTAATTTTGGGTCCTTCAAAGTTAGATTTATCTCATTTGACTTTTAGCATCAAATTATTGATTGTTCCTTTAGGAACCCAAATTAATTTATAAGAGTTATAATTTTTAAAAGAGCATGTATAAGCATAATAACCAAATATTTCATAAAAATTATATTTATGTTTAGGGGGAATATGTAGTGTGAGTCATTTTATAAATCTTATTGGCTTCTGTTGAGTGTTGCTATTTACAAAGCTGATTCCTTTTTTTCTATATACACAACCTTGGTTAGCAAGAATCATGTTTAATAATTTATTTTTAATTTTAAACTTTTTCTAAAGTTTATTATAATATTTTCCTTTTAAGTGAATCTATGATAAGACCCCAATAGGTTTGGGTCCTATTCCATTGAGGCACTTCTCTTGTCAACTCATATTTATTGGCCTAGTCAAACCAATTATGAGATAGTTGAGTTGGCTAGAAGTCCATTAATAATGAGTTCTAGTTCAGTAGGACTCTTGGTATGAGTCCAGAGTTAGAAGGGCTCTTAGTGGAACCCAATAAATAAGCATTTTGATTTCAGCCATTAATAATGTATCCATCTTATTTTCTACCAAGAAGAACTATTTTGATTTTAGCCATTGATCGAAACCCTAGGAGGGTTGATCCCCTATAGTGATAAAGGAGGCTTGATCCCCTATAGCGATCGTTTATCCCCTCTTCCTTTCGATAGAAAACCTAGGGTTCCTATAATCTAGTATTAGAGTGGCGTTCCTTGGTATTTTTACTACTATTGTTCATTAATTCTGCTGCTGCCCCTATTACCTTCATTTGTTATCATCCAACATCTCCACTGTTGCCCCTGCCACCTTCAACTACTGTCACCCCTTGTAACCCTAGATTACAGCTATGATAGGACTCCAGCAGGGTTGAGTCCTAATTACCCTAGAAGTAGTCAACAAAAATCCTGTGGGATTATAATAAAATCCCATCTAGTGTGACTAGGGTGACTAGGGTTTAGATTGGGGCTTTAGGGTTTAATGGCTATCACCACCTTACTGGGTTAGTCGACTATGGTTTTCCCCCGCTTAGGTTGGCTATAGAGCCAACCTAGCCGCCCCATATTCCTACTAAGGCAGGTCGACTATAGAATGGGCAAAGGTGTAATTTTACTTAGGTCAGCACCCCTTGGGCTAAGGTTTTAGAATCCTATATAATGATGTAGCTATCTCATCTCTTTTATCAAGCAAATATGATCTTTTATTCAGCCTTGTACTGAGTCTAGGAGGGAGGAACCCATATAACATTCCAAGGGTTGATATCCCTCAGTGATCAAAATCTATAGGGCTCCTACTATAGTTCTATCATCCGGTATCAGAGCTATGTTCCTTCTACCCTATAGCCATCTCAGCCACCCTCCACCTTCTGAAATAATTCCCATAATTGCTACGACACACACCTCCACCTTCTACCCCAACCACAGATCAAATCAGTCTATCGTTGCCTCTTGTGTTTAATCTAGAAATATGGTATATTTTCATCACCCACACCTCTTCAATACTATAAGATCCTTTACCTTACATGTTGAAGAATTTTTTCATATTTTATCCACTATAAATTTCATCTGATGCAAACATTATTATTATTGCGAAGGCGAAACGCTACAGAAATTTTCAGTCGCCTATTTGCCTCTTGAAACTAGTTTATTGCTTCTCCTTTTTTGTCAAAATTTTTCCATAATTCCCTAGATCAACTTAGCTTTTATTTGTGATTGATCTCTGGAAAAATATTCCTTCTAGAACCAGTTTTATTGTGCCTTCTTTCATCATCAAACAGTGTTAGAATTTTATGATGAAGGATCTGCCTTCCGTCTTTTACCCTATTTTTCTACCATTACTTTGTCAAAATTTTGTCAAACTTTTTATTGATATTGACACATCTAAACCTAGGATTTTTGCATATTTTCCTTAAGTTTTTCTCTAAAATTTACATCGAGAATTCATCATTTCTTTGATGTAAAATCTATTCGATAGGATAGCACATCGCAGCATCTTTCTTCGTCAAATTCCATCAGATTTGAGTGCTATCTTATGTGGGATTTTGAACCTTTTCTCTCATCCTAACATCCCTACCAAAACCCTTCTAAACCACACCCTAAATTAATCTCAAATAGCCACCCAAATCAGCCCTAAATCGCAGCCTACTCCCATCTAAACTAATCCACCCATCCAACCAGCCATCCCCTCTCTAAAAATTCTTATGCCACTAACCTGACAACAAAAGAAAGATCTCAATATTACATATCTAGAGACATACACCATGGCATCAAAGGAGGCTATCAACACCAAGTTCGAAGCCTTTGAAAGCCATATGGAGGAGAAGATACGATCCCTTTTCAGAATTCAGCATGTGCCGACCACCTAGCCTGAAGAAATCGCAACAAGAAGAAACTTCAGATCGGTAAGATGATCCTCAAGAGCATGGCCACATCATCTCTAATTCAAACACTTCACACATGAAGGTTGAATTTCCTAGATGGGAAGAATGAGAACCGATCGGATGGATCACACATGCGAAATGGTATTTTCGATTCTACCGAACTACCGATGCTACAAGGGTGGAGATTATTACCATCCACCTTAAAGGAGACACTATTCATTGGTTTAATTTGTATGAGTACACCCATGGAGGTCTCTCTTGGTAGTGATTGAAGGAAGGACTACTTAATCGCTTCGGACCAACCGATTTCAATAACATCGATGGACAATTGGCAAAGATTCGGCAAACCTTGACAATACACAAATACCAAACAAGGTTTAAATATTTATCTAACCAAACTATTGATTGGTCTGAAAAGCAACTTTTAGATACTTTTATTGAGGGCCTAAATCTGAAGATTCAAGGAGAAGTAAAGGCATGACAATGGTACACTCTTACATGGTAATTTTCTTCACAAGAATCCAAGAAGAATGATTAAATCATGAAGTACGAAGGACAAGGGTCACTCCATGACCAGTCATGCCAAAGCCTTCAACCCCCTCTATTGCCATCTGAGCCCCCACACTAAAAAATTAACAAGAGACAAGCTTCGTGAATGATCAGCCAAGGAGTTGTGTTGGCACTGTGATGAACTGTGGAGCCGAGAACATCACTGCAAAAAGGGTCAGCTCCTTATGATTGAACCAATAGAAGATAAGGATGGTGAACCATCTAAAGAAAGTCTTGATCCCAAAAAGGAAGCCATAAAGGAAGAGCCCCAACCAGCTAACTACGTAGTACACATGCTGACCGGCTACTTTAACCCGCAGACGATGAAAGTTGGAGGACTTCTTAAACAACAATGGATCATTGTTCTCATCGATACAGGCAGCACAAATAACTTCCTCAATAGTAATCATGTGTGACACTTCAAATCAAAGGTTACAACAAGTTTGATGTAAAGGTCGCCGACGGCCGAATCCTCAATTATGACTAGCGGTGCCTGTGGGTAAAATTGCTCCTACAAGACCAAGAAGTGGTAGCCAATTTCTTCCTCTTATCCATTAATGATTATGAAGCCGTGCTTAGGATTGAATGGCTCACAATATTAGGTGACATCTCCTGAAATTTTTCTAAAATAATCATGAAATTTTATTGCAAAGGGAGACAGGTCATATTACGAGGCAAGCGTGGGAGCCATATTTCCACCATTTCGACCTAGCTAATAGAGAAGGTGCTACACAAAATAAATGGTGGATTTTTTATGCATATCTAGTAGCCATCCAAAGAGGAGAACATGGAAAATTCAGAACCTAAGCTTGCCCTCTTGCTGGATGAATTCGCGGATGTTTTCAAGGAGCCACGAGGGCTTCCCCCTAACCGACCGCATGACCAACGTACACCTATTTTGCCAGGCAAACCTCTAGCAAATTTGATATCATAACACTATCCTCACTTGCAAAAGGATAAGAATGAGAACATCATCAAGGATATGCTCGATAATTTGACCAAGCTACAACCCGTAGTCCTCGCCGGTGTTGCTAGTGCACCAGAAGGATAGTACGTAGCAGATATGCATTGATTACCAGGCTTTGAATGCCATCATGGTGAAAGATAAATATCCTATACCAATGGTAGATGAGCTCTTGGATGAATTAAAAGGAGCTCAAGTCTTCACTAAATTAGGTCTTCGTTCTGGTATCATTATATTCAGGTATGCACTAAAGATGTTCCAAAAACTACATTCTGCACACATAAGGGCCACTACGAGTTTCTGGTAATGCCTTTCGGACTTACAAATGCTTCTTCCACTTTTCAATGCCTAATGAATGATATCTTCTAAAGTTTTCTATGCAAGTTCATATTAGTATTTTTTTTATGATATTCTCATTTATAGCATTACGCTTGATATGCATTTTCAGCACTTATGAACTGTTCTAACGATTCTTCAAGAGAATACCCTTTATGTTAAATAGTCAAAGTACGGTTTTTTCCAATATAAAGTGGAGTATCTAGGATACATTATATTAGAGGATGGAGTGGCGGCAGACCCGACAAAAATCGAAGCAATACAAGGATGGCCGAGACCTACGAACATAAAATCGCTGTGCGGCTTCCTTGGACTCATGGACTACTACTGAAAATTCATGAAAGATTGTGGTAAGATCAATACCCCACTCATATCTCTACTGAAGAAAGACTCATTCTTATGGTTGGATAAAGCCTCCGTAGCCTTCGAACGACTCAAGGCAGCCATGACGATGACACTGGTCCTAGCGTTACCTGATTTTAGCCGCAACTTCATAATTGTGGTCGACACGTCTGGAGTTGGAATTGGGGTTATTCTAACGCAAGATGGCTGACCCCTTACACAAACAAAGCTTTATCTCCCACACATCTTAAAATGTCCATGAATGATAAGGAAATGATTGCCATCATACACGCCGTCACGAAGTGGAGACGCTACATGATCAGCCAACGCTTCCAAAATAAGACTGATCACCGAAGTCTTAAATATTTTTTGGAGCAAAAAATATCTTCCATGGAGCAGCAATGATGGATAACTAAACTTCTTGGCTTTGATTATGAAATTACTTATCAAAAGGGGAAAGGAAATGTTGTTACAAATGCTCTATCACGGCTATCAGGACAAGCCAAAATTTCAGCCATCTCCCTTCCCTCCACCAACTTCCTCAAGGACATTAGGGAGGAATGGAAGAATGATCCAAAGAGCTAATGCATCATAGAAAAATTAGAGAATGATCCGAGTTCCATGGGTCACTACACTTGGGATTCGAAAGACCTGTATACAAAAGTCGAATTGTGATTGTTCCTTCTTCCTCTTGCATTCAGATTATTTTGCATGAGATGCACTCTTCACCTTCAGCAGGGCACTCTGGATTTCTGAGAATGTATAAAAGGGTAAAGCAAAACTTCTTTTGAACGGGCATGAAAAAATCAATTTATGATTATGTATCCAAATATGATGTATGCCAGCAGCAAAAGGGTGAAATAATGGCAAATCTGGGAAAACTACAACTACTACCTATACTAAACTTAGCATGGATGGACATCTCCATGGATTTCATCGAAGGATTGCCACCATCTCAAGGTAAAAGCATGATTTTTATGGTGGTAGATTGTTTAACCAAATATGCTCATTTTTGTTCTATAAGACATCCCTATATTGCTGCCAGTATTGCTCCGCTTTTTATGAAAAATATTATAAAACTGCATGGGATGCTAAGGTCGATTATGAGTGACTGTGATAATGGCAAATCTGGGAAAACTACAACTACTACCTATACTAAACTTAGCATGGATGGACATCTTCATGGATTTCATCGAAGGATTGCCACCATTTCAAGGTAAAAGCATGATTTTTATGGTGGTAGATTGTTTAACCAAATATGCTCATTTTTGTTCTATAAGACATCCCTATATCGCTGCCAGTATTGCTCAGCTTTTTATGAAAAATATTATAAATCTCCATGGGATGCTAAGGTCGATTATGAGTGATTGTGATAGGATGTTTACAAGTAAATTTTGGACCGAGCTCTTCCAACTACAAGGCACCCAACTGAAGATGAGTATAACCTATTATCCACAGATGGACGGCCAAACAGAAGTGATGAACAGATGCCTTGAGACTTACCTATAGTGCTTCATCAGTGACCAGCCCAAAGAGTGGACATGGTGGCTTCCTTGGACTAGATGGTATTACAACATAACTTATCATTCATCAACCAAATATACTCCTTATGAGGCATTGTATGGCCGACCACCCCTTATAATATAGAAAAATATAATTAGTGCAGCTAAAATCGATCAGGTCAACCAAAATTTAATTAACAGGGATAAGCTTCTACAGTTGTTGAAGGATAACCTAATTGTTGCTCAAGCCTGCATGAAGCAATAAGCAGATAGACACTCAACAGAGCGAGCATGAATTTTTAGTAGGAGATTCGGTCTACCTTTGTCTATAATCATACAAGTAGTTATCAATCAACACCACAGCATCGATGAAGTTATCTCCATGATCTATGGACTATATCATATTTTGGAGCGTATTAGGGCCATGGTATACAAATTAAAGCTTCCAGATGATGCTAAGATCCATCCCGTCTTCCATGTATCCTTGTTAAAGCTGAAATTGGGAGAACGAGAATTGGCATAGACTCAGCTATCGAACACTACAAATGATGGTGAGATTAAAGCCCAACCTGAAGCTATACTTGATTGGAGGATTATGATGCGTCATCGACGCCTTTCAACTGAAGTACTCATGAAGTGGAATAACTTACCATTCGAAGATGCGACATGGGAGTCTTACGAGGAGCTGAAGACCTGGTTCCCAAAGTTTATGGACCCTCAGCCTTGAGGATAAGGTTGATTTTAAGATGGCGGGCTTAATAGGACTCTATCAGGATTGAGTCCTAATCACCCTAGAAGTAGTCAATAAAAACTCTGTGGGATTATAATAAAATCACACCTAGCCACTTCTATCCTATAAAGAAGTGTGGCTAGGGTTTAGATTATGGTTTAATAGCCACCACCCCTTTACTGGGCTAGTCAGCTAGGGTTTCCCCCTGCTTAGGTTGACTATAGAGCCAACTTAGCCGCCCCCTATTCCTACTAAGGTAGGTCGGTTATAGAAGGGGCAAAGGGATAATTTTACTTAGGCAAACACCCCTTGGGCTAGGGTTTAGAATCCTATATAATGATGTAGCCATCCCCTCTCTTTTATCAAGAAAATATCATCTTTTATTTACCCTTGTGTCGAGTCTAGGAGGGAGGAACCCCTATAGCATTTCAAGGGTTAATCCCCCTTAGTGATCAAAATCTATAGGGCTCCTTCTGGGGTTCTATCAAGCTGCCACCTTCTCCAACACCTTATTGTTGCCATCTAACACTAGATTGTTGCTGAAGCCACCTCCTTCATCTCTTGCTATTGTCGCCGCTACCACCTAGCCCAAGCTGTGACCACCCTCTCGCAACCTTGCTACACTCCAAATCTCATGTCCTTAACTCAATAATAGAAGAAGGAATTAAACATCACTGATCTGCAATCTTATGTGATGACCACTAATGATACAAGGGACACAAAGTTTGAAGCCTTCAAGACTAGCATGGAGGAGAAATAACAAGAATTCCTTAACAAATTCAGAAGGAGTCTAGTAGGAAGCCCTATTAAATCTCAGCTTGGTAAAGCTCCAACACCAAAGAAAGCCGATCCGAGGAGGCTGATCAAGGGCTAGACACTGGACATCTATACATAAGGGTAGAGTTTCCCAGATGGGAGGATGGAGACCCAACCGGTTGGATTTCTCATGTTGAAAAGTTTTTTTGTTTCCACAAGACCTTGGAAAAATCCATGGTGGACATAGCCTATATGTAACTTAAAGGGGACATAATTCAGTGGTAAAATTGGTACGAATATACACACAAAGTACCCATGTGGGAGCGATTCAAGAGCCGGCTACTAATCTATTTTGGGTCGTCGGAGTACGAGAACATGGATGTATAACTTGCAAAGATCCATCAAACCTCCACCATGTAAGAATAGCAAAGCAGGTTTGAATGTCTTTTAAATTAAATCTAAGACTGGTTTGAAAAAATAATTATTAGGTACATTCATTGAAGGACTCAACCCAGAGATCAGTATGAAATTAAAGCCCGTAAGCATGCACCTATTGCCTGCATACATGGGGAAAGACTCAACATGGACAACCATATTGCCAATCAAAACTCTATGTGGAAGAGGCTTACTTGAGAAGAATTCCGAGAAATGTCAGCCGAGGGACTATGTTGGCACTGCGACGAATATTAGAGTAGAGTCACCACTGCAAATAAGAGAAACTCTTAATGATTGAGCCAATTGAAGAACAAGAAGCTGAGGACATGGATCCAAAACTTGAGGATGAAGATACAGAGGTAGAACCAGTCACTAACACTATGCATGCCATAGCCAGCTATGCCAACCTACAGATAATGAAGATTAAAGGATTTCTCAAGAATCAACTGGTAACAATCCTGATCGATACAGGTATCACTAATAATTTTATATATAACAAGGTTGTTGCCTAGTTGGCCTACCGAATTGAAAAGTATGATAAATTCGAGGTAAAGGCAACAGATGGCCGATATTAACTTGTAACAACAAGTATCCAAGGATGAAACTGATCATGCAAGGCTAGGAAAAAATTGTAGATTTCTTCCTACTGCCGTTGGAAAATTATGAAGTGGTGCTCAACATGGAATGATTAATAATCCTAGGTGATGTTTCTTGGAACTTCTCTAAGCTTATCATGAAGTTTTTTGTTAATGGAAGGCAAGTGACACTAAGAGGTAAGCGCAGAGGCAAGATTACCACCGTTACCAATAAACAAATGGAGAGAATGCTTCAAAAGACACATACTAGTTTTTTAATCCAATTATAATGTCTTAACATAGAATCGTAGGTGAAGATCAATCCCTGTTCTCCTTTCCTTACTTTCTGAATTTACAGATGTATTCGTAGAACAGTAAGGGCTCCCACTTATTCGGCTTCATGACCACCAAATCCCCATCTTGCTAGGGAAAGCTGATAGAACCCCAGAAGGAGTTTTATAGGGTTTGATCTTTGATGAGGATCAACCCTTGGAACACTATAGGGTTTGATCTTTGATGGGGATCAACCTTTAGAACACTATAAGGTTTCTTCCCTCCTAGGGTTGGCCATAAGGCTGAAATAAAAAGGATTCTTGCTTGATTGAAAAGAGGAGGCTACAAGCTTATATAGGAATCAAAACCCTAACCCTAGGGGGGTGCTTCCTAAGTAAATTTACCCCTTACCCCTCCTATAGTCGTCCTACCTTAATAGGGATGGGCAACAACCTAGGTGGTTGCATAGCTGCCTCTACCTGCTAGAAACCTTGGTTGATTAGCCCAATAAAGGGGGCAACGACTAGTAAGCCTTAAGGCCCCAAAATAAATTCTAGTCACGCTTCTTTATAGGATAGAGGTAACTAGGTAGGGTTTTATTACAATCTCATAAAGTTTTTATTGACTACCACTATAGTGAATAGGACCTAACCCTACTAGTGTCCTATCAAAATCCCAAACCAATGTTCGACCATATCAGTATCCTCACTTCCAAGACACAGAAATAGAAAAAAATGTTAGTGAGATGTTGGAGACAGGGATCATTAGGCGGAGTGTTAACTTGTATTCTTCACTGGTCCTTTTAGTATAAAAGAAAGATGGATCATGGTAGATGTGCGTAGATTATCGAGCACTCAATAGCATCACCGTCAAAGATAAATATCTAATTCTAGTGGTAGATGAGTTACTAGATGAATTAAAGGGAGCTAGATCTTCACCAAATTGTACATATGATCAGGCTATCATCAATACGGGTACATGATGATGACATCCAGAAAATAGCCTTTAGAACACACAATGGGTATTATGAATTCCTTGTAATGCCCTTTGGCCTGACAAATGCTCCCTTTACTTTTCAGAGTCTGATGAATGATATATTTCTGGCGTATCTTCGTAAATTTTTTCTAGTCTTCTTTAATGATATTATAATTTATAGCTCATCTTTCAAAAGTCACTTATCACATTTGTGTACAAGAGCATTGTCTTTTTGTCAAAAGGTCAAAGCGCAGCTTTATAAAGAACGAGATTGAGTACCTTGGACATATAATCTCAAGGGAAGGAGTGGCGGTTGACCCCTCAAAAATTCAAGTGATGAAAGATTGGCCACCACCAACCATAATGAAAGCTTTATGAGAATTTCTAGGCCTAACTAGCTACTATCAAAAATTTATTAAAGACTACAACAAGATCAATACCCCACTCACAACACTCCTAAAGAAGGAGGCATTCAAGTGATCGAATGAAGCAATGAAAGCTTTCAACTCTATAACGGCTGTAATGATCACGACACCAGTGCTAGCCCTACCCAATTTTAACAAATTGTTTGTGATCGAATTCAATGCTTCTGGAGTAGGTATTGATGCCATTTTCATGTAGGAAGGTTGACCACTAGCCTACACTAGCAAGCCCCTCTCCCCTACTTATCTAAATTTTTTGATCTACTATAAAGAAATGTAGGCTATAATACATATGGTCATAAAGTGAAGACCTTACCTAATCAGTCGATGATTTCAAATAAAGATAGACCACAAGAACTTGAAGGACTTAGTGGAGCAAAAAAATTCTTCCCTAGAGCAATAAAACTAAATTGTTAGGATTTTACTATGAAATTATTTATAAAAAGGGCAAAAATAACTTGGTTGTAAATACACTTTCTTGCCTTCCTAAGCATCCAAACTAGCAACCATCTTCTTCCCCGTTTGCGATCTTTTAGAAGACATCAGGAAGGAATAGCAAGGTGACTCGGAGATCCAAGAGATCATTAAAAAATTAGAGGGGAGTGTTGGTTTAGTTGTGCACTACAGTTGAAAATCAAAGGATCTACAGTACAAAGGCTGAATCATAGTGGTGCCCATTCCCCTTGCTAAGCCACCATCTTAAAGGAGTTACACTCATCAACTATGGCCGGACATTCAGGTTTCCTTTGCACTTACAAATGAGTCCACCAACTGTTTACTAGAGGGGTATGAAAAAGATCATTGAAGAGTTTGTGACTTGGTGTGATATATGTCAACAACACAAGGGAGAAATAGTAGCAAGTCCAGGAATGCTACAGCCTCTACTTATTCTGAATATAACTTGGACTGATATCTCCATGGATTTCATCAAATGGTTACCATTATCTCAAGAGAAAGGTACTATTTTTGTAGTTATGGATCATCTTCCAAAATATACTCACTTTTGTGCTGTCAGAAATTCCTACACCACCACTAGCATTACCCAAATTTTTATGAAAAATATAGCTAAACTATATGGGATTCCCCCACTCTATTGTTAGTGATTGTGACATGATTTTTACTAGAAAATTTTGGACAGAGCTCTTCCAATTGCAAGGCACACAACTGAAAATAAGTATGGCCTACCACCCACAAATCGTGGGCAAACCAAAGTAGTAAATAAGTACCTAGGGAACTACCTTAGATGTTTCACCAGTGATAGGCCGAAAGAGTAGACTAAATGGCTTTCCTGGGCAGAATGGTAGTACAACACAACCTAGCACTCCTCTATCAAAAGCACTATGTTTGAAACTGTTTATAGTCAATCCCCTCCAGCAATCACAAAATATATGGCCAACACATCAAAAGTGGACTAGTTAGACAAGGAGCAAATTGACAAAGATAACATTTTACAGCTATTGAAAAACAACCTTATAGCCACCCAAGTAAGAATGAAGTAGCAACCCGATAAGCATAGAATTGAAAGAGAATTTGTTGTAGGAGATTAGGTCTCCCTATACTTCAACCATACAAGCAAACATCCCTAAAGACTGAGCATCTATGAAGTTGTCTCCTCACTTTTTTGGACCTTACAAAATATTGGAGCATATTGGAGTTGTTGCCTACCAATTAGATCTGCCAACTAACTAAAAGATACATCCAGTTTTTCATATTTCCTACATCAAGTTGAAGCTAGGAGAAGATGAATTGGCACAAAATCATGTACTCGACATCTCTACTGACAAAGAAGTACAGGTTCGGCCAGAAGCTATATTGGATTGTAGGATCGTGATGCACCGTAGATGCCCTTTAACTGAAGTTCTAGTACAATGAACTAATCTATCTTCTGAAGATACTACTTGGGAGTCCTACAAAGATTTAAAGATGAAGTTCCCAGAGTTCGCAAAAGCTCAGCCTTGAGGACAAGACTGATTTGAAGAGGGTGGGTCTGATAGGACCCTAACAGGGTTGAGTCTTATTCCACTAAGTCATGTATCTTGTCAACTCATATTAGTCAGCCCAATTAGACCAATTAAGAGATAGTTGATTCGGCTAGAAGTCCATTAATATTGAGTCCCAATTTAATAGGACTCTTGGCATGAGTCCAGGATTAGAAGGGCTCTTAGTGGAACCCTATAAATAAGTCTGTAACCATCTTATTTTTTTATCAAGAAGAATTATTTTGATTTTAGCCATTGGTCGAAACCCTAGGAGGGCTAATCCCTTGTAGTGATCAAGGAGGCTTGATCCTCTATAGTGATCGTTTATACCCTTTTGTCTCTGATAGATACCTTAGAGTTCCTACCATTCTAACTCTTCACATTTAGAGCAAGAAGTAAAAGATGTTGATGTTTCATACAAAATTTCAAATTTACTAGTAAGTAATGCATGATCCCTTTCTAGTGATTTATATTTCTTACTAATGTTTGTGAGTTCATTATATAAATCATTAAATGCATCAAATAACTCAACATAAGAGTAGGATGTTTCAGAAGAGTCACATACCTCATCGTTAAAGGTCATCAATGCGTAGTTTGCTACTTCATCTTTGTTGATTTGCTCTTTGTCCTCTAATGCATTTGATTTACCTCAAGTTGCCTTGAATGCTTTCTTCTATTTTTGGGTCGGCAACTTCTTCTTCAGTTGGGGACACTCATTTTTGAAGTGTCCTAGTCATAACACATTATAGTATCCTTTTTAAGTTCATCTTTATTCTTATGAGTTTTATTTCTTTTCATAAATTTTTTAAGTCTTCTTGTAATAAGTGGAATGTCATCATCATCACTTGAGCTTTCACTTATAGAATCTTTTATGGTTCTTGTTATTCAGTGCAATATCCTTCTTGTTATTTTAAAGGCTTTTTTCTTCTTTCTCATGTGCTTTACAAGTCATTTCATAGGTCATAAAGATCCTATGAGTTCTTCAATAGGAAAATTATTCAAATCCTTTGCTTATTGGATAGTTATTACTTTTGGATCCTAACATTTTAGAAGAGATCTTAAAATTTTATTTATCAATTAAAGGTTCGTATAATATTATTAGAACCCTTGCGGGTCCTAAGCTTGGGGTGATCTCTATAGGGGATCAATCTCCTTGAAACTTTATAGGGGTTCCTCCCTCCTTGGTACTCAAGTCATTGGCTAACGAAAGATTGATCTATTCATGATGAAAAGGGGGAGAATACAAAGCTATTTATAGGGCTTCTAAACCCCAACTACTAAAATGATTCCTACTTAAGACTCCTACTCCTAACAACTCCTACTCCAACTCTAAGAAGCAACTCCTACTTCCAACAACTCCAACTCCAACTTTCAGAAGCAACCTCCAAACTAATCATAATCCTATTCTAACTTAATCCCTCCTCAACCAACCCCTCTTTAACTAGGATAAGAGATGATTAATTAGGGTGACATGCATCCTACTCTTTCTTTAAAATATCTTCCTCCCATCTAATCCTAACCTAGCTGGCCTCCTTGCTTCTTTATTAGGGGTCGACTAGATAGGATTTATATAAATACCCTTAGGATTACATAATTACTCTCTTTAATGAAACTAAATTAGGACTCCCCTAGCTAGAGTCCTAACAGACCCACCCTCTTTAAATCAGCCTTGTCCTCAAGGCTGAGGCTCCATGAACTTTGTGCCTTGATCTATAATTCTCTTTTAATTTTCCTTGTGGTATCTACGGTAGGCGCACTATGGTCTGATAGTCTAGCATTGTCTTGTATCTTTCCTTCAGGGGTAGTAGTATTCAGACGGTAGTGCATCACGATCCTATGATCCCAAGTGATTATCAACTGAATTTGTGCCTCCACATCAACTTGGGTGTCGAGTGGATAAGTCATGACCGAGTTGTCTTCTCTAAACTTCCATTTACGATGAGATACTTAGAGGATCAATTATATTTTTAAATTAATATACTGATGTGATCCATAAGTCACGTCTCTATCTGTATGGTTGTTCACCTATCGCCTAGGTTTTCGGGCAACTAATGGTGGCTGAATTGCCCAGGTCGATGGTGGAACCACCCGTACCCTATTTTTAGGGTGCTTTCAGTGGTTGCATCGCCAGCACCAGTAGGTGAACTTGTTTGCACCCAGATTTTTTGGATACGTTTAAATTGGCTCCAAATTCTAAAATCATTTGGGGCCTATAATACCCCATGTTTTCTTCCATTTGACATAATAATTTCTGGGATTAAAATTCTGTGAAAAACTTATATGAATTGTAAGAAAAAAAAGGGGAAAGGAATGAGCTTAAAGTTGAAAAAAATTCTTGTAAAGAGTTTCCATTGTAAGCTCATATTGTAAGGGTTTGATTTTCACCCAAAAGAGATCAATAGTGAATGCTGGTGTACCTCAAGGAGGAGGACTCGGGAAGTGGACGTAGGCCAAGGTTAAGACTGAACTATTATAAATTGTAAGTGTTCCTTACTTGCTTCATTTACTACTTACAATTATTCGTAATTAGAAAAGCAAGAGCATCGTCTTTCGATTGTGTTTTTAAAATATCTACTTACTCGCCTTCAAGTTTAAGATATGCTTCCAATTTATGATTTTGCTCCAAACAAAAAGTTTTTATTAAAACGTCAATTTATACTTGTACTAATTCACCCCTCCCACCCTCTCTTAGTGTCAATTGATCCTAACAAAAGGAAGACCACTCGAGCAAAGCTTAACTGACGAGAATGACTTCAAACTCCTTATAATAAAAAAAAGTTTATAAAACATAAATGTAAGAATAAAAATGAATTAAAGAAGAAGGTGTCAAAAAAGAAGAATGCAGTCAATGAGACATGGGTCAAATCGAGTGTATCTGAAGATAAGAAGAAAACCAATAAAGACGAGATGGCGAATTATGCCTTGATAGATTTCGACGAAGAGGTATGTGACTCACTTGGAATGCCTTTACTTCACTATGAAATTACTTGATACATTTCGTGAGTTGTTTTTAAATTAGTAAGAAATATGTAATGCAAAAACAAAATGATTATGCTTCTCTTTATAGTGATTTTAAAAAATTAAAAAAATTGAGCATTACAATTGCACTTAGTGTAAAGAGTTAGACTCACTTAAGAAAAAAATATATTATCATTGGAATTAAAATAAATTGATCTATTGTTTGAAGATGGTTTATTGTATTAATGTGTTATACTAATTATCTTGATGATTTCCTTTAGTGATAAAACTTGTCTTTAGGTTTTAAGCATGGTTTTAGCATAAAAGTCATGGGCATGCTCGTATGAAATCAATCACATTAATTGAAATAACTAAAAAGAGGAAATTGTTTTTTTTTTTAATGTCTATATCCTATCAAGTTTTCAATAAGAGATGAAATAATGAATCTATGTATACCATTAATTAGGAATCTCTTGAACTATGAAAATGATTTTGATGATTTGAATTTGAATGAGTTATTATCCAAATCATAATCTTGATTCTTGATAATTATAACTTGAGATTTTTATATAAATCAAGATTGTTTACTATGATTCTTTTATTTTATTAAAAAGAATTATCAAAATAAATCTTTTTTTTATTTCTCTTGTATGAATCAAGAGATTCATTTTTTTTTAGAGATTTCTCTTGTATGAATCAAGATTTCTTTTTGTTATCTCAGAAGAGATTTGTCAAATTGAGTCATGTCTTTTGATATTCATGATTTGACATTTATATCTTTTATGATATAATTTTTATTATACAATTCCCTTGTATTTATGGTTGTGATTAGAATATCGATGAAAAAGAAAAATTGTACCTCATTTTTTTTTTACACTGACAAAGGGGTAGAGAAAATTATTATCTTGCAACAAAATCATTGAATAAGGAATAATTTGATTTTATTAGGAGAGAGTTAGGCATGCTAAAATTTCTAAATGCATAAGTTGCTCTTATACATTTCTAGGATTTTGTAAATTGTAAATTGAGCTTTTTTTCAAGATCATTTCACATCATTCATTCTTACAAAAGTAGAAATTTGATTTATGAATGTTTTATATACTTGATCTTCTATGTGATGATTTCAAATGAATCATCTCTCATGAAATTTACAAAAGAAGTAATTTGATTTATGGACTTTTGGTATATATGATCTTTTATGTGATAATCATGAATCCTTCCCCTTTCTACTTATAAAAATAGAGCATTGATTCATGGACTTTTGATACTTTCCTCCCTTCTTCTTATTCTTTTTATTTTTAAGGGGAGAAAGAAACTTGCTAGCATCTTAAGAAAATCTAAAATGCTAGCTTGCACATATCAAGGAGACAAAACTTGCTAGCTTGCTCATTATAAAAGAAGTAAAAATCGCTAGCTTGTGCATCACAAAGAAAAACAAAAGTTGCTAACTTGCACATCGTAAAGAGAAGCAAAAATTTACTATCTCGACAGAAGTAAAAACTTTGCTTAACTTTAAATTCTCAAAAACTTGCTAGCTGTCATACTTCAAATAGAAGTAAAGCTTGCCAATTTGATATCTTGCAAAGTGAAGTGAAGTTTGCTTACTAGCTTGCATGTTTCAAGAATTTACTAGTTGCACTTATACTTTTTATTGATGGCAAAGGGGGAGAAGAAATGAAAATTTGAAATTTGAATCATGCATGGAATGATGTATTTTAAAATTATGATTATGCATAATGCATGTGGTAAAAAATTTGCTAGTTGCACTTTTTTCCTTTCTATTGATAACAAAAGGGGAGAAGATATGAAGATATGAAATTTCAATCATGCAAATGATAATTTTAAAATTATAATTATGTAATAATGAAATACTTATAATTTTCTAAAATCAAAGTTTCTATCAATATGACATATTGATAGGGGGAGTTAAGGTCAACTCCGTCATCAATGGGTTATTATCATCAAAAAGAGGGAGATTGTTAAATCTCATATTTTGATGATGAAATTAATTGATAAACTTATAATATAATCCATGTGTTGAGATAAGTGATGTAGGACTAACTACGATCTTGAAAAGATAAAAATAATTAAAAAAATCGAATGTTGGGCCAAAGTTAAAGTTCAGGTAACGGGCCGGAAGAATTGGGGATATGCTGAAGCTTCGGTTGATGCGACGAAAGCTTGCCATGAGTTCGCTGGAAGTTTGTCAAGAGTTCACCGAGAGTTCACTGAAAGATTGTCAGGAGCTCGCTGGGTGTTTGCCGGAAGTCTGCCAATAAGAGTTCGCCAAGAGTTCACCATAAGATCGTTAGGAGCTTGCCGGGAGTTGACTACAAGTTTGTCGGGAGTTCACCAGAAGATTGTCGGGAGCTCGTCAGGGGTTCATTGGAAGGTTATTGGGAGTTTACCGAAAGTCGAATAAACAAATTGATGTGCCAGACAGTGAGGATTACTTTCTTGTAAGTGTTTTAGTCTTATTATCATAATTAGGGTTTAAAGGTTGATTTGAGTTCATTAAAGAGCTCATTTTATTAACCTAGAAGAAGGTACAACTAGGTCAAAAGAAGATATAGCTCAAGGTACGAAAGGCACTAAAAGTACTTTCTTTGGAATTCTGGGCGGTGGTACCATCGGCTACCAGTGATGGTACCACAAATTCCAAGTGATGGTACTGCACGTGCTTAGAATCCTAGGCTCTATTCAGTGGTAGTACCATCGGTGTTGGTGATAGTACTGTCCGTACCCTAGAAACTCGAAAAGATTAAATTTTTTACTCTAATTTTTTAAGCTATTTAGGGTCTATAAATACCTTAAGTATTCTTGTTTGGGATAGCAAAAATGCGAAGGAAAAACTTGAGAAAATTATGTTAAAATTATGTGAGAGTTCCTCCCTCTTCTTCAAGTGAGATTTGTATTTAAAGGTGGGCTAAAAAATTGTAAGGGTTGTCTCCTAAGCTTGAGAAAAGGAGAACAAAGTTGTAAGATTATATCATAAGCTTAAGAAAAAGAAAAAAAGAGTTGTAAGGGATGTTTGATCTTAGCCCATTGAAAAAGATCAAGAGTGGAAGCCGGTGGCCTTGAGTAAAGAGGAATCGGGAGTGGACATAGGTCAAGGGGACTGAACCATTATAAAAATCTAGTATGCATTTCTTTCTTATTTTTCATTACTATTGCTCTCAGATTTAATTGCTTATTAACTATTACCAAGTTCAAGCACCTTCAAAATTGGTTTTCTTTAAACGAAAGTTTTTAAAACCAAAGTTTTTCACTTAGCACTAATTCATTCCCCACAAACCCCACCCCTTCTACATAGCATGCCAACTCGATTCTAACATATTACTTATGCATAGCATGCACTTGCCTTTATATATTCAGCCTCAGGTGTGGATAATGCGATAGAGTTTTGTTTCTTGAAAAACTAAAAAACTAATATATAACCTAGGAATTGACATGCTCTAGTGGTACTTTTTTTTTATCTATTCTGCATCCTATAAAGTCGATATTAGTATATGCAATCAAATCAAAAATTTTTAATTTTGAATACCATAATCCTAGATTTAGAGTTTCTTTTAAGTATCTAAAAAATTCTTTTAACTACTTTATAATAAGATTGTTTTGGATTTGACTGAAATCTTGCACAAAGTCTAATACTAAATATTATATCAAGTCTAGTTGTAGTAAGATATAATAAGCTCCCTATCTTACCTAATCAAAGCATTCTCTTTCATTGTGCATATCTAATTTTGTAGACATGCTCATAGGTATATTAATGGCTTTAGCACTATTCATATCAAATTATTTTAATAGATCCAAAGCATGCTTAGTTTGACTAATAAAAATTTTATTATTCAGTTACTTAATTTGCAATCCTAAGAAAAATGTCAATTCATCCATCAAACTTATTTTAAACTCTTGGCTCATACTCTTGGCAAATGATTCATAAAAAGATTCATTAGTAGAATCAAAATTAATACAATCAATATAAATTTGAATAATAAAAAATTATTTTTAAAATATTTAATAAATAATATGGTATCGACCTTACATTTTAAAAAATATTTTGAATAAAAAAAGAGTTAACTCGCTCATACCAAACCCTAAGGGCTTGCTTCAATTCATAGAGAGCTTTAGATAATTTATAAACATGGTCTAGAAAAAGATCATTTTCAAATCCGGATGGTTGCTCAACATAAACTTCTTTGGAAATAAAACCATTAAGAAAGGCACTTTTAACATTCATTTGAAATAATTTAAAATTTTTAAAATAAGCATGGGCAAGAAGTATCTTTTTGGCTTCAAGTCTTGCCATAAGAGCGAAGATTTCTTCATAGTTTATACATTCTTCTTGGTTGAAACATTTGGCCACTAATCTAATCTTGTTTCGAACCACGATACCTTATTCATCTTGCTTATTTCTAAAGACCCATTTAGTACCAATCACAATATGATCACTAGGTCTAGGAACAAGCATCCAAAGCTTATTTCTTTCAAATTGATTTAATTTTTTATGCATTGCCAAGACTCATGATCATCTTTAAGAGCATCATCAATGCATTTAGGTTCAATTTGAGACAAAAAGGTAGCATTTGCATAAATATTTTTAAGTGAAGAATTAGTTTGAATATTTTTTGATGTATCGATAATGATTAGCTCTTTAGGATGAGCATTTGCATACTTTAAAAGGAGTAAATATATCCAAGTTGCTTTGGGAGGAGAATTTTCATTTAAATTCAAAATATGAAACTCAAAATCATCATCAAAATTATTTTTCTTAACTTCGAGAAACTTATTAAAAATAACATGGATAAATTTCTCAATAATTAACGTTCTTTTATTAAAAACTTAAAAAGCTTTAGAAATTCAAAAATATCCAACAAAAATACCTTCATCAGATTTTACATCAAATTTTATTAAGGCATTATTTTTATTTAAAATAAAATATTTACAATCAAAAATTTTAAAATACGAAATGTTAGGTCTTTTATTGTTGTACAATTCATAAGGAGTTTCGGATAGTAGAGGTCTTATAAGAACTATGTTTATGACATAGCATATCATGTTAACAGCTTCGACCCAAAAATATTTGGGTATACTATGTTTATTAAGCATGGTTCTTGCCATCTCTTGTAAACTTTTATTCTTTCTCTCAACAACTCTATTTTATTATGGATTTCTTGGACTAGAGAATTTATGATCATACCCATTAGAATTATTAAATTCTTGAAAATTATGATTTTTAAATTCACCATCATGATCACTACAAATAAAAGAAATCATAAAACCTTGTTTTATTTTGAATTTATTTGTAAAACTTTATAAAATATTTAAAATAATCACTTTATATGCTAAAAAGTATGACCAAGTAAATCTATTATAATTATCAACAATCACAAAAGTATATTTACTACTTCCTAGACTTGTGATATCAATTAGTCCAAATAAATCCATATGAATTAATTGTAATGGTCTAGAAGTGCTCACTTGATTTCTAGGTTTAAAACTGCTATTTATTTGCTTTTCTAGTTAACATGCATCACAAATCTTATCTTTGACAAATTTAATTCTGGACATCCCTCTTAGAAGTTATTTAGTTCAGATTTATGAGATCAATTTCATACTTCCATGACTTAATCTCTTATGTCAAAGCCATATATCATCATTTAAAATCGAAATATAAGTTTCATCATGAACATTATCAAGATCAATAGTATAAATGTTATTATTCCCTAAGGCAATCATAGATTTATTCTTATGTGGTATGTCTATAATATAAATATTATATTTAAATATGATATTATATCCCTTATCACACAATTGAGTAATACTTAGTAAGTTATATTTCAAACCATCTACTAATAAAATATATTTAATTAATAGATTTGATTTGTTACTAATATTTCTAATATCAATAATATTTCTTTTGTTATTGTCTCCAAAGGTGACATATCCTCTATAGTACTAAATGAACTTTAAAAATTGTGTTAGATCTCTGGTCATATGCCTTGAGCATCCACTATCAAGAAACCATCTTTTACTCCTAGTTCTTGTTTGGGGACATACCTATCTGAAAGAGTGGTTTACTTTAGGTATCCATTTAACTTTAGATCCTTCATGATTAGATCTACCTCTCTTGATTTTTGGCATAAAATTATTGATTATTTTCCTTTAGGAACCCAAACAAATTCATGAGAGCTATATTTTTGAAGGACCAAGTATAAGCATAACAACCAAATCTTGCACAAAAAATATATTTATCTTTTAGAGGAATATGTAGTGTTAATCCTTTTATAAATATTGTTGGCTTTTATTAAGTGTTACTACTTACGAAGCTGATTCCTTCCTTTTTATATATACAATCTTGGTTAGCAAGAATCATGTTTAATGATTTATTTTTAATTTTAAACTTTTTTAAAGTTTATTGTAATAATATATTTTCCTTTTAAGTAAATCTAACTCTTCACATTTAGTGTAAGATGTTAATATACAACTATCATGCTTATTTTTTAATTTATCAAATTCATTAGAGAGAGATACATGATCCTTTTTTAGTAATTTATATTTTTTCTTTTTTTTAACCTCATCAAATAAATCATAAAATAAACTAAGTAATTCATTATAAAAAAAAAGATGTTTCAGGTGAGTCACGTAACTCATTATTAAAGACCATCAATGCGTAATTGGTCACTTCGTCTTTATTGATTTGCTCTTCATCCTTTTATGCACTTGATTCATCCCAAGTTGTCTTGAATGCTTTCTTTTGCTTTTAGGTCGACAATTCTTCTTCAGTTGTGGACATATATTTTCAAAGTCCCGTAGCTTCTCACATTTATAGCATATTATAGTATCTTTTTTAGGTTCATTTTTATACTTATGAGTTTTGTTCCTTTTCATGAATTTTTTAAATCTTCTCGTAAGAAGTGCAATGTCATTACCATCATCACTTGATCTTTCGCTCAAGGAATCTTCTTTTGTTCTCAGTGCAATATCTTCATATTCTTTAGAAAAGTTTTCTCTTGTTCGTCATATGCTTTACAAGTCATTTCATAGGTAATTCAAGACTTCTAATAAGTCTTTTAAGAGGAAAATTATTCAAGTATCTTACTTCTTATATAACTGTTAGTTTTGAATCCCAACATTTTAGAAGATATCTTAAAATTTTGTTTACCAATTCAAGGTTAATATAGCATTTACCAAGAGCTTTTAAAATATTGATAACATCAGTAAAACAGATGTATATATCACTAATGGTTTTGCTTGGATTCATTTTAAACAGTTCATAACTATTTAACAAAAAATTAATTTTTGATTCTTGTACTCTATTTGTGCCTACATGAGTAACTTCTAGTGTGTGCCAAATGTAATATCTAGTATTACAAGTAGAAATACGATTAAATTTACTTTTATCTAAAGCACAAAATAAAGTGTTCATAGTTTTAGCATTTAAGGAAAATATTTTATTTTCAAAATAATTTTATTTATTGAATTAGAAGATTTTTGAAAATCACTTTCAACGATGTTCCACAAATCAAAATCCATAGAAATCAAGAATATTCTCATTCATGTTTACAGTAAGTGTAGTTCGTCCCATTGAACATAAGAGGATGAGTGATAGAGTAACCCTTGTGATTGCTAGAAAAAACCATTAAAATTCACTTGGGTTTTAATCAAATTGAGAGAACTTGGCTCTAATACCAACTGTTAGGATCATAATGGCACTAAGAAGGAGGGAGGGGTGGTGAATTAGTGCTATCGCAAAAAGATCCGATTTGAAAAAGTTCGAACGAGACTATGAATAAAAAATGTGTTTAACTTGAAAGTATTAATAGAAGTAGTGAGTAAAGTAAATCAGTTAGCAATAATAAGGAAAAGTAAGAAATGAAATGCAAACTGATTTATAGTAGTTTAGTTATCTTGACCTACGACTACTCCTGATTCATCTTCCTTGAGGGCATCGGCTCTCACTATCGATCTTCTTTTCAAAGGATGAAAATTAATCACCTTTGTTGCAACCCTTCTCCTTAACTAGGTTCAGGAGAAAGCCTTTACAAACTCTTTTACACAAGACCTCACACCTCCTTAGGATAATTGCTAAACTTAAAGAGGAAGAGACTCAAATACTTTCAAGACCTCCAATGGCTTTAAAATTAGAGCAAAAAATTCAAATCCTCGATTTTTTGAGGTGCTAGCGATGGTAGCACCAGACAATACTACCATCAAATAGAGCCCAAGAATTTAAGCTTTAGCAGTACTACTGCCAATCTAGGCAGTACCACCATCAATGGGTGATACAATTGTGAGAATGCTCAAAAAAGTATAAATAGTATTTTTTGATAGTTTGGGTGGTACCACCGCCTAGGTCAACTCTAGGTCACTGAATTTGTCTTCATCTAGCCCAATTTAGCCCTGGTTTATATCCAATGAGCTTCAAATTAAGTTGGCATGGTTTTGGACAAATACCAACTTAATTTAACTCTAAGCGACCATGATCAAGGCCTGACCACTTTAATTACAATCATGAAGTATATTCTCTAATATTCAAGCATACCATCTGATCATCTGACACTTCGTCTTAACCACCGACGTATCTTCCGACCCGATGCTCGAACTCATGACATTAAGTCCATCCTACGGCATATCGTCCAATCCTTCGGCCCGATGTCTAATATTTGACATGACATTTTTTGACCCAACATTTGCTTCAATAGTTTGCCTTCTGATGGTTTAAGTTTATGATTAAAGTTATTCTTGCATTACTATCTTAAAATCATATTAATTCATGAATTCATCCATTGATTTCATCATCAAAATTTGGATTCAATAGATTTAACCATGAACGACTCATAATTAAATGGATACCTAAAATAAATCCCTCTTTCTTGTAGTATGTCTCGAAGCAAGAGCTAGGAGTAAACGATTGTATCTTGATAGTGAATGCTTAAGGCACATGGCCGGAGATCCAACATAATTCTTAAAGCTCACTAGCCGAAACCGAGGATGCGTCACATTCAACGACAACAACAAAGGAAAGATTATTGACATAGAAAAAATTGATAACAGATTAAATCTTTTAATTGAAGATATTATATTAGTATATGGTTTAAAACATATAAGAATAAATTTATGATTGCCTTAATAAATAATAACATTTATACTATTGATCTTGATGACTTTTATGATGAAACATGAATGACTTTTATAATGAAACTTATTTTTTGATTTTAAACAATGATGTATGACTTTGAGATATGAGATTAAGTCATGCATGTATGAAACTAATCTTCAAAATCAGAACTAAAGAAATTGTAAGAGGAATGTCTAGAATTAAATTTATCAAATATAAAATTTTTGATGTATCTAAACTATAAAAAATAAATAAAGAATAGTTTTAAACTTAATTCTATTTTTTAACATAAATAAAAAGTAGTTTTAAACTTAATTCTATTTTTTAAAATAATATATAATTATGGATCGAACAAATGATCCAATAACCCAAGATTTTACCGGATCGATATCCGGTCCAATGACTATGATCTGAATTCGCTTTAAGCAGTTTGAGCCGCTTCCGGTCCGGGCTGTTTACCTCCCCGGTTCCAACGTTGTAATACCTAAGCCGTCACACACGCGGATCCATAGGGCTTTCCTTACAGGTAACTAGAACCCGAAGCGGCGTCCCGGAGGAGCCCGGGAGATGGCGGCAGCAATGGGGTCGATGGGGTCGAAGGTTTCGGGCGACGAAGGCCGCAACAAAGCTATCGCCTGTGCTGTATTCAAGCACCTCTCGCTCGATCCGGTAAGCCTTCTCTTTGCAACCCAAAAAAGTATCATCTTTAGGGTTTATGTCCCTCCATTTGTTTCTTCTTTATATGAAAGAATTATTTCCTCTGGTACGAATGCTTGTTGTTCTGGAAGTTCTAAGCGTTACAATTTTCGTGTAATGGCATTCTTTTTGGTTCTTTCTTGAATAAACGATGCATATATTCGGGCTTCTTGGTTGTGTATACCTGTCGTTTGTTTCTATGTGCCTTATCTTCTTCTCGTCCCATACCACTAAAACTTGGTTCCTAAGTGATTTTAATTGTTTTCCAATTATTGAACTATTGTGCCTTTGCCCCCATGAATTCTTCAATTATTTTATAATCCAGTTAAATGTGTAGAAGTGGCACTCACATTTTCGTTTATGTTAGATTTAGTGGCAAGTTTAGGCAGTTAACAAAGCTGCAATTCATATCATCCTGTGATGATATTCTTTATTTTTAATTCTGATTTCCTATTGGATTGTTAACCTAAAAACATCATCGAGTTATGCTCTCAAACATCTACTTTGTTCATTTTTGGTTCTGATATCAGAAAAGAGAAAAAGAAAGAAGAAAATGTTCTTCCCATGTGTGTTTTTCTGTTTATATTTGTATATTTTGGCAACTTCGAGTGTTAGACTTTACCATTTGCTGGAAACATAGTGTACAGAACTTTACATGAAACATTTTTGGTGTGTATTGTAAATCCTTGAAACTTTGGTGTGCAATTACAGTTTACTTTTGTCTTAAACTATTTTGGTCCGCAGTGACTGTTTTGCCAAATTATGCTTCCCCACTTCTTAATTTTATTAACATCCAGTGCATGGTTAAAGCTACATACATGCATGAAGCGTTTCTTTACTTGTTTGAAATCTTGAGTTTTTGGATATTTTCCATCTCTGGGTGCCTCTTTGAAGCAGTTTCCATCAAATCACAAGTCTGCACATTTGTCTATTATTTCATTCTTGGTAGAAGTTTAGAGAACCATCACAAGCAGATTTTGCTACATATTCAGTAATATGTTCCAGGCTTTTGACCACCCTTTCTGTCAAAAGTTTCCCATCTGTTAATCTGTAACATCAATATTAATATATGGTTGGTTTTCAGCCATGATGATAATTAAAGGTACTATGGTGGCAATCGATTACAGATGTCTAAAATTTTCTTTAACAATTGAAGTTGTCTCAGTGCTCATGTGCTATATAAAGATATTGTGCTACATGCTCTTAGTCCCACATTGGAAAAGTGGGGAACGCGTGATAGCCTTATAAGGGTTGATGAGTGTACTACTGGTAACTTTCGGCTTTAGCATTTTGGCCAGTGGTTGGGCCAAACTGAAGCTATCAGGATAGTTAGGTCATCAACCCGGGTCGTGACATTTGGTATCAGAGTCGACTTAGTATTCGGGCATGGTGGGGGGACCCGAGTCGTAAAGGGCTACTTGTGGATGGACATAGCGTGGAGCCACTATTGGGCTAAGCCTCACATGCACCATGCTAGGGTTCGATCTTATAAGGGTTGATGAGTGTACTACTGGTAACTTCCGGCTCGAGCACTTTGGCTAGTGTGGTTGGGCCAAACTGAAGCTATCAGGATTGTTAGCTCATCAACCCTGATATTGCCTGAAAGAGTTATTTTATGTCTGTGAAAAATTTTTTATTTCATGCGAGCGGTGTTACATCTCATGCATATCTTGACTAAAGCTAAAAGTGGGAGGTGTATACCAGTAGCTGTTTTTTTCATGGAGAACGTACATTCTTTGCAGTAGATTTATCTCATTAGTTAATTTTAAACTCATCATATCTACGCTAGTCTCTGACTCTCTGTTACATGCTGATAATTGATTTTATGGTAGACATGGAGATTATGACAAATGACAACTGATCTAACTTCGTTTTACAGAATAAGTTATCAAGTGAAAGCATTGGAGGGTCTGATATTGCCAGTCTGTTTTCAAACATATTGCAGTTATCAGAGAGTAAAGATTCTCTATCAAATGAAGATCAGGTAAAGATAGGTTTTATGCAATTGATTTTTAGAATGACGTGTTTTTCATCTGTATAATTCTTATCATAACATTTTAAATGTCTGGTCTTAGATAATGAAGTGGGTAGCATTTGCAAGAAGCTTTCCCAGCGAAGCAGATGCATGCCTTGCATCACTTGATCACCTGAACGAGGATTTGAAACAGAAGGCTATTCTATTGGGCAATGGACTTGAACCATCAGTTGCTGACATTGTTGTCTTTTCAGCAGTTCATTCTTTTGTGGTACACATTATGTTAAATTTATTTAAATTTGTCTACTAATTTGTCGAAGTTTACATCATATCAATGATATCCTTTCATCCGGTCATTGTTTTACTTGTTAAATGAAGCATTGTGATATATTTTTGACAAACTGAATATTGCTAATAGCCATGACTGGGCAGTGGCAGCCTAAGTTGGAATATTAGGATTTTAAGTAGCAACTATGGTTTGATACTTTAGTTATGTACTTTTGATAATGTTTGTGATAGTTGCTTGATTGCTTATATACAACCATAAACAAATGTGCACTTATGTATAGGTTGATGCATGTGCTTGTGAATGTAAGCTTCGGTGCTTCATATATTTCTTTGTTAGTAGCAATTAGATACAAATGCATGCTATTGAAAACTAAATAATGAGGGAAATTAATCAACCAAATTTGTAAGAGAATTTATGGTCAATTTCTATAGGAGTCTTCTGGAACTGCTTAATATATTTTGAAAACAATAAAAATAATTTTATTTATTGTCGACTTCTGAAAGTATGCTGCAAGTAAACAGACTTCTTGATCACAATATGTTACACTAGAAGAAATTACAGAGGGAAAGTGCACAGCAAGGAGAGTGTACCATGGGTGGATGGAAAAGGAGTATTAAATTGTCGGTGAGTGAATACGAGGATAGAAAGTAAAAGATATGACTTTGTTAGAACCCTTGCAGATTCTAAGCTTGGGGTGATCTCTACAGGGGATCGGCCTCCTTAGAACTCTATAGGGGTTCCTCCCTCCAAGTTATTGCTCAAAGATTGCTAAAAGGATTCATCTATTCATGAAGAAAAGTGGATGATTACAAGGCTATTTATAGGCCTTCTAAAGCCTAACTCCTAATAGGACTTCTACTCCAAGACTCCTCCTAACAACTCCTAATGCTTCTCTAAGAAACAACCTCCAACTGGCCCATCCAGGGGTGGCCAGTTGCTTATTAATTCCTAATCCAACTCTAACTTAACCCCACCTCAACCGACCCCTCTTTAACTAGGATAAGGGGTGGCTAACTAGGGTTACACGTACCCTATACTTCTCTTAAAACATCTTCCCTTAAAATATCCTAACCTAGTCGACCTCTTAATAGGGGTCAGCTAGATAGAATTTACATGTATGCCCTCTTTTATGAAACTAAATTAGGACTCCTCTAGTTAGAGTCCTAACAGACCTGCCCTCTTTAAATCAGCCTTGTCCTTGAGGCTGATGCTCCATGAATTCTGGGAATTAGATCTTCAAGTCGTCATAGTTCTCCCAAGTGGCATCTTCTGTTGGTAGGTTTGCCCACAGTATTAGCACTTCAGTAGTGGGTCGTCGTCGTCGAGTCACGATCCGTCGATCAATAATGGCACTCGGCTGGGTCTGGAGTTCTCCTTGGGCAGTCATTTTTGGTAGGTGACTTTGGGCTATCCCAACTTGAGCTTCAAACACGACATATGGAAGACTGGGTGGATTCGAGAGCTGACGGGTAAGTCCAATGATTAAAAAAGCGTTAGGGTCCCAAAACATCCGAGGTGCCAGACGCTCGCCTGAGCGAAGCGAAGCGCCAAAATATTAAAAAATATATAATATAATTAATAAATAATTATTTAAATAAAAATATAATATTTAATTAAGCAAATCTGAAGTATCAACTATAAGTCACAATGTCACATTAGTAAAAGTTTCAAAATTCAAAACAATAAAGTTTTATATCAAAATCACTCATTAAAATTACTCATCATAATCATTATCATCGTCATTTTCATACAAATCATCTTCATTGAGTTCGTCCTCTTGCTCTTTTTTTTCCTCTTCATCAAAATATGTTTCATTTTCTGTGTTTTTAATAATAACAGTGACCTTGATCTGCTGCATTCAATTTTTTTTTGTCATCTATTTTGTATATGTTTGTAATTCTCCAGCACCTGAGGCTCTTGCCACATCTCCCCATGTCAATCTATCATCTTCAAATACAAGCTCGTTTTCGGCATCTTGTAAGTTAGCACCCATTTCTCCCATCAGTCACTCATTTGAATCATCAATATCTTATAACGAGATTAGATCAATTCTATTTCGTAATTCATGACGAGCCTTCAAAGCTTGATTATACTTTACGTAAACAAGATCATGTAATCGTTGATGTTCCAATCGATTTCTTCTCTTCGAGTGAATATGTTATGTCATATAATTTAAAAATATATTAATACATGTATATAAATAAATAAATTAAAATAAAAATATTTAATGATCCTTACATGCTTAAATACACTTCAGCTTCACTCACAATTTGAAGCGCTACATGTCAAACTGAGTATTTTGATAGCAAATTGCTACAAGTTTGGAGTGGAATTTTTAAATAAACTTCGCCATTCAGCTGCAAAATTGATGTTATTATTAGCAATAACATAATAACATACCACAGATGAAATTATTTATATCAAATTGTTAATACATGGGGATGTAGTTGTCTAGATCGAACTGCCACTGAAATTTCAAAAAGATCTTCAACATTTTTATATAAAGATAATTCACGAATAACCTCCTTCAACGCCTAAAATTAATCTTACAATGCACTGATATAACCCATCTAGAACTTCTGCATCAAACCCAGTAGATGTAATCTTATAAAAAAATTTTGGATTCAAATAATATCCTACTTCATGTAAAGGATGATGAAGCTGACAATTCCATCTTTCATCAATGATTGTAAAAATTTTCTCATATTTTTCTTCATTTTTATTAAAAGATTTTTTAATCGTCTTATTTGCTATATCCATAACCTCATAAAGATATTCCAATGCAAGCTTATTTTCATTATCCACCAATCGAAGGACACGAACAAAAGGGCCCATTACCTTTAATATGTAAACCACGTAATTCCAAAAGGATGACATTACGATGACATCAGTGGCTCTCTTACCTTTTACTTCTTTTGCCTATTTACTTGCCACCAATTTCTCAGAAGTAAACATGTTTCTCAGATTATGTTTTTGATGATGCACGTTCTGTAACGTTAAAAATGATGTAGCAAATCGGGTGACACCATATCTCACCAATTCTTTATGCTTCAATATGATTATAAAGAAAACCAACAACAAAGATTGCACTTTCTAATATTTTCTTGATGTTCGGGATTTTTCAAATATCCTCCAGCATTAAATCGATATAATGTGATACATATGGAGTCTAATATAAGTGCTATCTTTTTGATTCAAGTAATTTACCTAAGATAAAAGATAAAAAAAATATCAGATTTAATTGAAGATAAATAAATAAAATATTAAAAATATTTTAAAAAATAAATATTACTAGCTAATACATAGTTGCTTCCATTGTCAGCTATGACTTGGACGATATTTTTTTCTCCAATTTCTTTTATAAACTTGTCAAGCAAATCATATATCTTGTCTCCAGATTTCACAAAAGAGATGAAGCATCTATTGACTTCACAAACATGGTCCATGAAGAATAATTAACGATAAAATTAATTATACTCCTGCATCTTCTGTTGGTCCAATCATCTGACATAATAGAGTAACCATGTGTTGCCCATGATTCTTTATGACTCTTCAATAAATCATTTGTATACTCTAATTCTTTTTTCAACAGATGAATTCGCATCTCATAATAACTTGGAGATCTTAATCCTATGTCATATCTTCCAATAGCTTCAATCATCTTCTTAAAACTATCTAGACGAGTGGTACTAAGTGGAAGACCAGCATGATAGAAAAAGCGAGCAATGTATTGAATTATTCTACCTCTTATTTCTTTATCACAAGCATCACTTATATTTGTTTGTCTTAATTTTGAATCTCCTGCTTGCCCTTATTGCTTCTGTGATTCTTGAAACATATATAGATCTATCGGTCACTTTTTACCCTTCTTAGTGGCAGTGCCCATAACTTTTTTTCCTCTTTTGTCGTGTATATTCTTTCCACTTGGGTTGATGCTTATTGAATAATCTTTTTTATCATCCTTGATATATTCAACATTACCCTCTGGTAAATTTCTATAAGATTCATTCTTTTGCATCTTTTTCTCATTAATGTAAGCTAGTAACTCTTCTTTTACCTCAGGTGGACACTTCTTACAAGCTACTACATTTTTGAAATTTCCTATTAGATGTTGCTTTGCACGAAAAATCCTAACTCTAATAGTCTTATCACAGAATATGCAAGTAACTGCATTGGGATCTTTAGGATCCTTTAGATAATTGTACTTCCATGCTGGATCCTTTTTTGATGTCACTGGAGAATCTATTGAGTTGCTCTGTACACTTACCATTTATCTTGGAATCCTAACAATAATTTCAAATAAATAAGGATTAATATTATTAAAATTTAAAATTGATATAATATATTATTAATCTAATAAATAAAAATATTGTTATTAGTATACTATTTAATAGTATACTATTACAATAAATTAATAGTATACTGCTAATATACTGTTAAAAGTAATGTTACTAGTATATTGTTAACAGTCCATTAACAGTATATTGTTAATAGTCCATGAACAAGTATACTGTTAATATACTGTTAATAGTATAACAGTATATTGTTAATAATATACTGTTATACTGTTAACAATATAGTATACTGTTAATAATTAGTTAACTTAACAGTATACTATAGTGTTAAGTGTTAATATATAGTATACTGTTAAGTGTTAATTTACTATTAACAATATCATGAGAAATGACGTGACGTGACGATCGAAGGCGAGGAGGCGGCGGACGACAACAAGCGGCGGTGGCGGCGGGAAGACAAGCGGCTGCGGTGGCGACGGCGGCGGCGGTGTTGGCGATGTAATCCATGTGACCGAACTAGGCTTTCGGGCGGTCGAGTGAGAGCAGCAACGATGGCGAAGACAGTAGCAGCAGCGAGATGTAGTGACATAATCCCGATTCGAGATGAGGATTAGGGTTAACTAACGAAATATATATAGTCGCGTTAGTTGGTTTGATTGAACCAACTAACGCGAACGATCGAACCAGAGCTAAAAGCTTAGTTTGGTCGCCTGGATTAACCCGGGCGCTTGCGGTGCCCGGGCTCGGGCGTGCCGGCGCCTCTTTGAGCCGCCAGGGATTGAGTGCGCTCGGGCCTCACCTCGCCCGAGCGCCTATTTAAATCGCTGGGTAAGTCCAATCTATATGCTACTGCTCCAATGCGCTCCAGAATCTGGTAGGGTCCATAGAACCAAGGTGAAAGCTTCATGGATGCTCTGGTTTGGATCGATGTTTGCTTGTATGGCTGGAGCCGTAGAAAGACCCAATCTCCCACTAAAAATTCTCTTTCGCCTTTATGTTGATCCTATTGCTGTTTCATCCTCGCTTGAGTTACAGTGAGACTATCTTTTAGCAACTTCAGCATTTGGCTCTGTCCTGTAGTTCCCTATCTACTTGTTCTACTTTAGAGGTGCCCAATACATATTCTGGGATTACAGGAGGAGGTCGGCCATATATAACCTCATTGGGAGTACATTTTGTGGATGAACGATAAGTTGTATTATACCACCACTTGGCCCAGGTAAGCCACTTTGTCCACTCATTAGTATGTCTCCAAGCACCTGTTCACCACTTCAGTCTGACCGTTGGTTTGTGGGTGATATGTCGTACTCATCTTCAATTTAGTGCCCTGCATCTGGAATAATTCTGTTTAAAATTTGATCGTGAAGACCCAATCACGATCACTTACAATAGATCTTGGCATCCCATGCAATTTTACAATATTCCCCATAAAGATTTGAGCAATGCTAGAAGCAGTGTAGGGATTGCGAACAACATAGAAGTGAGGATACTTTGTAAGGCGATCAACCACGACAAGAATTATACCTTTTCCTTGTGATGAGGGCAGCCCTTCGATGAAGTCCATTGATATGTCGGTCTATATTGAGTTCAGGATGGGTAGAGGTTGCAGCTTTTTGGGGCTTGCCATTGTTTCGCCTTTATGTCGCCGACATACATCACATTATGCTACAAATTCAGCAATAATATTTTTTTCATCCCTACCCAATAAAATTTTTGCTTAATTCTCTTATAGGTTCTAAGGAACCCGGAGTGGCCGACCGCGGGTGTGGAATGCATCTGTTAAAGGATGGTCTTTATGCAAGTAGAATTCGGCACAAGCACAATGCGTCCCTTATAACGTAAGTCTTTTGAGTCCCAACTGTAATGAGCCACGGAGCTTGGTTCTTCCTCCAATTTTTGTATGATCTTACTAGTCTCTGGATTATCTTGCCATTCGCTCCTAATATCCTCAAAGAAGTCGCTAGTCGAAAGTAAAACGGTCGAAAATTCAGCTTGCTCGGGTAGCCGCGAAAGTGCATCTGCAATAACATTCTCTTTCCGCTTTTTGTAAGTTATTTCACAATCATATCCAAAAAGCTTTGTTACCCATTGTTGTTGTTCGAGGGAGGATATCTTCTGCTCCAAGAAATATTTTAGACTCTTGTGGTCGATGCACATTCACTATGTTCCGTTCTTCTTTTGTACGAGGAGCACCAGTGAAAAGTAGGGGCTGCAACTTGGTCGAATGACTTCTGTTTTGAGCATCTCCTTTACAATCATTTCTATTTCATCTTTCTGGAGACGAGGATACCGATATGTTCAAGTGTTTGCTGGAGGTTTGCTCGGAAGAATTGGGATACGATGATCATGCTGACGGGTAGGAGGTAGGTCGGGCGGTTCGTCAAATCTTCCTGAAAATTCAGCAAGCAAGGGAAGTAGTTTTGGGTCTTCAAATTTGGTAGGCTCCTTCATAGATTGTTGCTTAAGTTGTATTAAGAAGCCGCTGCATGTCTTGTGCAAAACTTTCTCCACTCGTCATGTGCAATTCGTTGATACGTCGTTCCCCCGTTTGCCGCGCAACAACACTTGTTTTCCTTTGTTGCAAAATTTTATGATTAATTTCAAAAAATTTCAGGAAACATCACCTAATGTCATCAGCCATTCTATGCTAAGCACGACCTCACAATCATCAAGAGGGAGGAGGAAAAAATCTATAATTATCTCTCGATCCTGTAGCAGCAGTTTCACTTGCGGGCACCTGCGATCACACTTCAAAATTCATTCGTCGCGAACTTAACATCAAACCTATTGTAATCCTCCATAGGTAAGGCCATCCATACAACAACCTTGCTGTTCATAAAATTATTAGTGCTCCCGGTGTCAATAAGGACGGTGATTGGTTGTTGCTTTAGAAGTCCTCCCACTTTCATTGTTTGTGGGTTTGCGTAGCCGGCAAGAGCATGCATCGTAATATCAATCAGTTGTTGTTCTTCATCTGCGACCTCTTCCTCATGCTCCTAGCGATGATCGCGGCTCCACGGTTCGTCGCAATGCCAACAAAAACCCTTTGCTGATCGGTTGCATAGTTCTTCTTTTGTCAATTTTTTGGCAGCGAAGGATGGTTGGGAACAGAAGGAGGTTTATATGTTGTGGGCCTAGGAGTGGTTCTCATCTTCCGAGCATTTTGGTTGAGCCGTTCTTGTATTTAAGCGAAAGAAATTGCAACCATTATGGTACGGGGCTATCGCGCCTTAACCTCCCCTTTAATCTTCGGCTTGAGTCCTTCGATGAATGTCCCTAACAATTGCCGGTTAGTTCAATCACGAGCAAGGTAGGATAACTTCTCAAACTTGGTTTGGTACTCTTGAATCATAGAGGTTTGTCGAATCTTTGCGAGTTGGCCGACGATATTTTCATACTCTGTTGGTCGAAAGCAGTTCAGCAGTGCGTTCTTCAATTGATTCCATGTTGGAACCCCAGGATTATATTCTAGCCAATTGTATCATTGAATTGCATTTCCTTCAAGGTGGATGACAGCGACTTTCACCATAGCATCATCCGACATTCGGTAGTAGTGGAAGTAATGTTCGACACGCAAAATCCACCCCACCGGGTCTCCTTCCCATCGTGGGAAGTCCACCCTCATGCGTGGCTGAAGCATGTTCGAGGGTTGTCCCTCCTTCTTTGGAGGCCTCTCTGAATTTTCTTCTTGTTGAAATTTGGTTGGACTCGACGGTTATCCAATTTTGAACTCCGCAAACAAAGCGTGCAATTTGTCCTCCAAGTGTGATTCAAGCCGTGATTCGAGCCGGAATTCTAATGCTTCAAATTTTCCATCAATTGGATCTTGAGAAGCCATGGCGTATGCCTGTAGATCAGTGATGTCTTTGTCTTTTTTTTTGTTGATGGGTCAATGGCATGGGGTGGTGGAAGGTTCAGACGGAAGATCGGTGGTAGAAGATTGTGGCTGCAAGGTTTTACTATTTTGGGCTACCGTTTTGGGTGCTGTTAGGGTTATGAAAATAGGTTATGACGGTTGCGTCTTAAGGCTAGAGGGATGCCCTAAAGACGCCTTGGTTGGCGTCAGTAAGGTGGCTAGGGTTTGGTAGGTTATGGAGAAGAAAAAAGACAAAGGTGCAGCAGCAGATTTTCGTTGAAAAAATTTCAGCAGCAAAGACGCAATTTTTTTCCTGCAATTCACAGCAAAGATTTGAGTAAAACTCAGGGAAATCTACTGGTAAGGGAGAGGTAATGCCGTAAACAATTTCGTGGAAGGAAATGATAGCAAAAGGTTTGGCAAAATCAAAGATCACGAGAAGGTGCTGCGGTAGAATTTTTTCGTCGAAAGAATTCACCAGTATAGATGAAATTTTTTCTAGCAGATCGAAATAAGGATTCGGGTAAAACTCAAGGGGAATCCATTGGTAAGGGAAAGGTAATGCCGACAAAAAATTCGTGGAAGAAAACAGCAGCAAAAAGTTTGGCAAAATCAAAGATCACGGGTATGAACTGCGACAAAATTTTGCATCCAAAGTGCAGCAGTTTGGACGTAAAAGATCAGTGGTTTATATTGATAATTTTTCGACGAAACCAAAAGGATGTTAGGAAGTGCCAAAGCCGTCGTGAAAATTTCGTAGAGATTTGTACGGAAAAAACGCATCAACAAGATCAAATAAGCAGTGCTATGCGGTTGAAATTCTGAAGTGCAATTTTCGTCATAGAGATGGAAACTTTGCGACGAAAAGTTTGTGCAGTAAGATAAGAACGATTTTTTCTGGGTTTTTTGAATAAGGATAACTAAATTGCAACAGTAGTAAGGTAGGAAACTAGAACTTGTTGTAATTCACGGGGAGATCAAAGGATGATCCGTGGTGGTGGAGATGATGGCGAAATTCGACGACGATCTTTAAGCAATTGTGGGAATTGCTTTGGGCGGCTATGAAAGGATGATGGATGGCTGTGGAAGGGTAGGGAGACGCCAAGAACGTTGCTCTGATACCAAGTGTTAGAACCCTTGCAGATTCTAAGCTTGGGGTGATCTCTAGGGGATCGACCTCCTTGGAACTTTATAGGGGTTCCTCCCTCCAAGTTTCTGCTCAAAGGTTGCTAAAAGGATTTATCTATTTATGAAGAAAAGTGGATGATTACAAGGCTATTTATAGGCCTTCTAAAGCCTAACTCCTAATAGGACTCCTACTCCTAACAACTCCTAATGCTTCTCTAAGAAGCAACCTTCAGCCAACCCATCTAGGGGTGGCTGGTTGCTTGTTAATTCCTAATCCAACTCTAACTTAATCCCACCTCAACCAACCCCTCTTTAACTAGGATAAGGGGTGGCTAACTAGGGTTACACATGCCCTATACTACCCTCAAAATATCTTCCCTCAAAATATCCTAACCTAGTCGACCTCTTAATAGGGGTCGGCTTGATAGGATTTACATGTATGTCCTCTTTTATTAAACTAAATTAGGACTCCTCTAACTAGAGTCCTAACCTGCCTCTCTAGCAAGGTTTGACTTACTGGTCTATACCGATGTACCGACATATTATCGGTGCAGTACGGTATCGGTACTAGGCGGTATGTACAGTGCATACCGCCTAGTATATTAAAATATAATATAATATAATATAATATTAATATATTAAATATATTAAGAAAAAGAAAAGGGGTGAAGTCCCCGAGGTGACGTCGCCTCGATCTTTTCTCCCCGTGCGGGGAGACTTTTGGTCTCCTCGCGTGGGAGAAAAAGCGGGCGAGGGCACGCGAGCGACCCTCGGGCGGCGATGGCATGCGGGCGACCCGCGGTTGGTGCTAGGTTTTCTTCTTCTCCTCTTCTTTTTTCTTCTTTTCCTCTTCTTCTTCTTCTTCCCTTTTTCTTGCTCAATCGACCGTCGACGGTCGAAATCGATCGCCAACGGTCGATTCTCCCTCAATCAGCTGTTGACGGCCAAAATCGGCCGATCGATTTTGGTTAATCTTGGTGGTTATGATGCAACGTCTGACAACAGCAGTATGTCTTGCCCGTAGTCGAATGGGTATGGGTGTTACAGGTTGAAATTGCAAACCTTTCTCTCCAGTACCTAGTATGTATTACTTTGATTGATGGTTAAATTACAGTTAGTGGGTTTCTCTAGGAGATAAAACAGGATATTTTTGTCTTATCAACCAAAATTCTTAGGTTTTGGTTCTATACTTTTTGATACATGCTAAATTTGATCAGGATACAGATAATAGGTCGTACTCTTTATGTTTTTGAGCTTATGAACATGACAACCCAAAGCCCATCCTGGGCCCCTTCTCATTTTTCCATACCACCCTCTGGCAGCCCCTAGCCCAATTCAACCGGCCATTACATTCTTCCCTTATTGGTGAGACCATGCATACACCTTGTATATGCAGTTTTTGGGCATCTTAATTTGGATAGGAACATAGATATGTAAACTATCATCTTCATTGGCTTACAACAACATCAATAACAACAAGCCATAATGTCGATGGATTTTTTTCTTGTAATTGAGCTCTATGTAACATAATATCTCTTAAGTATTAGCATTCCTTAATAATAATAAATGTTATCAAACTGACTTTCACTTTCATATGGAGTCCTTTTTTCCTAAGTATGTTTGAGATCTGATTACTTGATTAAGCTTGAGATTTGTTGGCTATATTTAGCTTCTTAAAGGCTATACAATTAAAGTTTCTGCTGTATCATTTAATTTTTCACAAACTATGTTATTGCCAACCATGCATTACTTTAATGCTTCTGTGGTTGCTTTATGCCAGAGTCATTTTGTTGGCACAGCTGTGCAAAAGTTCCCAAATGTAGTGAGGTGGATGGACTATATCCAGGTAGTTAACAGTTCTTGTTATAATTATAAATTTTCATGATTTCCATGGGTTTTTAACATTATAAACTAATATGTCCTCTTGAGGATGTACTGAAATTAATGATTACTAGATAACTATCAAATACCAAGCATTTGATCATTTGTGTGGAGATGAATGCTTTGTTTTTGGGAAGAGAAGAATTATTTTTGTGTTTCATTTATCAAATGTAATCCTTACAGAAAATGGCGATAACATGTTTGCAGTGGCCACTGGATGCTTACCATCTAGGGTGCACCATTCCATGTAGAATTAGAACATATTATAACCACATAAAACAAAACTTTGTATGTACTATGTTCTGAAATCTTGTTCATATGACCTTATTTGTGTCTTTATTTTGACATGGTTTTTAAATGCTTGTATAGGTTGTGCTGTATCATATGTTATAGTTGGATTTGCTGAACACTAGGTTCCATATGTTCTCACATTTATGCAAGTGGTTGCATTAAACTTAGTTGGGTGGTTGATTGTGCTGCTGTAAATGATTCCATATCTTGATATTAACCATGGGTTTAATTTTTTCTTATATTCCATGGCCTATGAGAGTGGACTATAGAGTTCCACAATTACCCATATTTGTGGCTGGTGCCCACTTAAGTGAGTTTCACAACTTTAAAATAAATATGTGATGGTTATTCCTTTATAATGTACCACATTGAAATTTTAGATCCTCTCCTATTAAAATTTAATTATTGAGGGAAAAAGTGGAAATTAGAAAGAGAAGAGAATATGTTCATATTTTTGAAATAGTTTCTAGAATAGCCAAATTTATATAAAACATGTTAGAATAGCCTTATAATTCGATTGATCTACATATATATTCTCGGAACAAGTAACCCTATGTAAACCATGACCTGAGAGAGCAATTTTATTAGGATTACTTGAGTGCATGTTGAACCGTAACCAGTAATTATGTTCTTAAGATTTATTAATGCATGAATTTAAGTTTTCTTGAGTTAGAAGCACAGCTTCACCTCATGGAAAGCACTGCTTTTAGTCATAAGTGATAAGCTAAGACTTACTTTTAGTTAACTCTTTGGGATGCTGGCTCAATCACTCTTTTAGTTGCTAAAGAGTAATAAAACTATCTTTACTGCCAAGTTAGTTGTCAACTATGCTGTTACGTTCATTTTAATGGCAATTCTCTCATTGATTTTAATGCCAATTCTCTCACTCTTGGGTTCAGAACATGGAAGACTTTGGAGGAGTATTTGAAAAAATTGTGGTCAACAAGCCTGATTTTCAACCTCTTGTGAGTAAACTTTGAATTTAATGATAGTCTTCTCAGTGCTGCTTGCTGTCTTTGTCTTAGATTCTTCTTGGTAGCTAAGCAGCAATACATTCTCTCTTTATATATATAATATCCCAAGTTATCGTTTGCTTTTGTAATGTTATTCCTCTATTTTTATTGCATGTTGATTCTATTGGATAATTTTTCTGATTAAGGCACTGATCCTTAGAAGAGATGCAAAGCATGTTTTGATATGAAATAATGAGTTTAATTGGTTAATGTGATTTTTCTATTCATGTTGTCATTTTTTGATCTAATCTCTGAAAATGGCTTTGGTAATTGTTTTGTTGGGCCTGATGGAAATTATGAAGGTTTCTGGTTATAGCAAAGCTACTGAGGTTTTGGCTAAAGATAGTGTGACAAATGAGAAGAAAAAGAAAGCACTTGAGAAGGAGTTATGTGAGAAGGATGCCCAGTGCAGTATAAGTGTCCTCAACATACAAATTGGTGTTATTTGTAAGGCATGGAAGCACCCATCAGCTGACAGGTAATTTTGTGCTTTTACAAAATTTAGTTCCTATGGATGAGCAATTGATAAATTATGATCTTTCCACAGTTTGTTGGTTGAGGAGATTGATTTGGGAGATGGTAGCTTGCGTCAGGTGGTTAGTGGTCTTGCAAAGTTTTACAGCCCAGAAGATCTTGTAGTAAGTTAATCTCACAGACAAGAAAAGTTGAAGATACACACTTCAACTGTCACTATGATTAATTTGTACTTACACTTTTGAATTATTAATTCAGAATCGTCGGGTGGTACTAATAACAAATGTGAAGCCTGGAAAGCTGCGTGATGTTACGTCATCTGGATTGGTATATAATTGACCCATCGAACTACATGTTTTTCAATCTGTTGATAAGATGATGATGTCGATTTAGATCATCAGTAACTGCTTCAGTATCTGCCGCTTACATGATCTGCATGATTCTAAGTCCTTCCTTTTCCATACCAACTTAGGACTACAATTTGTCATTTTGGAAATTTGAGTTCACCCTTCTGCTATCTATGATAAGCCTATATCTCCAAATACTGTCTCCTCTCCTCTGTTGTTTCATCAAGATCAGCCGAGTACATTCCCATGAGTTGCTATACAAGGTTTAATAATGATCAATGGACTGCCATTTATATTGCTGACCAGTGTCCTATTGGGCCCGAGATTCTTCCATTGACTTCTATATAGAAATAAAGTTATTTTGCTGAGCTATATAAGGTTGCATAATTCCACTCATCCATCAGGTGTTGAGGCATATAATGCATATTTTAGCATCAACAATGAACTCATTTGTGGTTTAGTGCTAACGTCAGAAATCGTCAACTGCTGCGTTGGGCTGTGGCTCATGATTCACTATGAGCCTAGTCCAGTGCACATTCTGGTGATCATTGCTGTAGTTTGTCGAGGATTTAATTTTCTAAGATTAGAGAACAATCTTTCATATCTCTGGATTTATACTATGATATAGTTGACTAATAATCAAGGCTGTAGTCTTTTACTAGATATGGGGCTAGAAAAACTTTGTGAAGAATAAAATAAGTTGCTGACATTTATTGTCTTTGATAAGTAGGGCATCCTTATCCTTTACATGTGGTAAAAGAAGGGTAGGATTGAGGGACAGCAATAAAAGAAAAGAGTGGGAAGGAGGCAATGTATGGTTATCATCAGTTAGAAAATTGAATAGCAAACTACTATAGAAAAAGACCTCCTTGGTGCTAAAAGTATTCAAGGAGGACATGCTTTTTACTTTATTTATTACCAATTAAGTCAGTTGGCATGTTCATTCCAAGGGCGGGCCTTCAATTAAATGCAGATTCCAACAAATAATCATATCAAATTCTATCCTGTTGACTGAAGCCTAAATCACGAAATTATTGCAATTTAGATCTTAGATATGCCCTTCTTGATGACAAGAGGTTGAAAATTAAAACTGTTCATTGGACAAATTGTTATTATGCATTAAGAAGGGAGAAGTGACAATGGATGTTTAAGTAGGAGCTTGTAGTTGGTGTTGATGTTGTTACTTGGTTGGTGTTTCTTTTTCTATGAGCATTTTGACTTAACCTCTTCCCTCATTTAATGCTAGAAAAGGATAAAATGTCAAGCTTGGAAAGAACCAAATTTTGAAACTAACATTAAAGCATAAGTGAGTTGCACAAAGAAAGTGAACTACCTTCTGTCTTTAAATTACTGTTCATTTAGAGCTTTGGAGCTTGCTTGGACCTCAACCAAATGAGTTTTCTCACTTTGTTTTGTGAACCCAAGGCCTAGTTTGGTTTCTCTATTAAAGAAATACCTAGAGCCATATTGAAACCTTAGCTCTAAAACACTCTCCTTGTTTTTTCGATGCCAAAGAAAGCTAATCACAGCATAATGGTGACAGGAGCCCCCCCATTGGAACTCTGGTGGGGAAGCCCTTTGTTTTAAGGGTGACCTTGATCGTGCAGAGGTCCATAGTTGCAGTCGTAAACAGATTGTTTCCTGCACTGGATGGACTGCATCTTGACAATTTTGCTTTGCAACCAAGTAAAATCTAAAATTCATTAATAAAAAATGAAAAGAAGTTAAATAGAAAAATTAACCTATAAATTAGATACAGTAATAGATATCCCATGGATTAAATTCTTTCCCTTACAAAGAAACTTGCACCAACTCCTTTGGTGATTGCCGTCAACCATTACAAAAAAAAAAAAAAGGAACTATTTTGGTGACTTGTCTTGTGTTTTGCTTTTGAAACATTTTGAGGAAAATAGAAAAAGTGAGACTGAATTCACAACCATGAATTAGTCTTGCATTAATCCCTTATAATTTGTTGTTTTAATCTTCCAAAAAATACTGTATTTGCAAGTCACAGTCTTCTGTTCTCTTATAATCAGGTTTTATGTGCTTCCAATCAAGATCATACAGTTGTGGAGCCTTTGATTCCTCCAGAAGGAGCTTCACTTGGAGAGAAGATATCATTTTCAGGGTACTTTCTTTTTTGTAGTACATTTACTCGTTTTAAGTTTTAACAGCCCTCCACAGTAATTCTGTAAGCTAAAAATTAACATGGTTTTGGTGTGATCTGATGATTGCTTTCTGAAGACATTGAGTTGCTGAAAATGACTAGTGTAATACCCTGTGTTTTTTAAGACCCATTTAATAGCTGCTATGCTTAAGATAACTTTCCCCATTATGCATTTTTTTTTTCTGGTGCTATAGATATTATGTCATGTCTTATTATTGTTGTTGGCTTGTTGCTTATACTTTGGTATATCTGAGTTTTCCTGTGGCATTGCAGATTATTGCCAAACAAATTACTATATCCAAAACTTGATGCCAAATGACATTATTTTCGCTGTATGATAATATCTTTGTGCTTCATATCGGGGTGTAAATGGGTCTGAGACATTCTCTATGTTAGATCACAAACAATCATTGGCTTTTTATTAATGAATGCAAGTTATGCAAATCACTGTAAGTAGAGATCATATTTAAGAAACAACTAGAGGACAATTAGTAATCCTAGGGCCGTGCTGACACAACCATCCTTGAATATCCAAGCAAAACCTGTAATATTTGGATATAAGATTATCAAGAGATACAAAATTACATGAATGAGAACAACAAAAAATTGATAAAAGAGCATGCTAGCTAATACATTAGTTCAGACATCATCAAACCACTGTGACAGACCACTTTGTCTGTGTACAGGAACAACTTATATTCATATGTCAACTGCTGTTCTCCTGTTTGTTCCCAAAATTCTCATTTAAGATTTGACTACTTATTTGAGATGCATCACTCACATAATTCTGATGTCTCAGTACTAACTTGTATGATGTGCTTGAAGAAAATTGCATAGGAAAAAGTGAGTCGATGATCTAGTGTAGAAAATTGCATAGGAAAAAGCATGCCATTTGTATAGTGAGACATATCTGAGCAAATTGTTTGTGTCAATTCATGTATATATACACTTCTTTGCACAGAAAAGAGGCTTCCCTTTTGGACTTTCCCTCCACTGCCATTCTTCCATGTTCTTTAAGATCAATAGGAAACAAAATAACTCAAGTGCAAGAACGACAGCCATACAATACATTAAATGCATCCACAGGTGATTTGCATGGAGCAACTTTTTCTGAAAGTTCCAGTGCTTCGATGTTTTCCTCTTTATGCTTGTTTTTAATTGAGTTATTGTCTTTGGTTTCACTCAACAGCTTGGGAGAACTTTACTTCTTGAATTGGAAAAATAGAAGTGTTAGCTTTAGTTAATTATAAATGAGAGGATGAGAAGGTGGGTGTTCTCCATCACAGTGGTGACAATACTGCTCCCAAGTAAGAAAAAAAGAAACAATACTTGAGTATTGTTGGCTCCACTGCAATAAAGAATATAACAATTTCAGATATATGTTGGGCTTACACATGTTTGTTTATAGGGTCACTGGTGCCGAAATTTTTATACTTTGACCAGAGATGTGGGTTAGTCTAGGAATTTATTCGTTGTTAACATGAGAAATATTGTGAAGATAACTAATTATTCATGTTGAATCATGTCCGTTGATGTTATTGCTGCTTTTCCTTTTAAAATTTCCTGGACTATTACAATCGAGCTTGAACCAAGGCAATCCACCATCTATATAGATTGTTGTAGGTGGTAAATCTGTGTAGACGAGCTTGAAGATGAAACATGCGATGTTTTTCTAACTCCTGTTTTGTTTCGCCTTTTTCTTCGACGAAACATGCGATGTTTTCCTAACTCCTGTTTTGTTTTGCCTTTTTCTTCTCCATAAGTAGAAATTCCACATCAACCCATCTTTTCTTCTTGAAATGTGGATTTCTTTCCATTTTATGTAAGTCTCCTGATAAGGTTGGAGTCTCTCCCTTTGATATAAATCTTAGTGGTATAGAAAATTGAAGTGTGTATATTTTATTCTGTTAGTCAGCTGCTAGTGTACTTGATATTATCTCTTTTGAAACCTGATTATTTAATGCATGTCTTGGTGAACTCATTTCTGTTCCTTTGCTGTCTAGGTATGACGGGAAGCCAGAAGATGTGCTAAATCCAAAGAAAAAGCAGTTGGAAAAAATCACACCGGTATGCATCCCTATGCGCCTTGAATCTGTTTATTTATTTTTTGGAACTCTGATAAGTTGCTATTTCATGTCTTCTATTGTCTGGAACCTATTTTGATGCTTTATGTATATAATTATGTCTATGCTAATGGAATGTTTACTTGCGACATAAACATAAAGGTTGTGTAAGAGTCCTAGAGGAGGATTCAATGTAAAACTCACTATTGTATAATCTAAAGATAAATTGCTGACCATATTGTATACAACTATCTAAACTTCTCATGAGTATGACCTAGAGAGATGAAGATTATGCTACAGCCTTTTCTGATATATAACAAAGAATAATTTATTAGAAGCAAACCTGACTAGAGGTGGCTCTAGAGTTTTGATAATGTAACCTTGGTGATGAGTTGTCTAATTACATAATAATTGATTCATTAGATTTCTTTCTGAAAATTTTGTTTGGCCATATCTTCCATGTATTGTGATTTTTATTGTTGGTGATCCATCTAAGTCTCTTGGTCTCTTGCAACTATTTTGGATCCAGCATCTCTACACAGACGACAAGGGTGTGGCCACATACAAAGGAGTACCATTCATGACAGCCGCAGGTCCATGCACCTCTTCTATCGTCAAGGCAAGCGTGAAGTGAGCAAGCAATACGCTTGCGGTGCCAATCTTTCAACCGTCGGTTTTCCAAGCTTACAGATACTGTGATGTTTTCAGAGGTATTGTTCTGAAGGACTTGTGTACGATTCTGATTTCTTTGAGAAATCATTGCCTTCTGGACGAAAGAAATGTTCTTGTGAGAGGGTGATCTCGGTTGCCTATGTTGGTCGAGTTCAAAGCTATACGTTCGATATGAATTTTGGCGAAAACGTCATTCGTTGGGATTACGAATATAAAGTGCTTCATGTGGGATTATACGGAAGACATCAAAACAAAACACGTGCAAGTACACTGCAAAAGCACCTTTTCGCACCCTTGTAGAGCTTCAGCCTGGGGTTCACGTGGGACCCAGCAGCCGGTGTCTCATCGACACGTGCCATCCAAACACGAAATTCAACCCAAAGGGCCCCGCCACGGTCTCCAAGCGTCGTGCCACCGACACGTATCATCGAAGTACGAAGAGGAAGCCCGTTGGGACCCACCCTCTGCTCCACCGTTTCGCCCCGTCACAAGCCTGGTAAAACAGGAGGTAGGAGGAATTGCTCCAGAGCCTAAGCTGACATGTACAGAGCCCTTGCCCTCGCGTTAAACCTTCTCACGAAGAAGAAGAAAACCCCAATCGCTCGTGGTTGGGTCCCTTAGCAATCTTCCCTTCTTTGCTCTCTTCCCTCTTTTCGGAATTCGGACTATCCAATGGCTACCTCTCTCCATGGCTTCGTTCCCCTCCGTAATCCGAACCCTAATCTTTATGCCTCCCGAGCGGTGGCTTCCTTCTCCTTCCCATTGGGCGCCGTTCCGCGTCGACTGGATTCGTCCAATTCCCCGCTCTCGAGGAGGGGGTTGGGAACTCGTCTTTTGCTCGTGGATCGGAGGCCGACGAAGACTATTCCTCTTTCGGCTTCTGACGATGAACCGGTGAGCCACCTTTGTTGTTTCAAGCGCACCCATTCCGGCTCTATTGTCCATCGATTTATGTTCCTGGGATCGTGTTTTTGTTTGTCTCGTAGTCGGGCAGAGCAATGAGAATTGCGGGGTCTCCCTGTGGCTAATGTTGCAAAATAATCAAATTTTTGGTGCCGGTTCTGTCTCGTTTTCCTTTTAGGGGCGCATTAATTTTTGTCGATCTGGTGTTTCATGTTCCCTTTTTGTGTTTGGCTTTTAGTTGGTTAGTGCAATAAGACTGTCATTGTCTCCCTTTGGTTAATATTTCAAAAAGATCAAATTTTTGTTGCTGGTGCTATCTCGTTTTCCTTTTAGGATTGATTGTATTAAGATTTGCTGGTCTGGTAATTTATTTATGCGTTGACAGAGTTCTGTAAGGATTCAAGATTTAAAAGTCTATCGGATCGTGGATTAAATGGATTTAGGAACCACAAAGAAAAAAAGTTGTGTTCAAAATTGTTAAATTTTCTGGCAATGCTTTCATAAAAGACTTGAAATTGTAAGATTTTACTGAAAATATATGAAGTAAGTTTACTCATTTAGAAAAAATTCTGGTGAGGGGCTGTTATCTCATCATTTGAAATGACACTTCCAATTTGTATAATTTAACTTTGAAGTCATATGCCGCTGAGATTTCTTATCTGATGCATAGGTTTTAATGTCTGCCATAATTAATGTAGAAGCATTTAGATATTAAAGAGGATGAGAGTGATGCTGAAGTAAACGCATGGGCAGCACAAGAACAATGGAAGGAGTCACTCGAACACTTCAAGACTGAAGCCCTGAAAGTCAAAGCTGTATCAGAAGAAGCATATGGGGTATACTCAAAGAAAGCGGTGGAAATACTAATGGATACATCTGAGAAGCTCAAGATTCAAGCTGATAAAGCACAACAGGATTTGAGTATAATAGCCAAAGAGATATCACAAGAAGGGAACAAGTATCTTGCTGCAGCAGCAAAAAATTCTCCTGATTCAGTTAAGGACATTTTGGAAATTTATGCATCAGTGGATGAGTTAAAAAACATATCCTCCATCAGAGATTTTTACTTTGGAATTCCCTATGGTATGCACGAAGACATGTCTTATTGGATTTCCATGGAAGTTTCTTTTATGGCTTTTCTTGTTGTACTCTGTTGTCATAATTGATTATACCATCATCGATGGTTTACATTTTTACATGGCCATCTTTACTAGGATATTTTTTTTCTTTTCTTTTTGGTGTAGGTTCCTTTCTTGCCATTGGAGGATTCATGTATTTCATGCTGACTGGAAGTATTCCTGCCATTCGTTTTGGTGTTGTTCTTGGCACTGCAATTTTGGCTTTGAGCGTGTCAAGCTTGAGGTCATGGAAGAATGGGAAAACAACCCCACTTCTTTTGATAGGGCAAACTGGTTAGTCTATTCCATCCACGTAATATTCCCAGTATTTGCTGCCTCATCCTCTTCTTTCCTGCCTCTTCTCCTCGTCCTCCTCTTTGGTAATTGAAATTGATAATCTTGGTCATAAATGTTGATGAGAAAGTGCGTCACAAATTCTTCTAATGCGATGTTGAGGTTTAAACACCGTTTTGACCAAAGGGCCATTGGTTAATATCATTATTGTCCTAGAGCTTCAGGTTCTAGAGACTGAGGTAGAGAATATCTTTGGTCCACTTGATTTCTTAAACCTTATGGAGTTTTCTTTTTTGCATTAAAATCTTTCTCATAAAACTAGTTACTATTACTGGTGCTTAGTGCTTCGATTGCAACACACAAGGTGTGAAGATTTGCTGTTTGGCTAGGTAAGTTACAAGTTATGACTCCTTGTTTGTTAATCATAAGCAAGTCAATGCCTTGTCAATGGCACAGAAAAGTAATATGCATCTTAGAAGCTGGATGCAAATGATGGAATTAGGACTCAGGAGGTAGGTTAACCATGGCCTGTTGCTTGGGATTAACAGACCATCTGAATTGGACCATCTTGTGTAGACATGGAGATTCATAATGTTAGGGACATGCCACATCAATATGCCATTGTGAAGCAATCAAAACATTGTGATGCTAAGATGCTCTTCAATTTGGGTTTCCAAGTTGCAGATCTATTTATGGATTGTTGCATCAAGGTGTTGCTATCAGATCTTTGGTGGGATCTAGGTCCAAAAAAGATTTAATAGATGTTGCTAAGATGCTGACATTTACATCAAGGAAATATGCTGCTAACAAGATGAATAATCATTCCTGTCACTTATTTATTGAAAGCTCTTTTTGGTCCTTGGTTATCTGCCATGTACTATTCTTTGCAAAATGGTTTCTCTACAATCACATCTGCTCACAGTGATTCTGATAATGCAGCAATTTCTGCTATTATCTTCTGCAGGCAGTGGCTGTTGTGTTCACAGGTAAAAATTCCTTTAGTCATGCACAAATGAAAGATGTGCTAACATTCATTAACTTTGATTTTATATTCTTCTGATATTGATTCAAAATTTTGGTAGTTTTAATGATTTAATTTTCACCATGCAGAGGGGATCATTTGCAAATCTTTTACTGCTCCTTATCAGGTTAGTATGTAAAACTTGTCTGTATCATTTGTCATATGTTGTGTTCTTCTAAGATTGGGAAAATTATCTTCGAGTTAAAAAAGGATAAACCCGTTGGATGCTTTTAAGACTCCAAACTATATTACGTGGAACCATTTTTTGGTATGCTTGCTGCATATCTCTGTTATTTTAAACAAGATAATTTGATCACATGGTCATATTTTGAAACTCATATAGTAACGATCACATTATCTTAGTCACAATGAATCTGTCAACCGTTCAAAATGACTTTTATTGTGTTAGCAGCATCATACACCAAGTTTTGCTCAGCCTGATCATTTATTGGTGTGTGGATTAATAATGGACTGTCTATCCTGGTTAATCTTAGATCTGGCAGAAACCAACATCATGAATAGTGGCAGTTGGCCCCTTCAGAACCCACATCATTTGTGGGGAAACTAGTGATCCAAGTGATTTGTGTATGGATATTTTGTCAATTATTGAGGATTTTAGGTGTATCTTGATTAGTTCCATGTCAGGTGTTGGTTGAGCTTTCAGATGGTATGCGAGTCACCACTCACTTTTTCAAAATATTGAGTAACTTTTTCTCTTATCTTGTCTGGAAAGGCTTTTTCTTCTGAGGAAGAAAATTTTTGTAACCTCTTAATAATATTAAGCTACTCAGGCCAATGCCTCTGTTCTTTTATTAGTTAGGTCATGCTGAAGGGACAAATGGACTGGCTTTTATCAACTTTGATACTGGAAGAATTTGCTATTGTGTCTTCAATATGCTTCTCATAACATTAGTGCTTTTAACCCGTCAGATAATCTTTTATTCTATCATAGAATCAGATTTAATATCTTACCTCAGGAAATAACCATCTTGTTTTGGTGAATAGCGGCACGATGGTAGGCTTCTATGCTTATAGAATCATAATCGATCATTACAACAAGGGCTCAAATGTGGAACAGAGCTCAGAGAGTTAATGGCGGTGATGGAGGTCAGTTGGATCTTCCCACCTTAGGAACATTTAGTTAGCAGAAGGTTTCACTATAATACTACTGTTCTTTTGACACATTCACATAATCTATGGCTTTCAAGATCACAATCTAAGATCTTCTAGTTCACAGAATATGATGAATGGGTAGGTGGAGGCAACTCTGACTGGAAGTGACTGCTTTCCGTGCTGTCTCTTGACCTTGCCTTAATCTTTTCAAAGTTTATGTAACGCCAGGCGAGTAGCTGGATTATGGTGATTTTAGAATTTGCAGACGCATGAAAATGTTCAAATTTTGTCTTCCAGAGGATGTAATTTGTGTTTTCCATTTTTTTGTCCTTTACCTGGCATGTAACTAAAGCTCATCTTTGAATTATTGATTACTCTGTTAAAGCTGTCTTGACTTGGCACATCAGGTATCAACTATTCTGCAGTGATAGTATCTACTATCATGTGAAGCATTTCAGCTTAATTAGGTCATGTCCAAATGAGTTTTCCAATTTGATTTGCCTCTACGGTTATCAGAATAAGGGTAATGATTTCTTCCAATCTAAATTGGCAGTAACCATGTCACCAATCCAAATTTTACCTTCTTTTAGCTTTCTCCAAGATTCTGCTGATTGATTGCTGAAGGAATTTTGATGTTCGGTAGAAGATTATTTGCCCTCTACTGGCTCCTCAGGTTTGCCCGTACTGGATCTTTTATCATAAGATGGTTTTGAGTTTAGAAAATATTTTTCTAATCTTTGCATACTGATAATAAAATGTTTTGTTCAAACATGTATTTGTTCCGAGTTTAGTTTTTGGCGGAGTGGCGATGATCATTTTTTGCATGTTCGTTCTTGTACGAGATTACGGGATGGTTGATCCTTGTCAGCAGCATAGTATTCCAAAGGTATTCCACTTTGCTAAAACAGGAATATAGGTAAACCCGTAAGAAAAGATCAACATTTTTATCTGGGAGCCCGTGGGTCTCCTACGGCCCACAGAGCCGCCTTTTTTACTGCCTCGCGTTATATAAGAATAATGGAGAGACATTGAGACCCTCGCGCGCGGCAGCGGATAGAGCGCCATCTTCGCCGCAGCAGAGGAGCGATCATCCATCAAATGGCCCCGGCCCTTATATCTGAGCCCTCGCTTCTCTCCATCAGCCTACCTTCTCCCGGTCCACGTCGATCCATTTCCCCGCCTAAGCGGAAGCTCCGAGCCCACCGCAAGCCCTCGCTGCTCCCCGTCGCTTCTCCCTTCTTCCCTCCCCCTTGCCTCTGCGCCGCACGAACCCTAGACGTGGAGCCCGATGGAGAAAGCCCTAGACGTAGCTTGAGTTGCAGACAAGATGGTAAAGAGGGTGGAAGAGACCGCCGGAGGGTGGTCAGGATCGCATGGGAGAAGCTGGTCCGGTGGTCCCGGTCGTTGCGGTCGAAAGCCAAGAGCGACGTCCTTGAGGGGACCAAGAAGGTATTTAGGGTTTGGACCAATTTGTTTGATCTTTAGTCGGGAAAATCAACTAAAAGTTTTTATTTTTATTTTTATTTTATTTTATTTGTTTTTGGATGGCAATTTGATGGGATTAGGTTGTGGTTCTTGGTGGAGGATCTTTTGGGACAGCAATGGCAGCACATGTTGCGAGCAGGAAGGCTGAAATGGAAGTCTCAATGCTCCTTAGGGATGGTGATGTTTGTCGAGCTATCAATGAGACACACTTTAATTGGTAAGAGTTCTTGATAAACCAGCCGTACATTGTGTGAAAATTTCTGAGAATTCTTTGTAACATTACCCTGCATAAAATGATGATTTAAATTAGAACACCATGTTTATTGTTGAGAGAAAGAAGACAGTGCAACTACACTACCCCCTTTTCATACATGTTGGTGAAGTGATGATTACTAATTTGGAAGAATTTTGATGGCTAGATTGCTTCATGCTTAGTGCCATGTTTGCTTACCAATGTTGGTACTTATTTGTTGCTTTGTTAGTTTCTCTTGTCATAACTCATTAACTTCGCTGACAGGATGATAACACTAGTCCTTCATGTTGTTCAAGTCACACTTAACTGTTGTTGCAAACTATCAAATGTAGTTCTCATAAAAGAGGAAGGAGAAGTATGAGTGTAAAAGTGAGCAATTTGTGTGAAAAGGCAATACTTCATCCATTCACAATATACAGCCTAACAAAACGACATTATGCTTCCTGGCTTTAAAAATTTATTGTAGACAACAATGATTTTTTTCTTAGCATCTTAATTCTAGTGGATGTTCTGGAGGTAAAGGTTAAATCTCGAGGATTAATAGTAATTTCTGTTTTATTAATTCATAGGGTAAAATATTAAGGTAATTTGACATGCCTAATACCTTGCTATAGCTGATTTTAAAAATGACTCTAGCCCAAACTATTATATCATGAGCCTATAAACAAAGGAAAATTTGGTTGAAGATCTCAAGGAAGCCATATATTGGGCTGCTTTTAATACTTGCTTTGGTCAACTGTTGTCAAAAAAATTTCATGTATAGTTAGTTTGATTTTGAGAGGTTGAGCCTTTTTGTCACTGTGTATCCATCTGCTTTTGATTGATTTGTTCTGTGTACTGTTGTCTGAAGAGAAGTACTTCTACTCATAATAGTTCTATTTTTTTTCCTTTGTCTCTCTTGCTACAGCAAGTATTTTCCAGAACATAAATTGCCAGAAAATGTTGTTGCAACTACCAGTGCCAAGGATGCTTTATTAGGAGCTGACTATTGCTTTCATGCTGTTCCTGTGCAGGTACCTTGATATCTTTAGGACTTCTGGACTTGTCTCATTATCAGTATTTTCTATGTTGCATGAATAATATATTTGGCCTATGAAAATGGACTTTAAATCAAAGGTCTTACTAATTCTGACACTTGTAACCCAGTCCATCTTTTGCAGTTCAGTTCATCCTTTCTTCGAGGCATTTCACAACATGTTGACCTGAACTTGCCATTTATATCTCTTAGCAAAGGATTGGAACTAAATACTTTACGGACAATGTCTCAAATCATTCCGCATTCACTAGGAAATCCTCGTCAACCTTTTATAGTGCTATCGGGGCCTTCCTTTGCTGTAGAGTTGATGAGGAAAATGCCAACAGGTATTGCCTGTGAAATAAGCATTATGCTTATTCTCTAGCATGATATTTGTTTCCTAGTCCATTTGATTGACAAATAAATGTCGTGCTTCTTAGATGATGATATATTATGTTTCAGTAAAACATGAGTCTGCAATCCTGCCATTTCATGTATGCAATGTGCATTTATTTTTCATTCCAGAAGCTAAGAGTCTTCTGATGTCCTTTCTTTTGTGGTGCAGCAATGGTGGTTGCATCAAAAGACAAGAAGTTAGCAAGTGCGGCTCAACAGTTATTAGCCTCTCCAAATCTTAGGATTAGCTCCTCAAGGTGAATAAGCATTCTTAGTTTCCAATATCATCTGATGACTGTGATGCTTCTCTGAATTGATGCCAGTAGAGAATCTGTACATTTTATGCCTGTTATTTGATTTACCCTCTTTGGAAACTTATACAACAAACTTTGAGACAAGCAAAAATCTAATACTTAAAGACAATTCGAATACAGTAAAATAAGTTTTAAAAAGAAAAAGAAAGTGATCAGAAACTCCAGTATTTTTCGTTTATTCTCTGGTGATATGAAATTCAGTTATATATTGGTATTTTGTATTATAGAATTTTAATTAATAAAAATGATTAACTTTCTTGATTAAATATAAAGAATCAATTTATAATTTCGGTATACTAACTTCTTGTTGAATAGTTTCAATCATAACTTCCTCTAAATGATCAAGACTTTTGGTTTTTGCTTAAAAAGGAGAGGTACATGTTGCTAGTCATAGGTGTCATGCAAATCAATCACGTGAGTGATAGCACATATGATATACTATTCACTCTTTTTGGTTATTAATATTATGATATTTTCTTACTTTATATTATTGTTGGATTAATATATTGTGATAATCTTGGATATGTAATGAGAATTGGATCATGATGAGATCATAATAATGAGACCAATTCTTTTTTAAATACAGATTCTAAATAATCCCGGTCATAGGTTACTCGAGAGGGGCATCGAGATAATAGGACAGACCGGTGCTGTGCTATATACCCATCTATATGATGGAGGCAGTTGGTCTCATAGCTGCTTGTGTAGTGACACTAGAGATATAGTGTAGGTGCTCATTTGAGAATGAGTTCATTGATAGATCTGTTTATGGAATGCTAGATAGTTAATGATACCTAATCATCAGACAGTGATTCTGTAGTCGTAGTTGTATGCTTGGTCCTTAGACTTAAGATATCAAAGATGCGTTGTTTGAGTACTTAATTATTTGATATCAGACTTATGGGTTTGGAAGTTTCATATCTAATATAATCGGTTATTGGGAATGATAGTCAGTCATACGAAGGCAATTGTGTGTCAATAGAGGACCATTCACTCGGTATCATGAGAGAAATATCCCATGTGTTCTCACTGAGGCAAATCCTTGGCCAAAGTCGTTCAGATTGAGAGAAAGAGTTCTCTGGGAGAATCCAATTAGAGTGAGACTCAGGTGAATTTTGTATGAGGTTTGACAGTATCATACCCGATAAACGGTGCATCGGGTATTAGATGGATGAGGGACTATAAATACACGGTAATTAAGGGCAGATATGTACAATGGTAATGATCCCCTTATGTCGTTTGAGGACTATGGTGTAGTGGCCTAGTGCGTTCATAGTCGATGAGTTGAGTTAATTGTTATGGGATAACAATTCACTGAGTCAGAAGAAGTTTCGAGTCAGAAAGAGTTCTGACAGGTGTAACTCACGGCTAGCTCGGTATTGGGCCTAGAGAGTCATACACATATGGTAGATGTTATGGCGAGTAGAGGTTGGATATAAGATATTCGTCGAGCCCTTATTTTATTGAATATCCAATAAGCTCTTGTATTATTGGATCCTATGAATGAGATCCAATAAGAGTTAATAAGAGATTATTTGGTAGAAATCCACTAATCCAAGAGGCTTGGATAGTTTGATGGAGATCCAGTACCCAATAGATAGGATTCATTAGGGTTAAGTGGTAAGAGACCTCTATAAATAGGAGAGGACTAAAGCAGTCATAGGCTAGACTTCTTTTAGTCGCCCCCTTCTATTCTCCTCCCTCTCCTCTTCAATCGACAACCCTATTAGGGTCGTGTGGATAGTAAGAAGGGCTGGCCCCTTCTTGATCTTGGTGTAGCCTTGTAGTGCGAAAAGGAGAGGAAAGATTGCGCTGCGAAAGGAGGAGCCTCGCCGCACCATCTATCGTGTGGATCACTGCTAGAAAGACATCTGACCTCCATCTATGCCTACGAATATGGTTCTTCAGGGATATAAGATCTTCCTTAGGTAAAACATCTCACACGTGATGTGTAGTTTTTAGATTTTGCGGTTTCTCGCACACCAATCTTCGCACAGCGATCATATATTCTTCTTTGGGAAGTTTGGATTTTTGTTTTGTTTTCCGCTGCGCATGTGATGCTCTATTAAAATTTTCCAACACATGCATCAATATTGCACTGTCGTTTCTTCATTATAATGTCTGTTTGTATAGTTCTCTTATTCAGTTAGCGTATATGAAAAAAGATTCTATTACTAGGTTCCTCATATAATTCATTGTAGTTTGTTTTGTAAATCTTCAATTTATGACTTGTGATACTTCAGCGATATTACAGGAGTGGAAATTGCAGGTGCACTGAAAAATGTACTTGCCATAGCAGCAGGCATTGTAGAAGGAATGAATCTTGGAAATAATTGTATGGCAGCTCTTGTGGCGCAGGGTTGTTCTGAGATCCGATGGTTGGCAACAAAGGTATGTATGTTGCATTAACATGTCTTCTCATTATGTAAACTCGCAGTAATTCTTTCTGTATACTGCTGTAACATTCTCACCTATGCTCTTTGTTCTGATTGCTGCTAGAATTTTATTTGAAAAGTGACAATTTTTCTGTATTCTTTTGAAGATGGGAGCAAAGCCAACAACACTTACTGGATTATCAGGATCTGGTGACATTATGCTTACATGTTTTGTCAATCTTTCGAGAAATCGAACAGTTGGGTTACGTCTTGGATCGGGAGAGAAGCTTGATGACATATTGAGTACAATGAATCAGGTTTCCATTAGGTCATTCAATTCTTAACAATGATATTGAAGCCAAACCCAGAGAGTATCAACTTTATGAAGCAATTTCTTCTCTAGGTTGCTGAAGGTGTATCTACAGCTGGGGCTGTTGTTGCATTGGCCCAGAAGTACAATGTAAAGATGCCAGTTTTAACTGCAGTTGCTCGCATCATTGACAATGAGTTGACTCCAAAAAAGGCTGTTCTTGAGTTGATGAGCTTGCCACAGGTTACAACTGAGACGTTGGTTCTTTGCCTCTCAATAATGTTGATCTAATTTGAACTAGCATCTATGAAGAAATACAGATATTGCACGGACTCTGACCTTCAAATCATTTATATGATACTTGCACATACATGAGAAGTTGGTATTAGAGTTGAGTTTGGAAAATGAAATGATTGGAATCTTGGAAAACAGAAGCAATAGAAACCTATTAGCCAAATTCTCACATGAATTTTGGGAGTTTGTGGATATAGTCTTCGAGAACACAAGGACAACGCATTAAAATATTTTTGCTTTATTAGCGAGTTAGTTTGTGGACGCATTTCTCAATTTTACAATGCTTTAGTAGGAAAACTTTATCTGTTGAAATTGGTAATTGAAAGTCCTTTTACATTTTAGGTTTGTGAAATGTTGTTTGCAAATGCAAGGCATTGAAATTGCTGACTTTATGTTTGGTTAAGGTTTTAGTTAACTGAGAAAGGTCAAGATATTCTTATCGGCCTTCTGCTGATTTCATATTGATAATTCTATTGTAGGTTGAAGAAGTTTGAGAAGCTTGTGAAGTTCAATTCACAGAGAGCTTAAAAGAACTGATAAGATAGCCTTGTTGATGGTAAAACTGGACATCTGCAGTTTGTCATGCTCTGTTGGAGATTGAAGCCATTCTTGACCATGTCTAATTAAATCTTTGATGTACATCTTATCATGTTCCAGGAGGATCATAATACTAACATTTTTTCTAGGAGAGAGTATTTCATATTGGAATCTTTTGCACCTTAATTTCATAAAATTGACTGCATACAATTGATATGTGTGTGAATTAAAGACAAAATATTCAATCTCTGAAGAGATGATCATCTCATCCTCTTCTAGGTTTACTGCTTGAATGAGATGTAATATGACCGACCGTGATGCCAAATTTTTGTGTACTCGGCAACAAATGTAAGGTATGTTTTTCTATTGTATTTATACTTTAGTTTTTGCATATATGACAGTTGGCACATAGGCGAGACAAACAAACCAGGCATTTTACTGGAGGATCGAAGCTTGGTCGATGAAGAAACCTACTCGGGTACCAATGATCATCCAATAGGTATGATCTGGACTTATCTATTTAAAGTTTCATTAGAGGCATCTATTTAATCCTAGGAGAGCGAGATCCCTTTTGTTCTCAGTCATATTAGTTTAGTTGTTTCTAAAATATAGCATGTAAAATTGTATGAATTGGTGCCATCAATTTTCAAGTGGAATAGAACTTTCATGAGGACAAAAGTGACCTCAATAGCAAGGGTACTAACTTTATATCACTCACAATCAATGGATATGAAGTTTCTGGTATCTCTCTCCAAGCTGTTAGTGAACTGTGGGAACTCATCTCAGATCCAACACTCCAGTAAGTGTGGGTGTTCTTGAGTTCAAGCTTAGTTTAGTTGGAAAGCTTAAAATCAGGATTAAAGCGAATGGATGTGTCTCGTGTTGTTATCATGTGAGATTTAACTTTTGTAGTGTGTGATCAGAGAAGGATTGGGGAGTATGGTCTCTGCTCTTGACAAGGATGTGGCTTCCTGATAGGTAAATGTGGCTCTTCACGGGGGGATGACGTGCTCATGATTCAGGATCAGTTGGTATGCTGTACTTGTGGTGCTAGGAATCAAACCGTATGATGTAGTGGGCCACTTAGATCGATGGACAAGGAAGTCTCTCTCTCCAAGTGCCTGATAACTTCAAAAGCGAGTCACATCATCAACCAAAGAACTCTCTCAACGTACGGGTTTTGATTTCTAGGCCAATCCATAATTTCCACATACAAACAAATATTTTGTTCTCCTTTCTTCAGAATTAAGTAAGGTTGAGATGCTGATCCCCTTCATTTTCCTCCACATGTACACACACAAATCACTGCATGTAGAGTGTGTTGTGTGTTCTACAGATGGTATATTTTATAATCCTGTCTAATATTGCTGCAATAGTTGCACATTTAGTACAAGATTGCTTAAGAAGCTTGTTGATGGCATGGATATTGCAAACACAGTTGCTCTCTCTCTCTCTCTCTCTCTCTCTCTCTCTGTAGACTCAGTAACGGTACCGCGTTTCTGTATGCACATTGTTCCATAAAACAACCTTAAACTATCAGTAGAACTGCAAGAAGCCAGAATCAAATAGCCTTTTCGAAGTTGGCTGCTCTCATTCAACATAGTACCTACCATCCATCATCAGCTCCCAGTAACATGTCAAGGTCCCAAAAACTTGTCATCGAGAATAGGGGCAGCTCCATCTCCATTTCCTCAATCGGCATCACTGTTCTCAGGTCGCAGCTTGACAAGACATTATCATGGCGATCGATGTCGGCAGCAGCGGCGACCGACATATTCGGAGAGAGATGCTGGTATTGGAAGTCAGAGGACTTGGAGTCACTGCCTACCTTCGAAGGGGACTCCATCGCAAAAGGGGAAGAAGGTTTCAGTGTATTTACAGGTGTGGTGCATGCTGTACTCCACGAATAACTTGGGCGCATCGGCATGGCCATGGCCTTCCTCTTGCTGCACCGTCTTTTTCGCCCGGCATCCTTGCTGTTCCCAGTAAGTGCATCTGTAGTAGCTCCTGCGTCGTGTCACACATGAGACTTCAGCAGATCCAACCAGAACAACGCATTGGGGAAATCCTATAAGCTTACCTCGGATACATTGCATTGATGATGGCTTTCTGCCCATACTTCCTCCACTAGCCGTCCTCGTAGGGGACGGTCGTAACTACAGGCCGCGTTTCCTGCTTCCTCCTGCAGCTGATTCAAGTGGTAATAATCAATTCCTGATTCATCCACGTGGAAGAAGATACTGAAGCTCACAACCTCCGCCCTCTCCGGTGGATCGTCCGATGATGATGGCGACGAGACCGAAGCAGCAGCAAGTGTTCCGGCGAGAAGAGGAAGAGCTCGGAGTGGAGAGACAGGCGATGGGCAAAAGTGAAGGTACTCATCTATCATATCTTAGCTTCCACATGGATGAATCAGGAATTGACGAGGAAGTACGAGGACGGCCAGTGGAGGAAGTACGCCAACTTTCAAATTTATAACATATATTATAGATATAAAAAAAATTAATTATGATATGATTCGTTAGATAAAATTGAAGGATTCTCCTAATTATTATCCTACACCCTTTGTTCTCATCTATAAAAAAAACAGAAATTACATTAAAAAAATTAGTTATTAAGATATTATAAATATTCTTTCATTTATAGTTCATCCATCCATCGTTTATAATAGTCCTGTGAAGTAATAGAAAGAAAAGAAAAGACAAATTTAGTTTTTCTTATAGATCAATATCGTTATAACTTTTAATCCGACCTATAAATCAGATAAAGGTTTTCCGAATGGTATCGAAATATAAGAAACTTACTACCGGACTGGAACAAAGAAGTCTGAATTCTTGTGTGCGCCGCTTAAGCCTTCGACTCCGAAGTGCTAAGAATTGAGCCAGGGTACACTAGAATGGAACCACCATTGATGAGATTGATATCGTTGCCAGCAAGACTGACTTACTACAACAACAAACCACGCCTTACTTACTACCTGGAATGGTATGATATATTGATCTATGTGTTACGATTGTTGTTACTCCTACTACCACCGCTAGCCATCTCTGTGTCTCTATCCCGCTCGCGTACTCGTCGGCAAGCCCTTTTGTCTTGTGATCTCCGTCTCTACAACAAGTTCAGGTCATCTTTTTCAAGTGTCCCGACTCCAATAAAAATATCTTAAGAACAAATATCGATAGCCAACTCATTAGGGTTACATTTACCTCATCAACCCACTAGGGGATCGTACTTGGATGACATCGTGACTTTTGCCAGGACTCGCCCTTTCTCGATTTACTATATCTTAATAAAAGATGTGTCGCATGGGTGATTTGTATTAGCTGTAACAGTTTCTCTAACTGAACAAGAATATCTCGCTCATTAGTTGAGTGAAATCCTCCCTCTATTTATGTATAAAGAGGTGCTGAAATAATATACCAATGTGTGTTTTTATTTCTCACATTTATCTAACATGGTATGAGAGTCCCTGTCATTTGTCACCTGGTTTAAGCTTCACTTCATGAATCTGCACCTTCAAGAGCGATCTCGCAAGATCGTTAGACCACAACCACGATAATCCTATGTTGGTGTGAGGTTTTTCTTTCCCTTTCATACCACATCCCTATTCTTTTGTTTTGCCGTTCATTTCTCGGACGAAGATCCTTTAACGATCTTCGGAACTACTTCCTCGATGAAATTGCCTACTTTCCTCTTTTACTTTCTCCTCGGCCTGTCACTCTGGTGATTCTCAGATGTCTTCCTCATCTACCTCTGATACTCCAACTTTATTTTCTACTAGCAATCCTTCTCCACATCTAGGACTCATTTCCATTAATGTTGCCTCCCTAATCCCCTTTAAATTATCCAAAGGCGGCAATTAGGTGTCCTAGCTTGCTTAATTCTCTAATCTTTTATTTGGTTATGATTTATTGGGTTATGTTGACGGCTCTCTTAGTTGTCCACCAACAATGCTACATGTTCCAAGAGAACCCAGCCCAGTGCCAAATCCTGCCTATAAGCTTTGGTTACGTCAAGATTGACTAATTCTCTAAGTAATTCAAGTCTCTGTCGATGGATCCATCGCTCCACTTGTGTCCTCCTATACTATTGCTACGGAAGCTTGGACCAAGTTATAAACTAACTTAGCGAATCGCTCATGAACTCGCATGCTTGGACTACTCTCTAGCCTTATGAACTTCACACAGGAGGGAAGTAGTGTTACCGATTACTTACAATATATTAAAATGATCCACATGCTTAATGGACTGAGTGCAAAATTCAAAGAACTGACAGCAGCACTTCGAGCACGTGATTCTCCAATTTCCTTTGAAGAACTCTACGATAGGCTGATAGACTATTAAGTTTACCTAAAGCGTGATGATAGGCTACTAGGATCTTTGCCGGGACCTCCCATCAAAGCTAAATTCAACCAAAAATCCAGGAGGCTAAACGTAAATATAACAAGACCGCTTCAAAAGGTATGGTCAACTTTCCTCCCACTTCTACGGGCATCACTCCATCACTTCCTCCTCCACACCCTCCATACTTCGACCATCATCAGAGTGCTTCTTTCCAGCCACATTGTCCTTCTAGATTTCAATAATCAGTCATTTGCTAGTTGTGTGACAAACTCGGTCACTCCGCAAAAGTTTGTCAGTCTCGACCTCGCCTCCCAACTCCGTCAACCTGGCCTCAGGTGAATATCATGACTACTCCGTCCGTGATTCAGCTGAATTGGATTGTGGACTCTGATACTTTCCACCATATTACTTCCGATCTCTAGAACCTATCACTCCATAATAGCTATGGTGAAAATGAAGATGTCATCATTGATGATGGTAATAGAATTCCTATTACTCATACTGGCTCTATGAAGCTTAATTCATATACTACTTCTTTCACACTCGATGATGTTTTGTGTGCACCTCACACTAAAAGAAATCTTATTTCTGTCAATAAAATCATACTTCCATTGAATTCTTTTCTGATTATTTTTTTTTAAGGATTTGAGCACGGGAGCATCCTTGCTTCACAGCCTCAATAAAGACAACATCTACGAATGGCCGTTAGCTTTGTATCTCACTCGACCTATTGCTAACTCTTCCACTGCTGCTCCAGTCGACATATGACATCGACGCCTTGGTCATCATTCAATCTCTATTCAACAAAAATTGATTTCTCATTATTCTATTCCTATTTTTAAATCTAGTAATGTTTTTACTCACTGTGATGCTTGTCTTAGCAATAAGAGTCATCAATTCTTTTGGTACACCCTCTATTTCCTGCTCTAAACTATTTGAAGTTGTTTATAATGATGTTTGGGGTCCTGCATTAGTTATCTCTTTTGACAAGTTTATATTCTATATTGTCTTTATAGACTATTTTACAAAGTACACTTGGTTCTATCCTCTTTGTCAAAAACTGATGTCACCGTTGCCTTCTCCAATTTTACGAACTTAGTCGAGAACTAATTTAAGACTACTATTAAAAATGTCTATTCTAATGGTGGGGTTGAATATCAAACCTTTGCATCTTATCTATCCGCTTATGGTATTCAACATCTTAAGTCTCCTTCATATACTCTTCAATTAGTTGGCTCTGTCGAACGTAAACATCGATATATTGTTGAAACTGGTCTCACAATGCTTCATTAGGCTTCTATGTCATCTACCTTTTGGTCCGTAGTTTTTTAAACTGTTGTCTATCTCATTAATCGCATGCTAACTCCTATCCTACAATATCAATCACCATTTTAAAAGCTATTTCAAAAACGCCCCAACCTACAAACCTTAAAGAGATTTGGATGTCTATGTTATCCATGGTTACATCGCTACAATTCTCATAAAATGCAACCTTGATCTCGCCCTTGTGTTTTCATCGGGTACTCTCTTGAATACAATACTTTTTGATGTTATGATCCTCATACTACTAAAGTCTTTGTTTCCAGACATGTCATTTTTGTAGAGTCTGTCTTTCCCTTTCGAGATCACAAACAATTTGTCGTCTCGTTGGATTCCTACGACACATCTTCTACGTCTTCATCGGATCCACTCTCTTGTTACTCCTGTTCCACAGCTTTCTTCTCCCTTCTCTCCTCCGATTCCTCCTATATAGTTACCTCGAGAACCATAATCTTTGTCCTCAGCTCGCCAGGATACTTCTGTCATCCTTCCGCCTGACTCAACTAGTGATAATCTTCAGCCCTTACCCCCTAATACTATTACAGTCTTTCGGCATCCAATGCAAACTCATTCTAGGAGTGGTGTCGTTAAACCACGTCAAGTTCTTGACTTACATGCTGGCACTAAACCTTCCCTCAACTCTACTGAATTGACATCCTTTACTCAGGCCCAAAAATCTCCACATTGGCGTAAAGCTATGTATGAGGAGTTTAATGCTCTCCTTCATAGTGCTACCTAAACACTTACCCCTTCTCACCCCACATAAAATATTATTGGGTACAAGTAGTCTTTCGAATTAAGCGGAACCCCGATGGTTCGATTGCTCGTTATAAAGCATGACTTGTGGCCAAAGGATTTTATCGACGACTTGGTGTTGACTATACCGAGACATTTAGTCTAGTTGTCAAACCTACTACAATCCATCTTATCCTAAGTCTGACAATTTCCAAAGGCTAGTGCTTACGCCAATTAGATGTTAACAATGCCTTTTTACAAGTAACTCTTACTGAAGATGTCTTCATGGAGCAGCCTCCAGGCTTTATACATCCTCAATATCTACGACATGTTTGTAAACTCCAAAAGGATATTTATGGACTTCGTCAGGCTCCACGGGCTTGGTATAATGAACTTGCTTTATACTTGTCTTCAATTGGCTTCCTCAACTATAAATCTGATGTTTTCCTATTTCTACACCAACAACATGAGCATACCATCTATCTTCTAGTCTATGTGGACGATATTATTGTCACGGGTAATAACTTTATGGAGGTTCAGGGATTTATTAATCAATTAGCTGACAGATTCTCTCTTAAAGATCTTGGCAACCTGAGTTATTTTTTCGGTATCGAGGCTGTGTTTACATTTTCCAATCTCATTCATGATTTGCATTTGAAGACGAACATGTAAGATGCAAAAGCGGTTACCACTCCTCTATCTGCTAGTACATCACTGAAGTTATATGATAGAAGTTCTGATACAGATCCTACTCGGTATCGACAGGCGGTTGGTTCCTTATAATATCTCGCTATTACTCGTCCATACATATCCTTTGTAGTTAATAAATTATCTCAGTTTATGCATCGATCATCTACTTTGCACTAGATTGCTGTCAAACGTATTTTGTGTTATCTTAATAGGACCATTGATCATAGTATTTTTCTTTGCAAACAGTCTCCCTCTCAGCTTTATGCTTTTGCTGATGCTGATTAGACTGAAAATATTGATGTTAGAACCCCTATATCAGGATATATTATTTTTCTTGATGCTAATCCGATTAGCTGGAGTTTTAAGAAACAAAAGATAGTGGTCAAGTCTACTACTGAAGCTAAATATTATACTATTGCCACTACTGTTGTTGAACTTAATTGGATCACCAACTTGCTTACCGAGCTTCAAATTAACTCTGACTCTACGCCTGTTATTTATTGTGATAACATCGGTGCTACTTACCTTTGTGCCAATCCAGTTTTTCACTCTCGCATGAACCATGTTGCTATTGACTTTTATTTTGTGTGAGATCAAGTCGTCCGCCAATAACTTCGTGTTTCCCATGTTCACATAACTTATCAACTCGCCGACTCCCTCACGAAGTCTTTAACTCGCAAAATATTTTTCTTACATCGATCCAAGATTGACGTCCTTGACAGGAGCTTGATCTTGCAGGAGTATATTAGCTACAATAATTTTCCTAACTAAACGAGAATATATTACCCATTAGTTGAGGAAATCTCTCTATTTATGTATAAATAAGTGCTGATATAATATACCAATGTGCTTTTGTTTCTCATATTTATCTTTGACGAGATTAGGAGAAAAATATATATCTATTTGGGATTGACTATATGAATCTTTTATCGTAATTAAGATTCATAAAAAATACTATATATTTAATTTAATTTAAAAGAATTATATTTTTATTTATAATTTCTATTAAAAACATTTTAGATCTTCCTAAAGTCATTTCACTTCTTTTAGTTACATATCCACATTGTCATTTCTTCTTAAATGATTTTTTATTTTATTCTCTATCAAAATGATATCTAATTAATTATTCATGAATAAAAATATATCTTTTCTTATCTTTTCTAGTAGTTCCATCTCAATATTCTCAATAACACAGACTATTATCAGTGCATAGAACCTTACCATTATACAAATGATTATCGTCCTGTTGTACACAATCGAAAAGTTGTATCATTAGTCATTGATTATGCTTGCCAAATTAGCTTGATACATTTTTACCAAAACTAAATTTGATGAGGCAGAGAGATAGATCCTGTACCGAAAGGAAACATCAGTAGCTTGATAAATCTTGTTAGGAGCACATAGCATTTAGTAAATCTGATGATTCTTATCGAAAATATGCCCTTCAGATAGTCATGAGAAAAGTTAACATACAGCTATTAGATTATCCCTATAAAAATTTCTTTTTTTATTTTCGTGTTTCAACCTTAATTTTTATCTTGAAGTGAAGATTCAGGAAAGAAAAGAGAAAAGTACTAAACAAATACATGGTGGAAACAAGGCATGGTGGTTTCATCGGGCCGTAACAGCAGGGATTCCACTGCTGACAAGGTGATCCACACCTGAGCTTTCTGATGATACAAATGAGCCTGAGACTATCTTGCTAGATTCTGTTACCATAGCTTCTGATGTAGCATCCTCAGGCATCATGTGAAGTATGTTTTCCAACTCCCTAACTACTTCTGACATCGAAGGTCTCACATTAGTCTCATCATGGCAACATCCAAGAGCTAAAGAAATAAACTTCTCCATGCATTCTGAAGGGTCAGTATTCATGCGGCTGTCAATGATTGAGAACATCGATCCATGTTGACAGGCAGTTTTCACCTGTAATAGGACAATTACAGCAGCTATCAGTGTATATGGGTTTGAATTTCTGCAAGACTAAGTATTTTTTATTTGGTGTAATGCAATATTTTTCCCCATACCATTAAAATCTTTTTTTAGGTCACTTGCTGCTATTTTGGATCTGATCAAATAATTTTTGCTAAAATTTGAAAATTTTGACTTCAATCATATCTTTCAGGACCAGAACACTCTGGAGATGCATTAAAAGACAAAATTGATATAGGATATATGCCCTAGCTTCTCAAAGGATTTTCATCCATTGTACCATTTTTTATATCCTAAAAACACTGAGTCCCCCGCCAACTAGGAGAAGAATCCTGCCCAACTCAGTGTATTGTCATTGGTATAAATAGAGGCCTTGACCCCAAATTCTGCATCACATATCTTAGAGAAAAAATAAAAGGGCAAACAGACCCTTCTTTTTGACTATTCATATATTTGTAAGGATGATTTGACCTTACAGGGTTGAATTTCCCTTTCAGAAAGAGAGCTATGAACATTAATGCCACCATGAAGTCCATCTGCCACAATGAAGTCCATCTAACTACAGATTCATATAAAGAATATAGCAGAAGATCAAAATATGTTTCAACCTGCTTTTCATCAGTTATTAGATTTCCAACATCTGTTGCATGTTTACTTGGATTCCTGTAATCTTCAACAAATTACAAACAATCAAGGTTTGTAATTTCGATAAGTACATACCGGTCCGCCAGGTTGCCGATACGCGGACCGCTCGTTGCCGGGTGGTTCTACCAAAAATCGATCGTCGGCGGTCGATTGAAGGGAGAAATCGACCGTCGGCGATCGATTGAACGAGAAAAAGGGAGGAAGAAGAAGAAGAGGAAAAAGAAGAAAAAAAAAGAAAAGAGGAGAAAAAAGACCTATCGCCCACGTGCGGTCCTCACCCACGCACCGTCGCGGCGCTTGGGTCGCAGGCGCTCTTTCTCCCGATCTCTTTCTCTTTTTCTTTAATACTTTAATATTTTAATATTTTAATATTTTAATATTATATTATAAATATTATATTATATTTTAATATATCGGGCGATACGCACTGTGCACACCACCCGGTATCAGTACCATACCTGTACTGAGATAAATTTGATACGCCGGTACGGATCAGTAAGTCAAACCTTGCAAACAATATTCGTTTACACTAGTGGAAAACTGTAAAATAGCAGCTATGAGGTCCAAACATTATAAAAAATTTCATAAAAACATAGATTACATTTTTATTTTCTAATTACTGATCCCTTGTGTTTTATCTAATGAAAGTTCAATAAACTTGAAGCTAAAACAACTAAGCAAATTTCTGAAACTGTTGTGGTCAGAAAACATAAACTGAAAACTAGAATTGAAACATAATAGACCAGAACTACAACTATTTAGAATTTTGTGATAGAGCTGAAAAGAGTACGATTGTTTAATTATGCTGCAGGTTCCATTCATTGGAAATATTAACTGTTCAAAAGATAAAATATGCATTATCAATATAATTCCATAGAATATAAACTATGTTCAAGCATTAAATATAATCAATTGACTCTAAGTGATGATATTAATGGTCTTAATAAACACAGTCAAACCTAAGCAATCATATTGATGGTCTTAATAAATAAATAAGGAAGAATCACTTAATAAGCACGATCAATTCTAGTGTTTGTTTTCTTTGTCTACATAATTCTCTCCATTGGCAAATTATATCTAGACTTCCCTCTCAGATATTTGCAAAATGTCTCTCCCTCTTATTAAATCCTCATTATAGTTGAAGGCTTTACTATGTCAAGGTTTAGTTTGCTAATCTGCAATATTTTGAAAATACAGATTACAAATTGAAATACTGGTTTCCCACAAAATCAATCCAGAGTGAACAGGTACATAATGTACCTGTACCAAGATAATCCACTGTCAATGCATTGGACCAGCCGACTTATTTTATTTCCTATGGTTTCTCTTTAATTTTCCATTGAGGCTGAGTGGTATAACACAGGATATGTCGATACCATGGTACCATACCTATCAAATGGTCTGCCAGCAGTCAATGTGGACTGGCAATCCAAACCTTGGCAGGTAATAGGCCTAAAATTTGTCAGGAAAAAAAGGGAGGAAATCAGACTCAGTGCATTTGTAGAATCTCAATTACTTCAGATATTTGCTGCACCACAAGATTCTGATAACAAACTCTACTGGATTTAATAGGCAAAATTACGTATTCACCCATATATACAAGACATCTTGGTAGAAATTAGTTTGATATATGGCATTAATGAATGTGAGATAATCTCAAAATTTACCATTTTCCTATCCACTACATCAGTGTAAGATACTAGGATTAATATCTACTGCACGACTTTAAAGCATTTATATTTTGTAGATAAAAACACTTAAGAATTTCTTGAATGTCATTGACAAGTTCACATAAAACAATGTGTTATTTTGCATGACCATTCCAGGACATAATAAAATTATGAGAAATGAGAAATGTGTAGTAAAAAATCTTTGTTTGCTGGATGACATTGTTATATTTAATGTCAAAGAGAGATATGTTTTAGCATGTGCATAATCTAATTATATGAAAGCTTGTCATCAAAATATGGTCTACAAGTTCCTCCAAACAATATATGAACGACAAATGTAACACTATTTCATAGTTAGATTTCCCAGATAGAATGAATGTGTAAAAATCTGAGAGAAATAACATAACTATTTTAAGCCAAACTCTCTTCTAGAAAGAGTTTTTTAAGAACATTATGGAAGCAGTCATGTACCTCTCTGACTATGTTTTTGCCATGAGAAATTGGACGCATCCCAGTCAAGAGTTCCAAAAATACAACCCCAAGACTATAGACATCACTTCTATCTGTCAACTTGTGAGTTAGAAAATACTCCGGATCAAGGTATCCCTGAAACGTGAAGGGATCTAAATAAGTTGGAAAGAGAGAAGAGTGAAAGAAACAAAGGACAAAGCAGATATCACATAAATCATAGGAGCTGGGATAAATCTAACATGCAAGGCCTTTGTTTCAAAACTTGCAATGAGCTTGCTATTCAGTTCAGCTGCATCTTCCATTTTTTACTGAAAACTAGTAATCTTAGTGAAGTACTGAACCACGAACTTGTTAACTAGAATCTACAAACTCTTTTCGTTCATCAGCAGTTCAGTACTGATGCATTGTGTTTTTAATAAGATAAAGATGGATATCAACAAAGTAATTCAGTTATTATAGATGACATTAAAAGAAAACTTCAATCACATTGCTACTATTCTTATGTAACTATATTATTATATAACCACTATAAAATCTTGAGACTTTATACACTTCAATAAATTTATGGTGTGCAGTACACTCTTCATAAAAGCTTTATGTATTGCTAAACTGCAGCACAAAGCACACCAGAGTCATGTATCTGAATTTTAAAACAAGTACAAACTCATGATCACTTCAATTATACCATGACAAACATTCTCAATGAAAGAACTATGTCAACAGAAAATACTACCTAACTAGTATATTTTTTAAGAATGACCTAAAAAGTACAGTGTTCTGAATTTGAAGCACAAATAATTTCGGTAAAAAATCATCATATTACTGAATAGTTCAACTTCTTAGACAGTCTTCTTCATATTTGCAGCATGACGAACAATATACTCTATCAGAATGGACAGACATGCTTTTTCTTCCCATTAATCGCTACCATGTAAATTTAATATGTCAAATATCTTTCCTAAAATGACTTAAAATAAGAATACATTCAAATTACTATCTTAAAGCAATATACTTCTTCACTCAATTGTTCTCTAATGCCCATAATTTCTTCACTATACACATACACACACACACACACACACACATATAATGTTCTAAATTAACCATGAATATTTACAGTTATGATCTGAACAAATAAAGCAAAAAAGGAACAGACTTGTACTTGCAGAAATCCATACTTACTGGAGTGCCCTTTACTACAGTTGAAATATGACGAGGTATGATGCCTTCAGTGTCAGGTCCAGGGGCCAGTCGCGAGAGACCAAAATCAGCTACTTTAGCAACAAATTTGAAGTCTAATAATATATTGCTTGCTTTAATATCACGATGAAAAATTGGAGGATTTGCTTCACTATGTAGATACAAGATGCCCCTAGCAGAACCCAGTGCAATGTGCAACCGCTTAGAAAAACTCAGAGGTTCTTTACATTTAGCTGCTTAACATATAATGGTATCAGTTTGGACATCAAATAATTAAAAATATAAAAAAATCTTTATTGTGGACGGTGCAATCCTATCATTAAAAATAACATAAGAGCTTACAGAACTAAGACCTATTAAAAATAAAAATTTGTTATATGAAGACAAGGAGGTCTAACCATATTAGGTTTAAGCAATGAAAGAAGATAACCTTCTAGAATATGTTTTATCATTACAACGTTAACATTTGATTACATTGTAAGACATGCTGGCACCAGGCTAATCTGTTGTACTTATATTTTGTTTATCTAAATTCTGAATTCAAAAGATTATGCTAACCACATGGTTGACCACCTACTCTATGAAAGTAGTCAATCAACATGTGGCACCTCAACTTTAATCCATAATTATTCCTTATCAAGTAATTTTGAATTTTTGATGATGAAAGGGAATTATGTGCATAATGCAGCTCTCATATCCTTAGACAGGAACCACACTTATCTCTACTTAGTTTTCTTGTTCAATCTTTCCGGGTCATTCTTGAAACTCATTTATCATGAAAAACAGGTCAAAGAAGGGGATTAAAAATTCAATTTGTGATCCTTGCTAAAAAAATTACTAGAGAAGGAAATGAAAACAAGTAACCAAAATGCATCATAATAATGTTGCAGGAAAACAATCCTAGCATAAACATTTCTAGAAGCATGGCAAGAAAGGCAACATCATATATTACTAAATACCAATATGTTACTGTATAAGCATATAGAACAGAGAAATGTGAAGCGCCATGATCATGCATTAGAGCATGCATAGCAGCAATGTGCACCAAGTGGGCCTTATATATCCTTGGCACTTGACATGAAGATACAATGTGAAAGAACCTTAGATCTCAATCAAGACATGGTGTGGTGATAGCTGAACTAAAAAAATCAAGAACATAAAAACCTCATTATTCGTTGACTTGTTTGACTGGGCTACTCAGTTGACTTCAATAGCATACTAAGGTTCTTATCTTACAACTGTCTCCGGCAATATGTGGTGAACTTATTCTGTTCAATCTGAAAGAATTTATATATACTTCTCCCTCAACTTGGTCTTGTTTGACATACTCAACTACTAGGCCTCTTCAGTATTAGATTTCATCTAATGAGCATCTCTAATAGAGATCATAGTTCTCAGATCAACGTTAAATGGTTATTTATGTGCCTTTTATGTTAAGCTTCAAGGTCCATAGGCTTTGATTTAATTTATGACAGATATAATATAGGGCTTTGCAATGATTGGCATATTATACGTTAACCTTTTATCAGCTAGTGTCTTGAGCAGGTTGAGAAAGAAATTAGAACACTTCTTTTTTATTCAAGTTTAAATGGTATTGAACCTTGTATGATGAGACCAGGGGATGCTTTGACAAAGGTTCTAAATACTAAGGTTCACAATCTCGTACCGTACTAGCGTATCGATCAGCTATCGGTATGGTACGCACCGAGCATACCGACACATGATACACTAAGGTACCGAGCGTACCAATCCTCTATCGCACCGGTACATACCGAGCAGTACGATACAATATTGCAAACCCTGCTAAATACAATTCGATAACAGTTTTGACAGCCAATCGAACCAAAAGTATACTGAGATAACAAGCAAGGCACTGAACTGTACTGTCAGTTACACTAGAAAAAAATGATAAATAGGTGTACCTAGAAGGCGAGAGATAGCAAGTTGTACAGTCCATAACCAATACTTGGTCGAACCATCGAAACAGTAAATCCTCCTAGTTGAAGAAGTTTACCCTTTTTGTGAGGTGTAACGATGATGTCATTGATTACTCCCATAGTGGAACTGGATAGAGGTTGTGATGATCTGTATGGCTAGATGGATGTGCTATCATTATCTTAGGCTTAAGAATTTAGATCACAACGTTTAAACTCACAATGCATCAATTCTTCTATTGGGTTTGGATGTGAGAATAACCTACGACGTTCGATTGCAGTGCAACCCGAGGCGGGCTTGGGTTTAGATTTTAAAATTTTGATCAAGTTTAATTTTTTTTGTTTTTTGGGGAAATGGTAAGTGGCGAAGGCTAGATTTGAATCTGGAACCTTGCGATGGTTTGTCAAAGTCTTTATTAGCTATGTTAGCCAGTACCTTTAAAAAAAATTATTGGATGAGGTTTCAAACCCTCAACCTTTTGTAAATGGTCAAGCTTAAGTTGGTGTCACATGGCTTAATTAAAATTTGTACTTGGTATAGGGTCAAGTATGAGGTACCTCCAGTTAACCCAACTCGATCTTCATGTTTTGTTGGGAAAAGTTAGAGACAACTTGTTATTTCAGGTGGGTGATCCTAAACAAATAATACAGAAAAAGCAAGAAAGAAAGAAGAACAAAAAAGTACAAAATACATCAGTGGTCTCGGAAAAACCTAACAAAATAATCGAAGTAACACTATATAGTTTCAAGAATGCAAATATTACGGCAAAGTCACATTTTATCTCATTCGAGATCCACCAACAGGTCATGTTAAACAAGTTGCAACCATTCACAAAATCTGCAAATAGCTTACATGAAAGAAACCTAATTATACATCAGGCTTACACTGGTAAAAAATTTAAAATCAAGTGAATGTGGACATGTTTCCTAAGCGCAAGTAACCTAGTTGCGCCTGCTACTTACAGTAAGGATACTAAAATAGGTATCCTTACTGTAATCCTTCACACAAAATACATTGACAACGGTTACATCTAGACAAACATATAATCCTTCACACAAAATGCATTGACAATGGGTTACATTTATACACATGTAAAACAGAAATAACAAAAACTTAATTGCATACTAAAATACATTGACAATGGGTCCAATTACCCTATTTGCAACAGATATGATGTCAATAATGGCAGATCTTATGTAGCAGTATGATGCAATTTAGAAAGAATCAATCACATACTTCATTTGAATAAATGAGATTGAGGTTGAGCCTTGGCTCCATAATAAGCCACCACAAACATGTTTTAACTTTTTACTTTTTAGTATCATGCTTTTGTGTGCTCAAGTCCTCCAAGGACTCTTTTGTCCAAATGATCCTATGTATCAAATTATCGGATGTTTATCTAATCAGCAAAACAAAATTCAGAGAGTTTGTGTGTTCCTCACAATAAATACATTCAGAGCTTCTATAATTTATTGGTCGGAAGAATTGAACACATGGATCTGTAAAGATCACCAGATCTAGTCTACATCAGACACCTTGTCACTTGGCAACCATAAAAGTGTTATAGTTTTCATATTTTCGCACGCTTGGATCCAATTAGAAAAACTTTTATGTACCCTTTTAAAATTCTAGTCTTATATATTAAATTATCAAATCTGGACTAATCAGATGCACATCTATATTCATAGAGAGAGTGTGTTCAGATTGTTAATGAATTTGATCTAGTGTATGGCCAAGCTCATATAACTTGGAATCAAATTGAACACTTGTCTAAATCTGTACAGATAACCAGAGTCAGATCCCTTTAAGTTTATGTCTCACTCCATCAGATTTAGTGGATGTTCATATTCTGAACTAATTTTAACCTATTTTTGGCTCTATATATTACACAAATTAGAAGCATTGTCTGAAGTCTGAAACAGGTTAGATCTGTACTATACTGACTCAACTTTCATATGAACATAGCTCAACAGGGTTGCAGGCTTGCAGCACTAATAAGACTAGTAAAGACCTCACCGCGTCGAACCCAATGGTATCAAAGTAGACCTAGTTTTAAGGACCTAGTAGGAAAGACGTACCCATGAATAAGACTACTAAGACTAGAGATGTATATGGCATAGAGTCATCACTCAGCTGGATCTCGTGTGCATCATACTATGATCTGATTTAAGGTTATGTTTGACCGTTGAGCATAAAGTTTTTAAGAAAGGAAGATTATAATACACCAATTTGGAAGATAATTTAGCCTGTTTATAGGTTAAATGGAACTTGAATTTAAGGTCTATTAAGCTAATAGGTCAGTTAGGATTGGATCATAATAGGCCTAAAGAAAAATACTTGACATGGGACATACTAGGTAATCCATAGATTCAATACCATAGCCGGATGCCAGAGGAAGTAAAATCCATCTTATCCTAGATATCATCCTTACTATGCATTCTATTTTTTAGGGGCTGCATTGGCTTCTTTGATGAGTTTTGTAAATAATTTAATTCCTGCTGAATATAGATGACAAAGTTTTTTCATCATATGGGCATAGCATCAGATAAACTAGGAGGGCACTTGGGAATATGGAATTCACTTTTCATCAACTGATATGATTCTAAATCTCCATTAGTCTGATAGGACTCTAGTAGGATTGAGTCCTAATCACTTAGAGGTAATCAATAAGAACCCTGTGAGATTGTAATAAAACCCCACCTAGTCACTTCTATCCTATAAAGAAGTGTGACTAGGGTTTATTTTGGGGCCTTAGGGCTTAGTGGCCATCGCCCCCTTTACTGGGCTAGTCGGCAAGGGTTTCCCCTTGCTTAGGTCGGCTATAGAGCCAACCTAGCCGTCACCTGTTCCCTCTAAGGCAGCTAGGCTATAGAAGGGGCAAAAGGATAATTTTAGTTAGGCAAGCACCCCAGGCTAGGGTTTGCAACCCTATATAATGATGTAGTTGCCTCCTCTCTTTTAGGAAGCAATCAACAATTGTATTTCAACCATGTGCCGAGTTTAGGAGGGAGGAACCCCTACAGCGTTCCAAGGGTTGATTCCCCTCAAGGATCAAAATCTATAGAGCCTCCCCTGGGGTTCTATCATCTAGTATCAGAGCAGCGATCTTGCTACCCTGTAGCCATCTCAGCCGCCTCCACCTTCCCAAGCAATTCCCACAATTGCTGCGACACATGCCTCCACCTTCCACCCCAGTCGCAGATCAAATCAATCTGCCGCTGCCCCTGCATTTGATCTGGAAATCTGGTATTTTTTTATCATCCACGCCTCTTAAATACTGCAAGATTCCTTACTTTACACTTTGAAGATTTTTTTCAAATTTTATCCACTGCAAATTTCGTTTGTCGCAAACATTATCGTTATTGCGAAGGCGAAA